>OX327012.1:42346584-43596584 GCA_946800695.1 Geum urbanum
GTAAGCACGATGTGAGTCTTCTTTCGCCATTTTCAAAAATATTCTCCATCAAATCGATCAAGCTTCATTGTAGAAAATTCACTTTCGTTTTCCTTCGAAGTTGTCATTGCAAAAGTAAAGTCTAAAGATTGTTGGAAAATTTGTGTTTGTGGGTATGGCAAGAGAAGGAAAAATGTTTTAAAGGCACATAAAAGTTTACGCTTTTCATTAGACTTTATTTTTCCCGCTACTTAGTGTGCAAGGAGGAATAATCAAATAAGCTTTTAGGATACAATGAAGCCTAGCAATTATCTAATGTTGATCGTCGGTTTGTACTAACAAAAATCAAACTAACACTCGATCAAAGATTTTTCAAGAGGCTCAAGGTTACTAGAAACTAAATCTATAGTATATAGTTTCTAGATTTTCTTTGAAACTAGAGAATGATGGACAACCTGAGAGAAACTAAAAGAGAGGAAGAGAAATGAGATTTTTAGTTATGTTAATATGCAGAGAATCACTCCTATTTATTGAAGTGATTATGCCTTTTCACCTTGAAAGATTGCATCTTTCTGGTTATCTTCCAATTAACATGTCTCTTCATTAAGAGTTGCATCTATTTAGTTTATTTTTAATGGACATATCTCTTCATTAAGAGTTGTATCCATTTAATTTTTCATTGGACATGTCTGTTGATTTCTAACAGACAAACCTCTTGTTGTCTTTGTTTTATATTGTTAAAAATTATTCCAACAATGACCAACTGAGCTTGATAGCCATGCCACTGAAGATAATTCTTCCCTGTTTTGTTGGAAATATTATCAAAATATAAAAGGATTAATATGGAAAGGTGCATCTATTGATGGTGTGTTTGAAAGGGTTGGATGCAAGCTGATCGATATAGTTGGTAATTAATCAACCAACATGGCTTTTTGAATGAACAATTGCAACCCTTTGTAAGGGTGCATCTCATCAATTCAAAAGTCACCTTTACTCTATAAATAGAGTAGTGCACTGGTCCTTTAAAGATCATTCAGATTACCATTTCTTCTCTATAATCTCTAGCAATCCTTCATTAGTTCTTCCTAATTTTTCACCAATAAAATCTAGAAATTATTATTCTGCAAGAATAATTTCTAGTAACCTTGAGTCTCTTATAAAATCTTTAATCGAGTGTTGGGTTGATCTTCGTTAATGCAAACCGACAATCAACATTAGCAAATTGCTAGGCTTCATTGTATCCTAAAGGCTTATTTGATTGTTCCCCCTTGCACACTAAGTAGTGGGGTAAATAAAGTCTAAAGGAAAACGTAAACCTTTACGTGCCTTTGAAACATTTTTTCTTCTCTTGCCATCCCTATAAACACAAATTTCCAACAATCTTTAGACTTTATCTTTGCAATGGCAATTTCGAAGGAAAGCGAAAGTGAATTTCCTACAATGAAGCTTGATCAATTTCATGGAGAATATTTCCGAAAATGGCAAAAGAAGACTCACCTCATGCTTACATGTCTCAGGATAGTGTATGTGCTTACAACACCAAGACTCAAAAAAATTGAAGATGAGATCTTATCCATGAAACAAATAAGGAGACGCCAAAGGACTTATGTGATGCATTAGAGGAGTAATACATTTCTATGGATCCTACAAGTAAGGCCTTTCTCATTTCTAAAATTTTCAAATATGAAATGGTAGATACAAGATCCATCATTGAGCAATATCGTGAAATCATTCATATACTTCACTTGCTCACTCAACATGATATGCATATAGATTCACTCATTAGTATTCCTGTTATTTTGAAGAAGTTATCTTCTTCATGAAAAAACTTCAAAAGAAGTATAATACATAGGTAGGATGGCTTGACCATAGAAGGATTTGGTCATGAACTTCAGTATGTAAAGGAATATAGAATAACTTATAAAAGGTTGAACGATTTTCTTCATATAAAAAATGAGGATGAAGATGATGAGAAAATCGATGATTCTTTTTCTATTAATAATGATTTGATTGTTGATTGATCTCATCGATTATAAAACAATCATGAAAATAGAAAAAGAAAGATTCGATGGAACAAGGATCATTTAAGTCAAACTTCAAACAAGAAGAAAGTGAATTGCTTCTACTGTATAATGAGATATTATCATATTCTCAAGAACCATCAAAGTGGTTTTAACTCCAAGGAGAAACTAGCGACAATAGTATCTGAAGTGGTGAATGCACTTCGAGAAGATAATAAAGTTCCTACATGAACTTTACTAACGTTTCGGTGACTAAGAATGATACCTTGATGTGTATTATGTTGTACTACATGCTACATGTATTTTAATATATTTATATTTAATTTTACATCTTCATCTGTTACATTTGTTTGGTTTGATCGTCCGTGTGTTTCCTGTTTCAATTTAGAGAATACATGTTATCTCTTAGTCAAATGACTGATCAAGATTAATATGCTATTTTTAAATGTATTTATATTATAATTAATGTCGTGCATGCTTATATCAAGTTCAAATTTGTATGTATGCCTTACGTATATACATGAGTGATATGGTTTTATATATATGCACTTGATTGAACCTTCCTTTATGCATGTTATCAATTGAAAAATTAATTACATATTTAAGTTGGAATTTAATTAAGAAATTCCAACTAGCTAGTTATTTTTATGAATATCGGGAAATGCAAGCTTGATAAATAGTTATATGAACGTGAGTTTATTGCATGGTATTCATTTAAAAACAAGCATCAAGTTTGATGACGTCTACAACTTGTGGATATGAAATATTCAAGTTAAATAATGAGTATTTATATCATATAGAAAAGATGAGTTTGACGGAATACTAGTTAATGTCAAACGGAAATTAATTCACATGTCATAGAAATAGACGAATTTTAAGTGAAAGGATATGATTTATATTTACTTCTTTGAAAATCTTAACTATCAAATGCTTCTTACCAGACATATTTTAGTAAGAAGAATATACCGGTTTGAGATATAGCTATGTAAGACAGTTTCAAAGTGACGGTGTAATATAAGCCGTTGAATATCAAAAGTTATGGAATAGTAACTTTGGTAAATAATTAACAAAAGACTTGCATATGTTTAAAATATGCAAGAATTTGATGGGTGATACATCAAATGAGATGGGGTAGTCCAAACTTTTAATCACCAATGATAGAAATTCAACTCAACGCTTGAAACATCTTGTCCTTGAGTTCAATGAGCAAAGTACATCATATGTAGTGATTGAAAACACTTAAGTAAATTAACAAACATGTAATTTTAATAAAATTATATGTTTATATCCATCCAAAGATTAAAGTGCTTGGGTATATGTAATGAATAATAGAGGTTGAGTTATAATTAAAACTCTTAATAAGTATGACGGAAAGTATTTTAGTTACATGGGTACTATATGCTTACCTATACGAGTGTAAAATGTGGTGCCGCCTTCTATGCAACTTGAGCTAGTCCCTAGAGTACTCGTAAAAAGGATACAAACGCAAGGCCAATCCACGCGTCGGCTTTTAGAAAACTCGAAAGAAGTAGAAAATTAGTGTGTGAAATGTGTCCGGTTAGATCACAATAAGATTGCAAGTTCAAAGAAAAGCTACTTAGCCATCTTGATTTAACTTTAATGTGTTCTCACTAAGCTAAGGTTCAAGTCTACAAGAAACCTTAGTTTATGCACTACGTTTTCTGAGAGATTGCTCAAGGATTTTTTCAAGACGTTTACAAAATAAATTTTGTTTTTAAAGTATTTTTATATTATGAAAATGGTGGAGGTTTGTTGGAAATATTTTCAAAATATAAAAGGATTAATATGGAAAGGTGCATCTGTTGATGGTGTGTTTGAAAGGGTTGGATGCAAACTAATTGATATAGTTGGTAATAAGTCAACCAACATGTCTTTTTAAATGAACAATTACAACCATTTGTAAGGGTGCATCTCATCAATTCAAAAGTCACATTTACTCTATAATAGAGTAGTGCACGGGTCCTTTAAAGATCATCCAGATTAGCATTTCTTCTCTCTAATCTCTAGCAATCCTTCATTAGTTCTTCCTAGTTTTTAACCAATAAAATCTAGAAATTATTATTCTGCAGGAATAATTTCTAGTAATCTTGAGTCTCTTGTAAAACTTTTAATCGAGTATTGGGTTGATCTTCGTTAATGTAAACCGACAATCAACATTAGTAAATTGCTAGGTTTTATTGTATCCTAAAAACTTACACCACCAGAAGAATTACTATACCCGACGATGAGGTGTCGTCGGACTGTTCCTCTTTATCGTCGGGTATAGACTATACCCGACGAGGCATCGTCGGTTATAGTCTCGTCGGTAATGCACCGTCGGTGATACTATAACTGACGATGAATTAGGTTTTTCGTTGGAAAAAAGAGAGACTAAAGGCAACGAGAAATTATCGTCGGGCATAGTTTGAAACTATAACCGACGACGTCATCATCGGTTATAGTTTTCTCCATGGTCAAAATGGTTGACCGTGTTGAAAACTATAGCCGACGATTTTGACATATATCGTCGGTTATAGTTATTAATAATTAATTTTTTTTTGCAGGTTCTGGGTTTTATCCCAAAACCTGCATTCCCAAAAAATCACAAATATTGTTCAAATTGAAAATCAACAACCATTGAAACTATAGTAGTAAATAAATAAAAAAAAACCGAAATCGTTCAAATCTGTATACATATGCGTATGTAGTAAATAATTAAAATAAAAAACTGACAATTGTTCAAATCTACGGGTGTCCTAACACTACTGGAAATTGACTCATTGCCGGCGACTTACAAGTCGCCGGCAATGTTTTTGGACATTACCGGCGATTTTTGCCGGAAAAATCGCCGGTAATGTCTTTTTTTTTTTTTTTTACATTACCGGCGATTTTTGTCGCCGGTAATGTCCGTCGCCGGCAATGTCTCGATGGTAATGTAAAAAAAAAAAAAAAGACATTACCGGCGACATAAATGAAGTCGCCGGTAATGTCTTTTTTTTTTTTTTTTTTTACATTACCGGCGACATAAATATAAATCGCCGGCAATGTCTTTTCCGGCAAGACATTACCGGCGACTTACATTTAAGTCGACGGTAATGTTAAAAAAAAAAAAAAGACATTACCGGCGATTTTTGCCGGAAAAATCGCCGGTAATGTCCAAAAACATTGCCGGCGACATAAAAGTCGCCGGCAATGGGTAAGAATGTTGTAGTGTAAGTTTATGTGATCAAACGGATTGTCATCAGTTGGTTGGTCCTGGTCTGGCTGAGGTTGCGGTTGAGGCTGAGGCTGAGGCTGAGGCTGTGGCTGTGGCGCACCGAAAATAGGCGGGGGAGCTATCTGGATTCCAGATGCCTGCAACTGTGCATAACAGTGCTGCATCCATGTCCCCATCTGCTGCTGCTGTTCGGCCAACCGATTCTGCTCTGCGGCTCGTGCCTGCTCCATCTCCTCCATCTGACGCTGTTGAGCTTCCATCTCAGTTGCTTGCCGTTGAAGCTGGTCCTGTAGCTCATTAGTCTTGGAAGATGATGATGATGATCCCGATCCGCGAGAGAATTCAGGGGTGTTCTTCAGCAGCCCTTGACCCCACTGTCCAGAACCCCTGCAGTAGAATGTGTTCTTCCCTGAAGGGATTGCAGTTGACATGATTCTGGCCCTGACGATCGGATCAGATCGATCAATCTGATCAATCGGGAGTTCCGCATCGGGGGTGTTGGGATAGAGCTCTCTCGCCACTTGAGTCAACACCTCCGGAATCGCCTCCTGAATTCTCGCCTAATTGACAAACAAAAATAAAATATTAATTAAAAAAAACAATCTAAAAAAATTAGAAATAAGTTTATTTTGTTATAAGGACACTTATAGCATATTCGGGGGATTGCGGATACGCGTGCTGCATCGTATAGACAAGGGGATCCTCTTCTGGGTGGTTGGCCGCCTCCTCGATCCAACCCGAGTATGATCTGGAACCGGCATGATGATTTTTGGTGTTTTTGGCCCGGTTCCTTGTGTTGACTTCAGAAAGAGCCTACTCGATTAATTCAACATCAAAAAAATATTAGCCAAATAATTTGAGGGAAGTACGATAAAACAAAAATTTTATCGATCGAATGTTGCGTACCTTCAATTTCGGGTTGTTGAAGTGAACCACAAGCCATCGCCACTTGTACTCCCTATAACGAAACTCGCTAGGGGTACCCGAACGATCGTCGCCGTACTTTTTCCAATGCTTCTTCAGCTCGCCCTTCCACTCCTTGTACCTATATATATTAATAAAATCAATCGTTAGTAACTTACAACATTGTATGAACATAATCAAAAGAAACCAAAAAATTGAAACAAATGCCGGTCTGCAAACCTGCTCCCATGCACTTCATCCGCCCAAGTGGGTCTAATGTCTGCATCCACGCGGAACCACCTCTGCAATGTATATATATATATATATATCAATAATATTAAAAATTTATTTAGAAAATTTACATAATGAATATACAATTCAACTCACCGACAAGGCATTATTCAGCTCATATTTGACGGATTGCGGCACTGAATTCCAATCTGGCCACAACATTGGGACTCTATCCCGTATGAGGCTGCCCGCCATCCCCGCGTACTTTCGAGTGACCTTTCCCTCGATCACCTGCCCTCTATCCCCGGTCGGAATCATAACTTGGCCACCACCGCTAGCCTGAATGGTGTCGTCCAGTAACTTGCCGACGACGGGGCCTCTGGTTCTCTTTGGTTTGTCACCGGGCATGATCTCGCCTATCACATATATATGTAGACGATTTTTAAAACATCAACACCTAATTGAATTTAAATATTACTAAGTAAAAAGATATCACTAATTAATATTTACCTGATTCATCGGTGCGTTGTCCCGGAATCCTCACACTCCAGAGAGGTTCCGGGAAGGGTACATACGCATATGTCTGGTCCGGGGTAATGAACCCTAGCTGTCCCGGAATAGGGATCCCGTCGGAATCGACGAGAGGTATCGTCGGGATTTCCAACGGTAAGAATAAGGTAGACGGCGGGCATAGTCGCATCCTCGCCGAGGACTGAGTCGATCCACCAGCCTCCTCGGAAGAATGAGGAGCTGTCTGGTAGATGGAGGGGGAAGGGTCCTCACGATGAATCTCCGGCATTCGGACCGAGGATTGAGTCGCACTATCCGTTGAAGGCGTGCGATTGACCTCATGAAGCCTCATCACGCCTGAGGATCGAGCAGGCTCGAGCTGCTGCTGCTGAGGTTGTCCCTCGCCTAGCAGTGCACAGTGTCGAGAGGTCTGCGGAAGACTGTAAGTGTTGCCGACGCTGGTGGATCCTGATGCAGACCGACTTCCAGTGCCCTCATCCCCACGTCCTGATCTCCCTCTCCCCCTCGACCTCCCCCTCGAGTTCGACCCCCCTCGAGAAACACCGCAATTTAACCAATTCATCGTTGCTAAAATTAACAATTAAAATTAAAATCCTTCCACGTACTGACATAAAATTTCCATTAATTATATATATCACCTAATTTCATTATATATTAATTCCTTCATATATAATTCCACTAAATTACAAAAATTTAAAATAATTCCAATTAATCCACAAATTCCACGCCCAAAAATGAGCACACAAAAAATCAATAATATCCAATAATTAATTAAGCTCATCTATATATATAATCCAATAATTATAATTAAAATTCCAAAAAATCAACAATAATTCCCAATATAATCCAATAATTCCAACAATCCAAAAAATCAACACTAAAAAATATATTCAATAATATCCAATATAATTAAATAGGCTCCTATATATATATATGTATATAAACCAATTATTCTAATTAATCCAACAATCCTAAAATTCAACAATAATTCTCAATATAATCCAAATAATTCCAACAATCCAAAAAATCAACACAAAAATTCCCACAATATTAACAAAAATTCCCACAATAATTCCAACAATCCAAAAAATTAACAATAATTACCACAATCAACAAAATTCAAAAAAAATCCAATATATATTCACACAATCAACACAACATCCACATTATCGATAAACAAACTAAACAAATAAAAATCTAACCTAAAAAGATTGAAATTGGGGATTTAGAACCTGTTTTTGGTTTAGGGTTTAGGGATGTTGATGATGGAGGGCTAGCTTGATCGAGATTGAGAGATCCTTCCTCTTCCTCTTGCTTGCGGCAGAAATGGTTTGGCACTGATCGATCTGAGGAGAGAAAATGAATGCAGAAACGAAACTGCCAGAAACGATGCCAGTTTTGGGATATAACGCCAACTATAGCCGACGATATAAGTATTATCGTCAGCCATAGTAATGCAGAAACTATAACCGACGATACATCCTATGAATGTATTAATAATATCGTCGATCATTTGAATATAATTCATTTAATTTACATTGCACGTTCAAACTCAAAATAACATACATATGTACGTACACTAAGGTGCATAGTCAGAATCATCGCTTGAGTTTGACTCTGTTTCCGAGTTAATTTCAGGTAAGATATGTATGCCCTCGTCACTTGAGTCTTCATTGTCTTCATTTTGATTAACATCAATGAGATTCGGTTGAGGAATTCGTACCACACTGCCCTGTCTTACATTATTAAGGCGAATTGTTGAGGTTTCAGGAATACCAGTTGCGTTCGGCTCTTGGTATGCACTAACTTCTTCATTATCCGATGTCACACCAAGGGTTGAGGCACTGTATATGTTTCGTGGAAGCACATGGTTAACCACTTTCCACGCGCCTTTATGTACAAGATCATTAAGATAGAACAATTGTTTCACCGCCGTGGCCAAAACAAACGGATCATCTTCATACCAGCTTGTAGCAGTATTCACCGAAAAAATGCCGTATTGATCGGTCCTTGTGTTATGAGGGTCGGTATCAAACCATCTACACTTAAACAAGTGCACGGTCATGCCTTCCCCATATATTAATTCGACAACTGAATGGAGAACACCGTAATAGTCAACTCCATTCTGCCCTCCATGCACCATTACCCCAGAATTCTGTGTTTTTCGTCTGACATCTCTATGTTCGCAAATAAATAGCACGCAATTTACCTTACACATAGGATAAACTCTGGAAGATACCGGTTTCTGCGCCAAGAGCCTCAAATCGTGTGACCACTGAGGGAGACCATCATCTTGTACATGGTTCATCTGAAAATAATCATTTTTTAACTTAACTATACATAGGATACGAGACATTCACTTAACTTCATATACCAGTCAATATATCTATATACGTACCCATTTGCCAAAATAGTTTGCGAACGTCTTGTTGTGGTACTCAACATCACCGGAAATAGCAAGGCAGTAAAGGTGCAAATTTTTCCAATATTGAACTTCTGGACAGTTAATCAATACCGACCAATGGGCAATGACTAGCTCATAAGGTTCCAAATTGTACGAGTTGGGCAACTTTCCAGAAACTTCAACATCATCGGAGATGATCGAAAGGTTGAACTACCCTCCATCTACTGGCATATGTTGTGGATGGTCCTCCAACGCTCCCAAATACAACTTGGTGTACGTTACGCACTCATGCGCAATATATGCTTCAGCGATACACCCTTCGGGTGCAGATTTGTTCATCACATAGTCTTTGTAGTCCCCTAATTGTCTTTAAAGTGGTAATTACAGATCGAGCATGTTATGCTTATTGCAAAATAAGTGAATAAATAATATTAAAGATCGACATATATAGCCAGATTCAGAGATGCATTTCGTACCTTTCCATAGGATACATCCATGTGTAGTGTATTGGACCAGTAAGCAACAATTGTTCCTGAAGATGGAGCATCAGGTGAGGCATGATGTCGAAAAAGTTTGGAGGAAATATCCTTTCGAATTTGCACATGATAAAAATGATGTCCTGTTGCATTTCCAACAAGTCCGATTTCTTCACTTCTCTCGTGCATAACTTCTGAAAGAATCTTGACAAAGCCACTAACGGCTCCACCACCTCTTTGGGCAGGTACCCTCGAATGAAAACAGGGAAGAGGCATTGAAGCAGTATATGACAGTCATGACTCTTTAGTCCGTACATCTTATTGTCTTTGAAGTTAACACATCGACTTATATTTCCAGCATATCCTGAATGATACCTGACATTACCCATCCATTCAAAAATTTCATTCTTCTGGGCAGGCTTGACGGTATAAGGAGCTTGTGGCATTTTTTTCTTCCCATCTCTCAACCACAAATGTTTTCGCAGTCCCATCCTTTTAAGATCAATGCGTGCCTTCGGGCCGTCTTTAGTTTTTCCCTCCCAATTCAACACTGTGCCGACCACACTCTCGCACACATTTTTCTCTATGTGCATGACATCTAAGTAGTGTCTGATCAGCAACTTGGACCAATACGGAAGTTCCCAAAAAATACTTTTGTGTGTCCAGAATTTATACCTGTCGGGTTTGTCTGGTATTGATGCCACTATCTCAGGATGATTGCTTAGCTGCCCAAAATCGTATTCATTTAGCACTTCTAATATTTCATCCCCCGTCAATCTCCTCGGCTGCTCACCTGTTTCCACAGTCCCATCAAATGCCTCCATATCCTCCCGAAATGGGTGATCATGTGGAAGCCAACAACGATGACGCATCTGTACAATCTTCCTGCAATGAGGTCTGCAACACTCAACCGTCATGCACTCTGGACAAGCCCTGTATCCCTTGGTAACGTTGCCCGACAACATCCCGCGTGCAGGAAAATCACTAATGGTGCCAACAAGCATGGCATGCATCTGGAACATCTCATTTTTGAACTTGTCATAAGTGGGATGACCATGCTCACTCAAGTACTTAAGCTCCTCAATCAAGGGTCTCAAATACACATCGAGACACTTTCCTGGATAACCCGGCCCTGGAATTATCATAGTGAGCATATTGTATTCTTTCTTCATGTACATCCATGGAGGAAGGTTGTACGGTACCAAAATAACTGGCCATATACTGTATTGAAGACTCATGTTGCCAAAAGGGTTGAATCCGTGAGATGAAAGCCCCAGCCAAACATTTCGAACCTCTGATGCAAAATAAGAAAACTCCTTCACCATGTGCTTCCAAGCCTCTCCGTCAGCAGGGTATATAAGCGTATCACCGTCGGGCAAATTCCTCTCGGCCCACCATCTCATAGCTTCAACCGTGTGTGCACACATGAACAACCGTTCTAGCCTATCTATCAACGGAAAATACCGAAGTATCTTCACAGCTTTCTTGTTTCCGGCAGGAGTCAACTTATACCTATCTGTACCACATACCGGGCATTCATCAAGGGATTCAAGATCATTCCCATAAGCATCTTCACCCCAGAAGAGAACACAATCATATCTACAAGCATGGATTTTGATGTAGGAAAGGCCAAGATGTTTCAGGATCTGTCGCACCTTACGATGAGTGGTAGGAAGACGATGACCGGGGGGCAACAACGAACCAGACCACTTCAGCCAATCATCAACAGCCTTCACACTCATTTTGTTCTCCACTTTGAGCTTCATTACTCCCATAACACTTTCAAGAACAGTCTTATTACACCCGTTGTACAACGGGGTCTGTTGGAAGGCAATCATGTTGTTGTACTTGTCCATACCAGCAGTGTTGACAGCTGTAGGTAATTGTTGGACTGGCTCAATATGAGGGAAGTCTCCAACGGTGGGAGGGATATCCGGTGCTTGAGCAAATATACCGCTCTCATGAGGAAACATATCGTTGATCAACCTTGTTGTTGGATCATTGGATGTACTGCCACTCTCAAAAAATTGTCCGTGATCATGTTCACCAACTGATGAGCTCTCACCGTGATAAATCCAACATGTGTACTTATCCCAAAACCCGTTTTTCTTCAAGTGCTCCAATACTTTATCGATGTGAAAACGATATCACTCGATGCGACACTGACATTTCGTACACGGACAATAATGAATTGTCATCCCTCCACAATTAATTTTCACATATTCCACAAAACTTCTAATTCCACGGTGATATCTTACATCCCATCTTGGAAGACACATCCAACTCTTGTCCATCCTGAAAATTATAACTGCATATATATATACCCATGATCTTATTAATTAAAATTTCATAGCTAGATATATATATATATATCTATATATATCGATATTCAAACTATAATTAAATTACATAATTTAATTATTCGATCTAGCCTACTCGATCCCTAATTAACTAGCTAGCTAGCTAATTAATTACAACACTGATCGAGCTAATCCCCCGCCATTTTCACCTTTGGCGCCAACAATGAGAGGTAAAATTAGCAGGGATTAAAAACCGCGAAATTTAATAACCCAAACCCCAAAAAACACTCATTTCGCGCCAAATCTTAATCCCATATAAAACCCAACCCCCGCCCAAAGACTCATTTTTTCCCCTCTCTCTCCCTCTCTCCCTCTCCCGGCCCTCTCCATCTGTCCCCCCCCCCAATCAAACCACCCACATACCATATATCATCACCATCACAATAATAATCACAACATATATATTATATATATACCCATGCATAATTAATAATCACAATTAATCCTATAATTAATAATCACAATATATATAATCAATTACTTACTACGTACTCCAACTCAACTATCAATCACGTACTCAAAATCAACCATCAATTACTCAAACTCAACAATCAATTAACTCCGATCCATCGATCGATCCATTCAAAATCAACATCATATCATATCAACAATCGATTAATTAACACGTATACACACACACACACACATATATATATATATATATACGTACGTACCTATATATAATGAATCACGATCGCGAACTCATTCTTCACAGTTTTCGACATCACCCAAAGATTTCTGAGCATTTTCAGTTTTCGCGGGAGATTTATTTTGAATCACAGATCGAGCTGCTACCCAGATTGGATCTGAAATAAGAAACTATAGCCGACGATACCAATAACTCGTCGGTTATAGTCTGAAAAAAATCGTCAGCCTTAATCGAAAACTATACCCGACGACTTTTCGGCCACTATAACCGACGACAAGATTATCTAGTCGGAAAAAAAACTATGTCCGACGAGGTAATCCTCTCGTCGGTTATAGTTAACTATACCCGACGAGAACCCTTGTCGTCGGTCGTTTTTTGGGAATCTCGTCGGGTATAATGATTCTTCTGGTAGTGTTATTTGATTATTCTCCATTGTACACTAAGTAGTGGGGCAAATAAAGTCTAAATGAAAGCGTAAACCTTTATATGTCTTTAAAGCGTTTTTCTTTCTCTTGCCATACCCACAAACACAAATTTTCAACATGTTTGATGAAAATGTAATGAATAATTTAAGGCCTAGACATCAAGGGAAGATTGATAAAATGAATTACTTGACACCAAACTTGAATTAAAGAGTTTGTAAATACCATAAATCTTGGTCCATTTGTGAATTTGAGGATAAACTGTAAAAACTATGTCATGAGTTAAATTTAAGGTCCTGCTCATGGCTTCCTTTACCATTCTGGATATTTCTTTGGTATTTCCATAGATAAGTTTGTAAGGAGGACCTGTGATTGCCTTAGAAGCCATCAGCTTCTGTATGCGGATCGGAGTCCACCATAGTTTGTGAAAGATGTTGATCAAAATCAGAGCCACGAGAAGAAATGCACATAGAATCATCACCAACTCTCCCTAAGGAAGTCATGGTATGTTGCTTGTTGTTTGGCATTGCTGTTTGTCCCTTAACTTACAAGAGTCCACTCTTTTACATTGGTTGATCTTTATATCCCAAAGCAGCTGCCACATTTCCTCCATGCATACATGGTACATAATCAAGTAGTAAATGCATTTGGATTCTGCTACTATATTTTAAGGTTGATAAAACAGAAAGATTAAAAGAATCGGTTGGGAATAAATGAACCTTTTAGGAATCTTATCTGTCCCTATGTAGGAATTAAGTTGTATAACCAACGTAAACTGTAAAACCATGAAGCCCTTCCAGTATGTAATTTGACCTCAACCGCATACATATACAGTATATCGATCTCCATGGTGTTCAAGAACAAAGTGATCAATGTTAATGCAGGTAGAGTATATAAGGGGGTCTTGCGGAGTTGTGGAGAACAGGAGAAATTGGCATGGAGTTACCATAACTCATGTAAACATTATGTGGACCACCATAGGTCAGAGAATTTTGAAGAGCCATGACAGTCGGGGGTGGTGAGTAGCACTGGTACAGTGGTACTAGCTTGGATACCAAATCGGGTCATTAGAGAAGTGGGCCTCAGCAAAAAGGTATCAGAGTGGCTGGCCCGGGGTACCTCTGGGGCATTGGGTCGGCTCATTTTAGGTTGAATGACAATTGTGGCACAATAGAGATGAGCCTTGAAGACGTTGGGCCTAGAAGCTGCATTTTGACTTTTGAGATCGACGACAGCAGTAACCATAGATATATGGGGCGTTCAGGAAAACTCCAAATTTCTTTGGCTGTTTCAAAACCAATGGTGAGTTGAACTTGTTCACTGTCTCATCGTCCAGATCATATCAATATATGAATGGTTGATACTCTTGCTATTTTTAAAGATTTTAATTTGGTTCACGGCACGAAAACTTCTCGATAGTTTCCGTCAATTATAAAATACACAAAGCTGTTGCAATTCATGTATACGACAAATGTTGGATACCACAATTAAACATGCATCACTTTTGAATAGATGACTGAATGAATGTACGTATATGAATCTTTGTAAATAAAAGCTCTTGGTTATGGAGTAAATCTCATAGAGAGAAAAACCAGTTTATTAACATCCTTCACAATAATTAACTATCTAACCCAGTTTATTTCTTCATAGTAATTACGACTTAGGAGCATTATATTTGTTAGAATATGCGCAGTAATAGAATGACCAATATTAGTCTTATTTTATAGTGAATGACCTCTTATATTGAAATCCATATTACATAGTCCTAATAAGAATATAGGATAATGAAATATGACTTAATTACATAGATACTGAATATCCATACAATCTGGGTAGGAAATCTATTTAATCTAAGATGAATATATCACGCATAAATCTTGATATATTTCAACTCTCCCCCTTGTGGTGTCTGAATCGTCACTCGGTGTAGACTTGATGGATTCTTGCTCGTTGACGCCTTCTGGTTGCCTCGTTAAAACCTTGCCGAGAAAATCCAAAACCTACTTGTAGGAGAAAGTATAAAACTCGATCGAAGGAAAAAGCACAACACGTCCTTTACTTCATAAGCACAGACGCCTAGATTCCATCAGTTCCCCCTGACGTTGGCGTGTCCCCCTGATGAAGACAACAATGGGAGTTCGGACAAGCGACACATGCCTATTTTCCGTACATGCTTCTTGAAAGTGGTCCTTGGCAGGGCTTTGGTGAACAAATCTGCCAAGTTCTTCTCAGAGCTCACTTGCGTAATAACAATGTTAAGTAGGTATGTTGCTGCTGATTATAAAAGAATTTCGGTGAAATATGCTTAGTGTTATCACCCTTGATGAATCCTAACTTCATTTGTTCAATGCAAGTAGCATTGTCCTCGAACAAAATAGTTGGCTCATCAGTGGTGGACCTTAGACCACACGTCAGCCTAATATGGGAGATAATATTATGAAGCCATACACATTCGCGAACTATTTCATGCAACGGATTATTCTCCGCATGATTAAAAGACGTAGCAACATGTATTTGCTTTGTGAATCTCATTTGGGATATAACCCGTTTGAGAATGCCATTTGTGTGGGTCAGAGAGATAACCCGCATCAGCATAACCAGTTAGAATGTCGATAGGACACTAGTCATGGCAGTGTTCGACGTCGTCTATAGAAAAGAACATGGCCAAGTTTATGGCGGCAGTCAGGTCTAGGCAGCGGCCTTTATGATCCACAATTGTAGGGTATAATCCTACACTATTTTTTCTCTATGTAAGGATAAAATAAACCCAAATCCCTTGTACCTTTCAAGTATTGAAAGATGCATTGGACTCCAACCCAATGTCTACGAGTTGGTGCTGAACTATAGTGTGCAAGCAAGTTCACCATAAATAAAATATCCGGTCTAGTACATAATGCCAAGTAGAGCAAAGCTCCAATAACACTAAGATAAAGTACCTCTGCTTCAAGCAGCTCTTCATCCTTTTCATGGAGACGGAAAGGGTCATTGAGAGGACCGAGGATTCGGACGACCATAGGAGTACTACTTGGTTTACACTTATCGTGATTGAAATGCCTAAGTAGCTTTTCTGTGTAACCCTTTTGGTGGATCAAGATTCCATCATCACGGTGCTCTAGTTTGAGTTCTAGATAGAAACTTGTTCTCCTAAGATCGTTCATTTCGAATTCAGATTTCAGTTCTTCGACAGTATCATTAAGCTCGGGTAGAGTACCGATGATGTTCATGTCATCGACATATACTGCAATGATTGAGAAACCAGAATCTGAATTTTTGATGAAAACACAAGGACACAGTTCGTCATTTATAATCCTCTTCTTATCAGATAATCACTAAGTCGATTTTACCACATGCACCCAGATTGTTTCAATACATACAATGATCTTTTAAGTCTCATTGAAAATGCACCTTTCGGCTTGTGACTACTTGATAAGGGCAATTGAATACCATCAGGAACTTTCGCGTGTAATATTGTATCTAGATCCCCATATAGATAGACATTAACTACATCCATTAGCTGCATGTTCAATCGTTCGGAAATGACCAAACTAATTAAGTATCTGAAAATGATGACATCCATGATGGGACTATAAGTCTCCTTATAATAAATTCCAAGGCTTTGCGAGAATCCTTGAGCTACAAGCAAGCTTTGTATCTGATAGTCTCATTCTTCTAATTCTGCTTCCTAACAAAGACCCACTTATTACCAACAGGCTTGACACCTGGAGGGGTCGGCTCAGCAGGACCGAATACGTCTCGCTTTGTTAGTGAATCAAGTTTTGCTTGGATAACATCTTTCCATTTAGGCTAGTCCGAACGTGCCTCACATTCAGTGACAGTCCGAGGTTCAATATCATCTGCATCGATAAGATCCTGAGCAACTGAAAGTGCAAAAGTAATGTCAACTGTTGTCTCATATCGATACCATATGTCATAAGTATGATTAGTATAGTTGATCGAGATTTTCTGGCTTTCGTTCATAGGAACGGAATCCGGTGGATCACTATAATCTGGGACAACCTTGTGAGACGGATTATGTATATCGATAACCATAAGATCGTTTGATCTTTTGGTCACCCGCTTTCATGGACAAGAATCAGTATAACCTTTTGGTCTCCCCCTCTTATGTGGAGGATCTGTGGCCTCATGGGACACCACTTCCGCGGCAATTCCATCGTCCCTCCCTCGAGTGATGGTTTGCCTTATTCCTGGGTGCATATCTAGAACCATTATCCTTTAAGGTACATTTGCAGCTAGAATGTGTGATCTTTTCATGCTTACTGTATCTGCAAACGAATCGGGGAGTTTGTCAGCGATGTTTTATAGATCAACAATGAGTCGAACTTTAGTCTCAGACTCTGGAGTTCGAGGATCATGATGAGATAGAGTGGGGATGGACCACGACACTTCTTGTCATTTCTTAAGAACTCTGTTCTCCCCTCTCCCTAACGATGGGAAGGTAGTTTCATCAAAGTGATAATCGATGAATCTTTCCTTATAGATTTGACCTGTCAAGGGTTCGACATAGCAAAGAATGTCAGGCACGTCAAAGCTTACATATATACCTTATCTACGTTGAGGTCCCATTTTTATACGCTTCAGCAGAGCAATGGGAACATAGCAAGCACAACCAAATGTCCTCAAGTATGAGATGTCAGGCTTATATCCTGTAGTCAACTGTATTAGAGTGTGGGTTTGTGAAGCTACTAGGCTTGAGCGAAGCGAGTTGCCTGGGTGAAATATTGCATGGTCCCATGTAGAACTAGGGAGGTTAAAGTGCATTAATAATGTCCTAGCAACCATTTGAAGTCGTTTAATGCATGCTTCTGCGAGCCCGTTCAAGGTATGAACATGAGGAACAAGATGTTCCACTTCAATTCCCATGGCGGTGCAATAATTGTCAAACATTTTTGATGTAAACTTTGCAGCATTATCAAGTCGAATCAATTTGATTCGGTAATCAGGATGTTGATCCCTAAGTTTGATAATCTCTGCTAAGAGTCTAGCATAGGCGGAGTTTCTTGTGGACAACAACGTTACATGTGACCAAAAAGTTGATGCATCAACCAGAACCATAAAGTATCTAAATGTTCTGCTTTCTGGGTGAATAGGTCCAAAATGTCACCTTGGATATGTTGTAGTAATGAGTAAGACTCTTTCTCTACCCTGACATACGTAGGACGGGTACCAAGCTTACCTAGGTTACAAGCTTTGCAAAATCTTTGGTGAAAATCTCCAGTGGAGTATATCGTACTCGAGGAAAGTGGATAAGTCCGGGAGACGACGACATCCCTAGGAGGAGGTGCATCACTGCCATTCCTAAGGTGTGACGTGTCAGGTGATAGTCCATCTGACCTTTCCACATCCATGACCTCCTTTTCATGAAGTTTTCAAATCTTCCTATGAAAATGGTGACCGTGTGTGACCATGAGGATCTTAGCTATCAACTAACGACCTGGATGCCCAAGACGGTCGTTCCATAACCAGAAGACATTCAATTTGTAGTCCATTAAGTCTTGACGGAGCAAGTAATGAATTTTAACTTTTCGGGTGGTTGTATAGTACAAACCATTATGAATACTTAGACACTTCTCTAAGATTTGCTTGACTCCACAATACATTGAAGTAATGTAGAGAACTTCTTTTCCATTTTCAATGCGCGTTTCAACATGATAACCATTGGCGCGAACATTCCTAAAGCACAGTGGAGCTCGAGATCCTCTAGGGGCGAAAAGGGCATCCTGGACGTTCCAGGAGTTCCATTCAACAGTGTAAGCCAAGTTGGGCTGTGACCCTCAATGATATTGGAGGGGCCGTCCAAGGTCATCACAGACGACTTAGCTGAGATTAGGTCAATGAACATAGATCTGTTCTTGAGTACAGTGTGAGTCATGCTACTGTCAATGATACAATGATAATCGGTTGAATCCATGCCTAATAAAGTAAAGGGTTCGAGTTAGTCGCTTAACCCTACTAAGGTTACTTTTATTAAATGCCAATGGTGGAAGGTTTTACATAATTTTGTTTACACATTACATAATGTGTTACATTGTAAGTTCGAGATCCATACAAGGACGAACATCGAAAACTTATATGTCTTCTCATAACTTTTTGGGTCGCTTCTATTTTTCGAGACCAGGCGAAGTAACCGATGTAAGTGGAACACAAGGTCCGCTCAAGTATCTTTATCGAAAAACTCTTTCTAGACATCACTACTAAATAAGGTGAGCCGTACTAAATTAAAGAATAGTAAAGTCAATCTTTACTTGAACTTGATATCACTTTTTATTACAACAACGTCTAATGCGCAAAACTTAGAACAAACTAGATTGAAGGGGGACAATCGAGCGTGCACACATACGATGAACGGTACACCTATAGAGTCTCAATTCGCAATCCTCTTCTCCTTCATGCGTTAGATCTTTTAGCCCTTAAGAGGGATCTCGGCCATGTACGGCGGACATGAGGTAGAAGCCAACCGCCACCGGCGACACGGAGTCGATCGGTGTTCGTGCATCGCCGTGTCTTTGGTCGCGGTAGGGAGGTAGCACCAGCGTCACTTTGCTGAGTTCGAGCGATAATTTTGGCTTCTATCTCGTTCATCCCTTCATGCAATTCATCAAACTTTAAAGGTCCATTGTCTATGAAGATTTCACGAAGAAAACCTTCACAATGACACAGGTGGATGCACAATGACGCAGGTGGATGGGCAATGTCGAAATTGTCTTCTCCATTTTTTTCTCATCCATTTTGCGGAACCCGAATATCTCAAATTGTTGACATATTCGAGTCATCTCTGTGGCGAATTCATTGATTGTACAGAATCTCTCATAAGTGAGTAGAATCCATCGGTATTCCACCGAATTCAAGAATTCTCTATGAAGTTTACTAAATCTCTTATACAGGGTTTCCCATATTATGATAGGTAGATCCTCACATGCAAATTTCCTTTATAGATTTGAATCGAGATGTCGAATCAAATATTGAACACATTGTTCTCGCTGCTTTACGTTTGAGTTATGATCACGTGTTTGAGTATTATAGGGCATGAGTTGTCCATAAAGGTCATTGCTCACTAGATGCATAAATGGATCCACCCTCCACGTCTCATAACTGTTTCCATCAGAGGTGAGGGGAACGAAGTTTAAACTATTCAGGTGTGACATCTGAAAGGCAGAAAAAGAACGTTATTAGTTCTAAATCCGGACTAAGCAATCAGAATATATGTAGATCACGTGTGTTAGAGGCAAGAGGCATTTTGCTCCCTTCATCACATGCATCCCCCCTATATTTGGTTCTTTTACGTCTGTTGAATTAATAAGATGGAGTGTGAAGAAGTAGAATACCCTCAAAATGGGAAAACACAAAGTAGCATTGGGGGGAGAAGAATCTACTTATCACAAGAAATCTGACCTTATATTTTTAATCTTGTAGTTTTTTTTTTCTCGGTGGAAGAGGAGGTAAGCCGTGACGGCGCAAGGAGGAGCCACGGAGGAGGAGAGCAACTCGAGGAGCGTGCAATGACGGATTTTGTGACAGAGGCATGGCGGAGCTCATGGAAGATGAGCGGTGGAGGCGTAACGACGCTAGGGAGGAGCCGCGGCGGATGATGTGGCCGGAAGAAAGCTCTCGATGAAGGAGGGCTGCCGAGAGGGATTTTAGGTGGTGGAGATGTTTTAGTATTTTTCTCAAGATTAAACCTCGTGCTGATAACGTGTTGGAATATGCACATAAATAGAATGAGCAACATTAGTCTTATTTCATAGGAATCCATATTATATAGTCCTAATAGGAATATAGGGTACAATGAAATATTACTTAATTACGTAGATACTGAATATCCATGCAATCTGAATAAGAAATCTATCTAATCTAAGATGTTGATATCACACATAAATCTTGACATATTTTAACAACCGTTTATTTTTAACACATAAATAATATACTGTTGGATTCTTTTAAATTATAACTCTAAATATTAAGGCGTCTGTGAAATCTCTAGGAACTAATCTAGTCTTCAAGAGAGTGCATGCAGCATGACTAGAACTCCATGTTGTGGGCGAACCGTAAGATTGTCAAAAGGAGAGTGGACATAAGCAGGGGAAAGGGTGAAGGAAAACCTCTGTAGAATTATTGACAGAACAACCTTGGCCTCAACTAGAGCAAATTTGTCACCAACACAGATTCTCCATCCATTTCCAAAAGGTATGTAAGCGGCCGGATTGTTGTTTGAAGCTTTGACAACCCCATCTCTGGTCTGAACAGATGTGAGTCCTGTCCCCATATTTTAGGATCATGCTGACATGGGAGAGGTGGGGCAAGCAGTTCAAGATTAGGAGGAAGGATGAACTTCCCAAGTCCAAGTCTAACTTCCTTTACAACTTTCCGCAGAAGGTTAACAACAGGTGGATATAACCTTAGAGACTCATTCAATATCATACCCATCTGCAACAAAAGGCCAGGATCACAATGGATAAACATCTCTTCCTAAGCTAACTATCTTAGTATGATTAGGAACATTTCTCCTAGTATGACTAGGAAAAGATCCGAGTTTTGACATTCTTACTGTTTTCACTTGGGCAGGGCCATCAGGATTTGTAATTTTTTCCCCAAATGATTGCAGGACTTCCTTTCGTGCTTCCTCTTGCCAATCTGTATGGAAAGCCAGAAGAAAGACGGTCCAAGAAAGAAAATTACCAATAGTCAGTTGTCCACCAATGTAAAACGTCTTGCACTCATCAACCAAATCGTCCACTGAAATCCGCCGCTTCTCGTCGGCATGATGCTGAGCCTTCAATAGCATTCCTAGAAAATCATTTCCCAAGTTGTCTCCTCCTCCACTCGTAAGTGTAAGTGGCTTCTCCTCCATGTACAGATTTAGGAATTTAAATTTGGGTGGGCTGTGATTTACTGTGCAACGCACGTTTTTTTTTGTTGAAGTTTGTAACCCATTAGAAGGTTCATCCTCACGCCTTTATTATTACATATAAGAAAAACATATATCAGAGAGGACATAAAATCAAACTCCATGAATTAAAAGATCTACATTATTACTAACTAAATCTCACCCTCCGAGGTCCACTAACTTCGAATTCATCAACAACCGAATCATTATCAATACTATTAGCATACTGTCTTTCAATATAGAGAATCATGCTATCATCAAGAAACTCTTCACACATCTTATTTCGAAGAGCATTTTTCAATATGTTCATAGATGAAAATGCTCTCTCTGTTGTTGCAGTAGACACAGGAATAGTCAACACAAGACATATTAATTTATAAATCATTGGGAAGAATACATACTTTCTTGTTTCTACCAACCGTCGACACAAGTCTGATAAAGTTGATGTCATGTTGAATCATACATCCCTCTGAATATCTTCAAGAAAATATCCACACTCTATCTCAAAAGAAAGTATATCAGTAGACGTAAAATCTTCAGGATAAAACTTCACAACAAGAGTACGGTGATCCGCCATTGTACTTAATGTGTCAAACCTATAAAATTTTATACATTTAATTAGGACATTATAGTTTTATAGATCTGCACACAAAACCCACATTCCATATTCCACTTCAACACTCAAAACCGAAACTCATAAAAAATATAGCTAACTAAATTAGTTTAAACACTAAAAACATAGACTATATTGTATTCTTGTACTAAATCGAAATTGAATTTAAACCCAAGACAATATATCGTTCATACAATGCTCTTTGTAACCATTATTCCATTAATCCAACAAAATCAAATTGAAATTGAGAATTTGAATTTGAAATTGGTAACAACTAAAGGGAGAGGAAAAGGGAGATACCTGGGAGGGTTGGTGGGTAGGCGGCAAAGAGATCGTGAAAGTTTGGAACTAAGAAGTGAGCAGGGCGAGAGAGAGAGAGAGAGAGAGAGAGAGAGAGAGAGAGAGAGAGGCAAGCTTGGGCAGTTGAGCATAGTACCAATCGGTTTTGTCATGGCTGCTTAGTAATTTTTTTTTAATTGCCCAAATTTTAGGGTGGGTTGGATCCGCCATTGTTCTCCACTCTTTTCCTAACAATCTCCATTATGGAATGACGTACAGTAACTTCGATAAATTAATAACCTCGGATCTGACAAAATTTATTAATTTAACGAAGTTATTAATTAATCGAGTATTAAATTATCGAAATTTTACTGTATTTGTTTTTCAAGCTTATCTGCTTCAATTTCATCCCTCGTTTTGTAAAACTTACTGCAATATGCGTTCAACAGAAGGTTAAGCCTATGTAGTAGCATCAAAACATACCTAAGTGTAAAAACTTGTTGGCTATTTGTACCTGATAATAAGAAATCTGACAGTAAAGGAGTATTTGAATAGTAAGGGGTAATACTTCATCAACATCTCAAATATGTTCTGCCCTTCTCAGTAGCTGCTTCCAAATGCTACCCTGGAAATGACTTATGAAGTCAAAAATCTAAATTCCTTACACACCTCAATCTCTTTGCCGTCATGTTTTTTCCAGTTCTCTAGCATAGTCTGAGTAGTAGCTACCATTGTTGGAACCATACTCTGGTAAATGTAAAAATGTAATTAGGAATTAGGATACACCTTTTTTAGGACTGTGGAAAATAAGTGTAAGAACTTACATTCAATCCATCTCCATGGAAGGCATGGTTGGACACTTTTCGTACTCTCGTCCATTTATCATCTCGGTTTGTTGTGGCCTGGCCATCTCCAAATAGGTTCTTCATATAGCGTGGCTAATCTTTTTTCAAATAGGCTCTATCTTTGTCAATCAGTATCTCTCTGCACAACTCAGGATCTGTACCGATCAACTGAGCTTGAGAACCGTGCCACTGAAGATAATTCTTCCCTGTATATATGCACAAAAAACTAATTTAAATAACCGAGATGAAAAAATTGATCCGAAAGAATTCTAAGGTTTTGTAAATACTAGATACCATAGATGTTGGTCCATGTGTGAATGTGCGGATAACTGTGGAGATTATGTCATGACGGTCTAAAATCAAGGGCCTACTCATGGCTTCATCAACCATTTTGGAGATTTCTTTGGTGTTGCCATGCATGGATGAGGTGTAAGAAGGGCCTCTGATTCCCTGGACTGCCATCAGCTTCTGTATGCGAATCGGAGTCCACCATAGTTTGTGAAAGAGGTTGAAGATCAAAGCCACGAGAAGAAACACACCCAAAGTTATCAGCAGGCCTCCTAAAGATGTCAACATGGTTTCTCTGGCTAGTTTTGGCACTGTCGTCTCTAAACCTAGCTTGCTAGTCATCCTGAGTTTATACATAGACATTCTAGAGTTTTCTGACTTATGGCTCCAAAATCATTTGCCAACCTTCCTGGATGCATGGAAAAGAGAGTAGTAAATGCGTCCATATTCGACAACCTCAAAATACATGACTTTAAGGTTGGTGAAAGGTTGAAATTGGCTAGATAAAAAAGTTAGGAAATTGCGTGGTAAGATGATGTGCCACCTTTGCTCCCCGCATTTATACTTGGAGATTCTATACCATAATGGAGAGGATCGTTGGTTTAATGAAAAGATATATAACTATTCAATGAGAAAGTAGATACGCAGAAAATATGATATGAAACTGTTATTTATTTATTGAAAGATGACTTTAAATAAGTATTATAATTTGATATAATTAATATCCCTAACGGATTGAGAGAATATCAACTTCTTTTCTAATCAGGACAAGACACACACTAAAATACCAAAAATATTTTTCTGGAACACTCCCCATTGTGTCGCGATCATGATGTATGATGCATAACTTGTTGCCTCACTAAAAACCTTATCAAGCAAACAAAAAACCTCTTGGGTAAAAACAAAAACTTGGTCTAAGAGAAAAAAAGAATACAACGTATCAACTACAAATGCAACCACATGTGATGTAGACTCTCTCTGATGTCTACGAAATGAACCCCCCCCCCCCCCCCCCGAATCAGTAACCCAATCTTGGAGTTCAGACAACCTTCACATTCTAATATGTCTCACATGCTTTACAATTATAGATTTGGGCAATGACTTAGTAAACAACATTATCTGTCGAACAAACCTGGTTCACATGAATGTTCAATAATTGTTGTTGTTGCTGATTAAAGAAGAACTTGGGCAATATGTGCTTTGTATGATCACCCTTGATGTATCCCAACTTCATTTGTTCAATGCAAACCGCATTGTCTTCAAAGATACAAGTTGGTGTTGTAGTAGTGGATGATAATCAACTAGATCCTCGAATGTGGTGTATGATTGACCTAACCCAAACATACTCCTTAACCGCTACATGAAAATTTATAATCTCATAATGATTTAAGGACGTAGCAACAAGGGTTTGCTTTATTGATCTCCAATAAATCATCGTGTTCCACGTGGTGAATACATAACCCATTTGGGAACGTTCTTTATGTGGGTCAGAGAAATACCCAACATCAGTAAAACCAACTAAAACATCACAAGGTGTCTCTGAGTAGGGGACCATACTGAACTGAGTTTCAATGCTTGAAGCCGGGTCATTGTTCGACGGGTCGATCACTTCATTTGACCGGTCGAATGAATGGTTCTGATCAGTCCATGGTGCAACCTTCGATGAGTCGAAATTCCTGGGACATGTATACTTTGATTCAACCATCTATTTTTCTAGAATTGCAAGCTTCTCTCTGTATTCTTCATAGGGAAAGAACAAACCCAAGTCTATGAAACCCTTCAAGTACCTGAAAATGTGTTTTACACCATTCCAATGGCGTTGTGCGGGCACATAACTAAATTGAGCTAACAAGTTCACAGAGGATGCAATATCTGGTCTTGTGCATTGAACTGAATACAACAAAACTCCAATAACACTAATGTATGGTACCTTAGCTCCCCATAGTTCCTCATCATCATTTTTCGGACGGTACAAATCCTTATTAGGTTCCAGACTACGAACGATCATTGGTGTGCTAAGAAGGTGAGCTTTGTCCATGTTAAATCGCCTGAGCATGTTTTAGACATAAGAAGATTGGTGAATAAGTATTCCACCAACTTGGTGTTCTAATTCTAAACCAAGAAAAAATCGAGTCCTACCAAGGTCTTTCATCTCAAACTCAGATTTCAAGTAGTTAACCGTCTCATTGATTTTATCAAGAGACCTAATGATATTCATATCATCAACATAAACCGCTACTATAGCAAATCGTGAACTTGTACTCTTAATGAACACACATGAGTATAGATCATCATTTTTGTATCCCTTCCCAATCAAGTAGTCACTTAGGCGTGTATACCACATTCTACCGGATTGTTTTAATCCATATAGGAAACGTTTTAATCTAATCACATGAGCACTCCGTGGTGTAGAGTTACTTGAGTTAGGTATGACTATGCCTTTCGACACTTTCATGTATATCTCTGAATCAAGGTTTCTATAGAGATATGATGTCACCACATTCATCAACTACATGTTTAGTTTACACTACCAAACTGATAAGGTAGGGAAAGTAATAATGTCCATAACCAGAGAGTATGTCTCCTCAAAATCAATGTCAGGGTATTGAGAAAATCATTGTGCCACAAGTCTAGCTTTATATCGCATGACTTCATTCTTCTCATTACGATTCTGAACAAAGATCCATTTATGTCCTATCGGCTTCACATTTGGTGGGCATAACACTACTGAACCAAAAACATGCATTTTCTTCATAGAGTCTAGTTCGGTCTACATTGCATCTTTCCACTTCGGCCAATCCGCTCCCCGCTGACATTCAGCAACCAAGCGATGTTCCAGTTCATCGTCGTTAATGATCTCTTAAGCGATTAAATAAGCAAAAGTATCATCAACTACCTTGGATGACCTATCCATAACAATGCACGCATCATTTTTAGTTAGTGAGATTTCACCGTTCTTTAATATCGCATATCGGTCTGAAGCATCCTCCAGAGATGTCATTTGTGATTTTAGGATATAACTGTAGTTAAGAACAATCTCATGGGTGGGGTTCACAACGTTGATGACGAAATGACCAGTCTGTGCCTGGATGGCCTGCTTTTTCGCCGACAGCTCATATGTGGATTTTCTTAGTCTCCTCCTCTTCCTAGTGGGAGTCGAGGTCGATGCTACTTCATCCATATGGGTAAGATGCACATTACTCTGCCATAGAGTTACGTTATACCTCCCTATAAGGACTTCCAACCTTGCAGCAGGAACATTTGCAGCATGAATGTCTGATTTCGTCACTTTGACAATATCAGTAAATGAGTCAGGCATTGAGTCTGCTACACTTTGAAGATCAAGTATACTTTGCACTTCAATCTCACTTTGATATATGCGTGGATCTTCTTGAAACATAGTGGGAGGAGTATTTCACGTTAATTGCTAACGTTCAACTGGAATGGAGTCATTCATATCTCCCCCTAATATCGGGAAGTATGTTTATTCAAAGTGACAATATACAAATCTTGCGGTAAAGAGATCTCACGTTGAAGGTTCTAAGTAACACATAATAGTTGGAGATTCATAACCTATATATATGCCTCATCGACGTTGATGGCCTATTTTAGTATGTTGTGAAGGCGCAATTGGCACATACACTGTACAACCAAAGATGCGTAGATATGAAATATCAGGTTTGTATCCAGTTACCAATTGCTACGTATTGAATGGTTGGAGTGCTACAGGTCTCAAGCAGATGCCGACAAATTAGTATGCATAACCATTGCTCTGAACACAAGCTATAACCGGTTGATTTACATCTTCACTAAACCAAACTGTGAATGAAAATGAGGGACAAAATGTTCAACTTCGATCCCAATTGATATACAGTAATCATCAAAAGTCTTTGATGTTAATTCTCTTGAATTATCCAATCTAATTGACCTGATTGTGTTGTCCGGGTGGTGAGCTCGAAGCTTAATAATCTGTGCTAGGAGTTTTGTAAATGCAACATTCCTTGTGGATAACAAAGTAACGTGTGACCATCTCGTTGATGCATTTATCAAAACCATAAAATATTTAAATGGTCCGCATTCTGGTTTGATGGGTCCACAAATATCACCATGGATTCTCTGTAAGAATAGTATGTTGTCATTATTGTCAACCATAAATGAAGGTCTAGCTTGCAACTTTGCTAATGAGCAAGCTTTGCAAAAAGAGCAGTGAACATCGGATATTGTCATAAAAGAATCTTATGGAATAACACTAGGTGTTGAGACCGAATTGAGATTTTTAATTTCATCCACTCCATCAAATCAAATCCGATGGTTTTGGAAATTTCCACATGCTTCTTGCCTTTGAAAAATAGATGACCATGTGAGTTTTTTTTCAATATTTTGATCATCATATCACGACCTGGGTGTCCCAGTTGATAATACCAAAACTTATATGAGGCCATGTCACACATAGTAGTAAGTGTGCCAACATTAGATTTAATAATACTAACCGTAGTAAGATGTAATCCATTACAAAATGCCCATAACTTCTCCAAGTAGCACTTTCTATCACATTCCTCAGAAGTTATACATAAGAATTCTTTTTCATTCTCACAATGAGTTTCCAAGTGTAAACCATTGGCTCTAATGTCCTTAACACTTAGCAAGGTTCGATTGACCTTTAGTGGGTACAATGCATCAGTTATATAAATTCTTGTTGCATGTGGTAGCAAAAAAATTGTTCTGAACACACCTTTGTATAACCGGCGTAGAACTAATCATAGTTGTCACTAATGATGTGTATGACACAAGATCTATAAATAATTACCTATTCCGCAGTATAGTATGACATAGTAAAACCGATGTAAAATATATCAAAAATACCAAGTTCGGGTAGGACTTTAGACGGGTTGAGTAATCCACTCGACAAGTCGAAATAAACTTTAATTTTCCTATGACCATTTTTGTTGGGTCGGAGATGTTTCTTGATGGGTCAAAAAGTGAATGTTTTTGTCACAATGGCTAACATTCGACGGGTCAAATAAAACATAAAACCAATATCGATTTTCCGATATCTTTTTTGACGGGTCATTCGAAAAATTTCAACGGGTCAAAATGATGACATTTTGGAGATAGTAGCTTGCAATCGACGGGTCGAGCATTTTCATCGATGGGTCGAAGTAGCTAAATAAGTGGTCGATGACCATTTTTCGATGGGTTGAAATAATTAGTACACTATTTTTCGACGGGTCGAAAAGTGTTGAAACCGATACTGTGGGTTAACATCGACGAGTCGAGGAAAAATTCCGAAGGGTCAAAAATTCACAATATCAAACCATCATTTCTTTTGTCTCGTTTTTATGCTATTTTGGTGTCATAATGCCATAGAATTTTGTAGAATTTGAACCATTTAAGCAATATGTATGTAAATACTATTCTTAACACTTTCAAATACCGAAATGAAGAAACTTTATTACTTTGTCAAAATCAAAACTTACATCAAAAGATTGTTCTTGTTCAATAACCATGACTACAAACGGAGTCAAAATACAAAACTAAACTTGATTATATAGCAAAATCATAAGCTTAATACATAGACTAAGCAAAATTCGTAGTCTCTATGCTTACTTTGGGGATTTCTGCTACAATTAGATTGGCTTCTCTGCCATCTTCCATCTCATAGTTAGCATAATGTGTCTCCATTTGCTTTGCTTGGTATTGTTGACATATCTTGTAGGCATTCTGAATATCCTTTGGAGCTCTACATTACTTGTGCATATGATTAGTCGTACCACACCTATAGCAAGGTTCCAAGAGAGAAGTAGAAATTGAATGTGAAGAATTCTCACCATCCCTAGAACCGGAATTAGATTGATTCTTGTTGGAGTTGTGGTTGTTATCATGGCGAGTCCAAGTTAAATTTCGGCTATTTTTCCCTCTACCACGACCTCTACCACGTCCGCCTCTACCACCACAAGTTTGATAGGGTTCAAAACGTTGTTTCCCCTTACCCTTTCATGCCTTCCTACCAGTGTTGTAGGTTTCATGGACTTTCTTTGTACCGGCTGGCCAAGCATTGTTGTGGAGAAGAGTCTCATGATGCCTCTCTTTCTTGGCCATCATACTCATAAGATCACTAAATGATCGAAGTCTTCCTTACTCATAATCGATGTGATACTGATGTGTAAGGGTGTCCATAGAAGTAGGAAAAGTTCTCAAAGACTTCTCGACCATTGCTTGTCGGTCTTTATATTGTGCCACAAATGGCAAACTCAGACTGTAGCTCCAGCGTATCTTGATAAAATTCATTTATTTTAGGACAGTTCAATAACCATATTCTATCCCATTTTTCTATGACCTCTGAAAGTTGTGCGTCACGCACATTGTTGAACTGTTCTAGCAAAGTTACCCACAAATCCGTGGGGTCATCTTTTAACAAATCTGTTTTCTCAGAGTAGGATGAATATGTCTCATGCGAAACATGAGAGCTTGAGCTTTTCGAGCTAGAGTGTCCTCGTTGGCTTCAGTGTCAGGGGGTAGTGGTTGGATGATATCAGTAAGACGTTTAGTAAGAAGTATATTCTTAACGTCTGATACCCATCTATGGTATTCTGCTATTTGAATGTTAAGGATATAAAATTCTGGCATTGCCAGCTCAATTATCTACAAAAGACAAGTAATTAGTTTACCGATTGAAAAACCACGATCACTAATATCAAGTTAAAGGAATAAGAAGCATGATCCATGATGTATGATCACAAAAATCGATGCAAAATCGGTGGCTTCATACGACTCCCCAGAAAATCATAACTATCAAATAGTCACAAAGATCGACTTCTTCTTTTTTTCAATGTAAAATCACAATTAACCGTGATATTCACCAATAACCGTTACTCCCCCAAGGCTGTCACTAATATTCAACTTTTTATAACATGTATTAATCCATAGTAATTAGGGTATAAAAAGTAAATCACGGTATGAAAATTCAACCTAAATCTAGACATAGATCTAGGGTGCTGCGGTAATTAAGTTTTGCAACATAATTCTAAATCGAAGAGGGTTTAGTCGATTTACCTTGAGGGTGTTATGGTCGGTATGAAAACTTCACTGAAAGAAGTTTGAAGAGAAAACGTCCACGAATTTCCGGCGACAAGGTTCGGTGGCGGGGAAAAATCCGACGTGATTGGTGGTCGACGGTGGAGAGATTCCGTCAAGTAGGGAGGCCGGCGTTGGAGGTTTTAGTGTTTAGGGGTTTGGGGTGATGGCTATCAGCTAAGGAGCTGTTGATAACGTGTTGAATGAGAAAATAGATATGCAGAAGATATGATCTGAAACTGTACTTTATATGTTGATAGATGACCTTAAATAAATATTACAATATGATACAATCAATATCCCTATAAATCAGGGATTGAGAAAATATCTACTTTTATTCTAATCAAGATAAAATACATACTAGAAATATTTCTCCTAAAACAATTTCAAAATTGTATGAGCAGAATAGTAAATTAACTAATCATATCATATTTTCATTAATATCTACCCTTTAAGGCTCTGCCTATACCAAAAAGAATTGAAAAGGAGAAGTATCGAGTAAAGGGTCTGTTGAAAATGAACTTTTAGTATCTAAACAATGAAGACTGATTAATCGAACTTGTAGTTTCTTCATGTCGTTCAAAATTTTGTTTTAGATTTTTTTTCGCAAACTTCATATTCTCATTTTATTCTTATTTGTTAAGTATATATAAACAGATTGCTATTCGTTTACTCTAAAAAAAAGTATATATAAAAGGAAATTTTGGTTTGTTTCATAGAAAAGTATAGTGGCATACGTTACTGGGGTATACCATTATAAAAACTCTTAGCATATTAGAAAATTGTCAACATTTGAAAAACAAAAAAAGTTTACCAGATGTTTTGTGCGTTAATAAGAAACTAGTTACGCAATGAAATGATAACTACGTACTGGACAAGAAATTAACTACTGCCAGTTCAATGAAGCAGCTAGAACAATAGCTAATCGATAACATGCATCAAACAGAGGCTGCACATATTATGTAAACAAACATATGTATGCATCCGTCCTAATACTTAACATACAGTACGACCAAATTTTAAAGTCCAAACAAAAATTACTTAGTGGAATAAGAATAATATTATGATCATGATCAACTTTGGTGTTCCGAGCTTAATCACAGCGAGTGCAACATTGCCTGAACTCCATGTTGTGGGCTGAGTGTAAGCGCCTCATATGGCGAGTGAACATAAGTTGAGGAAAGAGTGAAGGAGTAGCGTTGTAGAATCATTGACAGAACAACTTTAGCTTCAATGGCGGCAAAGTTCAAGCCCACACACATTCGTGGTCCGACTCCAAAGGGTAGGAATGCTGCCGAGTTATTGTGTGTAGCTCTAATAACACCTTCTGTGAATCTCTCTGGTTTGAAAAGATGCACATCTTGTCCCCAAAACTCAGGATCATGGTGCAATGACAAGGGCTTTACCAGCAGTTCAATATTAGTTTCTGGATCAATGGTCAAGTTTCCAACTCTAACTTCTCTATCAACTGTCCTCCGACTAACGGTAACAAGAGGAGGGTACAACCTTAGGGACTCATTCACTATCATACTCAGCTGCACATATGTAGGCATAAAGGTTAATGTAACAAATACACTTTGAGGACTAATGTAGATGATCCAGTTGATGATTTCTTACTGTTTTTAGTTTGGAATTGCCTACATGCTCTGGCCGGTTCTGTTTGCCGAATACTTTTAAGACTTCCTCTCTTGCTTTATCTTGCCAATCAGTATGAAGGCTGAGAAGAAATATGGTCCAGACAAGCAAACTAGCAGTGGATCCTGTCCAGCAAAGTAAAAAGTCTTGCACTCGCCAATCAATTCCTCCACTGTGATCCGCTGGTCGATGTCGGCATTATGATGAGCCTTTAATAGCAATCCGAGAAATTCATCTCCATAGTTTTCTTCTTCTTCTCCGTTCTTGATTGCCTTGGCTTCTCTTTTCTTTCTAAACTTTATTATGGAGTTGCAGATTTGATGTGTGGAAAACCACCCCTCAAAGATATTTTATTCTCAAATCAGATATATCATTGTAATACTCAATAATAAGGGTTATTGAACACAAGGAATTAGTGAAATTAAATGCTAATACTAAATAACAATGCTGACAGACTCGACTACAGTATACTAATGACACTATGAACCTACTCTAGATAGACTCAAATGATACAAAATTTTAACAAAATAATCTAGACACAGTGGTGGACTACCACGCAAAATTTCATGGTAATCGGAGTTGTTTTGTTTGCCGAAATAAATCGGCTAAGCTACAACTATTGCAGAAATCAGTAAATTGTAAAAAGTAATTGTTGAAGAAAATCAATGAGATATGAATGTTAAAGACTTCTTTCCACCCTAGACATACTTACGAATCTCCCAATATAATTGAACTAATCATGGATGAATATTCCCCACACAAGAACTTTGGTTAAGTCATCTTGTGTATTACACTCTCTTACTTGACATGAAAGAGGGAGGGACAATCTGCTCAATCTTGATTCTCAATTAACCGACTTATACATATGGTGATGTAAGCCTAGAAATCTGAAGTCATTATGTTTTAAGAATGCTTGAAAAATAACAAAGTTTCAAGAGTTGATAAAGTGATCACTCTTACATCACTAAGGACTGTTTCACACAAGTACATGCGTGTCTCTAAAGAATATGTAATGATAAGGTGGTCATGTACAAAATCAAGACTTTAGATCCTACGCCATGCATATAAGCGTGCATTCAAAGAAACATAAACATAGAAATCATCGATGAGAAAAACAGTAAAACAAAACTCATCCAAATAGTTAATAAGGGATTCAAAATCGTAAGCATATCTAGGCCTTTAATCAGTCCCTAACTAAGGAGGTTTAGCTACTCATAGTCTTGGATAATAATATCAAGAAATACAAGAAAGATAAATTAAATGAAAAAGAAAGAATGAACCGTGGTTGTTGGAATTACAAAGATGCAATGACGCATGAAAACTTTTCTCTCGGCTTGCGCACGACTTCTCCTCTTCCTCTCTTTCATTTCGTTCCGTCTATTTCTTAATCCCAAGTCTCCAAAAGCTGCGCACTCCTCTTTTCTCTCAAGTATATATACCTCCATTAACTGAGTTAATTAACCTAGTTAGATGAGGCTCACGTGCTGCCCTTTGGCCAAGTTCTTAAATTAGGATTTCTCCAACACGTACGTACTCCTCTTTCACAATAATATTTCTGATTGTTATAATTAATTCATTTTATTCATTCAATTCTAAAATACCTAAAAATAAGAAACATAATTAATTCACTCAAATTATAACAATAAATCAAATATAATAATATAATTAAACCCAATACACACGTATAGATATGCGACTATCAAGATTCCTAGGTCAAACTTCTATCTCATTTTTGTTCATGTAAAGCTTGCTGCTCTTAACATGAATGAATGAGAATATGAGATGATTATATATAAGAGGATCAAAATCAACACAGTCCAACTCTAAGTTGGTCCAGTTTTGAGGAAGTAATTACCTGATGAATCTAGGAAGTCTGGCTGTGAATAAATTTTTGGTTATCAAGAAGTAAAACTTCATCAACATATCAAACATGTTCCCTTCTATGTAGCTGGTGCCAAATGCTGTCCTAGAACTGAATTCCGAAGTCAATAATCTAAACTGGTCATACACCTCAATCTCTTGGCCTTCATGGTCTCTCCACCTTTCGAGCATCGTTTCAGTACTTGCTATGGTTTTCGGAATTATATTCTAGACCATTTGATGAATCAAGGACTCCCTTTTATTATTTTAATTTATTCCTTTAAAACAGAATACGATGGGATTATCATTTACTCATTTGATGAACCAGTTAAATTCACCTTTCTAGCCGATCCAAAAATTCATACTCTGGAAGCTTTTCAAGAAAACTCAATTGCATCCAAACAAAATCTAAACAAATAGCTTTTCTCAAGGAAGAAATTAATTTTAAAAGAATAGACATTCAGTTACAAGATACTTCATTACAATAGAAAATAAAAAAAATTCGAAAATAAGATTATCACAGAATTTTGTTCTGATATTTCTACTGCTTTTTGGCATAGGAAGAAACATATAGTCACCCTTCCTTACACTAAGGATTTTAATGAGAAAAATATCTCCACCAAGGCTCGTCCAATTCAAATGAGTCATGAAGTCATGGAATTCGGTAAGCAGGAAATAGAAGATCTTCTTCGCAAGAAGATCATTTAACCCAGTAAATCCTCATGGTCTTGTCCAGCTTTCTACGTTTGAAAAAATGCTAAACTTGAAAGAAGAACTCCAAAATTAGTCATTAATTACAAACCCATTAAAACAGTCTTAGAATGGATAAGATATCCAATTCTCAATAAAAGAGATCTTATCAACAGATTATAGAACTCTATTATGTTTTCCAAATTTGATATGAAGTCAGGTTTTTGGCAAATTCAAATTCATGAATCTGACAAATACAAAATTTCATTTGTCACTTCATTTGGTCATTATGAAAGAAATGTCATGCCATTCGGGCTTAAAAATACCCCTAGTGAATTCCAGATTATCATGAATGATATCTTCAACCCCTATAGCCACTTTTGTATTGTCTATATTGACGATATCCTTGTATTCTCTCAATCAATAGATCAACATTGGAAACATTTACACCAATTCTTCATTATCATAAAAAATAATGGTTTAGTAGTCTTCGCCTCAAAGATCAAATTATTCCAAATATCCATCACCTTCAAATTAGTCCAATAGACAGAGTCATTAATTTTACAGATAAATTTTCAGATATAATTTTAGATAAAAATCAATTACATAGATTCTTAGGATCATTAAATTATATTGCAGAATTTTATCAAAACCTCAGAAAAAAGTGTAAACCTTTATTTGATAGATTGCAGAAGAACCCTCCACCCTGGACTTCTGTCCATACATCTCTAGTAAAAGAAATCAAAAGTTATGTCAAAACCTTGCCGTGTCTAGGCATCCCCATTACTGATTCTTTCAAAATCGTTTAAACCGATGCCTTCGAAATAGGTTATGGAGGAATCCTAAAATAACAAATTTCTCCTAATCACCTCGAACAAATAGTCAGATTCCATTCAGAAACTTAGTCCCAATCACAGAAAAATTATAGTACTATTAAAAAAAATTATCTATTATTTTATGTATTAGCAAATTTCAAGATGATTTGTTAAATAAAAATTTCTAATCAGAGTCGATTGTAAGAGTGCAAAAGACGATTTAGAAAAGGATGTTCAAAACATTGTCAGTAAACAGATTTTTGCCAGATGGCAAGCCATTTTGAGTATTTTTGATTTTGAAATTGCATTCATTAAAGGTAGTGATAATCACATTCCAAATTTTCTAACCAGAGAATTTCTATATGGTGCCAAACATGAAGCCTCGATCAACCAGATCCAATCTCTCTAATGTAGCCAGGCTGAATCCCCTTGGGGCTCCACCCTTTGATCTATGTCCTAGTGCCCCATTAAACCCAGTCAAAATAGAGCAGTCATCTCCAATAAAAACCGAATCGTCCTCCACCATAATCCCTTTCCTAGGGCAACCTCCAACTCCAATCAGTCAAAAATCCAATTACCTGGGCAGTTCCCTTGATATGGGTCAACCTAATTATTAGTCGGCCCTAATCAACCAGTATGTTCCTTTCGAAACTGAATCCTTATCTCACATTAACTACCAAAAAACCTCCCCCTATGTTCTTCAAGGAAGCTACACCGTACCCACTTCTATGTAGAGCCTTACATGAGTCACTTAAAACATCCAATGTCATTAGTCAAATTTTACTACCCTCCAAATTTTCATTTTCTCCTCGGACATCCCTCACACACATTGAATTTTATAGGGACATCCTTTTTGAAACATAGTTAGTCACCACTAAACCCATTCTTGGTCACAGAGACCCAACCAAAATATTATACTATTCACTATATATAGTCAGAATCATCTCCTTATCTCAATGGGGTGATCATTCTTATATCTACCACATTGTAGGAAATTTGTCATTCAATTTCTTCAACTATATGGAAGCTTGAGCCAAAATATTTCTCCATCAGATAGAAGATTTTAGTTACTCTTGGTTTCTTAACTTTGATAAAAAAAAAATTCAATAGGCAATTCCCCATGTAGTTTCTCTGATGGTGGAATACCCATGGTTGTCCACTTACTATACTTCCACAACCACTAAAAGATGCAGTTACCCGATTCTTTTCAGTCATGAAATTCTCCAATTATTATAAGAATTTTTCAGTTATTTTACACTTCATGGCCAAATACAAATTACCATGGATTTTCAAATGGCATTATGGTCTTGAAAATTAAATTGTCACAAGGCAGCTTCTAGTCAAATGGTGGGACAAATTTAAAATTGATAGAGTATTATCCCAATTCGCAAAGGAGTTCCCAGTCACACCTTCTCGCCCTCTACCAATGAGGTCGTTAGTCATTACGACACCATTTCCACAATAATCAACTTCATAAGCCATCAAGCCACAATCACAATTGGTGCCTTCCTCTTCCAAGTCTGAAGAGAAAGTCAAATCATAGTCATCATCCTTCTCCAAATCCAAAGAAAAATCATCCAAGTCATCCAAGTTAGCGGAGTTAAAAGAGTTAGCTAAAAAACTCCTTCAACAAGCAGCTAATATGAATGAATTAGAAACAGAGTCAGACAATGAATTAGAAGAAGAAAATAGATAGGCCTCCTCCAGATCCTCCTCATCATCCCACTGTCAGCCCAATGCCCTCAATAACTCAGCAAAATTGGCTGAATATCAGGACAACCAAGGCCCATACGCATAAACAGATAACACCGATAGTTACCAAACAAGAGTAAACAAAATGCAACGAAAGTACAGACATTCACTATTCATAAAGCAACTTTTTACTATTCATGCACGAGGAAAAAGGGAAAAAAAACAAAGCTAATTTGTGTTGCTTCCTGTTTTTGTCCTCCACTGAGTCAAAAAAGATTCTCTATCCGTGATTTGCGGTCCACGATTAACGGTCAATAAATTCCTATATAGGAGCCCCTCTCCTTCAGTTAAGAGGCAGGTTCAATTGGAGCAAGAAACTTCACTCCTCTCTGAAACCTCTCTCCCCTCTCTAATTGTAATGGACCAACTCATGAGTTGAGTAATCTCCTTAGTATAGTTACCCCAGTTCAGTCATTTTTAGATCTTCATGCATACAAGGTTTTAAGTAAGTTAGTCAATTTAGTTATAAGTCATTTCAATTCTGTAAGGTATTACCAATTTTCAATATAATGTATAAAAACTTTTGTTATTATTTTTCAATTACGTTGGTCTTTGGTATCAGAGCCGTAAGGGTTGATATAACAAAACTTTTGTTAGGACATCTCCAATGGGGGGATCCAAACCCTAAAAATCTAGACCCTAAACTGTAAAGGTCTCTCCAATGGTATAATTTTGGGGTTCTAACCCTAAAAATATAGGGTAAGGTCTTATTAGAAGTGCTAAGATAACACCTCCTTTAGATCCCGTCCTAAAATCCAGCACAGCTGAAGCGTGGGCCCCAGCTGACAGAGGAGAGAGGAAAGGTGGCTGACAGAGGGAGAGAGACGCGTTGGTCCCAGGCGTGGAGAGCACGACGCGCCAAGAAGAGAGGGAGAGTCACCGAGGAACGCGCGACGCGCCATAAGAGAGGGAGAGTCACCGACAAGTTGGTCAGACGTGGGACCCGCCCCACCAGAAAGACTTCAAACCGTTGCTCCACAACGGTACAAAAATGGACGGCCAGATTTCATTGCACATTGAAATCAATGGTCAGATTTTAATGTTAGTGATTTAATTTTTTATTTTTGGAATTACTGATTTTGATCTAACGGCAAAGAATATATCCCGAAATCGATCCAACGATTAGTATTCGATCCAACTCTAATTTTTCATACAATAGTCACAAAACTATGGAAAAAAAATTATTATTTTTTAGGAATATTAATCAATCCGTTGGAAATGGTCCTAAATTATTACTATAGAAAAAAAAAATTATTATTTCCTAAATTAAAGTCCTAAATATAGGCATAGGACTTCATATAGAACTTTAACCATTGGAGATGAATGAAGTCCTAAATGAATAGTGTCAAATTGAAGTCCTAAATATAGGTATAGCACCCCATTTAGCACTTCACCATTGGAGATGCCCTTACACACACACACACACACACATTTTCAGGTATATGGCATTACGCTAACTTTTCGGTCATATTTTATCATCTCCACCGTTTAGATTTTAGGTCATAATGTGTAGATCAAATCTATAAATTTTCAGCCAAAATGGTGATCGTTAAGGTATTCAAAACTGCAATTAAAGTTCATAAATATAAACGGTTCAAGTTTGACAGATTTGGTCCGTCCATTGATTTGAACAAGTTCGATACCTTAACGATCACTATTTTGGCTGAAAATTTACAGAAATAGTCTACTCATATAAACCTAATAGTTGGACGGTAAAAATGATAAAATATGATCAGAAAAATTGACGTAAATATCATATACCTGAAAAAACTTCCACTCAAGTACTTGAGTAAAAGCTTCCTATATATATATATATACACACACTTACTTACTTACTTACTTACTTTTAAGCTCTCTCCCACTTAAGGAAGGCATGATTGGAAAGCTTTTGCAATCTCGCCCACTTCTCCTCCTCATCGGATTTAGTTCTCGTGCCAAGGCCTTCTCCAAAGAGCTTTTTAATGAAGGGTAGAGGTTCCATTTTTGGAAAAGCTCTATCTTTGTCCATGAGTATCTCTTTGCAAAACTCTGGTTCTGTAATGACCAGCTGAGCTTGTGAACCATGCCACTGAAGATAGTTCTTGCCTATACACACACACACACATATATACATACATACACGTGTTGTTATATATATGCAGCACGGAAGTAAGTTTCAATCAAGACCAGAACTATATCAGTGAAATCAATAGACGTACGTATATGTTGGTCCAAGAGTGAATATGAGGATGAACAGCAGAGACTTGTCATGGTACTGAGTTGTGGGCTTATGGCTTGAATTTTCATGGTGTTGATGTCTTTGGTGTTTCCATGGAGGGCCTTTGATTCCCTGAGAAGCCATCAATTTCCGAGTGCGGGTAGGAGTCCACCATAGCCTGTATAAGAGCCTTGAAGAACAGGCCCAACAGAGTTACTAGTACAATCAACACAGAAGAACCTCCGAGGATGCGTGAAGTTGCAGTGGAGCTCATCATGATTGATCCGAGTGAGATGGTGCAGGAGACCAGAAGTCGTCTGTGTTTTGAGTTTCTTGGTCGGTCTTATCAATATCTGTGACAGCACTGGAAGCGCATGTGTATGAAGTTGACCAACATATCGTTTCGTGAAAGTAAAAGACAGATTGATTTGGCTTCTTGTCATGTCATAGTTTTTTCGGCAAAAGGACAAACCTGGACTCAAAAATTCAAAGCGCCCACCGAGGGGCTCGAACCCTCGACCACAAGGTTAAGAGCCTTGCGCTCTACCAACTGAGCTAGACGGGCTGATGACTTCAATTTAAGCTTGTAGATATAAAATAACTACTTGTACTGAATCAGTACCTGCTCCTGATGATGATCACAAAACGAGTGCTTTTGAAGAAAAATTAGGAGGAGGCCGCGCCGCGGTTGAACGAAGGTGGTTGAACGAAGATGATGTGAAAAATTGTTTGTGGTTAACTTCAAAAAGAACCATCCGGTATTTCATGCTAAGAGTAAGAGTGACTAACAAAATAACTTATTCATGCAACACATTTATCATGCAACTCAATGAACCTGAGTTCAATTATATTAAGTAAAGCTTACGAATGACTTGTAAATTATAAACTATCGCTATAGTGTAAATTGAAAATTCTACTTCATATATCTTTTGCCCTTCATGTCAGGAGGTTCATTTTTTTAATATGAAGATTTAAAAAAAGCATCACAAATAGTTACACATGAAATACATATCACATAATTTCTTTACATCTGATTCACACTACACATTAGAGTTTTTTTACATACCATAATACATACACATAACATAGCTTCATGTCACACATGAACTTCATATGACAGCTTCTTTACATATCAAAATACACACAGCAGCTAACCCCCATATCAAGTAGTGACCCTTGATCACAACATTAGCTGATTCCATAATTTCTTATCACACATTTACTTAGAAGTTGCAAGCGCGTACAAAAATTCAGCAAAATATACATTTTTTTGTTACCAAAACACAACTCATTTTCATTCTTGTTGCTGATAGTCACTTGTAAATGTAACAGATTTGATTAAACAAACAGAAGATCTTTGAGGCAGACAATGGCCACAACGACAAAATCTTTGAAATATAAGATCTTTGAAATAGACAATGACAAATAAAGCATAGACAAATGTACATATTGTCTTGCTGCAGTTTTTTTCCCACTGAACTGCCAACATCTTCATCCCTGAACATATAAATGAAACTATGTATTAGATTAATCATACATGATTAACAAAGAACACGAAAGGAACCGTCATATTCCCAAAGCAAACTAATGATGATTGGTCACTTCAAGCAAGATATGAAAGATTTCACAAATGTAATTTGATTCGCAAACCCAGAGACAATCAAGCTCTCTCGGGATAATATATCTCCCAAATTGATATGAGTAAAAGGGGTATGAATACAATGGTTTTCAAATTGTACGTTTTTCTGGGACATGCCAATTGGTGTTATTTTATCAATCTTAATGACTGATACAAATTACTTGAACACTTAGAATAATTTGAAATTGCTAGATATATTACAAACAAACTTTCAGACTGATATCATTACATACAAATTATTTGAAATACTGATGAACCAATTTCAGATGCTCAATCACTTCCATTCACTTGAGTTAAGATGTTACTCTCAAGCATCTATCTGGATTACTCTGTATATGGCGTTGTTTTTTTGAGTTGTGATGATGTTTTGGTGCTCTTAATTAATTAAGTCTTGCACACAAATATGAAAAAGCTTACAGTCTCACCACTCTCACGAAGACACTGAAATACGCACACATATATATGCTACTCTCACGCACACACTGAGATACGCACACATATATATGCTACTCAACTACTGTACGTAGAATTTAGAAAACTCTACCCCTTTGCGAACCATGACAGGTTGCTGCATATGTTCTAAGTAAGATCAAGTTCTCTAGTTGACTCGATCGTATTATCAAAATTCATGTGGGCTTTGAATTGGATAATCCAAATTGACTGAGAGAAACAAAATGAGCATCTAAATCTGAAATCAATCGCAATAGAAGACAACAATTAGAAGCAAAGAGTACCTTCAGAAATCAGAAAACGGATTCGGTTCCCCAAGAGATGAATCGGGTTTCTCTGATCTTCAAAATTGATGAAGGGAGGAAACGATCCCGTGAGACCAAAGTGTACCTTCGTGCAACGATGTTGACAATGAACAGTAAAATATATGAGAGTTTGAGAGATATAATCGTGAGTGTGGTGAGGCTAGAAAGTGAATGAGGTTGCAATGACAGTTCAGTCGAGAGAGATTGAAAGAGAGAGAGAGAGGAAATCAGGGGTTGAAAAGTGTGAGAATCTGATCCAAAATAGTCAGCCGCTTGCTTGGTACACATTGAATAATCTCACAAAAGTATGAACAGAAACTGTGAATAGGAAACTCATGCTTGTTATATAGTAAATAAATAAATTGATAAAATACCAAATTTATATATTCATATCACCCTAGATATAAGCTATCGCAAAAATAAAGTTTCTACCTATAGAATTTTCTAAAGAAACAAAGATTTACTACGTGAATGCTTGGAAGAATTTATGAACAAAAGAAAATACAATTTTAACTAAATGTCATCCAAGTAACAAAAAATTTAGTAATCACCTAACATTTCATCAGGGCCATCAACGTATTTACAATGAGAACTCACCTACAATGTGGGATCTCTTGTTTATAAGAAGACCAAATGGTGTACTGAACTTGACTGTATTAGTACTCCTACACCAAAGAAATCAGCAACATTAAGAAACTGTAGGCATTTATAGGTTTGAATATACACTTTTATCATCTACAATTTAAGCAATAATTTCAGCTTCTCTATTCTGGATGTAGATGCCCTATACTAATTATTTTTCACCTTTGAAAGGCTAACATACTTTTGCACTTAAATATATACAGATCGATTTCATAACAATTATCTCTCAGATTGTAATCATTGTATGCTTGTAAGTTGTTGGCAAAGTGGCAAATGTTACATGCATGACATATACTTCCCATTTAGGCCCTCATTTCTATCAAACTTCGTTTATACAAATTAAGGACATCTAATCATATATGAAACCCATGGTGGCCCAACAATAGATTGAAAAAGAAGAACGGATCGATCATTGAAGTGGAAAAACTGTGAATAAAGTAACAGAGACATGAAATTCCGATAAGCCCAGTAGAGTATAAAGCCTTGAAGGGAAAACTACATTGACGCTTCTGCGATGCAGGTGTAACTTGTAACAGGCATTTGGAAATTTCAAAAGCCGTAACTAAAGTATTTGGAATTAACAGTGAATCAAGCTCTGAGACTAACCCAAAATTTCAGTCGCCAAAAACTGCAAACAACCCCGATCAACTGTTATCCTTCCACAAAACCAAACAACCTGAGGAAACAAACTCATTACAAAGAGATAGATTTAAGAACCCAGTTTCCAAAGTGACAAAAGAGAACAGGGCAAAACTGAACAGTGTTGCAATGGGAGAGAACGGCGAAAGAAAAAATGGTTCTGAATTACACATACAGTATATTGCTATTTAGGGATCAAGTTCACAAACACACACCTCTAGTCCCCTGAGTACTCCGTACACTGTGTTTGCCTGCAACCAAAATGAAAACACAAATCAACATCACAGCTGTACAAATTTCTATTGTATATTTCTAAACAGCAAACTCAGATTAAATAATCACAATTCTACAGAAAAAAAAACAGAATGAAAGTTGTTATCTTCATTCCCATTGTTTGTTCATTCTACAAAAAGCTTAAAGCATTGATAGAAAACCCCTTTAAACTTCAAACCAACAACACTACCATACGCATCTGCCTCGTGCTCTATTGCTGAACACTAAAAATTTCAATAACCAAACCACCTATATATACACCTTATTTCCAACGTAACAATAACAGAGTTTTCATCTTTATGCACACATTGTTTCTCCATTCTGCAAAAAGCTTATAATTGATTCTTTACTCTCCAAATCATTCCTAACTTTGACAATGCCCAGTAGAAACTATATTACGACATGAGATCAAACTCTTTGATTTGTTTGATCAAATATTTCGTGTAGATTTAATGCTGCAGATGGTGTTCTTCACAATTTCTCTTGGGAGGGAGCCTATCCCTAGATTTCTAAAGCCAAAACAGACCCAAGTCAACCGACAACACAATTCTGCCCAAAGAGGAAGTAGGACCAAGTAGCTATACATCACGTAATCAGAATAACTTTCAAGTGCATCAAAATTAGCCCAAGGAGTTTTCACATACTTTCTGCCATATTTCCAGTCCCAAATAATTCCTCACAACTAAGTTTTTTTTCGCCAACCACATGAGAAATCTACCACTCCCTGAGAATGTAACATAGTTAATTTCATAACTTAGAATTCAAAAAAAGTAAGTAGCCCATATCTGTCATTCAATCTCTAGCAAATACAGCCTTATTCAATTTTATAATTAAAATAAAAGAATTTACCCATGATATAATCGAGGGATGCATACAGTGTGCTGTATGAAGGGGAAAAAAACCATTTAAATCCTTACAAAAGATGAAAAGTAACCATTCACAGCCACACTTTCATATTATTATACTTTCAGAGGCATAACTCATACTGAGATATATAAGCTTTATTTATTTCGTTCATCAATAAAATGATACACAGTAAAAGAAAATAAATAAGAGATCTCCAACAGAAGCAATAAGCAAAAGATAGTGCTTCAAAAACAGCTAGGGTTTTGAAACTCCCCCCTCAGAAAGAATGACCTAGCCGGCTGCTGACGCCAATCTAGCTACATATAGGCAAGACTAATCTCAGAAAATAGTTGGAACAGAATACCAAAGACCTTATTAGAATAGGAAGCTTTACTTTTCCATCTAGAGGAACCAGACGACAGCTAACATGGTGAGACCACAAAGATCTTTGGCATTCTATCCCCTAACCAAAAAATATAAATAGCAAAAGATATTGCAGGACTTCAGGCCTCCCAACTGGACTCTTCCGACTCACCTTACATTCCTAAATAGCTTATTCCGTAGAAAAGAAGCAATTTGAGGATGCATAAAAATAAAAAATAAAAAGATTGACACCTTATAACTTCACATTGCGCATGACACACATGCCACCAACCAGCTTACACTACAAGAAAATTGCACCTAGACCACGGACCATTTCCGTCGTCTAGGTGCAGTTTTCCATCGTCTAAGTACTTAGACGACGGAATCTCCGCCGTCCAAGGTCCGTGCTCCAAGTGTTGTCGTCCAAGCACCTGGACGACGGAGATTTAGTGATCCGTCGTCCAAGTTCACTTGGACCGCGGACATTATCCGTGGCCCAGGTAGACACCTGGACGACGAAAAATATAATTCTCCGTCGTCCAGGTGTCTACCTGGGCCACGGACATGGCTCGTTTCTCCGTGGCCCAGGTGTTCACCTGGACGACGGATAACTAATTCTCCGTCGTCCAGGTGAACACCTGGGCCACGGAGAACGACAGGGTTTAGGGTTTAGGGGTTAGAGGTTAGGGGTTTAGGGTTAGGTTTAGGGTTTTTCACCTGGACGACGGAGAACATAATCTCCGTCGTCCAAGTGAATATTTAATTAAAAAAAATTGAAATTAAATATTATTAAATTAATTTATTATTAATTTAATTTAAATAATGAAAAATGCTAAAATTAATTAAATAAACTAAATTTTGAATATTACTTAATTATTAAATAATTAAATTAAATTAATTTGTACATACATGAATAATCGAAAAAACCCATAAATTAAAAATTAAAATATTGTTCGGAATGCGGAAAGAAACGAGATAATAAACTACTAGCTAGCTAATACACTGGAGGAGCAGATGCGCCGCCGAGTCCTCCGCCTCCAGCCGGGTCGTTGTCGTCGGGGTGTGGGTTCGGAGGAGGTTGACATACTTCTCGATTTTGTTGCATGAGGGCGATGAGTTGGGCTATTTGTACTTGTTGTTTGTCAAGTCTTTGCCGCATTGACTCATTCTCCTCTCGTGCCAGTCGAGCCTCTTGAATGGCTGCTTCGACGGCCGCAGCCTGACTCCTTCTCCGCTGCCCCGAACCTCCCGTAGATGATGAGCCGGAGGTCGTCGACAAATCTCGTACCACCCTAGGCCCAAAGTGCCTAACCTCCTTGCCAGCTCTACGACCGTAGACCTCATCCGCGATTGCAATTTGGCTCTCTAAGGATAGAGGAGGCAGGTCTTCCGGCGGCACATCTGGGAACGCAAGCTGAGTGTTAGCCAACTCTTCATGCGCACGCTCTATCACCCTTGCCTACAAAAGAATAATTAATTTATTATAATGAAATCATATTTAAATAATAATTACTATAATTAAAATCACATATATATATATATCACTTACGCCGCATTGACTCGCTTCATTATCGAGCCATGGCGTCACGTACGCGCTTACGCTTGCATCAAGATAAGGGTGTTTGGAGCCCTTATCCTTGTGCTCCTTGGCTATTTGAATGAACTGCTTGGCGCCGGTAGTATGGTGTTTCTCCTTCTTCCCCCGGTTGGTTTTGTTGACACCGGAGAATTTCTGTTACACAACATAATTAAATCATTAAAAAATGAATAACTACAATTTAAATAATTCAATTATCTTAATTGAAATAAAAAAATAAATTAATACCTTAAATTGTTCATCGGCAAAGTGGTTACACAACCACTCCCACTCATCTTCTCTCTCCCCTTGCAGCTCTACCGGGGGAGGCACGGGACCGACATCTTGGAAGTACTTATGGAGCTTGTACTTCCAATCTTTGTAGATGGAGTTGGCGGTTTGGTTGATATGCCTCAACATAGCCGGTGTCGGATCCACGTCAAATTGTTCCTATAAAAAATAAATAGAAAATTATAATCGTATATATTATGAAATTTTAACTAATATTAACAATATTATATAATAACTAAATTGGACGTATTACGTACCGAAAGATCTTTGAAGACTTTCGCCTTCTCATGATTCGGCGCCTCCTTCCAAGTAGGGGCAGTGATACGAACCCGGTTACGGATGATTGACCCTATCCCATGCGCCGAGAGACTTGCTAGCTGAGCTGTGGGAGGGCCACCGGTGAATTCGTCGTACGGCAAGTCGATCTTTTTACCGGTCGCCTTGCAAATACGCTCCGCTTTGCCCCCTTTAACGAGACCCCGAGTCCTTTTCGGTTCCGGGTCAGTGGGGGCCCTCCTTTGCCTACGGCGGACGCTGTACATGATTGATTCGGCGGTCGAGGATGCCTGAGTACTTCCCGTTGAATGGGTACCGGGCGTCGGAGATTGGAAGGGGTCGACGTCATCACCGCTCGAGATAAATGGGGGAGCGGGAATTTCCCCAGAGAGCGCTACGGATGGACCAGATGATCCGTCCAGATTGAGAGCGTCGTTGCCCTCCTGTTGAACCCAACCGACTTTGGCCGCCAACATTCGGAGCATCTCATCTTCTGCCTCCTGTTGGGCTTTCTTCTTGCCGGATGTGGTCTTTGGCGGAGCCATTTAAACCTAAGAGTACGGTGTTAAAATACCTACTTACCATAATAATTACAACTTAAAAATTTACGCTAATTAATTAAGTACGTTTAAGATTTAAATAGAGTACACTAGCTTGGCATTTTTGGTCGTTCAATGGACGTGCGACCCGCGCGATAAAGTGTAAATTTTCAATTAATCAGCCTTGGTTAAATCGAAAAACATGGCCAGTTAGGGATAGAGATAACGCGAGAGGCAGGACTAATTTCGACAAAAGTCTTTCTTAGTCCAAATCCTGTCACCAGTCATAACCCTTTTCTAGACACCATGTCCGACATTCGGCCAATTTTTCGAAAATTTACACTCCCTCAAGTCCTTTGCAAACTCCGCCCTCAACCTCGTGTCCATAACTTCACTTAGGTTATGGTGTGCGGTGATGAAATCCACACATCACGAGGGGTTAAGGAGATAAGCTAGGAAAAGATGCGCCATCTATTCCAAAGAGTGCGACTTAATAAACCAAGCCTATGTACTAAATTTAAATCGAACACGTACTACCATGCAATTTACTCGAAAATACACGTAATTAATTATCAATTAATTAAAACAATAAATAATTACAATAATGAATTATTATTTATCATGCATATAATAATAATTATTCATTTACCAATATAATTAATTATTATTAACAATAATAATTATTGCTATTATTTAATTTTAACTAACAAATATAAAATTATTACCAAATAATTAACAACTAATAATAATTATCCCAATATTAATAATAACAACTCATTAATGATTATAATTATAACTATTAATTATTTTAAACTAATTAATAAATTAAAACTATTTATTAATTAAATAATTAATTAATTAACAAAAATGTAAAAGAGGTAAAAAATAGAATTATTACCTCGTCGGAATGTCGCCGGAATATCGGAAGAGTTGAGTCGTCGGAGAGGAGGAACCATGCCGGAAAAAATGTCGTCGGAGCGTCGCCGGAGGAGAGGAGATGAGAGGAGAGGGAGAGGAGGAGATGGAATGATGAGAAAATGAGGGGGGGTGCAACTCTATTTATAGAGTTGCACCTAGATGACGGAGAACTATTCTCCGTCGTTTAAGTCCACCTGGACGACGGAAACAGTGTTTTCCGTCGTCTAGGTGGCGATTTCAAAAAATTTCAATCGGCACCAATTAATCGGCGGGACGTTCTGAACCGCCATGATTTTTGACTTAGACGGCGGAGAATGAATTATCCGTCGTCTAAGTGAAAATTCAAGCGGTCCCAAAACAGAAGCGGTAAATTGAACCACCATAAAAAATTGGACTTGGACGACGGAGATGGTCAGTTTCCGTCGTCCAAGTGAAAATTACATGAAAAAAATAAACAAAAAAAAATTTGAACCGCCATGATTTTTGCACCTGGACGACGGAGAATGACCATCTCCGTCGTCCAGGTTCAAATTACGTAAAACAAAATTTAAAAAATAATTCGCTAGGAATTTAGCGATCTGTCATTCGAGTGAAATAGTCGTACAACATCGATGAACGCATCGTATATATGAACAGTTAAATTTGAACCGCCGATTAATTTTACGTATTAAAACATGTTAAGTATCGACTAATCTTTACGACTTAAGTGTTCATGAGTAGACGCTCATTTGCAGCAGAGTATTAACGAAATTGAATTTGGACAAAACAACCGTTGGATATGTTCGTCGTAACATAATATATAATTGTCTTCAAAGGACCATAAAATAATAAGTTCGGGAAGGGTTTGATCGGCATAGTCAACCGCAAAACCGATAATTTCACAAACCAGAAACGTGGATACAAGGCATTTCGCAACTCCGATTTTCGAACCGTCGAAGCTCACACACCAAGAATTGTTTACTCTAAAGTCTTGATGAAAAGACTTTGCATTGGAAGAAGGTCTAGATGGTCGTTGTCTTAGAAAAAATTACGATATCTGCACCTGGACGACGGATAATGACGTTCTACGTCGTCCAGGTGCATAGACCCTGAATTCAGGGGTTAGGGCCTTACTGTTTAGGGTTTAGGGTTTCTGAACTTGGACGACGGACAATGACCATTCTCCGTCGTCCTAGTATGTACCTGGACGACGGAGAATGACCATTCTCCGTCGTCCAAGTTCTAAACCCCGATTTCAGGGGTTAGGGCCTTAGGGTTTACGGTTTAGGTCGTCCCCAGTCATTTGTGTGTCCGTTCAATTATTCTGATTCAAAAATATAATTAAAAAATTGATCGATCGATCTGAACTGCTAGATTTAGGGTCAAGGATTTAGCTAGGGTACGTTTTATATGAGATTGAGATTTGGCGCCAATATTTATTAATTTCTCCGTTGGCCAGGATATATAATTCAGATTAATTTCTTACCGTAAACCGGCATCGATCATATATATATATTACAATAATTACAGTAATTAATTACCAATTAATCTCCCTCGTCGTATGACCGTACTCTTCGTCATAATCATCATCGTCCTCATCCCCGTTAGTCGACGGCTCATCCTCGTCATCGTACTCAACATCGTCCGACGAATAACCTGAGTCCTCGTCCGCGTCCTCTTCCTGCTCGTCTTCTTCATCTACCTCATCGATAATCTCATCTTTAGTTAGATCTGTACAACCATCAGGCATGGGTAACCGTTCACCATCTTGAACCAGGTCCATTATATCGGAGCGGACCATAGAAATATTAGGCTCTTGATAGGCAGGAATGTCTCTTTCTGGTTCAGCAGCATCTTCAGTCGTCGCCGGTGTCCCTTCAATTGTCTCTGTATTCCATATTCCTCGGTGAGAGATATGGTTCACTATTTTCCACCCTTCACCGGCTTTCGGATCGTCGAGATAGAACACCTACCGAACTAAGGTGGCGAGAGCGAAAGGCTTATCCTCATACCAGTGAGAGTTTGTATCGACTGATAATAGTCCCAGGTCTTCCTTTGTACGCTTGAACCATCTGCACTTGAATAGGAAAACGTTGACATCATTCCCGTAACATAGCTGAACCACGTATACAATAGCCCCATAATATAGATCATTGTCTTTCCCAACCGCTACCCCACTATTTTGTGTTCTTCTTCCTTCGTCTCGGGCCAATGAATGGGACTTTACACCGTTCACAAAACATCCAGGATAAATATAATGTTTAACCGGCTTCCCTGCTAGCAAGTGCTTTGGCCATGACCACCACCCTCCGTGGTTATCAGATTTTTGCAGATCAATCATCTGCGAAAATGGGCAAATTAATATAAGGGTTTACTTTCTACAAACATGAGCGATATGTATTTAAATAATTAATACCGAGTCATACGTACGTACCCATTGGAAGAAATAATCAGGAAACTTCTTCTTAACCATTTTCTCAATCCATGCCGAACTCTTGTTTTGATTTAACGCCTGAAGCCTCTCCCTGTATGACAACATGTACGGCTCAACTTCGTCACAGTCTCGCAACACTACCCAATGTGCCTCAATAAGTTCTTCCCGTGTTAACGATTCCTTTAATACTCCTCTAAACGGTCGGACGACATTGGTGACGACAGAAAGATTGATGCGGGCACTGCGATCGGAGGCAGTACTGGGAGGGGGTGGATCTTTGAGGTACCTGTTGCAGTAAGTAACACACTCATGCATTAGGTATGTCTCTGCTATGGAGCCATCCGGGGCCGACCTGTTTTTGACGAATGACTTATACTGTCCAAGCTGTCTACAAAATCAAACGTACACATTACATAAGTACTTATAGCTAGCTATCCAGTATATATATAATCTCCAGTGGAACAAATTAATTAATTAGTTGTACGTACCTTTCTTGAGGATACATCCAAGTGTACTGGACCGGACCAGAATTAAGCACCTGCTCGGGCAGGTGGATCATTAGGTGAATCATGATGTCAAAGAAAGCAGGGGGGAAAATCCTCTATATTTTGCAAATGATGTGCACAATTTCTTGTTGCAATTCCACCACATCTGACTTCTTTAATTCTCTGGCGCATAACCTCTGCCACCACCTGCACAATACCACTATTGGTTCTACGACGTCCCGAGGCAAGTATGGTCGAATTACCACTGGAATCAGACGTTGCAGCATAACGTGATAGTCATGTGTCTTTAGACCAACAAACTTGTGTTGCACCTCGTCCACTGCTCCAGTTATAGTAGCTGCATACGTAGCTGGATAACGAACGCCCTTAAACCAGTGAAATACAGAACGTCTAAGCGTCGGCTTCACTGTGTATGGTGCATCTGGCATCTTGTTGTACACTCCTTTCCTATCCCTCCTCAACCACAAGGGACGACGTAGATTCATTGATTCCAAATCTTTGCGCGCTTTGGGAGTATCTTTAGTCTTGAACTTAATACCGAGAATTGTTCCCACCACGCTGTCGCACACATTCTTTTCTATGTGCATCGCGTCCAAGTTGTTCCTCAGCTTCAACTTCGACCAGTAAGGGAGTTCAAAGAATATACTCTTGTGATCCCAATAGCTCAGATCATGTGGAGGAATTGGATTGCATTTCTTTACATCCGCGTCATTGCTCAACACACCAAAGTCGAAATAGCTCAACCTCTCTAAAATCTCTTCGCCCGACCAACTACGGGGTTTAGGATTGTTCTCTACCGTACCGTCGAAATGAGCTTCAACCTGTCGCCAGGGGTGGTCGTGAGGAAGCCATCTACGGTGACCCAAGTAACACACCTTCCCCGCGTGCCAACTAGAGTTCACGTCGTCCAAACATATAGGACATCCATTATATCCTTTTGTCCTGCAGGCTGCCAACATCTCATAAGCTGGAAAATCGTTGATCGTCCACATTACAGCAGCCCTCATCGTGAACATCGTGTCAGTGAATTTGTCATAAGTTGGGACTCCATTTTCCCACAACAGTTTCAGCTCGTCGATCAAAGGTCTGAGGTAGACATCTAAGCACTTCGATGGAGATTTAGGACCTGGAATTAGTACGGTAAGGAAATTAAATTCCTTGTTCATGCACATCCACGGAGGCAAGTTGTACGACATCAGAATAACTGGCCAATTGCTGACGGCGGAGCTATTACTTCCCCAAGGATTGAATCCGTCTGTAGATAGGCCGAGTCTAACATTTCTAACCTCTGAAGCAAAGTCTCCAAATTCTCTCTCGAAATGTTTGAAACCCTCCCCATCCGCGGCGTGTCGCAGGACATCGTCATCTATTCGCTTTTCTGCGTACCATCGCATCGCCTCTGCTGTGTGTAGAGACATGTACAGGCGCTGCAATCTGGGAATCAAGGGAAAATATCGAACAACTTTCACAGGAATTCTCTTTTTCGAACTCTTCCTATTCAACTGGAATCTGCACTGGCCACATACAGGACAATAGTCCAACTCTTTATACTCTTTGTAAAATAGCACACAATCATTCGGACATGCGTCAATTATCCTGTACTTTAGGCCGAGGCTGCTCAGGATATTTCTAACCTTATAATGAGATTTAGGAAGATTGTGATCATCAGGAAGCAACTTACATATTTGCTCCTGAATTTCGTCAAAAGCACTCACTGACATTTTGTGCTTCACTTTTATCTTCATTTGCTCCATCACATATTGCAACACATTCTCTCGACATCCAGGGAACACCGGGGTCTGCGCTTCAAGTAGTATCCGGTTGTACTTTTCCATCTCACTGGTGTCAGTGGCCAAGCTAGCTGCGGGGAATATGTCATCATGCTCATTAGTGGTACTGTAACCTCCATCTTGGTGTTGGTGTCCACTATGACTACATCCCAGAAACGCATCATGGACCAAATCTGCAGTTGGGTTGCAAGCTGGGGGTCCGGCACCACTGCCGCTGGATGAGGCACCATGGTAACTGTACCCTGAGCTGAAGTCTGCTGTGCTGAACTCTACTGCTTCACCATGCTCGCTCCATGTAGTGTAACTCCACATCATACCATTTTCGTACAGGTGTTGCACCATAACATTAACCTCCGCATACTGACAATTAAGACATTTCTGACACGGACACCTGAAACATTTCTTTCCCTGACCATGTTCTATCGCAAAATTCACAAATTCGCTAATTCCATCCATATACCGGACATCACATCTATTCTTCAACTTCATCCAACTCTTGTCCATACTGCTGCAAAATATTATAATTAATTAATTATTACATATATATATATATATTTGTCCATTAATTTACGCTTAATTATACGTACTCGATCTACATCGATCCATCAATTACGTACGTACGTAATTTAATCGATCTGTACATATATATATATAGCTAACATCAGCTAACATCCTTGCATGTATATATGTACGTACGTTTTCACTAAATATATATTAATTAAGTAAATTTTAACTGCGTACGTACGTACCTGCTGGCCTTCTCGATATCTGTACGTTAATTAAGCTAACTAGCTAGTCAGCGGAGATCTCTTATCGATTCTGATTCTTCTCGGCCTTCTAGCTAGCTAGCTCCCTTCTCCTTCTCCCTTCTCCTTCAATTCTTCTTCAAATGGAATGAAGAGATCGAGGAATGAATTCGATCAGTTTAGCATCGGGCTTATATAATGCTTCACTTAGACGACGGAGGTGTCGGTACGTCGTCTAAGTGGAAGTACGTTTCGTATACTCGGACGACGGCGTGTCGGTCCGTCCTCCAGGTAATCACCTGGACGACGGAGAATACCATCTCCGTCGTCCAGGTGATCACCTGGAGGACGGATAAGACTCCGAGGTCCAGGTGATCACCTGGACGACGGAGATGGTATTCTCCGTCGTCCAGGTGGTACTTGGACCACGGAAAAGACTCCGTGGTCCAGGTGACCACCTGGACGACGGAGATGATATTCTCCGTCGTCCAGGTGGTACTTGGACCACGGAGTCTTTTCCGTGGTCTAGGTGTCACTTGGACCACGGAACAATTACGTTTCCGTGGTCTAAATGCTGTTTTCTTGTAGTGTTAATATCTTCAGTTTACTAACATTTCTTAGTTACAGTGCATAAACAGGAAGACCACAATAGGTTGATAATCGTACTGAGATGTATCTTCTTAGGTCCAATGAACTACATGAATGACTCTACTTTTGAAATGACACATTGCACATACGCATGGCCATATCTATTCTTCGGAAGGCAGAGAATGAATTTTATCTTGTAAATAACAAAACCAATTGATCAAATTACTCAAACAACTGAATTTTTTTTTGTGCAGCATTAAATTCAAATGGAACCAAAATCAAGCCGAAGAAGCTAAGACATCAGAAACATGGTGAAGCAAAATCAAACATTAGAACGGAGAAGATCGATAGATATATACCTTGGGTTCGTGCAAGCTTGAGACGACGCTGCAGATTTGGGATTATATTGAAATTCGTACTATTGTGGAACTGATTGGAGTTAGATAATCGAGCATGAACGAAAGACTGGGAAAACTGCAAATCAAGAGAGATGGAGCGAGAGAGTAGAGAGATGAGAGGTTCTAGATCGATTAGATTTGGATGAGCGATTTCAAGAGTGAGACGATCGAGAAAGGGTGAGAGAGAAGAGAGCAGCTAAGCTTAGGAGAAACGATCCAGAAAGGGGCAAGAATGGAGAAACGATCCAGCTAAGCCTTTGCAATTTTCGAACTTTGTGTTCGACTTCGAACTCAATCTCCATGTTTAAATCCCCAAACACTAACTCAGAGATTAAGTAGTGTCAATCTCTGTTAATCTGATGGCTCTTGTCTCCAGGCTTCAATCTCTCTCTTCCTCCTCTTCTACCCATTTCATCAGAAAACCCAACCTTCCTCAACCCATTTGCTCTCTCCACTTCAACTCACCTTTTACAGAGAAGCACTCTGTTGAGAGGTACCAAAGAGACCAATGGCTATACAACAACAACCAATCACTCCCTTCTCCTCAAAAGACAAAAACACCCCCTTTCAACAGTATCCTTAGCAACAGTAAACCCTTCGACTGAGTTTTGTTAGATAGTAAATGGGATGAACGAGATTTCAGTGTATAAAGGTTGAAGCTTTGCTGCCCAGTAAGTCGTTCTCGCCTTCTTCATTTTTGCTTACACATGCATATATGCTGCACCATTTAAGCCTCTCTGGCCTGCTTGTTTAGATTAATTTATAGGGTTTTGGATCTCTTATAACTTCTTTACATATTGACAGAAAAGTAGTGATCCTGTCATGTTGAGTGACAGAGAAGATGAAGTAGAATCAGTTTTACAAAACCCTAAATAAACTCCACCGTGCAAAATCTTAAGCTGTATACATCATGATGTTTCTATATGGAGTTTATTTAGGGTTTATAACATCAATAGTTGTCATCCATCTATCATCTATGGTTTGTGAACCAATTTGATCTGAGCAGCCGAGAAAAGCAACACACTCAGAAACCATAACACCATCATTGGCCTCTAAAATGTCAGTAATTCCTCTGAGTCAGTCACTATATATATCTGAGTCTATTTTGCACTAAATTGACAATTAGTGTTTGATTTTCATACTTAGCCGGCAAATAAATGACAGAAACACATGACAGTCTGCATATTGGTTATGTATACTACATTATTACATCATTTTGTTCATAGTTGAAGTATGTCATATCACAGTTTGATGCATCTACTGGAATCCGAAGAAAACAAAATTGTAAGATTTAATAGAAGCAGGATGCTATATATGTTCACTCTTATTATATAGGCTTGATAGCTTGTAACATACATGGAATGCAAGTTTTCTTAGAATTCTGGCCTTCACAACTCACAGCGAGTGTAGTATCACTTGAAGTCCATGCAGTGGACGAACTGTGAGATACTGAAATGGTGAGTGGACATAAGCTGGGGAAAGGGTGAAGGAGTAGCGCTGTAGGATCATCGAAAAAGCAATCTTTGCTTCAATGGTGGCAAAGTTGAAGCCAACACAAGTTCGAGGTCCCAGTCCAAAGGGTAAGTATGCGGCCATGTTGTTGTTAGTAGCACTAGCAACACCATCTGCAAATCTCTCTGGCTTGAAAAGTTGCGCATCTTGTCCCCAGAACTGAGGTTCATGATGAAGTGCCAGATTTATGACTGACAGTTCAACATTAGGAGGAACAATGAGGTTTCCCAGTCTAACTTCCTTATCCACTTTCCGTACAAGGGATATAACCGGAGGATATAGCCTTAGAGACTCATTAAGAATCATACTCATCTGAATGAAAATAAAACATAGAGAGCAACTCAAAATTAGTTCAATAAATATTTCTCCACATAGCTACATGCAAAAAAAAAAATGAAAACCGAGTTATACTGTGAACTTCTTACTGTTTTGAGTTTGGCCAGACCATCAGAATTTGGATTTTGTTTGCCAAATAACTGCAAAACTTCCTTTCTCGCTTCCTCTTGCCAATTTGGATGAAGGGCCAGAAGAAAGATGGTCCAAACAAGCAAAGAGTTTGTAGTATCTTGTCCAGCAAAGTAAAAAGTCTTGCACTCCTCAACCAATTCGTTCAGGGAAATCCTCTGCTTGTCATTGGCACCATGGTGAGCTTTGAGAAGCATTCCAAGAAAATCGCTCCCGTAGCTGTCTTTTTCTCCCGTCATTGTGTGCTCACTTTCTCTTTTCCTAACAATTTTGATTATCGAGTCCTTTATCTCTCTCTCTAGCTTATCTGATTCTATCTCATCACTGGTTTTATAAAGTTTGCTGCAGTTTTAAGTTGAGCATGAAAAATGAGAAGTCATTAAGAAGCAACTTTGCTGTACCAAGATTAAGGCAGTAACTTTACTGTACAATAGGTAATTGAGTTCTTTCTAAACAGCAGAAGATAACAACTTTATTTTACAAAGATAATATCTTTAGTGTAGTCGAGGAAAACATATACCAGAAAATCATGTAAAACTAGATTTAACAAGAAGGAAGACCACTTTTGTTGTTTTAGAGGAAGCTACCTGATGCCGGGGATCCTGAATGTGAAAAAATTTTTGAATATTAGTGTGGTTAACTTCATCAACAAGTCAAAGATACTCTTCCCTTCTAAATAGCTGCTTCCAAATGCTGTCCTAGAAATGACTTCAGAAGTGAACAACCTAAACTGCTCAGACACCTCAATTTCTTTCCCTTCATGCAGTTTCCACCCTTCGAGCATTGTCTCAGCACTAGCTATCATATCTGGAATCATACTCTAGCAAAACCCAACAGCTTAATGCAATTAGCACAATGACCTTCAGTTTTACTCTTCTTATAAACAAATTATACAACTTTTACTACTACACTGATATTTGCGAGGATCGTAGTACTCTTTATACATTAATCATGCAAAAAAACTTACTTTCAATCTGTCTCCATGGAAGGCATTATTGGAGATCTTTCTCAGTTTGGCCCATTTTTCACCTTCTGACATGGAAATGCTGTCCCCCAATAGCTTTTTGACATAGAAATTGGGTTTTTGCTTTGGATAAACTCTGTCTTTGTTACTTAGTATCTCCTTTCCCAATTCAGGCTCTGTGATCACCAAAACAGGCTGAAGACCTTGCCAAAGTAGAAAGTTTTTCCCTGTAGCAAAACAATTTTATAAGGACCAAAATGAAAAAAAAAAACTTGATCTGAAACCAGAGTTTACCCAAAAAGGAAAAAAGTGGGCGAATGATACCATATGTTTTGGTCCATGAGTGGATGTGAGGTTGAACTGTAGGTAGCACATCATGTGATAAATTCCTAATGGGACTGCTCATAGCCTCCTTTACCATGTCGGAAATTTCTTTGCTGTTTCCATAGATGAGTCTGTAAGAAGGGCCTCTGATTTCCTGAGAAGCCATGAACTTCTGTATGCGAAATGGAGTCCACCATAGCGTGTGAAAGATCTTGAAGAAGATGAGAGCCAACAGAAGCAGAAAGGTACTCAAAAAGATGGGAAGTGTCAGCAAGTCTTCTAAGGTAAACATATTTTGGTTATTGCTGTTTTCTCGTTTAGGCTACCTTGCCCTCCTTTTTATCACCTGCACAGTTTTTGTTTTTAAGATGATTTGAACCAAACAGATCACTTTATCACCTGCACAGTTTGAAGTTCGAAAGGTCCAGGATTTTTCAAAAGTAAGTTGCCATAGTTGACCACATCTTCTCCGCTACCTGAAGAATTTTAATTCTGAAGTGCTATTTTCAAAGCTTCATTAAAAGCTTATGTTGGGATTTTAGCGTTACCAACTACAAAAATGGATGAATGCATGCTTCTTCATGAAAATAATGTCCTTAAAATGTGCCAGTACGCAAATTCTGGAGTTTTTCTCTTATCTCTTATTTTATTGTTCTAAATAATGTGTCATCTAAAGTGAACTGACCACCATAACATTACTACTAATGTAGATTGGTTTTCTTCCTTGCTTTTAAACATGTTCATGTTGAAATAATACACTTGACGGTCCTCAAGGTCAATAGTAACTGATATAATACCAGCAAGCACAACATGGCTGACTACATGGCTTCCAGGTTCAACATTTTATTTTATTTCATTAATTCAATATTCTGTTTCAAGCTTATTTTTTGTCTCCATTTCCTTGTTATCTTGTCTGAGCTTCGTTTTTCACAGTGGTTGTAACAATACTTGTAGTCCATGCTGTGGACGAACTGTAATAAACTGAAAGGGGGAGTGGACATACGTTGGGGAAAGAGTGAAGGAGTAGCGTTGTAGGATCATCGACAGCGCAATCTTAGCTTCAGTTGTTGCAAAGTTCAAGCCCACACATGATCGAGGTCCCAGCCCGAATGGCACAAAAGCACCTACATTGTTGTTAGTGGCATTGGCAACCCCTTCTGAGAACCTCTCTGGTTTGAAAAGATGCACATCTGGTCCCCAGATTTGAGGTTCACGGTGAAGAGCTAGAACTGAGACAGTGACTTCAAGATTAGCAGGAACAATAATATTTCCTACTCTAACTTCCCTTGCAGCTCTCCGCGTCATGTAACCAAGAGGATATAACCTCAGAGATTCATTGTTGATCATACCTATCTGGATTGAGGAAGATAGACACTGAATCAGGATTAAAACTTTTGTCACTTAAACAAACAACATCTCTTCCAGACTTTCTTACCGTTTTAAGTTTGGATATGCCATCAGAATTTGGTTTCTGCTGTCCAAATAATTGTAGGACCTCCTTCCTTTCTTCCTCTTGCCAATCTGTATGAATTGCTAGGAGTAACATTGTCCAAGCAAGCAGAGTATTAGTTGGTAAAATGTCTTGCAGTCTGTTTCTACCGAATTACGCGGGACGTAATCAGCAGAAGCAATATGAGTAATCTTCTCTTCTTGTCCGAACGTTCGGGCTGTTCGGATAATCGGGTACTTTCTCTCTCTTCGGGTGTTCGGGTTATCTGGTATGCGGATTCGCGTGTTCGGCTTCAGCTATTAGAAGAATACAAATAAACTGGCGGTCAGATGGTCAAGACAGGGTCGGTCTGCCTTCAACGCTCTGATGCCTAAGTTAGAAGATGTATTGGATATAACAGTCAAGCGAACGTGTAAGAAAATAGGTTGGAGTATTTAAGATTGGAATCAATTGCTGTATCTCTGTCTGTCCCCCTTACTTGTAATAAATGCCTTACCTATATAGGTGGGTGAGATTGTTGCTTGTTTGTGCTCTTCGATGTGGGATAGGGTTGTACTTGCTATCATGTGGGTCGAGTATTCGGATGTGCGCTTGTCGGGTACGTGCCCGATCGGATGGGTTCGGTCTTGCGAGTGAAATTGTGGTCCGCCTGGTGGTCTTTCGGGTGGTCGGGTAGGTGTTGATTACTTGTTTAAGTGGGTAAGTATGTTTAATCCATGAACTAATGATGCTATACTAACAATCATGATGAGCTTTTAAAAGTAATCCAAGAAAATCACTCCCAAAGTTGTCTTCTTCTCCACTCATTGCCTTCATTTCTCTTTTCTCAACAATCTCTATTATGGAGTTGCGAATTCCTTTCTCCACTCTCTCTGATTCGATCTCATCACTGGTCGTCAAGAACTTACTGCATTATCGAATAACGAAGAAGGATATTAGTTCTATGTATGACTAGCCTAAATTTTCATCTAGTCTTGGATTCACTACTTACAACCACATGAAATTCAGTAAAGGATTCAATATTCGAATTGATCACATTACTTAATTTATCTTATTTAGGCAGAAAAATTGTAAGGATCCTCTGATCAATCCAGAGATCATCTTGAATTAATTAGTAATGAGATTCGAAAAATCAAGCATCGATTAAACACAGAGAGATTCAACATCCAAGACAAAGATCATCTAAATATGTTATATAAACTGTCACTCATTGATTAAAACGAAAAAGGTTCAGTAACTAAAAGGAAAAGAAAAAGACTAATTCTTGGTAGAGTTATGCACTCTTCAACTAGTATGAACATTAGAAAGAAAAATGTGGCTATTCATGCTATTGCTACTCCCAATTCGAGAAATAAATAGCTAAAAGGAGGTTACCTAACACCAGGAACATTAGAAAGAAAAAGGTGGCTATTCATGAACTTCCACCTTTCAAGCATTGTCTCAGCACTAGCTATCATGTCTGAAATCATAGTCTAGTAGAGCAATAACATCATGCTATCATCAGATGCAACATTAGAAAATTGATTCCAATGCTTACTATAGTAGTCTTTAAAAAAGAATGATCGATAGCTGATAATACAAACTTACTTTTAAGCTCTCTCCATAGAAGGCATGGGTGGCAATCTTTCGCAATTTCCCACATTTTTCAGGTTCTACTACTGTTACAAGACCATCTCCTAATAGCTTCTTCAAAAAGTCCTGGGGTCGTACTTTCACATGAGCACTTTCTCTGCTATTCAGTATCTGTTTGCACAACTCAGGTTCTCGAATGATCAACTGAGCTTTGGAACCATGCCACTGAAGATAATTCTTCCCTGTTGACGCAGATTACAAAAAATTAATATAATAATCAAAGTCCAAAAACCATAGTATTTCAAGAGGCTGTAAATACCATAAATGTTGCTCCAGGAGTGAACATGAGGCTGAACATAAGCCAATATGTCTTCTGATAAACTCAAGGGCTTCCTCATGGCTTCCTATGCTGGACATGTCTCTAGTGTTTCCATGAATAAGTCTGTAAGGAGGGCCTCCGATTCCCTCTGAAGCCATCAACTTTTGTATGCGAGTTGGAGTCCACCATAGTTTGTGAAAAATGCTGATCAAGATCAGAGCCACAAGCAGAAACTCACATACAATAATCATCAGCAACTCTCCTAAAGAAGTCATGGTTGTTCTTGTTTGGCAGTACTGTTGTCCCTCAACTCATCAGAGTCCACTATTTTACATATGGTTGAAGTTTTCTGATTTATAGCACAATGCAGTTTGCCACCTTTCCTCCACGCTTAGTAGCTTAATCAAGTAGTAAATGCACTTAGATTTGCCTAATATACCAAGTTGAACTTTAAAAAGAATTGGTTGGCAACCTTTTGAGGATCTTGTCTATAAATGCATTTGGATCTGCCATGGTACCTAGTTAAACTTTAAGGTTGGTAAAAAAACAATATTTATCTATCGGCTGGCAATAAAAAAAAGTCAACCTTCTGAGAATTTTATCTTTCATTTTCCTAAAATTTGTATAAGCAGACTTAGCAGAGTAATGGTGCTCAAGAACAAGGTGATCAATTTCATGATCAAGAGACTTACTTGGAGAAGCAGAGCTGCTATGTATCTTGTATTAACTTCTATGCAAACAATGATACATAAATAGGATACATATTATTTCAAAAAAAAAAAAGATAGTGTTTGAGAGGGAAAATATGTAAACTGAAAATTGTAACTCTTTTATTGATAGAATATCTTATATATAAGCTGATACAATCTATTACAATAACTACCCCTATAAACAGGGATTCTCTATATCTCTATCTATATTAAACTATATCTAATTAAGATAAGACACACACCGAAAATTACGGAGAATAAATCTCCTCAAACACTCCACTTTGTGTCGATGGCCTAAAGAATGATGCATGACTTGTTGCCTCACTAAAAACTTTGTCAAGCAAACAAAAATCTTATGGGTAAAACAAAAGCTTGGTCTAAGGAAAAAAAGTACAGCGCATCAACTACAAAGACTAATACATGTGACGTAGACTCCCTATGATGTCTACAAAAATGTAACTTCACCTGACTGTAAACTCAGTCATAGAGTTCAGATAACCTGTGCATACCAATGCCTCTCACATGTTTCACAAATGTAGATTTCGATAATGACTTGGTAAACAAGCCCGCAACATTATCCGCCGAACCAACCTGGTTCACATGGATAATCAATAACCACTATTATCGCTGATTGTAGGAGTACTTTGGCATAATGAGTAAGTATGACACCTTTAATGTAACCCATTGTTCATTGCAAATTACATTATTCTCAAATATGCAAGTTGGTGTTGTTGTAGTAGATGGTAATCCACTAGACCCTCGAATGTGGTGCATTACCGTCCTAAACCAAACACTCATCAACAACTTCATACAAAGCTTTAATCATAGAATAGTTCGAGGAAGTAGCAACAAGGGTTTACTTTGTTGTTCTCCAAGAAATCGTCATGTTCCCCATGGTGAATAACATAACCTGTTTGTGAACGTCCTTTATGTCGGTTAGAGAGATACCTAGCATTAGGAACTCCGACCAACACATTAATCAGTGTTTCGAAATAGGGGACTGCAGTAAAATTTCGTGCAGCAGGGGAGAAACTCGACGTGTCGAAATCCTCACTCGACGGGTCGAATGAATGGTTCTGTTCGATCCAGAGCACCAGCTTTGACAGGTCGAAGCCATTCCTTGATGGGTTGAAAGACACCTTCAGGTTATCACTGTTCATTGCATTCGATGAGTAAAGAGATATGCTCGACGGATCAAAATGCCTAGAACTTGAATGCTGTGATTCAACCATCCATTTTCTGGGATATTCAAGCTTCTCTCTGCTTTCTTAGTAAGGAAAGAACAAGTCCAAGTCAATGGTTATCTTCAAGTACTAGAAGGTGTACTATACTTCATTCCAATAACTTTGCATAAGCGCATACCGAGAAGGCATGTCTAGATATATATGTACTAAGCTATATATAACCAAGCTTTGACCGCACTAAGATATATAATCTCAGCTCCAAAAGATCTTTACCATCATCATCTGGATCCTTCTAGGTTCCAGACTGCAAACAACCATTTGTGTGTTAATAGAGTGTGCTTTTTCTATTGCTTGATTTAGACATAAGCAAACTGGTGAATAAGAATTCAACCAACTCGAAGTACCATCTCTAAACAAAGACAAAATCTATTCCTACCAAGGTCTATCATCTCAAACAACTTGTTCATCTATTGAACACGCATGGGCATAACTTCTCATTCTTGTATCTCTTCCCAATCAAATAGTCACTGAGACGTGTAAACCACATCCTACCGGATTGTTTCAATCCATATAGTAAATGTCTCAATCTAATTACATAAACATTCTGGGGTTTATAGTTACTTGAATTGGGTAAAAACCATGTCAACTTAACACTCTCATGTATATCTCTAAATTAAGATTCCCATAGAGATATATAACCACATCTATAAGCTGTATACTCAGTATTTTGGACACTACCAAACTGATAAAGTAGCGAAAAGTGATAATGTCCATGATCGGAGAATACATCTCCTCATAATCAACACTAAGACATTGAGAATATTCTTGCGTCATAAGTTCTTCTCATTATCCTTCTAAACAAAGATTCATTTGTGTCTAACCGGCTTATCATTCGGTGTTCATAGCACTATCATACCAAAAACTTGCCATTTGTAAGAGGGTCTAGTTTAGCCTAGACTGCCACTTTCCATATCGGTTAATTTGCTTTACATTAACCGTTGACAATCCATAACAGAGTACTGTTCCACTTTTTCGTCGTCAATTTCTGAGTAACAAAATAAGTAATGCATCATCAACGAATATGAAAAAACTATCTATAATATCGCTAACATTTGTTTAAATTGGTAAGATTTTTTGGTTTACTGACATCGTCATTGACTCTAAGGTGTCCCCCAGTGTTTGTCAATATTGCCTTTTAGACACAATTGCAGTCAGAAATAATCGTATGTGTTGATGATGAACAGTTATGCCTTGATGGCTTGCCTTTGCACGGTAAACTCATCGGTGAATTTTGATCAATGCTACACCCCCACTATGGGCAGAAGAAACACTACCTTGCCCAAGTGTTACGTTAACTTGCCATATGCCAGGGACTTTCAACCTTGTAGGATTTGCAGCATATATAACCGATCTCATCACTTTCATGTTATCAGTATAGAAATCAGACATTGAATCTGCTACTTTCTGAAGATTAAGAATACATTGCACTTCAATCTCACACTGAGATGTGCAGGGATCATGATGAGACATAGTGGGGATATATCACGTCAATTTCTGACGTTTATCTAGAATGGAACCATTCATATCTCCCCCTAACGGGGGGAAGTATGTCTCATTACAATGACTATCTGCAAAACTAGCAGTAAAAATATCACTTGTCAAAAGTTCTTAATAGCGGACAATCGTTGGAGAATCATAACCAACGTAAATGCATATCCGTCATTGATAACCCATATTTATACACAGTGGAAGTGTAATAGGCACATATACCGTGCAACTAGATATGCGTAGGTGTGAGATATCAGACTCATATCAATTTACCAACTGGTACACACTAAATGGTTGGTGATTTATTGGTATCAAACGAATAAGCATTGCTGCATATAATATTGCATATCCCATGGCAGGTACCGGTAAATTAGTATACATTTTGATTGCTTTGGCCACAAGCTTTAACTGCTTGATTTGTGCCTCTGCAAAATTGTTCTATGAATGAACATGAGAAATCGGGATATTAAACAACAATCTCAATCCAAATGCAATAATCAACTAAATATTTCGATGTAAACACTCCTGTATTAAACCAATCTAAATGACCTGATTGAGTTGTTCGAGTGGTGAACCCGAAGCTTAATAAAATGTACTAAGAGTTTTGAAAATACAGCGTACCAAGTGGATTGCAAAGCCGTGTGACCTATACGTCGATGCAGCAATCGAAACCATATATAAACAGTCCGCTTACCGGTTTGATTGATCCACAAATATATTATTGGAATATGTCATGCATGTAAACATCATTATAGACATAAACAACCTTTGTAAAATGAGTGATGTGCATCAAAGATTACAACATATAAATCTTGGTGGGATAATGCACTACGCCTCAGCGGTATGTTGCTAGGATTGTGCTGCTCTCGTCTTGGAGACTGAGCCTGAACTGAGTGGAGTAATCTCAATTTCCCCATCTAAACCGATGGTTTTAGATATTCCTACGTGTTTCTTCGTTATGAATAATTGATTACTATAAGAATTTCTCAATATCTTGATCATAATAATGCAAAAGCTTATATAAGGTCAAGTCAAACATAACAATATAAGTGACTGAATTAGATTCAATTATCCTAACCGTAGTAAAATATAAACACTACAAATCCTTATAAACCTATCCAGATGTTGTTGGCTACATTTTATGGAGATTGGACACAAAAATTCTTTTCCATTCTCACAATATTATTCAAAGTAAAAATCGTTGGCACAAATACTTTCAAAACTGAGTAAGGTTCGAATGACCCTTTTAGGCGCGTATAACACTCAATCTCGCCATCATATATCGACAAAACAATCTCAATCAATCCATCTTTGAACCTAAAATATGACGAACACTTTAAGCGAGTACTTAAAGATTTCAAATAGTGTAACCCTTATAGAGTGATGATATGGTATGATAATACCTAAAAATAACCGATGTATAACAACATTTTACCGGTCAAAAATGACCATTGTCTGTTAAATTCTATGGCATGACAAAAACCAATGTAAAACCACATCTGGTGCTGAATTTTTCATTCTTTTCCAATAAAACCGATGTACAATACATTAAAAACACACAATCCGGGTATAACCTTTGATGGATCGAAGTACAAAACTTTCGATAGATCAAAAATCTCCCAAATCTACCCGCGGGATACCTTCGATGGATCGAAGAACAGTTTCTTGATGGATAGAAGAAACCTAAAATAAAACTCGATTTTTCGATATTGATTTTTTATGGATCGAAGAGCTGACTCGAGGCATTTCTTCAATGGATCGAAGAAGTGTCTCGATGGATCGAAAATTACAATCAGAGACCTGAGGATCAACTTCGATGGATCGAAGTTGTTTTATGTACAAATATTTGATGGATTGAAAATTCTTAGGAAACTGACCCGTGGGATAGCTTTGATGGATCGAAGTACAAGCCTTTGATGGATCTAAGGCTCCCCGAGTCTAAAAATAACATCCTCTATTGTGTCTCATTTTTACCATATGTTTGTATCACTATGCCATATATATTTGTAAACATCGAACCATACACTGAATGGGTATGAAAATAACATTCTCAATACTTTCATATACCGAAAAATAGAGAAAATTCCATTACTCGCCAACAATTAAAAGTTACATCATAGATGTCTTATTCCATAACCGACTAAAACAAAGTCTTAAACCATGACTAAAACCAAGTAAAAAAAACTTGATTACATAGCAATGACATCACCCTAATTCATAGACTATTCAAAAACCGCAGTCTCCAGACTTGCTTTCGTATTATCTGTTATTATAAGATTTGTTTCACCGCAATCTTTCATCTCATAGACTTCAGTGAAGTTAAGTCTTATATGCCAGATATTGCTTGCACTTCTTATAGGAATTTTGAATATCCTTGGGTGCATAACATTGTTTGTGCATGAGCCTGGTAGAACCACATCTATAACAAGATGACAAACGCGAATTAGAAGCAAAATTGTAAGAATTTCTTCAATTCCTAGGACTGGAATGATTCTTGTTGGATTTATGGCTATTGTCATGGTGAGTCCAAGTCAAGTCTCGACTATATCCTCTACCACAAACTTTGCCACGTCCTCTTCTTCCACCATGGTTATTGTAAGGATCATAATGAACGTTCCTCCTATCCTTATATGTCTTCCCACCAGTGTTGTATGACTTATGAATATTTTTAGTACCAGCTGCCAGAACATTATTGATGAGAAGAATCTTGTGAAACCACTTTTTCTTTGGCCAGTACATTTATGAGATCACTGAATAATTTAATTCATCCTTAAGCAAAATCCATGTGATATTGATGCGCAAGATTTTTCATGGAGGTAGGAAAGGTGCTTAAAGACTTCTTGATCATAGCTTGATTGGTCTTTACAATGCCACAAACACTCAACTCCGATTGTAGCTCCAACATAGTTGATTAAAAGCATTAATACTTGGATAATCCAATAACTGGATTAAATTTTATTTTCCTCGCATTTCAGGAAGTTATGTATTATGCACATTATTGAACCTATCTTGTAAACTCACCCATAAAACCGCAGGGTCGTCATTCTTTAACAAATATTGTTTCTTTAGAACTGGATGTATATGACACCTCAAAAACATGTGGGCTTAAACTTTGTGAGCTGGAGTTTGTGGCTCAGTACCAGGTGGTTGGATTGTCCCCATCAGATTCATAACGAGAAACACATTCTCAACATTTGACACCCAAAGACGGTATTCTGCTCCTTGAAGATCAAGGATATCAAATTCAGGTTGTTCTGGCTCAGTTGATGTCATATCCAGAGTTTTATGCTCGGCATGAAAATTTTATAGTAAAAGCTTGAAGATCACATAAAGAAATCCGGCGACATGCTCCGGCAATGGACGAATTAGGTTTTTTCTTCTTCTTTTCGGGTAGACTAACCTTCGTGCACACAATTGGCCATAACTTTCTCTAGACACATCCGAATTTAAATCTGAAGAACTTTATGGAAACTAGACATTTGTGGCTTTTCGTACATATAAAGATCTACCTTTGGTTTGTCCTCAGATTCTCGCAATTCCCTGTCGAAGTTGGTTGTTCTGCACATACGCGATTGTGGCCGAAAAATAAAAGATTCTGGGAGAAGGAGACACCGATTGGTGGTGATCGGTGGTGAAGGAGGGGGTGCCGGTGGTGAGAGTTTAGTGTTTTAGGGTTTGGTTTTTTTTTCTGTGCTGATTGCTTGCTATCAACTCAGAGCATGCTGATAATGTGTTTGAGAGGAAAAATATGTAAATTGAAAACTGTAACTCTTTTATTGATAAAATGCCTTATATAGGCTGATACAAACTGTTACAATAACTATCCTTATAAAATATATACATATTTATCAACTAACTGGGTTATACTTTCATACCTAAACAATTCAGTTCGTGAGAACTGAATTCAGGGATAGTTATGCAAATCAAGGAATACGACAAATAGAAAGAAAAAAAATTCATCACTCATCACTCATATAGTCATATTCTTATTAGATTCTATTTGAAATACTCTCTTTATTTTTATGTTGATAAATTTTTACAGAAAAAATATCTTATCTGTTGAACTTTGCAGTTTATAATGGTCGTAGCTTACTTGGACTCCATGTTGGGGGCGAACTGTTATAAACTGAATGGGCGAGTGGACATAACCGGGTGAAAGGGTGAACGAGTAACGTTGTAGAATCATTGACAGTGCAATCTTCGCTTCAGTGGTTGCATAGTTCAAGCACACACAAGTTCGAGGTCCCATTCCAAAGGGCATGAAGGCGCCTACATTGTTGTTAGTAGCTTTAGCAACCCCTTCCGAGAACCTCTCTGGTTTGAAGAGTTGCACATCTGGTCCCCAGAATTCATGTTCATGGTGAAGTGCTAGAACTGAGAAAAACACATCAAGATTAGCAGGGGTCATGATCTTTCCGAGTGTAACTTCCCTTTCAGCTTTCCTTTCAAAGAATACAAACAGGAGGATATAATCTGAGTGACTCGTTGATGATCATATTCATCTGCATTGAACAATGGAGACAAACAAAAATAAAGGAGTTAGACTTCAATGAAACTTTTTGCCCCTTACACAAGCAAGTAATCAGTTCTTCCCTACTTCCTTACTGTTTTGAGTTTGGAAATGCCATCGGGATTTGGATTCTGTTGTCCAAATAATTGTAGGACCTCCTTCCTTTCTTCCTCTTGCCAATCTGTATGAATTGCTAGGGGTAGCATTGTCCAAGCAAGCAGAGTATTTGTTGTTTCTTGTCCTGCAAAGTAAAATGTCTTGCAGTCGTCAACTAAATCATCCACCGAAATTCTCTGGTTCTGATTAGAATCATGATGAGCCTTTGAAAGTAATCCAAGAAAATCACTCCCAAAGTTGTCTTCTTCTCCACTCATTGCCTTCATTTCTCTTTTCTCAACAATCTCTATTATGGAGTTGCGAATTCCTTTCTCCACTCTCTCTTATTCGATCTCATCACTGGATTTAAATATCTTGCTGCAATGAGGATGAATTGAACCACTAAACATAAGAACAAGAGTAGTCCTCCAAAAAACTTGTGAGTACTTGTTTGCTAGACTAAACATAAAGAGACTAGTTATGTGCATGACAAACCTAATTTGTCAGCAGGTATTAAATCGAACATTTAGCCAAATCCAGATATAAACCGCACATTTAACCAAATCCAAATATCATCTGGAAACGACAGTAATACGCATATTGAATGTCACACCTTGACAAGTTTCTGCTGAAAGACTTGACCTTTTAGGACTTTGCCTCTCCTCAACTAGAAACAACATACATAAAGCTTAAAAGGTTACCTGATGACAGGGACCTTGACCGCGTGAAAATTCTTGAATATTAAAAATGCCAACTTCATTAACATCTCACAGATCAGCTCCCCTTCAACATAGCTACTTCCAAATGCTGTCTTAGCAATCACTTCTGAAGTGAACAACCTAAATTCCTCAAACACCTAAATTTCTTTTCCTATATGAACTTTCCACCTTTCCAACATTGTCTCAGCACTAGTTATCATGTCTGGAATCATAGTCTAGTAAATAAAATAAAACAAAATAAAATAAACCATCTTGCTATTATCCGATCACTTGTCGAAACCACAGTAGTAATTGCAAGAATTACCAGAAGCTGATAATGAGAACTTACTTTTAAGCTGTCTCCATGAAAGGCATAAGTGGCAATCCTTCGCAACTTTGCCCATTTTTCGGGTTCTACTACTGTCACAAGTCCATCCCCTAACAGCTTTTTCACGAAATCTTGTGATTCCCTCTCCGGATAAGCCCCCGTCTTTGTTGCTTGTTAATACCAGACACCGATACGGATATCGGATATTGAACAAGAAGATCGTGTCTTGAAGATAGTTGTAGATATGTTGCTAGTGTTCCTTGGAGTGATATCGCTGTCGCTTTACTTTCAATACCGCTCCACAATTTATCCGAATCCACCTCGCTCTCGCTGCTAAGATCAACAACGGTTAAGGAGAGACGGGCATGACCCGCCTTCAACCCTCCGATGCCTATGTCAAAAGCGATATATAAGTTTTATAGAATAACGGCGTGATTGAGTATTGAATGCATACCATTTAATGCTAAGTTGACCGGTATATATTGGTGGTTGGGACTTGGGTTCCTACCGTTTCTTCGATGTGGGACTAGTGTGTATACTCTTTTCGTTGAGGTGCTGTCTGACTAGTTTCTTGTTTGGCGCGTGGGCGCTATCCTTATCGAGGTGCGGATCGTGCTAGTCATTGGAGTTGAGGCTATCCTGCCGGTGGTTCTTGTCACGGTAGCGGTGAGACACATTTGTAATTTATAATCAAGCCGTTAAGTACGTACCAATAGGTGATAAGCTAGGTATATGTACAAGTCCCCCAACTCGCTCAGCCAAGGAGATCAACCTTGGTTGGTGAGTTGAAAGAAGTGATACCGGCGAAATCATATGTACGTACTCAACGGCGATGTTACCTTTTTGGAGTCGGGTATCATGCCATGCAGTCCCCCAACTCGGCGACCTAGGTTGTGATGCTTGGCGATAGGTGTACCTGTAAGTGCGCATGCGATCAACATTTTGATTAGTTGGTTAGGGGCGAGATCGGTGAGTAGCTAATTCACTGTTCCACCGAGGTAGCACAAGTAATGGTAACCAAGTTTCCTTCCTAATGAGCGGCTTATATTTTATCGACCGAGGGGGTCGCTCGATGGCGCCCAAACACTCGGTCCTGCCTAAGTCGGTAGCTGTTTTGCACTATTGCGGGTAGCTCAAACCGCTAGGAGCGCTACGATAGGGGGAGCTCGTTTGAATTTGTAACCCTTAAGTCTCCGAGTCCATTCCATTCTTCTTTTGAGCCCGGCCTTTATTTTTTTGTTTGCCGCTTCTACCTGCCCGTTTGTCTAAGGGTAGTACACCGATGCAAATACTAATCGAGTCCCCAAGTCGCTCGTGAATTTCTTCATTTCGTCGTTGTTGAATTGTTTTCCGTTGTCGGTGACTATTGTGAGCGGGGCCCTGTATCGGCAATATATGTCCTTCCAAAGGAAATTGATTACTTTTTTTGTTGTGATGAGCACGAGCGGCTTTGCTTCGATGTACTTTGTGTGGTAGTCTATGCAGACGATGATGTATTTAAATTGGCCAAATGATGCTTTTAGTGGCCCGATTAGATCGAGTCCCCATTGTGCGAATGGTATGGGGCTGATAATGATGGACATTGGTGCTGTTGGGGCATGTATCCTATGAGTGTATTGGGCACATGTTTGGCATTGATTTACGACATCCCTTGCATCCTGCCTCATTCCCTTGTAGTAGAAACCATAGCGGAGGAGTTTGTGTATTACGTTGTTTGGCCCGCCATGGTTGCCATACCGGCAGCCGTGGACGTCTTTTATTATTTTGCGACCTTTTGTTTGTGTGACGCATTTGAGCATGGGGAATCCCCTTTTGCTTATGTATAGTTGGCCGTTTTGTAAGCTGTAGTATGCCGCCCTTTGAGCGAGTTTTCTTGCTTCTACACGGTCAGTTGGTATTGTTCCTTCTGTCAGATAGTTGATCATGCTCCTTGTCTAATCTTCCTCTGGTGCCGATGATGCCGCTAATGTTAGTGCAAGTACTTCTTAGAAATTTTTGGATATGTTAGGTTTTTCCAGCGTTTCTACCATTGTGTGTCTTTTTGCCGCGATCGATGAAGTCGTTGCTAGTCCTGCTAGGGCGTCAGCCTTTCTGTTTTGCTCTCTGGGGATGTGTGTTATGTTGTAAAAGGAGAATTTACTCAATAGTGCCTTTAGTGTCCCAGGTATGCCGACATCTGTGTTCCTCGTGCTTCGAAGTCCCCAGTTACGTGATTTGTCGTTAGTTGGGAGTCGCTAAATATGTTGACATCTTTGGCCCCGGTGTCGAGGGCGAGTTACAATCCGGCAATCAAAGCTTCGTATTCGGCCTCGTTATTGGATGCTGGGAATGTGATTCGCATGGCATATTTGGCGTAGGTTCTGCCGGGACCGGTTAGGATTGCTCCTGCTTCTGGTGTGATCGCTGTTCTTGATCCATCCACGTATAGGTTCTAGCGCAACGGCTCTACTGGTAGGAGTGGAGGCACTAGCGCTGTAGGAGGCGATGTGCAGGCTGTTGGATGTGACTGGTCGTTTGACGCCGGTGTGAGTTCTACTATGAAGTCCGTTATCGCCTGTCCCTTTATCGCCCCTCTTGGTTGGTACTTGATGTCGAACTCTCTTAGTTATATTGTCCACTTGGTTAATCTCCCCGAGTGGTCAGGGCTTTCTAGAACTTGATGGAGTGGTTGGTCTGTTAGAATGTGGATAGTGTGTGATTGGAAGTATGGTCTTAAGTGCCTTGCCGATATTATGAGTGCCAATGCCAATTGTTCTAGCGCTGGGTACTTCATTTCTGCTTTGTCCAGTCCTTTTCCCACGAAAAAGACTGGCATTTCTGTGTCAGCTTCCCGTCTGACCAGGGTAGAGCTAACGGCGGTTAGCGAAATGGCTAAGTAAATGTATAAGATTTCACCTGGCACTGAGGCTGAGAGGAATGGAATGTGGGCAAGATACTGCTTGATGACGGATAGTGCTGTTTCGCACTCGTCAGTCCATTCGACCGCTTTCTTCTTCGTGACTCTTATCGCTTTGAAGAGTGGGTTGCATTTGTCGGTGTATCATGAGATGAATCGAGCTAGTGACGCCAGCTTTCCGGTTAGTGACTGGAGTTTTTTCTTTGTTACCGGCCGTGTTGTGTCTAGGATGGCCTGGACCTTTCATGGGTTGGACTCTATCCCCCTTTGGCTTACCATGTATCCCAAGAATTTGGCTGTTGTTACCCCGAAGATACACTTCGCCGGGTTGAGCCTCATCCCGCTGTCGATGAGCGTATCCAATACTGCTTTTAGATTTTTAACGTGGTCCTCCCGGTGTCTGCCTTTGACTATTAGGTCATCGACGTGAACCTCAACCGTGTCGCTGTCTAATGGGACCAGTAGCTCTGTCATGAATCTTTAGTATGTTGCTCTCACGTTCTTCATTCCGAACGGCATGACATTGTAACAGTATAGTCCCCGATCAGTGATAAAACATGTTGCCTCGGCGTCTGCTGGGTGCATTTTGATTTGGTTGTATCCGGAGTAGCAGTTCATTGTTGACAGGAGTTCGTGGCCACTGGTGGCGTATGTGAGTTGGTCGATTCTTGGTAACGGGAAGGAATCTTTTAGGCAGGCTTTGTTGACGTCGGTGTAGTCGACACACATCCTCCATTTGTTGTTGTTTTTCTTGACCATGACGACGTTTGAGAGCCATGCCGGGTAGTGGACCTTTTTTATGAATCCTATATCGAGAAGCTTGGTTACCTCTTCCTGCATCGCGGTGTACTGCACTTCATTGTTAGCTCTGCGCTTTTGTTTTTTGGGCACAATGTCTGGAGAGATTCCTAACTTGTGTGAGACGATGTCCATTGATACTCCTGGCATGTCGGCGTAAGACCATGCGAATACGGCACCGCATTCTCTGAGAACGTTGACGAGGGCGATTTCGGTTGTTGAGTCCAGGTTGGTTCCTATTCTGATTGTTCGTTCAGGGTGCTCATCCGATATTGGGACGAGTTTCGTTGATTCCTCTCTGACGGGGCGAGCCGTGAGTGGTTCTCCTCTTGGTTCGTCTGGAGCCTCTTCCAATCTGTTGCTTTTAAGTACGCACACTTCTCGTGCTGGGTAGTTGGCGTCTGCTTGTGATCCTGGTAATGTGGGCGTCGTTCCTCTGATGGTGCATATACCGTTGGGCGTTAGGAATTTCATTGTCAACATCTGTTGGGATACGATAGCGTTGATTCTGTTTAGTGTATTGCATCCGATGATGGTGTTGTAGAATGATGGGGCATCGATAACTAGGAACTCGATGTGTGTTTCTGCGCTGCAGCCTTCCTGCCCTAAAGCGAATCTGAGGTAGTCACTTCCCCAGAGGTTGGATCTGATCGCCGGAGAAGCTCACTAATGGATGGTGGTCCTTCTTGAGTTTGGATGGAAGTCGCTCGAGTGCTTTGTACGCCGGTTGAAGTATGACGTTAACGGATGATCCCGTGTCTACGAGACATCGTCCGACGCTGCATAGGTCGATGATGGCGTCGATCAGAAATGGGTAGTCTTCTGATACCAGTGGTCGCCCCTGTTCCTCGAATTCGTAGAACGTGATGGATCCCCACCCGGTCTTGGCGGTCTTGGCTGTCTTGGCCAGTCCCTGTAGTAGGCTGCATACTGCTCGCTCGTTTCTTCATTCTATTTTGGACTTGCCGCCCGTGATGGCATTGATCCTTCTGATGCTATCGATATTTGCTACCACCGTTGTAGACGGGATGTGGTTCCCTACTCTAAACGCTGATAGGTTCCCTTTTTCCAACTGTGCCTCGACCGCCTTTTTTACGCCGTGGCATTTTTCCGTATCGTGTGACTCGTTTTGATGGAAACTACACCACTTCCCCGTGTTTCTGTACTCTGTTGCTCGATATGATTTTTTTGGTAAGGTGAATAGTTCTAGGTGAACTATTAGGATGTCGGCGTATTTGGTGTTTAATATGCTAAAGACTGGTTGCGGTAGTGGTGCCACGTGGTTGGTCCTTTCGTCTCGTGGCCGCTTCCCATTGTTGGCGTAGTTGTGCCTGCCGCTGTTATGCCTTTGACTTCCTTCACTTCTTTGACTGTTTTGCTTCCACCCCTGTTGGTCCTGGTCGCGTGGTCCGCTTCTATGTCTAGATGACGTCGTTCGCACTGGTTCTTGTGCGGGGGGCGTGCTCTGTACATTGGTTATTATGGTGTTAGTGAATGTGTTTACCTATTGTGTCGGCGTAGGGTTGGAGCCGAAAGTTTGCAATTCTAGCTGGGCGTGTGACGTCACTCGGTCGAGTAGGTCGCCGTACGTGATTGCCGGGTTCTCGTTGAGTTTCCAAGTTAGCAACCCGGGTTGTAGTGCGTTCCTGAGTATGCAAAAGGCCGAATCATCGGAGATGCCTCGGCAGTTAGCGATGGCGGTGTTCCATCGTGAGATGAACATGGATAGCCCCTCCGAGAGTTCCTGCCAGATAGCCTGCAATTGATTGTAAGTTAGTGAGCAACTGGCCGATCTTATATATCGCTCTATTAAGTTCTGGGAAAGATTTTATGGATTTTGGCGGTAAGCTGAAGAGCCAGCTGAGTGCCTCGCCGGTGAGGTTTTCCATGAATAGGTAACAATTTGTAGAGTCGTCATATCCTCTGCCGGTTGTCGCTGAGGTATAGATGTCGATGTGGAGGGAAGGGTCCGTTTTTCCCTTGTAACGTTCCAACTTGACCTTGGCCAACGGGTGTCATCCTCGGCGCATGATATCGGTTGAGAATGGTCCAACGAGGTAGCTTGCTTCAGGTTGCGCTAATTTTCGTATCATCGATTTGAGGCCGGTGATTTGTGTCGCCATACCTATACCAACCTGATTGTCTACTACTGAGATGATCCCGTATCGTGGAGGTGGTGGTAATTGCGCCTACTCGGGTGGTACTGGGATGCGTGCGACATCGTTTAGCTCTAGTTCGAGATTGTGATGTAGCCTATCCGTTCTCGGGGGTGATTCTTCTTCTCGTAGGTGGTGGGGCCAAAGCGGTGATAGGATATCTATTTCCCGATGTCGGGCCACCTCGTGAGCTTTCATGCATTCGGAGTCAGCGGTTGATTCTGAGTTGAGTTGGCGGTTCTCAGCGGCTCTCAACCTTGCCTCAGCCCTGATGTATCGCTGGTGCTCGAACTCTCGGGCCTTTTCGAGCTCGAGGAATTTTTCCATGGCTATTTCGTATCGATGTTCCATATCGCCGATGTACTTATGTGTGTTACAGATGGTATCCTGATTTTGTGCGACGTGCTGCTTTCCTAGTCGTTGGATGGGCAAGGGCTGCCTGCCGTGTTCATTCGTGATCGGTGTTTGGTGATGGAATTCCTGCCTGATACTGGGCATTATGCCTAGTGTTAGGCTGGTGTCCATGCTCGTCTCTCGCTGTGAGTTTCGTGGTTGGGAAAACAATTTCCGGTGTGCAATTCTCACAGACGGCGCCAATGTTAATACCCGACACCGATACGAATATCGGATATTGAACAAGAAGATCGTGTCTTGGAGATAGTTGTAGATATGTTGCTAGTGTTCCTTGAAGTGATATCGTTGTCGCTTTACTTTCAATACCGCTCCACAATTTATCTGAATCCACCTCGCTCTCGCTGCTAAGATCAACAGCAGTTAAGGAGAGACGGGCGTGACCCACCTTCAACCCTCTGATGCCTAAGTCAAAAACGATATGTAAGTTTTATAGAATAACGGCGTGATTGAGTATTGAATGCGTACCATTTAATGCTGAGTTGACCGGTATATATTGGTGGTTGGGACTTGGGTTCCTACAGTTTCTTCGATGTGGGACTAGTGTGTATACTTTTTTCATTGAGGTGCTGTCTGACCGGTTTCTTATTTGGCACGTGGGCGCTATCCTTATCGAGGTGCGGATCGTGCTGGTCATCGGAGTTGGGGCTATCCTGCCGGTGGTTCCTATCACGGTAGCTGTGAGACACATTTGTAATTTATAATCAAGCCGTTAAGTACGTACCAAGAGGTGATAAGCTAAGTATATGTACATTGCTCAGTACCTCTTTGCACAACTCAGGTTCTGTGATGACCAACTGAGCTCGAGAACCGTGCCACTGAAGAGAACTCTTCCCCTGGTTAAAAACATGCCCAAAATGATTTAAATTTTATAAGCAAAAAAGTGAAAACCACAGTCAGAGAAGAGTTCGATCAGTAGCATATATATTTGTCCATGTATGAATATGAGGTTGAACATAAGAAAATATGTCATGGGATAAACTTAGTGGCTTGCTCATGGCTTCCTTGTTCATCCTGGAAATCTCTTTAGTGTTTCCATGGATGAGTCTGTAAGATGGGCCCTTGATTCCTTGTGCAGCCATGAGTTTCTGAATGCGAGATGGAGTCCACCATAACTTGTGAACGATCTTGATGAGACGTAAGAGAAGAAACAAGCACAGAGAACTTGAAACAAAGATTACTTTGTTTCCCAAAGACTCCATCTTTCACGGGAGGCTTTAGAGTTTTGTGGCTCTTTTATTGATCCACACAAAGTCAATGCTTTTGTATCAAAACAAAACAAAAAACACAAAGTCAATCCTGTATTTGCCATAACCAAGAAGTAAAATATCGATATCGCGAATATATCGATATTTCAAAATGTGAATATTTCGACGTAAATATCGATATTAGTGAAAAATCGAGAGATATTATAAAGATTTAAAACTGAAAATGAGTTTATTTTCTTCTTTATCTTACAAACAATAATCAAATATATATAAAATAGATGACAAAAAATAGCAAAATCATGCATAGCAAGGTTGGTTTGGGTAGTATGATATATGATTTGGTGGCCTGGGTTCGATTCTCTTTGTTGTAATTAACATTTTGCTTGTAATTTACTCAAAAGTTGGGCTAGGTCTTCCAAATCTGGCTTGAATACACATGATTGATGTCAATTACCTAGAATCTCGGCGAGAAACCTCCATATCTATCATATCGTCGAAAATATGAGTATCTAATATCGGTCTCTAAAAAAAACAAAATTTCGGCAAAATTATCGAAATTTTATATCTTGGCCATAACAGGATATTTACCTATATAACAATCCCCGTCCACTGTACAAAAATACTGTACAAGACACGGGATTCACTGTTCCTAAGGGTTGGGGGTATTTTTGTCCCTGTGGTGCTAAAAACTCACAAAAACAGACCAAAAAGAATCGATCCGTCCTGCTCTCTCTCATCCTGTTCTCTTTCATCTAATCATAGCTCTCATCTCTCAATCGGTGAACCGATCCATTGCCGCACTTTCCATCGCCGTCGACCAAGGCTGTAGCTCTCATCTTTCAATCGGACTCTCGGCCTCTCAATCGGCGAATTGATCGACCGACACCGTCGCACCGCACGTTCCTCGCTCAACGGGTGAGTAGGCTTTTCAACATATTATGATTTGCTCTGTTTGATTGGATTGGATTTCAGGAAATTTATTTGGGTGATCGATAAAGGTCTTATGTATCAGTTTATGTGTTTGATTTTGTATGGGTTTTATAGTTTTGTTGTTTATTAAATGATTTGAAAGACAGTTTGAGAGAATGGAACCTAATGTATGTTGGAGTATTCAACTTGGTATTTGCTTTTAGGGTTAATTTCAGCAGCTGTGAATTGTAATTCATATAAAGCTGTAAAATTTATGTTGTATTCTTACCAAAGTTTATGCCTTTGGGTTATTGAAAAAAAAAAATTATGCCTTTGCTGTTCAATTATTTTATCTTGAATTCTACATTCTTTGCTTGCAAGTTTATATCTATTGATTCCTTGATGAATATTGCTGAGAAGGATATTGGATATTGCTAATATGAATTACCAGGTGCTTTGAGGTTTGGTAGAGTGAATGAAGCAGTATGACCAAATTACTGAGAGACTCATAGACGTAGGTTTAATGCAAAAGAGTCAAAATGGTAATTAAATTACACATTGTGAAACTAAAACTGACAGATGTTATGTAGTAAATTTCAGTTTTCTCCAATATCTCAACACGGCCAGTGTGGTTGAATTTTCTTTGAAAAAAATTGAATATAGCAGCAACTATTGGAGTCCTGATCTCAGTTTTCAGTTATTCGTGGATGCTTCTTGCATTCAGCGTATGGTTTAAATGACCTATTGAAATAACATGACAAGTCACACAATCTGAGTTTAAAGTACATAATTAGCCAGGAAAACGATCAGTTGCGCATATTATGTAAAAGAGATTGAAATGGTGCAAATGCATCTGGTAGAGCAAAACAAAGGTTTTGGACTTTGGTAATATTCACTTTTCTCTCTAGGTCTTTGTTTTTGTATGAGAACAAATATAGACACAATATGCCAGAAATCATTTATGAATTCGAAACCGTTCGGTATTCTGGTAGCATCAGAAAACTCATATATCCATATCTAGAAACACAAACTGTACAATGAAGTCATTTAAGGTTGGTGAAAACAAAAACATTTTTCAGAGGTCGTGTCTTCCCATCTGGTTTCAAAATCAGTAAAGAAAAAAGAACCCTTCTGCAGAACCAGAATTCAATCTGATCCCAACAGTGAATGAAGCAGTATGACCAAATCTCATTTCGATCAAGTAGAGTCATATTGCTGTTTCCTTTCATTTTGATTATTATTGAACTCTTCCTAAACAATGTCTCTGATGTTGGAGATTTTGCCATTGACTTTTTTACTTTGCCAATTCCAGACTGTAACAATTGAATTATTTGTGTGTTTGTTTTGACTCGATCTTCCATTAATTTATATACGATTCTCCATTTAGTGGTCTTAACAGAAAGCCTTTTCATTTCTATTGGGTTGATTTGGTGTGACATGATGTCTCTTTCAAGAGTAATATGTCTGTCAACATCTGAGGGTTGTCGATTCTGTTAACCATACAGGGATATGGCTCAATGCCTGAAAGGCCGCCATATGAGACTCCAAAATTCTCATGTTTTGACTATGGACTCGGTGCAATTTATCTGTAGAGTTGTTTTCTAACATTACTGCTCTTTCGCAAAGTTGATTGGTGTTGAACAAAGAGGAGATAGAATTAGCCAGCAGTTTTTGTTTCTTCCATTTGATCTTCCTTTTGTTTGTTGTATGTAAATGCTTGATGATTTCTGAGCTCAAGAATTTCAATTGCTATCTGGATTGACAAAACAGAAATTACAGTCAGTTCTGTCATATAAATTCCTTAATTTTGTTATGTAGCACAGTAGATCTCATAGGTATTATGGATCCAATACAACTATCCTGAGGTACGGCTGAGCTTATGCCGCTAATTTCATTTGGGTTTGGTTGACCATATTGTCAGCATCTCCTAAAGGACTTTATTGACCTGATTTGTATCTGCGATTGGGTGTGTGCTTCATGTAATAACTTACCAAGAATAATGGTGCTGATTATGATTAGCCTTGGAAATGAATGTGGTTGAGCTTGAGTCTGTTTGTGTTTTTGGGTCATTGAATTTTCGATCAATTATTTGATTTTTTGATCAATAAGACTCACGAAACCTGTGTATCTATCAGTTTTGAATGGCTTTATCTATCAAATTTCTTCATTTTCAGATGTAAGAGAAAATCTCTAATGACCGGATTCATGTTTCTTTGTAGAATCGATCAGTATTGGTACTAAGCAATTTGTAGAGGCGTTGACACCTAGCTCATGTATGATTCATTCTTTTCTAATTTCTCTTGCTTCGTGTATAGGCAGGAGATCAACATGGGTTGAATTGGACCAGTTTCTTCTCACTCTATAATAATTCAGCATGTCGTAGAATTCAGTAGAATAGTCATTAATTATTGGAGTAAATGATGAACAAATGGCAGATAAGTACGCTCCCAATGTTAGATGGAAATGATGAACAAATGGCAGCAATGATAAGCCTTGAGGGTGCGTATCTTCCGAGGGTGATATTCCCTGTCAAGTCTAAGTTATCTCACCTATTGTCGTTCTTCTTCATCGTGGAGGTAATAGTTTCTCTCTAAAACATAATATTATGCTCTAAAAATATGCTCATTTCCAATACTTCTTCCCATTTTTCCGTGTAATATGCTTACAAAGTATTTGATTCATACCTAGAGATGGTTTTAATGCTTCTGTAATGTTAATGTAATAAGATGTTTGAAGTCAATTTGTTTTTTTTGTTTGAGTTCATAGTGTTGACGCTGAGACGAGGTTGTTTTTTTCTTCAAAATTGTGGTACATCTTTTCATGTAATATCTCTCTGCCTCTCTCCACAAATCAAGACCCGCATATCTTTGCCCTCAACATTTTCCAGTAAATTCAGGTTCTTTTCTCCTCTCTGCTATTTAATTTTACCTAATTTATTTCTGGGTATTAATTTATTAATGCTAACAACAGTCCTAGAATCATCTAAGTTGAAATGCTTTTTATTTCTGAAATTATTTAATTTGTAATTGTATCTTTGTTGTTTTGAAGGATCAATATCAAACAGCTCGAAATCTTATGTTCATGTATTGTTTCAGAAGTTGTGTAGTTTGATTATTGATGATGGCTTGATTCATTAGGTGGGGTTCGCAATTATTGAATTTTCTGAATTTTATTAGTCTATCTTGGAAACATATTGATTTATGTTAATTTGGTTGTAGTTATACATAGAAGATATATACAAACAAAGTGTTTAACATGTGATCAACTTATGGGTTACGGGTTGTTGGGGGCATGATCAAGATTCAAAGAACAATGATTCAATGTTTTTAATGTAATATATCTATCTTCTAACTTTTTATATGGTATCATTGTAAAGCATCTTAATGTAGTTTTTGTGCTTTCAAAAAAATGTAGTCTATTGTCGTGGTACGGAAACTCCATTTCAAACTACATGTATCATAATAATATTTTGTCTCTATCTATTAAGTCAATGTTAATGTAATTGAATAACGAAGATCATGTACGTTGTATATTCTATACTACACAATTTTCTTCTTACAATTTCACTTCGGCAAACCGCGCCTAGGTGGGGGCAGCTACCTAGTCCACCTCAAATTGGTCCACCTTCTATGATTAGTAGACCGCAGCCTATTACTTAATAATGTTGTGCTTTGGTCATTCATGATGAAAGAAGAAGTTTACATATATTATACATATCCCATCTTGAACCATTTTGAGTGAAGTCTATTTGCCAAGCAATAAATTTTACAATTTTTTGGATGAATAATGGCTTTGAAGAACAAATCAATTTATGAACAAGATACATAGTGAAATGGTTACTTAGAGTAGCACAAATGTTCTTGTATTCAAGTGTGCTATAAATGCACAAATGTTCAAGCTGGGAAGTATCCAATTCTTTTTATTGCCAAGTATCCAATTCTGTTTGTGAGAACATCAATCAGAGCTAGTTACATCAATCAGAGCTAGTTACTCAATTCAAGGAAGACGAAAAATAAAATGTGCCTTTCATATTCTTATTAGATTCTGTGTGGAGTACTTTATTATTTATACTTTTGATGAATATTTACAGATGAAACTATCTTATCTCTTCAACTCAGCAGTTCATAGTGGTTGTAGCATTACTTGGACTCCATGTTGTGGGCGAACTGTAATAAACTGGAAAGGTGAGTGAACATAACCCGGTGAAAGGGTGAACGAGTAGCGTTGTAGAACCATTGACAGTGCAATTTTTGCTTCAGTGTTTGCAAAGTTCAAGCCCACACAAGTTCGAGGTCCCAGTCCAAAGGGCATGAAGGCGCCTACATTGTTGTTAGTAGCTTTAGCAACCCCTTCCGAGAACCTCTCTGGTTTGAAAAGTTGCACATCTGGTCCCCAGAATTCAGGTTCATGGTGAAGTGCTAGAATTGAGACGAGAACTTCAAGATTAGCAGGAACAATGATCTTTCCCAGTGTAACTACCCTTTCAGCTTTCCTTACAAGGGAAATAACTGGAGGGTATAATCTAAGTGACTCATTGATGATCAAATTCATCTGCATAGAACAATGGAGGAAAAAAAAGAGTTAGACTTGAATGAATGTTTCTGTCACTTACACAAGCAAGTATTCAGTTCTTCGCTGCTTCCTTACCGTTTTAAGTCTGGAAATGCCATCAGGATTTGGAGTCTGTTTTCCGAATACTTGTAGGACCTCCTTTCTTGCTTCCTCTTGCCAATCTGTATGAATTGCTAGGAGTAAAACTGTCCAAGCAAGCAGCGTATTGGTTGTTTCTTGTCCAGCAAAGTAGAATGTCTTGCAATCGTCAACTACATCATCCACCGAAATTCTCTGGTTCTGATTAGGATCATGATGAGCTTTCAAAAGTAATCCTAAGAAATCACTCCCAAAGCTGTCTACTTCTCCACTCATTGCCTTCTTTTCTCTTTTTTTAATAATCTCTATTATGGAGTCGCGAATTCCTTTCTCTAATTTCTCTGATTCAATCTCATCGCTGGACTTAGATATTTTACTGCAATATGAATGAATGATCCACTAAACATGAGAAAAGCTAGTCCTCCAAACTTCTTATTGTGAATACTTGTTTGCTAGACTAAACATAGAGAAGACTAGTTCAGTGCATGCATTGATCCATCATTTAACCAAAGTCAATTATCCTTTGGAAACGAAAGTAATGAACATAATACAGAAGACCACACATTAACAAATCCTGCACTTTCAGCTGAAAAACTTAATCTTTTATGGGATTCTGTCTCTCATCAACTAGGAACAACATAGTTAAAAGGTTACCTGATGCCAGGGACCTTGACTGCAAGAGCATTTTTGAATATTAAAAATGCCAACTTCATTAACATCTCAAAGATTAGCTCTCCTTCTACATAGCTACTTCCAAATGCTGTCTTAGCAATCACTTCTGAAGTGAACAACCTAAATTCCTCAAACACTTCAATCTCTTTTCCTTCATGAACTTTCCACCTTTCCAACATTGTCTCAGCACTAGCTATCATGTCCGGAATCATAGTCTAATGAAAAAACACCATCATGCTATTATCAGATCACTTGTTAAAATTAGACAACCACATGCAGTAATATTTGCTATTACAGTATTACCAAAAACTGATCATGAAAACTTACTTTTAAGCTCTCTCCATGAAAGGCATGAGTGGCAATCCTCCGCAACTTTGCCCACTTTTCAGGTTCTACTATTGTCACAAGCCCATCTCCTAGTAGCTTCTTCACAAAGTCCTGTGATCCCATCTTCGGATAAGCCTTGTCTTTGTTGCTCATAATCTCTTTGCACAGCTCAGGTTCTGTAATGACCAACTGAGCTCGAGAACCGTGCCACTGTAGATAACTCTTCCCTGATGACAAAACATGACCAAAAAGATTCAAACTTTGTAAGCAAAACTCAAATGCCCACAATCAGAAAATAGCTAGCTTTCAGAGTTTCAGTACCATATATATTGGTCCATGAGTGAATATGAGGTTGAACATAAGAAAATATGTCCTGGGATAAACTCAATGGCCTGTTCATCGCTTCCTTATTCATCCTGGAAATCTCTTTAGTGTTTCCATGGATGAGTCTGTAAGAAGGGCCCTTGATTCCCTGTGCAGCCATGAGTTTCTGAATGCGAGTTGGAGTCCACCATAGCTTGTGAACGATCTTGATGAGACCTGAGAGAAGAAACAAACACAGAAAGCTCGAAACGAAGATTACCATGTCTCCCAAAGACACCATCTTTCACGCGAGGCTTTAGAGCGTTGTGGGGGCTCTTTTATTGTGCAAGTGTGCAACACAAACTCAATTGCACTTTTGGTCATAACAGGATATCCACCTAAACCTGTTATCTTGTCTGATTGTTTCTTGGCCACACCCGATTATTTACCCTTGTCGTAAAATCCATTGTCATCGGAAGAAAAAAAGAAGATGAAGCCTAAAGACTACAATTAAATAAAAAAAATCTAGTCTGACATTGATATTTGGAGAGGGATCATTCTTAAGTACCTAAGATGTATGATAATTTTATTTTATCATTTGAGAATAAATTTGGTGGTCATTGTAGTAATATAAGTTATCTTTCGGATTATTTAATTGTAGTTAAGATAATTATTTTATTTAGAGACTTAATTACAAATTTTGAACCACATATTCTCAAAGTTGTAAATTTGATTTAACCAGTTGTAAACATTATAAATAATCCTAAAAAATGTGGTAATTATGATAATATTGTTCTAAATATTGTAAATTTTTGTTCATGTATATTGTAATTTTAGTTCTCGAAATAATAAATAAAAAGAATTACATACGTCTTGAGTACCATAACCTACCCTTTGAAGAGTTGGGTTTGAAGATGAAGTGCATGACCTTCACTCCTTCATCTCGTTACCTTTTGATACAATCACTTGTATACTTTTTTAACTTTTTAATTTTAATATCTACATTTGAAGCCCTTTGAGTTTTGGGGGTCTTAAGCCTGAGCCTTGACCCTTAGCCCGAGCCGGACCTGCTTGTGAAATTGGGGAGCTTTGGAACTGTGGAAATCAAAAACGGCAACAAAATGTGATGGGTGCGGTTGTGGTCCATTTACAGAGAGACTGACTGACTGACTGAAACGGAGTTTTAATCTCTTTTCGTCTTTCTCAGTTTTAGTGGGTCTTCCACATTTAGGGAAAAGCTTTCACGTTTGATATCGGCGATTATGATGTGAAGGAGGAGAAAGCCAATTAGGAGATGAAAGGCAATTTTCAACCTTGGATAGAGTCGGGCATTTTCTTAAAATCATCATTTTAGAAATAAAGGAAAACTGAACAACAAGGTCGTTGTAGTATAGTGGTAAGTATTCCCGCCTGTCACGCGGGTGACCCGGGTTCGATCCCCGGCAACGGCGATGTTTTTGTTTTCATTTTTCTCGGTTTCTTTTGTTTTTTTTGGTTTTTGAATCGATGCTGTTTTAAACTTTCTCCTCCTTATACTGAAGTACTTCATAATTTGAGGGTTTCCGCTTCATGGTAATTGGATTTGGAAAGCCAACAGGCTGATAGCTAAGAGTAAATCCGATCGCACTACACTTCTATTAAATCTGAGTTTATTTGCAGGCAGCTTTTAAGTACAAAATTGCTCTATAAATCAACCGGGGATAGCGACCGACCGGGCTTCACTTGTGATCGAGACTAATTACAAGATCGAATGGGAGCTGCAGCGGTTGTTGCAGTTGGCGCTGTAGCGCTGTTGCTATGGGGATATTACAGCGATCGATCTGATGAACTACCTGAAGTGGTTGCTTCATCGAGTTCGACTACATTGGAGAAAAGGAGGACAAAGAAGAAGGTACCCATGCCAGGAAGAGACGTCAGGATAGGATTTTCAAGGAATGAGGACCATTTTGGATTAATGATGCATATGCACGAATAAGTTAAATGATCATGATACTTCACAACAAAAAGTACGTTAAATGATCATGATACTCTTAATTTTCTTCTTTTAATGGAACTTATTATCTTGAATCCAGCCGAGATCTGTTTAGTTGCTTTTCTACGATATACCATCACCGGCCAGTACGTACGCGTACGTTTATTTGTGCATGTACGTTGTGTTGATCCACTGTACGTAATTTGAATTTCCAAAACGTAGTAGTTCATGCATGGATGCACTACGTATTAATTATTATAATCAATCCTCCCTTGATCGATGCAACCTCTAACTCTCTAACGACTATAGCGCGCACTTACGACAATGTGTTTAACCGCAGGAAAGAGTTCCACCGATGTTTATCACACCTAGCCTGACGTCCGTTTTGGACAGGTTTTGATATATCTTGGAGAATGGAGACGGTTGATCGAGATGACAACGGCCGGTTACAGTAGAAGCTGAACAGAAAAGGCAAATAGAAGAGCTAGGCTACACTAAATTAATGGTTAAGTCGTCAATATTCATTGATCGATACCTAGCTAATTAAACGTTGAAAGGTTTTTTAGATTAATAAATAAGGTCGTGGAAACCATGCATATATGGTAATTGGAAAAGACGATTTAATTAGGTAAGTGAAGTGATCGATGATCTAAACATTTATTATGTATTTATGCGCGCTCATATTGCATGCGTGGTAGTTCCAATGCTGCAATCAAATCAATTGCAATAACATAGATCAACTCTTCAGATTTGGATAGCCAATACCCTTAATAAAGGCATCCTCGCAAGGCCAATCCAAGCAAGTTACGTTATAGAACCAGTTGAGTTTAGCTAGGGCCTAGGATCACTTGGGATATCGCAAAAAATGGTTGCCAATGAAAGCAGGGACTTAGGAACAAGGAAGAGGACAGAGGGAAATGAAAATGCCGTTGAGCTCTGTGAATGTGATCACGAGGTTGTTGATTTGAAGAGTGTTGCCATTGCAGCTGGCGCTGTTGTGGGCCTTGCACTTTTGGCATGGGGATTTTCAGGGCTTGTTTCGGGAGCTTCATCTTCGGAGAAGAGGAAGACAATGAATGCACCAGGAAGAGACTACAAGATTTTCAGGGATGATTTTGAACGTGACCCTTCTTCCTATTTCAAAAGCCTGCGCGAATAGTGAATAGTAATCAATCCCGCACCGAAATGTGGCGTTGCTTAAGTTATCGAGAAACGATCAGTACCAGCTAGATTGATCGATCGATGGATCGATATCTCTCTATCTATCTATCTATTTAATCTCTATATTGCTGGAATCGTTTCAATCCGTATTTCAAGTATCTCAATGCTCTCTGTTTAAGCTTTCTGCGTCTCTCATTTTTTATTAGATTTCTCTTCGGTATAGACTCGATGAAAATCTTTGAAAAATCCCCAATGAAATGCATGGATGCGTTAGCGTTAGTACGTAGTAGCCAATCACGAAATCACCTGAAGCACAGGAGGAGGTGCGGCTTAATCTAAGCAAACCAGACGAGACTAGAGTATATCTAGATGCTTACCAGGAGAATAAAGAAGCAAATTTTTGTCTGAGTCCGATCAGAACTCGATCTAAGCCGCTACCGACGTGGCGATGTGCATGCAATACATGCAGCAGATCACGAACTGGATAAGAACCATGTACAGCAACTTCTATCACAGGTGTTGAGCGATGGATATGAGTAATTGTAGAAATTTGTTAGAGAGGAAAAGATTTTACATTGATTGATAAAGTAGTGATAAGGTAAAATTAATTAACTAATAAGTGGTTGGATTAAACTTAATATTAATCGAGATTTTTTGTATAAAATAACACTTTAAAGGTGGTTCAAGTTGGAACAATATCGATTATATTGGGAGTTCACATGTCATGTTTGTTATTGTTTAACATGGTATCAGAGCGGGTCCCTCTTCAATCGCATTGCCTATCTCCTCTCATCTCATCGGACCCAAATTGGGTTCCTTCAGTCTCCCCGACGATTATTTTGGGGTCAATCATGTCTCTCGGTTTTTTATGGTCATTCTGAGATCGGTTCTTCTTCCACGTGCATAATTAGAGCGCGGGGGCTTGTTGGAGAAAAAAAATTCACATTGATAAAGTGACAAAGTATAACTAAATAATAAATTGTTGGACTAAACTCAATACCAACAGAAACCTTTTGTATAAAATCCAACACAAAATAATCCTGATCCAAGAGCACTGGGGAAGGGCAGCGGGGGAGGTAAGAGTGGTGGTGGTGGAAGTAAGGGATCCTGGGGAGGTAAGGGTGGTGGTCAATGACAGAGGTGCGTAGGGGTCAAGAGGGGTCATGGCACCTCCACAAATTTCGTCCAATCCTGAACTATACATCTCATTTTGTTGATAAGTTGAAGAGTCAATCATAGAATGTCACCCCTAGCTTATTTTAAAGACCAATTATATATAGTCACATATTTCTCTCATAATATTTTTATATTATTTAGTTATCTCTATACTTCTCTTTTTTATAATTGGTTTCAGTTTCATACGTATATAGTTTTAATTTTGGCTTAGCTGTTAATGATTTTAGTTCCTAAATTCAGTTGTATAGTGTTAAACATAATTCTTACTTTACTGATTACGCTAGGAAGCCTAGGATATAGTATACAACTTTATATCTAATATCTGTATATACATACTAGCAACAATATTCGTTCAAAACTCCGACCCTAAACGACTATACGTACATATCATTATGATGATAAGTTGAAGAGTTGAAGAGTCAATCATTAAATGACCCCCTAGCTTATTCTATAGACCAATTATATATAGCTACATATTTCTCTCATAGTTTTTTTTATTATTTAATTATCTCTATACTTCTCTTTTTACAATCGGTTTCAGTTCTGTACGTATATAGTTTTAATTTTGGCATAGCCGTTAAGGATTTTAGTTTCTAAATTCAGTTGTATAGTGTGGTAATCATAATTATTACTTTACTGATTAGGCTAAAAAGCTTAGGATATAGTATAAATCTCTATATCTAAAATATTTATATAAATACTAGCAACAATATTCGATCGAAACTCGAAAGAAACCTTTTCTTTCAAGAGATGAAATTTAGTCAATGCATGGTCAAAACTAGATTTCACAAAAATAACTTTTTAACACACGTACGTAAATTAAGAAATAATTGTTAAACGTTTAGCATAAGCTAATTATCTAAACATGTGATTGAGAAATACGAGTATCATTTTGAAGATTTTGTCTGTAAATTATAATTTGTTATGTTTTTGATATCGTGTTATTATTTTGTAGACTTTTTTTAGCTTTATTTTTATATTAAATACGATATATTTTTATGCACACATTTCGGCACCCCTCAAAATATTTTCCTGGCTCCGTCACTAGTGGTGGTGGTGCAGGTATGGGATCCGGAGCCGCGGCCAAATGTGGTGGCGGAGGCATGGCTAAATCTGGCGCCGGCGCATCCTCTCATGTTTTAGGCTCCGGCGGAGTAATGAAATCCCCAGGAAGGGGATACACAATATCAAGAGGAAGCTTCGAGAGCAACCCCAAGGGTTACTTCCAGGGCCTGCATGCTAGCAAATAGTACGTATCAAGTAGCTAGTACGTACAGCACGTACTGGTGGATGTTCTATACGTCTATGAGCATGTATACAAATAAGTATACCAGTACGAACATGCATGTACATATGTACGTACGTAGGTAGTGTACTGGTATGTAGCTAGAAAGTACTACTTGTTCTTGTACAGGTATGTAGGCATGTAGCTAGAACGTACTCCTGCTGCTTTTGTTAACCTTGTTATATATGTAATCTATGAATAAAGAGTACGTACGTACGTCTGGACTGGTACGTCTTGTAAAGTCATCGTTTTTGTTAGTTTCTAGTGCATCCATTCCATCCAATCACACCCATATCGTCATATATATGCTGCATGCCTTGATCGATATCTTTCTCTTGGTCAATCTCAATGGAGATCAGATACGTACGTAGAATTAATTTGAAACAAATTAACGAAGTATAACAACGACGAGATTGTACGTACTGTACGTAGTGCTACTTTGAGTCCGAGTTGCCGCTTGCCTTGCTTTTGTTGATAAGTTTATCTCCTTGATAATTGGGAAAGAAACAGGTGGACTTGAATTGCTATATTGATCGGCCGTAAATTATCCCCAACGGGGCAATAGGTCGAAGTAACGTACCTAGGAATTGAACCCCGTAGTGAAGGTTAAAGGTCCTAGAGGTGGGGGGGTGAATAGGCCTTTACCATTTTTTTCGTTTAGTCTGTTATCGGGATAGCAAGATATTGTCATATCCCGAAATACAGGATACGAGTAATAGGGAGAAAAGCAGTAAGGAAAGAATGACACCAGATGTTTTTGGTGACGCAGAAATCCTACAACCAGGATTAAAACTGTGTGCCCCTAATTCTTGAGGGACAAACCTTTTCACTAATTGGTAACTCACACAATTACAAGTTTCTGGTACTCTAGGGATACATAACCCTTATGCTATCCTGACTAGTCTACCCACTAGTACAAACAGAGCTACACTACTTTAATCTATGTGCTTACACTTGGAAAGAGAAACTGAAGTATCAAAACAGATCTTTAACTACTCTTCAAGTTAAAACCTTCTTGATCAACTTTATGGGTTGGGCATCTCCACACTTTATCTCTATGGAATGCACAATGCAATGATGCATATGAGTTTTGAAAAACAGTTTTTATGTTTAAGAAACCATGTCTATTATGCACAATTATGAGCAACTAAAAGACATGGAAGAGGAAGAGAAGACAGAAGAGAAACTACACACATTAACAGAATAACCTAAACACCCAAGTATCTCACTCAACCAACCAACTTTTCAACACAGTTTTAGACACCTTATATAGACCATACACAACAGCACCACAATGCAGCAAGTAAGGCAAAGCAAGGGTCAAAGACAGCTGAAAAGCACGTGTCGCAGCAGCACAAAACGCTGCTTTAAGCACAGTCCTAATACAGAGCAAAACGGGTCTGCAAACTGATGGGACAACGACACAACTATAAGGGAAATAAAAACCAAGACAGCTTTTGTATCTCCTTATACCCAGTAATACATATCAGTGAGAAACAACACACATAGGGGTCAAGCATAGCACCGAATCACGTGGTCAACTATCATAAGAGGAAGCCTATGGCAGTCCAAAAATCAACTCAGTTTTGACTAGACAGATTGGACACTGTAAACAAAGCAGAGGCATGTTTCAAGGCAAGGTGCTAAGTCAACATCAGTTTTCCATTTGGGGCAAGATGTATTTTGGGAGGGAAAACACTATAACCAATCTATTACCAGAAATAGAAAAACAGGCAGAAAGAGTATCACGTGAAAAGCAAAGTTAGCCTAATTCCAAATTGTAAAGCACATGCATAAAGTAGCACAAAATCCTACGTATTACATGTTGGCTTAACACATTTGAAATTTAAGGTCAACTAGCAAGAACCAGGGTACATGCATAAAGGTTAACCTAGGCTGCTGTAAAGCACATGCGTACTGAAATAAGATTTACTTAAGCAACCGAACCCAGATAAGAACATGTTCACAGAATCATACCAGATCAGCAGGGATAGATGCACACTATCATATTCTAGATGGAAAACATGATATGCAATGAATGAACTACCTGATGTACCAAGGAGATAAATTTGAAGATGCCAACATCTTTAATCTCTTGTCTGGATGAACATCGAGTCTTATCGTGTTTTGTCAAACGTCAAAGAAATGCCAATTCATGTGTATGCCTTCAAAGGTACTTCGATTCATGCATGCATGGCAAATCGAAAGGTCAAGTCGATTAAATGAACAGAGCAATTACGGTCATAGATATGTGCATGCATTGATCTCCACAGAAAGAGACCCCTATATATGTAAGATCATCCACAAGACAGCACTTGGACCACTTACCCTAAACAAAAACAAAAAATGGGAGCCAACGAAAGCACGGAGAACCCAAGAAACCGAGGTGAGGGGGTTGAAAATGGTGTTGCATTATCTCAGCAGGGTGAGAATAATGATGTCTCAAATATTGCAGCCGTTGCTGTTGGTGTCATTGCAGGGCTTGCCACGGTGGCTTACGGTGTTGCCCGACTCGCTTCGGGTGCAACTTCAGAAGGGAACACCGGCGGATCCATATAGGGGCCAGGTTGGGCAGTTGCCCAACCTGAGTTTTTGACTTTTCCTTTGATTATATGGGTTTGGTATTGCTCATATGGCAAAAAAAAAAGACAGAAAATGGACAAAATGTCAGAATTTCAGTAAACTGGGAAGAAGATGATGAAAAGTAGGATTTTCAGGTTGAAGAAGATGGGGTCAATGTCGTTTCTCACTTAAAAATTGAACCAAACAACGTCGTTGGTTATAAGAGACGTGTCTACACTCTACTAATTAGTGCAATTACAATAGCCAATTACAATTGTGGACAAGGTCCTACTGTTCTACATCTGTTAAGTGTTGGTTTAGTTCTTTATTTCATGGATGATTTTTTTCAAGGATACTTCTTTTTATTATTTTCTAGATTACAAGATTTATCCTTTTAAGAATAGTTGAAATTTGAAGACTAACTACAAAGTCTTTAAAAAATGCTCTTACTTTTTCTAGCGAAAAACAAAATTTGGATTACAATGAATTTTGAATACTTGATTTTTTATGGTTATGAATATGTATTATTTATAAAGTTTGAAGTAAGTTTCTAAAAATAATTTTACTTTTTTTTAAGGAAAAATAATCTTACTTTGTATTTATTATTTTGATTTTTTTTTCGCTTAAATTTAATCTTGCCCAACCTGAATTTTTTTTCTGGATCCGCCACCGGAAGGGAAGGAGAGGAAAACAATGAAAGCGCCAGGAAGAGACCAAAGGATTTACAGGGATGAATTTGAGCGCGCCCTGCTTCGTATTTCAAAAGCTTGCGCAAATAGGATATGACGTCATATATGTCAGCTGCGACTACACTTATTACGTAGTGAAGTTTATGTTCGTCAATGTTCATGTAATCCTAAATCCAGCTTTATGCATTATCTATGTTTTATGACTTTAATTATGTTATCGGCATCAGCCTTCTTGTGTTTGAGCTGTTTATTCTGTACGAGTTACTATATTTTGCTTCGATTTCTCCACCACACTAGGACTACAAAATTACGGCAAAACCTCAATTTAAAAATTCTATAAATAATTAACTTCTATATAATGATAAAAAATTTCGGTCTCAACTCTAGACAAGTTATAAATAAGAATAATTTTTATATTGTGATAAGCTATAAACTTTTTTGGTCCCATATATAAAAAAATTACCTTCATATAATAATAATTATCAATAATAATAATAAAAATATTATTCAAGAACTAAAATAATTATCTATACTAGTTTGAGACAATGATTTATGCTTGATTGTTGTAATCACGTCTTTGAGTTTGCGGGTCTGTAGTAACTCATTAGTATAAACACCTTGTTGTTGAAGCCAAAATATTTTCAACTTCTCTAGCATGTCGATGTCTTTTTTAGTCGAAACTTTTAGTTGAAATTTTTGGTAGTTCTACCATCTCGTCCTCTGGATTATCTTCTTCTTGTTGTCTAATTATGATAACAATTTCCTCCGGGTACACAACTTGTTGCTCATTAAGATAATGAAAAAATACTTTGATACCTATTGGATTAGTGTAGTGAAGTTGTTACATCTATAGACAACAAATTATTGTACAACGATTAGGAAATATAAAGTCAATATGTAAAATTTAAATAAACTAATTTTTTTATTAATCATATAAATTTCTCATTTAAATCGTAAATATATTATTTTTCTAATATTTGTGAATTAATTTATAAGTAAACATCTATTTAAGAATAACCTCTATATGAAAATAAATTTTGACAGGCTAACATTATGACTATATAAAAGTTTTACTGTATATATTGTATATATATATATAGAAGAGTGATGATGTTACTGATATATATGCTAATAATTTGGATTTTCGAGTATCTCCATGTTTGGTGAAGCTTTATTTAACTTGATTGATCAAATTAAATTACATAAGATAACGACGTCGAAGGATCCAATGTTGGGGAAGAGACTAGTAAATTCCTTTGGAAATGATGTTTACTACTTTCCTTCAGTACGTGCCAAATACAGAGGCTCAGTTTCGAGTCTGTTCAAATGCAATACGATCATCAGTGGAAGACAAGGCTCTACATTGGGATTCATTTGATAGCTTCCACATTCTTTGTCAATGGATTTGGTTATGGTTTTGACATTACTAGTCGAACAGTCGAACTGAATGAGATGGTAATTTCACTTCGGATTCACAGGAGCGAGGACGAACTTCTCAAAGCTTTTCCATAATAAAAAAAAGGCAAAGAAAACAAAACAAAAAACCCCATTCTAATTCGATTATGAATACATACGAATGAACGTTTGGCAAAATTGATCGGAACAACTAAACCAATATCAAAGATTCAGTAAGATGAGGCTCGGGTGACAACATTTATATGAACAAACGGCAACATTCAAGATCAGAATACTACTATTGCCTCTGAATGAACACTTCAAAAAGCCCAGGCCACACCCGCAAACATAGCAGAGGTGAAGCTCATCTTCTCCTCTTCCTGCCTTTTCCTAATTGCCCAGATTTCATTGCATGTTCTTGCTCTTGAAGGAAAAGTCTCACTTTCCCATATTGCTCATCTCTTTCTTGTTCCAATAGAACTTTATCCCTCAACTTCACCTCAAGTAAGAAAGCATTATCTTTACGCAGTTCCCGAACAGCACCTTTAGCTTCTTGTGTGGCACGTTTTTTCAACTTCTTTCTCTCCACTCGTTCACGATCTGGATCATAGTCTCTACCCTTGACAAAGCTGCACGAAACAATTTTTCGATAGTGAGTCCACCCATTCAAAGTAGCAAAGTAAGCATGTAGTAAAACACTAGGGGAACCAAAATTTACTTCTCCTCAAATTTTGGATTGAGCATTTTGATAGCCACTGGCTTTTGCTTCCGCATCTGAAGTGGTTGCCGCTGCATGCAGTGTGCATCTGCTTTCGTCTTTATAAGTTCAGCAACCTCTTTAAATTTGTCAGTTAGTGCACTTGGCATAAATTGTTGTTCCGCCAATTCAAGAACCAATGATGAAATCGGCAAAAAGATTTCAGGGAAGGAACTGAATCCTTCGTAAGCACCAACATACCCGCGAACAGTTTCAATCACTGTCACCAGCACACTAGACCTGAAAATTTCATGTTTACTTTAATATATTGAACACAAATCTTAAGACTTAAAGAGTCCTCTTTAAACAAATATAACCCATTCTAAAGCCTGATGCATCACCTAGGCACTTATTATCATATCATGTCATAGACAAAATTCAAACCTGAACTTGTCAGAGGAGAAGAATGACGAGTCTTCTGGCAAGTCCATCATTGTGAGAAAATTAATTGGATCAATCTGATCTACACGTTCTTGGATATATAGAAGGGGTCTGGGTGCTTTTAATTCCATGAGATTGTCAACCTGCCAAAACATAAAGAGTACAGGTAAAATATCAGCAACTATAAAGTAGACATCCCAGAAGGCCAAAAAGACCGTTAAAACATAACTGTACCTCAGAATCTTGATTTGACTTTGGCCTTCTCTCCTTAGCAGCCATTAACAATGTATGGAGAAAAGTGATTGCTTCAGGACAGAACTTCCTAGATTGTCTAGTGATCTACATTTTATATTAATCAATTAAATAACCTGCAGTAAAATAATACACACACTGGCTTGCATAAAGCAATAATTATAAGTCCTAGAAAGCAGCAGTGAACAATGAAAAGCAACTGAGAGTGACAGGTTTAGATTCATGTTATCAAATTCAAAGGCACTCACTCACCCAATTAATCACATCTTAAAATAATAGGATTACAAACGTCTAAGAATACTAAGTAGACAGCTTATGTGACACAAACTTAAGTGAAATCATCTTTGTTTTAATGAACGCACAAGTACAGAGAAAGTTATTGTACATACAGATAGAAGCATAGAGCATACGAACGAGCCAACTGCAGCATCACACCCAGACAAGACAGGACAACGAGTCAGATATTCACACATCAAAAATATTGCAGGAGTTATGACCACGTGACGAAAGTCTGAGCATGGGAATATCAGTGACCAAAGCCTCAAGAGAAATAACGTCTTTGACGCAGGCCAACAACTACTCTCTGCTATAATAAAACAGTTGGACCATGAATTAGCACAGCTTAGTGTGACAAAGTTCATAAAGAATATAAAACCATAACATCATAAATTACCTGGGTTCTTAACAATCTCACAAAATTTTGTTCTAGTGCGAAGGATCCTCTCACGAGCACAAATTGAAGCAAAGTATGGAGTCTCCATGCTCATCTCCATCAAAGGCTTAACAAGCAAGTTGAGTAATTCCAAATTCAGAGGCTTTTTATTTGCTAAGGTGGCAAAATATTGCAAAAGTAAACCATAGAATACCTGAAATATGAAAGAAATTAGAATGGCACCAAAGAGATAAGCAATCACAACATATGAAGTATATCTTAAGTCGCTTCACTTCTGCGAATGGAAGCTATTTATAAGTCAAACTATTTGACTGAACAAGGATACTGAATAAATGTAACATGTCACACAAATTGCAGTCAACGTTCATTCATACAACACTGAAGAGGAAAAGTTTCATACTTGCATTTTCTTCTTGTTCTCTGCTGCAAGCTTGATTGCATTGCTAGCCCGAATTCGATGGATTATCAAGGCAATGTCAGCATTACAAAGATTATCCAGTAACGCATCTAACTCTTCCATGCTTTTTGGAGCTTCAATTAGGTATGGGAGGTCTGACTGAGTTGAAGATTGTTTATTGGCAGGCATATTCTTCGAATCTAAAGATTTTCCATCTTTTTTACCAACTTGAGCAGCAGTTTTTATCAATATTTTTGGTTCTTTCACCTCCATTTTTGGACAAGCATCATCATCACTTTCATGTTCAGAGTCTTCTTCATCCTCCTCCTCCTCATCCGAATCTATGTCAAGAGTGTCATCATCACTCTGTTCCCAGTCCTTATTCAATACATCCCTTTTCCCTTCCCTCTTATCTTCAACGGATCCCTCATCATCATCATCTTCCGTGCTTTCTGAATCCTCATCAGAATCAGAATCATCTCCTTCACTTTCAGAAACACTAGCATCTTTTCGTTCAAGAATCTCATGAACCCAACTTCTTTTAGTGCTTTGGTCTTCCTCAAGGGAGAAGGAATCACCAAGATCATCTCCTGATATAGATCTAGGCTTCAGAGTAGATGATTTCTCAGCATCTTCATTCTCTTCATCACTATAGTCTTCACTAGGAAGCATCCTTTTCTGCCTCTCCTCCTGAATAACGAAATGACATACCAGCAAGTGAGTACTCAATTGGTACAAGCAAGACAACATTTGGATTTGCAATATTACACAGTTCCAATGAAAACACAATGCCAAATTAACATTTCACTACCATACCAGGATTGTGTAAATGGTAAATAAACTACATTACTTGGTGCACCAATTCATGGATATTAGACTTGACAGCATATAACTACTATTCTTTTATAGGACTTCTAATACTATAAAGAGGCTCAATAATTATACTATTAAATGGTTCAGGATAAAGGGAGTGTGACACTAGTATCATGGACCATCTAATCTTTTTTAAGTCATCAAAATCTAAGCTTACTCTAAATGTTGATATAAGAGTGATAAGAGTGTGATGAAAAAAATCAAATCAAATTAAGCATCCCTATAGAAAAGATAGCTGGATTGTCACAATAAACTTTGCATTCAAGATCACATAACACTGATTGACATACCTCTAATCGTTCGAGTTGCTCTCTCTCTTCTTGTGCTAATTCTTCAGGCGTCTTTGTTTTATTCGAGGGTTGAGCACGTCTTTCCATAGCCAATTCTCTTTCAAGTTTATCATAGGAGTCAGATTTCTCCTGCCAAATACAGCAAATTAGTTTACTTTCCCTAATCCCATGATTATACAGGTTTAACATTTGGGTTTACAGCTCTATGGGAGATCTAGTAAACAAAAGTATCTGCGAGGAAATTTTTGCAAGCATACCTTCTCAGAACTTCCAAAGTTGTGAGTTACAGAAAGCTCATGCTGTGAAGTGCTCTTGTTTGTGAGAGCTTTAGAGGCAATTACGGATGTGAACTTTTTGTCCAATTCTTCCATCAAATCTTTGTTTTCATCCTTCTCCTTAGATTTTTCTGCCTGGTAGTAGATGAGAGGATCCATGAACGACAGAGTTGATAATTAAAGAAAGAAAATCAAGAAATTGATGTAGCCACCACCGCAAACCAAATTTCAATGACATAAATAAATAAAATTATACCTTATGATACTTGGACTTTAAGATCATCTCAGCATATCTTTCCTTGTCAGTTTTATGCCTCTGATACAAAAACAACGAAATCAGACACAGTCGTTAGAACCCTCCACATGTCACGTTAATGTTGCTACCTATAATTTAATGAAGATAACGAGTTTGCTGACATAGCATACTAAATTCATCTTGTATTTACAAGTGATAGTATATGATATCTCACATTTTCATTTTCATCCACTTCATCACCATCCTGATGAACGGAGTTGAACTGATATCTCTCTGCACAAGAGATAGCAAGTACTATGAACACCATCTACACCAGAAGAATCAACTAGGCATTGCGAAGGTAACATTACTAAATATGGAACTTATTATCACCATAGAAACACTTACTTTTCGCAGTTTCTACACCGTCATCTTCGTCGTCGTCAGGCAACATTTCATCCAGGAAATCATCCCTCTGAGACAACGCACCTAGACTCTGAAACTCAAAGTCATCCTCTTCTCCGTCGGATAAGTTATACTTGCTTCTCTTGTTCTGCTTCAACTGTTAAAACAACAAACAAAAAGACCGCTCATGATCATCACGAAATCAAACAATCAAATCAAAACTCCTAGTACAATTATCCTCAGGGGAAATGAGGCTTACTAGACGTTCGCGCTGGGTACGCCGAATAGCTTTCTCAAACTCATCAATCTCATCATCTTGCTCCCCGATTCGTCTATCTTCGAACACCGAAGACTTACCGCTCTGCTCGTACTCCTTCAGCAGCGTCTTCTTCCTCTGTTCCACACAGAAAATGATAAATAAACAAAATTGAAATCTGAGGAAATTACAGATGAAATTGGTGAAGCTGTGAGTGAGAGTGTTAGTACCTTTTCGATTGCCTGAGAGCGAGCACGGCCGACGCGTATCTCTTCGCCTTTGCGCTTTTTTCCGATGACGTTGAATTTTCTCCGGGACCAAATGGTCTCGAACGGGTTCGGTTTCGGCAGCTGGACCTTCATGGCTATAGCCTTGGCTCCTAATTTACTCTTCTTCTTCTTCTTCTTCTTCGTAGAGTCATCGGACTCAGTGAGCTTCGGAAATTTGGTCGCGAAAGGTTTGGATTTAGAAGAGTGGTACTTCGCGGCTTTGGCGTTTGAGGAAGGCTTCGTCTTCGCCATGGTGGTGGCCGCTGTTAGGGTTTTTGGATTTTTGGTGAAGAAGGAAAGGGAAGGGGTTAGGGTTTTGCAGTGAGGTAGTTAAACACTTGAACACTTCACAGCTGCCAATTTGCACAGCTGGGACAAATAAAATGAACACTTGTCCGGTGAATTTTGATTTATGAGGAAAGTTGCTGCCAATTTGCACAGCTGGGACACTTTCAGGTAGACTTTAATTATGCAAAAAATTTAGAGTGTTTTATCACATGCCATGTTATAATTTTTTAAAATATTTATAGTCATCGATATATTTAATATATCTAATGCTCACAAAAAAATTATCATGGGTTAACCTGTTTATCTATTAAACTTTAAAAAAAAAAACTCCTGAATCGCATAACACCGTGAAACGGTAAAACACTCCAAACGCAACAACCTTACGAGTATCAAATCATGGAAAACTCCTTGGATTGTTGAATTGACATCTTTATTGTATATGTCTTGCTAAAGAATGAATCAACAACTATTGAAGTATTCTCAGTGAGTTCAAATTGCCAAAAACAAGGTATGTATGGATAAAGTGTATTTTCTAGGGTTTTCAAAAGAAGAAAAAAAATGTCGTTGTTTAGGTCTTGATCATTGTTAAGTGTAAATTATTTTCAGTTTTATATTTGCTTTCTGATTTCATTTCTGTATTTGGCATAACAAATATGATCCGATCACATTGAAATTTTGTGCATTCGTTCATCGAGGTTTGAATAAGATTAGGTTGAAATTTCATCGAATTTCAGCAGTTAGATCTCCAGATATAGATTTTCTTAGGTGATTAGTTACTTTCCAGTTTTATGTTGTGATTCATTATCGTATGCATGTTTGGGATAGCAAATCTATTCTGATTTGACCTAATTTTTTGTGTGTCTATTGTTGAGAATGTTAGTAAGTTCCCTTAAAAATTTCAATAAATTATATCGGTTAGATCTCCAGATAGAAATTTTCTTAGGTGATTAGTATTTTTCAGTTTTATGTTGCGATTCATTATCGTATGCATATTTGGGATAAAAAATATATTCCGATTTCATCCAATTTTTGTGCGTCTGTTTTTGAGTATGTCAATAAGTTTCCTTTAAAATTACAATAAATTATATCGTTTAGATCGCTGTAAATAATATTTTTAGTTTGTTAGTTTAATTAAAGTATTTTTCAGTTCTATATGTTGCATCAGTTTTGTTTTTGTAATTGAGATAGAAATACTACACTGGTAGAGGTGATATTTTTGGTGAATGTTTATGAGTGTATAGAAATAGTTCAGTAAAAATTTTAAGATAGATGAAACAAAGCGAGAAATCATGCTTCATGGTGAAGTAGAAGCTGCACTTGCATATATCAGGGAAAAAATTTCCACAGACTCAAAAATGTACTGCAAGTTTAGCATAGATGAAGACAACAGGTTGGCCAACATATTTTGGAGAGACTCAAATTCTTTGGTCGATTATTCTTGCTTTGGAAATGTGCTTTTATTCGACAGTACCTACAAAACAAATGCTTATGGGTAGCCTTTGGTGTTACTTGTTGGTTCAAACAATCATTTGTCAACCACAATTTTCGGTTTTGCATAACTCATTGATGAAACATTTGTGACATACAAGTGGGTTCTGGAGACGTTTATATCATCCATGAATAACAAAAAACCTGTGGCTATTTTGACTAATAGAGATGAAGCGATGCGATTAGCTATTGAAGCTGTACTTTCTGGTTGTCCACATAGTCTTTGTACATGGCATATCTCTCAAAATGCTCAGAGAAACTTGTGTAATCCTAAGAAAGTTTCTGAATTTTAAAAGTGTATGTGGGATCAGTTAACTGCAGATCAATTTGAAGAATGTTGGAATGCTATGATTGATACATATAGTCTCCATGATAAAGATTGGATCAAGATGATGTATGAGAAGCGGCATAAATGGGCTGAAGCATTTGTTACTGGTCATTTCTATGCTCATATGCGAAGCACTCAAAGATGTGAGGACATGAACTCATTTGTGAAGCAGTATCTTAACACTGGTGCAAAGTTTAAATTATTTGAACTCATTCCAGCACTTAATAGAGCATTATTGAGGCTGAGGAATTAGGTGTTGGTTAAGGATTTCCACACAAATAAGTGCACTCACGTGCTTACCACTCCACTCACATCTACCATTTTCACTAACAAGGTGTTCGAGGAGGTTCGCACAAAGATTAATGGGGTTGGAGGGGTGATGCCATCAAAGATTATATCCTTTGGTTTAAGTCGTGTGTACTTAACATCCAGTTGAGACAACAACAAAGAACAAAAAGAGTACACAATAACCTTCTATAATACAGGAAACATTATTTCTATTGATTGTTCGTGTAAACTGTTTGAATGAGAAGGGATCCCTTGTGCACATATATTTCATGTTCTAAAACAACAACGTATATAAGAGATACCCTCATCCTTAATACTAAAGAGATGGACTAAATCTGCAAAATCTGATATGGAAATCTTGGTTCTTATTTTGACAAATGAAGCTATAGAATTTGCTAGATACGCTCCATATTAATGATGTGTTATTTTAAATATTGTCTTAGTTTTTTATTTGTAACTGTTTATATATGTATACTGATGTTGATATATTATAGTGGTTATGATAACAGAACAATCAAAAAGTTTAAATAACTATGTTATGACCAAATGCAAATATTTTTCATATTATGACCATTTCTCAATGCAAGTTAGAAGTTTTTTAGAACTATATATTGTAACTGTATGACTCCAGAGCCATGTATCGTATTATCATATCAAACTTGAACAGGTAAACAAATATTAACTTTTTCAGTCCATGACATATATGTTCAACCATAAACTACATTAAACTATTTACAGACCTTGAATGTTTTACTCATCCACTATATCCAGACATTCAAGTAAAAGATCATCCGGAAGAGATCTGCAATATGGTTGTTTGTAATAATCATGAATCAGAATACAGGCTATTCGAAGAACTTATTGCTATTGATGAGCTAGCTTGTGCAACATACCTGAAGGATAACCCACACAGAGAAGAGAAGGTATCCAATACCAAGTAATAGGCCACCTTTAACCCACTCCTTTTCTGGCATTTGAAGAAAGTGTATAGATGTTGGTGATAGAATTGTTGGACCCTTATAGAGAATCACTGCCAGTGCACCTAATATTGATACTAATGTACCAATAGCTTTGGCTTGAGTGCTTCTGAAAGAACCCAACCCCAATTCAGTTGCGTAAACCAGAATTAGATCCTAACAACACTACAACCTTTTAAAAAAATTCGCCAGAGTTTACTTTAAAAAAATGAGTAAACCAAAAACCTGCAATGAAAACACACTTCCAAAAGTTCACAAAAGCCAAATCGTGGGACACCAATTCCCATCCGGATTTCTCAAATTCACAAATTACTGAATAACAGTAAAAGTATTTCTTTACACTATTTATTCAAAATTCAGTAAGTACTCAAAAAGCATTGCAAAGGAAATAAACTAACATAGTACTCAGAGCGACTTCTAATTTACAAATATACAAAGCTAGTAGGTTAAACCAAGAACCTACTAGAAAAGAACGGTGACTTGAACTCTAGGCCTCCAACGACGACGCGCAACCACAGAATAGAAACTGCAAACTGGATAAGAAGGAAACTGAAAAGCCTAGGGAAAGGCATATAAATAATAAAATTATTAGAGTGAGTGGACGAAACTAAACTTTTATTTTTAAACCGATAGTAATAAATATAACATGTCTTTCACAATATATAAGCAAATAAACATGATGCAAATCTAAAAACTGCGGGGTCCACTCTCAGACACCTCCGCCTCAGTACAGTCTAAATTACGGGATCTCAGACCCACAAGTGATCAAATAGTCAGAAAGACCTCAGGTCAGGACTCTGTCCCCCCCCAGAGCATCTTAGGGATCAGCCGAGCATGCCAGTACATCGATGCCACTACTACCTCTGAGACTGTACTTCGTGTAAAACAAATCATATTTGTTTTCATGCACATGCATAATCGTAAATGCGTACTTATACGACATATAATCATATATGCATAATCATAAATGTGTACTTGTACGTGCATAATCATAAGATGCATAATCAGGACTCGCATTTCAATCAATGAAAATAAATTGTCCACTCACAGTATGCAGCTAGCTTGAAGGTCCGGTGGAAGTTCCCTCGCCAAAATCTCTCTCGCGGTTTCCTGAGTAAATAACAGGTTCGTTTAATTTCATAATTCGATAAAACGTGTGAAAAATAACTCAGAAACCATCCCAGAAACCCCACAAAAAAAATAAAATTTTTGACTCGCCGGAGCTCTGCCCCGGGCGACGGCGCGTGGCCGTCACGCGCCACCACTGGCGGTGGTGCATGAACCACATGCGCTCCTAGTCCAAACTGCTCTGATGAGAGCGTTTGACCACTCGTTGGAAAGATCTGAACGATCCCAACAATTTTTGTAACTGAACCGAGACCCAATTCCACGGCGATTGGCCGGAATTGAGCTCGAAAGCTCACGGTGGCCGAAATCGCCGAAAAACTTCTCCGGTCGATTTCGTCACCGATGATGCCTCTCGCCCCCCAAAACCAAGGGGGATTTGGTCCTTGGACCAAACCCAACCGAACCCACCATCATAGCGTGCCAGAAAATGGCCGAAAATCCGCCGGCGAAACAACCTGAAATCCCACGGGTTCACGGCATCAAATCTATCCCAAAACTCATCCAAAAATCAAATATAAATACATGAATGGAAAAGAGGAGATGAAGGGCTTCAAATCCATACCAATAACGCCGAAAACCGTTGCGTTTTCCGGTGGGTCGAGATCGAAATCCAAAACGAGTCGAAATGGTATACGAGTCGCGTACATACAAAATTTCGTATTTTTCTGATTTATTCTGTATTTACACCATATTTCCACTATAAATACCAAATTTCTAATCAGATCAACGACCACTATTTGATCTGATCAAGATCCAACGGCCCAAAGTAAACCGCCAAGAAAAATATTTTAAAAATACATATTTTCATATACGAACTTCCAAAAATCGAAATAAATAGCTCGATAACCCGAAAAATTCCCCGAAAATTCTCACGTGCACGAAATTAATTTTTATACGACTTCCGCGAAGAAAGTTGGATCAAATTCTCGCCCGAAATAAAAGTCGTTAATAAAAGTTTACGAGGTGCATAATTCGCGGAAAACCTAAATCGTAAAGTTTAGCGTAACTTTTGGTTTTGATCGTTACAGCTTCTGCTTCTCAAAGTCAGCATTTTCATGCTATCAAATTCAAGCCAGAAAACAAAATACCTCAAATCTTATCAAATTACTTAAATTTATACTGATCACTGGAAAAAGTCAGTGATACTCTTCTGATATGGAGCAAACTCAGCTACTTCCCTGATCAAGTTCCTCACAAAGTGAACCCTCTAGATGGTTTTCTACACACATAAAAACCAACAAAAAATCAGAACCCAGTAAATAAATCACAGTAACAAATAATAACTTCAAGATCAAAAAAATGGATCAATAATAGTAAACCACATATCAAAACTGTAGAAAAATCACTCTCAAAAATGAAATTAGAGATAAGTCAGGCAAACCAAAACCAAATGAAGGCACACCTTAGCGACATCAAGCGGATTAATGATAATTGCGGAGAGAAAGGCGCCGGTGGCAGCATAGAAAACTAGCTTCATAAACCCTAGCTGCCAATCTGGCGCGCTAATCGTGCTCGCGAATTTTTTCAGCGACTGCCTGAATCTGGCATCTCCTCAGTCCAAAATTGCCAGCTCTAACATGATAAACGAATCTCCACCGTTAATTTCAACTCTATACTCCTCAATGAAAGTAACTCAGGGATTTTGTGACCTCTCCAGCTCCACCATCACGAACCTCGCATTATAATAGAGTGACTCTAATCGAAGTGGTGTCGGCGACGACGTATGCTGAATACTCTTTCATTGATTCTTGCAGGCCAGACCACAGTTTAAAAATGAAAGAGGAGAGTGAGGGCTTTCAATTCAAGGGAAGGAGAAGTGAAGAGAAGCTCAAAGATTGCCATCGATCACACAATCACAGCGAGGAGAAAGGAGTCAGGTGAGAATATTCGAAGAAGTGAAAGTTTTGATAGTGTATTTGTAATTTGATATATTTTTTAATAAATTTAATTATTTTTAATAAAAGTACTTGTTTGATGATGTAAATTATATATCGATTACTATTTTAAAGTATGAAATAGTACAACACACTACAAGAAAACAGCACCTAGACCATGGAAACGTAATTGTTCCGTGGTCCAAGTGACACTTGGACGACGGATAAGTCTCCGTCGTCCAAGTAACACCTGGACGACGGAGACGGGATTCTCTGTCCTCCAGGTGGACACCTGGACCTCGGAGTCTTCTCTGTCCTCCAGGTGATCACCTGGACGACGGAGAATACCATCTCCGTCGTCCAGGTGATCACCTGGAGGACGGACCGACACGCCGTGGTCCGAGTAACTTCCACTTAGACGACGTACCGACACCTCCATCGTCTAAATGAAGCATTATATAAGCCCGATGCCAAACTCTCTTCATTCGATCCATCCGATCCTCAACTAATTAATTCATTCCATTCGAAGAAGAATTGAAGGAGAAGGAGAATGAGAAGGGAGAAGGCCGAGAAGGATCAGGATCAGGGATATCCGCTGACTAGCTAGCTAGCTTAATTAACTGATATCGAGAAGGCCAGCAGGTACGTACGCAGTTAAAATTTGCTTAATATTTATTTAGTGAAAACGTACGTACTTACATACATGCATGGATGTTAGCTATATATACAGATTAAATTACGTACGTACCTAATTGATGGATCGATGTAGATCGAGTACGTATAATTAAGCGTAAATTAATGGACTAATATATATATATATGTAATAATTAATTAATTATAATATTTTGTAGCAGTATGGACAAGAGTTGGATAAAGTTGAAGAATAGATGTGATGTTCGGTATATGGATGGAATTTGTGAATTTGTGAATTTTGCTATAGAACATGGTCAGGGAAAGAAGCGTTTCAGGTGTCCGTGCCAGAAATGTCTTAATTGTCAGTATGCGGAGGTTAATGTTATAGTGCAACACCTGTACAAAAATGGTATGATGTGGAGTTACACTACATGGAGCGAGCATGGTGAAGCAGTAGAGTTCAGCGCAGCAGACTTCAGCTCAGGGTACAGTTACCATGGTGCCTCATCCAGTGGCAGTGGTGCCGGACCCCCAGCTTGCAACCCAACTGCAGATTTGGTCCATGATGCGTTTTCCGGGATGTAGTCATGGTGGACACCAACACCAAGACGGAGGTTACAGTACCACTAATGAGCATGATGACACATTCCCCGCTGCTAGCTTGGCCACTGACACCAGTGAGATGAATAAGTACAACCGGATGCTACTTGAAGCGTAGACCCCGGTGTTCCCTGGATGTCGAGAGAATGTGTTGCAATATGTGATGGAGCAAATGAAGATAAAAGTGAAGCACAAAATTTCAGTGAGTGCTTTTGACGAAATTCAGGAGCAAATATGTAAGTTGCTTCTTGATGATCATAATCTTCCTAAATCTCATTATAAGGTTAGAAATATCTTGAGCAGCCTCGGCCTAAAGTACAGGATAATTGACGCATGTCCGAATGATTGTGTGCTATTTTACAAAGAGTATAAAGATTTGGACTATTGTCCCGTATGTGGCCAGTGCAGATTCCAGCTGAATAGGAAGAGTTCGAAAAAGAGAATTCCTGTGAAAGTTGTTCGATATTTTCCCTTGATTCCCAGATTGCAGCGCCTGTACATGTCTCTACACACAGCAGAGGCGATGCGATGGTACGTAGAAAAGCGAATAGATGACGATGTCCTACGACACGCCGCGGATGGGGAGGGTTTCAAACATTTCGACAGAGAATTTGGAGACTTTGCTTCAGAGGTTAGAAATGTTAGACTCGGCCTATCTACAGACGGATTCAATCCTTGGGGAAGTAATAGCTCCGCCGTCAGCACTTGGCCAGTTATTCTGATGCCGTACAACTTGCCTCCGTGGATGTGCATGAACAAGGAATTTAATTTCCTTACTGTACTAATTCCAGGTCCTAAATCTCCAGGGAAGTGCTTAGATGTCTACCTCAGACCTTTGATCGATGAGCTAAAACTGTTGTGGCAAAATGGAGTCCCAACTTATGAAAAATTCACTGACACGATGTTCACGATGAGGGCTGCCGTAATGTGGACGATCAGCGATTTTCCAGCTTATGGGATGTTGGCAGCTTGCAGGACAAAAGGATATAATGGATGTCCTATATGTTTGGGCGACGTGAACTCTAGTTGGCACGCGGGGAAGGTCTGTTACTTAGGTCACCGTAGATGGCTTCCTCACGACCACCCGTGGCGACAAGATGAAGCTCATTTCGATGGGACGGTAGAGAACAATCTTAAACCCCGTAGTTGGTCGGGCGAAGAGATTTTAGAGAGGTTGAGCTATTTCGACTTTGGTGTGTTGAGCAATGACGCGGATGTAAATAAATGCAATCCAATTCCTCCACATGATCTGAGCTATTGGGATCACAAGAGTATATTCTTTGAACTCATTTACTAGTCGAAGTTGAAGCTGAGGAACAACTTGGACGCGATGCACATAGAAAAGAATGTGTGCGACAGCGTGGTGAGAACAATTCTCGGTATTAAGTTCAAGACTAAAGATACTCACAAAGCGTGCAAAGATTTGGAATCAATGAATCTAAGTCGTCCCTTGTGGTTGAGGAGGAATAGGAAAGGAGTGTACAACAAGATGTCAGCTGCACCTTACACAGTGAAGCCGACGCTTAGACGTTCTGTATTTCACTGGTTTAAGGGCGTTCGTTATCCGGCTACGTATGCAGCTACTATAACTGGAGCAGTGGATGAGGTGCAACACAAGTTTGTTGGTCTAAAGACACATGACTATCACGTTATGCTGCAACGTCTGATTCCAGTGGTAATTCGACCATACTTGCCTCGGGACGTCGTAGAACCAATAGTGGCATTGTGCAGGTGGTGGCAGAGGTTATGCGCCAGAGAATTAAAGAAGTCAGATGTGGTGGAATTGCAACAACAAATTGTGCACATCACTTGCAAACTAGAGAGGATTTTTCCCCATGCTTTCTTTGATATCATGATTCACCTAATGATCCACCTGCCCGAGCAGGTGCTCATTTCTAGTCCGGTCCAGTACACTTGGATGTATCCTCAAGAAAGGTACGTACAACTAATTAATTTGTTCCACTAGAGATTACTAGCTAGCTATATGTACTTATTCTTATTGTACGTTTGATTTTGTAGACAGCTTGGACAGTATAAGTCATTCGTCAAAAACAGGTCTGCCACAGATGGCTCCATAGCAGAGACATACCTAATGCATGAGTGTGTTACTGACTGCAACAGGTACCTCAAAGATCCACCACCTCCCACTGCCTCCGATCCCAGTGCCCGCATCAATCTTTCTGTCGTCACCAATGTCGTCCGACCGTTTAGAGGAGTATTAAAGGAATCGTTAACACGGGAAGAACTTATTGAGGCACATTGGGTAGTGTTGCGAGACTATGACGAAGTTGAGCCGTACATGATGTCATACAGGGAGAGGCTTCAGGCATTAAATCAAAACAAGAGTTCGGCGTGGATTGAGAAAATGGTTAAGAAGAAGTTTCCCAATTATTTCTTCCAATGGGTACGTACGTACGTCTCGGTATTTAATTAGTAATTTAATTATATACATATCGATCATGTTTGTAGCTAGAAAGTAAACCCTTATATTAATTTGCCCCTTTTTGCAGATGATTGATCTGCAAAAATCTGAAAACCACGGGGGGTGGTGGTCATGGCCAAAGCACTTGCTAGCAGGGAAGCCGATTAAACACTATATTTATCCCGAATGTTTTGTGAACGGTGTACAGTTCCATTCATTGGCCCGAGACGAAGGAAGAAGAACACAAAACAGTGGGGTAGCTGTTGGGAAAGACAATGATCTATATTACGGGGCTATTGTATATGTGGTTCAGCTATGTTACGGGAATGATGTCAACGTTTTCCTATTCAAGTGCAGATGGTTCAAGCGTACAAAGGAAGACCTGGGATTATTATCAGTCGATACAAACTCAAGCTGGTATGAGGATGAGCCTTTCGCTCTCGCCACCTTAGTTCAGCAGGTGTTCTATCTCGACGATCCGAAAGTCGGTGAAGGGTGGAAAATAGTGAACCATATCTCTCATCGAGGAATATGGAATACAGAGACAATTGAATGGACACCGGCGACGACTAAAGATGCTGCTGAACCAGAAAGAGACATTCCTGCCTATCAAGAGCCTAATATTTCTGTCATCCGCTCCGATATAATGGACCTGGTTCAAGATGGTGAACGTTTACCCATGCCTGATGGTTGTACAGATCTAACTAAAGATGAGATTATCGATGAGGTAGATGAAGAAGACGAGAAGGAAGAGGACGCGGACGAGGACTCAGGTTATTCGTCGGACGATGTTGAGTATGATGAGGAGGATGAGCAATCGGATACCGGGGACGAGGATGATGACGATTATGATGATGACTACTTAACTAAGATGAGAAAAATTAATTGGTAGTTGAGTATGTAATTATTTTAATATATGATGCATCATCGATCAATAATTAATATCGTAATATTATAAGGAGGAGGATGTATATATGTACGTAGATCTTAATATTTTTGTTCTTAATTAATGAATTACACGCGTCCAGGTTATATAATTATACATAAATACGTACGTTGAGCTATCTCCCTAAATCCTCGACCCTAAATCTAGCAAATTAATCGATCGGATCGATCGCGATCATTTTTTAAATTATTTTTTTTATTCAAAATAATTGAACGGACACACAAATAACCCTGGACGACCTAAACCCTAAACCATAAGGCCCTAACCCCTGAATTCAGGGTTTTTACACCTGGACGACGGAGATGGTCATTCTCCGTCGTCCAGGTACACACTAGGACGACGGAGATGGTCATTTTCCGTCGTCCAAGTTCACAAACCCTAAACCCTAAACAGTAAGGCCCTAACCCCTGATTTCAGTGTCTATACACCTGGACGACGGAGATGAGATTTTTCGTCGTCCAGGTGCAGATATCGTAATTTTTTCTAAGACAACGACCATCTAGACCTTCTTCCAATGCATATTCTTTTCATCAAGACTTTAGAGTAAACAATTCTTGGTGTGTGAGCTTCGACGGTTCGAAAATCGGAGTTGCGAAATGCCTTGTATCCACGTTTCCGGTTTGTGAAATTATCGGTTTTGCGGTTGACTGTGCCGATGAAACCCTTCCCGAACTTATTATTTTATGGTCCTTTGAAGACAATTATATATTATGTTACGACGAACATATCCAACGGTTGTTTTGTCCAAATTCAATTTCGTTAATACTCTGCTGCAAATTAGCCTGTACTCATGAACACTTAAGTCGTAAGGATTAGTCGATACTTAACAACTTTCAAGACGTAAAATTATTCGTCGGTTCAAATTTAACTGTTCATATATACGATGCGTTCATCGATATTGGATGACTATTTCACTCAAATGAAAGATCGCTAAATTCCTAGCGAACTAATTTTAAATTTTTTTTTAACGTAAATTGAACCTGGACGACGGAGAATGTCGTTCTCCGTCGTCCAGGTTCAATTTACCATGGCGGTTCAATTTTTTTTTTTCAATGAATATTTCACTTGGACGACGGAGACGTCGTTCTCCGTCGTCCAAGTCAAAAATCATGGCGGTTCGATTTACCGCCTCAATTTTCGGCACCGCTTGAATTTCCACTTAGACGACGGAGATTCAATTCTCCGTCGTCTAAGTCCAAATTTATGGCGGGTGAAACGTCCCGCCCATTAATTACGCGCCGCTTCGAAAAAATTTAACCATTCACTTAGACGACGGAAAACACTGTTTCCGTCGTCTAAGTGCACTTAGACGACGGAGCACTGTTTTCCGTCGTCTAAGTGAAAGCCTATAAATAGAACAGCACCCCCCCTCTTTTCTCATTCCATCTTCTCTCCTCCTCTCCTCTCCTCTCCTCTCCTCCGGCGACGCTCCGACGACAATTTTTCCGGCGTGGTTCCTCCTCTCCGACGACTCAACTCCGGCTATATTCCCGATTACTCCGGTGAGGTAAATTACTATTTTTTACCTTATTAAAATTATTTTCATTTAATTAATTAATTTCTAAATATAATTTATTAATTAGTTTTAAATATTTTATTATTGTAATTATAATAATTTTTAGTGGTTAATTATTGTAATTAATAATTAATTAAATGCATAATTGTAATTAGTTGATAATTTATTAAATGAATAAATTTATTATTGTAATTATTTATTATTAGTTGATAAATGAATAAATTTATTATTGTAATTAGTTGATAATTAATTAGTTGATAAATAATAATTTATTATTGTCATTATTTATTGTTTTACTTAATTGATAATTACGTGTATTTTCTACTAAATTGCATGGTAGTACGTATTCGATTTAAATTTAGTACATAAGCTTGGTTTATTAAGTCGCACTCTTTGGAATAGATGGCGCATTTTTTCCTACCTTATCTCCTTAACCCCTCGTGATGTGTGGATTTCATCACCGCACACCACAACCTAAGTGAAGTTATGGACACGAGGTTGAGGGCGGAATTTGCAAAGGACTTGAGGGAGTGTAAATTTTTGAAAAATTGGCCGAATGTCGGACATGGTGTCTAGAAACGAGTTATGACTAGTGACAGGTTTTGGATCTAAGAAAGACGACACCAATAGGTGTTTTGTCGAAATTAGTCCTGCCTCTCGCGTTATCTCTATCCCTAACTAGCCATGTTTTTCGATTTAACCAAGGTTGATTAATTGAAAATTTACACTTTATCGCGTGGGTCGCACGTCCATTGAACGACTGAAAAAGCCAAGCTAGTGTACTCTATTTAAATCTTAACCGTACTTAATTAGCGTAAATTTTGCATTTGTAATTATTATGGTAAGTAGGTATTTTAATAACGTACTCCTAGGTTTAAATGGCTCCATCCAGCAAGAAGAAAGCCCAACAGGAGGCAGAAGATGCCATGCTCCGAATGTTGGCGGACCAAGTCGGTTGGGTTCAACAGGAGGGCAACGACGCCCTCAATCCGGACCTTTCATCTGGTTCGGAGGTGGCGCCTCTTGGGGAAATTCCCTCTGCCCCATTTATCTCCGGCGGTGATGACGTCGACCCCTTTTCAACTCCGACGCCCGGTACCGATTCAACCGGAAGTACTCAGGCGTCCTTGACCGCTGAATCTATCATGTACAGCGCCCGCCGTAAGCAAATGAGGGCCCCCACTGACCCGGAACCGAAAAGGACTCGGGGTCTCGTTAAAGGGGGCAAAGCGGAGAAAATTTGCAAGGCGACCGGGAAAAAGATCGAGTTTCCCTACAACGAATTCACCGGTGGCCCTCCCACAGCTCAGCTAGCAAGTCTCTCGGCGCATAGCATAGGGTCAATCGTCCGTAGCCGGGTTCGTCTCACTGCCCCTACTTGGAAGGAGGTGCCAGATAATGAGAAGGCGAAAGTCTTTAAAGATCTTTCGGTACGTAATACGTCCAATTTTAGTTATTATATAATATTGTTAATATTAGTTATAATTTCATAATATATATGATTATAATTTTCTATTTATTTTTGATAGGAACAATTTGCGGTGGATCCGACATCGGCGATGTTGAGGCATATCAACCAAACCGCCAACTCCATCTACAAAGATTGGAAGTACAGGCTCCATCAGTACTTCCAAACTTACGGTCCCGCGCCTCCCCCTGTAGAGCTGCGTGGGGATAGAGAAGATGAGTGGCAGTGGTTGTGTAACCACTTTGGCGATGACGAATTTAAGGTGTTAATTTACTTTTTTTATTTCAATTAAGATAATTGAATTATTTAAATTTTAGTTATTAATTTTTTAATGATTTAATTATGTTGTGTAACAGAAATTCTCCGGTGTCAACAAAGCCAACTGGGGGAAGAATGACAAACACCATACTACCAGCGCCAAGCAGTTCATTCAAATAGCCAATGAGCACAAGGATAAGGGCTCCAAACACCCTTATCTTGATGCAAGCATAAGCGCGTACGTGATGCCTGGGCTTGATAATGAAGCGAGTCAATACGGCGTAAGTGATATATATATATATATGTGCTTTTAATTATAGTAATTATTATTTAAATATTATTTCATTATAATAAATTAATTATTCTTTTGTAGGCAAGGGTGATAGAGCGTGCGCAGGAAGAGTTGGCTAACACTCAGCTTGCGTTCCCAGATGTGCCGCCGGAAGACCTGCCTCCTCTATCCTTAGAGAGCCAAATTGCAATCGCGGATGAGGTCTACGGTCGTAGAGCTGGAAAGGAGGTTAGGCACTTTGGGCCTAAGGTGGTACGAGATTTGTCGACGACCTCCGACTCATCATCTACGGGAGGTTCGGGCCAGCGGAGAAGGACTCAGGCTGCGGCCGTCGAAGCAGCCATTCAAGAGGCTCGACTGGCACGAGAGGAGAATCAATCCATGCGGCAAAGACTTGACGAACAACAAGCACAAATAGCCCAACTCATCGCCCTCATGCAACAATCTCGAGAAGTATGTCAACCTCCTCCGAACCCATACCGCGACGACGACGACCCGGCTGGAGGCGGGGGACGCGGCGGTACATCTGCTCCTCCAGTGTGTTAATTAGCTTGTAGTTTTTTAATTATCTCTTTAGTATCCGATTTCCGAACAATATTTTTATTTTTATGGGTTTTTTGAATGTGTATGTACAAATTAATTTTAATTATTTAATAATTAAGTAATATTAAATTAATTACTTTATTTAATTAATTTTAGCATTTTTCATTATTTAAATTCAATTAATAATAAATTAAATTAATAATATTTAATTACAATTTTTTTTAAATTAAAAACACTTGGACGACGGAGAACTTAATCTCCGTCGTCCAAGTGATAACCTAGGCCACGGAGAACGTAACAATCTCTGTGGCCCATGTAATTACCTGGACGACGGAGATTTAGTTCTCCGTCGTCCAAGTGTTTACATGGGCTACAGAGAATGTAACAATCTCCGTGGCTCAGGTTATCACTTGGACGACGAAGATTAAGTTCTCCGTCGTCCAGGTGATTACATGGGCCACGGAGATTGTCCGCGGTCTAAGTGAACTTGGACGACGGAGAACTTAATCTCCGTCGTCCAAGTGCCTGGACGACAGCACTTGGAGCACGGACCTTGGACGACGGAGATTCCGTCGTCTAAGTACTTAGACGACGGAAAAACGCACTTAGATGACGGAAATGCTCCGTCGTCTAAGTGCTATTTTCTTGTAGTGACATGTGTTAATTGTATGAGTTACAACTTTTATGGTTGATTTTACACTTAGATAACATGTATGTTAGTAAAATGATAAAAACTTAATAATATGACAATAACACTATTGATGCAATATAGTCTACTAAGTTGTAAAAATGATATTATTTATGTCAAATTTTTTTAGTGTTGAAATAACCACTTCTCTAAGGATGCTTATTACAACAAAAGACAAAAAAAAATATGTGAAGTAGTAATATATATAGTTATTTTGATAATTACTACATTGATAACTGAATTTATTAGTTCTACAACAACAAGTATAACATTAATGTGGTAATTTATCAGTTTATATAGTAACTAGAGTGAACGTCACAAAATGTGTAAAAAAAAAAAACCTTAATGCGTAATTCACACGTTTTTTTTTGTAAAACTCATTATTAATGAGATAATTACTAGTCTTAGGATACAATTACGAAAATTTTAACAATTGATATACAAAACGGTAAAGTTGATATCATATATGCTAATTACACTTTTAATGATTTAGTTTACTAATTTATTGATGATTTTATAGACGTGAGAACAAATATGTCGTCAAACTTGTAAGTAGGAAAAAAGAACTCATGTTATCAATGTTGTAAATTAAGTACTTTTTTAGTAAATTCAAATATCAGTGTTATAATTACTCATTAGATGTACAATTTACAAAAACTACGACACTGCATCAAATATATGATAGTTTTTGTCATATTTTTTGTAATTATCATATTTACTATGTGTATTACAATTTTGTGAACAAATTATATGTGTAATGGTAAATATGATGATAATTAAGTATTTTTTTATACAAAAAATAATATACTTGTTACGTTTTGATTTGAAAATCTGGTAACCTGTGTAATAGGTTTTAAAATTTTAATTAATTAAAATAAAATTAAAATAAAAAGTTATAACATGTCTTCTGTTAACTCACCCTAGAACCCCCTAATTATGTAGTCCCCAACAATTGTCCTACCAAGGGGTCCTGTCCCAAAAATATGTGCTGCTGGCAGAGTTTTGGTTGCCTGCAGTTGCCTTTATACAATGAACTACTAGGCTACAGCATATGCGTAAAATCATAATCGAAGGACCCCCATTGTCTCTAGCTCCAATTCAATGGCCTTTGCAAAATTATGAGCCGCATGAGTACCACTTTCTGCATTGTTCACTGTATGCTCTTATCATTTGCAAAACATTAAAGCAGTCTATCATATCGTATAACTACTTGATCTTACATATTTATGCTTCGTTAATGCTAACATGAAATCGGAAACAGGCTCTCACAGGTGTACTCATCTCATAAGACTGAAGATAGCAAATCATGTGATGCAATAAATATATAATCTTTAGACTAGATAAATCGTTGTTCTTACACATGCGAGATTTTATAATATTTTTCTTCGAAATTTCTCGCATTTTCTGTACTTTTTACGTAATTTTGTGATATACTCTCAGAACAAGTCCATTTTATCCTAGAATGTACCTACCAATACAATTCACCAATTCACTAATCAAGCCAAGAGCCAAAAATCCTTCTGGCGCTTTGTAGTGATCAAATACCCTCCAACTTTCTTGCTTTTCTTCCTGACAGCAATTGCCATGCAGCTAGCATTCTGTATACAGTACTCCACCACCCCACCTCCGCCTCCTCCACCACCAACACGGCTGCTCCCCGCCCACATCATCAGGAGCCGCCATGACGTGGACCTCTTCTTCTGTCCCAGAACCAGCAGTGCCACCCCTTGCTTTCTTGCCTCTTCCACTATTGTTGGACCCTTCTCATTTTTCCCTAATCCCACCACTGTAACGTCAATTTGTATCTGCATGTCACCAACAATTATGATCATCACAAATTTGATAATTTATAAGCTGAGACATAAAGTTACGGTCTTTTTGTAGAAGTACCATATACATAATCATCATTAATTTGTAAAAATCATACCATCATTACTAGACTAAATTGGAAATTCTCTCTGCTTTTACAAAAGCAAAAGGGACTTCAATATACCAATTCACAAGTCGATCTATTTTACATTTTACATGAGAATAAGACACCTTTTGGTAAAATCTGTAGAGGGTTAGAAGTTAAATGCAAACTTGGCAACTAGCTATCTCAGCTGATGAGCACAAAAACACACCTCAGGTCTCTTCAACTGGCACATATTCTTCAAGGAGTGAACAAGCTCATAAGCTCTTGGAGCTATAATATCCTTGCTAGAATCCTCACCTGTAACTGTACAAGCTGACAAATTCAGACCAATTTTCTAAATTAAAACAAACTCAAATTAGAGGGAAAGTAACTTAAAGTCCTCAAACCTTGTTTTGTAGCTGAAGGTTTAGTGACATGAAGCAGGACAAGCTTGTCTTGGCTCTGGACAGTGTGAGACAGCGCCCATTGCAGAGCTCCCTTGGCCTCAATGCTTGAATCAACCACTATCATGATCTTCCTCGCGTAAACCAACCCTGCTTTCTTAGCTTCATCTACATCTTTAGCTTTCTCATGTGCTCCATCATTGTCACACTTCTCTGTTTTTCCAACATCTGCTTCTGGTTTCGATTGTTGAATAGGCGGAGAACGAACTCGAACATGAGGTCTAATCCTGTTGAGACAGAAACTTGATAACTTTGTGCCTATCTTCCCCATTTCCTAAGATAAAACACCACTCTTAAGTGAGGCTGAGAAGAAGACTAATGAGTGTTATAAAGAGGAGGGTTGAAGAAGGTGATCCAATTATTCTAGGTAGGTTGCTATGGGCCATGAATACTACTGCTTTTGTTTTCTTTTTCTCTCTATGTAGAATTTTCGTAATCATGTTAGCTAGGCTCTTTGTTTCTTTTGTTCTTCTTCTTTTGCGAGTTATGGGGCTGTAACTAACGTGCTTGTCATGAAGCTGTAGGGCCATTTTTGAACCAGCCGTTCACTTCAGAGTTCAGACTAGTAATCTGGGGCATGTTAGTGCAATCAATATTGTTAATATATCGATCTCTTCCCAGCAAATGCAATCACACACACACACATATATATACACACACACACCACCCTTTCACTAAGATATACTTATTTTTGGTCATTTTCAGGTATGCAGCAATACACCAACTTTTCGATCATAATTTACTATCTCCACCGTCCAAATCTTATATCCCAATGTATAGATCAAGTCTGTAAATTTTTAGTCAAAATAGTGATCGTTAAGGTATCCAAAACTGCAATTGAAGTTTATAAGTATGAACGGTTCATGTTTGACAGATTTAGTCCGTTCTTTGATTTAATCTAGTTTGATACCTTAACGGTCACCATTTTGACTGAAAATTTACAGGAATGATCTACTCATATAGACTTAATATTTGGACGGTGGAGATGTTAAAATATGATCGAAAAGTTTGTCTAATGCCCTCTATATAGAGGGCCCCTTCCACTAAGGTTATTTATTTTTTGCCCTCTATATTTTAACATCTCCATCGTCCAAATATTAAGTCTATATGAGTAAATCATTTTATGTAAATTTTTATCCAAAATGGTGACTATTAAGGTATCAAACTAGATTAAATCAAGGAACGGATCAAATTTGTCAAATTTGAACCCTTCATATTTATAAACTTCAATTGCAGTTTTGAATACCTTAACGATAACCATTTTGGCTGAAAATTTACAGACTTGATGTACACATTGGGACCTAAGATCTGAACGGTGAAGATGACAAAATATGATCGAAAAATTTGTGTAATACCCTATACCTGAAAATAACCAAAAATAAGTATACCTTAGTAGAAGGAAGCTGATATGGCCTTCTAATTTCTGTTTATATATTCTTGATAGCACCCTAGCATTCTATATATTTCGTGCATATATATAGCTGCTGATAAGGCAAGGTATAGAAGAGCAAACAGTCATTGAAGAGAACATTAGTTCTGCATTAATTGTTGAAGATCATTACTTGTAAGCTACCCTACTTGTGGTGGCATATGCATCTTCTTAGAGCAATTATTAAGATGTATGTATGATTGAAACTCAGCTATGCTAATAAAGCAATTGAATTGGAAGTTTGTAAAGGCCCAGTAAGCACTTGTTTTGTATCAGTATAAACGACTATAGTAGGTAGCTTCAGTCGAACGCAAACGAAGCTATCATTCCAAAGGGCAATGAACTTTGAACACACAAATCCAATCATAACTACCATATAAAAGATATATACATGCAGGAATGACGCCAAGCGCTCCTCTGCAATTGATACAAGACATGGAGATCATTTTACACTACTTAGAACCAAGTCTGTGAGATTTCGTAGTATCGAATTGATTGGTACATAACTTGGTATTGTTACTCTTGTATAGTACATGCTTCTTCATAAGCTCACAGTAGCCAAAGTAATTAGCACCAGGTTGCAAGCAGCTGGAGCAAATAATTAGCACAAAAAGGGGACGTTTTAACCTCCATTTTGACTTCCAATCTCCAAAAGCAAACCGTAATTGATTTGAGAAAGATTTTGCATGTCTGATATATCCAAGTAAGTTAGCCAATTAATCATGCATCATGTTTATGTTCTTGCTATTAGGGAATTAATCCAATTATCATAATTGAATTATATCAATATCAATTATGTGAACAACCCACTAATCCCATATCAGAGCAACCCATTAAAACGACGAGGGTATATATGATCTTTACCCAGTTGTCGGTCAGGGATCCCTATTACTTCTAACCCAACTAGGAGGAGTCCAGTTCTCTGCAGGAAAGTCTATAAACACAATCTAGCTAACGCTTCCTTCTTATAAATGTTGCGTCTGAAATCTGTTCGTTCCCGTTTTCTGCTTCGCTTGTTTCTTCGATATTCCGAATCTTGGTCGATAATATTGATCAATCCACTTGCGTCGATCTCGAAGTAACATAAGTGATGGGTTGTAGCTTTCGTGGAAACAATCCTAAAGATGAGGAAGCGATTGTGCCTGTGTCAAGAGGACCGATGATAGTTGAACAGGTCGTTGGAGGAGGACTACCTTACGTCTATGGAGTGGAAGAGGATGATGAAAACCAAGAACATGGCGAGGATAATCTATGGCAATGGTGGAGCTGGAATTTCTGTAATGGAAGGCCGAACACAATCAACACATTGATCGAGAATCTTATTTGACTACTTGATACATTACTAGCTAGCTTTGTTAATTAGAAGATTGTAATCGACCGAGTTTAGTAATAGATTTCGACTGCTTGGTCTATTTTGCTTGTTAATATTGATAATACATGCATGTAGTTTTCTTGTTTCGCCAACAGTCGCGACTAACTAATTAGCCATGATGAGTAAGAGTGATTGTCAATACAATTCAACTAGCTAAAGAGAAAATAATGTTTCACATGCACTTATGGAATGGTCATTGGGTCTAAGAAGGCCTTTCGATACATATGACAAGTAATTAAACCAAAGTAAATCAAATATGTAAGTCATATGACCATAAAAGTATGATTTTTATGGATAATTTTCGAGGGTGGCTGACGGGATCAACGGAAGTGAGGCGGTGCCGCCTTTTGTCGGTGGGTCAGGTTAGCTTCCCTTGTGCTGGTCTGGTGTTGGTGTTGGTGTGGGTGTGGGCTTTTCTCTCTCTCGTGGGCCTGTGTGATTGGGCTTCCCTTTCTAATCTCCTTTTTTTTTTTTTCAGTTTGTTCTTTAAGTTTTTGTGTTTTAAGTCCTACCTTCTAGGTTTTGTGTTAGGAAGCTAGAATAAGGGAGTTGGGTTCCCTGTGTGCGCACTTTCTGTGCTTTGTCCGTTCTACATAGGTGGTTCCTACCTGGTGGCAGCAGTGTGTCTGCTCTAGGTTGGCGTCGTGCTGCTAGCATTGTCAAGTGATCGTTGTCTCCTAGTGGCAGGGTAAAGTTGAGTGTCATTGGAGTCGTTCTCTAGTGGCAACATAGTGGGGAAGCTATTTTATTAGTAATTATGCTTCGCTGCAATCGTGTTGTAGATCGAGTTATTTTCCTGGTATGTCACCACTTTGTAGCAAATAGAGCAGCTTGTTGGGCGTTCCTTGCTAGTGGGTGTTTAGTTGAGTACTTGTTGTTTGTAGAGATTTCTATTATTATTTCAGGATATTCTCTAGGTGTTTATTGTAATCAGAGGTTAAGGTTCCCCCTATACTTTACAGCTTCATTAATCAAGGCTTTCCCTTCTTTAAAAAAAAGTATGGATAATTCTTGGCTACCCAACCATGGGCAACCTCTCCTACCATCACCTAATCAAAACCTCACACATATCCTTTTTAAAAGAAAAAATGGTGAAGTTGGTGACCAGAGCTTGTGAGGTTGATGATGTTGTCTTGCTGAAGATGTAGAATAGTAGAAGGAAAGATGGATCAGACGAGTCGGGTAAGGATGAGGGGGTTGGGCGGCTGGCCATCGAACTTGTCAGAGATAAAGTGGAAGTCGAAGCTTTCAGGCAAGAGGCATGCTATAACACAACTGCGAGGTACTGTTTGCAGACTTGCAGGAAAGAATATATATTTGTTAAGTTAAAATAAGAAAAAAGACACGTGTGAGGCTTCTATTGGGTGTGAGTAGGAAGTGTTGTCCATGGCTGCGCAACTAAGAATTATCCTAAAAGTATTCTCTAATGGAGGTTAAAACATAAATAGAGGAGCTTGAATAAATAAAAAATTCACTTACAGTGTCACATCACTGATACGTAGAAAATCACTTGTCAAAGATATATATCTTTGTAGAGATAATCCCTACAATGCTTCCTAAAGGTGTTAATGTCATATACATCAAGTAGGGGTCAATACTCGAAGTAACATCCCATCCCGAGAATGTTCGTTTTAAGATTTGATTAAGGTTAATCGAGAAAAGTAGTCAGTTTTTATCATCGGTAATTACTGACGGCCTTTCGATCATATATTTATCGGTTAAGTTTTTCGAGAAATTTTATTGATAAAAGTTGTAGAGTTCATCAAGATGAGTTTGTAGCCACGTCAAGTGTTTAAATTGGAGTTATGATGAAGTAAAAAGTCACTGGACCCATGTGGATGTTGGACTTGTGTCTCTAAACCAATTTCTCAATCTTCCGCCACCCTGAAGAGTGGCCGTTCGAGGAAAATTGGCTCCTTAGACAAACTCCAACTCGGCCCATCAACTTTGACCCCCTCACTTACCTCTCATGCTTCAACTTTTTTTACTCGTTAGACTAGTTCCCAAAAGAAACGACCCATGTTATCCTTGGTAAGCGGTTTCCGCAGGAGCTGACCAATGGATTCTGCCCATCTCCTGAGCAAGTTGGAATAGCCAGGTCGCTGTTAATTCAGAGCATCTGTTGTACTAACCTGAGGGTTCCGGACACAGCATCAGAGCATGAACTTTATGCTTCAAACCATTTCACTTGGCAAATTGGTTTATCACAAGGCTTCCCTTTCCCCTTGTTTAGGTCAGTAAACAGGTATACTTCATGGAGGTTGAGTGTCACCTCTAACCCAGATGACACAGCAGATGAACAATTCAGCTTTCCAGTCATGAATTGCATTATTGCTACCTACACGAGGCGCACTGTGCTGCCCTATTTTAGCGTGACAAAAACTTACAAGCTCTGGAGAGCTCAGCAGTATGAACCATTAAATGGCCAAACCTCCACCTCGGTGTTCGCAAGGATCTTTCAAGGCTTCAAACCCTTCTTCACTTCTAAGGCGAACAAATAAGCCCTCAAGAGGGATGGCGGTGCCTTGCGACGGAGACCTCCCACTCAGCACCAATCAAAGGGACAATCCTAATTTCTATGTAAAAATTCTCATTCTAATCTACTGTTTTTAGAAGTTGTATGCTAACCCTTATCATTTTTCTAGGCCTCCAAGAAGAAAACTACCACCACTGATGAACTGGTGCGACTCCTTCTTGCCTAAAAAAGAAACCCTCCCCCTTTAAACGGAAATCATATGACATCTCCAGAGCTGGGGAAGAAGAAGAAGAAGAAGAAGAAGAAGAAGAAGAAGAAGAAGAAGAAGAAGAAGAAGAAGAAGAAGAAGAAGCGAACTTAGTAGCGAACTTAGTAAGCCACTTTTCGTTTCTATACCAACTTGCAGCTTCGCCCGAAGTGACGAAGAACCATCATTGATGATGATGATGATGAGGAAGTGATAGCCAGCCTCCGGCGACGCTCAAACGATGGTCCTTCTCATTGGCAACCTGCTAATGGAGAAGAAGAAGACGCAGAAGTGATTGGGATGCCACACTGGGCTGACCAATGGTGGCAACCAACGCTCTTCGGGGAAGCTACTCTCATCACCTCTCAGTCACCCGCATTAAGTGGAGACCCAGCTGAAAATGCTGGTGTTGACATGGCCAACCCCCTTTCATCACAAGCAGCCACCTCTCTTCACAAAGAAGTCATCCACGAGAATCCTTGTACAATGGCCGATGAGGTAATTTTTCCCCACGCTCCAAAATTTGCTTATTAACTTGTCGTATCTCTCGCTAAGTATATGTTGATGAATACTGCAAACCCCGAAGCCTCCCACCCCACGGAGGACCCTCTGATCGACCCTCCCTCTGAAAGGGAAATCATAGCTGACAGAGCAGTCGATATTGTTGAACCCAAAGCAGTCGATACCGCTGAAGTCTCCGGCTCAGCGGGAGATACCCTCGCGAGAGGCGAGCAAGCAAAAGATAAACAAGCAAGAGTAACCCAGGCAGGAGATAACTCTCATCCTATCTTAGAGGTACGTAATCCTAAGGGCGTGATACACCCGTTCCGTATATATTGTATTCTATTATCAATTGATGACTTTCCACGCCTAACAATTTCCGGAGTCCTCTGCCCATGAAGACATCGAAGAGGCCACCCCAAGTTCCTCTGTCCCAACAGGTCCTGCTCCAGCGAGCATTCCTAAGGATGCTCCCACTGCAACTTTGAGCCAAACTTAGTAATTCCCTTCTTAAATTTTATGTCTAGCATGCGACTCAACCTCTGGCACTTTATTGAATTACTTAACTGCCACAGGCCATCAATGAAAGGACTCAACCCTAGTTTAGTTAGTAAACTAAGATTAAGCCTTAATGACTGACCATAATCTAGAAAATTCTACGAAAATTTTGACATAACCTCCCTTGAAACTAAGACAACCAAAAACCTGCATAAAGAAAACACTTCAGAAATGAAATCCCATAAATAAACCGTGGACCACCGTTGTCTATCCGGATTTCTCAACATATGTCATAAACAAAACCAGAAACTCATTTCAGGAATTTAGAAACAAAGTATTGGTTCTGAATACAAAGGAAAGTAAACTTAATGACTACTTGAGTAACTGACTAAACACAAGAGTCTCACTGAAAGCAACATACTACAACTGGTATTTAGAGTGACTTTTACATACATATATTACATATGATACAAACTGACAGTGAGCTGAAATATACTGCTGAAAAGATGACTGATGGACACAAAGCCCTCAACGATACCAAACAGTCTCAGGATATATATACTTCAACCTGGGCAATGAAAACCGAAGAGCCCAGGGAAAGACATTAAAATATAAAACGTTAGCGTGAATGGACAAAAAGAACATAATCTGGGTAAATCAATAAAACTGAATTATCATGCGTTTCCACTTATTTCCGTGAAATAATACGTGTTCAATATAGTTTAACTGAAATACAAATGGAGGTGATCGCTCATGCCACCTAACATGAGTCGACTATCTGTATGAAAATATAGGTGATGGGTCAGATGAGGTGTTTTCCCTAACCTCTCTTGACTGGACTATCCGGTGATCAACCGAACAGTAAGTGCATCGATACAACTAATTAATGCCATCACATAATAAACCTCAAATTTAAATGCTCTGTAACATACTGTAAAATATACTGTAATACTGAAATGCTGAAAAATGAACTCGCTATCGACAGTGAAAATAAAAGACTCACTCATAAGTCTGCGACTACTGCTGAGATTCAACGAAATTCTCCTCGCTGAGGTCGCAATCATGATGTCTTGTCCATAAGGGTCACATAATATCAGAACATGAAAACTATGGAAATATGCACTAAAAACAACCCTGAAAACCCCATCGATAAATCTTATAACCTGCCTCGCCGGAGCTCCATCATGGACAACGACGCGTGGCTCTCATGCGCCTCCACAGGCAACAGCACGTGGGTTTCATGCGCCTCAGACAAAAATACTCATATGTCAGAGGTTAATACCTCTTTGGAAAGCTGGTAACAAGGCCTACAACTTTCTTATTTAGGCCGAGACCCAAATCGATGGCGTTTGGCCGAAATAACCTAAAACAACTCGGAAACCTAACTCCAGCAACCGCCACCAATGGCGACAATCCGGCACTCAAAATTCTCCTCTCCTCATGCCAAACAAAACCTCTAAACTCACATGCTTCAATTCCTTTATAGTTAGCCGAAAAATTGCACGAAAAAAACCGGCCCTCGTCGGCAACCGAACACCCTAAAATCGAAGCTCCACCATGGCGCCTCGACAGACAACGTGACCTGTCCAAAAAGACTCAGGGGGAGGAGAGGTTCAATTCTCCTCAACTCCCAACCTCCAAAACTCGTAGGAGTGCCGCCGCAGACTCCACGAGTTAAACCTAAGTAGAGTAGCCCAAAACACCTTCAAATACCCAAAAATAACTACAGCACAATATCAAGGAGGCTTCAAGCTTCAAATTTCTACCTTAATCGACATAAGAGGTGGCTGGAAAACTGCGGTCCAGTGGGGTCGGGTGAAACGGCGGCGCAGGTCGAAATTTCCAGAAATAGGTCGAGCCGAGTGATTTTCTTATTAGGGTTCTTTTGGATAATCCTATTTATACCCATAACCTCCTCACTAGATCGACGACCCAAAATCAATCTCATCACGATCGAACGGACAAGATTAAATCGACAAAAAATTATTTCATTTTTAATTATTTTTCACGTCAACTTTTGATAAACATAAAAATTACCTTGCTTATCTGAAAAAATCCCATAAAATTCCTATGGTCTCGAAATAAAATACTTTACAACTCTCATGAATAAAGTCAAGTCAAATTCTCACCCGCTGAAAAAGTTGTTAATAACCTCGATAGTGCGACAAATCCGTGATAAAACTTAATACGATTCAATAAGTGCGTAATTTTTGTTCAGGTTGTAACAGTCGACTCTTCACCGAGCAAGGATCCAACTCTTATCATGATGGCTCTATGGGAAGCCATCAACGCCTTTGATCAAGGTGTCTCGCATGCCTGCACTTTAAGTTTCCCCAGCCAGTCGCCCTCTACCTCAACTGGCCATAGGCCCTCCGTCCCTGGGGATTCTCCCAAGATGAAACAATTGCTGGACCTCTCCTATGAATTGAGAAAATTGCTTCCGCTAGGCAAGAACCCCTTGATGTTTCTCTTACCAAGGCTATACTCCGAGACCTTCAAGACATGAATTTTGAGGTACCGGACGCCATTGAGAAAGCCATGCATAACATTTTTCTCTTGCAAAGGTCAGCACTGCCCGCCCTTTCGTCCACTTTGAGCTTGCTGTATTCAGGGCTCCAAGACCTTACCAAGCTCAAGGATTAGAAAGATTGGCTGAACTGGCAAGCGAACACTCTCAAGCACAAACGGTTATCCAAGGCCCAAGCTTGGCATGGAAATTACGGAAAGCTCATGGCCTTCTCCGAACAAGTCTATGCTTAGGATAATGCTCTTGCTGAGAAAGAAGCAGAGCTCACCAACCTGCAAGGGGAAGTAGTGAATATGTGAGAGGACTTTAAGCCTGTCAGGGACGAAGAAGCAAAACTGCTACAATTCAGCGTCGTATGTGTAGATGAGATTAACGAAATTGAGCCCGACACTACAGATTTCAACACTACACTCACACAAATCTGGGAGGGATACGAACATGCCAAGATTGAGATCAAGCGTATCGCCCGACTTATCTAGCTTTAGTTGTATTTTTATTTTTGCATATGGGCCCCTGGTATGGGCCAATTTTGTATCAAACTTGATTTAGTTTTTTAATCGACTTCAACCAGCCCACTAATGATCTGTTCAACCTACCTTTGCATGATCCACATCTAGGCAACTCTTTATCCAAACATAAGCACACCGGCTCCAACTGTTCCAAAAATAAATGACATTTAACCACTCTCCTCGGAAAAGAAAGGATTTTGTTTTAAATGAGGATCACATACCGGTTTGGAGAACGGTGTTGAATGAGTGGCATTTAACACACTCGTCCTTGTTTCTCTTATTTTTGGCTCTACAAAAAAGCATTCCCTCCTTATTCCTTTCTTTGTTGTTAGCCTCTGCTTAAGTGATAATACCTATGCCCAAACCTGGGCTAAGTGGCAATAATTATGCCCAGGTTCGTCAATGGTGTGGTTGCCCCAAGGTACTAAGGGACAGCCAGGGTTAGACATTGGGGGTTCGGTCCCAACTCCATCTTTGCTCACGGCTGCTCTAGATTTCTCCGATTTGAGGAAATATGTACCCAGAGGGACTTTGAAGCAGACTGTTCCACAAATCTTTCCCTGCTGGGGGGAACTGTGGAGTAGTGGCAAAGATGTGGGATGAGACAAGATGTCAATTCGGGTGACCTACCATGTCCAGAACCAAACATCCTCAAAGACCGATCTAGCATCATCAGTGCCAATGATATACCTGAGGACACTGATGAGCTGCTGATCGACTATCTCTTACTTGTTTTTCTTTGTTTTAGGCCACTGTAATTGGCCATATTATAGTTTCCTTTGATGTAAGGTATCAGAGCTTAAAGCTGCAAAACCGCTTATGTTAATAACTTTGATTTACTATACCAGTCATCGTATGTCTACTCTTGTCTAAATCCAGACCTAACTCATATGGAAATAACAAAGTGTAAACCACTACACTGGCTTGAATTGTGTTTTCATCCAAAAATGCATAATTTTGAAACTCTACAATTTTTGCAAGTTATTGCACAAGGATTTTGGCCACAGGTGTTGGCCTAAAACAAGAGTAATACTCTAAGTAATTACTACTAGATGGTTTCATATTACAAGAATTTTATCATTACAAACATTTTGGTGTTGGCCGTTGTTAAGAGATTTATGTTCCCTCAACCTTTTGACTATTAGTTAGTCTAAGGCTAAGTAAATTTCTCTTACCCGCAAATATACTATGTCAAGTAGTATAATTTGTATAGAAGTCAAGTGTCAAACCCACGAGGATTGACTAACCCGATTCCATACCATTTTCCGATTAGGTCCTTTAGGTGCGTGAAACACAAATAAGTGATGAGACAAAGAAACACAAAAGATGAAAATGTGGATCTCACAACGCTAAATCCTTTGGAGGTTTACCATTGCAAGAGATGATTAGACTACAATGAGTGATTCAACGAGGGATTGATTGGTTGATTACAACTAATGCAAAGATGGTAAATAGAGATGATCACAAATTCAAGATAAAAGAATGGTTGGCTAGGGATGGCCATGTTAACCATTTGATGCTCAAATAATGTCCAATTTAAAGTCATGAGGTGTTTACTCTGGTTTACGTGCTCAAATGTCTTTTGGATCATAAGAACAAATCCTTTCATTGTCCAAATCAAGCCCTCTCGGGTCACGCTTAGTTATTGGCCAAAACTCCTAGGTCTTTTGAGATTCTATAAGGTTTCGATCCATCCATGAAGCATAAAGAAAACTAAGATTATGAGCTAGACTTTTGGTGCTAATCTCTCAAAGTATTTTATACGTAATAAGTTTGGTTGCAAACACATGTGAAGATTGTGGATGACTTCTCTTTCCAAGCCTCTATTGGAGTACTTGGGAATAAGTTATAATGAATCCTCTCAACTCGCACATATTGTGTTACGAGTCGAAAGAATCAACAATAGCTACAAAGCCTTTCGGTTCAACGTATCCTTAACCGAAACTCATTGAATCTTTTGGAGCTCAAGGGTGCTTCAATCCATGCTCAAGCACAGGGAAACCAAATCCTAAGCTTAACCTTATAAGTCTAAGACAAAGTCACCTTGTATGCTCATCTTTACCCAAGTGACTAGCTAATTCCCTTTAGTGTCATTTCTTAGTGTTCCTTAGTCAAATCCTAACTTGGCTAGAGCTAAGACATACATAAGTGAATCTAGTCATTAAGTCCAAACACATCAACATGCCACAACAAAATCACAAACTCATTCAATAACACAAAACACTCAAAACATACTCATTAACATAAATCAAAACATCTTTGTTTACATCAAATGGCTAGGGCTTAACCATTAGCCTCCCATGAGGGAACTACTCACACATCATAACTAGAAACAAGTTTGAGTACATGATTCGAGTATATAGAAAGAAGGAATAACCTAAGACTCTCCCCAAAGCAAGTCAAGTTTCTTCAAGTCCAATCATGTGCTTCAAACTTCACCTTTTTTACTCCAAGTGCCTTCAACTTGTAGAGGAAGCAAGAAAGAGCTCTAGGACCCCAAGAGGTAAGGGAGAAGAGGGATTAATTCTTACCTCTTTGAGCTCTAGAAATCTCACCAAATCTTAAGAGAAAGATGAGAGGAGGAAAACCTTGATTGCACAAAAAGGGATGCACAACCAAGCGAGGAGGAGGAAGAAAGGAGAAGGAACCTCAAAGAAAGCTAGATAGCTCCAGCTGTTTTTGTGATGGTAGAGAGGGTGTTTAAGGCAGACGAAGGTGCTAGAGGGCTAGGGAGAGATTAAGGGTTATCTCTAGATGCAAAATTATGAAATAGATGTCAAATGAGGTGTGTTGTGGATATGATTTTTGGGGAGCTCGACCTAGCGTAGGTAATAGGGAGAATTTGAGATTTTTTATTACTCCTTAGATGTGCTAAAGTGACTATGAAGTTTGATCTAAATTTCACAAAGTAAGATTCACATTTTCTTGGTTTTCAGACTAAATTCCAAACCTTGCTTAATACTTCTAAATTTCAAATATGTGACACTTCTTCCAAATCAGCTAGGGTTTGTATCCTAGGTGGTTTGGGCTTCCCTTAGGCCTAGCTCAAAGTATTTCGGCCTAACTAGGTGGTCCGGCTGACCATGGATAAATTCGGCAATTTTTTGGCAGCTTCCTATAACTTCTGGCGGCTACTTTTTGTTATTTTTCCAAAGTTTTTCCAATTTCTCTCGTGACTTCGAAAATGTGTTCGGCTTCTCCAAAAAGTGATTAATTACTATTTTTAAGAGCGTTTTCGTACAAACTCTCAATTTTCTAACATAAAAGGGAAACGTTATAAAAATGATGCTTTATTCATAAAAAAACAAGCAATAAGCATGAAACATAATTAGCACAAAATTATGGACCTAAGTATGTGGGTTTTCCCCTAGTTTTTCTAGGTGAAAAAAGTAAGAAACAAACCTCAGAATTAGGTTTTATTATGAACATTATAACATTGGGCCTCAAGAATGGGAGGATCTTCGTACTCCCACATAGGCTGAATGTATTTCTTGAGGAAACAAACAATAATAGGATTATTGTGATGGAGCCGTCCTTGTCTTGAAGTCGGAAAGCTCCTTTCCCAAGTATGTGATCGATAACAAATGGTGATTCCCACTTGGTTGACCACTTACCTCGTTCATATGCCTTCTCGCTAATGGGTAAAACATTATTCCACACTAATTCTCCCTCACCATAACCCTTTCCCCTAGTGCAGTTATCATAAGAGTGAGCGACACACTTCTTTTCAGAGAGCAAGTTGCCCCTAGTGCATTTGTCATCTGCCTTCTTTTCTATTGAGGGTCGCAATACTCACTTCTGGGATCACAACTCCAAAGTGATTAGAGAACAAATTCTCCATCGTTGACTAATCTTGCACTGATCCTGGAGCCAGACCAGTGTAACATATGAGGGCTGAGCCAGAGAGCGACAAACTAAAAACCCTGAGTTTCAAAACCGGGTCATCGCCCCAAGGTCCGCACAACAACCCAAACTGGGCCATGTGGGTGGCAACACTTTCTCCTCAATTGCCACTGAAGGTTTGGAAGTTGATTGGATTATACCCCTTTCGCCATTATCACCTCCTCTCCGTGGGTGAAGGATATGGTGTCTCATAAACCTGGGATTCCCGAGAAGATTGGAAGAGGTGTTGTTCGATGAGCTTCTAGAACTCCTCCTTCCAAGCTCCCAGGAACTGCTCACTATGACGTCGTTCCCGGTGAGGTTTGACACCGCCGTTTATAGTGCGGAGAGCTCGGTGTCAAACTTCTTACCAATATCACCAGTATTTGACTCTAGGTGATTCATGCTGATTCTTGCCTTCTATTGGCCCAAAACAAGACTGTCAAGACGCGCACGGAACTCTTCTTACTGTTCTCGTCCCTTGTCAAAATATTTTCTGAAGGCCACTAGCTCCCGAGCCGCCATGTTAGATTTCTCCTCTGCTACTGAAAGCAAGAACGTCTGAGTCCCCATCTGTTTGGTCAGATGGTCAAGCTGCTCTACCTGATATTGATCACGCTTGACAACGTATGGCCAGCAGAGATCGAAAGTCATATCGGCCACCTCCTTGGGAGTTTGGTAAGTAAACGCCATCGTTGATTGAAGTTTGTTTCCAAACGTCACCTCTACTGCCTCTGGTGATAATTTGTGACAAGCTGGATAATTATGCTCTCGAAAAGTGGGTTCTGAATGCTTGTGACAACTAGGGTACTGTTTATGGTAAGGGTCCCCTATTGTTACGATGAGACGCAAAAGTAGGTCCCACTATGCGTGCCAAAATATTTGGCCGCAGAAATTTTCAGGAAGCCGGAGAAGTCTCAAACTGTCTCTTTTCGAGTGTATGTGCTAGGCATGCCACTGTTGTGGGATAAAACGTTAAACACCGGTTGTGCCACCATTGATCTTCTAAGAAGCAATTAGAACAGGGAGAGCACCAACCTCATCCGATGAGTACTTTTTGCCTAGTGGTCTAGAACTTGCTTCGTGATCCCATCGTTAAACCACAAAATTTGATGTTTTACACCCCTCAAAGATATCCCTATTCTTTTGCAATTTATATCAAATTATTAGTATGACAAATAGGGGTCATTACCCGCTGAAGATTGATGAAACTAAGTATCAAGACACAAACAAACACTAAAATCAGTTTTCTAGTAGACTTGACCTATAGCGGCAAACCTAATTAATTACCTAACATAGACTCAACCAAAAATTACGAAATTAATAATGGACATAGTGACCGTCTTCCACACAAAATTACAGTTGATTTAGAGTTGATTTGATATGTGAATGAAATTAGAAAAAATAGATGAATGCAGAAAAATGGATTAATATTTATGACAAAAATTAATGAAAAAAATCAGCTAAGGGGTTTGTCATCCACCACCGTCACTCCATCTAGACAACATATGCTCAACCTAATAATGTGATGCTTATGGAAGAAAGTTCTCAGGCAGATTTAATCACTATGAACACAACCAGTTACCTAATCCTTATGATTACATCGGTGAATGTACGCTTATCACCGATCACTATCCTTCAAAGAACCCAAAAGTCACGGGCCCAGATTTACTAAGAGAGAAGCATTATGATCTAGAAAATGTGTGAGAATCTACAAAGCTTCACAAGTACATTATGGGCGTGCCTTGCTAGACTTAGGTTTTCTTATACAAAAAAGCTTGGTTTCTATTAAAGAGAGATCGACAAAGATCAAGAACAATCAACAAGCATCAAACCCTCATAGAATTAGATCCCTAAACATACATACTAATCAAGAACTTAAAGCACACAAGATAGAAATCATCAATGGAAAAACAACAAAGAAACCTCATCCAAAAACAAAACGAAATTAGGTCAAAGTGTATATATTATCTAGATTTTATGTACGGGGCTTCAAAACAGCCCCTTAACAAAATATTTAGTAACTCATAGTATTTGAAAAATAAAAAAAATAGGAAAAACTAATACAAACGAAGAGGAGAAGAATTGCTACAGGTCGACTTCGACCCGTCGAAGTTGGGCTGCTGGAATTCCTTTGGTTGGCTGCTCTTTCTTGCTCATCTCTTGCTCCCAAAATTACTGATTACCTCTTCCAAAAACCCAAAATGAGTTTATATACTCGCTTGATTGGGCTAGACCTTGTCTATTTAAGTTTTATCTTCTTTTATTTGCAAGAGATACCACATCTTTATTTCCTTTTGCACCAGGAATCCTCCATTTAACTCAATTTCTTTATTTCCTCCATAAACCTAACAAAATAAATAAACACAAGTATTTAAACCGAAAATATATGTGACGACCCGGATCTGAATCAGCAGTATGTTCAGCTTGATCGATGAGTTACTGCGTAGTCGCAGTTGTCCGACGGTTATTGGAATCGCCGAGTTTGTTAACGACTTAATTATTGGCCGAGAATTGGAGCTGGGTCTCTTCTCGAGAGTCGTTATATGTGTGATTACGAGTTCGTGGACGGTTCCGGATCGTTATTTGGACGACCGAGGAATTAATTATGAATATTTGAAGTTCGGATATAAATGGTGGGCTACTTAATGACTAAATTACCGGACGAGAATTTGGTCTCGTCTTCTTCACGAAAGTTGTTCATAATTTAATTTCGAGTTCGTGGGAACTTCCGGAGCATGATTTGGAGTTACGAGGAATTCGTTGCGAATATTTCCATTTGTTGTTGGTTTAGTCGATTTATTATATGTTTGGGCTGAACAGTTGACTTTTTATCCGATTGGCCGATGTGTTTGACTTCGGGTGATTATTGAAGAATATTTCGAGACGAGTTTGTGGCCGCGAGAATTATCGGAATCGGAATTACGACGAGAAAGTTACGCGCGTTTGAAGTTTGTCAAAATGGATAATTATGAAGTTTCCGTTTTGGGAAAGGATATATAGCAACCTGCTATTTTGGGCAAGTCAAAGACTTACCATAATGGGGTTTGACCGAGTTGACCGAGTCAACTCGGTGGAGAGAGGAGTTGGCGACGGGATGCACGGTGGCTCGCGGTGGCGATCGATTCCGGCCACCCCGTGGGACGGGGTTGGTCCCATTCGATGCGCCTTGGTCCCTTGAGGGTGACTCCGGCCTTCTTTCACGGCAAGGCTTGCCGGAAATGGAAGAAAAATCCGGCCAAAATGGAGGGAAAACTTTGTGATTCGAGTTCTTCGATTTGGACCGAATTGAGCTGCAATTTTTACTGGGCTTTGAAGCTCTCCTCACCTACAAGCTACCATGTAAGTTTGGTGTTCTAATTCGATTTGTGGAAGGAGAATTTTGGATTTGAAATTTGTGTGTTCATTCGGTTTTTCATGAAATTGACCATGTTAGAGTGAGAATTGGATTTCGGTGCAGTTGACAAAGTTGCTCAGTGGGTGATTTTGAGTGGAACAAGGGTAGCTCCGCCGTGAAATTCTCCGGTCAACAGTGGCGCCACCGTGGACGGCGGTCAACGGCGGTCAACGGTCAACGGTCAACGAGTTGACTTTTTGACTTTCGACAAGTCGCATGTCATTTGACTCGAAATCGCGCTCCGATCACAGTGGGGAGGTTCGTTTTTCGAGTTGAGCGTCCGAACGTAAAGCGAGGTATTGAGGTGGTATATATGGATTTTCGACGATTTGTCGTATTCGAATTGTGTGTTTCCGAGAACGGTGGTTTCTCGTGATTTGATTTGAGTTGTCGGATTATGACTTTGAGTATTGGACATTGTGTTTGTTCAGGTTTTCGTGATCGTTTGATTGGCGAGGGGCATTCCGCCGGATCACGGGTTAACGCGATACGCGTTACGCTAGTCTGTGAGTGGACAGTTTATTTTCACGGAATTATTGCGAGTCCTTTATATACGTTTTATGAGCTTGAATATGCAGTATGATTATGATTTTACGAATATGAGTTTTCGTACGAGATTATGTTTATATTGAGCATGTGTTATGTGATTACTATTTATATGTTGTTATACGTCCACGAGTGGCCCCGTGTGATTTATACACATGCTCTGTACACGTGAGGAGTTAGAGTCTCCCTCGTGTACGTATACGTGAGGAGTTAGAGTCTCCCTCGTGTACCCGGACGCGTGAGGAGTTACAGTCTCCCTCGCGTACTATTTGTTGTTTATACTTTCGACTCGCATATGTTTTTATAACATATATTATAACTGGTGAAAGACATTTATTTTCGTCCACTCACTCTAACGTGTTTATTGTCTTTCCCCTGGGCTTTTCGGTTTCCGTGCCCAGTTTGCAGTTCAGGCTCTGGTGTCGCACGTCGTGGTCGGAGGCATAGTGCTTGAGCTACTTTGTTTCATCCAGTAGGTTTATTGTTCTACCTACTGTGATATGCATATACGATTATGTATTAGATGTCGCTCTGAGCTTCCTATTGAATACGTTATACGATTTTACACTGGATTTCAGTAAAGTGCATATATATTTACTACTTTACTTTACTGTTGTTATATTGAGAAATCCGGATGGGATTGGTGCCCACGGTTTGCTTTTTGTGGCATAGGATGAAGTGTATTTTCAGCGTGCAGGTAATGGTAATTCTACGTTAGTAGTGAAACTCTGCCCAAATTTCGAAAAGTTTTTGTTGGTTCGTGTTTTCGAAAGGGTTCGATTCCGGTTTAGGGAGCTAAATCGGGGTTGGGTCCTTTCAATATAACAATAAGACTAAATATCGGGATCATTTAAGCACAATTTAGTTGCATAAAAATGCCACTATCAAACTATCCCACACTTAGTCTTTGCTAGTCCTGGAGCAAAACACTAAAGTAAGACACAAAAACTAAAAGGCAAAAACTCAATAACACGACTCTAACGCCCTTAACATTTTATCTTAGCAATCTTCCTACACTTGTAACACCAAGATTAGCTTTCATAAATAAATCAATCCCATAAAATTTCAAAAGTTAATCCCAATGTATAGCACATATTTGACCTGTAGGACATAGACATAATCACTGTGAATGAGGCGTTGTAGCATGCAACAAACAAATCAAGATTCGACCTCACAAAGATATGCTCTCTAAAAATGTTTCTCTCAATGTATATCTAAGGTATCCACTCAATTCAAATGTTTGCTAAATGGACCGAACCATATGCTCAACTCTTGTAAGTAATCTCCACAGATCAAAAATTATCATCTAAAAGATCAAGAGGACTTTAATGGTTGTAATGGGGCTAGGCTCATAGGTTTATAGAACAAAAAAATATGGAATTCAAAACAAGTTCTAAACCTAGTTGAGCCATCAAGAATAGATAATCGTGCACAAACAACCATCAAATAGCATCAATTAGGAACCTCAAGTGTCATCAATTGTGGTCTGATATTATCATGTTGTCCCCTCATTTCATTCTTTTCACTAACAGTTAACTCGGGGTATCAAGCTAGATCAAAAAATTTTCTTACATGTCAATTTCATTGTATTTTTTTTCTTTTCGGTTTTCTTTTTTTACAATTCAACTCATAATACCTTGATACCCCACACTTATCCATTCACATCATCTTCATAAATCTTCACCTTGGTATTGAAATAAGTCTCATGTACAGCTCTACTAAGTTCAAGAACAAAGGTAGAGATATAGCTATTCTAAGGTTCAAGGTTAGGATTATGTAGATGATGAAAAAAGGCTATCATGTAGGCTCAAAGGGCCAACAAAATGGTCGCAACTTGTGCGCTCAAACTCACAGGACACAAGAGAAATGTGGCTATGGTGCTCATTTCTAAATGCCTCTATCACTTCCTTGATCAGAATATGTATCGACTATAAGCTTAGAAAAGTACAAGAGCAAGTTCTAGTAATCTCTAGAGTCCATTAACTTACTCTGTGGCAAACAATTGACACTCAACAAACAAAAAATGTATTTAGACAAAAAAACTCATAGGCTAAATGAATCTCAAATTGTTTAAGCATGCTCATAATCTATACCATGTTAACTTCTCTCCACATCAACTACACATTCGCATATGCACCATATATCAAGATTAGCCAAGAAAATCCAAGTCACATAGTCACAAATAATCTCTTAGTCACACATTCGTAAGATATAAGCACATCATGGACTTGTCAAGGGCAACCTAAGACTCAAAAACAAGAGACTCTTTTATATTTTTCCGACACTTTTTCTTTTTGTATTTTCTTTGTCCATAAAAGACTCTAAAACACAAAACAACTCCGAAAACCTTCGACGGGTCGAAGGCAAACTTCTGACCGGAACTGACACAAACTTTCGATGGGTTGAGAAAATTCCTCGACCAGTCGAAAGACCCCAAATATCCCATTTTGCACACTTTTTCGACGGGTCGAGACTCCGATAACGAAAATTGACAAAAAAAACCAAAATACTTTTGACGGGTCGAAAATCTAGCTCGACCCATTGAACCTGAGACTCTGACAAAACTATTAAAGACTCAAAAATTTGAAAAAAAAAAATAAGACTCAAAAATGAAAAATTTATACATAGACGCTAAAGATATGATATAAACTTCACCTCACACTTGAAATTTGCATTGTCTGTAATGTAAAACAGAAGTAAAGCATGCAATATATCTAATAAGCATAAAGTAAAATACATATCACATCACAAAACAAACTAAATCATGGAGAAAACAGAATAAAGGAGAAGGAGTAAGAAATCAAATCTGGTCACCATGCTTCTCCATCAACATGGGTTACCTCTCAAGTAGTGCTAAGTTTAACGTCTTTAGTTAGGCGGTACCAAGTATCACTCTGCATTCAATGAGCGTTCTTTTGAATTAAGCCAAGATTAGGTTGAGTTGATCATTAATCAAAATATAACAACTCAAATGTGTGATTCAAATTATGAAAGAGGCATTAAGGTATGAGCGTGGTGTAGGAACTAGAAATAAACTGCAGTGATTGAGAATTGAGAAATAAGGTTTGTGCAGAGTTGAGAAAGCTTGAGGATTATATGGAATGGTAGAAAGGAGGGGGGTTGTTTAGTATGCATGAATTGCTTGAATGCCTGAGCATAGTGTTGTTAAGGTAATTATGGATGTTGAAGGGATCTCTACATGGCTTATGGGAAATGGGTATATTTGTAGGAAGGTTCTGACTTGTTTCATGGCATGGCTAATACTTCTTATTTGTAGAGGTTTTGGAGGGAGATCTCTGCTTGACTAGTTTCTCCTCTAACTTGAGTAAAGAATCTCAAGAAATCCAAGGAAAGAGAATGTTATTGCAGAGAGGACAACGAGGCTTGTAAGATTAAGGTGGCACGCGTAGATGTGGATAGGTAGAAAGGGCTACTGCCGAGGGGGGCAATTGCAGTGGATTGAAACTTATAAGAGGACGATGCATACGACTTCATGTCAATAGGTGTGGATAGGTAGAAAAAGCTACTGCAGATGAGGGTCATTGCAGTGTCTCAATAGCCATATGATGGAAATTTGTAGGTCTCAAGGATTTTGTGAAGGCTACTGCAAAGAAGGGTCATTGCAGCGTCTCAATGGCTATATGAAGGCAGTTTGCCAGTCTCGAGGATTTTATGAGGGCTACTACAAAGGAGGGTTATTGCAGTGTATCAATGGCTATAATAGGGCAATGCACATGACTTCATGGCAATAAGAGGACATTTGTGATGTTCAAGGTTGCAAGAGTCTCTTGCCATGGAAGAGTGAGAGACGGAGGAAGTATCTGATTATTCTGTGTTTCTCTTATTGCAATGGCCATTTAGTTTGTTTTGAACGAGAAGGAGATGTTTAGTTGGTACTAGATGGTTGGGCTTGGTAATTGGGATTGTATATGCTTGTGTTTGAGCTACAGTGGCTGGTATTTGGGATTGTATAGGCTTGTCTTTGGGCTGCATAGAATGACTTTGCATATTTGGGCTTTCTATTGAGTTTAGGTGGTTTTAGGCTTTCAAAGGAAGTTCAAATTCTCAATCACCATTTCATCTTGGTTTAAACCATTGGGCCTGAATTTCAGGCCCAAGACCAAAATTACTGATTATCTAATCCAAAAACGAGCATAGGTATTTTTGTTACCTTCCACACCACACCCATGACTATAACCCCCAATAAAGGCGTGAGTGTGGCTTAGGCCACACTAAGGATACGATCGCTCGATTAGATTTAGTTTGTAAGTAGCATATTGCATTTTGTGTTATGAGGTATGATAAGTGATATACAAGTATGAGTGATAAATTGATTTGAATTTGGGCATGACCGCATAATGATCGGGATGATTTTTAGGGTATCAACACATTCTGAGGCACATCCTCAAGAAGTACATGCTCAACGATGTGCTCCACAAAAGACTCATATAAGGGCTTGAGTCGGTGTCCATTCACTTTAAATGTTTTCTCTGTTTTAAATTTTTTGACTTCTACTGCACCTGGAAAAACATTAGTAACCACAAAAGGACCTATCCATCTAGATCGTAGCTTACCTAGAAATAATCTAAGACAAGAATTGAATAGCATGACTTTTTGACCAATTTCAAAAGTCTTCTTTCTGATCATCTTGCTATGAAACATCTTGGTCTTTTCCTTTAAATCCGGCTAGACTTATAAGCATAATTACGGATCTCATTCAATTCATTAAGTTGCAATTTCCTATGAATACTCGTGACATCCATGTTCACATTGAAATGCTTGATTGCCTAATAAGCCTTGTGCTCAAGTTTTACCTTGGGAGACATCCCAATAAGTATCTTATATGCTATCTGATAAGCTCATAACGCTTTATCTAAGTGCTCACTCTAATCCTTTCTTGTTGGCCCCACAGTTTTCTCAAGAATCTGCTTGATCTTCTTGTTTAAACTTCTACTTACCCGCGTGTCTAAGGGTGATAAGGTGTTATCACCTTATGAGTCACATTGTACTTCCTGAGAAATGCCTCAAAGGTCCTGTGCAAAAGTGAGATCCTCCATCACCGATTATGCATCTAGGTGTTCCATATCTACCAAAAAGTCCTTTAAGAAAACTGAGAACAATCTTAGAATCATTAGTTGGGGCAGCCTTAGCCTCCACCCACTTAGAAACATAATCCAAAGCTAGGAGAATGTACAAATTCTTGTTAGAGTTCGGGAAAGAACCCATGAAATTAATACCCCATACATCAAAGATTTCAACAACAACTACCAAATGTTGAGGCATTTGATCCCTAGGACAAATGTTACATGTCATGTAACATCTTGGGCATGACTTATGAAACTCATGAGCATCTTTGAAGATGCTGGGCCAATAAAACCTGCTAGCTAGCACCTTGAGTGCCATTTTCTTCCCTCCAAAGTGTTCACCACCTACATGTGAATGACAAAAAGAAACAATAGAATGGAATTCAGCTTCGGGCACGCACCTGCGAATGATGGAATCCGAGCAATGTTTTCATAGATATGGATCATCCCACACAAAATATTTGGCCTCCTTCGCTAATTTATCTCTTTGTGCTCTAGTGTAGTTAGTTAGAACATGTTTAGACATTTTATAGTTGATAGTATCAGCATACCAAGATTTCATATCTCGCACCGCCAACAACTGCTCATCAGAAAAGCTGTCACGCAAAGGGAGATGATCCTCCTTTGCGTTGGAAGTATAGGTAAAATGGCTCAAGTGGTCAGCAACCATATTCCATGTTCCCTTCTTATCTCTAATCTCCATGTCAAACTCTTGTAGGAGTAGCATCCACCTAATCATTCTTTGCTTGGCATCCTGCTTAGTCATAAGATATCTTAAAGCAGTATGGTCAGAGAAAATTATAACTTTAGTTCCAATCAAGTAAGATCTACATTTCTCTAAAGTATAAACAACAATCAAGAGCTTCTTTTCAGTAGTTGAATAGTTTAACTGTGTATCATTGAGAGTCCGAGAAGCATAGTAAATGACATGAGGCAATTTTGCTGGACGTTGTCCCAACACATGAGCTCAAACGGAAGGTTCCAATCCAGTGTCTGAATGATGGGTGCTGAGGTTAATAGGTCCTTGAGTTTATTAAACGCCACCAAGCACTCATCAGTTAATTCGAAGGTAACATCTTTCTGGAGCAATGCACAAAGAGGATGGGCTATCTTGGAGAAATCCTTGATGAATCTGTGATAGAAACCTGCATGTCCAAGAAAAGAACAAACTTCCCTCATAGAAGTGGAAGGTGACAATGTACGCACAATATCGACTTTAGCTTTATCTACATCTATCCCTCTAGCATATATCACATGCCCTAGAACTATCCCTTGTTCAACCATAAAATGTCATTTCTCCCAATTAAGCAAGAGGTTAGTTTTAGCACAACGTTCTAAGACAAGAGAAAAATTATGAAGACATAAGTCGTTAGAATCACCAAAAACAGAAAAGTCATCCATGAATAGTTGAATACCTCGATGATTTTCTCCACCATATATGAAAAGATGCTTACCATGCATCGCTGAAATGTAGTTGGCGCATTGCACAATCCAAATGGCATTCTTCTATATGAAAATGTGTCAAAGGGGCATGTGAAAGTCGTCTTCTCCTTATCATTTTTATGGATGGAAATTTGGTTGTAGCCAGAGTAACCATCCAAAAAGCAATAATATGCATGTCTTGCAAGACGCTCTAACATTTGGTCAAAAAATGGAAGAGGAAAGTGGTCCTTACGAGTAGTAACATTAAGCTTGCGATAGTCAATACACACTCTCCACGCCTTTTGGACTCGCTAAGGCACCATCACATTCTCATAATTCTTGATTATAGTGATGTCTGATCTTTTGGGAACAACATGCATGATCTACGCATTTTAGGTGTATTAATTAATGTGTTATTCTCTATATTTTGACTATATTAATTACTTGGTATTATTAATTTTGACTTATTTGTTATTTTTTAGGTGTAGAACAAAATAAACAGAGTAAATGAGTCTACAAGCATGCTGAAATGCTACAAAATGGAGAGGAAGAAATTCAGCCAGAAATTCCGTGAAGAAAGTGAAGAAAAAGAAGGAAATTGGCTGACTTGGTTTTCATTTTTAGGCCATTAAAATATTTTTTTAATTAATTTGGCTCATCTTGCATTTTTTCTTCCTCCAAGTCAAAAAGAAGAAGGAAATCATTCAAAATGAGGAAAGAAAAATTTGCTTGTACAGATCAGCCAAATTCAAATGAAGACAGGGAATAGACCAGGAGAAGTTAGATGGTGATCGACTTGTGGTTGGAAATTTCTTTGAGTATTCTTCCCAACGAGACAAAAATCAAAAAATTTGGAGGTCTACAAATCCGGAAAAGTGCGATTCTTTGCAGACTGAAAGATTTTCCCGGGTGGAGTAGGAAAACCAAGTTTTGTGAGGAAAACCACTTTGTAATGCCTATATATATAAGAGACTCAACTCTAATAGAGATCATCTCTTATCTTTGCCATCTTGCTACCAAAATACTCACAAACCCTCCTCCACCAAAATTCTCCAAACCCGGTTCTACTACACCATCTTCACCACTCAAAAATTCATTCCGCCACCACCAAAGCTTCATATTTTTCTTGATGTTTGCAGTGCTGTCACGGAATAAAAAGTGTAAACATGGCACCTTTACTCTGTAGTCTTTCTTGTTTTTACTTTTCTTTGTGTGAAAAATTGGAGATTGCATATTTATTTTAGTTTTATACAATTTTTGAAATCCATATATTTTCCATGTGTTCATGAGTCTTTTATTCTTGATTGCATGTTATGTGTCAAACTTAACGCTTCAATTTGGGTGTAGATTATGGTAACTAGGGTGTTTAGATGTGGTCATTGCACGTTAATCCATCTTTTTATTTAAATCGATGTTTATGAAATTAGGATATTTAGATGCGGTCATTGCACTTTAATTCACTTATCATAACATGTAATTGGAATTAGGATTTATAAATTTCGTAGATAATGGAAGGATAAAATCGGTGTAATTGCATGATAGTTCGGATGGGATGATCACTTGTAGATAATTAATTAGGGCTTTATTTTTGTCTGAAACGTGTTTAGAATTTTAGGGATAGTTTATGTGTTTACTTGTATAGGAGTCAATGCATGTTAGGGTCCTACAATCTCTTGTTATGTTTGAGATGTTTTTAGGTATTTAATTAGTTAATTAAAACAAACTTTTTACGCCCCCATTTTCTACACAATTATTGCATGCACCCTTCAATCTCCAGTTTAGAACGATACCCTACTTATCAATACTATATATACACAAAAAAGGTTTAAATTGAATGCGTTAGATTAGGTTTTAAGTTGTTAATTTGATACATAGTTTAGCGTTATCACTACACAGGGCTCACCCATTTACTGTCAGATATAGGATAGATAACCTCCTTCTTGACCACTTCCATTATTGGTGGTTGCGTCGTCGTTAAGCCTCTCTTGTAGGCTTTGATCCTTCTTCAAGGAATATTCAGTGAGTACACACAGTGTGACATATTCCCTTGATATCCGCAATGGTCCAACCAATTGCACTCTTGTGGTCCCGAAGCACTGTGAGTAACTTATCTTCCTGCAATTTAGAGAGCTTTGAAGAAATAATGATAGGCAATATCTTGCCCTCCAAAATGAACATGTACTTCAAATACTCTGGTAACGGTTTTAGCTCTAACTCAAGTGCCTATACTAAAGAGGGAACAAGCTCTTCAGTGGTAACATGCAATGGAAGAGTTTGAGAATACTTACCTGGAAGATATGGCATGGATTCTAGGGCATTTACGACCTCATAGTACTCAGGCTCCATCACCAAATCTTGGGAAGTTTGGACCTCCAAACCTACACCTTGTTCGACGGGTTGAGGAATACCCTCAACGGGTTGAATGGTTGCTTCTGTCTCAATCGTGCATGTTTTCTAGATGGATCGAGAAGGTTCCTCAACCGGTCAAAAAATACCTACTATCTCGGTCTGGTACACTGCTTCGAGGGGTCGAGAATCTGACTCGACATGTCAAAGCGTCTGCGCTAGATTGTTTACTTCAAGTGCTTTCTTCAAAGGATCATCCTCTGATTAATATTTCATGTATTCCTACAAAAATCTATCAAACGTTTCAATGAAACAACAAGAATACACATCATTGTCACTTGGATATTTCATGGCCTCAAAAATATTGAAGCGAATTTTTTCCCCATCTACTTTCATGGAAAGAGTTCCACTATAGCAATCAATCTTGGTCTTTACTTTTCTCAAGAATGGAAGACCAAGAATCAAAGGTTGTTTAGATGGTTGAGGCTCTGCTTCCATCTCTAAGATAAAGAAATCAACCAGAAAGATCAACGTGTCAATCTACACTAAAATATCCTAAACAAAACTTCTAGGATAGCAGTTAAACCTATTTTTAGGTCCATAATTACGTTCTAATTATATGCCTAACCTTATACTTAATAATTGCCTTCTTGGAATAAAGCATCATTTTTTTATATGTTTCCTTGTCATGCTAGGGAATTGTGAATTTGCATGGAAACTAGTTTGAAGATGAAAATTAACCCTTTTTTTAAGGAGCCGAGCAAGTTTCCTAAGCATTTGGAGAAGAAGGTTCAAAATCGAGAAGAGGACAAAAAGTCAACCATCGGTCAACAGTCAATTCCACCGGTCAACGGTCAACTCCGGCTAGTCTTTACCGAACAATGACATGGTCAAGATATGATGGCCCAAGACTTCAAGGCCCAAGTCCACAAGAGCCCATATGAGAAGATATTTTTGTGTAGAGACATGCATATACAACTCACATGACATGGGTGAGTCATCTTATGACCACCACTTAAAGCCTAAATTTGTGGATCATGTCTAAACTTTATTTTTGAATTTTAAGACCCCAAAATATCTCTCCAATACACATATGGTTGAGATCCCTTCTCCCCACACACGTCTCTCACTCCACTTTTGCATTTTCCAAAGTTTTACTCTATCTAGATAGCCTTCTTCTATACCCAAATCCTCTAGCCTTCTCCTCCACCTCTAAAACTCACTCTAGCACTACCAAAAGGCCTAAGAACCTCCATCACCACCATCATACTCTCATCTCCGCCATCTTCATCCTAGCCTAAGGTAGGTTCATCAGTTTTGTGAAGCATAGAAGCAAGAAGGGAGCAAGAAGTGGAGAATGAGCTTGAAGAGCTTGGAAGCTTTGCTTAAGGGACTCTTCGGTTATTTCTTGTACCTATTGTTTCTCATCTATGTATCTATATTCTATTGTAGCTATGTGTAGTGAGTAGTCGTATTTTGGAGGCAAGGGTTAGAACCCTAGCCATGTAATGAACAAATGATGTCTTGGATTATGTATACTTTATGGCTTTAGTGTATGTTATGTGATTGTGTGTTGTGAATAAGCAATAGTGTGATTATGGATGTTTATTGTGCTTGAGGTTTATGTCTAGTTTCACTTATGCATGTGTTGACCCTAGCTAAGCTAATGTATGTGTAAAGAGACTAAAAATGGACCTTAATTGAATTAGCTACTCACTTAAGACCAGATGAGCATGTAAATATGATTATGGTATGCTCTAAGAGGTTTACCTTAAGACTTGGTTTTCTTAACACCTAGCATGGATTAGAGCTTCTTTGAGTCTCTATATACTTGAAGGACTCTAGTCAAGCACACATTGAATCGAAAAGGTTATTATATCAAATCGTAGAATCTCTTTACTCATAACTCACTAGGTGCGAGTTAAGGGATTCACCTAGACTTTCTCTCAGACTCCCCAATAGGGATTCGAGGAGGGAAACCTTCCATATATATCACACGATATGCTTGTTGACTTCACAACGTGACATACGATCGAGATGCAAGCCAGAAATGGCTTAGGGTCTTGGTTTCGATTCACAAAATACTTCAATGTTGGGTTTAAGTCATCTAGTGTCCGAAATGACCTAGGAACTTAGGCTCAAAACCAACTGTGGCCCACAAGGTCATGAGTTAGAGATCAACTTGTGTGAATGGACTTTAATATAATCCATAAATCGGGACATTGTTTGATGCATTATATGGTTAGAGGGGATTTATCTAGTCGACCATCTTTCCTTATTGAATTTGTTTGCTATCTTCGTGTTTGCATTTTAGTATAATCAACCAACCATAGTTTAATCACTCATCGTTAATCAATCACCCCTGACAATGCTAAGTCTCCAAAGGACTTGGTAGTGAGAGATACACACATCCTCAATTTACTTTTCATTTAGTGTCAAGTCATGTCTCGATAGTTGTAGTTTTGTGCTAATCATTGTGAATTAAGGAGTTATAGTGGCTAATCCTCATGGGTTCGATACTCAACTACCTTATAAATATTATAACTTGATCTCGTGCACTTGCGAGTGAAGAATTCTTGCATTTATGAGTTAGTTCATAATTCATAAGTGTAAGGGGTTTATTTTCTTTGAACACCTATAAGCCAATTTAATGGTAACACCTACGGGTTGCAATGCACCTATGTTTAATGTAACATACACAGAATATGGTATCAAGTTAATAGATGCACACAAATTAAGTAAAGCTCCTACAAAGTTATTCTTACCAATTGTGCATGGGACAGTGAATCATCCCAGATCCCTCATCTTGGGTGATAGCTTCCTTTGAAGTACTACTGACACCCGCTCACTTACCTCCACGGTCTCAGTTATGGTGAACTTCTTTTTTGATGTGCAAAGAACTTTGAGGAACTTTGTATACTTTTGAATTTGCTTAATGGCATCCAACAATGGAATGTTCACGTGGACTTTCCGGAAAGTGTCCAAGATTTCTTACTCCTCAATGTTCTTTTTTTGCTTTTGCAACTAGCGAGGGAAAGGAACATGTGAAGTAACCAAAGGAGAAGGGTTAGAAGTTACCTGGGATGATTTTTGAGATTCTGAATTTTCTGATCTCAGTCCTTCTTTTGACTTTGAATTCTTTTCAAGCGGCTCATATGGTATAACCTTCTCTATAACCGGTTCCTTATGCTCTTGAGTAATCTTCTCAGGGTTTGGGATAGTTTCTATGGTTCGCCTACTCCTTGATGATATGTCATTCACCTCATGATTGCCTTTTGGATTTTAAGCTGTGGTGCTTGGAAGTTTCCTAGGCTCTCTCTGAGATATTTGTGCTTACATCTGATTCATTTGTCTCTCCAATAGCTCAATGGACTTAGTGGTACCATTTTATTTGTTGGCCAAGTTAGTCAACACAGTTAGAAGTGCAGAGTCAGTTGTGGATGCAACTGGAGCTGGTTGTTGAAGGTGGAAATCCTGGAGAAGGTGTAGGATTTTGCACATTGTTATTGTTTCCTCAACTAAAGTTTGAGAGATTCCTCCATCGCGGATTATATGAGTTAGAGAAAGGGTCATTCCTCTGTCTTTGTTGCACATATTTCACATGTTCTTCTTCTGTAGCAAAATGACATGTTTCCAAATAGTGATTAATGAGCTTACAGAGAGAACATACTTGAGCTGGAATGACTGTTTGACTCTTGATGGCATTGGAAATTGAGTCCAACTTCTTCTCTATAGATTGCATCCTTTTCTCCATTCTCACATCCACAGATGCTTCAAATACGCTCTGCTTCTGGCTAGCCAAAGTGCGCTCTATAGTATAAAATTGCTTGGAATTTTCAGCTATCCTCTCCATAGTAACTCGGGATTCATCTCCAGTTTGGTACATGAACATTCATCCACTGGCTGAATCAACCTTCAACTTGTTTGCTGGATCCAACCCCTCATAGAAGAAAGTCATCCTGTCCTCCAAGTCATAACCATGGTATGTGCACTTTCTCAACAATTTCTTGAACTGAGCCCAAGCATTATGAAGCATATCTCCATCTTTCTGCACAAAACTATGAATCTTTTTCTTCAATCGTTTGGTACGCTATGCAGAGTAGTATTCCTTCATGAATGCAACACTCATCTCTGCCCATGAGCGAATAGATTGAGGAGTTAATGAATTGTACCAAGTTTTTGCTCCATCCATAAATGGAAACGGGAACTTAATAAGCAGCAACACTCCTGGAGTTACATCCTGAAGCTTTTGAGTCTTGGAAAACTCCTGAATGCCAGACAGATATTGCTATGGATCTTCAGAATATGTCCCCCTAAAGTTAGGAAGAGCTGCTAATAGCGATGGTGGCATAGAGTAATTTCCAAAGTTAGGCAAAACAATGGCTGGAGAGACTCCTGAAGTATCAAGTAGGAAAACATCCTCTAGCATCTTAGCATCTCCCATTGGTGGCAGTGTGATAAATTCCTCTTTTAGATCAAAGAGTATGCTTGGTTCAGGTTTCGTTTCAGAACTTGCACCACCACTAGTGCTTGCTTGCCTTCTTTGCTTTCTATTTAGTCTTGCTGATCTTTCGATTTCAAGGTTCAAAAGTATGAGATGATCATCACTCCTAGAACGTCTAGTCTACATACAAGAATTCTTGCACACAAGTAGACATCATTAGACACAAAAAGAAAAAGAAAATTAAAACAAAACTGAAAACAAAAGACACTCTTTAACACTTAGTATTAATCAATCCCCAGCAACACGGTGCCAAAACTTGATAAATTTTTTACACCCATCAAAGATATCTCTATTCTTTTTAAATGTATATCAGTGTAGTGGTATGACAAATAAGGGTCATTACCAGTTGAAAATTGATGAAACTAAGTATCAAGACACAAACAAACACTGAAACTAGTTTCCTGACAGACTCGACATACAGAAGTAAACATAATTAATTACCTAAACTAGACTCAACCAAAAATTAATAAATTAATGATGGAGACACTAGACACAGTGGAGGACTTTCACATAAAATTTCAGTTGATTCGATGTTTATTTGATATGTGAATGAAATTAGATAAAACAGATGAATGTAGAAAAATTGATTAATATTTATGACGAAAGTCAATGAACAAATGAGCTAAGGGGTTTGTCATCCACCACTGTTACTCCATCTAGGCAACATATGATCAACCTAACAATATCATTCCTATGGATAAAAGTTCTCAGGAAGATTCAATTGCTATGACCTATTACCTAATCTTTATGATTACATCGGTGAAGATATGCTTATCACCGATGACTATCCCTGAAAGAACCTAAAAGTCACAAATCTGGATTTACTAAGAGATAAGCATTATGATCTAGAAAAGGTATGAGAATCTACAAAGTCTCACAAGTACACTAAGAGCATGCCTTGCTAGACTTGGAGTTTCTTATAACCAAAAAGCTTGGTTTCTTCTAAAGAGAGATTGAGAAAGATCAAGAATAATCACCATGCATCAAACCCTCATAGAATTAGATCTCTAAACCTGCATACTAAGTATTGACTCAAAGCATACAAGATAGAAATCATCAATGAAAAACCAACAAAGAAATCTCATCCAAAAACACAACAAAATTATGTCAAAATGTATATATAATCTAGACTTCATGTACGGGGCATTAAAACAGCCCCTTAACAAAGTATTTAGCTTCTCATAATGTATAAAAATGAATCAAAATAATCCATGAAAAAAACTAATACAAACGAAGAGGAGAAGGATTGCTGCAAATCGACTTCAACTCGTTAAGAAACGTTCTCGACTCGTCAAAGCTGAGCGGCTGAAATTCCTTTGGTTGGTCACTCTTGCTTGCTCGTCTCTTGCTCTCAAAATTGATGATTACCTCTTCTAAAAACCCTAAAAAGAGTTTATAACTTTATATACACACTTGATTGGGCTAAACCTTATCCATTGAAATTTTATCTTCTTTTATTTGCAAGAGACACCACATATTTATTTCTTTTTGCACTAGGAATCCTCCATTTAACTCATTTTTCTTTATTTCCTTCATAAAAATAACAAAATAAATAAACATAAGTATTTTAACCAAAAACATAACAATAAGACCAAATATCAGGGTCATTTAAGCACGATTTAGTTGCATAAAAATCCAATTATCACACACCTTGTTTGGTACAAAGCAGAGCAATCTCTTTGGTGAGTGTTGAGAAACATAGATGGTTACGCCCTTGAATATTCGAATGCCTCATGCCCTGTCTAGTGAGAATCTTTGGATCCCCAGAGGTAGGGTTCTCTTGCAAAGATAGTTGTGTTTTCCGAGAGCAAATTATATGTATGATTGTTCATCCCGATTACATCAAGATTTCCTCTATTTATAGGCATCATGTGATCGCGTATTGTATTTTCAATAAGATTCCAACAATATGTATCATTGAATGACACTAATCACAGAGAATCATTCAGACTTTATTCTTCTAGCTAACCTAAGATTGCTAGAATCATCTATGATTCATTCCCTTGGCAAGAAAGCCTTACTCATGCAGGCCGCAGGTATCGGCCCAAAGATCACAACTATACCACAAAATAAAAAATATTTATTTTTGGCCCAAACATATGACAAAAAAAAACCGTTAATCATTTTCATGCATAATTATGTTCGCATCACATAATTGATTGTTTTGTAAAATAATGCACCTTGATTGTTTTATTTTACATTACTTTTTAGAAAAGATTAATGGATTCCCCCAATCTCACACAAGGCAGAGATCGAGATGCAAATAAATTAATTTTGGATCCAAGTGCCTCTACGATGAGGAACCTAGCTCAAGAAAAAATGGGTTTATCTAGGAAAAGATGAAAGAAAAAGAAAAACTTTTTTGGAGAATCCGAATTGCAATAGGATTAGGAAAGCTTGAGATCAAGGAAGATGTCCAGCAAGATTAAAATGCGCTCCATAATAGTAGGGCATGTCTTGCATTACACAAAAACATATAAGACTTTTGATACTTCTTACATTTTGATTCCAACTTTTCGCTGGCTCTTATATCTAAGTCTAACCACAAACCACTGATCCTTCATCTTCCTGTTTCTTTACTTCTCTTTTCACATCGTCTAGTCTCGGAATGTTGGTATTCAAGGAGACTCGCTAAGAGACTTGATTGGCCCCACATTGATATGTATGCTTCATTATTAATCTAGAGCTCATTCTTTTACTGAGATTCTATTTTTCGTTTTCATGAGGATAGGAATTAAAGGTTCGGTCCCTCGGTTTAGTTTCTTCCATCTTATTATGGCGTTTGTGTGCCATTTTTGCATTGGTTGCTGGAATCATTATCATGTTATCAAGACTAAGTTTACATAAGAGAATTTACTTCTTTCTTATATATGCAGAATGTACATCCCTGTCAGCAAACACTAGCAAGTTAAATCATTTGATTCTTTTTGTTTTAATAAATAACTTTGGTGATCAACTTTGCAGGTTGTGTGATCATCGATTTGAAAATAGTTCTTGATGGATAATTTTTGTTTTTATTTTGATGTGGACAATCCTTTGGAAAATGCACACAATGTCAACAATGGTAATATGGTCATCCCTAACTTGTTCAACAAGGTATATGTTATTAATTACCCCCTTTTTTGTTTCTCAGTCGATCTATGTAGTCTTTTCTCTTGCTAACCGTTTGTAGATTATGCATATTCACGTTGGCAACAGGGTAACAAATTCACCTTCTCAAGTTGCACCCGGTGCCGTTAATGGTGTGCAACTTACAGAGAACACACAATCTAGAATTGGCACTAGCACTGGCACTACAACCACACTAGCACCACCACTCCAACTTCCAGTACAGTTACCACTACTAAGACAATTCAATCCTCTTCTGGTCCTTCACTAATCGAAAAGGACATTAGAGGATTTCGTTACCTGTATGCTTCTTCCATGGATGAGGAAGAATGTCCTACTTGTCTTGAAGGTGAGCATTATTGTTATTTATGTATATATGTTTTGTTTCATAAATTGTTTAGATGGTTGTGGTGATATTTCTGTGATTTGGTTTCTTTAACAACGCTGAGGCTTCTTATGGTTGTCTTGAAAATTGCTGCAGAATACACCTGAAAACCCAAAGTTAAAAGCCAAGTGTTCGTACGAGTATCGCCTTGCCTGTCTATACGAATGGTTAGAGGGAAGCCAAACTGATCCAGTTTGTAACAGGGTAACAAATCTAATACCTTTTCTAACACGATGTCTACAAAGTTGTCATAGAACTGGTCGATAAGTTAATTAACCTGAATATTTTTGGGTAGAACTCATTAGATACATTAACTAATTATTTTTCTTTTATATATATCTTCCACACATATATATAGGTGATGGAGTTTGATGATCTCTAAAACCACACAGTAATCATAACAATGTACTAAGAATAGTGGAACACTCTTGTATAAGGGTTAGGTAAGCAAGCAAAATTCCCAGGAGTAGATTGATCTGTATCTATATCAAGCTGACTTTTAAGTGGTTGTAATCTTCTGATATATCGATCTCTTCCAAATTAAGATTGAAGCTGTAAATGTAACCTTGAATAGATTGCTCAACATGGAATAAATTCTTCCCCTTTTCAACATTCATAATTTTCTAGCCATGTCTTTTCAAGTTATCATCAACAGAGAGCTAGATAATAGTTCTTATAACAAAGCCTAAACTTCACCAACAACGCTTAGTGTAGCAAAATATCTGATGAAGTACTAATGTACTTTATTAGTCTATCATAGATGGGGGGAAATAGTTACTCCAACTAGGTAACAGCTACTTCACTTACACTTGGCAATCAACATATTACTTGGTGATGATATTCATGAAGTAAAGCATCCAAGGTTGAATGAATACAATGATGGTTCAAGAGTAAGATACAACTAGTTCCTCCTCACGTGAAAGAATTGATCATTTTGTTGTGTGCCCCTGCATACATCAAAGATATACACCTTATACAACTCACACATATAGTCCCTAAAATAATTTAACTAATTTTTATGATGACTAATATATTACCCAATATTCAAACAAGGAAGTAGAGCCTGTGGTAGCATATTAAGGCCATTATTTTGTTGTTGCTGCTGTTGTGGCTCCCAGATATGAACCTCCCGCATTGCCGTTACATCCTTCTCTTTCTCCTGAATCTATATCAAATAATTGTGTAATTAGGAAAGTTGACACTAAAGAAAAGAAGAGCCTTGCATTATTGCATTAGTCAAGACTCTGATGACACGCCTCATATACAGTGTATTAGTAGATGAATGACCTTCTTAGAAAGTAAGTTGTTTTGCACCTGCATTGCCTTCTCCTGTCTTTGCAGCTCAGAGATAGACTCATTCATGAGTTGATTCTGCAAGGAATCAGGGGAAATTATGAGGACCATGGCAAAAATCTGAAGAAAGAGTACTAATAAATAATAACCAAGCTAGCAAGTAGCACAAGACTAAAAGCACAAACAAAAACAAGAACTAACTACAGCTAGTCGCCATACTTTTCTTGATCGAATTTGCTTAAGGGCATTGTCAAGCTGTTGCTCCAAACTCTGAATCTCCTTGACACTCAAGGGCTCCAAATTTTCTCCCAAATAGTGGCTGCATGTTAATCGTAACGTTCAAGTAAATTTATACTGAGAATCAATTCATACAGGCCAGCAGAACAACTGAATTAGTAGGGGACAAGTTATATCTAGCTAAACACTACAATCAATAAACTTATATACCTGAGGTTTCTTTGTAGAAGTTCAACTTTCACCTTCAATCTAGCATATTCGAAGGTCCAGTCACCCTGTGAATTACCAAGTGACCTAATTAGCATAGAATACATGAAACTCATGGTTATTGTAACAGTAAAATGGCAAGTACCTGTGATTCGAAATCAGGTTCAATCAGTTGTCTTTCTGCGTACGAGTACCTCTCATAACGTTCAAGTATATTTTCCATGCTGCTAAAGTCATAACAGAGCATCATCAGCATATATGTAACTAAATCAAGTACTTAACCAATATCTAGGAATCTGCAGTACCTCTGCACTAAATCGAGTTAAGCATGGAAAGTAGAAGTTATACATATTATTAATAAATCTTGTCAACCCATAAATTATATTCATTGAAATTGTAAATCACTTCAATAAAATAAATATTGTAGTCTAAAATAAGAATTTTATATATTTTTTTAGATCAAACATGTAAAGCAACACAAACAAACAAATTTTTATTTTATTTTATTTTTTTAATCTGCAGAAAGTGAACTAAAACATATGACTTGGGCCAACAATTTGCATTACTCAACGAACCAAATATTAATTGACAAAAGAGACACTGATCCAGTTGTTCATACATGCATCCATGCCATTAGATATTTTTTTTTTTTGGGAAGAACCCATTAGATCTGTACATCAGGGAAAGTTTAGGATTAAAAATTGCTTTGTTCTTTTAACTATAAAGTGTGGTGTCATCTTCTCTCAATTAAGGACATGTGTATAATAATGGCATATTCCCTGCAAATCAAATCTAGTGCCTCCATTGCTGAAATTAAAAAAAGAAAATTAAATCAATTTTCAAACATTCCAAACTATATTCTGGAATCAATTCCACAACAATGCATATATTGTGGTGTCATCAAAATGCACCAGTAAACTGATATTTTTACTGTAAAAAAAATCTGTGTTTGAGATTAGTACTACATGAAGTTGCACATCATCCCAGAACCAGGCCATGCCTGAAAGCGCAGATGAAGTACTAATCTCAGACACAGATTTTTTTTTTTGGCTCATTAAGTACTTGGATTCTGTCATATATAACTGGACTCCTTCTTTATATCAAATCAAGTACTTCAACCATCATCGATCTCCCAGCTAGCTTGCATCGATCCACATGCATGACAAATACGTACATACAGCTTTTTAATTACTTAAATCTTATTAAGCACAGAATCTAATACTCTCTGGATATTTACCAAGCTAGCCATGATGAAGATCGATCACAGTTGAGGAAAAAAAGAAAACACATCCAGAAAAACGAAGAACAAGAAGAAGATGAAGAAGCTGGATAAGTAGCTAGGTATGAGATTGTAGTACCACGAATCCGATGCGTACTCAAAGAGCTTCCCTTTGTTAGAAAAGACTATCAGCCCAACCTGAGCATCGCACAAGACAGAGATCTCATGCGCCTTCTTAAGCAACCCTGTTCTTCTTTTTGAAAATGTCACCTGCCTGTTGATCTTGTTCTCTATCCTCTTCAGCTCAACCCTACCCCTTCCCATGTTGATTGATATCTCTCTCTACCTAGCTAGACAATTTAACCGTCTTCTCTAAGTAACCAACTTCTTTCCTTTTTTATCTTGATCGATCTCTCTAAGTCTAATAACTACCCCAAACAGACTCTACTGCCCCCCAAAAAAGAAACACAACCTGAAACTGGAAGTTCCTAAGCTAAAGGGAGTATGTAAATTGAATGGGTTTTTTCTTCTTCTTCTAGCTTAGCCTCATTTCTGAAAGGGTTGTCTGGGGAAAAGGCATGTGCAGAATGTATGTATATATGGGAAAAGAAAACAATGAGTTTAGATATATTTCTAATTTCTAATGGAGGGTTAAAAGCGGTTTTAGTGAGTAGAGTGGTTTTGGTGGGAAACCAAAAAACCGGGAGTGGTTTAAGGATGCGTTGTTGAGTTCCCATTGGGTGCAAGTACTATGTTGTCGTTTCTTTACGATTGACAACACTAGCCAGACTAGCTAGCTTTGGCTGTGAGTCGTACGGACGGACATATGGGGTCTCTCTCTCTCTCTCACACACATTTTGTGTACGTGATATGATGCTGTGATATATACGTGGGTTTAAACTCAGCTGGTAATAGTAGGAGTCGTTGTTACAGTCATTTTCACGAGTCGTGTGAACCAGACGTCAAATCATGCAAAGACTAGTTCGATGAGGATGGACATGGTTAGATGGATTTAGTTTGCCCCATACCGCCGATCAAACTTGTCATGCTTTAATGCTCTTTTGCAAATTGCAATAGATAGTTTCTAATAACGTGAATTCTTAAAACCTTAGAGAAAAACTAATTATCATAAAACTATTTTTGAATTAAATGGCATAGTCTGATTTCTTTTGTGGGAAAACGATAAAATACATTAATAAAGAAAATTCTCGTACATTGATAAACTAAAAAAATAATACGAAACAATAAAACACGGATATTGGTATTTGACGTGCTTGATTTATGAGTAGCTAGCTAGCTACCTTCAACACCACAGTAATTCTCGAAAATTGAGTCATCGACGTCGTTTTTTCGACTTTAGAAGAGAGAAAACTCAATAAACAAGGGAGACAATTTTGAACGAATCCTGTCATCCAATCCTAAATGCCACTTTTTACTTCTCCTGGATCCCAAATTTGATACCAAGAAAACAAAGATTGTGTACCACCCTCCAAGGGCCCATACGTGACCAGAGACATAGGCCCAAAAGCCCAAATCTAGCTTTTGTGAGCAGTTGGCCATGAGGTAGGAAACAACCGACGTGCATCTTATCAGTTTCCTTCCCCGGTTGACATTCCCGTCGTCCGTGCTAGCTCATCCTACCCTATCGCGACCCACCACCATCATATCTGGCCTCCATGTAAGCCATCGGTGACCCTTCCAAGATCAGTCTCCAGCATAGAACCGACGGCACATGACCATCAACTAGGTCGTGAAGCACCATCGCCATCTCCAGGTCACCCGTCAACACAGGTCCGTCGATGGAAAAAAAATCATCCCTCCCGAACTTAAACCTTGCACGCTGAGATCTTTGATCGGCGACCCTCACACCCAGCCGTGAATCCAGCCCCAAACCACCTACCTCAAATGAGAAGCAACTAGCCAACGCCAGGAGAGAAGCTCGCTCCGAACTTTTGCTGCCAACACTCTTCCCCATCCACGATGGATGACACTCGACCGACAACCCAAACCTCGGCCACCCACCCCCATAAATAGACTCCGGCGAGAGCCAACACCACACGAAAGCGACCGCGATGGGAAATGATCTCAACAAGGAATGCAGCATTCTGGCGGCGGCACTGTGTTCCCAAGCCTAGCTATGCTAGGGTTTCTCAACGGGTGCTCTGAATTACCCGGAGCTCTCTACCTCTCTACGTCTCATCTTTTTATTTCTCCTATTCATGTATATATAATTCCATATGGCCAGTGGCGGAGGGAGAAAAAATTTCAGTGGGGGCGAATAAATTGAACAAGCATGTGATAAAAAAAAAGATATTGCCTTATGAATTATGAACTCCATCAAATAGTCAAACCTACTATAACTGTCTTGATTAGCGGTCTAATCAAAAACGATCATTTGATTCAATTTAGAAAATTTCAATCGGTAACTAAATGAAAAAGAAAACAAGAAATTATATGAGAGATGAAGAAAATGTAAATAATCATATGACGCAATAGCTTTACAAGACAATGAAAGTCGAAAGAAGAGTAAATCAGTGAAGTATGAAGTTTATAACTATTAAGTCGTTAACTTTTTCTTCCTTTTTGTATCTTTTATAGAACAAAAAAGTTTAGCCCAGATGAGAATAGAGGCCGAGAGGGTTTTTTTTTATATGAACATTGTCAAAGGAACTGGAGAAATCTTTTACATTCTTTATAATATATTTGTCTTAAAAGTTGATATAATATAATATTTATATATAAAAAGCTGCCAAATCAACTTACATAAGCAACATAGCAAGATCTGCCAGTCTATATAAAATAATAGATTAGTAATGTGTGCATGTGTGTGTGTTTGTGTATATATATGTTTGTTAGAGTCAGTGTGGTCGAGTAGTGTTATTGAACATTCAACTTGTACATAGACTCAAATCTCAGAGAGGGCGGTCGTCCCACTCGATCTGAGTTGACTCCGCCACTGCATATGACCTGATTTGATTATTAATCAAGTGTACAAATCCATATCGTTATGAATAAATTGAGAGTGCTAGTGTTAGTGAGTAACATGTTATTTCCATGTCAAATACTTGGATGATACATGTGTGAAATATTTACCTTTGTCCATATATATACCATCAAATACTTGGTTGCTTCTTTTTAAAATGTACAAAGGTGATAAATAAAGCATATGTGGAATTGTGGAAGCATGCCTTCCAAAGATTCAATTATATATCCTGTCCATGTATTCTGCCCTATTCACGAACCCGTTATAATCCGAACATATTTTTCCTACCTACTGACAATATGGAGGGGAAAGAATCGCCTCCATCTTGAACCCTCCGACCCAAATTTAGAAATCCAGCCTGTCCATTTATACATCTCATCTATTTAATAAATTACGGCTTTTTGTCCCCAAGGTTTTATAGCCATTTAAATCTAGACCAAAAGAAGCACATGTGACTGATTTGAGCAATGTAGTAATACGTATTAAGAGCATCTCCAGCAGTATTACTCAATTTTTTCTTATTTTGTGTAAAAGTATATCGCAAAGTCATTTTAGTTACAAGTTTTTGTACTTTTGCTCCAACAACAAAACTTTAAAATTTAGTTATATTTGAATAAATGTTAAGTTTTGATTGGTTGATCAATATAATTTATTAAGTATATTTAGAAATTAAATGCATTTGTAACATAAAAGGAAACAATTTATTACAATGTTAGCTATTATGATTACCTATATTCTTTGTTTTAGGTATAGAAATAAGGGATGAAATTGCATTATTTAGGGATTTCCTATTATAGAGAATGTGATAGGGGAGCTGCTGGAGTCTAAATCTTGTTAAAACACCAATAATATTGAATAAATAGATGTTTAGGGGATCTGTTGGAGTTGCTCTAACGTACTACATGGTTTGGTTATCAATAGAAATGTGAGAACTTAACCTTTTATTTTGCTTTCCAGAATTGAAAAGGTTGGGGGAAGTAAGTGTGAACTCCTCCCGTAATTACATAATACATGCGAGACAGTATTTATGAACAGTTTGTGAATAAGCTCAAAACATGCATCGTGTATATATGTGTACTTTAGAGCATCCATCCCTGCTGCACAAATTTGTTACGACTTTGGGTTGAGGTCGCTCCATTTATCTCATTTGTTACCTCCTCACGTTTGTAGCTGTTAATCCAATAACAGAGCACAAAATTAAAGCCTAAAAATGAGAGTTATTTGATCATATAGGCTTGATAATAATGCCCCATACTTAGCATGTATATATAGTCACCTAATTTGCACTGTATTGTTGTTGTTGTTGCATTCAAAAGGCTCAAATAAACCTTTATCTGATTGATGAGCAATACTGAACTCTTTGCCTGTCCCTGAACGTTTAACAGCTGCATTGCTCTCCTCCAACTGTTCTCAACAAAAATAATTCAGAAGCCAAATACATGTTTGAAAACTCTATTGGGGCGATGACAAATCGCATGCTAATTTATAAGGAAGAAGATTGTCGATCTGGGCTGTTGTCTGTTGACAAATGAATGACATGGCCGAGTAATTGTCAAGTCTATCTAACTATATATACGTACCTTCCTTCTCAGTTCATCGTTTGCTTCGAGCAGCATCTCTTCCTGCACGCAGATTGAAATTCTTGAAAAACTTGATTGGTAACGCAGCTCAAACATAGAACATTTGATCGATTTATAAAGTATAAATAACGTTATCAAAATAAGTTACATATACCTTCCTCTGAAGATCAGATAGCTGATCAAGTATATGTTGGCTCTGCAAACAGTGATGAATGGAAATCTTTAAGTCTAAAATCCCTATTGCTGGTTTCTAAGTGCACATTGAAACTTGCTTGATTTAGGATGATCGATAACCACTCAACAAGAATAAAAGCATACACTACCAAGTTTACCAAAAGTTGAAATTCGAACTCGCCAATTGATTGGATGCATGAAGATCAAAAAACTATATCTATGCAACAGATCGGTACGCAAATTAAAAGCTCATATTTTTTATTTATTTTTAATGGAAAAACTCATAGATAGACCAATTCAATAGTAAGATCAAGTAATCAATCTATTAAAAGTAAGCACGTACTCAAAGGAAACCTCGATAAACTTGAAGCTGATGAATCAATGTCGTTAAACAATAAGATGTAAAGCTAAATTCTATTGAGAAATAGACCAATTAACACGTATATGTAATTTTTGACGAAAATAATATATCATTTAAAAGATTTTTGAGTAAATACACAACTGAAAAACAACTCTAACTTTAAACTAAGAATAAACTAATCAGGACAAATATTATTCTTAAAACCAATAAGCTCAAACAATGCGAGCTTACTTGCATCTTTCAAGGACCAACGAAAAATAGAATAATTCTTACGCACCCAAGTGGTATTACAATTTTAATTTACTACTTGAGAAAAAAATTGGTGATCGTTATGGTAATCTGAGTTAGTATTCATGTAATTGAGTTGTATTTGAGATAATTACTTAATTTAGAAACTCAATTACAACTTTTGAACAAATTTTTCTCAAAGTTGTAAATTTGATTCAATTAGTTGTGATTATCATAAATAATCATAAAAATATGTAGTAATTGTGGTAATATTTGTCTTAAATATTGTAAGTTCACATTTAAATATATTATAATTTTAATTCTCAAGTACTAAATAAATGTATAACATACTCCAAACCATCCTTGGTGTACCAAGTCCCACGAAAAACATATGAAAGATGGACAATATATGTATAACTCATGTATACCATATATATATATATATCCGCAGTTACTCAGTTAGAGGAAATAAAGTAGTACCTGTCTTGACCTAACTCGCTTCAATGACAAATCTAGTTCATTCTCAAGCTGCTGAAGCTCGTCTATGCCTAAATGATCCAGCTCTTCCGCAAGAAAATGTCTAAAACTCATGCCATGTAAAATATTTTCCATAAATGAGAATTTGTTCATGAGTGATGTTCATGTCATCTAGCTAGCTAGTACATTCACGTGCAAAGTGTGCATTATGTGCAAAGTGTTCCAGTAGTGTAATATTGTGGAAAAAATATTTGAATACGTCCTATGCTCCTAGCTAGAGGGCACGAAAACTTCAGTATCAAATAGATCTACCTCTGCGTACGTTTCAGGACCTCCACTTTAGCCTTTAGCTTCTCGTATTCTTGGTATATGCTCTGCTTGGCAACAAGAAATCAAGCAGTTCATTAGAAAATGAGCAACATATAAAGATTTGGTGGATGAAATTTCATTACCAACATGGCAACATGTAGCCAAACCAGAGATAGAGAGGTTTCGGATTTGGAACTTGATTAATTAGGCAAGTGCTTCATATAACAAAGTAATTAATTAACCTGTGCATCCTGAGATGATTGACCCGCTTCCAATGCTGCAAACGTGTAAGTTTGATACCTCTCAAGTATCTTCTCCATGCTGAAATCAAATTGTAGAAGCACCAATTGATGTAAATGTATCAATATATATAATTATAACTCTTTCTGAGGAGATTAAGCATATGATTAATTAATTAAGTGAACTATACGGCCGGTGACCAATTGAAATTAATGTATATATATATACACACACTGGATTTCAATTCTACACAAGAAAATTGAAATTTTTTTGTTTGGGCAAGATAAAATATCTTATTATTAGGCTTTGAAGGTTGGATTAGGTGACCTAGAAGGTTAGTCCATAATGTTTGGGTTGGATTAAGACAAGTTAGGAAGCCGGTACCTAAGGCCCACATTAAATTGATTGCTACCTTTCCTTGTGAGGAAATGATTCCCTGACGAGTTTATCATCAATATCTTAGACTTTGATGATAAAATCTAGAAGTAAGATTTCGAACAAATAGAGTTGCTTTGTGAGTCTAATTGTGAAGAGTTTTAGATATACATCAACAAGTAGTTGCTTTCTATAAATAGAGGAGGTTAACGGAAGAGAAGAGATCCTATGATCACATACATACTTTACTCTCGGCAAACTACCTTCTCATCTTGAGAAATCTCTGCAACCATCGATCAAGAGATCATTCACCCGAAAGAGCGTGAATATCTTGCGATTTACGGACGTAAAACACTGCAACCAGTGATCAAGTGGTCATCACCCGAATGAGCATGATTCTCTTGCGATATACGGACGCAACACCATGTGTTCTCAACACTCTGTCAAGGAGATTGTTCTGCTTCACACCGAAGGAGTTGTGAGGTATCGATCTTCGTGACTTTGCGAGAGACACGAAAACCATAAAGTCATAAGTCACTTAGTCGAGAAGGATCCATCAGGCGTGATTGATGCTCTTCCCGTCCCAATCGCTTATTAGAAGTCAAACATATATAAGTACGTGACCGAAAAAAGAAAACAGTTTAAAAGCCACTCAAAATCCTGGAAGATTTTCGTGCCAAACACTTTCACTCACGCAGTCACGCATGACTTCTACATCTGATGAAAAACCCACTTCGAAAGCAAACGATTTCCTAACAGACTATCACTAATTCACTATAACGAGGAAAGCAAGGAAACCCTTAATTAACAAAAACAATTAAATATATATCCTTTGAGGGATTATTAATTAAGCCCTTGATTTTGTTACCCTTTAAGTAAGGATATTTTAATGGATCAGAGACCGGTGTACATGTCCGATCCGTACGTACGTACCTGGAGGCGCTGCAGAACTCGTAGAGCTTGCCACGACTGGAGGAGATGATGAGAGCAACTTCAGCATCACAAAGGAGCGACAGTTCGTAAGCCTTCTTCAGCAACCCATTCCTTCGCTTTGCAAAAGTTACTTGCCGATTTATCTTGTTCTCGATTCTCTTCAGCTCCACCTTCCCTCTTCCCATCTCTCTCTGCTATTTAATAGTACTGTACTCTGGCTTCTAAAAGAGACTGGACCGTGGTAAAAGGTTTATAGTTTGTGCCTAAATAACTAGCTGCTTTGCACGTTAAATTATACTTTCAGTAAGGTTGGGGTAATGAGGAGGGAGGTACGTCCGTACTAGATTTTTAATTTTATGTCTTCTGGTTTACGATTTGACGATGCTGCTTGCTTTCTTCCTCTTCCTTCTTTTCTTTTTTCCATTCTTTTAATAAAAGAGTTCATTATTGTTTCCAACAGTTCGGTACTACAACAATGACAGCAACGTCAACTCATCTGTTCGTTCCCAATTTCAGGGTTTTACGTGTCGACCATACATAAGTCAAAGAACGCGTACTGGTGGACATTAGACCTCGCTATCAAATATCAATAGTGAGTAGCGACAGTGCTCAGAGCTGAGACCATCTCCGATTCAAGGTTAAATGGTTGATATAGTTTCAAAAAATTTCAATATTATTTTTCATATGATATTTGATTGGATCGGAATTTTTTTAAACATAAAATTTAAATAAATATTTAAAAGATGAGTGATTTCAATATATACTTATATTATGTGATTTTGTCTAAAATAATTGCTCATATATACAAATTTTCAGTGAATTACGTTTGATACTTCATTTATAGTATTTCATATATATATATATAACTTTTTAAATACGAACATCCGCACGGTGATAATGATAAGGATTTAATTATTTTGAGTATCTCGTATTTGATTTAAACTATTTAAACCATTGATGTTATAGATATCCTTTTATGGAGTACACCTACAAAATTTCAGCAATTTGATAATCGTTTGATCATCCAAAAGGTAAAATATTACAAACAAATAAGGAGCATCAGATAAATATTGACGATATATAAATGAAAAATCAAATGGCCAAACGATTTCTGATTAGACTCAAATTTTGTAAGTGACTTAGTTGAAATAGTATCTTTAGCATGAGTGTTTTAATTGTCAAGATTTGATGTCTAAGTGAGGTAAAACGGAAAAATTCGTACCGTGCAAATGTCCTTAGCTGAATAGGATATATATATATATCATATTCAACGGTTCAAAAATAGAGAAAAGTTCCGTTTTCTAAAAAATTAAAAAAACTAATAGCATAATCACTACAAGAAAAAATTAAATTTGTTACAGTTTTTTGCGACAGTGATAACCTATCAATTGCGATGGCAAAACACCCGTCACAAATGTGGACTTTTTGTGACGGAAAACATGGGCCGTGGCAACTAATTTTAGCATTTGCAACGACAAAACCAGAGTTGGACCAATTATTTGCGACGTCATTTTTCTGTTGTCAAAAAAGGTTTCATCAATTATGACGGAAGAAAATCGCCGTCGATGTAAAATCATTTTTGACGACAATTGTCTTTTTTTGCAAATACAACCATTGAATGTGATTAATAGGATGATCTAAGCATGCTATTAAAAAATTATAAGCTTGTGACTTGAATTCGACCTCGTTCTGTGTTGAACCGTTGTGATCCTAATGTGATTTAGACTAAAACTCAATTTGTCACTATGTAAAAAATTAATTTGATACCAAGTTTCATACACGTATTCTTGTAAGGTTCATATCTATCTTACCATGTCAAAAAAAATTACCAAAAAACATTAATTTAGCTACACTCCCCATAGGGAGAATGAGCAATATCCATCTAAAGTTAATTTTAGTATTTTTGTATCATTTGACTTCATTGATTGGGCTCTAAATAGATAGCACGATCATATTTACTACGATGTAGACACGTGTGTTTGGAGTTATTTCTCATTGGACTATTTCGGTTTCTCATATTGCCTAAATTGCTCATATGAGTACTAATGTTGTTTATATTGTTTGTTGTTTATAAGAAAAAATAAATCTTTATGAAACTAAATCTCAAGAAGTATTCAATTTCCAAATTTGACCGTTGGGTGAGATGAACAGTGTTAGAGAAATTAGTTCCCCGCAATCTTAACTAAAGGAATTAGCTAAGATAAATGTTGTAATTCTTCTAAAACCGCAAGTGCATGGTGTCAAGTAATAATATAGATAAGGAAGTCAAATGTCGAACCCACAAGAATTGACTATCCTAACTCTATAACTCCTTCACGCAAGACTCAATTATGACAAAATTCACGAACAATGAATGTGACTAAATATGAGATGGGATAATGTATCTCGTGATGTTAGGTCCCTTGGAAACCATACATCGTGAGGGGTGGTGTCACTACGATGATAAATGCAATTCCGATTGGTTGGTTTAATTAGGTGGTAAATACAAAGTAAAAGTAAGCAAATGCACAAGATTAATTCAAAGAAAATGAATGGGTAGCTAGAGGTGATACCACTAACCACCCGAAATGTAAACAATGTCTAATTTTTTATTAAAGTGATTTAGTCTGGTTTACCCAATTTTTGTCCAAATCGTAATCTTTTGGGTTATGTTTGACTGTGATCCAAACTCCTAAACCACAAGAGAGGTTAGAAGGATTCAAACCGACATTAGCGCACGTTGCAACCCAAAGCTAAACTCTAAATTTTTTGTGCCTAGACTCTAACCATATGTTGTGAAAGAATGAGTGTTGATAGTCAATATGTGCTCAATGTGGAAGGTTTCATTCCCGAGCTTCTATTGGAGGACTAGAGAGATGTGACTCTTGTGATTCTCCCAATCCATACCCACTTAGATATGAATTGAAAGAACCAACGAGTACTCATGTGAATTTTGGCCTATATGAGCTTTACTTAAGCCTCTTAAGCCCATTGGGACTCAAGCATACTTGGATTATTTCTATCGTTTAAGAGGAAACCAACCAATAAAGCCTAACTTTGTTGGAATCAAACTCTAGTCATGTTTATATGTTCATCTAACTCTAGGTAATTACCAATTTCAAAGAAAGTTCATGTTTTATATTCTCAATACTCACATCAACTTAGCTACGGTCAACACAAGTACTTAGAACTCATTAAATAAGCACAAACATATAAACAACCCACAAACACATAATAGATTCATCACAACCCATTCACAACATATATATACTAAAAACATGAATCATAGCATAAATCAAACCATTGTTTAACACATCAAGTGGCTAGGGTTTGACCCATACCCTCCCATAAGAGTACTACTCACTATACATACTTAGAATCAAGTTTGAGTACATCAATAGAGTAAATAAAGTGAACAAGTAACTAAAGAGTCTCCCCCAAGTAAGCCAAGCTTCGTCAAGTCCACCCTTGTACTTCAAATCCATCTTCTTTGCTCCAAATGCCTTAAAGCTTGTGGAGGAGGTAAGGAAAAACTTTAGGACCTCAAAAGGCAAGGGACATGAGGGTTTACTTCTCACTTCTTTGAGTTCTAGCCATCTAACCAAACCCTAAGAGAGAGATGAGAAGGTGAACACCAAAACTAAGCCAAGATGGGGATGAAGGATGGGAGGTGTTTATGGTGATAGTGATGGGTGAAGATTTGGCCTAGATTGGTGATGGTATTGAGGAGAGATTTTAGAGGGTTGGAAGAGAAAAGAAGTAGAGAGAGAATGGCTAAAGGTGCGTGAGAGATTGTAAAAAATGTGATGTGTAGGAATCAAGTGGATAGGGAGAGAGAAAGCAAATCTGAAGAAAAAAAAATCACATATGCATTCTCGTTGGGTTCATATCTATCTTACAATATAAAAATATTGATCACAACCTGAAACTTAATTTCTAGACCCTAACCCTTAACCCTTAAATCATAACCCCTAAATCCCAGCCCCTGAAATGGAAGTACATTTTTTTTTATAAATATCTGAAAAATTAATTTTGAGTAGTTGCTTAAAACTCATCAAAATCAACCATAAGATGTAACCATTATATTTATATAATGTTTTAGAAATACAAATTCAACCCAATTCGGATTAGTTTAGAATTTGATCAATTAAATTTAGTGATTATCAAAAAATAGTTAAAAGACGAAAACGATCGTAAAATATAATTCGTAAACCCATTTCCGAAGTTATGGGTGTTTGTCTTATCGTAAAAACATAATTTATCAACTAAATAGAAATTAATTGAAATTTGACATAAAAATTTGATGTAAGAATAAAAACTTGTTATATATATCTACTAATGTTATATAATTTAAGCGTTCGTAGGTCTATATTCGCTCCACATCAATATTAATGAAATTGAATTTGGACAAAACAACCGTTAGATATATTCATCACAACATAATATGTAAGTGGACGAAATTTTGATTAATACGAAGTTTGGTAAGAGTTTGATCAGGGTAGTCAACCAAAAAATCAAAAATTCAAGGAAACATAAACGTTTATAAACGTTTATTCGGAACTCCATTTTTCGAACCGTCAACATTCACAGCCCGATAATTATTTACTTTCTACCCTCAATGAAAAAATATGCATTTTAAGATGGTATACATGGTCGTGCTCTTTGATCAGAGGAAATGAAATTCATCTTTGACAATGAATCGGTCCACCATTCGTCGTCTAAGTACGACTTAGACAACAAATATATATTCATCATCTAAGTGTTTATGGGTTAAGGTTTAGGGTTAATGTTTGGGTATAATCTTAGAAAACGAAATGGATATTATTTGTCGTCTAAGTATGACTTAGACAACGAACTCAGATTTTCGTCTAGGTGGGTTAGGGTTTAGGGTTACTGTTAGGGTATGGTTTTAGACAACGAAATGTGTACCAATTCGTCGTTTAAGCACGATAAAAAAAATTTCGTCGTTTTAAGTTCTACTTAGATGGCAAAAAATTTCACTTAGGTGACACTTTTGGATTCCGTCATAAAAAGAACTTAGACAACAAAATTTGTTTTGTAAGGTGACGATTTCTTGTTTCTTCATCTAAGTTTTTTGTAGATGACGAATTTTTCTCTTAGGTGACGCTTTATATATATATATATATATATATATATTTCATCGTCTAAGTGTTACTTAGACGACAAATTTTTTATCTTAGGCAACAAAGTATATTTTCGTCACCTAAGTGGTACTTAGACGACGAATCCTTAATAATTTCGTATTTAAGTGTGTTTTTCTGGTAGTGTGTACTTCTGTACTAGTTTCAAGTTTCCAAGGGTACCAAATGATTGTCTAGGTTAACAAATATGATTGTGCATCAGTAGGATTAAATGAATAGTTTTGGCTTAACATATGATAAATCAAATCACTAAGCATCTATTTTCTAGCTATTTTGCTTGATGTCTGATACTCTTTTGTTGGATGTAGATCTAACAGTATTTAACTACAATTGACCAAGAATTGAACTCACTGACCACCATAGCATGACTGCATTACTTACAAATTTGTCTTTGTCTTGATCAATAATATTTCCTTTTGGGTTAACTTCATTGGTTTTCGCTCTATTTTGTGCTTATAAGATCATCTAAAACCATGCAAAAACTCGTACCTCATTATGAGCTCCTAAAAGTATTATTTATTTGAGTCCTCCCCCATCTCCAACAATGAAGACTTATACCTTATCAAAAATTTATTTTATTTCATTTATTTTTTTATCACTGGCCCACCCAAAAATTTGAGTCTCAAGGCTCATATTGAGACTCATTTTGAGGTATGAGGCTAATATTTTGTACCAATAAAGAGGTAAAATTGGAGAAAGTCTTATTATGAGGTATATGATTGGGATGGTTGAAGATTATCTAAACGAAGTAACGAACAATCATCGATGAATATTTGACTATTAATTTATTGATAGTGAAATTAGCATATCTTTTTTACAACATAAATCACATTCTTTATATTTTCAAGTAAAAATGTATATCAACTACACACGAAAGACAAAAAAAAGTAGATGTGATTTGTAAAAATAGGGTGCAATTTTATTTGTTTATCAAAAATCAAAATAGACATCCCAAAAAATATATAAGTGAGGTCTCACCCTCTCTATGATAATGAATGATAATAGGGTAAAGGATAAATAAGGTCAAATAGAAAAGATGCATACCAAAAAAGTCACCTAACTTTTTTTATCCAAAATAAGGTCACATTCCTAACAAAGATAGCCTTAAAATTGACAATATTTATGGCCGTGCCATTTTTCTATACCAGACAAAACCATTTCACAATTCAGTTTAGCCTCTCTCTCCTCTTCTCTCTTTCGATTTCAATGAAAGATCTGACCCGCCTCTGCCAACCTTCTCAAGCCTTTGACGAACATCACAACCCCAATCTCACTCGACGTCGCGTTGCCTCCACCTCGGCAGCGCTGATTTCCAGTTCACACTATTGGTTCGTTGAAAAATTGTGTCACAAATCAGTTCATGTCCCAACAGACATGGATGAGTAGGAGGATTGAATAACTACGGTGACTTTCTCATGGTGTCATCTGATTAGCTATCCTCCAGGACACGTCCAGACCTCCTCGACATCACCACTGCAGGCGCCACATATCACTTTCTTTCAGTGATGGTGGAGGCAGCAAAGTCTAGCTATCAATGCTAAACCAAACGGCTTGCCGCTCTAGTCAACTCGAGTTCATGTAATCAATCTAGCTCTTACCTTCTTCTAATTTCCACAAATTAATTATGTTTCTAATTTTACAATAAGCTTGAGAAATTGATTGATTAGTGCTAGTTATAAGCTTGAGAAATTGATTAGTGCTGGTTTTGTTAGTGGTGATTGATTGAAGAAATTGAGGAATCTAGGAGTACTTGTTGGATTAATTAGCAGCAGTTGTGATAACTGTTGAGTTAACTATCGATAGTTATGGGTAACTCTTGAGTTAACTATCGATAGTTGTGGGTAACTCTTGAGTTAACTGTTGATAGTTGTGGGTAGCTATGCTTTAATTTTGTTGTCACGTTACTGTACGCAAGTACTATGAGAGTTAACTGTGATTGACTATGTGTTAATTGTAGTGTTCATAGTGGGTTCATTATTAAGATCTAGTCATTTGCTATTTGTTGGATTAGTTGTCTATAGATGTGGGTAGCTGTCAGATTAATTGTTGATAGTTGCGAGAGTTCACCATCGATAGCTATAGGTAGCTGTGGGTCTATTTGGTAGCCTTGCTATGTAATCAGCGAACAATTTTACTCATAAATTGTATGATATGATGGCCAAAATGTTTATTACATACTATAATTTTATGTCTATAGTGTAGCTAGAAAACTTCCAGGAGAATAACATAGATCCTTTATTTTAGCCTCGTATAAGTCATAACTAGTGTTTCTTTCCAATTATTTTTATGGTTTCGTTACTTGTCTATGCTTGTTTTTTGGATCAGCAAGGCATCCCTTCTGATCAGCAGAATAATATCTTTGTCGGTAAGTAATTGGAAGATGGTAGAGCCCTTGTAGATTATATTATCTATAAGTAGTTGACTCTTCACCTGGTTTTGAGGTTGAGGGGAGGGACTATGATCAAGGTCAAGATTCTCCTTGGAAAGAAATTGATATTGATATTGAACTAATTGACACTATTGATAGAATCAAGGAAAGAGTTTAGGAGAAGGAAGGGATTCCTCCAGTGCAACCGAGATAATTTTCTATGATCATTTTCACATCTTCACAATTATGGTTGAGATAGTGTTGGTTGTTCCACATCTTCATAAGTGAGGGATTATGTATGAGATTTTAACCCAGAGAACGTACTCGTAGACGATGATGTTCATGTTAATTACTTTTGCACTTTGCCCTTTATTGTTGTAGGAACTTTTATGGAAGTTGTATGCCAATTTTGGTTTCTAAGTGGATGCCTCTGATATAGGTGATGCTAATTGATTTTGGACCGTTGTTTGGGATGACTGAGTACATATCTACTGAGATTTTGATGTCTAAATGCGATGACAAATATGCAGATTAGTGGAGTATCATATATTGTTTTATGAGTTGCTTAGTGGTCAAGAGTTTACTTTCAAAGATCTTATGTATCACGTTCTTGTAAATGATGATGGTGTATGATTATTGATATTTTCCACAAAGATCTTATGTATCACATCAAAATTTATTATTGCACATATGAAAGTTCAATGTGGGTAGTTTGAGAGTTCACTTAGGGTATGTATAAGAGTTCACTGTTAGTAGCTGTGATGTGAGTTAATTGTATGTAGTTGTAGTAGGTAGTTGTGGGTTAACTGTGGTTCAATATAGTTAGTTTAGAGTTAACTATGAGTAACTATAGATAACTGTGGGAAGTTTAAGAGTTCATTGTTGGTAGCTGTGGTGTAAGTTAACTATATGTATCTGTAGTAAGTAGTTGTGGGTTCACTGTGGTTAGCTTATAGTTAACTGTGGGTAACAGTTTCATCTAACTTTACAATAATTAAGTATAGTTGACTCTGATGTTGTTCACTGTCATTGGTTGTGGGTAGCTGAGTTGTTTTACCTGTAGGTAACTATCTCTGGTTGTGGTATGTTAGTAGGCTTGCCTTAGCTAGAATTTGATGGATACCATGATTTTTGTGTTTGTTTATAATTATGGCTAGTTGCTTGGGTTAACTGTTAGTTAGCTGTCAGTAACTATGGGTAATTATAATTAATTTTTGGTTGTTGTATGAGTTAACTGTCGGCGACTGTATGTGTTAGTAATATGTGGTAGTTATTAGTCGTTATGGATAACTGTTTGGGTTGATTGTCATTAGTTGTGAGAGTTCAGTGTGGGTAGTTAGAAGTGGTTATGAGTTACTTCCGCTGTAAGTTAATTGTGAGACTCATTGAGAGTTAACTATGATTCACTGTGGGGTAGCTGAGAGTTCTTTATAAGCTAGCTTTAATTCACTTTGGGTAGCTATGATAGTTCTTGTTTAAGTTAGTTGTAGGTAGTTGTGAGAGTTCACTGTGGAAAGCTGTAGGTGACAGTTAGAGTTCACATTGGATAGATGTAGGTGAGTGTGAGTTACTTGGGATATGAGTCAATTGTGGAACTCACTGTGAGTTCACTGTTGGTTGTCGTAGTGATTTAACTGTATGTAAATGTAGTAGAAAGTTATGGGTTAATTGTCGTTCACTATGGTTATCATAGAGTTAACAGTGTCTAATTGTAGTTAGTTGAGAGTTTATTGTGAGTTAACTGCAATTCATTGTGGGTAGGTGTGGGTAGTCTACCAGAGCATAATCTTTCTTAGTATTACTAATCCTCGGTCATTTTCTTCCACAATCACAATGCTGAAAACTCTAAAGTTCAATAAAGACAATGCTCATATAGTTCTCTCGTTGCAATTTAAGCATTCATTCCACATTAAAACCTCACCTAACATAATAAAACCAATCGAGATTCATAATATTCAAAGCCAAACAAGACCACCAAGTACATTCAAAGCCAAACCAATTGAGACTCATGACCCTGACCCTCACGGAAATCATTCTTGTACTTGTTTCTCTCTGTAAGTAGACATGGACGCATATAAGGAACTATTATCTTTTCCTTGATCATCATCAAAATGACTAGTGCTAGTATTCAGTCTCAATAGCTTATTGTTGTCATGCTTTAGAGTCGGCTTGTCATTCTGTCTAATAAGTGCAGGCTCGTCATCAAATGTAACTATACCAAACAAGGAAACTACATTGATACCACTCACAAATCCAAAATATTCAACAGTTCATGACACAATTATTAGTTCTTACTAGCTATATCACGATGATACTTTCCTACCGCAGATAATCTTCTTCTCTGTCGAGAAACCAATACAAACACGTTCTCCAATTCAAGAACCTTGGGAACCTCACACATATATGGACTACACCAATCAGTCAATCTTCAAGACTATAATACACAAAACCATGAGCTGCATTATCTCAAAGACTCAAACAAATAGCTTCTATGAATAACCAAGAATCAAATACATTCCAAAAATTGAGACTCTGAAAACATAAACTAGATCTAAAATAATATGCTAGCACATTTTGTAAATGCTTTGATTCTTTAGATTAAGGCTATAATTCGCATCTAATGAACTGAACACTAAAAATCCAATTTAGCTATCACTCTCTACATAATCTAAAAAAATTACAAAAAGAGCAAAACTCAAAACATAAGACATTTTTTGCATTGCCTTCTCCGGTGCTCAGATCGAGCTTAAGCTTCTTTATATTTCATATGATTCTGGTTATCGAAGCATTTCAACGAACCAAAATAGAGTCAAAGTCTATAAAAGCGTACAGAGAGAGAGAGGAGTCATGGAGGAGAAGAGCCCGAAATCGATAGGGTGGGGAGATGAGTCACGACGAGGTGGAGACGCGTGATGATAGGTGAAACCAGAGCGACTTATATTGGTTGCGAATGAGTACCACGACGGAGGTTGTGGAGGTGCGACGTTGGAGTCTCGGCAGCACTCGCGGCTGTGATGGCGATTGAGACCGAAGTGCAGCGATGAGCGAGACTTAAATGACAATGTTGTATGAAATAAAAACTAAATTTGTAATCAAGGACTGTCTGATTGGAATTTCGACTATGATCTCTATCTACGTCTTCGTTTGCAAGTTCCCAGTGGGCGACGAGCTCGACGTCGCAGCGGGAGGTGGCAGCGACTCAGTCGAAGATGCGGTGGCATTGGTCGTCAGAGAGAGAGAAGAGAGAGTGAAATGAAAACATATTGGGTTTTAAAAATAAAAAAAGTTTGTGTTTTTTAGAAAAGAGAAATTAAATCTGGTTTTTTAAAATAAAATGGTAAAACTGAAAAGTCAGGAAAATGAAAATGAATAAAAAGTATAAATACTTTTAATAAGAAAATTAGGCCCATAAATGACCTTATGGATAATCTTTTAATGAGAATATGGTACGTACTACGTACCCATGTGCCTGCAGGTTTTAACTAAAACTCGTTCTCTTGCAAATACCCATGTATCTTGCTTTCTCTACTTACGTACCTCTTCGAAACCACTTCAGTCCAATGGTTGTGAGATTTCACAACCACACGTGCTTTTCACGCCTTGATCTAAGCCGTCGAGATCATCAAGCTTTTTTGTAGCATATTAGTCGGCTTGAAGCCTCAGCTTGTTTATCTCGTCAACTCCTTCAAATCCAATTCGAACTAGAAATCTCCAATAAGTTGAAGACCGCAAAATCCCAAAGAGAAACAGAAATCCCAAAGAGCAGCAGCCCCATTTTCTAGTTCAACTTGGCTTCCGCCATGATCTAATTCACCAAAGTTGACGGGTTTGTTTGACTAACTCCGACTTACCTTGCTCGACCAAAGCTCTCAAAATTCAAAATTCAAACTCCCTCTATTCGATCAGAGGTTGTTGAAGATCCCGAAATCAGAGATGAGTTCATTTTCTCTCCGATCCAAACTCAATCTCTCTCTCTCTCTCTCTCTCTCTCTCTCTCTCTCTCTCTCTATATATATATATATATATATATCCAATTCAAAGAAGAGTCTATTCTCGAGGTGTCCAGAAAAAAGTGACATTCCGGCGACTTCTTCACTGCTTCTTCAGTGGTGGGCGGCGACGATTAATGAAGGTAACATTTTGCATTGTAGATATGAAGATGGGTGTGGGTACCCAGAGTAAATGAAATTGGCTTTCAACTGGGCAAGGCTGTGTTATGATTTGCAGCCCCCTGCTAATAAATATTAATCACAACATTTAATTTGATTATTATTTGCTTGACATATGAAAATTTTAAATGGCAAAACTTCGGTTATACACATGTTCCATATTTTTTTTATGTAAAAACATGTTCCATATTTATGAAAAGAAAATTGAGCCGACTCGGTCACAACTTAAATTGGTCTACACAGTTTTTATTTTTTATTGTCAATGAAAATAAGTATTTATGGCGTAAATTTTAGAAAATAACAAAATAAATAACTTTGGTGTCCTTAAAATTATAAAATACTTATATATGAACTCTTCAAGATGTGAAAATCATTTTTGTTGAATGAACGGATTTTTTCGCTTAATCACAAGAACAAGAGTTGACTGAGCTGACCGATATTGAATGGTCAACGATGCCAATTTTATGAAAAAAAAACACTTATGATAATGTATACGAGACATTTGTGATGTCGAATCGGCTATTTGAGTTTTTCGAATGATTGAATTTTACAAATCAACCTTGTTTAGTGTTATTGAAGGAATATAAACTTTCGAATGTGAAAGTTATTGAGAAAAATAAAATTGAAGATTTTGACCATAGGATGCCAATATATAACTATTTTACACATGTTGTAAAAAAATTGGCATGTTTCGTCACTGTCTCGCCCTTGATCAATATGGTGAACCCCAACGGTCGTCTATGTCTCTTTTTTTTATTTAATAATAGTCACAAAGAAGAACATTATTGTTACACCATTTATAAAATTAAATTTTTACATGGTCACATAAAGTTAGGTTGTGGGATGTCAAACATAAGAAGAGAGAAAAAATTAATGGGTCGAAGTAGTCAATAAGGCAAATATAGAAAGAAAAAAAAACAATGTGGATATAAATGACTGTTATAGTTGACTACATGGATCGATAATTATATTATTATGAAACAGGTTCAAATTTTACCACATTAAATTTTACCAATAAATAGCTCAGTCATCGCAAAAATTATTTAAAAATATGCATGGTCATCTAATGATGCCTTTTTTCACTTGAAATATCTTATATTAGAAAATTCACTAATTCGTGTCAGCATAATCAACAAACTGATGATGTGCCCACTAGTGTTATATAACTTGTTGAATGCTTTGAATTAATAAGACCATTTGAAGGTAAAAAGATTAGAAACAAATCGAATATGGAAAAATGGACCACAGGATGGGGACGTAGAACTATTATATATGTAATATACAAATTTGAGCCGGTTTAGTCATCGTTTGGACCTCGATCCACACAGTCAACCCCGACAGTCTTTTCTGCCCCTATTTTCATTATATATAAGTTTTAAAGGAAAAACTCTATCACACATAGAGTCACTCATTATGATGTCATGGACGTGAGGAGAGTGAAAATTTAATTGCCGAAGTCGCCGATAAGACAAAATTAACAAAAATAAAAAATATGGGCATAATCTGCCGTCACATTTGACTAAACAGGCCGAGACCGAAATCTTGGCAAAATTGGCTAAAATTTTAACCACATTTTTATAATATTTCAACAATCACAGCTTATTGTCGATTTATTAAATTATATTATTTTTGACTTTGATACGTGAGGTCAACTTATAATGCTGTTTATGCTCCTATTATTTATTTCGCTAAGTTTGCATTATTGGGTGTTTTGAAAATTTAATTTAGATGTTGTCATGACCATGACATTCTACTGAGCACCTTTGTATGCTTGAATACGAATTTATATCCCCAAATGACCATGCGATAGCATTTTTCTTTGTGATTAGTATATAATGAAAAAAAAAAGGGAATAGAAGACCGCCTAGGTCGACCGTGCGGATCAGTGTCGAAAAAAAATATTTTTTATAAACCGACTGTAAGATGTGATCGTTGAAAAATATTTAAAATATAATTAAAATTTTAGCAGGTTTTGTCATGATTTTGGTTTCTATCCGTTCAGTCAAACGTGATGGTCTATTATTCCCCTATTTTTTATTTTCATAATTTTATCTTATCGGCGAATTCGATAATTCAATTTCACTCTCCTCACATTCAAGACATCGTAGTGGGCGACTCTATGTGCAGGTATGACATTTTACTTTCACAAACAGATGTGTGATAGAGTTTCCATTTTAGACTCGCATATAGTGAAAATAAGGGCATAAAGGGCCGTTGTGGTTGACTGTGCGGATCGAGGTCCAAACGCTAACTAAACTGGCTCAAATTTATACACTATGTGGTTTCTTCCCTTCATCATAGTGTCCATTGTCACTCTGAAGATTTGGATTTTCTCCCTCACAGCCCAGTGTTATACCCATCCAGCTTGAAATGTTTTACTAACTCACTTATCAAGCTGCTATAAATATCATCTTTTATTCCAGTGAGGCACATTTTGATATTATTGAGTCCTCCAAGTGAGAAACATTAGTTCCAGACTTCTCTACAACTTCCTTCATTGTCAGAATGTCTTCTTTGAAACTGTTGATTTTGCCTTCTAGCTCAACAACCTGATGAAAGGCAACGTCAGATGTCACCTTACTGGGTTCTTTGTCATTCTCTTCCATATCCATGAACAATATATTTTCTTTGCTGATGTCTTTGTTAACCTACATGATTTTTTAACTATAAGTCTATAATCTATTATAACCGTATGCTAATTTGTACATAAAAATAAAAACACTATAAGGCATTCCTTACGACTAACCTGACTCAGATCTTCGGGAAGAGACATATCAATTATATAGACTTTCTAGTAACAGATCATGCAAAATAATAAAACTTTAATCAAGAGAATCATGAGATATCGATACTTTTGTTTTATTTTTCTTAACAAGTCAACTACGAAAATAAAGTGGGAGAATAAGGTAGATGGTGGCCCAGAGTACAACGTTGACTCACCTTAATGCAACACCAGATGTTGTAGTAATTTTGTATCAGCAGAAGCAAACGGCTGGAAGAGAAGAGACCAACTTTGGCTGCTTGTGTTTGGACAAACCCTAATCAGCAACAAACCCTCATCTTATACTTAGTGGCTCACAGTTTGCTTTTTATAAACTTGGCTCTCACTCAGCTATGTTATATTTACTGTTTCTTAAAAAAAATCATGTCTAATATACTCTTGCTTAATGGGCTTTCTATCTCTACAATGGGCTCATTTGGGCTGGTTTTGATCGACAATAATGACAAAATGGTTATTGCCAAATAACCCAGATTATATCAACCGTTCAAATGAGATTGTATGCCGAGTATTAAAAAAAATCAATCTCAGAACTTGATGCAAAGAATGAATAGCAATCAGAAACTGTCATTACATAACCAACAAATTATGATAAATTGTAGTCATTATCTAGGCATTGAAAAACCATCAAACATAAGGCATTGGAAAAACCATCATACATAAGATATACTCGTATCTACAATTTTGATTTAGTCATTAACTAGGCATTTCAGTGTAGCAAAATTAATCCAAGGTAACTCAATTTTGGAACTCATCCAAACAAGCGGGAGACTTTCTCTTTCGGTGGCTTCGACACTTTCTTTCGGTGGTGTGCTTCTCATAAGGTTCAGAAAATTAGAATGGTCAATCTCAATAGAGGTAGGGGATTTCATGGGCATGACTTGGTCAGCTATAGGAAGACCTTGTCCACTCTCTTTATGCTTTTCGAGGCCAATTGATGCTCTATCGACCATTCTCCTTACTAAATTTTTAGGATTATTGACAATCTCCAAGGCAAGGTGTGTCCGCTGCTCAAACGACCTAAACTGATAACATGATGCTTTATTAAAATCAGACATAATTTATGATGAAAAATAACAAATAAAGTTTGTAAATTACAATACAATGTGATTCAAGAGACATACCCCTTCAAACCACTTTTGGCCGTAACGCTGCATATGTCTTATGACGTACACACCACTATCACAATTATGGTCATTGATAGGTTAGCCTCATGATATGTTACTTAAAAGGATGGGAAATAGAAGTATACATCTTTATATTTTGTCATTTCATTTCCGAAAATTGTCTGCAACAGCAACATCTGAATTTGTTCCATAATTACACTATTGTCCATATCTCACTTCTCCAATCGTCTTTCTTAAAAGCCATTGAATAATGCAGTAAAACGGATTAGAAGGATCATGTATTTCTTGCTTACTGAAGGCCTGGCCTTCGCCATTCTTCGATCCGATGAATGAGTGTTAGGTTCACTATACCACAATTCGCCATGTCTCTCAGACAGTTTCATGACCAGCAGAAACCAATGATCCACAATATCATCGTGAAGAGGGATGAAGATCTACATAGTAAATTCATATTTATTTACAAAATCATGGTTCTACAAGTATATTGTATAAAAATATATGCAAGTTATACAATCATCTTGCCTCAGAGCAATGCTTCAAACGATGATGAAACCTATCGAGACTGCAACGGGTAATAGTAGAGCCTAAGTTATGTTCTACGTTGCTTGCAATTTTCTGATAATCATGAAACAACTATGAATTCTTTAAACTCCATATAACAATTAATATTATCAAGAAGTTTAACATTTACCCCAAAACTGGTTGGGAAGAACTAAGACCTGGAGACCTTCTCATACAAATATCCTGCTAATATGTCTATGATCTGAAAAATCTAGATGTTAGCACACTTAAACACAACTTGTTTGGCTTGTATCAACAAAAAAATGTTAAGTACCTTGCACGAAATTGGATTTATCGGCCTAAGAGATTGGATATCACCTAGATACAACAATTCCCCCAAATTGTGCAACAATTCCTCTACATTTATATATTAAATAATTTCAACCTCATGTATTTCAATAATAGACAATGTCAAGTATATAAACTTACGACCAAATTTAAGAAAAAGAAAAAAGAAGAACCAAGTGCAGCATAAAATCACAAATGAAAAAAAATGATACAAACTATTAGTTGTCATAGCCTCCTGGAAAGATCAATCAATACTTGGAAAGGTCAACTCCTCCACCTCCCATGGGAAAGGCAAACTTTAGAATCTTAACCTTCTTCCGTGAAATATTCTCAAATGCTAAAAAATAATCATTTTTTCTGTTTGGCCACATAAAAGCTAGTGAGGCCCTGAGCTTCTCAATATCATTTTGCAGATAAGCCATTTCATTCTCCACTAATATTATACCATCACACACTCTTCTGTGTTTACCATCTCCATTGCTTGCTGTCATAGCTTGGACCATCAAAACTTCATTTACTCAACATATCAAATTTGAGAGAACAACTAACAAACTAAGTACCAATACTTTCAAAACAAAAAAAATATAGGCATTATGATAAAACGTCAGTGTAAAAATTCAAATAACCAAACTATTGTTACAGATTTCCAAATATATGTAGGTAATATCCTAACCAGCTCGACAAAATACACATCCTTGATTCTATTAATTTCTATGGATACCCTGTAATGCATTATTGGTTTTGGGGGACAGATCCTTATTCTATTGATTCTGTTGGTAACAACCTATGATATTACATTGCTCTAATACATCTTATATGATTATTTCTTTGCTTAATCGCCTAATAGGCCCAGTGAAACTCAGAGAAAGAACTCTATTTTAGTGATCTCAACTTATACAAATTATAGGGAGGTTCATCCAATGAAACAATGTTATCATAAATCATTTCAACATCAAACAAAGTCGTGCTAGCTTTACTTGACTACTTGGAACTCTGCCAATTTCACATGTTTTGATTCAGATAAAAAATCAAAAGCAATATGAGACGGAGAGTTTCTACCTTAGAGAGCTCAACGATGAGAGATGGAGATGAGGATGCGAGCTCCAGGCCGGAGACTCGGCGGTGGTCGTCAGCGACCCTGGGTGGCTGTCGAAGTTGGCGACAGACCCACTCTTTCTTATGGTTGTTTTGCGAATACGATGAGCAAAGGTGACGTCGGTTCGGTTTTAAGGTTTTTCCAAGATGTGGTCAACTAGAAATGGGCTGCAAATCTGAGGCCTTTAGCAAGTTGAAAATGATTTCAGCCTAGCCCAATTGAAATCTCATCTCAGTTATACTCTGGGCACCTACCCATAATGCGAACTATACAGAACCGACCTACCGGCCAAGTTACCTCATTAATCACCACCTCACACTGCCTAAGAAGCGGTGAAGAAGTCGCCGAAGCTTTCCTCGATAGGAATGTCCACTTTTTAACGAACACCTCGAGAATGGACTCGTCTCCGAGTTGAATCAGAGAGAGAGAGAGAGAGAGAGAGAGAGAGAGTTTGAATCAGAGAGAGATTGGTCTCCAGTTTTGTTGTCTTCAACAATCTCCGAGGTTGAATCGGAAAGACAGAGTTTTAAAGTTGAGAGCTTTGGTTGAGTAAGCCAATCAACTTTGAATCAAAGATATCTAGTTTGATTCGGATTTGGGGGAGCTCACAAGATAAACACTACGAGGCTTCAAGCTAACTGACCTGCTACAAATGATCTCGATGGCTTATACCAAGGCGTGGGAAACACGCGCGGTTGTGAAGTCTCACAACCGGTGGACTGAAGTCTCTCCCCTCTTTCTTCTTAAAATGATCTTTCACATCCCTATACGCATACGCTACATACACCATCACGTATATATATAATTATGCATGGCTTTATATATGTCTAATGTACGTACATACATGAAGTAACCGGATCGGGCAAGTGACCGCCGGTAATTGTTAGCGTGTCTAGTTACCCCATTTGTTGACATGTGCTAAACTTATTTTTTTGGTCAAAGAGTAACTTTTATAAAAACTCAGAGGGAAAACCGCACCGAGCAAGAGCCATAACAGCCGAAATACAAGAAAAAATACATAGGAAAATTGCACATCGAACCTAAACCATAGACAGTTAGGACAAAGAGAACAATCCTAAAAATAAAATAAAATATCCTAACACTAAACTGCTACTGTCACTATCTCCGCAATGCCGCATAAGCACAACCTGACATGCAAAGACCATCGAGAAAAGAATTAATAGAGCCAAGTGCAAAGAATACAATCCGTGCCGACGCTAAACCAATCTCAGCACACACATCAATTGATAACCAATAATGACAACAGTGCTCTTTCTACCACCAAGACCAAGGAGAAACTCTAGCTGCCGACTAAGATCAAAGATCCAAATCAAATGACACGAACAAGGACACCAATGTAACCATAACCGATGAAAAATGAGGGTGAAAAATCCATGCGTGAGCTCCCATAATCGCCAAGGTAAGATGCTTGCATTAACAAGTGGTAAGTCACTTTCGAGTGGCAACAATAAGCACCATCGGCTAATCCTCTCATTTCATTGGGTTTTGGGGTAAAGAGAACAAAACTGATGTATAATTGGTTAATCAAAGATGTGAAAACATGTGAAATTATCCGACGATAATTAAACCTAAAACTAGACGTAGCCAGAGCAACCACTCGGATGTAAATACCAGACAAAGCCAGGAGCGCCACCACATGGGTGTATGAACTGGACATAGACAGGAGAGACACCAATAATGGTCAAAACCAGTTGATGAATATTGCCAAACAGTTTATTTGACATAAGAAAAAATAAAGTGGGTTAAGGGATACCTTCGAGGCCCAATAAGAACCTTGTCCATCAAAAACAGAGAAAGATGCAGCTCCACGAAAACAACCCAACCTTTGACACCGCCACCTCAGATGTACCATTCCCGTATGACACCCCGACGACAGCAGACACCTCGACATGTGCTAAACTGTATTGGCCCTTTTCCCCGAGCTATACGTGACTGATGTGAATCACTAGACCCCGCTAACGACGTTGAGTTGCTGACAACTGGGAACTGGGAAAGAACTCAAACAAGTACAACCATTCTGCTATTATTACTGACCCGATCCAAACCAAACGAAAGCAATACAGAGAGGCCCAAGGCCCAAAATAGAAAACCCAAACTACGAGTCGTAGTTCATTTGTTCATGCAAAGTGAGTTATGCTCATGATTGGGAATATTCTATTTCTTAGACCTTCGCTTAAATTTTTGGGCCAAAGATGAACAAATTAAAAATCCATCAATACGAAAAATTCCTAATGACTTGAAGTTGTGGGAATATGATAATGTATATAGAAGGGGAAATAAAGCAATGAAATTGGGAAAATCTAGTAGATAATAAGCCTTCCATAAGCGCAAAAAAAAACTATGCATAGGGTTTTATGCTCTCTTTGGGCAGCGATCCCCTGCTACCAAATTTCGAAGCCGATGGCTCTCTCCAGCGTTTTCCCTAGGACATCTCACATGGGTGTCGTGACTCGGCCCCCTCTCAGGCAGCGGATTAGTTTTGAACTTCGGCCTGCGGCTTGGATTTCTTTGCCTTCCAGAATTGAGACTCCAACCAGTGCGTTTGAAGTTGTTGATGGCAGTGGTTTACGGCCCGTGCGCCTCTGAAGCAGTTTAGATCAGAGGCGAGTGCTCTTGATGGGTTGAAGGAGGCCGACGACGAGTGGAGGCAGAAACGGTGTTTCTGGCCACGTGGTGCTCTCACGGTGGTGGTTGAATCAGCTGTTGAGCAACACCGGGTCCAGTTGGATGACAACCTTGCAAGCACTGGTCTGAGATCCATACTCGAAGTGATTTTTCGAGTTGGTTTGTACGTCGGTCAATGGCGGCTCGGGGGTGAGGGCCAGGCAATGCAACTCGCGAATCATGACGTGATTATTAGGCCGGGTTGGTCTTCTGGGTTTGAGAAGGCCGCTAGGCCTCATAATCTTAGGCCTAAGTCAATTACTTCATTGCTTTGGACCGGTTATGGATGTTTGGTGATGGGCTAGGAACTAGGGCCTTTCATTGGCAGTGGCTAGAGTTTTGTAGTAGCGACGAGTCAGGGTGCCGGAATTTCCGTTGGTGGCTGCGGTGCAGTTTAGCTTATAGTGGAGATGGTGAGGAGATGGCTCGGTCATTCCATGATGGACCAATTACTGGGCCTAGCAATGTTGGGCTAGATATGCTAGGGGTTCAGTGGCCTACTTGGGAATGGGATCCAAGTGAACCTTTTTTCTGGCCCAATATTGGTGTTGAGTGGGTACTACTCAGGATTTTAAGGTCTATTGTTTATATTCGTCTCATTCGGATTACGAGTTTCATCGAGATATACATACCTACCACAATTGTGTACTTAGGGGTGTGTTCATCTCTATTTATCATTGATTCTCATGATTCGGAAGAGATGCGTGTAAGCATACATGTGTCAAGCTTTATGATTTTAAAGACTAGTGCTAGTGTTTGTAATTACATAGCACATAAATTTACTTATGATCGTGACATTCATTATGAATGGTTCACCTCTGCTCTAGAGCATGTTTTGGATGTCATCGATTACGACTTTAATCATATTTATTTAATAAAATGACCCCTTGACTCCTCCGGAAGGTCATTTCCCTAAAAAAAAAAAAGAAGCAATCAAATCGGTTTTCCAAATTTTCGTTTTGGTTGAGTTTCTTAGATATGATCGATGCTCTTGTATTTTTGAATATTAGTCCCCCTCTTTGTAGTATTTTGTTTACTCTTGAGCTCTTATCCGCACCACCTTTGGGTTGGAGCACTCAAAAGTCCAGAACATGGAGGAGTCAAGAATGACGTTGTTTTGGATGTAGTCACAAGAGTAGATATGGAGCATTGTCGTCCGAGAGACACATATACAGATCGAGTTGGAACTTGAAGAACATGAATGCGATGGATATGAAGCAGAGTATTTTATGCTAGCTATAGATAAAGAGCACTATAAGTGTAGGCTAATATGGCCACGTCTTGGCTTGGATATTTGCCGGTGAGTTCGAGTTCGAGAGCTCAACGACTTCAACCTATCCAGAAGGAATGATAAAACTAAAAAGCTAGCAGTTGGTCGATAATAATTAACATTGCTTTTGTTCCCATTCATACTATATAATTATCACACACGTCCATTCCTCTACAGTACGTATATACGAGTTGATATTGGTTGGTTAATTACAAGCTAGCATGCACATTCCAAATTTCAGAAAATGCATGTGTATGTATCCGGCCACGTACTCTTATCTTATCGATCTGAATTGATCGAAACGTCCCTATTTTCTTCTCCATCAGAAATTCTGTATACTTTTGAGTAACTGGTAAGTATGGGCTGGCTATCTGGCTTGAATGGATTGAGAACTCTACATATCGAGGGCTGAGGATATTGCTTGCCAGAATTTAGGTACACTCATTCTATATCGCCTACGTACAGATCGACCATAGCGGCCTGTTACAATGGGGAAGACTAGCTAGAGCTGAGGGACATCTAAGGTTCCTGTCCCATAGTGTCTTTGCAAAACAAAAATTTGGGGCCCTTTGTTCCCCGGCCGAGTCTCAACCTTTGGTGGGTACGTGTGTGTTTCGAATGGACTAATTAATAATCAAAGTGACCGATTATCGTAACGAACTACGGTTAAAACAATGATACTTAATTAACATGCATGCGTGATGCATGCAGACACAGTACTCATACGTAACGTACGTCAGTCGATCAGTGGATTACTCAACGTACGTACACTTCATCACCGGCCTATCGTTGACTGTGGTGTTTCACGTCTCAAACCAATTAACGGAGATTTATATTTAGTTAAGTTAGATGTCGGAAAAATCACTGCAAGTGGTTTACTGGTTGAGCCGTGGAATCCCTTGACCCGGGTTCAAGTGGTGGAATTAAGATTAATTAAGTTGTTATTCAAGTTAATTGTAATTACAAATTATATTGTGGAGCGTATAATTTTTTTTCCGACATTCTAATTCATTGTTTTGAGAAAGATAGACATAATTTATATACAAAAGACGTACATACAATGTTATTAACTCACATTACGTTTGATAACTAACAAATCTTACATTAAACTGAAATTTGAGGACTATTCCCGAAAATATTACTGAAAATATTCTAGTATAACAATAGAAACAACATTTAAGAAGATCATATTTTGGTGGTGTGTGTTGAGTACGAAGACTTAAAGAAAACCACCCAAAAGCCACTATCTGTGTAAGCCCAATGATGACCAACACCCCAACACCAATTCGTCATGTATTGCAAATTTGATAATAAGTCAAACCAATTCTAGGAATTCAAAAGCATATATAATACTGTACTAAATTGAGCAATAAAGAAAAATTCACAATCAACAGATTAATCCAAAGCTTCAACTAATCAACTTTGTGAACATAGAGAGCTTTTCTGCAGATACGATCGCGAGCCTACAACAATGAAGAAATTTGGGCACTATTTCAGGATTGAGAATTCGAGAGCAAGGGGTTGAGACGTTGAGTACTTGAGTTGCGATTATGGCTGGGAAGACAACTCGAGTAGTCGGTAGTTAGTCAGTCTTTAATGGATGACGAGTACCAGTGTAGTTCTACGTAGTTGAAGTATGTTTTTTTTTCAGCTTCCAAAATCTTGCCTTGGTTTAAGGCCAGGTAGCCAGCCTAATCTTAAGCTGGCTACCCCAAAGGTTCAAATCACAATGTACATTTAGAACATTTCACATGCATCATTGGCGCGGAGCTAGCTTGGGCCAAGAGGAGTGGTGCTCTCACTGAAATTTTTGGTACATGTAATTTTTTATACAAATTTAATTAAGTATATATTTTTAGTATACGTTCCCACTAGCTACAAATTCTTGTAATTCTTTATGTCCCCTCCCATAAGTAAATTCTTTATGTCACTGACATGCACTGAAGTATTTGAAAAGGTTAGAGCAAGTCTAATAGAGAGGTTAGATCTCTTTTGCAAAATCTAAATTTGAGACCTGACAATTGACATTTTGCCCATTTTTTAATTTCCTCTAGCAGAACGTACTGTTATATATATGATTATTATTTTATTAATTTTTGCAGCGAAAGTTTGAAGAGGAGTAGATTGGGAACCATCTTCCTTTGATAATTCTCAGGAATAACAACAACAAAGAGTAGCAACCCCTGACCCGATTTCTTCCCTCGCTTTCCAACCCTTCAACGGTCCTAATTCGCTGACTCAACCTCCATCTCGACTCACCTCCTCTAGACAAGCTCTTCTCACCGTTGGTGTTTGTGACAATGACGGTCTATCCAATCTGTCTTGAGGTGCGGCGGCACCAAACGATGAGCAAACGGTTTTGTTCGTGCCAGATCGAGTGGATTGGCTTTTTGGGGGGGGGGGGGGGGGGGGAGAGAGAGAGAGAGAGAGAGAGAGAGAGAGATGAAATGAAGACCACGGAAGGTAACTTTTGGAATGCATGGTGCACAACAAAAGAAAGCTACCGAACATGTTGAACATAAATCCAACATGATTGTACAGGCCAGATTGGCTAAGAAATTAAGCTTGCAGAGGCTGCTTTCCTTTGGCAAAATGGGAGTGATCGATCGATTGAGCTGAGTGGCGACAAGCATCTATACATGTCGATCCTAGCTATATTATAGCTAGCTAGCATACCATTGGACGTCCATTCGAGTTTGATCGAGCTTTCTTCTATCTCTTGGTGTAGGCCCTTCAAGGACCTCAGATATGGGGCAGTGTATAGCATTATATATGTTCGATCATCGATCATCGATCATCTGGGAATAGATTAATTAACAGCGCGTGGTTTCCTAGCTTCCGCAAATGAACGACGACATAAATTGCATATATGTGGCCAAGATATACAGCACCTTACACTCTTAATTAACAGCCAAATTAAGTTGATGAAGCTGAGAACAACAAGATAAGAAAGAACATGCTTACTACTGCGTGGTTGGGGTCATGACTTATTGACATGGCCTTATCCGTTGGCGACCATTGATTGTAATAGGGTACATGCAACACCTGGGGACGAGCTTGTTCATACTATTTGGTTTCCATCAAATGATGGTCCTTTTCTTCTTTATTCTTCATTTTATTTACAAGAAATGAGTATGCATTTTCTATTTTTTTTTTTATCTTTTCGATTACCACCAAGTGAAATCCTCGATCTAATACAACCCTTCCGACCTTCTCTAATTTATATAGAGCAAATTCAGGAAACACATTGAAGCTAGACAATGGGAGTCTTTCTTAATTGCCAAATAGCTGCAAGATCAAACTAAGGAATGTTGAAAATCTTCTTTGGCAATTGATACTGACATCATGCACATGAACGTACACAAGCACACGCACGAACTGCTCGACTTTGCCCTAAACACCAAGGAATGGGGGATTGTGGTGTGTTTTTAAGGGCCAAAATCCAACTAAATTGACTAAACCAGCCGAAGCAGTTCAAAAGGAGAAAAAAGAAAACTATGAAAGCTGTTCATCGTGACTTGCTCTTTAGTTTCAAAAAGGCTTCTCCATCCACATTCCACCATATTTCTTTTCTTGGTGGGACTTTTGACATTAGATTAAAGACCACAGTGCATTTGCAGACCAGTTTTGATTGCCAAGTTGAAAACAGTAGCCTTGTTTAGTTGTGTTTTTGCTACAAGGCGATTGATCCGCTCATATGCCTGAGTTCTGCTAAACTCCATACATATGTGATAAGTTTGGAGGGATTTAATCTATTTTGATTTGGATACCTAACAAATCCTAGCTATGATTAGTTACATGTCAAATACTAGATGAAATTACTTAAACCTAATCTAATATGTCGGTTCAGACATACAGTGTATAATTTCTCGACATAAAAGTTAAAAACAAAAATCAATGTACTAAAATTATTAACATACACATGATTCATATTCATCTCAAGTTAATCACTTTTTAAGAGTATGAGACAAACTTAATTAGTAGTCTTTATAACATTATGATGATAATTAAGTTATATCACGAGATCAGGATTAGGATATGAGTCTTTGACAATTGACACTGATAGTTCAAACTCACCCATATCTCTCAAATTTGATCAATGAGCTTGCTATGTCTTATGTCCTAGCTCTCAGTTCTGCACATACGTACGTACGTGTGATGTCCTCTTCTTGTAAAACCACTATGTAATCGGCCTATTTGGTTGAAAGTAGAAAGTAATATTCATCCACAGAATGGAGGAGGCAGGCAGATATTACTGGGCCACATCCGATCTAATTAAGCCAGCCAAAATTTCCCTAAAAGATAACAGATTAGGTCCCTTTCCTATATTTTTTTCCATTTACGAAGGAGTGACTTCAAAGCTCGCAAAAGGCTAGGAGGTGATAGCATCCACCAAATTCTCCCAGTAGATCCATGATGATATCTGCTAGTAAAAGTCAGCAAGCAGTCCATGCCTATATAAATCCCCATGGCCAACACCCACTTGAGAGCTCATTCCCACCTTCAAAGACTAAATGCCCTAGAATCCAAGGCAACACAGCTCCTTCCCTCCCCCACCACCATTTTTATCCACCACTCTCCTTCTCCTTCTACACTTCTACTTCTAACTCTACTTCTAGTACATTTTTTGCGTTATATATATGCTAATATGCCTCAAAGTGATCAAGCAAGCTATATGTTTCCCTTGTAGTATTACATGTTCCCCACTATCTTCTCTATCAGTTTCAACATCAAACTGTGACTGTTCCCAGGCAAATACCTCCATCATATAGTATTATTTTAAAGCAAAGTTGCCACTACTTACAATCATTTCAGTGTTCAAACCCATCAATCTCTCCACAATCTCACAAACCCCTCCTTTTCTCATCCACCCATCTCTCCCATAAAAAACCTTCATTCCTAGTAGCTACTATAGTGAGACATTACTTCCTATCTTTCAAGGTTCAACCATGTCATCCCTCCTTACAGACCCAGCCGACAAGTTACACAAGAAATCGTTCCACCGGCGGAACGACTCTGACGAGCTGGACGTGTTCGAAGCTTCTAGGTACTTCTCCGGCTACAACAACGAAGCTCCAACGATGGTGACGATGAAAGAAGAGAGACCGTCATGGAGAGGAGGCAGAATCAGCCTCGACATGCCAATCCGAAGCGTGCTCGATCAACAGCTTCATCATCACCACCACCACCATCAACACCATGCGGTGGATCATCAGAACAAGCAGAACACGAAAGGAGAGAAGATCAAATACACACAGCCGAGCTCGCCGGGTGGGAGACTAGCTAGCTTCTTGAATTCCCTCTTCAACCAATCAAACTCCAAGAAGAAGAAATCGAAATCCACTACCACAACGCAGTCTATGAAAGACGAGGACGAGAGCCCTGGCGGAAGAAGAAGGAGAAGAAGCAGCATTAGCCATTTTCGAAGCTCGAGCACTACAACTACTACTACAACTGCAACGGATGCCAAGTCCATATACTCCTCTTCCAGTTCTGGCTTCAGAAGTCCCCCACCTTACATCACAACCGCAAAGCACTACAAAGATTTCAAAACTTACTCGGATCACAAGTCAAAGCATAGTATCATGGCACATGCAAAACCTACGGTGTTGGACGAGAAAGTTGTTATGTCATCAAACAGAGAGCTCAACTGGTTGGACGAGAAGTTCAAGTACAAGAGTACTTCAACCGACCAAGATCACAGCAAGGGATTGTTGAAGAGACTGAGTGAAGTTGTCGATGTCGAAGATGACGATGATGGTGCCGACAGTGATTCGAGCTCTGATCTTTTCGAGCTGCAGAACTATGACTTGGGCTACTACTCGAGCGGGTTGCCGGTGTATGAAACTACCAACGTTGATAGCATCAGGAGCATCAGAGGCACCCCGATTATAAATGCCTCATAGTACGTGAAATAAATTATTTTGAGTTTTACTAGCTACGCGTGCGTACTGTGTATTATTTCTTTGTTAATTTGCAGTATGAGAGATTTATCATATTGATTTAAATTTATGTTAGATGCATGCATGGTCGATATTGTGGTCGACAGGGAAGTGAATTACATTACAGTTCATTACTTTACTTTGAGAATGTTGCAGTGCTTTACTCTGTATATAAACAGTTGGGAATGTTGCTTTTCCGCTACCACTAGTCTCTGCTAGTTAGTTAATTAGTTTTGGAGCTATGTAATCAGAATTCCTCTATAGTACCTCTGCACCAGTTTGGTGGATTGGCTTGATTAGACTGCTAGATGGGCATGCTATATGATGTGAAAACCGGAAACTAAACACTAGATTGTATATTTCCGCACAACCCAGGCACGAGCATCAAATCATACCATGTGATATCACCGAGACATGCATATTTCTATTTAGTATTTACTATCCTATCATGACTTTGGGCACAATCATGTCTACCCATTCTTCCATAAACATGTGCCTTTTTAAAAAAAATTATGCATTTCTCTAAAGCACTACGCACGTTATAACTAATCTCAAACAGACCCTTCATTTTTTGAAGTGTTCTTGACTATCTACTTTGATGAATAAAATGGTAAAATACAATGAAAGACATAGATATTATACCTCATAAAAAAAATATCGGAAATAATATCAAATGACAAATATATTCTTTGTCAAACTGATCAATCATAAAGAAGAGAAATTTAAATAATGGACCGTTCAATTAATTTACCTATTTAAAACCAAAAAAATATCCGAAATAATATCAAATGACAAATATATTCTTTGTCAAACTGATCAATCTTAGAGAAGAGAAACTTAAAGAATGGACCGTTCAATTAATTTACCTCTTTAAAACCAAGTGAATGCAGATGCTGCATTTGTAGTTCGGTACATATCACATTAACTCCATGGATGCCTAAGAAAAACATAATAATAATAATAATAATAATAATAATAATAATAATAATAATAATAATAATAATAATAATAATTGTATAAGCACCCGTACGGGCCGGCACCTTACGTTACCTCTTCTACCATAGATACTAATATATCACACTATGATATCAATCTAATCAAATGATTAACAACAAATTAGACTATAAGTCTTATCCGTAATTTCTTCTTCAACTTTCTATTAGAAACAATATCTTAGGATGTTCTACAGAAAGTGAAGTTAATCATGCAGTTCGTCTTTGCAAACTTAGCACATGGCCGGTGGCCGGCCTGATATGACACAGATTTGAGGTGTTAAGTCTGAAAACTATGAACGGAGACTATTCGAGCCAGAAAAAAACAAGAGAGCAGGTTGTCAAATTTTGTTTCTGCATATGATGCAACATTGCAACCATATATCCATAGAGTGTAAGAGCCAAAAATGTTTTGCAAAACTGAGATTTAAACCGAGCCATATAACATGCATGAAGTCCATGACAAGTTGGGTGAGCTAGCTAGCTACTTATAATTGTCGCATTGGGAACGATTGGTCTCTGTCATCAATCTCAAACCAGAATCAAACTGGTGAGAAAATTGGCCTCTAACAGATCCAGTTTATTGATGTGCTTGCAGCATCTAAGACAAGGAATTGAACAACATGAACTGCCAAATCTGAGTGCTGCATTACTGGTTCGTACGTGCCAAACGCTAGGCACGTTGAAAACGAAAGTTTAAAACTTGGACTCGGGGATATCATGTTCGATCATGACCCTTTTGGTTTAGGATAGCCTAGGTTAGTCATGAAACTGAGAAAAAGACACGTACATATAGACGACACAAGCATGAAGCATGCATGCATATGGATTTGACTCATTTGAGTTATGTAACTACTAGATTAATTAGGTGGTGTGGAGGCCTGGAGGGGTCCAAATAAACTTATTACTAATTAATGTTGATGTTATAAATCACTGGGGTTTAACCCCACACAGCCAGAAACTGTAACTCAACAAGACATAAGTGAGCCACTTTTTCCTGTGGAAATCAAAATATGATCTCCTTCCTTTTATAAAGTTATCAGCAAACTACAAAGTGAGATCTCCAGCTCCCATTAATCCTCTTTCACTACAATGGCACCATATATACCAAGTATCAAATCCACCCTGTCACCAGTTCCTCAACATGGCATATATATAATAAATAAATTATATGAACCTTATTTACTAAGTTCCCTTGTTACTCATCTTTCTATCATAAGCAATACTCCTACTCTCTACTTATACATTAGGATCATGAAATGCAATGCAACAGTTAAGAGCTAAATAAAAAACAGAACAAATTAAACCAACAGAAAATTGGGACAGGATACAGTATGTGTACAGATACGTCATCAAACATAAAACCAACCATGATCTGTGCGTGCAAAGTTAACCCTAGCTAGCTAGCAACCATTAAGCTTCAAGTAGTGGAAATCTGAAGATGCATACCTTTATCGGAGTCTTTCTGGAGAACCAAAGTAGAGACAGCTGCAACCTCTCTTAATTTAATTCAACATGTGGGAGGTTCTTCTCTGACACCCAGCAACTCCAAGCCAGCTATGTGTGTCTTTGTTGATACATCCATATCCAAATGCAAAGCATTCAAATCACTACTCGAAATGCAAACGAGAATTTAGCATAAATTTATCATATATTTTGTTCTCATTTGGGGGAACAAGAGCAGAGATCAGACCCGGCCAGGATGAAACCGTTGTGTGACTTGTGACATGGACGTGGCAACTGCAAGTATCGGATCAGGCATGACATTAAGATTGAGAACCAGGATCTCAATCAGATTAAAATTATATATGCATGCAACTAAAACTTGAATATCAACACGGTAAAGCTAAATTGAAAGAAACAGCAGAGCTGTACCTCTCATCGTAACCAAACCATATAACCATGGTTGAGCTTTTTTAGATCAGATCATCATTGGAAGCATTGCTGACAATACACTACAATACTTTCATCCAAACTCGTATATATCTACTATGGACGTGCTCCGGAGTTTCTGATCGATACGCCGGCAGTTGAATAATACTTTGGTCATATATAAATAGAATCTAAGCTACAACCCTTGAAAAGTATTAAATCATCATCATCATATGTTCTAGACAAACTGTAGATTGCTAGGCAATTAATAAAGGGGTTATTTCATTTGTTACCTTCAAATTTCAAGAGGAATTTGATCAATGCATGGTTGAACCAAAGTACCTGATTAGGGGTTGGTGCAACTCTGTACTGTACGTCTTCCATCTTCTCTCGTTTTGGGCACTCTGTTAACGGGCTGTTTCTGGGTTGGGTTGATGCCTTTGGGTTCTTGGCCCAATTTCACAACCATAGTTTTGAGCTTTAATTTGGTCCATGTCCATGAGTTGGAGATGAAGATGGGCCGAACTCGGTATGCAAGCCCATAAGGCCAAACACACATTTATGCCTGGACGGCATGATCACAAATTCACAGTGACTAGCACTCTCTCTACGATAGACCGACCGGTCTGATTCGAGTCATTGACATCAAAAATTCCAAATGAACACCATTGATTCTGTTGATAATTTCCATGGCTGCTTATCCTTGTGGGTTGTGGTGGAGTATCACACACCAGAATACACCAATGAATGGAAAATGTTATATATTTGTCAAGTAGTCTCAGTACTCTTCCATCAATCTCTAGCTAGCTAGCAAATTTGGCTCCATGCATCCATCCATCTACAGACTGCACGTAGCAAGTGGTAACGCGCAGGTCTGTCACTCCCGGAGGAGCTTAGCACAGAGCACAGCCATTCCCCTCCACTTACTTTATTCAGCTTTTGCATACTGCTCACCTCACTGTTCAGGGGGACACGAGTCTCCCTACCATAAACGACAAGTGTCAAACTGGGTCAAGTTCTTCTCTTTGTCCATGTTCTTGCTAGCATGTAGCAAGTGACAAGTAGCAATTGTCTGACCAGCATTTCTGAATTCAAAACATTTCCAGCTAGCGCTATATATGTACACACTACACAGTGCCGTTGAATTCGTATAGCTCCGTTGAGAATCTCCAAATTTCTTATTAAATTGCGTCCTCTATGTTTGAGAAAGAAAGAAAGACAATTTCAACAAGTCAGGAAGATCGAGAAATAGATTCTTCAAACAGTTGCATAAATATAGCAAGATATGTTTTGCTACATGAACAGTGTCCTTCACCAAAATGCTTTCCTAGAACTCGTAGATAGGCGTTAGGTTGTTTGATTTAGGGGTAAAAATTCATTATGTTAGTATCACTTTGTCCCTGTAATAAAACCCAGAAAACGTGTACGCAAGTGTAATTTGACTTGTCCTCTCAAAAGCTACAAAAACGAAGACCTCCTCGACTCGCTTTTTTGGGGACACACTTGCTGTGTCTGCTTATTTGCATAGGATCCAGATCTTCTCCTTGGCCAACTCACATATGCTTGGTTATCCTTGACTTGCATTCTTGTTCGTCCATTGAATATCCAAAGGCCACAATGCCACCACGTCAGTAATTATTAATAAAAAACAAGACAAACAGCGCCGTCTCTTCTGTTAGAGAACAAGAAGAAAACCTGAAAACCCAGAAATTAGAATGCAACTCCCTCGTTCTCTCCATCGAAAACGAATTTCGATCTCTTCTCGATGCGTTAAACCCAGCAAAAATCAATCTGAGGAAACCCAATTTTCCATTCATGAAGAGAAATAGTTTCAAAAATCAATTTAAATAGGAGCACGAGAATGAAGAAGAGCCTGTATCATAAAAGAGTAAGGAATTCAGCCTGATGCCTCGTATTCAGCCTGTAAGCTTTTCATCGGTTATCAATCGCAAGTTGTTGTGTTTTAATTTTAAGTAAATCTAGGGACTGGTGGAGACTGATTTTTTTAAGAAATGGAGCTCTGAGATGAGAAGAAGTTGGAGTGTTTGAGTCGAGGAGAAGAAGTGGCAGAGAGAGATGGAGAACTTAACGGAAAAGATGGGTAAATGGACGCCGTTATTCTGGGCACGTCGGTGTTTAATTAATGACGTGGATAAACCAAAGACCGTTGGATTTGAAATCGATGGACCAGATTAGAAGTCAAGAATAACATCCTATTATATAACACCTCTCTCTTCTTCCTCCTCTTCCTCCTCCTTCATTTCATTTCATTCTCTCTCAGTCACTCGCTTTTTCTCTCTTGAGCTGTCTTTTTCCATAGCCGCCCAAATTGCGTTTCGTTCCCGAGAAGAAACTACTTTACTTTGGGTATGTCTTAACAGCTATTTCCTCGTCAACCGTTGAACTTGCCTTTTTTACTCATAATTTCATGTTTATTTCGTCAAATGGGTATTCTTTGTCTTTGTTCGTTATAAACTTGTAATCTTTATCTGCTTCTTCTCTGGTTTTTTTTTATCAGCAAACTTATACATTTCCATCTCTTTCATGAAGTTCAAGTGTGAAAGTCAGTAGAATATTTGATTCTCTAATCTGGGTGCATGTTCGTCTAAGCTTTATAATTTTAGTCTGGGTGGTGAAACCTAGTGCAAGTCTCTGTTTTAATGGAGGTCGAGAAAGATTGAGATTCAAGCACCCAAGTAAAGCTTGCTTTTTTGGAATAACTATTTCATTTTATTTGATGGGTTCGTTTTTCATTGAGTAGTTATAAGATGATTGGTGATGTTATTGCGTTGTTATTGAAATAATAGTGTTTGTTCCTCTATGTAAACGTGCACTTGCTTCCTATAGTGTATTTACAATTGAAACTTACTTTGCTTTATTGTTGTTTCTGGTAGGCACTCGTGGCATAGTTTTACTGCCTACAACTTTAGTGGTGCCTATGGAGTCTTGGAATTTTGGTTCAGAAGAGAAAGGGTTTTTACTTACTGATGAGATGGATATACCAATTGATCCATTTGCAAGAGCTACAAAAGCATCGTTAGAATGGGATAATAGATCTTACTTTAGTTTCGATAAGGAATCGGTTGAGAGCATGGAGTTTATGGAGCTGCCATTGCCTGATACAGTGGGGGAGCCTTTTAGTGGTAACCAAGTAGTGGATATCTTGAGTGGTATGAAATGTAATGATTCTAGTAATACAATAGCTTCTCCGATTTGTTTGATGACTTCGAGTTCATCTTTGGGTGAAGGGGAATCTGGTTCAATGTTTTCGAGTCCGGTTACTGAGTCTAATAGTCAGGATTCATCACTGATTTCTTTGAATTTAGGGAGGTTGTCTGATACCAGAGATGGACAGAACAGTCAACATCTGAGAGAGAGGTCAAAGAGAGCTCGTTCAAGGGTTTCGATCTATCAGAAACCCACCTGCCAAGTTCATGGTTGCGACATGGATCTTAGCTCGTCAAAGGAGTACCACAAGAAGCATAAAGTTTGTGATGTTCACTCAAAGACTGCAATAGTTATTGTTAATGGCATTCAACAGAGGTTTTGTCAGCAGTGTAGCAGGTTAGTGTTTTTTTTCTTGTGCCTATATCCCCGTATGTATTTACTTTTCTTTGCCCTTTCGTCGATTGTCAATGTTTTTGTTGTATGTTGCAACAATTGCTACTACTCTTATTAGTATTTGGAATAAAGTTTTTTTTTTATTCAGTTAAGGAGAGTTATTTTTTTGTTGACTTAAGCGGACCAAAAATGGGAAGAATGGCTGTGAAATGTTAGAGAGACATCCCATGTACATGAAATGCACATAGCCACAATTGTGTCTTGAAGGTGAATCTGCATTTTCCAAACCCACCCCAAACAGGGGTTGATGAAAGTTAATAGGCACAGATTAGGATCACACATATGCATGTTGAGGGATGGAATGTCCAATTGGACACTAATATTTAAACCATCATAAGAACCTTTATAAGATTCTGTGATTCTAGGCCTTCAGTTCTTGAATAAAGTTCAACTCTGATTGGACAGTGATATTCTGATCCAAAGATGTAGCTCGTTTACTTAATTTAATTTCTGCAAGACTTTTGTCCAAATGATATTCCTCATATGAGGAAGATCATTTCAATTTTTACAACTTATTTGAACTTTGTAGTATGATTACGATGCTATCTTTTCAATGATCAGGTTTCATCTGCTGGCTGATTTTGATGACCTTAAGCGCAGTTGTCGTAGACGCCTAGCTGGCCATAATCAACGCCGAAGGAAGCAATCCTTTGATGGTAAACCCCATAAGTGGTTTCATTCATATCAAGGTACGATATGCCTCACCCCGTACTGATTTGACATTCTGTTATGACTACATTATTCGTTAGTGATTTCTCAATGAGAGATCAAAGTTACTAAAAGAAACTGGGATAAATTTATTAAGTTTGCAATGCTGAGGCCAAAATATTGCGCATAAAGTTTTAAAAGGTATTGATAGAGCATACCTTTGTGGCTAAAGGTTCCTGGTAAGAGCAACATACTTTATGCTATTCTTCAATCCCACTATAATTTGAATCTTTTGACCAACTGCTGTACGTCGTTTTCAATAATAAAAAAATGATGGATTAAAGCATAGAGATGGAGACTACATCACCCACCATTGAAGTTTCTTTTACTTTTCAAGAAAATTCATTTTCAGAGCTTCCGAGGAGAAAGTGGTGATAAGAATGATAAAATAATGTAGTCCTTAAAACATGTGGTTACTGCAAAGATATTATTCTGCAGGTTGTTTGGAGCTTGTGAAAAACAACAATACTGATTTTCATTAGAAATCCATAGTTGAGGATATCTCCATGAGCGACAGTATTTACTGTTAGCTGTTGTATGTGTTTACAGGCGCTGGATATCTTGGAACTTCCTTGCCAGAGAGAACACCGTTTCTCTTTTCAGACGTACTTCCAGGTGGCATTCTGTATACAGAAGAATCTAACCGGTATGGACATATTAAAACTGAAGATGAATCAACTTATAGTCAATGGGCGACACCCATAACAAACAGGCATTTGCTTCCATACTCTTTCATGCATCTGCATGACCTCGGGAAGCAACATGCTTCAGGAAAGTCTTCATCAGGAAATGAATACTCGGCTTGTGATAGAGCACCACATGTCCAGAAAGCAACCCACCGGTTTGCTCTCTCTCTTCTGTCAGCTCAATCAGAGAACTTTGCAGTTCATTCAACCAATGAAGTCCCTATCCCTCTACAAATGCAAAGAACTCGCCAGTGTGTTGGCCAAAGTCATGTAAAGCCTTCAATGGTAAAAGCTTTCGATAAATATGGAAGGAATGGGATCCCATGCAGGATGAACTCCTTGGAAATAAACCAGATGGATTCAGTAATAAATTCCGAGTCTAGTCATGCTGTTGACTTTCAACTTCACACAGATCATGTTTTCTCGACTTGCTTCGGTAAGAATTATCATGCTTCTCATGAAAATGAACCAACATTTGATCTACTCCAATTGACATCACATTTTCAAAGAGTGGAGCAGGAGAGAAATTTGTTGCAAGTGAAACAGGAACAAGGGGAATTCTACAGTTTCCCCCAGTCTTAAGTGACAATGTGAGTGTTTCCGCCTCTGTAGAACTATGTTCATATATATTATTTTTATTACCCTGTGAAAGTAGTAATTATCCACTAGTCTGAAACTCTATATCATCCGTATCATATACATGGCATAATAGAGAAAACTACTGTAGATATTAGGGATAAAGTAAAAACCATGAAGCTTAAGTCTGTTTTCATTGATATAACTTGACTACTTAAGAGATGGTATTCATGATTTACTGTTTGTGCAGCTTGTTGGAGGTAGTTCGGATTTTGCATCATCAGGAACATTTTAACTACATTTGAGCAGTTCAGAGGTTGGTAGAGAGCTTTTGTTTTCTGTAGAAGTAAGATAACAGAAAAGCCATGTAAAGTTCCATAAGCTCGATCTTGTAAGTTGCTTTAGACACCTCTAGTTCATTTTGCTGCTTATATTATGCTCATCGAAGGATTTCAGTTCCGAAATTATAGAGATCGGTTTACTGTGGTTTGTGTATGTTTGATCTGCACTTGCATTCTGGGCTTAGATAAGGTTGAAAGTCACAAACCATCATGAAATCCAGAGGATGGTTCCACCAAAAATTGTTTGGTGATTTCTAAGATCTCTTGAAGCATTGTTTACTTGATAAAGTTATGCTGCAGCATGATTGAATGAATGGGGTTTTAAGTGGATTTCCGCAGGCCTGGGAACAACATGACTTAGAATAATTATCCTAATGCCCACTATATATATAAAAAGCTTATCTCATGTGAAAGAATAGGTTACTATCTTAGGAAGTCCTACAAGGTATTCATGTGAGCCTTAAGCACTTCTTGTTAAAGCAAAAGGCTGGGTTCCTCATCCACCCATGAAAGTTGAAACCAGCAACGAAAAGCTAGCAAATGGTGTTGGCTCGGCCTCTATTTTATGTGATGCAATGCGCTGTGGAATATTACCATTTCCAACTACACATTTGCATCCATCAGGTGCCACTGATATATATATATATCACGCGTCAGTTTTTCCATGAATTTAATTACCAGCGTCAAAGTTGAAGAACTTCACAGCTCGGGGAACACCCATAACGTCATGATGGCTTACGTTCCATTAATCTAAATCACAGTTAGCTTGATACCTATTCTTCAAACATCTATAAGAATGGCTCTCTCTCTTCTTGATCTCGTACTTTTCCAAACCCTTATAACTCTTACAAGAATAACATCTGATCGAACTCAGTTCGTTTATCCACTCCCATATCAAAAGGAAAAGAAAAAAGAAGAGCCTACAAAACTAATATTGGAGTAAGTAAGTGATTACTGGTATAAAGGTTTTATCAAGATTTCATTTTCCTTTTTGATCGAATCACAAATCACAACCAAGCAAACACAACATGGATTTCCAATTATAGAGTGAATCCCAGGAATTAGATGAATGCGATGCCCAGAAACTCGTTGAATTGAGGACGATCGAGCCAACCCAGAAGAATAAGAAAAGAATATGCTCTCGACCCTTTTTCCTTTTAAAGGGGGTTTCTCGCCGGCTTTTCCCGCACACGAGTCTTCAAAATTGAGTTGACTTGTTGAACATTCTTCAAACGCCGACGCGTGGTGTGGTCCGCATTATTCATCTTTGCGGCCGTCCGCTCTCGAACATCCCTCTCTATGTTCTTTCCAATTGGAATCAAGTCCCACCAGATAGACGCTAGCTCATTTTGTAGCCATTAAAATAGACAATAAAAGACATTCTTCAACAGACGACTCATTAGAGTGTGTAATAGTCAAAACCCCAACTTCCACATATACCAAATGCCATCCAATTCCATGGTTAAAGTTCCTCGAGACTTCGGAATCCCAAATGAGTCGCGTTATAGACCAAAGCCAAGAGTTGAAAGATTAAAACTTGAAATCTAGCAAACAAGAACTATTACAACGGCGACCAGCACAAGAAGTTTGTACAAAGTGATGACAGTTCTTTGGAAACCAATTACCGAGATCACGGGGCCCTATAAACCACAGTCCACAGAGCGAAACCAGCCTCAACAAATAGGGTGGATACATCTTCATATCTATCAACTACGTCACATAGCTAGGCTTGAGGATTCCAATATGTAAGACCTAAAATACCCCACAAGTCTATCTGTAAAGACCCTTTTTGAACGAACGCACAATCCACCTTTTTTCAGGTCTGAGACTTTGTTAACTACTTGAACATGTTTTAGAAACTCTATGAACTATGATCTATACAGATTTGAGATTGTATTTTGAATATGCAGCTTCTATCCATCTCCATCTTATTGAAAATGTAAAATTGAAACTTGATTGATAGGCTCTATCGATCAAAACTTGATTGATAGGCTTTAGCCTTTAGGATCTCAACTTCGGGGTTCTGATTGCCCAAAATGTCCCCAAACAGGCCAAAATAGACCGAACAGAACCGAATTTTTTGATGGCCCAAATGTGATAAACCATAGCAAACACTTTTTCTGGTTTGGTTTCGAGTTATGCCCAAAATCGGCCAATCCAAACCGAACCAAGCCCAATTATATGTTGTGTGGTGGTTTAATATTGTCTCGTGTATTTAATAACAAAAAGTGCAACGCGAGTGTTGATCGGCACATAAATATGCTCCTTTATAATAATAAGTGATGTTGAATAAGAAGAAAGGTAGAAAATGAGAAATTTAAAAGCTTAAACCTCAAAATCTGTATGTGCAGATTAGTCAACTTCGACAGAGAACTAGGAACAGTTCAGAATGAACCAACAAATGATCATTACATTCATGGAAAACTTCAGATGTCTAGTTTCCAGAGCTACTTCTGGATTGTGATTACGAGTTTTAGTGAAAAAGTTATGGGCGATTTAGTACTGGGAGGTCAGTCTACTCGAGAATCTGACTTTTGACAAGAATTTATGTTTTGAGGCCTAAATCACACTGAGAAGCCTGTGGATGAATTTGTGGCTGGTGAAAATAAGTCTTGAAAATTAAAGTGCAAATAGAAGAAACAAGAAGATGACTTTTCTCTCAAATCTACAATAAAACAAATAAAATTCAAAGAGCCATATAAAAGTCTCATATGAGACACATGACAACTCTCTTCTTCCTCCTCTCTTCTCCATTCTTTTTTATTATGTTTTTCTAGTTTTCCCTTGTTAAGGGGATGTTTTGAGACCCCGTACATGAAGTCTAAATAATATATACACTTTGACCTAATTTTATTTTGTTTATGATTGGGGTTTCTTTATTTATATTCATCGATAATTTTTATCTTGTATGTTTTGAAGGCCTACTTAGTATGCATGTTTAGAGATTTACTTCTATGAGATTTTGATGCCCGTTGGTCCTCAATAGCCTTTCTCAATCTCTCTTTAGTAGAAACCTAGCTTTTTGGTTATAAGAAACCATAGATCTAGCAAGCCACGATCGCAGTGTACTTGTGAACACTTGTATATTCTCAAACATTTTCTAGATCATAATACTTCTTTCTCAGTAAATCTAGGTCCATGACTTTGGGTTCTTTGAGGGATATTCGTCGATGATAAGTGAACTTTTATCGACATTGACATAAGGATTAGGTAATAGGATGTGTTCTCAATTGTAGAATCTTCCTGGGAACTTTAATTCATAACATTGACATTGTTAGGTTGAGTATGTGTTATTTATTTGGATTGATGGTGGTGGACGGCAATTCTCTTAGTTGATTCATTCAGTGATTTCCATGACTTTTATAAATATGTTTTCTTTATTATTATTTTTGTCCTAACAAAACAACTCCGATTTTTCTAAAATTTTATGTGTTTGTCCATCAATCTGTCTAGTATGTCCTGTAATTAATTTGTAATTTTTAGTTGAGTCTAGGTTAGTTAAAAAAATTATTCTTCGTCTAAAGTTCGAGTATGCCAGATTTCTGGTATTAGTATTTTTAGTTGTTTAAAATGATTAGTCTCATCAGTCCTTTGCGAGAATGACCCCTACTTACCTTTGCTACAATTGAAAATCTTAAGAGTAGAGTAGAGATTTATCTTTAATAGATGGTTTTCTGCCTATCAAGTGTTTTATCTTCGTACTAGTGTTTTTTTTAGGTGAACGATAATTGATTGATGAAAATGATAAATTACAAGAAGTCCACCGGATACCGGCACGATCAAAAGAACTGCCTAGAATAACCTATACTAATCAATTTAAACAAGTATCTTACATAGTTGAACATGCTAGGTGTAAAGCGATATTAAAAAAAAATTCTGAGGCCCCACACCCCATTCAACTATGCCCATCAAAACTTATAACAGCGAAGGGAGCCGTTTCTCAACCTGCATGTGATCGCCCAGATTGCACCGCCAAAATACTTGACTACTAGAGACTAGAAATCCAATCCCCAAAATCAAAAACACCAAATGGATCCTTACCATGGCCCACCTCCATAACCAACCATAGGTAGAGCCCAAGACACAAAGTCTAGGGATCCAAATGACTTTGGGACTCCCACGTGTTGACCATCGTGGGTGGTTGATCCGAAAAACATCCTCACTCGCGCACCACCTACCTGGCCTCCGTCCGCCGCCCCAAAATTACACTACAACATTTTTGCCCATTACCGGCGAGATCACCGGAGACAAGGCCGGTGACCGGAAAAGTCGCCGGTAATGTTCAACATTACCGGCGACTTAGCCCGTCGCCGGTAATGTCGCCGGAATCTCGCCGGTAATGTTGCAAAACATTACCGGCGACTCCAACCGTCGCCGGCAATGTCTAGGGAGACATTTCCGGCGATTTTCCGGCGGGAATTTCGCCGGAAATGTCTCCCTAGACATTGCCGGCGACGGTTGGAGTCGCCGGTAATGTTTTGCAACATTACCGGCGAGATTCCGGCGTAAAGTCGCCGGTAATGTCTTCATTTCCGGCGACTTACTCCGTCGCCGGCAATGTGTCTTATATTAGATGCCGGATCGGGCAGCTCGATCATTCAATCATTTTGAGCGAAAAAAATCCAGAGAAATCGAAAGAAGGAAAACGTACGCTCTGAAATCGATCATTCGGTATATTGTCAAAATTAAGGCGGGCGTCGAAAACTCGATCACTCGGGAAGCTATATATATAGGTACGTAGGTGTATATATACGTATATGTGGTATATATATATGTGTGTGTGTGTGTTGATCAAATCCAATTCGTGAGATATATATATATATATATATATGAAATGTTGTTGATGTACGGTCACCGAAAGTTTACTCGATGTGTCAGGTCAATGGCGTGAAATTTATATGTGAAAATCGAGACGACCGACTGAAAACACAGAATTGTGGGGTGATGGTCCATGGTGGGCAGGATGGCGTTGACTATTACGGTGTCATTCATTCAGTTGTTGAACTAATTTATGGGAACCGCATGAAAGTGCACTTGTTCAAGTGTAGATGGTTTGATACTAGCCCGGAGAACACAAGGACCGATCAGTACGGAACATTTTCGGTGAATACTGCTACTACCTGGTATGAAGATGACCCTTTCGTTCTTGCCTCATCAGTAAAACAAGTGTTTTACCTGGACGATCTTCTTAACAAAGTCCCGTGGAAGGTGGTTAACCATGTTGCTCATAGAAACATATACAGTGCTGCCACACTTGGTGATACCGCAGATGATGAGGAAGTTACTGCATACCAAGAGCCGAACGCTTTTGACATTCCGGAATCATCTACGATTCGCCTTAATAATGTGAGATCTGGGAGTGTGGTTCGAATTACTGGAGCAGAACTTCTCGATGTTAATCCATATGAAGTTGACGCTGATTCAGATGACGAGGAGCGGCACATATTGCCAGAGGTTACCTATGAAACCGAGTCAGACTCAAGTGATGAAGATGATTACGATTATCATCCTTAGTACGTTGGAAATTGTAGTCGGAAATTGTAGTCGGAAATCGTACGTAGTCGGAAAATGTAGTCGAAATTGTAGTCGGAAATTGTAGTCGTTAATCGTACGTAGATGGAAATTGATAATCGAAATTGTAGTCGAAAAATGTAGCCGGAAATCGTAGACGGAAATTGTAGTCGTTAATCGTAGACGGAAATTGATAATGGAAATTGTAGTCGGAAAATGTGCATAGCTGGAAATGGTACGTACGTATACGGAAAATGTAGTCGTTAATCGTACGTATACGAAAATTGATAATCGAAAATGTAGTCGGAAAATGTAGTCGTTAATCGTACGTATACGGAAATTGATAATCGAAATTTTAGTCGGAAAATGTAGCCGGAAATCGTAGACGGAAATTGTAGTCGTTAATCGTACGTATACGGAAATTGATAATGGAAATTGTAGTCGGAAAATGTGCATAGCTGGAAATGGTACGTACGTATACGGAAAATGTAGTCGTTAATCGTACGTATACGAAAATTGATAATCGAAAATGTAGTCGGAAAATGTAGTCGTTAATCGTACGTATACGGAAATTGATAATCGAAATTTTAGTCGGAAAATGTAGCCGGAAATCGTAGACGGAAAATGTAGTCGTTAATCGTACGTATACAGAAATCGTAGTCGTTAATCGTACGTATACGGAAATCGTAGTCGTTAATCGTAGTCGTTAATCGTACGTATACGGAAAATGTAGTCGTTAATCGTACGTATACGGAAAATGTAGTCGTTAATCGTACGTATACGGAAATCATTAATCGAAAATGTAGACGGAAAATGTAGTCATTAATCGTACGGATACGGAAATTGATAATCGAAATTGTAGTCGGAAAATGTAGCCGGAAATCGTAGACGGAAAATGTTGTCGGATATTCTTCGGGAAATAATGACATTACCAACGAGTTGAAGTCGTTGGTAATGACATTACCAACGAGTTATAAGCAACTCGTTGGTAATGACATTACCCACGAGTTAACTCGTCGTTGGTAATGTCATTACCAACGAGTTGCTTATAACTCGTTGGTAATGACATTACCAACGAGTTATAAGCAACTCGCCGGTAATGTTTTCTGGTTTCCCCCATATCGAGCCCGAGCCTTTCATTTCTCCTCCTCTCCCTCTCCTCCTCCTCTCCCTCTCCTCTCCCTCTCCTCCTCCCAAATCGGTCCGGTGAGTGTATGTGCTCCTCCTCCTCCTCTCCCACTCCTCCTCCTTATCCTCTACTCCTCCTCTCCCTCTCCTCCTCTCCACCGATCCCCTCTCCTCTCCTCCTCCGAAAATCTCCTCCTCCCCTCCTCCCCTCCTCCCCTCCTCTCCTCCCCTCACCATTGTAGGTGGAAATTCATGGCAGGTCCGATCCTCTCTCTCTCCCTCTCTCTCTCTCTCTCAATTTTTAATTATTTTTTTGCATGTGCATGTGTATGTGTATGTGTATGTGTATGTGTATGTGTATGTGTATGTGTATGTGTATGTGTATGTGTATGTGTATGTGTATGTGTATGTGTATGTGCATGTGCATGTGTATGTGTATGTGTATGTGTAAATTAATTAGGGTGCTAAGTTGGAAATTAGGGTGATAAGTTCTAAATTAGCATGTATGTATATATGTGATGTATATATATATTTAGGTATGTGAATATGAAGTGATGTATATATATATGTGAAAATTATGTATAAATGTGGTTTGGATGAATATGTGATGTATATATATGTGGAAATTAAACCTAATTAAGATGCATGATATATATATATGTGTGAAAAATGTGGAAAATTAATTAGGGTTTGTGATTTGGATGAATATGTGATGGATAAATTTAATTAAGATGCATGATGTATATATATATACACATCGAATATGTATAGTCGTTAATTTAGGTGATATAATTGTTAATTAATCGTATAAATGAAGGTGGAAATCGGGATCGGGACGGTTTAGAACCAGAACGGTTTTAAACCGGAACGGTTTGGAACCGGAACGGTTTGGAACCGGAACGGTTTGGAACCGGAACGGTGTGGAACCGGAACGGTTTGGAACCAGAACTTATTGTAACTGGAACCGTTATGTTACAAACGGTTCCGGTTACAAACAGTTCCGGTTTCAAACGGTTCCGGTTCCAAACCGTTCCGGTTCCGATTTGTTATAGAACCGAAACGGTTTGGAACCGGAACTTATTGTAACTGGAACCGTTATATTACAAACGGTTCCGGTTCCAAACAGTTCCGGTTTTAAACGGTTCCGGTTCCAAACCGTTCCGGTTCCGATTTGTTATAGAACCGAAACGGTGTGGAACCGGAACGGTTTGGAACCGGAACTGTTTGTAACCCGAACCGTTATGTTACAAACGGTTCCGGTTACAAACAGTTCCGGTTTCAAACGGTTCCGGTTCCACACCGTTCCGGTTCCGATTTGTTATTGAACCGAATCCATGACTATTACGATGTCCAGGAGGTTTTGCGGCTAATTGGCTTCGGAGAGGTTCCCGAAATAGTGGAGGGAACAGTAGTCAAGCTTCCTCCTCGCCCGCAGTTAGCAACACGCCCAGTGGGCCAATGATGACTGCTCGCACGAGAACCTTGCTAGAGGCGCGAGCTGAGGAGGAAGCTGCACGATCAAGAGCCGTGGAACCGGAATTCGAGGCTCGAGCCTCAGTCTCTAGACGCTCAATCAGCAGACGTCCCTCCGGTGGCAGAGCCTCAGACGAGCGACAGTCAACGGGGGCATCAGAAACTCCCTCAATCCGAATGCCCCATATTCGGATGGTGCCTACTCCCGTTTCACGGGAATCATCTGAGGCACATGGTGGTGCTGGCGCCTCATCGTCCAGGCCTCGTCTATCTCCGCCGTCCGGTCTCTTCCTACCCGACGAGATTCCTGTCATCCCTGAATTCGATGATAGGGGGATGCCTGTTTATATTGAAGGACGGCCGGATTTCCTGACCGTGGAGGAAGCGTATAACTTCCTCCCGTTCGACCCCGTGTATCTTTGGAGTGTGAGGTGCACCAACCAACAAACGGACGATGCAGGTAAATTTTATTTAACATCAGATTGATTACTTAATTATTACTTAAGACTTGCGATTGGTTCAATTAATGATATCAATTTGTTGACATTGTTTTATTAGGCAATTTCGTTAATGGGACTGGAAAACGGAAAGGGGCTAGAGGCACCTGCACCGGGAAGAGACTTGAGCAGGCCACCGACGGAAGGAAAACGCCCATAAGGGCCAATGAGGATGGCGAGGTGATCGAGGCATTCGACACCACGCGCAAATATGTCAGCATGGCCGGTGCGATCGTGCGGGACAAGGTCCCAATGCTTTGGCCAGATTGGGAATCTGTGCCTATCTACGTGAAGATGCAAGTGCATAATGCACTCAGTGTGAGTAAAATCGTATTTTCATTACGTAAATTTTACATTTATTAATTAAGTCCACTTAAATATATAATTTTACCTTTTATATATTCATATTGCAGGTGTGGTTTGACGTGGATGAAGTTCTTATTCACACGTGGGTAGAGCGTCAACTACATAATCGGTGATGTGCTTCGACTTATTTGAATATATATCGAGTTAGATTTTTGTTTATCAACTGTTTTAATATCTCTAACTTTTTTTCCTTGTTTTAATATAGGTATAAAGAGTGGAAGAACGAGCTTTCTTCCCATTACACTGTATACAAGGAGCTAGGCCGAGGTTCTACCCCTAGCGAATTCCGGTTTAGGGAGTACGAGTGGCTGTGGCTGATAGCCCACTTCGAGCACCCCAAAGCTCAGGTATGCATCCTTAATATATCTTACAAGCCTAATGTATCGTATCAGATTGAAATAGTGTGAGATCTAATTTTTTTCCATATGTTTATCAAACAAGGCGATTTCGAAGACGAACCGGGCGAATAGATTGAAAAACAACAGGGCCCATCATGCAGGTTCACTCAACTACATGGGTTGGTCGACTAAGGCGCAGCAACAACAAGAAGTGAACCCCTTGGTGTATATTCATCAGAAGTTCTATCCGCAGTGCCCTGACGAAGCGGTAAGTCTTTCGCCTCTCCATGTGTTAATAAAACTATTTTTCGATATTAATAGATGTTGTTAGTTAATACGTTGTTCATTTTCGCTTTTCAATTAGGCGAGAGTGGAGGAGGCGACCGCAGAAGTGACCATGAGTATAGCTCGGACTAACCATCCTGACTGCTCCGAGGAAGAAGTCACCCAGTATGCCTCTCAGATCGATCCGCTTGATCCCCCGATAGCGGCTCAGATCATGGCAAAAGCGTGCGGGACTGGAAAGAATACCTACTACTGTAGGGGAATGGGCTCGGCGGGCGAAGGAGTATTGAAAACCACTTCACAATACTCTACCGGGTCAAGAAGTTCAAATTCTAGTCGTAACCTCGCATCGGAGCTTCAGAGGACGCAGAGAGAGTTGGAGGAGCAAAAGAGGCAGATGGCCGAGTACCAAATGCAGCAGACATAGGTGCAGGCTCAGATGTACACATGGATGCGGACGATGTACGAGGCTCACACTACCGGACAACCGTTCCCCACACCTCCACCGGTCCCGGTCCCTCCGTTCCCTAGCTATCCACCACCACCACCGCACCAGTCAACGCCAGAGCAAGACCAAGGAAGCCACCGGAATTCAAATGAGTACATGGATTACTTCGACCCTGACCCGCAAGTTCCTGGACCCTGACCTGTAGTTGTAGTTAATTTTCGTATCGTCGTTGCTATTTGTACTGTACGTTGGACATTTATGTGTACTGTTGAACTTGTATGATTGTACGGTTTATGTCTTTCAATGCAGGTTCTGGAATTGGGCCCAATCCAGAACCGCGTTTTTTTTTCAAAATTTTTTCAGACATTGCCGGCGACATGGACCTCAGTCGCCGGCAATGTCACAAATTCCGGTCACGGCGGCGGAACCATTGCCGGCGACTCAAGTCGCCGGTGATGTCTCCGACATTACCGGCGACGCCGTTTCCCGTCGCCGGCAATGTTAACACCGGCGGGAGATTTCCGGCGACGTCATTGCCGGTGACTCGTCGCCGGGAATGACATTTCCGGCGAAAAAAAAAGACAAGGCCGGCGACCTCCCGTCGCCGGTAATGTCTCCTTTTCTTGTAGTGTTAGCTAACCCTTTGACTAATACCGTGAATATTGAGCAAGTTTCCTCCAGGGAAGAAAGCCACTCTCGCATACGTGTTGCCACTGCTCGGATCCCAGAGACCAACAACCACACACGGTCTCAACATGCCCCCTCTAAATCTAGCAAGGCTTAGTTGCATCCAACCGGCCTCAGTTTGACCATGAACACACTGTTCCGCCTCTGCCAGTCAACCACCGTCCATCAACCCTCCCATCGAAAGGCTGAGGTATATATCGCGGCTGATCCAAACTCCTCATCAAACCCTCGCATCCTGAAGTCGCTGACCTCGGTTTGACAACGAACCCACCGCTCTGCCTCTGCCAATTGACCACCTTCCACTGGCCTGACAACTGCGATAGTCGCCTGCCACTCTAAATCAACTCCCAAAGTCAAGGAGAGATGAAACCACCACAGCACAACCACCATCGCATGCTGCGTTACTCGCGACTACATGAAGGTCTTAGAAGGGGGGTGAATAGGTCTTTACTAACTTTTTCGTCAAAAGTTTGTTATCTAGGATAACACAGTATGCATTTATTCTGAATAACAGATATATAATGATGTAAATAAAATGTGTAAGAAAGTAAATACACATAACATCAAAATATTTTTTACTCGTATAAACCCTGTTACCAGGGAGAAAAACTGCGTAGCCCTTACTCATGAAGACCAAACATTTTCACTATGTAAAATCACTTCTGACAAGATTATAGTTCCGAAAATAGAAATAATGGTGTTATCCTATATAGTCTCATGCACTAGCCTAAGAACTATACTCCATCTCGTCTCTAAGTATCACATAAAAAGGTATAAAAACTTCTACCTGGAATCCAATTCCCATAGTCGATTCGATCTCAAGAATACATGTAAAAGCACTCTCACAAAACTATACTTCATAGGATAGATATTTGCTCATCTATCTTGTCTAGTATTGCACACTAGCATGAGAACTATACTTCATTTTGTCTCTCGGTGTTCACACATATGAAGCTATCAAAAGATTCTCTCCAGAACTTAGCTATAGCACAACTAATTCTATTAGAACACTTCTGGGGTTGCTTGTACTACCAATCTGATTTCATGGATGCAAGATGCAATGAATATGAAAAGATGTTTTATGAAACTCTAACTCTCTACGGTTTACAATCACAAAAGGAAGACTTAGAGATAAAAACATTATGGACAGACCTAGACTCAACAAACAAACTTATACTATGGTAGTTTCTACATTTTGACAACCATGTTGTAATGAGAGAGTCTTGCTCTTTATATAGGCCAAACGAAATGGCCTATCAGAGGAGCTGAACCATCTCAACCGTCCATTGTTACTTACTCACTAGTTAAGAAAATACATGCTTTTAACCAAAATATCTTCCTTATTTTGAGAGATAAATTAAAAGGTATTTCTTACCAAATATCTTACTTATTATTACCTGTAAGGGTATATATTAAAAGATAAAATATTTTATTTTCACATAACAAAAAGCACAAGTCAGATGACCAAAAGTCATAAGACTATAGTAAAGATTTTTTGTTATAAACCTACAAAATTAAGATATCAGAAAACCTGATTATCCTAGTTGTGACTCAGGATAAGACAGAAAGGCAGAACCATCTCAGCCATTGATTTTAGACGTTAAAACTAAGATAAAAACCATGCACTAGCAAACTGTTAAAGAAACCTCAACAACCATGCTTTTGCCAGCTGCTAAGAAGCCCTATGCTCATCATTAAATGAGAGCCATACTTGGGGGAAGTATATTTTCAATAAATTGGGTAAGAAAACAAACAAGTTTACACAGGCTTTTAGCTTGAAATATGGAAACACACATGTTAGATTTAAAAACCTTTTTTTTTTCTCATAAAAGACCATACTAAGCTTACTCTTAAGTCACAAGACTTTAAAAACGACTTATAGTTTAAAACCCATAAATTTGAGGATATTAGGAAACCTGACTATCCTATCATGACTTAGATCAGTAAGCGCTACATAGCTCTCTTCAGTGAAAGACTATGATATATGTATGCATGTTTAACGTGAGACCACGAGATCATCTTTGTTCTTCAGCTCTATTTTTCACTTGTATAGGTCTCTTTCATAGATAGGTTGCGTTTTGTTCAATTAGAGAACTGCCAACATATGTTATACTAACACTGCAGCTCCACCATTTATGACTTTATTGCCTAAATACAAGAACTCAATAAACAAGCCTCGCTCCAACTCCTAGGGCGATGGCGATCGACACAATAAACCTAGAGAAGCTAGGTTTCACAGACTCCAATATTATCGGAACCCTTTGAAGACTTTTATGTCTAATCTGACCTTCGTATTAGTGTCTTGACTCGACCGGCCTATGACAACATGTAGAACTAACACATAATGATTAATATATTAAAAGACAACAAATATACTTCAACCTTATGATAAAAATACTCATAAATTAAGGTTGCATTCCATTTTTAGTCCTAGCCAACTGAGCCAAGTGATTTTTCACCCTTTTAATCCCTCCACTTTGAATTTTTTCACAAAACACACACCTTTTTTTTTTTTAAGTAAGCGATAGTCATTGGAGGAAGCGGTAGAGTACAAGAAATTCACCGGTGTCCTGGCTAGATAAAAATGAATTTTTTAGAGTAAATTACACTAGAATAGTTCAAACAAGTACCTAACATAGCTAGACCAAATAGGTGTAGGATAGGCATTAAAATTCGAGGTCCTACACCGTATCTAACTAAGCACTTTAAACTACATTAGAGTGAGTCGCTGCTCCTCTGCCTCACCCCTAGCCAATATCAGCATATCCATGGTCCGCTCATTAGCGAAACCCTTAATCAACCCAATTAATTGTCCCCATATCCAAGGGGCCCAAAAAATTAGACTAAAATATGTAGAGCCCAATCCCAGTCAATCCTACTTTTATAGACAGCCTACCTAAAAACAACACTACCTTGGCCACCGTCGATTTCACTCCAAACCTGTCAGATGCCATCATTACCAGCAGATCCATGGTCCGCTCATTAGCGAAACCCTTAATCAACCCAATTAATTGTCCCCATATCTAAGAGGCCCAAAAAAATAGGCTAAAATGCGTAGAGCCCAATCCCAGTCAATCCTACTTTTATAGAGAGCATACCTAAAAACAACATTACCTTGGCCACCGTCAATTTCACTCCAAACCAATCAGATGCCATCATCACCAGTAGACACATAATACGAAGGTTTTCAAACCTATTGGATGCACCTTTAAAAGACACTAGGCATGGCGACGATCGACCAAGAGAAAGGGCATCAATCTCCGACACAAGGTGCAGCGGCGATCGAAAAAAACAAACCTAGGGCAGCTGATATTGCAAAGTCAGCAGCAACTGCTCAACAGTCTAAGGAAACAAAGTTGACATACTCAAATCTTTAAGACAGTTTTGTTGGAAACACAAGGGAAGCATATATGAATTGTCAAAAAATTCAAAATTTGTTGCCATTGTCACGAAGCTATGAAAAATATTTCCAAGCTAGGAGTTTCACATGGAGATGGAGATATATGGGTCAACTTTTTGGCCCATGGGCCCAAAAGTCCGTCTTATGGGCCCAAAAAATCTGTGGGAGACCCGTAACTCATTGAGCCCAAGTCCGGCCGGTCAAGGCCTATCAAGGTCCGCCCGTAAAACTCATCAAATGTAATTATTATAGGTTATTTTTCTATTACAAACCTCTAAAATCTCTAATTTACCTTATTATCAATCATTCATATACAAAATATCAATTTTTTAGGCTTTTGTGTGTGTGTGTGTGTGTGTGTGTGTGTTTTAGGCGGAAACAAACTTTTCATTATGAAAGTATAGGCCGAAGTAGTACATATATAACCGAGAGATGCCCGTGTACAGTCATTTGAATACTAGACATCTACAGATCTAATGAGCTCGGCATTTATCAAGCTCATTCTTTTAGCAAACTAGATGATATCCAAACTACACGAATTAGTTTAGCACATGAGCACACAATTATGGTATGTTAAAACTAACTCCTCAAAAGCCATCTTCAAATACTTGAAGAGATGAGCTTAAACCTTTTAAAATCAAAAGGTTAGTATATAATTTCTAATGCACAAAGTGCCTAGGATCCTAAAAATACAGGACATTATTGTAATTAGATAACTAAAAACCTAGAGATGACATAAGCCCAAATAGATCTCAGCTTAACAAAAGCATAACTCCAGCAGCCCATAAGTGATGGCCCAAACAAATTGATAACCAGCCCAGAATACCCGCAACCCTCAGACGTTGGAAACAATCCTCCATGCAAAATTTCGATCGGTGTCCACATCACAACGTCGTCGTTGACTCCTCCTCCACAAGCCAGAAGCCGTTGCCAGCACCACCGTTCAAAGAGGCAAGCCATCAACAAACCCACGCAACGATCCAAAGCGAAGTTTGAAAAGCTGAGGTCGAGCATCGCCGCTAGCCCAGCTCTGCTCGACACTAAAGAGTTAGAACCCCTGAATTTGTTGATAGATTTGCAAGAACCAAAATTCTGACCAAAACTCAAGGCCACATGGGCATCATCTCCAGTCCGACAGGGAGCCTAGCTCACCGAAGGCAAGGTCAAGAGACCCGCCTGACAAGGCTACTACCGGACGAGATCATATTTTGAGTGAATGAGCCACCGTTGGCTCCTAGGTTTTTCACACAAAGAGAGAGCTCGCGACTTATATATTATTTAATATGTATATTTGTTGATATATCTGATTGCTAAACACTATTAAATTTCAAGTTTTTTTATTTGATGCATAAAAAAGTTGGGCCAGCACCCAACCCAACGTTATAGGATTAGTTTGGCCCAACCCAAAAAAGCCCGACCCATGGGCTTCAATTTTTATTTTTTTATGAAACAAGCTCCGACCTGACCTAGTCTGGCACGAATTTTGGATGTTATGCTCACCCTCTCACCCATTACTAACTCCCAAGGAGATATATGCCACTTGACTATCAGATTAAGACCTTGATAAGACCAGACTTGAAAAGAAAAGAGCTAGCGAAAGTAGAAATAGTGGAATACATGATTGAGTTCAAGCAAGATCTAGTTAATTAGCTGGAGAACTAGTAAACTCGGTCATTAATTCATTTCCTATATAAAATTCGTGGTCCACTGTTCAAATGAACAGTATGACTAGTAACTCACGTGTGGGGCGTGCGAAGTCTCTCTCTCTCCTCTCCATCTATATTGACTTCACATCCTATCTCCATTTGCATTTCGACTTCACAAAACTCGTCGCCTCCTCCCTCTCGATCCAACTTGGCACTTCTCGATCTCTTTCTCAATCTCAAACCTCGATCTTCCTCTATACTCCATTTGATGTCAGCAATTCAGTTGCTTATTGCAGTCCATTGAAGATCGCACATCTTTTGGCGCCCAACCGATTATCTATTTTGCATCAACGATTCGACTCAGCTCGCTGTCATTTCGCTTCGCTGTCATTTCGCTCCGACTTGATCAAATAGCTCAAGCTACAATCACCCGATCGGTAGGTCAGGTATATCTTTTACTTCAAAGTTTTGTTTTGTTTCTTTGAAATGACGAAATCTGCTGAGTTGAGTTGTGCTTCGCAAATTTAAGAGGCTAACAGATGTCCTATTCTATGGGTTTGATTTTTTTTTACCTGTATTTCCTTTCATATGTGTGTGGTGATGTGGATTAAAGCGTCAATGTCCATATGTATAAATCAGTCATGATTCTGTTTGGGTCTGCTTATTCGTTGGCTTCTGAATTCTGGGTTTAGATTAGTTTGGTGCTTTGGTTAATCAAATAGGGAGAACTGGGTTTTTGAGAATGTTTTCTATTTGAGATTTCTCCCCTGTCTTCAGTGAATTAGATTATAGATCAATCACTCAAGTATAATGGGCTAGGTGATTTCTGTTTCCAAGTTGTATTCTTGTTTTAAGCAAAATGGTGTCCCTTCATTAGTTATAGAGAGTCGGCCAGACGGTTGTTCTCTTTATATGTAGAAGTTTCATTTTCGAATAAATTGCTAGTGGTACGTTATGATATTTTTCTCTATGAAATGAGATTTATCTTTTAGTATCTTTGGCCTTGAACGACAAGTTTGAGAGTGATATGATTGGAGTCCAGTACTACCTAAACTAAACTAATCCATTTGTTTATTCAAGGAAATACATTTTTATCTACTGACAATATTCCCTTGAAAAGTTGTATGTTATTTTGGTTATTACAAGATCTAATGACAGGAATCTTTCACCCTCGCTCAACTAAAACAATTTGCATAGTTTGATATATTCACCAACCATTTCCAAAATTCTCAAAAGCTCTGTTATAATGATCTAGCTAATAACTTGCAATACGCTCCTCACTTGAAAGGTTCAAACTGTATAAGGGGGATGTGCCTTAGATATTTGGATATACATGTTTGACATCTCTTTAATTTGGAGTTAGGGGCTCCTTAGTCAATCGAGGAGATGCTCTTTTGATGGCTCTTTTCTTCCATCCTAGCTGGCTCTTCGCGTTTTGGCAGCCTGGCGTAGACTATAAACAAAAAGTGCCTCTTTAGAACAAATCGAAGCATATCTTACTTTAGCTTTCTAGGTTTCAATTTTTGTTTGTATTGGTTACATAGTTGATTGGTAATTGATTAGCAAAATGACCACAAACTATTCAATGGGTTTGAATTTTTTTACCTGTATTTGCTTTCGTATGTGTGTGGTGATGTGGATTGAAGCATCAATTTTCATAGGTAGCACTGTGGATTGATATAGAGTTGATTGGTATATGTATTCCATTTGCTTATGTAAATAGTAAACTTCATTTCCTAATTTCGTAAGCTGGAAAATATATACACTATGAACTTAACTATGATTCTTCTGAATTCGTAAGCTTGATCAAATTCATGAGTTCTGGTTTTCTACGTTTGATATGGGTTGGTCTCATAGCTAGATTGGATTAGCTTAGTTTCCATAGCTCTGATTTTGAAGTGTAATTACATACTACAAGTGATGAAAACAACACATATTAGGTATGAAACAGAGTACTAATTGTTGCTAAAATTATCAAATAACTAAAAAACAGAATCCACTGTTTGTTACAGTTGTTTGTTCAAGTTATTTCATGTGACTATTCTTCACTACATCTTGCTTTCTTTGAAGATTGAACTTACGGGTGTGGTTTCCTGCTTCAAGTTCTAACTGATGTTGCATTTTTGGTGTTTGGATATGAGTTTCACTTCATTATCTGCAAGCTTTATGTATACAGTTGATGCTTCATCGTATGCAAACATTATGCTTCCTTAGTAATGAATAGCAATATGTAGCAACTTTCTTTCTTCGTTTTCCTCTTTTCACATTAAACTATTGCAGTATTCCAGATATTTGATTATGAATATTGATTTCATCTCCTTTTAATCGAAATTATGACAACGATCGTCTACTTCAAGCTCAAAGTTGGCTCATCGGTCGTTGCATGTTGCTCTCTTGCACTCAGATTTTAATCTCTCACGATCTACTCTCCAATCTCACTCTCTCGCATCTGATCCTTCCATTGCCGCCAATCCTTAAGAGTCGTAGCTTTCATCTCTATAAATCCCAAGACTCCTGAGCAAGGTAAGATCCATTTTATTTTGGGTGTATTTTTGATCCGTTGAGGTAGTTTTTGTAGTTTTTTGTATTGGGTAGTGATCAAAATTAATATATGGTTTTGGTCATGCCACATCAGTATCGATCCTCACCAATTTGGGAGAGATCACAGTTGGACCCAGAGTAGAGGAGAAGCCTACAGGGTAAGGATGCGTAGTGGCATTCAAATTTCACTTTTTAGTCTTTACACTATAGCCAATATGATTGTGCAAACATCAACAATTATTACATGAAGAACCAGTGGCGGATCCAGACAAAAGTTTGAGGTTGGGCAAGATTAAAATAAAAAGAGTGCATATAATATTATAATAAAAACAACAAAACCAATAATCCAAATGCAAAATCAATAATTAACTCCAAAATGTAAATTCTTGAAAATTTGATCACAGTACTAAAAAAAGAAAAGAATTAGAACTATCATTCTTCATTTATCTACGAGATGGTAACTGTCCACGTCGCGTCTTCATATTTTGAAAACGTTGCATAATAATGATGCTATTAAATATGTCTTTCTCAATATATACCAACAAACTATCACTCATCCATTGATCTCCCATTCTATTACGTCGTGGACTCTTCACAATATTCATTGCTGAAAACACTCTCTCCACTGAAGCAGTCGCAATTGGTAAAACTAAAGCCAAAGTTAACAGCTTGTAAACTGATGAATAAACTTTATGTTTTCCTGTCTTCAGCAACTTTTTTGCAAGATTACCAAGTCCTTTCAGGTGACAGAATTCATTGTTGAACCGCATTTCACTCAGATAAATATCAGGCTTGTCCTCAAGTGATAAGAGATCTCGTTCAGAGAAATCTCTTTGATAAAATTTGGCAAGACGAAGTAACTTTTGCTTGTCAAAGGCTAAAAAAGAATCATCTGGACTTAAACTTGAAATACAAAGAAGAAGCTCAGAGTTTACCTCATTAAAACGATCATTTAACTCTGAAAGTTGTCTATCAATCATACAAAACACCTCAACTCGATAATGATGAAGGTTTGTTACCTTTTCAGCTTTACGTTGCGGTTTTCCTTTGGCGAAAAAAATATCAGCCATATCGGGAATACTAATATCATGCTTGCTGCAAAAGCTATACACTTTGTCAAGAAACTCATCCCATTCGCATTCATCCTCCCTCATTGTTTGCAGTTGTTACTTATATACTTTGACCAAATCAATAGCATTAACAATGTCTTGATCTTTTCTCTGCAGTGCTTGAGATAAATCATTTGTGACTCCTAATACTTGTCTCATTAAAAAAAGACAAAATATGAAGTCAAAAGATTGCATTTGTGAAACCAGAAGATCACATTCGCCTCGATTATCAGTAGAAGTGCCATCATCAATAATCATCTCAATCACTTTAATAATGGAAGAAAACATAGTGATGATACTCAATAAAGTGCCATAATGAGAACCCCAACGTGTATCACCAGGACGTTTGATACTAGTTTCTTGATTCAACCCTCATCCACTATGGAGCTCATCATCTTGAAGAGCTTTCATCACCTCAATTTGTTGTTGTTCTCTCAGAAGATCACGACGCTTACAGGAGGATCCAACAATGTTAATAGCTCTTGTTACTAAGAAAAAGAAGGAAGCAACTGGAACACAATTTTTAGCCAAAGAAACAAGGGCAAGTTGAAGCTGATGTGCAAAACAATGAACATAGAAAGAACAATCATTCTCCTTCAAGATAAGAGCTTTGAGACCGTTAAACTCACCTCGCATATTGCTAGCCCCATCATAGCCTTGACCTCGAAGATTTGAGATACTCAACTTATTTCTAGAAAATAATTCATCAATTGTAACCTTTAATGAATGGGCATCGGTACCTGTGACATGTTCAATACCAACAAATCGTTCAATTACTTGTCCTTTGGTATGTACAAATCGAATAACAACCGCCATTTGCTCTTTTATTGAGTTATCTCTCGCTTCATCAACCAAAATAGAGAACAGTGAATCGCCAATTTCAGAGATGATTGCATTCAAAGTTTCAACTGCAGCTGCATTTATAATATCTTTTTGTATAACAGGAGATGTTAACTGAAGGTTTCCAGGAGCTTTTTCAAAGGCAACAGCTTTCACACTATCATTGTGGTCAGCAAGAGATTCAAGAAGCTCAAGAAAATTTCCTCTATTGCCAGAAGATTCTGATTCATCATGCCCACGAAAGGCAAGACCTTGACGCAACAAGAAACGAATGCAGTCAATCGAGGCAATCAATAAAGTATGATAATTATGCTTCACAGATTCCACCTGACGACTGATAACAGATTCAAGATATTGTTTCTGATTCATTAGAGCTTCACATTTCTGTGAAGCTTGATGGTGTGCACTACCAACAAATCCAACATGATCTTCCAATCCTTTTTTATTCTTCCAATTATCAAAACCTTTCCCGATAAATTTATCATCGCCTCCTTGATCACCGTGATCTGGTTTGAAGAGATAACAATATAAACAAAATAAGGCATCTCTGTCTATATTATATTCCAACCAAGGATGACCATCAAACCAAGCAGGAACAAAACGCTGTTTTACTCTATATATACTCTTCTGAGGAAAGTCATGAGTTTCAGGTTGACAAGCACCCTGAAGTAAATAATGTCTTCGAACTTGATCACGAATATTTGGATTGTAATCCATAATACGAGGTCGAAGTGCAGGATCTGAAGGAAGATTTTTTAAGTCAAGTTCATCTTTATTAGAAGATGAAACTTCCTCTGGATTTGGCAATGGTTTGACATATATCTTTTCAATGATGAATTCTTCATTGATGAACTGATAAATCACTAATGAACATAGAAAAAAATAATTTAGACGAATATGAAACTAAGAATCAATCCAAAAGTAAACAAAAAAAATCGACTAAACCTAATCAGAATCGTCTATATAAAAAAAATCGGCTTGAAACTAATCAAGATTGAACAATTTTATAATTGAATCAAACTAAAAAACCTATTCTATTGGGCTTGCTAGCAGGCTGCAGCAGCCCCTACTCTAATCTGTAATCCATTATACTAATCAATTATATATTTTAATCATATCAATCATACCTTGAAGCTTGATTATAAATTGCAAAGCACCAACTTAGCAAGCAAGTAGTGGTCTGTGGTCACTGGTCAATCTTGTTTTACAAAAGTGGACGCCAGAGAGACAGCTACTTGCTTTGCAGAAGGACAGAGCCACAGGTCATGCATTGACGCCGTCAGAGTTTCTTTTGCAAAGAGAGAGAGAAAAGATAAAAGTTTGGACTGTTTAATCTAGGGCAGATTACACAAACGATGTCGTTTTCTTTAAAGAGAAGCGATGTCGTTTTCTTGGTTAACATAATAACATTTATTTGTTACTGTTCATCGTCTTCTTCCCCGAATTTGTCATTTTTTCTGTGAATTTTGTCTTTTTTTTTCTTTAGTTTTACACTACAAGCATATACTTGAAAAGTAAATATTAAAATCTTAGTTGCCCAACCTCGCCCATATGTAAATCCGCCCATGTGAAGAACTGATGAACTACACATTTCTTATCTCAACATTTGTGCAAAATATTAGTATTGATCTTTGTATGAAGAAATTTGCAATGTTAAGTTATATTTTGATAATTGAAGTCCTAACTATTTGGGGAATCACTTATTCAAGTTGTGTAAGCAGCTAAACTGTTTTGCTGGGCTAGAGAGTTCATAGGTCATGAGGTGTTAGAGGTGACTAATGTTTGTGATTATTAACTATTTGTTGCTTTAATGTTCTTAAGTCCTAACATAGTGTTCATCTAACCATATGCAAAAATAAACTTTTGTTTAAGGATATGAAGGAAATGCATATATATTGGTCTATTCAGTCATGAAAGAAGTAAAACTTACTGTCATGGAGTTCTGTGAACTTAAGCTTAACCTCTGAAGCTGCTTAAAGAACTTAAATGAGTAAACATCATATTAGTTGGAATATTATACATGTGTGATATATATACATATTAGTTAATTAAGCTTATGCAAGTTTTAGATAAATGTTTCATTATAGAGATATACATATACATTGTTTGAAGCATATAATCGGGCCATGGAGATTACCTGTAGTTATCCATCTATACTAATATTGAAAACGTATATTAGTTGTTTTGATATTTGGTATACTGAACTATATATACAGTGCTTAGTTGTTATAGGTTCTCTGGAATAGTGATGATAATGTGACTTGAATATGGAAATGATTCAAATTAGGCAATTGAATGGAAAAACATTGGTAAAAGCAATTTAGGCCTTAACATGTTGATTGTATTGATATATTTTAATAGATCAAAACCATATACCAATCAACATTGAGACTTTTTCGTGCTGTGTGTGAATTATCTAGAGTGTATTGGTATTAATTGCAATTGTAATGTGAGTTATGTTATGCTCTATGATAGCGTAATATTTTATGTACCGGTTTTTCCCCATGATAGTGTATAGGTTCAAGTGTATAGTGAATTAGAGCCACAAGTAAACCAATGTAATTTATGGAAGTTGATCAAGCAAGTTAATTGTGTGTTGCAGCTGTACTGCCTACACGTTTCCATCTTGGCTCTATGGGATCAAAAAACTCTTATTAGGTACAGTGCTTTATAATTCTTAATCTTTTAAGTTCCTTACTATCTACAAATTGGTATCAAGTTATTGAAAAAAGTAAAACAACAAAAATAATGGAATATGTTATTCTAGGTCAACTGATATTCATCGTTTATGTATAAAGAGTTTATGATCTCTATTTCTATTTCTATGGATTAGATGTTTTTGTAGGTAACCTAAAGTAAATAAAGCTGCTTTCATTAATTTCTGTTCATTTTGAGCGTATGCGTTTGAAATGTACAGATGTGTGTGTGTGTGTGTGTTTCAGTTTTAGACTTTTAGTCTCTTCTTAAATTTCTATGTTTTTGAATCAAAACATATGAATTTTCGGTGTTTTTGATGTTGATAGAAAGTTGGAAGTTGAATAATTAGTTGTCTTGACAACAAAGTTGAAATGGAGTCGGAGTCCAATAGACAAGAACTAGGATCAATGCATTGCCGAATGAAATACTATGTCATATTCTTTCATGTCTTCCACAACTAGAATTTACAAAGTGTTATATACTTAATCTCTCACATTAGATCATAATAATAGTCGTACCACTGTGAATTAGTCATGTTTGAAACCTCATAGCCCCATGCATATTTAGTTTCAGAACCTACCCGTAAATTTTACTTCAGGCATACCTCTTTCCAACAATTTCGGAAATATACTGATTTTGTCATTTTATATGTGGTTTGTTGTAGTTAAAAGATTGTAGTTTTACGAATACTTTGAATCTAGTTTGTTCTGCTTATCAGGAATTCTTGATCCAGGATATGTTAGTGGCCATTACAAGGAGAGCAAAGGTGGCGTTCAGAATAGTTATCCAAGAGGTTAAACTCAATTCTGACACAGATCCAAAGAAGCCAAGAGGACCTAGATGAAAAAGGTTTGTCTTATTTTAAAATAATTGATTTTTTGTCTATTAACAGCATTGTATGCTTAGATGTTGCTTTAATCTTGAACATTTGATGAACCTGTCGTGTTGATGTTTACAGGAAATGCGAAGAAGAGACCCCTGCTACACCACAACCAAAGAAGAAGGCGGCTTGGCCAAAGGGAAAATCGATGTTCTTATTCAATGACCAGAGAGTCGGTGTATGTAGAGAACACAAATGAGATTATAAATTAGATAATTTAGTTTCTTATTCATATTCTCTTTAGTACAAACTTTTCATATTATAGATTATAGATTATAAATAAGAGGATTTAGTTTTTAATTCATGTTGTACTAAGTACGAACTTTTCATATCAAGTTTATGAGAGTTCATGACACAATCTAAAAACTTTCATCTCATTTATTGTCTACATTTCAGTACTAGTATTTGCCGAAACAAGTTGTAGTAATTAACACCTCCCCCAACAGGACGGGCAGCCACCTAGTATCATACATTCATGCATGGAACTCTGGCTCAATGCAAATAATAAGTTCATCATACGTGCTAATCAGAAAACTAAAATTAAAAGACATGAATATAAAAACGATTCAAATACATATGCATAATAGCTAAGTCTAGATTATTAAGATGATCCAGTAGTACTGCTACGTCGGTCTGTGTCCAGTCCGGCCTCCATGTCTTGCCAGTTCTTGAGCAGCATACGAACGACGACGTACTCATTCATGCAAAATCTGAATGAGACTGTCAATATTAAGTATATAACCACAAAGTCCACAACAAACAAAAATAGTAACAAAAATGAAATGGACAGTATCAATTAGCTTCTTACATTTACGTTGTTGCTGCTGCCAGAATCTGATGCAGCTGCAGCTGCTGCTGATGGACTAGGGTACCTTGCCCACTGTTATAATGACAGCTAGCTGGTTAGGTTTAATGTAAATAGTACACAGAAATCTAACTGGCTCTGCTAGAACGTCTATACATACGATCACTGAACCCTAATTAACTGCCAAAGACTAAAAGCAAACTTACATTTTTTGCAGCAGCGCTAAAAGCTTCTCGGTGTGGAATCTCTGGGTTCGCAGCTTTGATTCGTTGGATCTCTTCCCTATATACATAATTATTAAAGATTATATGCATACATATGTATAATTAATTAAAGTATGTTATATTGAATATGATTGATGTGAACGAAATTTAAAGATGAATAATGGAAGATCGATCTTCTCACTTCATGAAACGGTTGTAAGCCGATGGAAGCCTGTGTTTCTTCTCAGGTGCTGTCGTACCGCGTACAAAAGATGTTATTTAATGTAAGAAAATTAAGTAACCGAGTAGCTTGGTAATTAAAATGTATTGATCTTAGCTGCATACGTACGTTTACAAACAAATGGTGCTTTGGGGGACGATGGCCTTTCCATCGATGTGGGCGAAGAGGATGACGAGGAATTACCCCTTCTCGACTCATTGGGAAAGCTCTGCAAGATTTTACATTCACATCAGTCAACACACCTTCATGAATAAATTAGTTACAAAGCAAGTAGAAACTATACATCTAGATAGCTAGGGTTTCTATAATCTAGGGTTTCCTCTCTTAGATCTGCAGGCGGGGAAAGTGTTTTGTATATATATACCTGATGAAGAGTCAGGGTGGTAGGGTAATCATTGATCTGGCATTGATGAGGAGGTGCTGCTGGTTGGAGCTGGATTGGAGTGTTAGGTCTGGTGCTGAGAAATGAGAGGTTACTGCAATGACCACACTTGACCGTCACTGTCTCCATCATCCTCTTGCATGGAAGCCCAACCTAGCACAAACCATTAGCATCGATCAGCATCAATTCAACCAGAGATAACAACACGGCCGCGAAAAAGAAAGTTCGATTTGCTCGATCTATGTAGCTAGAACAATTTATATATCAATTACGTACAAGCTAGTAGACCCGTTTATTAGCCTTCTGATATATTAATTGTTATACGAAATTAATGTAGCTAGGTTTGACCATATATATAACTGAGATTCTGAAGATGATACTTGTTCATGGAGATGTAGATAGAGAGAGACAGAGAGAAAGAGAGAGGAAGAGGAAGAGAAAGAGAAAGGGTTTATGGCTTTTATCAGAGTATATAAGACGAGAGAGGAACGACAGAGCTAGATTGGGAAAGCATATGTATATATATGCTTCTCTCGATCAATACATAAGAAAGTTGATTCAGTACTGCTTACCGCAAGAACGGTGTTACAGAAGTTGCACCGAACGTAGCAAAGGTGCTCAGATGGTTGAACCAAGTCCATGGTGACTCTCTCTCCCAAGTTCATCGTGAAAGAGTGCTAAACCCACTTGAAGATAAGAGGAAGAGAGATGAGTTAGGCTCTCCTGGCTAAAGCTATGCAAGTTTGGGGTCGGTGATGAATGAGAGAAATGAGAGGGGCTCTTTTTATTATGGTCGCTAGCTAGGTGATGTTGGAGATAGTTGAAGTAGTAAAGCTAAAAGCTAGGTTTCAAAAAGAAAATCTAAATGTTACTATTTCACTAGTCATCATCATCAATCGTACAACTCATTCTGCAGAGGTCACTTGCTCGTATGCGTACAGCCCATAAACTTTTTGACTATATAACGCACATTGATCATCATCTCACCAGTTCTTTTCGAGAATATATTCTATTTCATATCTAGCTCATGCATATTGCCATGCCATGCCCTTGTTCTAAAAAGCCTTGGCATGCATGTGAGCAAATTAAAGATCAGTGGTAGTCGATGATTCATATATATCCAGAAAGAGAGAAATTTTGGACCCGGGTAGTCTTATATGTTGGATAAAACTTGGAACTTTGAAGTATATGATCGATCTTATAGTTCACCCAAACTAATCAACCCGATTCGCCTTTTTCATTTTTCATTAATTAATTGCTCATTCTCAAAAAAAATTAGTTGACTCTTAGCCAGACAAGATGGACAGTTTTGTGAATGAAAAGATAGTTAAGGACGAATTAACCTAAAATAGATCATTTATCATCATCTTTCTATTCCATCTTTCTAGCTCGATCAAATCAACTTGCTTATAAACTTCTCAATACCAACTTAGTTGATCAGTTAGTCGAAAAGTTCATTGTCGATAAAAATATACATGCATTTCCAAAATTTCGAACTAATTTGTATAGCTCTAATGCTAAGAAATTTATCAAGCAAAATATACTATAGAGTACTCATCTGATCGCTATATATAGATGATGATATGTCTTATCCGAAAGTTTATATGAGGTACTACCGAAACATGTTGAATCATACCAATTAGGCAATCAGCTAACCAAAACGCATGATACTATCATATTGCCTATTGTCATCCATAGGGATCCAGGACATTTCACAAAAATAAAAATGTTGTTGAGTGATCGAGTTAATTTGGATTCATGTCTATCCATGTGCATGTATACGTGTGTTTGAAAGTTTGCCTGTTTCTATTTGAATTGGTACGTACGTTGTAGTAAGGTTATTTCCCCACTGATTAACTATATATACTTGGCTCAAATACTGAGCTGTAATCACGGCCGGTCCTGTATGATTAGAGCCCGAATATTAAAATGTGGCCTAATTTTTTTCTTTTCGTATTGGTATATTTTTATCTCATCACATCAATTCAACATCAAATTATTCTCATATATTTAAACTTCTAAATCACATAATTCACAAATAATTCATCATAACAAGAACAAAACATTAAATTGAAAGAACATCTAAAAAAACAACAACAATAAATAAGAACTAATAAGTTTATTTTTGAGAACCAATTTGATACTTAAAAGATCGTAGATATTAAATTGTTGAGATTAATAGAATACCAATGAAAATTAGGAAAGATTGATTGAATGATTGTTTGATATGACAAAAAAAACAAAAACAAAAACCGAATGAAAAAACAAATTGAAATGGCAAGAAATATATTAGGGAAAGGTAAAGAAAACAAAGAGGAGGTGAAAATCGAACCTGGTTGGAGAGACCAAAAATAAAAGGCTTAACCAACTAAGTTGAATCCTTGATAATATATTAAAAAAATTATTTATTAGATCTTTTTCCCGATGTAAAAAAAGTATTTGAGGCCCAAAAAATTGGAAGCTCGGTGCGCCAAGGGACCGCCCCTGTCTGTAATCCTACTTTGTAACTCTTCCTTCTGCTATGGTGAGTCGTGCATGTACGTATTTCACTATATTTGAATCATGGCATGCATACACATACTATATATATAATTGATAATTAAACGTAAAAAGCCATCATAAAAGATGTGATGACCGATGAGCTTGTGCCAATGAGTTGAATCGGCTAGCCAGTGATAAATAGAAATCATGCATGCATGCCATTGGAGTTTGGAGCCCAACTAGTAATCAACTCATGAACCAGCTAGCCTAGAATTGAATGAACTAAACGAGTGAAGTGAAGTAAGAAGTTGAGGTTGAAAGAGCTAGCTGGAGTGAATGAATTGCAAGGAGAAAATTTCACTGATGAAAAGATGGTGGTAGCTGCGAGCTTGTCCATGGCAGTGATAAATAAACGATAAGAAATTTAGGTCCTGACCACCCTCCCTTCTTTTGTGGGTGCAATGCCAAACATGGAAAACTGAAAGTGACCCGTCCTTGAATCACAGGTCACTTCCTCAATGGCCTGGCCAGGACATGGGTGTTGATACCTAGCAAAGCTCTCAATTAATTGGCGCCCTTTTTAAACTGATGGGACGAGTCCATGAGGTTTCCCTAACAAGAAATAAAGCCATTTTCATCACTTGAATCTCCGCCTCCCTGTGTTCGTATAAGAAACTATTTTCCCAAGGTGCCCTAAGTCCTTAGTCCGATCTATTATATGTGCAGGCTAGTTATTAGTATAGTACCGCGCTCAGTCTACCACAAAGAAGAACCGAGATGGATCGAAATGCATTGAATTGGACGCTAGCTATTTGGTTTCACCTGCTATATGCATAATGCATCTGCATGCAGACGAGATTCCCATAGGACTTGTTTGAACCTAACCAGATAGACTAAATTACCAGACCAGGCCGGAACAAAACCAGACGAGCAAGGCAAACTGGATCGAGCTCTTGGTTACGTTGCTTAACATATTTGGAAACAATCATTGAATCCATGGTCACCTTCGTTTTGTATCTGATTCGAGGAAATCAGATTTGACGGATACACGTTCGTTCATCACCATCTCTCTCTCTCTCTCTCTCTCTCTCTCTCTCTCTCTCTCTCTCTCTCTCTCTCTCTCTCTCTCTCTCTCTCTCTCTCTCTCTTCTTTCTTCCTTTCTATACTGGCCTCGAGTACGTACTACAAGTCTATAACCTAGACGTTATCATTTTATAGCTAGGGTTTGATGTACGTGTGGGGGCTGGACACTTCCCTTCATGTTACGTTAACTTCAATTATTGTATATATATAGTGTTATATAAACAACTCCAATTTGGATACCAGATCGAGTTTACTCGTTTTGATGGTACTTGCTCGATCAACATCCTTGATTTGATCATATCGTATCTAATTGTCTACATATGTTAAGTTAAGCGACATAATGAGATAGATGTTTATTTGGCAAAACAAGATCTAGAGGTGAAGAAGGCATAAGCCCAACTTCCACTTATTGAATAGAAGAAGGAACTGAAAGAGCCTAATTAAGGAAAAAGACCAATATCAAAGTTTCTCAAAGAAGACGAGGTTTGTGTTTGCTATTTGAGTTGTAAAGAACGTGAAGACAGTATCGTTTGGCACCAAAATTTCTCTAAGTCCTGACAAGTTTTCAAACTGTCTCTTTTCTTGATCACGTGCTTATATGCGCTTGGCGTGTCACCGTGGTAGGAAGGAACGTTGAACGTAACTTGTAGCTGCCTGACTTTTAAGAAGCGATTGAGACAGGAAGAGCACTAACCCCGCCTAATGGATCCTTCTCGCCTAAGTGACTTAGGACTTTATGGTTTCGTGTCTCTTGTAAAGCCACGAAGATTGATGCCTCACAATTCCTTAGGTGTGAAGCAGAGCAATCTGTTTGACAGTGTGCTGCGTCCGTAGATCGCAAGATACTCACGCTCCTTTGGGTGATGAACTCTTGATCGCTGGTTGCAGAGTTTTCTCGAAATGAGAAGATAGTTTGCCGAGAGTAAAATATGTATGTGATCGTGGGATCCTTTCTTTTCGTTAACCTCCTCTTTTTATAGGAGACAATCACTTGTCAATATATATCTAAAACTCTTCACAATTAGACTCACTAAGCAACTCTAACTCTTCAGAATCTTACTTCCCAGGTTTTATACTCAAAGTCTAAGACCTTGATGATAAACTCTCCAGCCAGGGAATCCTTCCCTCACAAGAAAAGGTAAACAACTATTTAACACGGGCTGCAAGTATCAGCCTCTCCCTTCATTTCAGTCTAACCCAGTTGTTACAGACTATCTTCTCAGGCCGCCTACTTTAGTCCTTAAAGCCAAACAACAAGATATTTTATCTTGGGCCCAAACATTGCCCCTCAAGCCTTAAAATTAAATCCCAGTGCAATTGAAGAGGCTTGTTACCCTAATGACATACCATTTATTCCAAACAATAACTTTCCACTCGTAACGCCACCTCAGCCAACTCTTCTGAAAAGTTACGCCATTACAGATAACATCATATAAAAAGTGCACGTTCTATCAGAGTCCACACTTTAACACACTCCTTTCACTTCCATCTTCTCCATCTCCCAAACTTCCTTCTGAAGCCAAACTTTCTTCGCCACTGACCACTTTTTCTGATCCAAAAATGCCGCCTCACCAGCAAGAATATCCCCATCTTACCAAAGAGAACGCCAAACTCTTTGCCAAGTTTGTTCGAACTACTGCTAAACGGCAAAAACTAGGTCTGACCACCACGCTCAAACTCTTTAATGTCACCACCGGTCGTTTAGGCCCTGTCAAGTGTGGAAATCGGAGTTACGAAGAAGAATTTATTGTCAGCGGTAGTCGCAGACTTGTAAGTGGACGTTTATTTATTTTCACAGTTGTTGCGAGTTCATATTTACACAGATTTACAGTCTCTTGTATTTTATTACAGTCGAGTTTGGAGGTATGTTTGTGATGATTTTATTTTCAGCATCGATGCTTTGATTAGTCGGTTGATCACTGACTAATCGGGTCAGACCGGGTTATGACAAATACACTGTCGACCCATATTGTCTCGGGTTAGGACCCTTAGGACAAACATCCTAAATGATCCCATCACCTTTTAATTACAGTCATGGAGATGCTCCGGGTTAGGACAAACACCCTGAGCACTCATATCCATATTTTATTTCAGTTTATTATATTTGAGCTTGCTTTATTTTATAGAAATTAGCGGAAATGCATGTTATTACAGATTTATAGTTTTACGTAGTTTACGTTATTTTTTTCCACTCACTCTAACGTTTTTATATTTTTATTGGTCCTTTCCTGAGCCTTTCGATTTTTCGTGCCCAGGTTGCAGTGCTTTTCCTGAGCTGGATTTTGATCCTCTGAGACTTTGAGTCCACCGGGTTATCATACATTTCTGTAGGTTTCGGCCCACTAGGAGTGTATTTTATGTTTTCCTCAAAACACTCATCAACCCAGCACTTTACCAGGTTCTCCATGATAGCTCCTACAACTCCGCCTTAATCTTCAGGCGACACAAACAGGCTGACATAACCGGGTGGACGAACAAAGACACCCTATGCTCGATCGAAAAATGGCCGACCACCTCTGATAACGAGCGAACGTGGTTCAAGGCTCGTCGTGAAGAATACCTAGTCAGTTGGCAAGTAGCCGGCATCGTCCACCTTATAGACCTCTGCTTCTCACTACCCAGCGGAAGAAATTGTGCACCGTTTGCTGTCACCATGTGTATCTGGGATGCCACTTGCAACTGTTTCTGCCTCCTCTGCGGTGATGTAAGCATCACTCTGCTGGACCTCCTCACCATTTTCGAAGTACTTATGGCAGAACCCATCTGGAAGCAAGGGGATACCATCAACGCCGCTGATAAAGCCAGTCCCAACCGACCCCCTTCTTACCCCGCTTGGGTTACTCGCTTTATGAATGACAAATCCCCTCAAGGTGGTATAGCTTTCCTTGAATTTTGGTTGTCAAAATATGTTTTCTGTGTCTCTGCCCAGAAGGTCAATAAGTGCTGGATCCACCTTACCCTATCCTCGCATACCTTTACCGCAACCTTTGATGGATCTCGATGTCTCCACTACAACTCAACAAACCCGGCCCACTATGGATGGCAGACCTCTGGCTACAGGTCTACTTTTCTTTCTTCTGACACTCGGAGGCGTCGTTGTTTCAAGCAAATGAACTCCTATGCCAGACCCTCTCAGCCCCTTTCGAATTCGAAGGATTAACCTATTAGATGTGCTTTGCCACCTTTCTCTCGCACAACCAATTTCCCTCTGCCTCAGTCCATTTGATCCTAGAACGCCACTTTCCGCCAGAGTTAGATACTAGTTTTTTGCCTTCGCCTACCCAAAGTGACCAAGCGAAGCTCATCTTTCTCCAAAGCAACACTTATGGAGATTTGTTTGTTCCTATCCCATCAAGGTCTGCTACGAGTTGTACGCTCCCGACCACTTCACCAGACAATTAAGATTAACCCAGCGTGCCTATATGCCATTGGTTGGTTCTATAAATCGCTATAGTACCTGGTGAGCAACTTCTTATCATGTGGAGATTGACATCGCAGATCCCCACTTTGGCTTTCCAATCGTGATGCTTCCAGAGGAGGAACTCATTGTTGCTCTTATACCTTCAATGGGAGTAATAGTACACTACCGCGCCTGGCGAGCTCAATTATGGGATGGCCTTTGATCTACGCAACCATTGTCTCTCTTCGCAGCCATCTTCAAGAACTTCAACAGCAACTTCGCCAACTCTTTTGATAGGAAGGCACTGAGCTACATCCCGAAACACCCAGACGAAGACAAGCCTTGGCCTACCATAAGCATCCTTACTCATCACTTAATTCATGCCACATACATTGGCTTTTAATTATGTATACTCACTATTTCAGTTTAAACACTCGCAGTTCGACGAACTGTGATGACCCGGACCAGAATCAGCAGTATGGTCAGCTATATACGTGAGTTACTGCGTAGTCGCAGATTTACGACGGTTGTTGGAATCGCCAGACTTGATAACGACTTAATTATTGGCCGAGAATTGGAGCTGGGTCTCTTCTCGAGAGTCGTTGTACATGTGATTTCGAGTTCATGGGCGGTTCCGGATCATTATTTGGTCGACCGAGGAATTAATTATGAATATTTGAGGTTCGGATTTAAATGGTGGACTTCTTAACGACTAAATTACCGGTCCAGAATTTGATTTCGGCTTCTTCACGGAAGTTGATCAGAATTTAATTTCGACCTTGTGGGAACTTTCGGAGCATGATTTTGAGTTACGAAGATTTAGTTGCGAATATTTCCGTTTGTTGATTGATTAGTCGATTAAATATGTGTTGGGTTGAATGGTTGACTTTTTATTGGTTTGGTCGATGTGTTTGACTTTGGGTGATTATTGAAGAACATGACAAGATGAGTTCGTGGCCGCGAGAATTATCGGAATCGGAGTTACGACGCGAAAGTTACGGGTGTTTAAAGTTCGTCGAAATGGATAAACATGAAGTTTTCTAATCGGGAAGGGCTATAAATAGAAGGTTGCCGAAAAGGGAAAGTCAAAAGCTGGTTCATTTTGACCGAGTTGACTGAGTCAACTCGGTGGAGGAGAATTCACGACGGGGGCTTCACGGTGGCGACGGCGAGCTGCCGTCCGGCGGTTTTCGGCCACGGGGAAGGACCCAAACGGTGCGCCTCAGTCCCTTCTACTCAGCCCCGGCCTCCTTTCACGGCAAGCCTCACCGTGGAGGAAGAATTTCCGGCGAGAAAATGGAAGATTTTAGGTGAATTCGGGTTTGGTGTTTTGGGCCGATTCGAGCTATGATTTGGACTGGGCTTTGTAGCTCTCCTCTCAAGGATTCTAACCATGTAAGTATGGAGTTCTCATTCGATTTGTGGATGGAGAATTTTGGATTTGAAATTTATGTGTACATTCGTTTTTCCTTGAAATTGACTTAGTTAGAGTGAGAATTGGCCTTTGTTGCAGTTGACAAAGTTGCTCAGTGGATGATTTTGAGTGGAATAGGGGTTGCTCCGCCGTGAAATGTTCCGGTCAGTGGCGGCACTGCCGTGGGCGGTGGTCAACGGCGGTCAACAGTTTGACTTTTTGGATTTTCGATAAGTTGCATGTCATTTGACTCGAAATCGCACCCCGATCGCAGTGGGGAGGTTCGTTTTTCGAGTTGAGCGTCCGAAAGTATAGCGAGGTATTGAGGTGTACATATTCGGATTTTCGACGATTCGTCGACTTTGAATTACGTGTTTCCGAGAACGGTGGTTTCTCGTGATTTGATTTGTATTGTCGAGTTATGACTTTGAGAAATGGATTTTGTGAATATTCAGGGGTTCGTGATCGTTCGTTTGGCGATGGACTTTCCGCCGGATCACGGGTTAACGCATATTGCATTACGCTAGTCTGTGAGTGGACAATTTCTTTTCACGGAATTCTTGCGAGTCTTTTATATGATTTATTAACTCGAGCATGCGTATTGAGATTACGGATTACATGAGCATGTTTTTTTACGAATATACGATTATACATATACGAATATACTTACATTTATATGCTGTTTCATGTATTTGCATCGAACTGTTTATGATTTGGTTTATACAGAGTACAGTCTTGGTTACGTTGTTGTATCGATACACTAGCCTCTCGGCTGATCCCCGATGGTAGGCATCCCAGGCGGGGCGTTACCCCGACCTGACCGGCGAGGGGCGTTTCCCCAGAACCGAGGCCTTTCTGGCTTAGAATCACGTGTGGGTCTGGGATCCCGTGATTCAGACTGTACTAGCACGATGTGTGTCCATGAGTGACCCCGTGGGATTTTTACTTGCATGCTCAGTACGCTGGAGGATTATGGTTTTACCTCGTGTACTTTATTATCTTTATTTACCTGGACTCGCATATGTTATTTTAAGCATATATATTAACTGGTGAAAGACATTTATTTTCGTCCACCCACTCTAACAGTTTTCATGTCTTTCCCCTGGGCTTTTCGGTTTCCATGCCCAGTTTGCAGTTCAGGCTCTGGTGTCGCACGTCGTGGTCGAAGGCATAGTACTCAAGTTACCTTATTTCTTCCAGTAGGTTTATTGTTCTACCTACTGTGGTATACATATATGTTTATACATTGTGGTCGCTCTGAGTAATCTGTTGTTTACGTTATACGATTTTACACCGGATTTCAGTAAAGTACTATTATATTTATTGTTTTACTTTACTATTGATATATTGAGAAATCCGGATGGGATTGGTGCCCACGGTTTGCCTTTTGTGGCATAGGATGAAGTGTATTTTCCGCGTGCAGGTAATGGTAATTCTACGTTAGTAGCGAAACTCTGCCAAAATTTCTACGGTTTTTGTTGGTTCGTGTTTTCGATAGGGTTTGATTCCGGTTTAGGCAACTAAACCGGGGTTGGGTCCTTTCACGAACGCATTGATCAATATGACTCTGACAACGAACAAGACGTTGGAGACAAAGAACAAGAAAATTTGCAACCTGTAAGTAATTACGAATCTCAACTAAAGTATGACTTTGAATTCTTAGCTCTTTACTGTGTTATTCCCATTTCAGAGAGATGCCTCCCCTACTAGGACTTCTGGCCAGAAAAGATGATGCCGCCCTCATAAGGTTAGCTCTGAAGATATTCCAGAAAAAACAACTCGAGCAAGGTGAGTGTTAGGTTTATAATTACGTTCTAATTTGTGCCTAACATTATGCTTAATGCTTGCCTTATTTGAATAAAGCATCATTTTTGATACGTTTTCTTGTCATGCTAGGAAATAGCGAGTTTGCATGGAAACGAGCTTAAAGATAGAGATTAACCATTTTTTGAAGAAGCCAAACAAGTTTCCTAAGTATTTGGAGAAGAATGACCAAAACTGGGAAGAAGACAAAAAGTCAATCACAGGTCAACAATCAACTCTAGCGAGTCTTCACCTGTCAATGACCAGGTCAAGATATGATGGCCCAAGACTTCAAGGCCCAATCCCACAAGAGCCCACATAAGAAGATATTTTGGTGTGGAGATATGCACATGCAACTCACATGACATGGGTAAGTCATCTTAGGACCACCACTTAAAGCCTAAAAATGTGGATCATGTCTAAACTTGAATTTGAATTATTTGCACCCAAAATATCTCCCTCAACATTACAGGGTCGAGCTCCCTCTCATACATATAGAGAACTCACTCCATTTTCTCATTTTTCATAGTTTTACACTCTCTCTAGACCCTAGAATTTATTCTAACCCTCTAACACTATCTTCTACTTCTTCTCCTCCATTTCTAGGTCAAAACACCTCCATAACCACCATCATTAGAGACCTAACTCTTTCCTCTCCTGGGTAGAGCCGAACCTCTCCACCACTACACCATCACTTTGGTCTATTTTGGGTGTTTCTCCTCTATTTTTGCCTTTAAGGTTTGGTCTGGTCTTTAGAGTTCAAAAGAGTGGGAAGTAATCATTCTTCCCCTAGCTCCTTGGAATTCTAAGTACTACCCTTACCTCCTCTTGAAGACTTGGTGCTAGCTTAGAGTGAAGAAATGGAGTTCGAAGCCTTGGAATCATTTGGTAGAGCTTTGGCTAGGGGACCTTTGGTTATTTCTACTATCTTGTTGTTTTGAGCATGTATCTAGTATTCTATTTTATTATGCTTAGTGAGTAGTTGCCTTTTATAAGGCTAGGGATTAGCCATAGCCAACTTGATGTACATATAACTATGTTTTGAGTTATGGATTTGAATTTGGTTTAGTTTACTACATGTTGTGAATGAGTTTGATAGCGTATGATGTGATTGTGGTATGTTTGCATGTTTGGGCTTGATTCAATGTTTACATATTCATGTCTTATCCATAACTAAGTTGAGATATGTTTAAGAAAGCTAAAAATGAACCTAAGTGGACTAGTCACTCACCTATGGAAGATAAGCATGTAAACATGACTTATGTTGCATTTGAGAAGATGGGCTTAAGGTTTAGTGGGCTTGAGCATGGATCAAAGCCGTTTTGAAGTCCAAATGACTCAAGGAGGTTCGGTCAAGCTTACATTGACTTAAATGGGCTTTATAGCTAATCATTACTTCTTCTAATTCATGTTCTAAAAGGTGTGAATTAGAAAAGTCATTAGAACATACTTTCATGTCCTCTAATATGGACTTAGGAAGGAAAGTCATTCACATTCATCATAAGTGAACACATATTGAACTCATTAGGCATGTGGTATAATTAGGATATGATTCATAATTGAGCTGCATTCTAGTTTCGGTTTGCTTTATACTTGAATGTTGAACCAGAATACTTCTAGTGCTCTAATGGCCTAAGAGATTCGGTTCACAACTAATGGTGACTCAAAAGGATCACGAATTGGATAATCACGTGTGAATCAGACTAAACTCATAACTTAGGCATTGTTGGTACATTGAGTTGGCTAGTGGTGACATCTCTAGCCGACCAAACATTTACATTTTGTTTTGTTCTTACTTTATGTTTTCACTTAATTAGTTAGTAGTAAGAATTCAATCAACCTTTCGTGTAACCACTCATTGTAGTTCAACCATCCCTTGCAATGCTAAGTCTTCAAAAAACTTGGTCTTGTGAGATACATTTCCACATTTTACTTTAGCTTTAGTGTCGAATTTAATGTCTAGTTAATCTGTGATTTCAAGTGCTTAATCGAGTCAAGCTAAGGAGTTTAAGTGGTTAATCCTCGTGGGTTCAACACTCGACTTCCTTACAAATACTATAACTTGACCCCGTATACCTGCGGATAAGAAAAATTCACTTAGCCTTAGACTAATCAATAGTCAAAAGGTTAAGGGAATAAATCTCTGAACAATGAGCAACCACCACAATCAACACTACCCTTAAGGCCATCAGGTCTGGTTTTAAATAGTTCACTGCCCGAAGGGCCTCGTTCTGCCACCCCTGTCTTGCCACCAAAGACTATTGGCTTCTCCTTTAGCGATGAGCTGCCCGAACTAATCATTCCTACTCTCTAATCACCTCATGAGGTAACTTTTATAGTTTGAGGGATGAATCTAAACATAATTCTCTGTATGTAAACTCTCATCTTCTAACACCAAACTCTTCTCTTACTCTTAGGACGTGTCCTATGCCGAAGCCAACCCTGAGGAGAACCTCTTGGACAATGCTCCGCCCGAAGGGAGCACCATTACTAACACTGGGACTACCGATGCTGGAAACGCCGTTGCTGTAAATGTGGACGTTGACATTACCAATATTGTTGCTCATGTCGTCGAAGACACCATTCTCCATAGCGCCCCTTATTCGGACAACTCAGACGAGAGCCTTCATGATGGTAATGACAACGACACATTCCAATTTCGCTTCGAAGATGCCTCTTTCTCTTATCGTAGCATGCATTATTCTACAGAAGAAAAAACGGCTATGGTGGTGGGAGTCATACTTCCTTATCCTAACGCTAATTCCCAGGGGGACCTAAGCGAGGCAGTCGATGCCCTTCCTAATTCCTCCCTCAACTCCATTGTCTTGCCTGATCTGACTGCCCCCGGCGCGACTGAGGTACGAAAATTTCTTTATGCCCAACCTCAAATTTATCATTCTTTTTTTTATTATTTATTTCTGAATATAAACACCATCTTAACATGACCATGAACTGGCTGCAAATGGCTCTCTGAACAAAAAGGTTAACACACCCTCGTCTCCCCAAGGTAACTAACTCATCACCGCCTGGCCACTTACCTCGACCGAGTGTACCACCGCAGATGTCGCCGCTTAGGATACCACTCGCGGGCGTAAAGAGAATCAGAGCCCGTAAACCATCATTCCTTGGGCCTCAGCTTCCTTTGAGCTTTCCATTAACAAAACCACCATGCAGGACCAAATCCTTAGCCTGGAGGAACTCTCAGCCAAACTTTTGACTATGGAGCCTGACTCGGCTGAGCTTGTCCTCGCTAAGGACACAATCAAGAAGCTCTTCAAGGTCGATTTGTACACTCCTCAAGCTCTCAACGATAAGCTGGACGAAGTATCGAACCTGCTGAGGGCTGCTCCTGGTGAGCTCGTGCCCATGCACTCCCAGTATGAGCAATATCTTTGACAACTCTACCAACTGCAGGCCAACAAGGACGATGTATCTCACCGCTTAGAGAGACAAAAGAAAATAAGGGAAGAAATGGCCAGCCAAGTGCTCGATGACCACCGCCAAGTCCAGAAACTCCTCTAAAGTGTCTCATCGAAGAAAGCAACTTTGGCGGTTAAGGAAGCTGAACTGGCTGCTCTCCAGGCCGAGGTAGACATCTTACGAGCATATTCTATCTTTACTCACGCGAATGCCCAACAATTACTTGAGGAAAGCTCGAGTCGAGCAAATAATGTCCAGGAGGCTAAATATGATGTTTCCTCACTCCTTAAATCGCATGGTGAGGCTTGGGTTGACTATGAGTATGTCAAAGTAGAACTTAAGATCAAAGCTCTTTGTTTGTAAAAAATCTGGGCTTGCTTTGTCTTGTAATCCGACCACTGAGGCCCCAAACCTATTTCCTGTATTAAATACATAACTCTAATTAAATTATCTATCTACTAAGTTGAATTAAGTATCTAAGTTTCCTCACCAAGGCCCCTAGCCTAACCAATGGCCCAATTTAGGGCCCAAACTGATTGGTTACCCAAAAATCCTCAGGAGTAGGATTAAATTGAGATTCAAATTTCAAAAATGTGTTATCACATCACATCAAATCTTTTGGCTTCCAAGGAGCACGTTACCCTCATATCAACCGCCTGGGAATAAATGATAATTACTGCTCTTGACTCTTGGAATGGTTGAACTGTTTATGCCAAAAAAATCTCTGAGAGACACGTGTCAATTACCATGGGCAGTAACTAGATTCATGCACCTTAACCTTTCGTCTACGTGTAGAGCCTCTAGGGTTAGGCTTCTATAAATATCACCTCTAATCTGCCCATACAAATAACTTATCCAAAACTTCCTCCTTCACACAATCTCAAAATGATGCCTTTTCTGCAACATCTCTTCTAGTCTTTAGTGAAAGAAAATCCTCCAGAAACCCTTTGTTTATAGCAAAACTTAGATAACAATATCCATGTTCAAGTCTGGGCTGGATAGTGATATCTATGTCCAGGTCCTACCTTGGTAAAGCTGCCCCTAATCCTTTGGGGGGTAGTCGAGTCTAAACGTCGGGAACGGGTCGTCTTACGCTCCCTCTCCAACAATAGCTCTACATTTGTCTTGCATAGATTCTACAGGTCCTAGCATGTCAGCCCTTTAGCGGGGAAGTACAGGGAGCTTTATATGGGAGCAAATTCAAGGAGGAGAGAATGGCAACCGGCTCGTTCCCGGGGGTGGAAACCAAGGTGGGAACTAGTCCCTCAACCTTGATGATGAAAGAGACAAAAGGGAAATCCCCTTCATTCTTCTTACATTGCTTTGGGCTGTTGTGTTCTAGTTTCTGTTTTTTCTTCTTTTGTCTCTTGAGGTCCTTCCTCTTTAATAAACCTTTGGGTTTTTCAACTTGTAAACGAGTTTGTATTTCCATGGTATCAAAGTTCAAGGCCGCAAAACCTTTGTAAATTTTTAATAAAATTGATTCCATGTATTCTACCTTACATATATCTCATATAAATGTCACTCAAACTCCAACCACCAATATTGGCTTTGTACAATAACAAAAATGTTAAACAAAGTTAAAGCCACAGGAATTGGCAGAGAAAACAAGTAAAAAAATTAAAATTTTAGCCACAGGAATTGGCTTACATTAATATGTTATAGGGTTGCCCCATGAGTTTGGTCACGCGAGTAGAACCATGTGAGCGTGAACAAAGTCAATTATTTTTCACTAGGCAGATCGTCGTACTCCCAGGCCGACTGGATATACTTTTTAAGGAAATATCCATTGATTGGATTCATGAACTATACCATCTCGATCGCAAAGACAAACTGCTCCTCATCCTTGTATATTGTCGATTATGTACGGCCATTCCCAATTACCAGACCATTTGCCTTATCCTTCTATTTTCTTGCCAATGGGTAACACTGCCTTCCAAACCAACTCTCCTTTTGCAAAACTCTTGCTCCTAGAATACTTGTCATAAGACCGAGCTACTCTTCATTTTTAGCACACAAGTGTTCATAGGCTTCAAGCCGCTTCTCATCTAAGTCTTCGTGTTTCTGCGACATCGCTTGCACATAGTCCTCACCAATTAGATCGTGTTGTTCCATAACTCGTAAGGATTGAACATTGAGCTCCAAAGGCATGATAACATCATGTCTGAACATCAACGCATAGGGAGTTGTCCCTGTTGGATTTCGTTTACTCATCTGATTTGCCCAAAGTGTATTGAACAAGTCATTATGCCACAGACGGGCATTGCCAGCGAACATTCGTCTGAGAATGTGCAGAATCAACTTGTTACTCACCTCCACCTGACCGTTGGACTGAGCATAATAAGGAGTAGAATGAAGGAAATGAATGCCTAGGTCTTGCATAAGCGTCTCGACTTCGCCAGACATAAATGTTGCCCCTTTGTCTGAGATAAAACACTCTGGTATACCAAAATGATAAATGATATTTTCAAATAAGAACTGACGAATGGTGCCCGTAGAATCCACTTTTAAAGGCTTAGCTTCTACTCATTTGGTGAAGAAGTCAGTGGCTACAATGATGAACTTGTGTTCCTCAGATGAGTGAGGATGAATCATCCCAATCAAGTCTAAAGCCCATCCACGAGCAGGCTAAGGTTTGATGATTAGTTGCAAAGGAATGTTAGATAAATGGTTGATTGGACCATGTGCTTGACAATCTTCGCAACCCTTTGCAAAAGTGTTACAGTCTTTTAGCATTCCTGGCCAGTAGTACCCATGATGCCGTAATAGCCAGCGCATCTTGGGACCAGCCTGGTGTGCCCCTGCTGCCCCCAAGTGTACTTCTCTCATTATTCGATTAGTGTCGCGACCGTATACACAATACAGTAGAAGATCATCCTCCCCTCGCCTGAATAACTCATTATCTTTAAGCACATAATTAGGAGCCAAGAAACGAATCCGCTTGTTGAGTGGTGTGTTAGGGTCTTAAAGGTAAGAGATGATGGACTGGCGCCAATCTACGTCTATATGATTCAGTGTGGCCACATACCATTCATTATTTTCTTATTGTCAAGCAAAGAAACAAGGTAGAGAGCGACGTTTGACCTTTAGAATTCACTCGCAGATGCCACCCTATAAGCTTACCTCGGTTGCCAACTGTGGCAATTCGTTTTGCCGCGTAGTTCTGCTCACGAGGAATGTGGCTCAGTTGAACTTCGGTAAATAACTTAAGCAAGTCACATACTTGTTTATCACAAGGTTCTAAGATGGGACCTACTTTATATTTCAACTCCAATTGCCTAGTGACAAGCTGGGAATCTCAGCATATGTAAACCTCGGTAACCTCCATATCCAACAAGATTTTCAGGCTAATGATGAGTGCCTCGTATTCAGCTTGGTTGTTAGTACAATGAAAGTCCAGCTTGGAGGAATAGGAGAAAGTGTCTCTATCTGGGTTGACTAAGGCAATCCATGCCCCAGCCATTGTGCTAGTATTTTAACCATCGAAGTATAAGAACCAAGGAGTAAATGAAATGTTAGCTAACTTCAGCTCTGGCCCTTCGCGAATGTCTAACATTAGATGGTGGGCAAGTAAATCGGCCCTTGCCTGGCCCTTCACTGCCTTTTGTGGCACATACTGTAAAGAAAACTCGGAAAGTGCTAAGATCCACTTCCTGATTTAGCTCCTTAGTATATAGGCCTGGAAAACATGTACTTTACCAAATCTGTTTATGCAATAACATAAGTAGTAAAGGACAACATATAATGCCTTAGCTTGCATCCTGAAAAATACAAGGCTAAGCATAATTTCTCCATTAGAGAGTATTATGTTTAACAATTTGTTAAGGTATGGCTGAGATAGAAAATAGCACGTTCAGTACCCGTTGTGTCATCTTGTACTAGCAAACTCCTAATAGAATACTCTGTAGCTGATATATAGAGCTCGAGAGGTACTCCCGACCTTGGCGGGACCATGACTGGTGGATTCACCAAGTACACTTTGATGGTATCAAAAGCCTCTTAATGGATAGGCTCCCATACAAAGTCCTTTTGGCTTTGCAATTTAAGCAAATGTGAGAATGGTTGTGTCTGTCCTGCAACATTTGTGAAATCGTTTGAGGAAGTTACTTTTACCCAGCAAGAGTAGTAATTCTTTCTTATTCTTAGGCAAGACAACGTTGAACACTGCCTCCTTCTTATCATCTGAGACTTCAATTCCTCGCTGGTGAACTAAGAAACCCAAGAATGCTCCTGCCTGAATGCCAAACACACATTTAGCTGAATTCATCTTCAATTGGTGTTGTCTCATACGAATTAATACCATTCTCAAATCCTCTTTATGATCCGACCTGCATTTAGTCTTAACTACCACATCGTCGATATAAACTTCCATGGATTTTCCTATGAGGTTATGGAAGATCAAATTTATATCACACTGGTAGATTGCCCCTACATTCTTGAGACCGAATGGAATGTCCATATACTCAAAAACACCTGCAAAACCTGGGCATCAGAACGTTGTCTTATGCCTATCAGCTTCTACCATTAGAATTTAATGGTATCCTGTCATCCCGTACATGAATGATAGCATCTCATGGCGAGTTACAGAATCTACCAATAAATCTGCTATTGGTATGTGGTAGGCATCTTTTGGAATTGCATTGTTCAGGTCTCAGTAATCAACACAGACTTGCATCTTCACGTTCTTTTTCTTAACTGGGACCACGTTTGAAAGTCACTCGTTGTACTTGGTTACTCTGATGATGTCTGATTTGAGAATCTTCTCTATCTCCTCTTCAACTAGAATTTTTGTCTCTGTGTTTATACGTCAGATCTCCTTCTTCACTGGCTTCTTCCCCTCTATGATATGCAGATTATGACATACTAAATCTGACAAAAAACCTAGCATGTCCTCATATTTCTCTGCAAAGCAGTCTGCGTACTCATGTAGTAATTCAATGAGCCTTTTTCTTTTTTCAGGCTCCAAAAAGGTGCTTATAGCCACAGTCATTAGCTCTTTTAAAATCTTGAGATTAATCTTCTTAATGAGATCTTTAACTTTAGGTGGAGTGTCATTTAAGGCTGCTAGAGCCAATTTAATAACCTCATCCTCTTCTGATTCAGCAGTACATCGCCGTCTACGTACTTCAATGCTGCAATCATTAGGACATGCTTGTAGGCTTGGTTCTCCACTTAGTAATTATAAAGTCGATTATGCAGAGAGAAGCAAGCCTCTGCCTCTATACTTGATAGAGGCTCTAACATTAGAATGGTCGAAAAAGTAGCTCAATGGTATAAGCGCGCTGACTGTCTTTGCTGACTTGGATAATCCCCATTGAGTTACTTCAGAGGTCGTCACCCCCACAGGGCGACCCTTGTTGTCGACACCACAAACTTGTAGTGGCCTGAGGTCACTGTTATAGTAGTTGGCGTCTAACGCGCTGGCAGAAACTGAATATGAACGCAGGTCAGCATCAATTACTTCTACCTCGGTTATACCCATGTTCCATAGCAACATTTATTGATGCAGAGATGATGGTACACAGTAACTCCGGTGGATCCAATCTTGACCCAGAATCCCACTGTAAGGTGTTGTGCACTCAGCTACGAAGAATGTATATGTACCAGTTACTGGTCCAACCTGCACATTGAGAAAAAAAATTTCCAAAGTCTTAAAAATACTAACTTGGAAATTCTAAACGTTGAGGGCTGTCTTTTGGATAACATACTTAGGAATGCTTAATAGTGCCATTTATTTGACGGTGATAATATTCATTGTTGCCCCTGAGTCTACCAATAACTTGTTGATCTGAATTCCCTGAACTTTGCCAGTGACGTATAATGGTCTTATATGCATCGCCATGTTCACTGTTGGCTTTTTGAAGAACATATATGCTTTTTTCAAGGATAGGTCAATCTCTGGTTGCTTGGCGAGCAACATCTATGCTTGCGTATCTTCAGCAGTATTTGTCATTGCCAAGTTGTTGACATTGTTGGACTGATCGATCATGACTTCAGCAGGGACGGCTAGTAAGATACATGATTTCCCAGCTGAGGATCCTGAAATTTGGAAGGCAATACATATACCATGCTTACGTCTAAGTTGTCCTCGTACTCTTAGAATTCTTGTTCTTCATCTTCTCTATAATCCATTTGTTCTTCCTCATCCTCGACTTCATCCATCTCAAACTCAGGGTTGCCCCCTTGTATTCTAGCTTCTACCATCTCATGGCCAATATGACTTATCGTTTCAATGGATGCAACGTAGGCCTCATCAACTGGGACCTCAGGTATAGGTGCAGTTGTTGCCGGAGCGAACAAGCCAGTGCTTTTGCTGGTGGAAGAAGAAGAAGTTGTCTTGCTTTGGGAAACGATCTTCTTTCGTTCCTCCTCCACCAATGGTTTAGGCCTCTATCTAAGTCCTTTTGTCTCACTCGAGGTAATATGCCCCTGGGTGAGTTCGGTTGATCGTTGAAGGCTCTTGAGCACAACTGGTTGCTTGGATGTTTCACTAGCATGTTGTTTATCACTTTTAGATTGCTTACGGTCCTGGGGAACCTCAAAGATAGGTTCTTGTTTGTTCTCTCTAGCGAGCAACTCTGGATTGCGGTCGAAGACGCTTAGCCTCGCTGCTTTAACCTTAGGCTCATGAGATTTCTTGCCAAATACTACAAGGGGATTAGCCGCTAAAGCATTTAGCCGTCGCTGCAGCTTCTCTAGCAAATAAGATAATTGTTCTGGTTGGATTATCCCCCTCTCCAAGGCTTCTAATACCCTTTTGGCCTCTCCAAACCATCCTTGTAGATTTCTTTGCTTGTTAAGGGTTACCTCAATAGTTCTCCCTTTCTCTTTCACGTACCATACATTCTCCTTAGTTATGTTTCTCAATGCTGAAGGAATATATAATTTAGCAGAATAGCCTGCTACAGTCTGTTCTACTACTGCTAGTTTCAAGAACTTTTCTGTTGCTCGCATTCACTTGAATGCTTGCAAAATTTTCTGATTAAGCTTTCTTGGGCTATTTGGTTGATAATGTTCAGGTGAGGACATCAATTCTGGATACACCTTGACCGCCTCTTCCAATTCTTCATAAGAGATCTTGAGACCACAATGGAATTTACATCGGGCATACAGGGTCACCGACGACTTCGCCTTCAGGTCTACTTTTTCCTTACCCTTTACGGAGGCATTAGGCTACCTCTTCTTATTGTCCTCTCCACTGGTATATAGGTCCACAATCTGCTTCCTTTTGTTAAGATTATTCTTTGTCAGCTTTAACATCCCTACGACTAAGTCCACATTAGGTTCGGGATTCGGAGCCACTTGCTCGATTACTATCTCTCCCTCACCAATTCAACGCTGGATTCTGAACTTTAAGATCGTGCATTGCTCAGTGGAGTGTGTTCCATAAACATGGTGGAAACGGCTGTAGGGAAGGCCTTCAATGTGTTCAGGGTTTAGCGATGGACCATACGGCACCATGGCAAGGTTCGCCTGGATCAAGTACTCCAGGATTTCATCCATCCAAGATACGTCATATGTTCTTTGTCTTTTTGACTTCTTCTTGAATCTTTTCTTTCGCGGCACTTGTTTAGGTGTTTTTATCGGGACCAATTCCATCTCATGTATCTTCTGGTGGAATGGTGGTAAAGGTTGATGACCACTGTCTACCATGTCTGCTCGACTAAACCCAATTACCTGATAATCGAGTAGACTCTGCACCGTGTCTTTCAGTCCATAGCAAGAAGAGGTCGTGTGTCCAAACCTATTGAGGTATCTAGATAAATGTTCGCCTGGTCATAAGTAGTCAAGATCTTTCAACTTTCTTACTGGCCATAAGCTAATGAGTTTATGTCTGAGGAGCTCGTCCATCTTATCCTGATTGAAAGTGTACTGTGGGTGGACCGGGGCACCATTATCTTCGAGACCAACTGGATCTTTTCTGCCAGCCAATTCCGCTATAACATTTTCTGTCGATATCATTTCTATTTGTACCATATTGACTTGCGATTCTAGGAATGGTTGTGAGTCCACTAGTGAGACGGTCTTAGGTGCATTATCTAAGGTTAGTTTTCCTTCATTGATCCACTTCTGGATCTCGTCTTTGATCTTAACGCAGTCTTTGGTTGAATGATTCCACATACCGTGAAATTTACAGTACTTTTTCCCTTTAGGTTGTTCAGCATTAGGAATAGGGCCAAAGTCTGTTTTCACCACTCGCCGATTAATAAGTTCATCCAGGATTTCATGAGCCATATTGGTGTCATAAGTATATGTCTCAAACTCTGGCTTTGTAAAAGCCATTATCGAGAGCTTCAATGGTCATTTGCGGTGCTGTAACTTTCGAGGCTTAAGCACTGACTTAGAAGTAAGCTCTAGGGCATGAACCTGATCTTCATCTGTATATGAACCTTCTTTAGGATTCTTAATATAAGCCACAGTTCTTGGCTTATTTCTCTCATAGTAGAACCTTGGGGCGTACGTTCCCTTTGAGGAATTACGCCTATTATCCCTCTCATGCATGGTACTATGGGCTTTGGTTACTGCCGCAATGAGCTCGTTCAAGGTGAGATGTTTGTGATTGAAGAATAAATTATGATATGGATCCTCCAACCCAATAATTTTCATCTTGACAATAGCATCCTTCCCCAAAAGTGACCTGCACAGATTATACTCCGATCTAAAGCGCTGAAGGAAAGCTACTGGACTTTCCGATGGTGATTGGTTCATATCCACTAACTTTCTAATGCTTGTTTCTGGCCTCGTCGTCCGAAAATGGTCAATGAACAAAGCTTCCATCACCGGCTAATTTTTTATGGACCTTTTCTCCGGACCTGTGTACCAGACGAACGCTAATCTGGACAAAGATGAACCGAAGACCCATAGCTTAAGTTCTGTATCCTCAGCGAAAGGTCCAAGATGCAAGGTGAAGAAAGCCAGATGCGTCACCGCATTCGCATCATCATCCCCTATGAAGGTTTGGAAGTTAATCGGCTTATAATTCCTTGGCCATTGCCAAGCATTAACGATGCCTTTCTGCACAGGCAGGTAGGGAGTCTAGTATGGTTCATGTGCCGTGGCGATGTGTATATCGCATTCTTCCATGAACCTTTCGAATCGTTCTTCCCAGGCGGCTGGGAAACTTTCAACCCGCCTCGTCTTCCTCGTGAGATCGGAGACTTAGTTAGGTGCCCGATGTCCTTATCGGTTCTCTTGTAAAAAGAAGTCACCTCCCTTGCTTGCTGTGCTTGAGCAAGATCTAGGGCATGCAAAAGGTCTACACGCAACATGTCTTGTCCCTCCACGAAGGTTGTAAGTTGTGCTTTCTGAGTCGCCTGCTCCTCCAGACCCTTGGTGAACTCGGCCTCTAAAGCGACCACCTTAGTTGTTGCCACGTTTGTCTTCTTGACATTTGCGGCAATCAACTTTGCTTTTTCTTCTATTCTTTGTTCGATGGAAGTGAAATATTCCCCAAACCGCTCGTCACGCCTAGCGGCGTATGGTTTGTTCACCTCAGAACAAATTGAAACATAATTAGAATTACATCATAATTATAAATATTCATTAAACGAAAATGAAATGAGAAAAATGTAAATAATATGCATTACACAGAGAAACAATGAAGTAGAGAGAGTATCCACTAAAACATACTAGAATATTGAAGTACTGAAATTAGCCAAGGTCAAGCACATAAACAACTTATATGGGTGGCGGTGAACACCTGTGACTCATTCGGCATCACACTTGAGAGAACATGATACCATGATAAAAATAATTTGGGGTTCATAACCAAAATTAATTGACAATAATTAAAATAAACCAAATCTTTCATTATAAACTCGCTAACAAAGGTCATTGACAAAGTAATTTGCGTCTGTTGGTTAGAATAAACCAAATCCTTATAAACTCATTAATTTCCAATGATTCATATTCTCTAACACACCACGTAATGTACTTGGACATTCTATAGAATGTAAGAGAATAGAGGAAGTCATTAATTTGACAAATCCTATGCAATGTTGATAGATGCCGCCCACCGATCCCCAGGACGATAGTATGCAAGTGGTGAGAAATTGTTATAGTTGTGGTACACTGATACATAAGTACATTATACAAGAATAATAAGGCTCTAGCTAAGACAATAGGAACATTAATTGAACTGGTCTCAACAAGAATGTCGTTGTAGTATAGTGGTAAGTATTCCCGTCTGTCACGCGGGTGACCCGGGTTCGATCCCCGGCAACGGCGTCACTCTTTTCTTTTTGTTCCAACTGGGCCCCCACTCATTTTAGTTCCCGCCCATCTCCTCTCTCTCTCTCTCTCTCTCTCGCCTAAACTCAAAACCCAATTGACTCCGCCGTCCTCCAGTCTCAATCTCTCAGAACCGAAACAATGACGAACCCTAACTCCGACGAATCCAAGCCAGACGACCTGGAAATCACCTCCATCGGCTCGCTCTACTCCGGTCATTGGGACAAGAAGTACTGGAGCTTCTCTAGGGTTCGATTCTCATCTCCTCTCGATTTCAATTTTACTTCATTCTCCGACTATTCAATTATAGAAAGTGAAATTGAATTTGAATCTAGCTAGTATGTGTCGATTTCTAGGGTAAAGATCGATATCCGTATCCGATTGGGTACGGAGCTGTTCGAGCTCATAATGGAAACACATACAAGATGCAAATTCAACAAGGTCCTAAAGGACTTTTGTTTTCGGTATGTATGTGCTGTTCTTCACTATCACTTGTATCCATTTTGTGCTTCCTACTTAGTTTTTATGATAAATTGAGAGAGAGAAAGAGAGTCTTTATGTATGTATGTGTAGATTATTGATGGTGATGGGCAATCGTGTTCGGGGCAAACGCCGGATATGGCGTGGGGGAAGTTTCAGAAGCAATGCTTACCTCGCGCGAAGATATGGCATGGGAAGAGATTTTCATGCAAGATTGATGGTGTTGAGGTAAGTATTTGGTGCCGGTTTTATAACTAGTTTGTTTTTCGGACTGCGAATTATGTGGTTGGTTACCTTCCCTGTAGTTTTGTATGCAGTTTTTCGGGTTCAAGAATCCGTTTGTTCAGAGGCTACTGAGGGAGCTGGCTGCAGGTGTTCATGGAGCGGCAGATCAAAGCTCGGGGCCCTTAAGCTTCTGCAATGGAGCTTCTGGAACAGACATTGATGATCGCTTCGTAGAGGCATGTTCGGACTTGGGAAGACCACAAGTCAAAGGGAAGAGGAGTAGGAAACGAGAAAATGGAAATGCAAAGTCGGCCAGTCGGGCAAGAAGCAAAAAGACTAGAAATGAAGAGCTGGTAACTGTTTCTGAAGCTTCGAGTTCAGTAAAAGGAAGTGAGAGACACGAGGATAATGGGAATCCTATGCCACCTTCTTTGGATGAAGAACATGATTCACAAAAACATCCAGCAGTCTTGCCATCCATAGTGCGTTTGGTTTCAGATCCCCAAGGGGAGAGTGAGGTTTCAGTCAAAGATTGTAATCCATTGGAAGCAAATGGTTCTGGTAATAGTAAATCTATCCCTGCAGCCTGCAACTTGTCTGTGGATGAAAAAAGCCATGTGAGCACTGCTCCCTTTTTGTACCTTGTCTCAAGATCAAAATCAATATGAAAAAGAAACCTGAGAGTTTCTTTGTTTGCTTAAGTGCTTGCATTGATGTTCTTCTTCAAACTTGTCTATTCAATGCTTGTTTGGAAAATGTTGCTCATGTGTTGAACAATAAGCTTACATGACTTTCTTACCTTACAGGCTAATAGGTCTCCAGATACCAAGATGGAAGACATTGATTTTCCAATGGCCTCTGACAGCAATAGTATAGATGCTATAAACCTAAAGAGTCTGAAAGTCTTGCTGGTGTTGAACTTTTTGCTCCTGATACTTTAGATTTTACTCAAGGTAACTGAGCTGACCAGCTTCTGCTTTCAAGAATAGACAATTTATCAATATCTTCCTGTTTATTCTTGTAATGAATTAATGATTGCACTACTTCAATGCAGACAAAAATGCGGATTCTTCTTTGACTATGCAAGATGGAAGTGCCTCAGACGCTGTCATTGCTGATGGGATGCTGACTGAATCACATCCTAAAGAAGAGACACTTACTACCAAATCAAATGCAAGTTCCCAGAATATGGATTTCGATTCAGTTGGTCAGGAAATGGCAAAGTCAATGATGACATTTCTTCTTCCACAAGCTATTCCTCTCCTCAAAAAGAGCTCTAGGAAGAAAAGGAGTACTGCTAGCCACTAGGAAATTCTGCCTTGTACAGTGAAATCTCATAATGAGACCAATTGGACAAATGCTTCGTACCCTGGTACTTTGCCAAATCTTATATTATATTGAGCATCTGTGCTGTCAAAATATTCACTGTTGCTGAACTACTTCAGCATCATGTTCTAGTGATTGGTTGATTATTCTCTTCTTTCCATTTTCAGGTTTAAAGGTTTCCAATAAAGATACAAAGGAGGAGAATATGCATACTAAAAGTACTGATGTTGATCTAGGTGCTTCAACGAAGTCTATTTTTCCTGATAATTTAGATGATGATCAATATGGTGACCATCTTGTCACTACTAATGAGCACAACGAAATGATTATTGATCATCTTAGGACGAGCAGTAGCAAGGATGTATCTGTGCATGAAGTGGGCATGACTTCAACCAGGAGGCTTCAAGAATCTGGGAATCATGTACTCGAGTCTCTTCCACTTTGTGCATCTCCATTTAAGAAAGTTTTCTCCGAAGAAATTAGGGAGGAATCTTGTATTGATGATTTCTCAGTAGGTAGTTTTATCAACTCTAAGAAGAGGAATGAAACTCCAGATGATCCTACCACAGGTAACCAAAAAGGCATTTTAAATTCTTCCAAAGCATCAGAGAAGGAAATTGCTCCTACAGTATTTACCAAAACTGGAAATGTGTCTTTCACAAGTTCCCAAAATAGTCTATACCAGGAGAAAGGTTCAAACTATATCTCATATGAAAGGCAACAAACGGTACGCCAACCACAGAAACTACAATATGCAAATACAATGCACCTGAGACATGTCCTTCTACAGAAACTCTGCAAGTGGGTTCTTGTGATGACAATTCAAATAAAAGGGATCCGGTTTGTGTGCAAGACAAGATCGTAGGACACTCCCATTTGAATGCAGAGGAAACTTCCATGAATTCTACAACTTCCATGGGTTCAGCTCTGTTGCAAGATCAAGCATTATTAGTTGGTGACGAATATCCTTCTCACTGTCTTAATTTGTCTGGTTCACATTTAGAAATCCAGGTTGACAAAAATGTAGTTAACTGTGATAAACTCCTAAAAGTCAACGACTCTGGAACATCTCATAAACACAGAAGTTGTGATCTCAGTAGTATTCCGTTTATTTCAGACTTGAAGCCTCACAAAATGGAACTCAATAATGGGCTCGCAGGAAATCTGGAATTTGTGGGATGCTATGCTCATCCTGTTCCTGTTTTTTCAGTATTGCTGAACATAAAGGGAAATGACATTTACATTTGTGTTTTATGTGGCGTACTGGTTGGTAAAGACATCAATCTGTTCATCTACAAGGTAGCGCTTGAGGAAACGAGGGTTGGACTCCCTTCACTTTTTGGTAACACATCAGTAACATTGCCAGATGTAACCAATTATTTTGGTGGAGTAAGTTCTTATGTGTAATTGTGTTGGTACGCTTGTCTTCCTTATGCTGACATTAATTGATTATGGCTGTTATTCTTTTACAGATGGCTTTGGAAAGATCATGTCTACAATTTACCCCAGATGGGCATTGTCTTGTTTTACTCGACAGTATCAAAACACCTTTCTGCAGGTTAACTCTCTTTGCATATATTTCAAAATAATGACATGAATTGTGAATAAGGTTATTGGTAAAATTTTCATTTAAATGTTCTTAGGCAAGGAAACGCCCATTGTTTGTGCCCCACATGTGCATCAAGCTGCTCTGAGGAGAATACAGTCAAGATTGTGCAAGTACAACTTGGTTATGTTTCATTGGTGGCAAGATTGAAAACAGTAGAGTCAAAGGTGTATACTGGTTTGTGAACCTGACAATCTTGTTTCTATTGGAAAGAGTGGGAGGCTGCATTTGGGTTATGAGTTCAACATGGAGGTGAGTCTTAAAATCCTTGGTCATGTAACATTTCTGATACAATTGTTAGCGTCATCCATTACGGTGTTAATTCTGTTATGGGGATATTGTTCCAGATTCTGCAGCAAGATGTTACCGATATAGATATACCCATGGTTCAGTACACATGTTGTACTGCTTTTAGTTTATCTGTTCCCCATTTTCTGGTTTTAATTTGTATTGAAATTCGATAGCGCCTAATATGCTATTAGTTGAACTATTGGCAATATTTGTTTACTTTCTGTATCCGTTCATTGTCTCCAAGACAGCTCAAGTTTACTCTAAATTCCTTGTTTGCAGCACACAAATGGATTATATTGGTTTTCCAGCTGAAGATTGCATGTCCCCTGGCATAGTAGACTTGAAGAAAATTCCAAACTGTACTCATCTAATTGTTGGCCATAATGGTTATGGTTAATTCAGTTTATGGTATGTTTTTCTTAAACTACTAGGGAAGCCTAATGAAGACAAGTGGTTTTATGCAGAAGTAAAAAGACTAGATTGTTGTTCCTAGTTGTGTTGAAGTTTTTCATCTGAAGTTAAACCTTGTTTTTGAGCATCAACATGCAAACATTCAGTGATATACCTTAAATCAAATTTTTTATTACCATGTGTTGTGTTGTTTAAATCATCTCATTGAAGGGTGGTTGCATTTAAGTAAACCAGGTCAGACATTTTCTGTATAACTATTTGATGTGAAACTAGACCATGAAAGTATTCAGAAAACAGAAAATTGGATACTATATCTATAATTTAGCAAAACACTCCCGGGTTAACTGTTTCTCTTTCTTTCAGGGATATTTCTAAACGCATCCTTGTGTCAAGGTTCTCTGCACCAAGTTCAATTTGTCAATTTTGTCCTATCAGAGTGTTTCCTTGGAAATTGAAACCCCCTGTTTCTAGTCACTTTAATATGGAAGAACATGTCAATCATATGATGGCTTCAACATCCAAGAACCAGTTTTTGTTTGAGGGGAAGATATAGCTGTGTCTTCTTATTTCATCATCTGATTGTGATGCTCTGCAAGACTATGAGTCAGGCGATCTTCACTCCAATCCAGTTGGACGGTGGAGGCTTGCTCTTATGGTGAAAAATATGGTGATCTTCGGAGCTGCATTGGATTCAAGGTGCATTGGCCTCTTACTTCAACTTTTCAGGGCAACGTAGTTCATGACATAAGGAAAATGATGTTCTCTTTTAGTTAGTCTCATTGTACACCCCATTATTTGGTAGCACCTAAACTACTTAAGCGCGAAAAAATGTTTTGCTTGGTATATCGTTAAAGATGTTCCAATTTTTCATTGAATTCTTGAACTCGCTGTGCAGGGCTGCTGTCATTGGTGCTTCAGCCGGTCAAGGGATCTGTGGTACTTTTGATGGACTAGTATATATGTGGGAGTTAGCTACAGGAATTAAACTTGGCACCATGCATCACTTCAAAGGTATGCATTATTGATACTAGAGGCTCTTCACAAGTCATTTGACAGAAGATCCCTTATAAATAGCTGATGATTTAATGGCTTATTTAAGTCGATCTCTTCAATCTGGTTGTATCAGGTGGCAGTGTTTCATGTATTGCTGCCGACGATTCAGGGTCAGGTGCTGTGGCCGTAGCTGGGGACAATCAAGTGCTGGTTTATCTGCACTCTAGATAAGCTTCTGTACATTGACATGCCAACAAGCCTTTATATAAATATATGACCATAATTGAAAGTTAGATAATCTAGTATAGGGTTAACTAGGGATTAATGTCAATGGAAATCTCCTTGTATTGAACTTAATGTTCTTGTATGAGAGTGATCAGTGGGGGGTGAAAGGCCAACGACTGGATACTCTTGCTGGTAGCAAGTCAAGATCTTGGCAATCTCTAGAGGTTAAGGAAGCCAAGTGAAGCACGTTTGTGCTTTAATTGTAAGTTGAACCTTGATGCTCGAGCTTTTCAAGTGCAGAAGATTGCTTGGCAGAAGGTGGTGATTGATGACAGTCCGGTAGTGTTCTTGTAACTTGTAAGTATGGGTGCCAAATCTCTCCCACATTTGAATAATTCCCAAGCTGGGAACCCACAATCAAAATAGAAAGTCTCGCATAGTTCTTCCGTCAGTTCTGACTTCTGATACACTATCAATTCTTTTCTCATCAAAAAGTATTATAACAATTATTTCTGTAATGATATGAATCACTGAGAACTCATCTTTTGCATTCAGTTTTGAAAGTAGCGATGCCATTTTCCTCGCAAAAAATAAAAAATGAAAGTGAACGGATTTGTTTCCTCTACCACATATATGATGTATGACTTCATGTGATAATCGATTTTAGCGCATCTTTGATATAAGAGTATTTGAAGGAAAATCCCAACTCTTGAGCTTTACGTGGTAGCACCCTTTGCCCATCCAGCACCTGGAACGACCTTGAGTTTCTTAGCATTATGTAATATGAAAAGGAAAGTTGAAGAAAAAAAAAATCAACAAATGCTCACCACTGCAGCACCTTCTCCAAGAACTGCTTTCAAGGCGAAGTCAGGCACAGGCAGCCATGAAGGCCTACCCAAGACATTTCCCAAATGTTGACACATTTCCGCAAATCGAACAGGGTTGGGTGCAGTTCCATTGATAACTCCTGGTGTTTAGACTTAAGTAACTTAGTTCAGTATGTTGTAAAGTTTATGAAACCAATGTCACCACGTTGTTGAGAAAACAACGTAAATCTACCTCAAACACAAGTTCATATATTGAAAGTAGCTGTAAGAAGTGAATAGTGTTAGGAAAGGAACATTAAATTACTAGCTCAATAGTTACTACTAGTGTATTCATCTTTATGTGCTTGCACATGTAAGATCAAATCAGAAGGGAGCATTAGCCAGAAAAAGTAAAAACCCATTAGTTTCAACACCAATATGTGAAGTGCTAATGAACAACTAATACATAATGAAGTCATTACCTTTATAAGATGGATTAGACAGAGCATCATATATCAGGTTCACTATGTCATCCAGATGAATCCAGGAAAACCTACCCAAAAATAAATAAATTAAGTTTCATGGAAATGCCCTTCAATTGATTTTACTGATCTAAATACATGTGTTAATTATTTTTTCACAGAGTACCTTAAACCAAATACAGATACCCTCAATAGATAACAAATTTCTGAAATATTCTTTTCATACAAAATTCAGTTAATTGTCATGAGTGATATTATAAATGCTTGTATATTTCCTTTAAAAGCTAACCTAGACAAATCTTAACTTTCAAATGCCATATCTCCAGGTGTCTCGCCAAAAAGAAATTTGCCATATGCCATATTGTCAGATTAGCATCAATTTTTTTTTGATCTCTTGTTTTTTTTCTGTTCATTTAAAAGTTGACCAATGGAATTATTCACATTAAATTGCCAATTCGAAGGTGCTAGTAGCAAAAACCTATGACACATTACTCTAGAGTACCATACCATTGTTTTCCAGAGCCCAGGGGTCCCCCAGCAAACACCATGAAGAGAGGGATCATTTTAGCTGCAGAAACTCAAAGGTGTAAAAATGCATGAGGCAGCTGAAGATTTAACCTTATTCTTGAAACCAACTCAAACTTCTGATATGTACAATAATCTTACAGGAACACTTAAGTTATACTAAGGTGCTGAAAAGGAAAGGAATGTCAGAGATTGTAATGCATAAATTACAGGTCATACAAGCCTAAACCAAATTGCGCAATGTGAATCATTTAACATATAATTTATCATTACCCAGACTCAAAGTGAACTACTTTAGTTCATGAGAATAAAACTTGAGCAAATGATTATAGTACTGGCCATACCTAAAGCTCCTCCATCTTTACCAAGAACAACACCAATACGAATGAGCGCTAACCGAACATCCTTATTCACTTGGAGGGCAGTTCCTTCCCATTCTCTACAAACCTGAAAATATTGCTTGTCAGTATATGATATAGCAGCATTTTATTAAACTGAGAATATGTTCAGTGTTTGAGATTTTACCACTCTAACAAAAGCTGTGTGAATGAAAACATCTCAATAGTAGGCTCAATGAATATGAGTTTGGAACGGAAACATTATTGAAACTTCTCTAAGTTCCCATAGCCTTTGTGTTACTCCTAAAATTAATCAGGAATCTTCAACTTAATTAGGTAGTAGTTACCACACTGGATGAGGGCTAGCCTAGAACATTTAGAACAACACAGTCAGAATGCAGGGTGAAACATTTTGCTTTTGACTTACTGATCCTAAGGAATTCTCCAGCTTGAATATAATTTGCACGTGTTCAATGAGAAATACTGCTCCCAAAGTACCAAAACTTGATTCATTTTCATTCTATCTTTCTTTGCTAGAGTAAAACTTCCTTTCTCATTGAAGGTGACTTCTCCTTAGTTCCATCACGTCAACGGTGCACGTTTTTAGAAGTGGAAATCTAACTCTAGTGAGGGCATTAGTCATACCATGAGGCGAAAACCTAGAGATGATAATTGTACATATTCCATGGTACAATCCCAAAGTGGACCAGCAGCCGTAATAACAACTAAGTGTAACTTGACTACATTTGCTATGCTGTTGACCAAGTGGGTTATACATACAGCATTATCAGACAATGAGTTAAACATTATTTCTGAATAAGTCTTAAGCATGTCTTAGAAGTCACAACTCACAACGTAGTATTTACTTCCTAGATGTTTTTCCAAAGTCTGATTAAGTAAAAAATTTACAAGCTACTCCATGGTTTACCTCAGCCAAGTAATCATTTCCTGATGGACTATGTTCATCAAATATGCCTGTCTCACTAGTACCTGAGCATAAAAAAATAGAAAACAATGAAGAAGGATATTGGGGTTCAGAGTGCAATTTAAACTGAATCCTACTTCATCAACAATATCATTATTACTACATTGGAAAATATCTTAAACAAGAAGAATGAACGAACCATAGTAACCGACGGCTGTTGCACTAACCAAGACTGAAGGTCGGACTGCATCTGGTAAATCATTTATTAAATCTATGACCTTCACAATTAATTTAAAGGCCACATCAAGTCTTGCATCAGTAATCAGTAATAGTCTTTTATCTATAGATATGAGGAGATAACTGGTTCGATAGCACTATGAAGAGATCAGTAGATAACTGCTTACCTTCGAGGTGACTCTAATCCTGCTCTGCTTGATCTCTTTCTTTATCTATAATCCAACAAGAAATTAGTCACTTTAGGTGGCTTCTAAAAGAATTGCATATTTTATTACGTTTTACTTCAGCTATTGACAGGTCCTCTACCATGTAACTAGTAAGATTCTATCAATTCGTCAAACAATAATATGTATAGATACACATCTTACTGATCTTAGTTATTAAAGATAAAAGGTTTACTTATTAGTTTATTAGTTTTAATCATATTTTCATATGACTTGTGAGTTCATTAGATACAAGAATTTCTTTGCAGATCATAACAGTACCAGCCACACAAAGAGTATGCAAAGTAGTGAAGCAAGAGTTATCTTGAACTTCTTTTCTTATAATCACTGCTTATTGTAAAAAATACAGGAAGGATAATCAAAAGCAATGTAAAGGTAGTAGACCTCAGAAGTCCATCTGGTACTAATGGGCATTCCAGCCAAATTTACAACACCGGTTGAACCTCGAATGCTATCTTTCCACTCTGGCTCCTCTGCAATTACGATTCCCGGAAAGTCCTTGACTACAAATAGCAAGGAAACATTCATGTGTGAAACCAAATTATCTAGTAACAAACTACAGACTAGACTAGATATTCAGGAAAAGAAAACAGCGCCTTTGACACAGAAACCAAGAGTTTTCTGGAAGTTAAATTTTAATCTGTGTACCTATATAAAAGTGTGGTGCATTTAGCAGCATTCCAATTCCATTTGAAAACTGTTTATAGAAAGAAACCAAAAGGTATTCTTTCATTGCTTTTTGTAGTTTCTTGGGAGGGGCAAGACCAATTAAGAGTACATCCAAACTATTAATCTCTAATAAGTATTTATTCCAAAAGTCTGCAAAGATTCAAATAACTATAAGTAGGCATACCTTCTTACCCGGAAAAATTGACTCGGCCTTTGATCTAGAACGTGTCAAGACATGCACACTATGATTATCTGCATTCCAATTTTGGAACAGAAGAAAGTTCATGTTAGTGCAACAACCATAGACATGTAATATAAGTTCCATATGTGTTAGGTGTTACCTGCATGCAGCCTCTGCACTAATCTTCTACCGATAAAACCTGTAGCTCCTGTTACTGATACAGTCATCTGATTTGCCAATGACAACCTGCAAAGAGTCAATGAAATTCTCCAACAAACAAAACCCATCCTAGCAATCCCATTACTATGAACTTTTTGACACACATTACACAATTGCCTCATCCTAATGGAAAAAGGGCCAAATGATATATTGCAAAGAGATGTCACCATTTACAGGCATTCTACTACACAATGATGCATTGCAAACCAAAGTCGTGTACTTTATTGTGGATAAAAGAGGAAGAGCATACATACCTTGTGGGTTTGGTCAGTGGAACACCAAACAACAGTGAGTCTCTTATTCTCCCACTTCTAAAAAATCAAACTTTGATATTAAAACAAGTCCGTGAAAAAACAATGAATGTGTGAGGAATTGAAGCAAGGAAAAGGAGAAGTGGGGTTACTACTTACAGATGGGGGCAGCTGGGAAATGTGAAGTGAGGAAGCGGAGATGGTGTGGGCCCATGACAAAGCAGTAGCGGCTCTGCTGCAGACCTCCATTGTTGCAACTTGCAAGCTCAGCTCAAAGAAAACTAAAGGTGCTTCCTTTTCTTGTGTTTCTCTATCCTCTTTCTAATTGTAGTGAGTGAATGAAAACTCAAGTAGCAGAAGAGCAATGTGTTTGATTTGGAACCACACCAAACCCACCACCCCTTCTCCAATTTTCCATCACCCATTTCTATTCCAAACAAATCAAAACCCGACCCGACCCGGCCCGGCCCAGCCTTGTCAAAGTTGTCATCTTTTTCTCTCCGTCAAAAATTTTAGCACTGTGAAATGGCGGGGATGGGTCCCACTCAACGGTGGCGATGGCGCAGCGACGTGGCGTATTCACAGCCTCGGGATCAAGCTCCGATGGTGTGCGGGCGAGGGGACAGAAGACGAACAAGAAGAAGCGTTTCAAAGGGTAGTACGGAAACTCGAGGCCCAAGAAGGACAAGATGATTGAGAGGATCAAAGACAAGGTTGAGGTTCCCAGGTCAACTCCTTTCCCTCTCCATTTCAACCTCATTTGAATTCCCTTAATTACTATTCACTCTTCGAATGTCACTTGAATTGAACTGGAATTCGGAATGTGAAAATTTCTCTTTTATTGTTCTGTTACGAATGATGTGATGTTTTTGGTTGATCCTTCCGATATATATTAGTGTGATGAGACACTCATGAGCTCAGTATATATGAGCAATTCAGTGAATACTGAGTCACATTCTTTATATATTTAAGTAGTGTATATTCTGTGATTAAGTAGAATTCTGTAATTGATTAGGTTTCCTTTTATGACTGTAAGTATACTTGTATATATGCCCAATTCGGGATTGATCAATATATCAGAAAATTCTCCAAGTATTGTGTTCTTTTTGACTTAGTATTAGAGGCTAAGTTGATCCTGAAAATCTGACCTGACCTGATCTGAATTCCGCTGCCTGACCTGAACTTGAACTCATGTTCCAGAATCTTGTTCTTCTGAGTTTTTTTATTTCTAATTTGACATCTGAACCTATTTGCCATGGATCTTGCAATCTTTGATTAACCTGAAGTTACTCGTGAACAATTAATGACCCTTCAGACTGGGAACACAGGCTGTGGAGTACAACTGGATGGCACCAATTACCAGTTGTGGAGAAGGTTGATGAAGATGCATCTTGGTGGTGTTGGAAAGTGCACATATTCGACTCTACTACGACTGGAGGCTACTGGCAAAGAACAAACTTTGTAGGAAACTATGAATTCAAATACAATGATGACTCTCCTGAAATCCATGACAAAATCAATTATGATGTTGTTCTCTGGCTTCTCATCTCTAAAGGTCATCTGGGATGCTGCTGCAACCACATATTATGATGGGAATGATTTTGCCAGAGTGCATGAGTTGACTTGCCAAGCTTTTGCAACTACCCAGAACGGTCAATCTCTAGCAGAATATTACGCAAACCTGAAAGCTCATGGCAAGAACTAGATGAAAGAGATCCAAATCTCATGGTGTGTGATCTTGATACTGCTACACACAACAAGACCACTGACAAGATGCATGTCCACATCTTCCTAAAAGGGCTGGATTCAAGATTTGCTACTGCTAAAGGAGAGCTACTACGACAAGTCGCGCCACCGACTCTGGAGCAAGCATATGCCTATGTTCGTAAAGATGAGTCTAACCAACCCAAGGAGCTTCATACTGAAGTTTCAAGTCTTGCCATTCAATCCAAACCTCAACAGGGTTGGAAGCCCAAAGATAATCAACTCCGCATCCAGCCAGCTCGTAAACCAGATCTGAGTAAAATGCAGTGCTTCTACTACAAGGAGTTCGGACACTACAAGATCTCATGCCCCCTTAAACCAAATCAAGGTGCCACCTATGACAAGAATTGCAATAGCAAGGCTGCCGTGCAATTGGTTTAAGCACTTGATTTCTATGGAATAGAAGAACAAGATATCGGTACAGGTATTTGTTCTCATGAAAGAAGAGATAAAATTGGTATTGCTTTAAAAGTCTCTATCTTTACTGGTAGGAATACATGGATAATTGATTCTGGTGCGTCTGACGTCTGACCATATGAAATTTGATAAATCTCTGTTTTCCAACCTGTCTTCGTCTCCCATACCTGAAGTATCTAATACAAATGGTGTGTCTTTCCCAGTTTTAGATACAGGGTCAATCCATGTCACTCCAACTATTGTGCTACATAATGTCCTTTATGTGCCTTCTCTCTCTCATCACTTGTTATCTGTCTCGGGATTAAACTCACAAAACAAATGCTATGTAACCTTTTTTCCTATGTATGTCATATTTCAGGATCTGACATCTCAAGCGATAATAGGCAAGGGAGATCTGGGGGGGGGGGGGACAGACTGTTTCACTTGGATTGCATGTATAGTGGGGAAACAAAAGCGCCATCGCCACCAGTTGACCTGACACTGAGTTCTGATAGAGTAAATAAAATTTGTCTATGACATCGACGATTGGGTCATCCATCTTTTGGAGTCATGAAGAAATATATGTCATCGTTCTTTTTAGGAATAAATGAGTCAACTCTCCATTGTGAAACTTGTGTCTTTGGTAAGAGCCATAAGTCTAGTTATTCTCCTAGTTTATTTTCTAGTTCCGCACCGTTTGAGTTGACTCATTCTAATGTATGGAGGCCTTCCAAGAACTTGACACAGTCTGGAATAAAATACTTTGTTTTGTTTATCGATGATTTTATAAGATTAACATGGGTTGTGTTGCTAAAAAGGAAAGATGTTGTGTTTTCTGCCTTCACTGCTTTTCATAGTCTTATCCGAACTCAATATAATGCTTGTGTAAAGATATTTTGATTTGACAATGGAGGAGAGTTTGTCAACCATTCTTTCAAAGCCTATTTTCAGCAGCATGGAATTATGCATTAGACTACTTAGTGCCTATGCAGAATGGAGTTTCTGAAAGAAAAAATCGTCATCTCTTGGACATGGGACGAACTCTCTTACTTAGTGACAATATTCCCAAGTATCTATGGGGAGAAGTTGTGTTGTGTGACTCCCACCTCATCAACCGCCTACCATCTGCAGCTCTTCAGAATCAGATTCCTTTTGAGGTATTATCTCAGTTTGTTGTCATTTCATCTCTCAACAAACTTCCTGCTCGGGTACTTGGTTGTGAGGCATATGTTCATCTTCATAAGAATCAGAGGTCTAAGTTGGAGGTTCGTGCTCTGAAGTGTGCCTTTTTTGGCTATGGCACCCATCAGAAAGGTTATAAGTGTTACCATCCTCTTTCTTAAAGGTTTTATGTCACTATGGATGTATCTTTTAGTGAGGACTTGTACTACTTCTCTTCTAAAGCATCTCAAAGTGAGGAGGAATAGAATGTGTTTTATGAAGACCAATTTGGGGAACCAGAGTTAACAGTGTTCCAACCAGAAGGATTTTTTGACCTATCGAGGACTACCCTCGACCCGTCGAAAATGGTTACCCAAAGCAGGTAGAAGGTAGCATTCGACAGGTCGAGGATGTTGTTTGACTTTTCGAGGCAGACATTCGACCCGTCGAGAAAGAAACTCGACCCATCGAAAATGGTTCCTTGAATCGAGCAGAGTGTGGCTTTCGACCGGTCAAAATTCCCAGACAGGTGTAACTGCTTCGAGTTATGAATGTGTTCAACATGTCGATCAAGTGTCCGACACGTCAAAAGGAGGAGAACTAGTCAGTAATCAGCCACCAATTGTTGAATATGTACATGCAAGTCCAGTCTCTCCCTCTCTATCAACGATTTCTCCTGACTTGTTATCACCTAAGGTATGTAGTAGTATTCCTTTGTCTAGTTCTGGTATTCCTAAAAGGGTCTTACATGTTAGGTTAACCCGTGGTCAACCTTAAAAAAGATATGAACCTCTCTTATCATCTAAAGCTACGTATCTCGTAGCTAATTATGTGTCAACTCATAGATTGTCTAAACCCTATGAAGCCTTTGTGAATCAATTTTCTGCTGTATCTCTTCCTAATAAAGTGCAAATTGCAATCAAGGAGGAGAAATGGGTCAAAGCAATGGAACTTGAGATGGATGCTCTCAACAAGAATGGTACTTAGGACTTTGTACCATTGCCACCCGAAAAGAAGACCGTTAGGTGTAGATGGGTGTATTCTATGAAGCATAATGCAGATGAATCGATTGACAGATATAAGGCAAGGTTGGTTGCAAAGGGATACACCCAGAAGTATAGAGTGGATTATGACGAGACATTTGCACTATTAGAAAAGATCAATACTATTCGAGTCCTCATGTCTTTGGCAGCTAATCTGAACTAGCTATTGCAACAGTTTGATGTGAAGAATGTCTTTCTTCATGGATATTTAAATAAAGAAATTTACATGGATCTTCCTCCAGGATATGGTACTTCTACAGGTGAGAAGGTGGTGTGCAGATTAAAGAAATCTTTATACGGATTGAAACAATCTCCAAGAGCTTGGTTTGGAAGATTCACAGCTTTCATGAAGAAAATTGGGTATAGACAAAGCAATTCAGATCACACTCTGTTCCTGAAGCATTGCCAAGGAAAATTGACAGCTTTAATTATTTATGTAGATGACATAGTCGTGACAGGTAATGACTTTGGTAAGATTAAGAGATTACAAGCTTAGTTGTCTTCTGAATTTGAGATGAAGGATCTTGGGAACTTGAAGTATTTCTTGGGTATTGAGGTAGCTCGGAATAAGGACTGCATTATGTTAAGTCAGAGAAAATATGTTCTAGATCTGTTGGCCGAGACTGGTATGCTTGACTGTAAACCAGTTGATACACCCATTGAGAAGAATCATCGGCTTACAGAATATCCTAACCAAGTTCCTACAGACAAGTCTCGGTACCAGAGGTTAGATGGAAGATTAATTTACTTGTCACACACTAGACCTAATCTGGCTTATGTTGTTAGCGTGGTGAGCCAATATATGCACAATCCTAGTGAGATCATATGAATGATGTAATAAGAATCTTGAGATACTTGAAATATATTCCTGGTAAAGGTCTTGTGTTTTGTAAGTATGGAGAATTGGAGACTAGTGGGTACACTGATGCAAATTGGGCAGGCAACATTACTGATAGACGTTCCACTTCTGGCTACTTTACATTTGTTTGTGGAAATTTAGTTACTTGGAGGAGTAAGAAGCAGAATGTGGTAGCATGTTTTAGTGCAGAGGCAGAGTACAGAGGTTTGACTCAAGGGGTTTGTGAGTTGTTGTGGTTGAAGTATTTGCTTGCAGACTTGGGTTTCAAGTAGGAACGACTCCTGACTCTTTATTATGACAACACTGTTGCAGTTGAAATTGCATATAACCATGTTCACCATGATCAAACGAAGCATGTAGAGATTGATAGACACTCCATCAAGGAGAAACTAGATGCTCGTATTATCTCATTCCCATTTGTTCATTCAGATGAGCAATTATCTAATATCTTTACCAAAGTTGTTTCGTCCAAAACTTTCAATGACTCACTTGACAAGTTGGAGCATACAAGTCTTGAATGACTTTGGTAAGATCAAGAGATTACAAGCTTAGTTGTCTTTTGAATTTGAGATGAAGGATCTTGGGAACTTGAGTAGGAGTATTGGAGTGAGTCACACTCCTTGTATATTTATGAAGTGTATATTATGTGATTAAGTAGGATTCTGTAATTGATTAAATTTTCTTCTATAACTATAAATATGCTTGTATATATGTCCAATTCGAGATTGATCAATATATCATAAAATTTCTCACATGTGCTCTGTTTGACTAATACAGGAGGTAATGTTAGCCCATCTTTCTAAATCAGATGCATGTCCAGACTCCAGTGAATAAACCAGGCTAACATCAGCATGAATTGGCGTCTTACCTTTTGAAAGGTTCCCTTCATGAATGGCTTATCTCATCTTTTGTGCAAAATATTCGTTATTTTCATTTTTCTGTTTTAATTTAGAGGTTAGCGGAAATCAGTAGAGTCATCAAGCCGCAACTGAGAATGGCCGCAAGATTGGTACTTATTAGGGAGTGCGAAGCTCCAGTTTGTATAAAATCTGATGGTTTTGATCAAGGTTAGCTGTGATACTTCTCCATTGAAAATTAAACTTAAGAGCTATAAAGGCTATATGTCATTTGAGAAATAATTTTATGCCCGACTCTAAAATGAATTGATATGTCACATCATTTTTATATCATTATTAAATTTAATGTATGATTAAATAAGTTATATATGATTTATATAAAAATACAATCTTATTCCTGATACAACTAAAAATTATTATTTTATCGAAATTTATTTATTCTCTCTTCTTCTGCAAACACATAAACTTGTTCTTTGCCTCCGCACCCTCGATGTTGATTGTGCTAGGTATCTCCAGCTGACTTTGACCGTTCAAAAAGTAAAAACTGGGTACGTTCACTGTATTGAGCTGGAGAAACTGGGGAAAAACCATCGAACAAGTCCGCATGTCCATCAAATCTCCATGCCATGCAATCAGTCGATCACCATTAGCTAACTAGCTCTAACGAAGTTTCTACGTACATCTTGATCAATATATTTATATGTACTATGTTTCTACCGAATTACGCGCGGGGGCGTAACGGGGTAGAAGCAACACGAACACTTCCACGGATACTCCATCTGGTCGTGCGATGGACTTCCTTCTCCTCCCGATGCGTCCGAACGCTGGGGCTGTTCGGATGGATGGACGCTCTCCTTCTCCTCTTCGTGCGTGCGGACTCCTTCTTTCGGGCGGTGGACTTCCTTCGTGCGTGCGTTTCCTCTCCTGTCAGGTGGTCGGACGTGCGCGTTCGGATGCAGCTGTTAGAAGAATACAACAACGAAACAGGCGGTCAGGGGTCGAGACGGGGTGGCCCGCCTTCAACGCTCCGATGCCTAAGTCAGATGATGTATTGGATATAACAGTCAAGAGAACGTGCGAGTAAGTGAGTTGATGTGTGAATCGGTGATATGAATCGAGTGAGTCAGCTGGCTCTCGATGGGATGATCTTACCTGTAGTTTAATGCCTTACCTATATAGGTGGTTGAGTTTGGAGCCTGATGGTGTTCTTCGATGTGGGACTGTGATATGACCAAAACATGCATCAAATAAACACTTAACACATAACTCAATCATATGCAATTTAAACCCTTTTTGTGTAGATGTAGCATTGATAAGTAGGGTATCGTTCTAAACCGGGGATTGAAGGGTGCATGCAATTCTTGTGTAGTAAAAAGGGGGGTATAAAAGAGTTGTTTTTAATTACCTAATTTTATTTACTAAAAACGTCTCAAACATAGCACATAATCATAAGACTCTAACATGCATTGACTCATAGACAAGCAAACACATAGAAGACCCAAAAACACATACCATGTTTGAAACAAAAAGAAAACCTAATTAATTATATACAAGTGATCAACTTAATCCATAATCTAACTCATTTATTAACACATGCAAATAACAACACTACCGAAATCCCATAACTCTAAATTTCGATTAAACATGCATAATTCATATTTTGTGCTCGGCATCCCCTAAACACCATTGATCTAGACTAGGAATCCCCTAAATCAAAACCAAAGCATTAAGAACCAATTAACTTCATGCAAATTGAAATCTAAAATAAGGAACATATGGAAAATTTATTGAAATTTACTTGTGTAATAAAACCGAAATACAATCATCCAAAACACACAAACAAGTTTCATGAACAAAAAGAGACTACGGAGTAAAGAGGTCATTGTTACACTTTTATATCTTCGGAATCCCCTATGGATACTCAAGAGAACTAGACTTCTTGGTGGATGACGTTCGGAATCCCCTATGCGTCGGTGGAAGAAGAGATGCGGCGGTTTGATGGCGTAGTCGGCTTCTTGAGGATGTCGGCTTAATTTGTGGGGAGGAGGAGAGTATTTGGCAGAGCATAGGCTATAGAATAAGTGATGGTGATCTGATTCTCAATCCTCTCTATTTATAGGAAAAATATTTTAGCTTTTCTTGAAAGTTTCTCCCCTTCTCCATTCTTCCAAGCAACCTTTTCTCGGGCAGAATGACCATTGTTTACTAAAACCACAATTTCGAGAGATTTACAAATCCAAATTGAGTGATTTCAGTGGGGCTAGAAACTAGACTTCCATAGCTTTCCATGCATGTATTACACGCGTTCTAATTCTTTTTTATCTGCTCCCAGTGGTCTGTTAAAGTGGGCTCTCGGGCAGAATGACCCCTTCTCACAAAAACCAAAATTCCTAGAGATTTACTTAGGGCATCTCCAATGGTAAGTCCTATACCTTATATATATAGCTTTGCTTGTAATTTTTTTTCTCCAATGGTGTGTTTTGAGGTCCTAAAAGCTATCCCAACTAGCTTGAAGTCCTAAGAGAAATCCTAAACTAGATCCCCATATAAGACTTGATCTATAATTTTGGAGGGAAAAGAAGTGGGCCAGCGCCATAAAGATATTTACAATATAGGACTTCACCATTGGAGATAGTGAAGTCCTAAATCATAAGTCCTAAATTGAGGTCCTAAATATAGATTTAGCACTACATTTTAGATCCTCCCATTGGAGATGCCCTTATCCAAATTGAGAGATTCTAGTGGGGCTAGAAACTAGACTTCCAGAGCTTTCCATGCATGTATTACACGCGTTCTAATTCTTTTTGATCTGCTCCCAGTGGTCTGTTAAAGTGGGATGATATGCACAGGCAGATTTCTGCTTTGCTTTTCTTGAAAGATCTTCATCATCATGTGTGGGCCTGCCTTGAGCTTGATATTGGGCTTGAATATTGGGTTTCAATATTGGGCTTCCGAGTTAATCTTCAAATGGGTTGGCCCGAAGCTTGGTCTGCCACATCATTCCTAGCTCGAGTAGGAGAAATGCTTTTGTTCTTCATTTGCACCATCATGGTAACATTTTCATTTGTCATTTTGAGTTGCTATTTCTTGACACCATTTGGAGACCATTTTCGCATCATTCCTTCACTTTCCTAGTTTGAGTAGGAATCCTGGTCACAATAGGAAAAGACCATTTTTCCTAGTGGAAGTAGGAAATCTCCACTAAGCACATTTTTAGCTCCATTTAGCCTCCTTTATTCATCTCCTTTATTAAAAACCTAAAAACAACAAAATAAGTCAGAATAGGGAATACTAAGGTCAAAACGTAGTTAAATGTTGAGAGAAATATATTAAGAATCAAGCATAAAATGCGCAGATCAGACTGGTGTGGTTGCTGGTGTGTGATCCGTGCGTTCGGGCGTCCCCTCCACGGGCGCGTGCGCGCTCGGAAGTGGTGGGTCTGGTGAGTGAAGTTGGAGCCTCCTTGGTGGTCTTTAGGGTGGTCCGGTGGGTGTTGCTAATCTTCTTAAGTGGATGAGTATGTTAATCGTACAACTAATGATGCAATACTAACATACTAGTCCTCTGCTATCTACTTTGTTAATTAATCTCCGGTATTTCGGCGCTGGCTTCTTGCCATATTTTTGTTCTTGTCATTTAATTTCATTATGGTGCCGCCGATGTTTGCCAAACCGAAAAGTAATACACTTGCATATGCTAAACGTGCTTCTATACATTAGAATTATTGTCGCTGCAATGTTTGTTTGAGTCTCATACAAATTCAGTACTGAAATTCCATTCATAGAATTTTAAAAATATTCATAAGAACTCATGCAAAACAAAAAGAATAACATTGAAGGAATACTCGACTAAACATTAAATTTTGACGTCACTAAATTAAGACTATAATAATTAATAATTTTTGTGATGTATTGTAATTGAAATTATATTTAGAGATATTTATGATTATTTATTAAGAAAATTTAAACAAAATATTTCAATTTGTATCTAATCTATGTCGTAGGGAGCAGATCTAATCTCGTACCATAAGTACACATCCTTCAAGATAAGTCGACTAGCTGGTGAGATTCCTCCTCATTCAAGGATTGGGACTACTAGTTGGTTTTGGATTTCCGGCCCCGATGTACAATAACAATTAATATTGGCATAAAGAAATATAATAAGAATTTAATATTTCTATATATATAATACACTTATTCAATTCATTTCAATCTAAAAAAATGATATTTCAATCAAAAATTATATTCCAATTAAAGAGATGTTAATTATGGAAAGTCATTTACTTTTGAAAGAGACTTATTCTCCATTAATTTCGGTGTGTGTTTTGTCTTAGTTAAATGTAGATATTGATTAGATAGATACAGAAAATTTCTGTTATATTAAGATAGTAATTGTAACAGATTGTATCAGCCTGTATTTAAGGCATTATATCAATGAGAAGAAAACAACTTTTCTGTCTATTCTACTTTCTCCTGCAACAGTTTTTGAATTTTTTTTTACTTTTGAATTCAAAATTTTGTATTCCACTCTCGTTCAACTTCAATATCAAATGTGTAATTAATGGATGACATTAAAGATATATGTTTTAACCAAAGTTTTAATAATGTAAACTACTCAACAGGCTCAAATAACGTAGGTTATTTGACTTAATCATCATTATGAAATTAAGAATCCAACGAGTAACTAAAAAGTTGAAAATGCCATATATATAAGCAACGTTATGGTTATGGTGTATGCATGGTGTAAAGTGACATGATCAACGTCATGATTTATTTATAATATGAAATTAACTATACTTAAATAGGAATATATTTGAGGTTTAGGGTTTAAGAGTTTAAATTTTCTTGACACCCTAAAATTTATTTTAATCATTCAAATTGACCATTAGTTAGATATAATTAACTATATAGGTTAGAGTTAGAGATTTGGGTTTAGGGTTTAGATATATTATAGTCTAGAATTTAGGGTTTAGAGATTTATGGTTTAGATATATTACTGTCTCCTCTTATCTCCTTCGATCTACCATTTCAGATACTCCGCCACGAGCCCAACTTTAGGGTTTAGGGGTTTAAAGATTTACGAGACCCTAAAAATTATTTTAATCATTCAAATTGACCGTTAATTAGATATACTATATAAGCTAGGGTTAGAGATTTCGGTTTAGGGTTTAAATATATTACAGTCTATGATTTAGGATTTAAGGTTTAAAGATTTTTGACACCCTAAAAATTAATTTTAATCATTTAACTTGACTGTTAATTAGATATAAGGTAAATGACTCCGCAACCCGAACTGTCTCCTCTTCTCTCATCTGATCTACCATTTCAGATACTCCGGCTCGAGCCCAACTTTAGGGTTTAGGATCTATATAATTTTTCATATGACTCAAAGATCAACCCTTTCAGGGAATGTCTTCCATCAAATCGGTTGTTGCTCCTTTTGCAGTCATTGGATCATTCATATCATCTTTACTCAGCATGTCGACATCATTATTCTTGTCAAAATTACTTCTAGGCACTTCTAAACTATCATCCATATTTGGAATCTTTACTTCAAGCTACACTTAATCAAGAGTGGATGTTGGAGTCTGAAAAATAATAAACATGATCAAATTACTAGGCAAACACGTTATTGTAGTGATGACACTATAAAATTAAAACAAAAACAAAATGAGACTAGCATCTAGGTATTTGATACGTATCTATTCTGGCTACTCTCCAAATAGGCATTGACAAATTAAGGCAAAAGGTATACTTGTTCTTCGGGTTCATCAACTTAATTTTTTGAAATTTGTAACATACCTCGGCCATAAGTTGTATGTTCTTGAACAATTTTTTCCTTCAAATTATAGTTGTTTGAGAGGACTAGTTTCACATTTTAATTGGCCGGCATGATACATTAAAATTTGTAATCATGATTTCCTTTTTAAATTATAATTTTTGAACCAAATTTCCTTTTTGATCGACTTGTGTATTAATTCATTTTTTAGGAAAAAGTTTATTAATAATGATTTTTTTTTGTATCAGAAATGAATTTTGAATTAATTAGGTAAACGAACGAATTTTGAATTCCTTTACAATAATGTTTTTTTTTGTATTAAAAACTTTCACTTGGACATTTATTATTTCAAGATTTTGCAATAAACATTATAGTTTTATTTTAATTAAGTAATTAAATTGTTAAATTAATTGAATAATTAATAACCGTTAAATGCACAATGTTAAAATCGTCTTTTTACAAATTGATATCAAAATATGATAATATATATTTAATTCTATAATGACATGAAAATGATGTGGCATATCTTAAGCCTCTTTAGGGCCTCCTATCATTCCCCATGTCATTTTACCATGGTTTTGAAGTTTGAACTGAATGATAGTTCATCCACAGCAGCTTTTTATATGCATTCTGTTCTCATAAGAAGCAGTCAGCCAATTTTGCGGCAGAGCTCATGGCTTCTGTACTGTGATGATGTTGTATTTAGTACAGATTTTAGGTTCCCATACAAGACAGTTTTGGAGAATTGGTTCTTACAGTTTAATCTACTAAAGTCTGGTGAACATTACTTTTACTGCATAATAGTTCTATCACTTCATCACTTGTATGGATTTGGAGACAAAACTTTCTTGATTATAGAACAAGTCTGCCATATTTTTGTGGTAAGTCATCGATATATTACGGTAACACAGAAACATGGACAAACCCAGAGCTTGGGTCTGAAGTAAATAGATTGAAATTGAAGAGCATTTACATTACCATCGTTGGGTCTACAAAATTTGAAGTATCTAATCTCAGCATCTAAGTTTCAGCCTACCAATTCTAGCCACTTTTATCCGCGAGCTGCTTGCTATGCTCGAGCAACAATTTGTAGAGGCTCTCGGCTGTTGGACGTCTCTGTGGATTCTTCTCGGTACATTTACAGTACAAGTCGGCAAGAAACAATAGTGTGTCTAAGCCACCATCTGATACCCCAAGCTCTGCAGCTGATCGAGCCACTTGCACGTCCATAAACGGCAGGAGCGCCTCCAACTCATCTGTCAACTTTGGCCGTCTTCCCATCACAGTAAGGTTATGTATCTCCAAATCACCTACTCCGGAATAAGGGAGTTGCAAAGTCAACAACTCGGAAAGAAGGCATCCAAACGACCAGATATCAACTTCCAGTCCGTACATATTTTGCTCATGCATTGTCTTCATAACCTCCGGAGCCATCCAGCGAGGTGTGCCAACGCAAGCATTAGGAGGAGGTATTCCCACATGAGCAACAAGGCACAGGAATGCAAGTATGACCGGAGAGGCACAGCTCTATCAAAATCGCAGAGCTTCACAACGGGTGTCCCATCAGCTGTATTGCTATCCAAATCGATCAATATGTTCTCACTTTTAATGTCGCGATGGATGATTTTCTTTGAATGTAGCTCCACCAATGCAGATGCGACATCTTTAGCAATGCACGAAGTTAAATGCATAGGGACATGCTTCGCGCCAGCTTCCGATAGCTTCTCTATGTAACTCTTCGCCGAACCCCCATTGATGTATTCTATGAAAATTGCCGATTGCAATATTCGGGGGCCGGTGCCGGGACTGTCATTCACTAAAGGAGGCCACTTGGATGATATCTGATGTCCATACATCTCTACTATGCACGGGTGTCGCAGGGTACTTAATATTCTTACTTCCCCTACGCAGTTGTACTCCAACTTCCTTACATCATCTTCTGAAGTCCCATCTACCTCCATGGTACGCATTTTTGCTGCCATCTATCTCAACCGATCCATATTTGCTGCCTCCATGGTACGCATTTTTGCTGCCATCATCTTCCTTACATCACTAAATTCATTCGATCGGATCCTAAATTAATACGAATTTGGTTAAATTTTTTTCTACAATATTGTATAAATATAACGGTTGATTTTTGATGATTTTTAAGCAACTACCAAAAATTAATTTTTCAAATATTTATAAATAAAATTCACTTATATGACGAAAATATACAGGTTTCGTCGGCTACATGAATTTTATTTTATTTTTAAAAAATATCTAAAAATTAATTTTTTCGCCAAAATTTTAGGAAAATTTTTAAACACTTAGGCGGCGAAACTATATTGTTTCTTCGTCTAAGTGATTTTTTTAAATAAATGAAAACTAATTTTACCGCAAAAATTTTGGCAAAAATTTGAAACACTTAGACTACGAATTTATTAGGTTTCGACGTCTAAGTAAAAATTGGCATTTTTTTTTCCGCCAAAATTTTTGCCAAAAATTCAAATCACTTAAGGGACGAAAATACTAGGTTTTGTCATCTAAGCCAAAAAAGTTAACGAATTTTTTGAAAATTTAAAACATTAGACGACAAAACATAATAGTTTCGTCACCTAAGTGCAAAAGGTTGGCAGATTCTTTTTCTGCCAAATTTTTTGCCAAAAATTCAAATCACTTAGGCGACGAAATTAGTTGATTTTGTCGCCTAAGTCATCGGCTATAAAACACAATTCAGCCACAATTTTTCACAATCTCTCTATCTTACCCAAAATTCTCTCTCTCTCTCTCTCTCTCTCTCTCTCTCTCTCTCTCTCTTTCTCTCTCTCTCTCTCGTTCGGCTAGAATTCACGCAGAATTCACTAACGCCCCTGCTCCCAAAAAAAAATTAACACGTGTCATCAGCTCATTGGTTAGTTGTTTCCATCGTAGAGGAGCTCACAATAAACTCATGCACTATATCCTCGTCCTTGCCCTACATCAACAGCCGCTTGCGACCACACTTTGGCATCGGAAAATTTTTCCGGAGAGAAGCGACACCGGAAAACTTCCTTAGAAGCCCTCGACGTGACTGCCTCGCCCTCCCGGAGCTCTCTCTCCATCCGGCGTCCACCTCCTCTGTTATGTCTCTCTCTCTCTCAACAAAGTACCACAATAACTTTTTCAAGTTTGCAAACACTACCACATAACTTCTTATTGCTGACGCTTTATAGCCTACAAGGGTTTTATACTATAGCCGACGACTTCATAAAAATCGTCGGCTATAGTTCTGTAGGTTATAAAGCGTTGGCAATGAGTATTGCCGACGATTTTTGGCCTTTGTTTCTCTAAGTCGTCGGAAATGAGAAGTTATATGGTAGTGAAAGTTTATAAATGTGGTAACATTATCACATAAGTTGAGTGGCTACAATTAAAACCAGCTTAACAGTAAGTTCGTAACCCAGGACTTATTCAATTACAATAGGATCAATGAATTGAAAGACATAAACAAGGGCTTACCTTCGTCATCAGCGGTTGAATTGGATCAGTCTCTGATACACTTAGCACGGACGACTCCTTCCATCGCTCTCCGACAAGATTAATGCACTCGTTTCCTTGTATTAAGCATTCATAAAAACTACCCATAAAGATATGATGGAAATTGATTAGCCATATATGTTAGATTGTGATTTGCGAAGCCGCAGATTTCTGCCCATTCGACTGCTCCTCCGAGAGCTTACTGCATATAATTGAGAGGGTTTTAGGGTTTCAAATCGACAGTTGTTTCACAAATAACTCGGCAATCGGCATGGAACCTTTTTCATTATGGTTGTCGCCGTGCCATCCGCGTGCGAGGTAAATTTTTTTACCTTCCCTTCTTTTTGGTCGTTGGTGACTCGGCGCGCCAGCCGCTTACTCGCTACTCGTTCATGGAGAAGAGAGAGATCGCCAGGGAAGGTCCCCGGCGACGGAGCACAGTCTACTGAAAGAGAGAGACATAATAGAGGAGGTGGACGCTAGAGGGGGAGAGAGCTCCGGGAGGGCGAGGCAGTGGCGTCGAGGGCTTATAGAGAAGTTTTCCGGCGTCGCTTCTCTCCGGCGAAGTTTTCCGACGCCGAAGTGCAGTCGCATGCAGCTGTTGATGTAGGGCAAGGATGAGGATCTAGTGCATGAATTTATTTTGAGCTCCTCCACGATGGAAACAACTAACCAATGAGTTGATGACACGTGTTAAATTTTTTGGGAGAAAGGGTGTGAATGAATTTTGCGTGAATTCTAGCCGAACTTCTCTCTCTCTCTCTCAATCAAACAATCACCACCTCGGTACCACCACATCGACACCACTACAACACACCACCTGGGCACCACCACCACCACACCATACACCACCATCACCTCGGTACCACCATAGCGGCACCATTACAACACACCACCACCACCACCTCAGCACCACCACCATACAAAATGTTGCCTCTACCACCACCACCACCACCACCATTAAATTATTTATTTATTATGAATTTTGCATTAATTAATAATTAGCATATAATGAATAAATTAACATTTAATGATTTTTCATTTAAAAAAAATCAACCACTTCGACAAAATTACAGTTTTGTCGTCTTAATGGTTTATTTTTATTATATATATATATTTTTTATAAAAAAAATTAACACTTAGACGACGAAATTCTTAAAATTTCGTTGTCTAAATTGTTACTTAAATTACAACCCTTAGACAACGAAAAATGCCTCTTAGGTGACAAAATTACTTTGTCGCCTAAGTGTGTTTTTCTGATAGTGCTTTGTCCTCATAAGTAGTCATACCAATATATTCAGTTAGTCACTGTACGTGGAGTTAATGAGGTATGGAGTACAAGTCGAGTTGAGAGTGTAATGGATTTTTCAACATAAGACAACATTTCCTTTAGTTGCAGAGATAACTTGGAAGGAAATAAGTCAAATAACAGCCAAATAAAAAATCAGGTAAATGATATACAATGATTCAATGCGGGTATGGGTAGAAGGAAATAACAACTAAATAAGATTATGTCCACAAGATCAAAATGGACGCTTAGGATGTACTAGTTAGTTAGAAATTAGGAACTTCTTGGTCAGAAGAGGATTTGAGTTCATTATCCATCTACTATCAATTTTATCAAACAAACAATAATTTTGACATAATCTTGATTAAAAGAAAGAAAATATCGAAGTGATTTAATATCTAGTCAATACCTAATAGCGCATAGTGAAACATGCATGTGATATTCACGACAAATGTAATTAAGATATAACATCATCTCCAACAGTAAAGTTATATCTATAGCTATTTTCAACTAAAAATTTAAATGTAGCTTACATATTTTTTACTTCAACTTTAGTAGTTGTAGCGAAAAGTAAGTCATTTTAAATGCTTGAACTATTAGATCAATTGTTGGATAGTGGGACCACTTTTTAGATAATGGAATATTTATCTTTTAAGTTATTTTCCCTAGCTAAATACAATAAAACCTCGATAAAGTAATAACCTCAGAACTGACAAAAATTATTAATTTAACGAGGTTATTAATTAATCGATTATTAAATTAATACTGAAGTCCCCAATTTAGGACCGACAAAAAATATTATTTAACGATGTTATTAATTAATCGAGTATTAAATTATCGAGGTTTTACTCTATAGCTACTCAAAATAGTTCAAAGTCAAATATAGTTTAACTTTAACTACTCTTTTGAAGTAATTTTTAGCTATTTTGTTAGAGATGCCCTAACGTATCAAAATGACTCCACATCCATACAATTTTGAGTCCAACATTGTACTTTTTTCTGGATTTCAGTGGAAAAACCACCTAATTCGATTTGTAGTGATTTTGACTCCTAAATTTCTTTTCAAGAATAATATCATTCAGTTAACTAATATACTAATTCTTTGTCCGTTCTAATTTTTTTTTAAATAATAATTATTAAGTCACTTAAAATCATCCGTATGTCCAAAAAATCACAAGTTATTTGAAACTGTCCACAAGTTATCAAATTTAAATTTTAGTGACTAAAAAGTCACTCTAAAGTTTACAATTTAAAATAAAAGCCTTTTTACTGTACATACCATTTTACCCTTCAATTTTTTTGTCTAATTTTTTTTTCGCAAAAAAAAAAAATCTTTTTCATGACTCAGCACAAACTCAAAGAATAAGGATACTAACTCCAGTACATAAATGTACTAACTTTAGTTCATAGAGATACCAACACAAGTTCGTAAAGATATCATGACTTATTTTCATTTTTTTCTCATGACTCAACACAAACTCAATCAACAAAGATATTATGTCGCGTTTATTAGATACCATGATATAAGAGAGAGAGAGAGAGAGAGAGAGAGAGAGAGAGAGAGAGAGAGAGAGAGAGAGAGAGAGAGAGAGAGAGAGAGAGTAGGGTATATGGTTTAAGGTGCATGGTGTCAGATGTAGAGTTTAGGGTATATAGTATAAAGTTTAGGATTTAAGGTATAGTGTAGGGTTTATGATACAAACATAATACAAGAAAGATACAAACTCAAGTTCAGACAGATTCCAACACTAAGTTTATAAGATAACAACACAAACTTAATCGACAAGGATGCCAAAAGAAGTTGAGAAAGATACCACATCATTTTGTTCATAAAGATACTATCTCTCATTCATAAAGATACCATGAAAGAGTCATAAAGGTATCATGACAACGTTTTTAAAGATAGCATCTCAGTGTTATAAATATACCATCACAGTGTCATAAAGATTTCATGAAAGTGATACAATATGAGGATACCATGGCAGTATTTTAAAGATATCATCTCAATGTTATAAAGATACTGTTACACTATCATAAAAATACTATGATAGTGTAATAAAGATACCTTTCCAGTATTTTAAGGATACCATTACATGATTATAAGGATACCAACTTAAGTTCGTAAAGATACCAACAATACAACATAAACATACCAACCCTAGTTAAGAAAAACCTTAATATAAAGGTACTAACCGAGAATCATAAAAATACTATCCACGCACTATAAATATACTAACTTAACTTATTAAATATACTAAATTGTTTTATAAAAAAACTTTAAAAAAAAATTAAAATTGCTCTGGGCACTTAAAATTCTCAACCATGGGAGGTTGTCGGCTTAAGGTTGGTTGGTCGGCAAGCGACAGTGAGGCCGCGTTGCTTCGGTGAGTTGTGGCGAGTCGGTCGATGTTTAGAGTCATGTCGGTAAGTTGTGGCGAGTGATGGCGACGACGATGTCAAGCGCCGCGGCGAGAGGTGAGGTATCTCAACGCGACAAGGCTTAAGGGGAGTGCGGATCGGAGTCTGGGACGGACGACGACGACGTGTTTGGTTCGTGAAGAACTAGTGGCATGGATCATAATTTTCATCAAGTTTGGTGTAGTGACACATTGTAATTTTGTTAAACTTCAGGAACAATTTGCGCGTGTTTGCAATTAAAGTGACTTTTGATTCACAGATGACAATTGGGGTGACTTTTGAGTATATTTTTAAGTTTTAATTTCTAAAGGCTAACCTTATTGCACACAACAAATGAGTTGTGGGCTTTTCTTAAAGGAGGGCCATCAAGGATTCATCACGGATTGATTGGATTGAGAGAGAAGACAGGCGAGAGAGAATATCTGGAATCCAAAATCCAAAGAGCTCGGAAAGGAGTCTCGGCTCTTTTGACCATCCCCAAAGCGCCGCGGAAAAAGGAAGAAGAAGAAGACGACTATGGCGACGCTGACGAACCTCGTGACTATGAAAGAAGCCTCCAAGCACAACACCAAAGACGACTGCTGGATCGTCATCGACGGCAAGGTCAGTCAGTCACACTCACTCGTGTCATCGGAATCATCCTACTCTTGTGTATTAATTTATTCTCTCTCAGATCTATATAGCTTTCCGTCATCAATTGTATTCTAGATATCTAGGGCTCGCTGTACTTCATTTTTTAGACCGTGCGTAGGTACTAGACGAGGCTCTGAAATTCGGGTCTGAAGTGTGGATTTGGGGTTTTTGCTATTCTAGTTTGGCGTGGATGTCTCATAATTAATATAAACACAAAGCATTTGGTTCAAATTTGCGAGGAAATTAGTAGTCTGTTGCAGCTTACCTGTGATGTGGCTCATCTACTACAATGGATTCTTTGTCATTGCCTATGTTCCTTATTACTGTTTTGCTAACCGCGAGTTTGGCGCTTACGTAACTTCCATAGTTTAGAGTTGGAAGTATTGAGTATTTCGGTGACTTTGTTGTCCAAAAGGAAATTGAGATTTTGAATCTGCAGAATCAGCACAATCAAATAGAGAATTTGAGTAATGCTCCGTAGAGAGATTGTTGTGATTGTGAATCTACAGAGGAGATTTATGAATTTACTTTTCCTCGCTTTTTGGGTTTTAAGCATGCTTCGTTGAGGAAACTCTTGTATTTACGTATGTGGCATTTGCTTAAATTTTAGGTGTACGACGTGTCAGCATATTTGGATGATCACCCTGGAGGAGACGATGTAATTCTTGCTACAACTGGTATAAATTATAAGCTTCTGCGTATATTGCTCTTCCATTCTACTGATTCCATCATTGAGGATTTGTTTCATATAAGTCTATTTGCAGATATACATTCCTGGTAAGACTTGGTTATTTGTTTCCATCACAGGAAAAGACGCCACCGATGAATTTGAAGATGCAGGGCATAGCAAAAGTGCAAAGGAGCTCATGGAAACCATGTTCGTCGGAGAGCTTGAGATGGATACCACTTCCGCAGATGAAGTTGAGACAGAACCGATTGGCTATCCTCAGAAGCTCATGGACATGACAAAGCAATACTGGGCAATTCCTGCAGCTGTTGTCGGCATCTCCGTGGTGGTTGGCATCTTGTACTTGCGTAAGAGGTGAACCAATACGCGCAATTCTGCCATTGTCACTCAAAAGGAAAGTAGTCACAGTTTTGAATAATTAGGTGATTAGTGATTGAGGGGAAGTGGCTCATTGGCCATTATTATTACATGATTACAAGTACTGGGAACATGCATATTGTTATTCACAGATCATTTTATAGACTTGAGATGTGATTTACATATTCTAGTAAGATGTTGACTGAATTTTGGTGACTTATGATTGTGGAAATGCATCAAAATGTTTGAATCTAGAAAGAATACCAACCATTTGATAATGATCCTTCAGATTTCTGGGTATGGCTCCAACATACTCATATTAGATTCTCTCTTCCTCCCCATTCCCAAAATTCTCTGCTCTTATCTCACGTCGGGGACTTCTTTGGCACCCGAAGACCAGCAACAGAAATTCTTCATCAACGGGCAAGTTCTTGGTTGTTAAATCGACAAAACAGAGGGAAACTCATGATTCTGGAATCTCATTCGAATTCCTGTATCTGCAGAATTTGGTTTTGGACAAAAGCGAGAGAATTGGGCACCCGATAATTAATAAAAGGCCAAGCCCAAGGCCCGTAAGAGTCCGCTTTGATATAGAGGAAGAAGCGAGAGTAGCGAGTAGTGTGTAATATGGCGCAGCAAGTGCAGAAGAACACGCTGTATGTGGGAGGATTGGCGGAGGAAGTGAACGAGACGATTCTACACTCGGCTTTTATACCATTCGGAGACATCAAAGATGTGAAGACTCCTCTGGATCAGGCCACACAGAAGCACCGCTCCTTCGGCTTCGTCACTTTTCTCGAGAGAGAAGACGCCGCCGCCGCCATGGACAACATGGACGGCGCCGAGCTCTTCGGCCGTGTTCTCACCGTCAATTACGCTCTTCCCGAGAAGATTAAGGGTGGCGAACAGGGTTGGGCCGCTCAGCCTAGTAAGTCCTCCCTTCCTCATTTTCATCCTCATCTTTCTACTCGGTCAATTTGTTTTGTTCAATTTCTAGGGTTAGGGTTTCATGAATTTGGTGTGAATTTCAGCTATGTTGACATTGATTATGTTAGTCCAGTCTCAAACTTGGGCATTATTTAGGGTTTGTGATTCAAATTTAATCATATTTGCTTTTGCTACTTGGGCATTATCTGAATGTGCTAGGCTAATAGTCTATGAAGCTTTTGCTATTGAAGTGAAGAAGTATAGGAAAGATGGGATAAGAGTTAGAAAGATAATGACTTGATATGATAGAACATTTTAGGAACACATACGAGGATGAAGTCAGGTGGACTATGTTTGATTGATTTAGAATGCACTTTTCGATTGAAGCGAATTGTGATGTGTGAGGAATGCTCAACTTGTTATGAATTGTTTTTTTTTTCTTTTTCTTTTTTGTATTGTGTAGTCTGGGCAGATGCCGACACGTGGTTTGAGAGGCAGCGACAAGAAGAGGAGATGCAGCGGATGCAGGCGGAGAACAAGGCTGCCATGGAGGCTGCAGAAGAGCTGCACAGGAAGAAAATGACTCAAGAGCGAGACGGGGAAAAAGAGGAGGAAATCGAGATGAAGGATGACCCCATGGCAATGGCCGAAGCGGAGGCATTGAAACAGAATGGCTAAGTTGCGATGCGTAATAGATAGCCATCTCAGTTGTAAAATCTTTCCCAGTGTAACAAGTACTTGACTATTGATTCCTCATAGATTAGTAGGGGCATATCCTTATGGAGCAAAGCTGAAAGGCTTCTTGTTTCTGTGAGGTGCTCGGTTTTGATGACCACCGTATTGGTTGATTTGGTTGTAATAGCAGGTTTCAAATGAATGACCGGTAACTCTACGATGAATGTGTTGGTTCACCTACAGTCAGGTTCATATTGCTGGCCATCAACTTTACTATGAGAACGTGTAGTAGTGCTCTTTTAAATCCATCAAAATAAATTGCTTGCAACTGTTTTACAGTTTCCTTACTAGATGATTACGAAGTTAATTGACTACAAGACTGTTTACTTCAGACCAATAGTAAACAAGCAAAACCGACGCAGGCACGCTTTAAGCACGTGCAAAGCCTCCCCCCCCCCCCTCTTCTCCCGCTAAGCTTCTACTTATCAGTTCGAAGCTTCTTCCATGGCGAATAGCTACAAGACCCAATAGTAGGAGTTGCTTTCAAGACGAACAACTTGAGCTCGTCCATGGCGTCGCTCTCTTTCACACACTTTCTACTATTACCCAGGTTCTCATTTCTCTCTGTCTTTCTAAAAGTTCTATCTTTATTCGAATCCATGTGGTATTTTAATGTCAGTTCCTAATGAATAGAAATGAACAGTGTTTCTGGGTTTGCATAGTACTAGGCTTTTATTGAGGATTTTAAGTTCAAAACCCTGAAAAAAATCGAAATTTACTTAAACCCCTAATACCCTACAAGGGAATTGTACTCGGACTTATCTCTCAGCTTACTTGCAGGTGCCATTTGGATTGGCCTAATAAGCCGTCTATTAACTTAGTGCAACTTCAGGGTCTTGGATTACGCAGTAAAAAATGGGGCATTGCAGCTATGTCGAAAAAGATAAACAATTCAGAGAATTCAGCTCTGGATGCAGCCATTGATGAGGAGGATGTGGTGAAGAAGAAGAAGACAACTAGGACTACTTCTAAACGGACTCGGAAGAAGACTGTGGCATCGGATAGTGAGGCTTCGAGTGATGAAGATGCCGGTCCTGTGGCTGGCAAGGAGCCCAAGAAGCCACGTGGAATAACTCGTAAGAAAGGTATACACCCTCATTGTTTTTTTGTTTTGGTTTTGTTATGTATGGATTGTGTTGTGTGTGATAAACCTGTGAGTTATTGTGTTTAGCTGCATCTGCTTCTACAAGCGTGGAGGGAGAAGAAACGGAGAAGAAGGTGAGGAAGAGAAGAACTAAGAAGAAAATCGATGAGGTTGAAGAGCAGGTTAGTGAAGCTGAAGTCAGTGAGGCTGAGGAGTTCACTTTTGTTTTGGATGCAAAGGATGAGAGTGAGGATGAGTTAGAATTGGAAGTAGGTGTTGGAGAGGACATTAGCGAAACTTATGGTTGGCCTCCTCTCGTTTGTTGTTTTGGAGCTGCGCAACATGCTTTTGTGCCTTCAGGAAGGCCAGCCAACAGACTTATAGATTTTGAAATACATGAAAGGAAAAAAGATGCATTATCGGCCCCTGAAAAGTTTGTTAGGTCTCCTGGGGGATGTGCAGGCAGTGTTGCAATTGCTCTTGCAAAGTTGGGCGGCAGTGTTGCGTTCATGGGAAAACTTGGGGATGATGACTATGGCAAAGCCATGCTATATTACATGAATACCAACAATGTTCAAACGCGTTCAGTTAAAATGGATACTAGAAGAGGAACTGCAGTATCACAAATGAAGATTGGTAAACGAAGTCGCTTGAAATTGACTTGTGTCAAACCCTGTGCTGAGGATTCTTTATCAAAGTCAGAGATCAATGTTGATGTGCTGAAGGAGGTAATGAAATTCATCCTATGAAATGACTAACATATGTAGTTCCTTGTATGTAGTTGGTATATATGTTTTTTGCCAGTTTATACATGCACGATAGTCAAGTCAAGTTTGAAAATTGGATCTAGAAACAGCCACAGACACACACACACAAAGCATCCCATTGAATCTGCATGTTTGGGTTGTATAATTTTAAAGGGTTGCATATCTATCATATGCATTGTGTTTTCTACAAATATACTTATAATGCAACTCGTGTTAAAAAGTTTTTTGCACATGTAGCTCAGAAAGTATCAATTGGAAAGAGCATCAAACATGATCTGATTATGTAATCCGGTGTGCATGCATTAAGTCGGTAGCTACTTGGCTGGTTAGAGTGCTCCATGTCATGGATAGCTTTTAATAACCTATATCATGCAGGCAAAGATGTTCTACTTCAACACACATTCTCTGCTTGATCAAAACATGCGATCAACTACACTTCAAGCAATCAAACTTTCAAAGAAACTAGGAGGAGTTGTTTTCTATGATGTAAATCTTTCATTGCCATTATGGAAGTCTTCTGAAGAGGCCAAGTTGTTCATACAGCAAGTATGGAATCTCTCTGATATTATTGAAGTAACTAAGCAAGAGCTTGAGTTTTTATGTGGAGTTGAGCCTTCTGAAGAATTTGACGCCAAAAATAATGCCAGATCAAAGTTTGTCCATCATACACGAGAATTGTTTGCACCACTTTGGCATGAAAATCTTCAGGTTTTGTTCGTGACAAATGGGACATCTAAGATACATTACTATACAAAGGAGCATGACGGTGCTGTTAATGGAATGGAGGACCCCCCTATAAGTCCTTTCACTTCTGAAATGTCAGCAGCTGGAGATGGTATTGTGGCAGGTACATCTCTTATATAGATGCTTCTCATGATCAAACATATCTTACGAAGCTATATTTTCTTCAGTGTAAGAATTGATCCTACTATATTACTAGAAAGCAACCATAGGTAGAGTGTGCTTAGACTGCATTTGGTTTTTGACTATCAGAACTAACATAAGAACCAATTCTTGGGCTTCAAGACTCGAGAGAAACTTTAAGTGGGGATAGTGGGGTTTCAAACAAGACATTTCCATAGAAGCCTCTAGATTATATCCACCAAGGTTCATTTATTTCTTTTATTGTCTTTTTTAAATCTAGGGTTGTGTCAACAAGCTTCACAGTGCAAAGCATATCTAGGAATTTATTGATGATGATATATCCTTGTCATTCATATTTCCTGCCAATAATATCACTAGTTTGAGTTTGACGATTCCCCTTGTAGATAATGTAAGCTCATTTGGTTTCATCTTAGCAAATTTTTTGCCATAAATAGTGTCAAGAAATTCTTCAGTATTCAGGACGAGCATTGGCTTCTCACAGAGTCCAATTCCACTTATCCTAATTTCTGTATCCTGCACTACATTTCAGCTCTCATGAGAATGTTGACAGTTCAACCACATCTAATTACTGATAAAGAATATTTGGAGCACTCAATCAAGTATGCAATCGATTGTGGAGTCATAGATCAATGGTTGCTTGGGCGTGCGACTGGCTTCCCTCCGAGAGAAGATATGGAAGAAGTGGATCCTGATGAAAATGGTATAAGGTCTGTTACAGAAATGGATTACCGCACATTACCTGATGAGGTCCTCGCCTAACAAAGTAGGAGTCATTCTGTCACCGCAGTGAACCGAGAGATTTTGTTTTCCTCTACTAGGATGTAGATGCTGTTATGTAGCTTACTTCCCCAATTTTGTATGTGATGAATATCATAAAGAACCGGTTTAAAGCTAAAATTTGCAATTAATCAGAGCTGTACTACTTAATCACACATACAGATTTTAGTGCATTTCTTTTTCTGTTTTTTGACTTTAAGAAATTTTGATGAACAAAACCGATCAATGTTTTGAGTTCGGTCAATGCAAGAAGTGTCTAATTTCATGCAGTTAATGGTGGAAATGCGAGTGTGTGGAGATGCAAGAAACATGTTGAGGTATGTTTATCTTATCCTGTTAATGTATGCATCCCACACGCTTTAGTGTCATTGTTTTGATAAAGATGAGATATGTTTAAGTAGCTTTCGATAATTAAACGGGAGTGGTTGGAGTTAGGTGAAGAACAAGGTGATGTCAAACCTCAATACAGGATTAGAAATGTCATTTTTCTTTACTTTTGTTGGTGGTTACATTTCTTTTTTCGGATCAAATCAAAGATTTATTAAAGTATATTAGGTCCAATAATTGAGAGATTGCAGTCCAAGAAATCATACTATTGCAGTGTTTGTGGTAAACCACACGTTTGCCCAAATTGTAACACCAGCTCTACAGTTCTTAGCTCACCAATCATTACAATAGTTTTATTTTATTAAAGGATCAACCAGTTCTGTTACAATCCACAAATACTCTTCTTCCTTTTTCAGTTGATAAAAATGACATAATCTCAATCAGAATTAATGTTTGAAGTTAAAAGTTAAGAGGCAAGTGTATCCATGGTTAACTCATTCGGCGTATCTTATGATAATCGAAAGAGAAACAGAGAAGTGAAAACAGAAAAATTCTGCCAAGTTCGGATTTCAGAAACAGGGAAATATAGGCTCTTGCTGAATTATCAATAAAGTACTCTTCGAAATGCCAATAGGGCTCCCGTTGAGAAGTTGGTACAAAATGTTTCAGTAATTCCTATTAGCAAGTAGAACCAGAAATGGCTTCTTCATTAAAGACCCCAGCTTTATTGACCTCTACTTACAAAAGGGTACTAATAACACTTCTCCAACCCCACTAAAGAAGAAAGGGAAGACAAGGCAGAATGGGGAACTTCACCAAAAAGCTTCAACAAAAAAGGTGACTAAATGGAAAACAAATGGAACCATAGGTGTCCAATCCCTCCACTACATACAAAACATACACTTCGACATGAAAGGATTGACCCTACTCGGAAAATTGGAAGCCTTCAAGTTTTGAGGCTGCTGGTTTATCCATGAACCAAACCAGATTCCCTTTCAGTGGCCGAACAAGTCCTGCCGGGACTGATGGGAAGTCGGTGCTGGCTCCATCTACTGCCAGATGTGCAGCCTCGGCTTTGCTTTCACCTGTCACAACTATGGCTACGTTTGATGCTGAGTTGATCACGGGCAGAGTGAATGTTATTCTCTCAGGTGGAGGTTTAGGGGAATCAGTTAGATACATTACCCATTCATTTTTCTCCTCAAGCACCGAGTGGTTAGGGAATAGCGAGGCAACATGACCATCAGAGCCCATTCCTAGGAGGATGAGGTCAAACTTAGGGCAGTCACTTATATCCGATACACTGATCACACGCGATTTCACCAACTGTCGAATGTCAAACTCATACTCATCAGCAGCCTCCTCTGCTGACAGCGAATCATTGATGGAATGCACATGACTTGGAATAATAGGGACCTGCATACATGTGATACAAATGAACATTAGAATACAGATGGATACTGGAAACTACCATGCATATTAAACTTAGTATTGCACCAAAACTAGCCACCTTTCTCAACTGCAAAATCCAATTAAAGATAAGGCAAAGCCCAATATGAAACTTAAATGCTGGCACCAGATCAACAATGTCATGTATATTTCACATTTTCACGTGCAGTAATCACTTCCAGCTGATACATAATGCAATTTAGAAGCTGAAGCTGTGAAACAAGTTTTGTTAAAAAGGCTTTGGTCTTGAATCCACTTCCTCAGCTCTGGACCATCAAAACTCTTTCTAAAAGGATTTGCTCTTAAAATCTTTCAAGTATATCTGCTTCAGCACAGAAAACTAATAAAAAGAATAACTGTTTCTTCCATCATATATATGCATCCTTCCATTTGGATCACTAGGCAGTGGAAATTGAATGGAAGACGAGCAACACTCAGCAGAAAGACTTTGTCTTTGCACGACATAGAAATATACAGTGATTATCCGCTTTAATCTGAACATGTCATGAGCAGAAGAGGAAGGATAAAAAATACATCGGTGGAGGGGGTGTGGCAGGATAATATACCAATGATAGTGAAGCAGAAAGGTGCAAAGAAACAAGTAGTCAACCCCAAGTCAACCACAGCGAAAGCTATTCAGAATTCAGTTGATTGGAGCTGATTCACATGTAAACCATATCACCCTGGAGAATAGAAGAAAATGAAACCGAGGTTCACTGAAGTAGCCTTATACTATGCAAGAGGCAATAATTGACTACAGAATTAGCCCACATATTCTACGGAAGTCATCCTTGCCTTAATTAAAAGCCAAACAGAATATGAAATAATTTGTTTAGCCTGAAGAGCGCCACCAGAAATAGCTGAGCTCAACAAAGTGGTTCCAGAAGTGATATCGAAGATGTTCGTGATAATATAGACATGACCGAAACCAGTTTGCCTATCATTTCATGAAAAACGTGAAAGTAGACTCTATAGAAACTATTAGCAACCTAGATCCATCTCAGAAGTGTTAGGTACAGCATCAAACCACAATTTCGAGAAGAAGTTTGGTTGCAGAAATAAACATTAATGGAATGGAATTAAAATAAGAATGGAATTGGAGGGGTAACGAAGGAAGCTTGAAATAAATTAAGAAGATAAGAAGAAAGGAACTGTACATCATGATTTAAAAGACATTTGAGGCCCAATACATTTAACACAGTTCAGAGTGCCAAAGCCAGACTTTATCCATAAGAATAGAACTACAATCACATCCCTATTTTTAAAGGAGATAAAAATTGCAAGGAAGATACATTAAATTACAAAGCAAAGTAAACAATGTCCATCAATTCTTCTTTCTTCTGCATCAATTAGTCCAAGAACAAACTACAGCCTGTAATATGCTGCAAAAGTGTAAAGAAAAGGACTGAAGAATAGTCACACAAACCTTGTACAAAAACCGATCCTTTGCTAGCTTGTAATTGCTATCAACATGGTTTTTAGCTACAACACGCTCGTCAGCCCAAAATATATACCACTTGGCCCAATCTACAGTCTTGTTATACGGAGCTTCACACAGTTTCCTGTTCTCCCACCATTAACAATGCATCAAACACAAGAATCACAAAAACAGAAGCAAACCAGATTTCACTAAAGGAACAAAGAACTGATACCCCATTAAGCCAATGAGAGAACCACCGGATAAAGCTACGGCAAAGACACCGCGCTCCTTCACCGCTGCCTCCGATATTTCAGCAATGTAGTCAGCCAAATCAGTGCTAAGCTCATCCAAGCTTTCATGAACTCTTAGCTCTCTATTTTTATGCACCACCGAAAGAGCCATGCTTCCCTACAAAATATTACACAAACAAGGATCAAAATTTAGATACAATAACAGATAAAAACACAAAGGTACATTACGATTTCTGCTCAAAAACGAAGACCAAGCAAACTCAAGGTTTAGAAGAAAGAGGACCAAAACAGATAAAGCCGGTCACTTGCAACAGTCCAGGAAATTACTAATTCTAGTGAATTTGTATATGACAAAAAAAACAAAGATACAGATAATCAATCATTGTGTGCAAAAAACAAAAAAATAAACCGAGGAGTATGGTGATCACAACCTAGAGATCAAAAGCCAACAAAGAACAAGAGTAAAGGTCGGAAATTTATGATCTTCAGAGCAAAAGTAGACATACCCAGATCAGAAAACAGCCTGAACTCACAACCCATTACAGGTAGCAACTCAGAAAACACAAGAAACACATAATGCCATGCAATTTAACAACCACTGTAAAAAGAACTGGAAAATAGAATGGCAGGGACACAAAACAAGAATAAAGAAATAAGAGAGAGAGAGAGAGAGAGAGAGAGAGAGAGAGAGAGAGAGAGATGCTTACAAAGAAGAACAAAAGAGAAGACAGAGAGGCGTGGCAGAGAGAAGTAAGAAAAGAAACTGACGAAGATGGAAGATGGGTATCAACTCCAAATAAGCTATATAATATTTATATAAAAGTTTCATCAACATCAACATCATCACCATTATCATCAAATTACTCTGCATAATCCATTTTACTGATTATATTAAAAATACTGGGTGTGGCATTTTAGAAGTTAGAGAGGAATTTATTTACCTTCTGGGCTTCCACGTGCAAATTCAATGATCGTGACAAAGCACACATACGAAAACACTTCTCCTGCTCTCCTCTCTCTCTCTTGCTTTTGTTTTCAGAAAATCCCTCTACCCTATATTCTCTGCTTACTGAGAGGAAGAGACAAAAGAAGAACACAACAGAAATTTTGTGAGAGGAAAAGAATCGAAAAATAAGGAAATAAATAAGAAAAAGAGAATAGAAGCGGTTGATCTGAGTTTGGCCAGCTGCTTGCTTCGGGACTATTGAAGATAAACACTAGTTTCTCTGTCACTAGGACAATTGTCCAATTACGAATCCCTTTCTGATTGGAAATTTGGATTACTGTAGTGATTAAGAGCAAATAGGGCAATGCATAATTACCCATTTAACGGACGTATTCATTTGAGTCTCCCTTCTATAAATTTCGGCCATACTCGGTTCTACAGTTAAATTATAACTACTTATATTGTTACGCTCGAATATCGTGTTGAATGATTATTGATCAAATTTCGAAAAATAACAAACAATCATTTAATAGGCTTAAATTCGTACAAAACAAAACATACACGTATCATATTGAAGTAAGTTCGAATGTGATTTGCCCACGTAAAATGTTTTTTCTAAGAGCACGAGTCATTTTCATTGGAATTGAATTTGGTTAAGGTTTTTTCTTTCATTTTCTTGTTCTAAATTTACATTAACAGTACTCTATTTCATTCTAAAATTGCTAGGGTTTCTCTCCCTAGAATGCCTGCTCACCCTTCCTCTTTGATGGAAGCCTCTAGCGGCCCAGTGGCCGAGAAACACAAGATTGACTCTTGTCCTCCCTTTTATCTCGTTTTGGCGAGGTTCGAGTGGTCCTTATGACTGGAGCCTGGGCTTTCAATCTAGTAGGTAGGTTTGAGATTCTGGCGGGTCAGTATGGTAGAGGTGTGCGGGTGAGCGACGACGACGTCTTGGGTCGGCTCACAATTGTGGTTTGATGGCAAGGTTTAGAGTTCTAACGATGATGCTCGGAGCTTTGCAAACTTGTCGTCGTTTATGAGGTGGGGAGCGGCTCTTGTGCTCCCTGCTAGGGTTGGGCCACCTTTTGGGCCTAGACTTTGGCTTCCTTGTCTTGTTTGGGCTAGATTGTTGTTGGGGTTTAGGTCTTTGACACTCGACCCGATCTTGATTTGGGATCCTGGTAGTTGAGATTCGAGTAGTGAGATGTCGATTTCTGTGGTGTCTTAATAGTTGGTACAATTAGTTAGACGGACATTATCTTAGTTTATTCGTGTTAATGTTCGCCTGACAATTTCCTGGTTACTTTTGTGTTTAGTTTTTAGTACAATGTTTGTGAGCTAGTGTAGAGGTTTTCTCTAAGTTAGCTTATCAGTGGTCTTTTCTCTCGTACCCTAGGGTGTCTACTGTGTAACATTGTATACTGCATTAATCAATATATTACCTCGCGTGTTTAGCCCTAAAAACAAATCTCTTTCTTTCTAGGAAAAAATTCAACTACAGGGTCCGGATCTGAACTATTTGAGATATATCAATTTGATGTCTGACCTTCAAAAACTATCAAAGTGAAGCCTAAACACCAGAAATCTTATCAACGTGATGCCTACTGTCAATTTCTGTCTATGCTCGGTTAACTTTGTTGATATGTCAATTTTTTATTTAAAAAAATTATAAAATAATTTTAATACCCTTGTAATTTCATTTTTTTTTAAAATCTCTCTCTCTCTCTCTCTCTCTCTGCGCAGGCCAGAGAACCCATCGACTTTCTCCCTCTTCGCCACCTCCTAACAACACCGTCGCAGCTATTCCTCGTCGCTGCGGCTTTCCTTCTTCATCGTGCCTCTCCCTCGCCGTCGCGATCCACGCCTCATATCCCCTCTCCCCATTCAATGTCATATCTCCTCAATGCACGACCAAGGGAATAATAGAACTTGCAAGAAAATCCTGAAACACATCGATCAACATACACAAAATATATATAAGTTTGGGATCCACCATTGCTATCCAGTTAAGATATCAAAGAAACTGCATTTACGAAGCAATGACAAAACAAGGTTTTTTTTTTTCGAATTTAAGTGAAAAGTAAAAAGCTCCCTCCCCTCCAAACAAGTATTACTGTATATGAAAACTCCCCATCCCAATTCTCTCAAGAATATGCTTATTAAGTAGCAAGGTTATATATATTAGGATCGATCTCTCAAAACAACAAAGTAAAGCACCCTAAATCTACATGCATCATGCATGGCGTCGACGTCACATCGATCGATTAGGGAGAATTGAAGCAAGCAATAGCACCATGCCATCTTTAAACCATGGCTTTGAATTGGCTTTTGCTGAGGCTGACATATATATATATATATATAAATTCACACTCTCTAATCTCTATTATAACTTTGAGCTACTGTTTCATCACGAACAAAATGTCGACACATCTAGTTCCGGATAGCAACTTCTCAACGATAGCACTATGCTAACTGACGCATGCAGTTTTGCTTCTTTTTCTGGTTAATTAAGATGATCAAGCACTAGCTATCTAATTAATACTATAGTTTTTCATATCAGTTTGATAGGGACAATGTACTAATTAAACTGTTGCTCCGATACATCTGATTCCGAAATTTTATTTTCATGGTCTTCTCTATATGATGGTCTTTGAATCCATTCTATAATGGAAACTTTAATCATCCTTAATTTGTGCTCATTATGCTTCCTTCATTCTCACAGTACCTCCCATTCACCATTATTGAACAGTTGAATAATGGGGACAACAGAATTGACCACACAATCCCATTGTTATAATTTATATTTTTTATTTTGTATACAAAAACCATGTTAAATATCTTTCTTTTTTTCGGTAAGTTAGTTGGTTGTAATTACTTGCTTTGATCATTTTGCGCTTAGCTACATTCTTTGATCCTCGATCAGAAGCTAACATATGATAAATTATTCTGTTAATTATATGCTTCGATCCATTTAACATTATGAATATTATAATTATCGACATTAATTTGTTAAAGACGAATTTCAAAAGATATTATGTATTAAGAAAATTAGCCGTTCACCACCATATATTGCAAATGTTTGGCAAAACACCAATTTCACCAAGGGAAGCTAGCATAGTATTTTAGGACTTTGGTGGTCCTAGCTATATACTTCCCACTTTTTGCTCAACTTTGGTGGTCCTAATTGATCCCATAAAGTTCTAAATTGGAAAAAAAATAGTTTGCGTATGCAACACTATAAATAGAGTTCAAAACTAATTTGGGTAAATTAATCATAAGATCAAATATATAAGATTTATATTAGATTAGGTCACCTGATGTTAAGAATCTCCTTATAGTTTAAGATATTCACCTTTATGTCATCGTATATATAACGGGAAAAAAACTCTACTCCATTTTCAGACAAAAACCAAAATCATCTCCTCTCATAAAACCACAGCAGAGCAAAAACGCATTGGGCTCACCGCACTCTTTTTGCCTCTCCTTCAATGACGTTGTCGTTGCCCCACCGCCTCCTCTCTCATCTCAGTTGCAGCCTCCTCTCTCTCTCTCTCTCTCTCTCTCTCAATTCCTCACCACCATCAGTCAGTCGATGCACCCGCAAGAAACTGCTCATCGTCACTTGATGATGTTTCTCCTAAAAGCAGCAGCTTCAACAAAGTGACAGAGTTCTTCATCAAATACGCGGACCTGAAACCAGTTTTCAAACTCCACTTCGAGAGAAACTTATCCCGCAGAGAAATAGAGGATCAAGATGATGACTAGAATGACTAATCTACCTAGCACACGGGACATGTACCGATTGACTGATAACTACTTTGATCTAATAGAGTTTGTATTACGTAAGGATATATCCGTACCTCTCTTCACCGCACCTCGACGTCGACGCAACAGCCGCAAATATCTCTCTCTCTCTTCCACATTAGCCACAAAAAGTGCCTCCCGAAGCAACAAACTGCAGCTCATATAGGTAAAGGATTTAGTGTTGTCTGTGAGTAGTTTGTCGTGTTGTATGTGAGTAGTATGTATTGTGTTCTATAGTAGTATGTAGTATGCTATGTAGTAGTTTGTAGTATTATCTGTGAGTAGTTTGTAGTGTTGTTGTAGTATGTAGTGTGTTCTGTAGTAGTATGTAGCGTGCTCTGTAGTAGTTTGTAGTGTTGTCTGTGAGTATTATATAGTATTGTCTGTGAGTAGTATGTAGTGTGCTCTGTAGTGGTATGTAGCGTGCTCTGTAGTAGTTTGTAGTGTTGTCTGTGAGTAGTTTGTAGTGTTGCCTATGAGTAGTTTGTAGTGTTGCCTATGAGTAGTATGTAGTATGTTCTGTAGTAATATGTAGTGTGTTCTATATTAGTTTTTATTGTTGTTTGTGAGTAGTATGTAGTGTGTTCTGTAGTAGTATGTAGTGTGCTCTTTAGTAGTTTGTAGTGTTGTCTGTGAGTAGTATGTAGTGTGTTCTGTAGTAGTATGTAGTGTATTCTGTAGTAGTATGTAGTGTTGTCTGTATTAGTATGTAGAATTGATGCGAGTAATGTGTAGAATTGATTTGAGTAGTACGTAGTGTGGTTTGTAGTAGTATGCAGTGTGGTCTGTAGTAGTATGTAAAATTGATGTTAGTATGCATAATTGATCTGAGTAATATATAGTGTGGTCTGTAGTAGTATGTATAATTGATGTGAGTAGTATGTAGTGTGGTCTATAGTAGTATGTAGTGTAGTCTGCAGTAGTGTTTTTGTTAGAAGACAGTAGAGTGTATGATGTGAGTAGTATGAAGTGTGTTAAGGCTTCGTGGAGATGATTTTATGATCAAGTTTCTTGTATGTCAACTGATATTGGTTTCCAATGTGATCACAGAATGACAAAGAATCACAAAAAGAAGGATCCGAAGAAGAAACACAAGAAGAAGAAGAAGCTGAAATTGGAGGTGAAAGAGGAGGAGAAGAAGAAATTAAAAAGCAACATAAGAGTAAGAAAAAGAAGAAGATGAAACACAAAGTCAGAAAGCAATAGAAGAATAAGAAGAAGAAGGAGAAGAAGAAGAAGAAGAAGAAGAAGAAGAAGAAGAAAGAGGAGAAGAAGAATATTTCGCCGAAATATTCTTCTCACAGAAGCATATTTCCCCGGAATATATATATATATATATATATATATTGATCTTCAAGTTAATATAAAGAGACAAAATTGATAAGACAGAAAACATGGATAAAAAAAGTGACATTAATTAGGATAAAAAGTATAAATGACATTATGTGTGAAATAGGTTCTCTAATTGACCTTATATGTAATTTCCTAAATTAACTTCTCTCTCTCTCCCCTTCTGTTTTGGTTTTGAATTTAAAATCAGCAGCTCCATTTTTTTTCTGGGTGGTGTGCTGTATTGATCATCAAGTTAATATAAATGGGTAAAATTGAAAAGACAGAAAACATGAATAAAAAAAAGTGAGATTAATTAGGATAAAAATTATAAATTATCTTATGTGTGAAATAAGTTCTCTAATTGACCGTAATTTTCTAAATTGGATTAATTATTGGAGCTAGCTCACATCCAAAGTCTTCTAGTGATTTTAGCCAGTATACTGCCTCATCATTTCATCTCAGCACTGGATTCTAAAGGTTTCACAAGAATGAGATTACATATGGAGTACGTTTACAATCCATGTTGTCAAAAATCCAACAAATTAAGCACCAGCTGATCGAGCACGTAGCTGGTCGATGTGGTTATGAATGAAAGCAACATTTACACATAAACTCACCACAGTTTGGCCATTGATGAGATGCCTTGTGTAGATAGGGAAAACTAAGATAAATTAAGAAGAAACGTGTGGGGAAGTAACTTCACAAGTTCTGCTAGCTCCTCCTACCTTTCAGTTTAGACGTCTTTCATTTCATATTGCAAATGGAAATGGTATCTTCGATTATTTTTGCATCTAGTAGTAATAAAGTCATCAATATAGAACTTAGCAGTCGTCTAGCTACCATCTTGTATCATCAAGTGGTATACAATCAAAGCAATATCGTGCCCTGAAATATTCTAACCATCGGTTGCTTCCCTATACATAAGTGACATAAGAATCTACATAAGTGAATGATTGATGTTTATAATAAACTGAGGCTTTTGGAATAAACTTATATGGAGGTAGTTGATAGGAGACCACTATGAACAGCACCATGGTAAACAAGCCATAATGTAGCGTCTCACTTGTGGGAGAGAAGAAATTTGACATTTGATAGTCCCCAATGGTTGGAGATACCCTTACCCTTAATCAATCAAAGTAGGCAAAATATAGCTGGAATGGTTATAACTATAGCATATTATAACAAGTTAGAAGTTTGGCTTGCATTTAAGAACAAGAGTTTAATATTTGAATATTTAAAGACTAAATCTTATGATTAAGGACAGAAGCTTGAGATTCTGACACATGTCATTGAGTTTTTTACCTTTATACCCAGAAGCCTGAGATCCTGACACATGTCACTTAGTTTTTTTTATCTTTATACCCTTACGTATCCGATATATAAATAGCTTTTTCTCAAAAAAATAAAAAATAAGAATTGCACGATCAAAGAACTCTGCTCGAGCTCTCTTCTATTTCTTCAGTATCACTTGCTCGAGCTCCAGCTTCATCCTAGTTTTTGTCCATATTTCTGGTGAGGATCTCGAATCTGATGGTTTTTAGAAGGATTATTGTGTTTTGAAGGTGCGATTTGACTTTTTTGATGCTATTTTGAGTTGTAGTGGTTCAGATTGGGTTCAGTTCTGATTGGAGCATCAAACGTTCGATTATTGAAGTCGTTATTCTCGTTTTTACCGGTGAGTTTTTTGATTCTAGCAAGTACGTGTATTTTTGATTTTTGGTTTTGTGTGTAATAGTGTAGTATCGGTTTACATGTTTTCGATGTATATGTTGTTCGTCGACTGTTTAGGTTTTTGTTTGTTGCAACTATTTTGTTTGTTGACGACTTGTTTAAGTTGCAGTTCTTAGATTTTGTTTGGAATGTGTTGATAATTTTGTTTAGTAGCAGTCGAAGTCTATCTTGTTGATTTTGACGTTCTATTCCAGTAGCAACTGTTTGTGATTTTTTCTGCAATTTTATGATAGCAGTGATTTTTCTGTTTGTTTAAGGTTGATGCTACTTTTTTCTAGTAATAGCTCATGTTCAGTAACAGTGATTTTTTCTGTTGTTGTTGTTACTGCAGTATTATTATCTATGATTTTTACTCCAATAATAATGGTTCTTTTTATGCCTTTTTTTCCAACAATATTAAGTTTTTTGTGAAGATGTGTTTTCTTTTCAGTAGCAGAGAGTGTCTTGTTTTTTTAATATCAATAATAGCGTTTGAAAGGACCCAACCCCGATTTAGTTTCCTAAATCGGAATCAAACCCCTTCTGAAAACACGAACTTGCAAAAACCATAGAAATTTCGGCAGAGTTTCACTGTATTGCGGAATTACCATTAACATGCACTCGAAAACACACTTCATCCTATGCCACAAAATCCAAACCGTGGGCACCAATCCCATCCGGATCTCTCAATATCATAACATAATGTAAAGTAATAAACAAAAACTGTAACTTTACAAAAATCCGGGGAAAATCATATGAAAATATAACATCAGAGTATTCAGAGCGACATCTAGTATATATATACATAAATACACATCAGTAGGCTAAACAAGAAACCTACTGGAAAAGAAAGGTAGCTCGAATACTAAGCCTCCGACTGTGACGTGCGACACCAGAATCCGAACTGCACACTGGGCATGGAAAGCGAAAAGCCCAGGGAAAAGACAAATAAAATCGTTAGAGTGAGTGGACGAAAATAATCATATGCCTTTCACCATTTATACAATATAAAAACAATGCGAGTTCTTAAAATAAATGGAGGTGTCAGGCGAATCCCTCAAACCTGACGGTGATAGACTAGGCGAATCTCTCAAGCCTAGTGGGCACATTAGGGGAATCTCTCAACCCTGGACTGGACTACCGGTGATCAGCCGAGTAGCCAATGCATCGATGCTAAGTAAATGCCATCACCATAAAATATAAAACAATACCTCCAAAACAATAAATAATCTCAATATTGTACTAGAAATAAATACGGAAATCAAGAACTCGCTACGACAGTGTAAATAAATGTCCACTCACAGATAGCACAGCGCGCAAACGCGCTAATCACGAGATCCGACGGAAGATCCCTCGCCCAACGTACGATCTCGATCCCCTGAATAATCACAAAATGTAACTGATCAAAATCACAATTCATTACTCTGTACCACACCTTGGAAACCAACTATTTCTGGAAACATATAACTCGAATACAAAATAATCGTCGAAAACCTCCAAATTCTCCACATAAACCCTCGACCTAAAATCCGGTATCCAAATCAACTCGAAAACCTCAAGGTGATGATCGGGATGTGATTACGAGAAAAATAGCATAAAACTTGTCAAATTCTAAAAAGTCAACCCTTTGCCGGAGCTCTGCCGTTGACCGCCGGCGGCGGCGGCGGTGGCGCGACGTCAACCTTGACGGATTCCGGCCAAACTTTTCAGATCACAAGTACTCCTCAAGTCCAACACATCTCTCTTCTACACCAAGACTCAATTCCAAGCCCACCGGCCGAAATCAAGCCTGAAACCTCACGAAATCCATTGATTCCGGCGAGCTTCAAACCTCAACCAAACCCAAATTTTTTTCACCCAAAAGCATCACAAGGATGAGGGGAACCTTTCCCCCCACAACCCCGACCCCAAATGTCGCCAGAGTGCCGCCCCCGACTACGGCGAAATCCACGGATTTCACCGAGCCCGTTCTCCTCCAAATCTCAACCAATTCATCTCAAATCAATTGCAAAACACTAGGAAATCATGAGAGGAAGCTAAACATACCAACGATTTAGTCTAAGGTGGCCGGAAACAGAAAATCGATCGGTGGTCAACCGGCGGTGCTCTTCCTCCTCGGTCAACGTGGGTCAACTGTCAATTTTTAGTCAAACTACGGTCAAACTTCCAAAACAGTGATTTTCGACAATTTTTGGACAATTTTCCAATATTTATACTCGCGGCTTGATACGATCGACAGTCCAAATCGAATCACATCCACATTTCGGATAACTCAAACTCAAACGGATAAACACGACGAAATCATGCGATTTCAAATATTCATAACATATTCCTCGGTTATCGAAACAATTATCCGAAACTGCCCACGAACTCGAAATCATGCATACTACAATTCTCGTGAAGAGACTCATCTCAAATTCTCGCCCGGTAATTAAGTCGTGAACCAAACCACAAATTCGATTAATTACGATAAATCTCGATTACTCGCAAAACTCGCGAATTAAGCCGATTACTATTCCAATTCCGGTTCGGGTCGTCATAGCGTTGTCTAGACCGCGGTGCAGAGACATGCTGCTTAATTGGTTAGTTAATAAGAAAACAGAAAGCAACATGCATTCTTATTTCAGTAGCAACATGTGTTTTAATTCAATATCATTGTGCATTCTTATTCGAGTAGCAACATTCATTCATTTTTCCAGTATCAACATGGATTTTTGAAGACTGTTCAGTGATTTTTTCAGTAGCAGTGCCTTCTTAGTATCAATGCATGTTACATGTTTAGTATCAATGTCTTCTTAGCATCAACGTGGCTTTTTGAAGACTATTCAATATTTTTTTAGTAGCAGTGAATTCTTAGTATCAATGCATGTTACATTTGTTTACTATCAGTGCCTTCTTAGTATCAACGTGACTTTTTGAAGACTGTACAATATTTTTTTTAGTAGCAGTGCATTCTTAGTATCAATGTATGTTACATGTTTAGTATCAGTGTCTTTTTAGTATCAATGTGGCTTTTTGAAGACTGTTCAGTTTTTTTTAGTAGCAATGCATTCTTAGTATCAATGCATGTTACATGTTTAGTATCAGTGCATATCAATGCATCTCTCAAAGTCATGTTTAAAATGTATAGATGTGTATTAGTCCATATCAAAAGTACAGATTGACTAATCTCCAGTTTCACTTCAGTAGCAGCCAAAAATTGATTTAAGTAGCAGCTTTCATATATTCAATAGCTGTCAGAAATAATTTTTTTTTTTCAGTTGTGTCCTGCAGTGCAGCGGCACACTGATTGATTTTTTTTTTCTTTCAAATCTGCAACCATATGTTACTAGTAGCGGTGAACATTTATTTAATGGTAGTTTAATTTCACTTAGTAGCTGTGAACTTTTTTTTCTTAGTAGCAAATATTTCAATACTTAAACTTGAGCATAATAATAGTAGTATCAGTCTCAATTGTTAAATTTTCAACAGACATTTATATATGTACTACATTCTACATACTACAGTACTAGCACCTATATCCCATGCCCCATGTACTTCGACATATAGCTCTCCTTGTTATCCATGAACTCTGTCAGAATCTTTGCGCGATATTTGAGCACATCTTGTTTTGGAAATATTTCTGGAATTGGCTCCCCTTTTGAAATTTTGTCCATGAAATTCAGCACAAAAATTCCGCAGTCTTTACTGCAAAATACAAATAATAGAATGAGTTGGTGGGGACTCAATGTTTGGTTTTGTAGCAAAAGAACAATATCAAAGGAGAGATATTTTGTCAACTACTTACGTTGGCCCCTGTCTTGCACATGTCTGATGATTTGTGATTGGGAAAACAAATGTGTGTTTTTCATTTAGTTTATGCAAGCTATTTAATTTTTCATTCTCATATTGTTGGGACCAAGACCCTTCATTTTTATCTTTCTGCAATCATAAATAAAAAAGCATTATCATAATTTATTCAGTAGTAGCATTGAACATGCATATGTTGAATAAGTTCCATGCATACCATTGTTATTGCTCTGTTGTAGTCTAGGTCTTATGCACCTTCTTGTATCCACTTTGTAGAGTTGTAGTGCGCCCATTGTCTAGTGCTTGTGTCAAACACCAATAGACTGAAGTGGTTGTCAGACTTTCAGTCTTTGTGTGCATAATTGGGAAAAACAAAATTTTCTTCCCTTTCAGACTTGCCCTTGTCTCTATTAGAATCATATCCTTGTAAACATGTTCATAGTCCTCATGTGAATCGTTATGTTGCATTATCTGAAGTAGCATAGAGCATTTTTTATACTGCAAGAAGTCAGTAGTAGCAATGCACACAGAGCAACACATACATACCAGCATTTTTTAATCTCAACCATTTGCAAATTACAATAATTTAACAAAAAATTTAGTAGCAACATCACACAAAACTTACAGTGTATTCACACTTTATGTAGAAACATTGTTTTGTCTGGCGCTTCTAGATGAAAGGCATGTAAGTGTTGATGATGAAGTTTAAAATTTCTTCATCCTTCAACAGATCCTCCACATCATCCCGAAAAACTCTCGTTATGAAAGGTAGGTTGCATAAAATGAACACATATTACTGTCAACTACATATTTTCGATAAGTAGATGCTCTATAACTTTTTTTTTTACTTACCATTGGTCCTTCTTTTTTCCAGTACTCCTTCAGCCAGGGTTTGTGCTCCCCATCCAATTTGCGGTAAACATGGTAATTCTTCCATTTTAAAGTCGCTCCCTTCTTGCTTGGCTTGTCTTTGACATCATTCTTCACTACTTCTTCTTCTTTGTGCGCCATATCTATAACCTCTTTCTTGGCTTTTCTTTTGCATGGCATTGTGACCTTGAACTTTGGCATCGTCTTCTCATTTCTGTCTTGTCTGGTTTTGATCCTTCTGATGTTATGACTTCATTATAGATTCATTTTCATCAATGTCAGCTTTCCCAGTAGCATCAACAACATCCGATCTTGCAAGATCCTTAGGTGTCCTCTCAATAGTAGCAGCACCCAATGTTACAAGATCCGCTGAATCCTTTTCAGTAGTAGTAGTAGCATTATCAATATCATTATTCATCCTCTTTTTTCGTTGAACCAAGAGTCTGACTCTTTTCCTTAGTCCGTCCAACTCTTCGTTCTTAGGATTCAGCATGTTTTTCAGAACAATGGTTCTGTTTTTGTACTCTTCCTTTTCCTCCCACAATCTCTCGATGAAATCATTTTTCCTTCTGCAAGTTTCTATTGCACAGTGGACCATTTCCTGTTTTGACTTGCATTTTTCTTGTCACTTTGTAATTGTGGTCAACAGGTGGTCTGTAGAGAGGTCTGGTGGGGTTTTGAGGTTGGCTTCACACAGTAGTGTCTCCTCCCATTTGTCAATTTCCTCTTTGGCGCATCTCCTCTTATCATTGTTTGGAATCTCAACATTAGCTTCTACGTTCGTTGTTTCCAACCCCTCTTTGAGTAACTGAGAAACCAGGGGACTTGGTTGAACCAGTGGACTTAGGTATGGATCGTTGAAGAAGTCTAGGTAGTTGTACTGTTGGGTTGAATCATCGTCGAGCTTGGCTTCAGTACCAACCTTATATGCTTCAGGAAGGTTCATATTAGCATTCTGAGTTGTTGTAGGGGCTTCAGTAGTAGCACCTGTCTTGTGCCATGTAGAATGTTCAGTAGAAACCATGTTTGATTCTGGATCCTCAGCTGCAACAAATTTATGAGGTTCTTCAGTAGCATGCGCATCTTTTCCACCGATGTTGGAATTGGAAGTAAACATGTCTTTGGTGATAATGGGTGCTACTTTTGCTAGGCTATCCAAGTCAAATTCAGGAAATACCAAGTCATCATCATCATTGCCCGTCTCAGCTCCAATAACAAATGAGGATGGTTTCGTTTGCTCAGTATGAGCTTCATGATCCGGAGGCACTTGCTGTCGGGGTAAATGTCTGATACAGTTTCATTATCCTCAGATCCTTCACCATCTTCGTCTTCCCAAGCTGGCTCTACTGGAGGACTTCGTGGAGGATTTATTGAACATATCGGCTTATCACCACATTGCTTCACATTACGCATCTAGGATTAAAATTTTAAAAATCACATATTTAGCAACAAGTCACAATGTAGAGTCATAATGCACTTACCCATACCCATACTGCTAATGTCAAATCTACTTCTCTGACTTCTTGTTCTTCTTTTTTTGCCACACTCAAATTTTCTTTATCGGCGTGTCTCCTATTCAATTTTCACAAAGTAATGGTCAGTTTTACTACAAACATAAATGAAAAATGTAAGTAGCAGCTTGTAATATTTTTACCGGAACACGCGCTTCCTTTTCCTTTTGCCTTTTCTCAACCTTCTTTGCTTTTTTTTTTTTAGTTTTCCTCCTTTTTCACGGCTTTCCATTTTTTTATAGCCGGAGTTGCAATCTCATCATCATCATTTTTAGTAGTAAGGTGTTTCTACCGAATTACGCGCGGAGGCGTAATGGGGCAGAAGCAACAAGAATAAGCTTCCTCTTCCTTCCTCGGTCGTGCGGTGGACCTCCCCTCCTTGGTGCGTCCGAACGGTGGGGCTGTTCGGATGGGTGGACTCTCATCTCCTTCCTTCTCTTCGTGCGTGCGGGCTCTTCTTGCGGGTGCCTCCTTCCTCGGGCGTTCGGGAGCAACTGTTAGAAGAATACAACAATGAAGCAGGCGGTCAGGGGTCAAGACGGGGTGGCCCGCCTTCAACGCTCCGATGCCTAAGTCAGAATATGTATCGGATATAACAGTCAAGCGAACGTGCGAGTGGTGTGGTGTGAATAGATAGCGATGGGTTCGAGTCGAATCAATGGGATGTAAATTAGTCCGAATGGGATCTAATGGAGTGTGAATGAGTGTGTCTTACCTGTAATAAATACCTGGTATATATAGGTGGTTGAGTTTGGAACCTGGTGTTCTTCTTCGATGTGGGACTGATGGTTCCTGCTGGTGTGTGATCCGCATGTTCGGGCGCGCCCCCCACGGGCGCGTGCGCGCTCGGAAGGGGTGGGTCCGGTGAGTGAAGTTGGTGCTTCCTTGGTGGTCTTGCATGTGGTTGAGTAGGTGTTGCTAATCTGCTTAAGTGGATAAGTATGTTAATCGTACAACTAATTATGCAATACTAACAAGTCCCCCAATTCCCCAAGTCAAAGAGAACTTTCTTGATTGGGGAGTTGAAAAAGGGTGGGCGATTAACAAGAATACTTATCCGGTTGAGCAGTGGTCACGATCCTGTGACCCCCCCAAGTCCCCCAACTCTCCGGTCAAGAAAGGGATCGCATGACGGAGCGGGACCGGGGTGCCCGAGTGTGTACCTGTTCGTGCGGAGGTGTACCTGTGCATGTTCTGGGCTCGGCGTCCCAACTGATCTTGCTAGTCTGGGACCCGCATGCCTGTGGGTTGTTACCTGTTGGTGTGGGGGTGTACCTATGGGCCCGGCCCCCAAGCAGGACGTGCTATATATGCTTGGGAGCCGCGCGCCCAGATGGGGTGGTTTGCTCGTGCGTTTGGACTGGCGAACATACAATCATGACAGATGCAGATATACAAGTATGTAGGATATGATGTATGAATGTATGGTATGATGTGTGTGAATGTTTTGTTTGTGTGATGCCAGCGCTGGAATGGTGTGGTGCACCGCGTACGTAAACGGGGATGCCGTTCCGTATGGTATAGCATCGACGGAGGGATCAAGACCGCGACCTATAAGTAACGCGCTACGGAGGGAGCGAACACCGTGCCCGTGCCGTTCTTCGGATTTAGCGCGCGCAAAGAGGGGACGTGCCGCATGCCTTTGCCGCCTAACCCGGTGTTGCTGTCGGCGTCCGGGGGGAAAATCCAACTCCCGCGACGTCCATCGGTCATCGGTACGATCAAGGGGGGAAACAGGACACCCCCAAGCTGTCCGAGTCGGCTTGTCGTTCGGTAACGGTGCGCTCACGGAGGGGAACACTAGACCCCACACCCGCGCCGCCCATCGGTCTTAGCGGAGAGAGAGGACCACTCGACCCCATGCCTCTGCCGCCCAAGCCGGCTTGCGTATCGTTATCGTTACGCACACGGAGGGGAAGAACCCCGCGCCCGTGCCGCCCATCGAGCTTAGCCCCGCTAAGTCGGCTTTCGTTGTTGCGATCGTCGAATGAGGAGCGTACTCTCCATTCGCGTCGTTTGTGTTGCCTATAGGGGGGGGGGGGCGGACCTCACGTCCCTACTAGGACTTCAGTTGGCACGGAGGGGAAGAACCCCACGCCCGTGTTTTGCCAATCAAATGTCGTCAGGAGAGGGGACGTATCCCATGCCTCTGCTAGGAATGAGCCGTCGCACGGAGGGGAAGAACCCCACGCCCGTGGCGCCCATCAAACTGTGGAATACTCAGAGAGAGGGCGGACCCCATGCCTCTGCTTTGGAATGAACTGGTGAACGGGGAGAAAGAACCCCACGCCCGTGGCGCCCTTGGTGCGCGCAAGAGAGGGGTCGGGACCCCATGCCTTTTGCCGCCCATTTGTTGCCTGGGACACAGAGAGAGGGCGGACCTCATGCCTCTGTTGTTTATCCGACCTGCGATATGTGCGAACAGAGGGGACGTGCCCCACACCCGTCGCCCGTTGGTTCCAGGGACTGCAAGGGGAGGACGGACCCCTTGCCCTTTCGTATAGGCAACCTGTATCTCTGCGTACGGGGGGGACGTACCCCGCGCCCGGCGCCCGTTTACCCTCGGCGCCTGCAACCTGCCAGGGCCGAGCTGGTGTGTGCGTGTAGTGGCGTTTACCTTGTTTGGACGTGTGCGTTGTGATCTGTCTCTACCGGTCGTGCGGGTGGTGTGTCTTGCCTTGGGTTTTGGTGGTGTGCTGGTGATGAAACGTTTTGAGATGACATTGCCTTTTCCCTTGGGAACCGTTGTGACGAATGCTGGCCGTCGTATTTGATGCTGGCGTGGGCCAGGCATTAAATACCGCTTTCGCTGTGATTGCCTGAAGGGCAGGCGTCGCGCGCGTGGGCGCGTGAGGTGGGGCATGGGTGCCACGTGTCGAACCGTTGGGAGTCGTGCTAGGGTTGTGTTTTTTTTTAGGTGGGGAGATGATGGGCTGGCACGGTTACTGAGAAGGGCAAGTGAACCGGGTGGTGCCATGCGTCCCAATCCTACGGTGGGCATGATGGATCGGACGGCTGGCGCCGACTGGCCGATATCGACCGATTAGTATAAATAGGGGTATGGGTGGTCTATTCTTAGGCTTCCATGGTTCGCAAAAAGCCCTGAGAAAAAATCTTCCTGTGGTCTGCTCCCCGAGATTTCCTTCATTTGCGTCCACTGTTTCTGAAATACGTGCCCGTCGGTTGTACTCTGTCGTGCCATCCCGAGCTGGTGAGTCCCCCAGTCCTGGTTGCCTGTGTATCCCTCTCTAGTTTGTGTTGCTTCTGGGTTGTTTCTGGGTTTTTCTGGATTTTTCTGGATTTTCTTGTTGGTTTTGCTCAAGAACAGGGTTGGTTCTTGAGGTGGGGTGGGTTAGATCTGATTTGGGTGATGTTTGGTGGGCTTTGGTGTTTCTGGTGTGCTTTTTCTCTGTTGCTAAGTGTTAGGCTCGGTCGCCCAATGGGGCTACATGGGCGGAAGTCCCCCAGTGTACATGCGCGCGCCCAGTGTGGGCGTGGCAGTAAGTAGAATTCAAATGTTGCGAAAGTGTTATCTGGTTTGCTAACCTGTCTGCGCGTGCGTTTGCAGCGAAGAAGATGGATGGGGTGAGCAAGCGTCGAATGCTGAGGTTGCTGGGTGCCGGAGCGAAGGTCCGCGCGGTGACAGATGATGCCAAACGTGCGCCCCCGGTGGGCGGTGTGGGTGCCCCTGTTCCATGCGTTCAAGTGCCACAAGCGGATGCTCCTCTTCTGCGGGCGGGCGATGTTGCTGGAGCCAAGGCGCAGGTCGAGGCAGAACGTGAGCAACAGCTGGTCGTGCGGAGTGGTGGTATGAGTAGGCGGGAGGGTGGTCCTGCGCTGGCACCGGTGAGTCGTAAGCTCGTTGTGGGGCCGTCTCCAAGTCGGGCGGTTGTCCCAGATCGGTCCCCGAGTCCTCCCCAGACTTCTTGTTTTTCAGATCCTCCTCATCTGGCTTTGGAGGCGCCAAAGTCTCTCCCGCACGGGAAGAGTGGAAAACGTGCGCGGAAGAGGGCGCGGACGGAGGACGCTTCTCCTGGCCCCGCTTCTGGGTCGGGCGAGGATGTTGTGGAGAGAGTGCGCCAGTCCCTGGAGGATGATGCTGCTGCGCTCGCGGTTGCGCTGCCGTCGGTGGAGGAGGCTCCTGCTGATGGGCTGGATGGGGTCTTTGGTTCATGCGCCCGTCTGATGCAGCAGGTCTTCCGCTACCGTTCTCGGGAGATTGCGGAACTTGCACGCCTCAGGGAGGGCGCGCTGGAGCACCAGAGGGCGATGGACGTGGTGGTGACCGCCAGGGAGAAGGCCGTCGATCTGATGCGGCGGTACGTTGCTCGTGTGAACGAGGCGGATATCCGGGCGGGAGAAGCTGCTGCCAGTGAAACTCTGGCCAAGATTGACAGAGATAAGGCCGTGGCCGAGGCGGAGTGTCTGCGAGGTGAGCTGAAGCGTGTTCGTGCTGAAGCGACCGCCCGGGTGGCGTTCCTGGAGTCTGAAGTCGAGAGGCTGTCGGGCGTCGAAGTTCCTTCGTACGAGAGAGTGGCGGGGCCTTCCAGGGGACGTGCCGAGGCTGAGCTGGAGCCAGTGGTCAGGCGGGTGGGGCCGGGCGAACAGGCGGAAGCTGAAGTTGCGGTGACATCGGATGAGGGTGAGGAGTTGGATGTGGAGATGGGGGCGGAGTAGTTGTTTCTTTGTTTGTAATAGAGTAGGTGTTGTAATTTTTGGACTGAATGGAACTGCTTTACCTTTCGCCTGTGCGGCTCTGTTTTTTTTTTTGTTTTTTTTTTTTTTTGGCGCCTCTTTAAATAACTTGTGCGAGAATGTAAAGCAGTGCCTTCATTCGGTGGCCTATCCCCCAGTCCCCCAGTCCCCCGAGTTCATGGGCGGGCGGGTCAAGGGCAAACGAATGCGCAAATATAGGCTAACGGAAAGAGTAAGAAGTATAATGACTGACAGCAACAACACTTCTCCAAATGTTGGGCGTTCCGTGGGCGGGGCGTACCCCAGTTTGGACGCGCCCGTCCGGATGATCGGGTGGTCCGTTTCCTCGCCCCTAGTAGATTACTCGTGGTGTTGCCTTGCGCCGCCCGTGTGTGGATCGTGTCTCCAGATCCGTGGGTCCTAAGGTAAGGACCTCCTGCCTGCCTTGAGTCTCCGTGGTTTCCTGCTGGTTGTATCCTTGGACGTGGCCGATCCCATGCTCAGTTGGGAATCTTCCCAAGAGCAGGTGTCCTGCGATGATCAATTTTAATTTGCAGATTCCAGGCCTCCCGAGTATGGCGTTGTAGGGGGAGGGGGTGTCCATGATGATAAAGTTCGTCCAGATCTTGCCGTGCGGGGAGTTGGGCGCGCCAATCTCGACCCGCAGGTTGTCACTCCCGATAGGATATGAGGTCTCGCCCGTGAAGCTGGAGATGCATTCATGGTCCTGCGTCATCTTGCTGGCGGGTCGGCCGAGCGCCGCGTATGCGTCCAAGTAGATTATGTTGACAGACGCCCCGTTGTCGACTAGTACCCTCTTCACAAGGAATTGATCGATGATTGCGTCGATCACGAACGGTAGGGTGCTGTCCCTTGGATTTTCCTCCTCGTCCCCTACTGTGAAGCTGATGGTGGGCGCCTCCTTTCGTCGTGCCCCGGGCGCTCTCCTTGCCCCGATCGCTAGCACATCCCCGCTCGGGCGATCAAGCGACGATGCTTTCCCCTTGCGCTTGCCCCCGGATATTGTGTTGATGGTCCCGCGGGTCCTGGCGCCCGCCTGGTGCTGCTGTCCATCCGCCCTGGGGGTATTCGTCCGTTCGTCCTCCATGTCCTCGAGGGCTTTCTTCAACATGATGCAGCTGTTGGTACGGTGGGTGGTGGCGTTGTGGAACTCGCACCATACGTCCGGTAGCTGGCCGGCCGGTACCCCCGCCTTCGCCATGTTGTTCGGCGGCGGTATTCGGTGTCGGTTCAGGCGGAGCAGGTGCTCGGGTGACTGCCCGTCGATTGTGAAGACCTCCTGTGCCGCCGGTCGATAGCGTGGGGCTGGCGGAAAACGGGCATCCTGCGCCTGGTTGTAATTGTTGCCCTGATATCCGCGGAAGACGGGCCTTTGGTAATTCTGCCTGTATGTATCCCGGTTCCTCTTGAAGCCCCCGGTTGGTCTCCCGCTGTCCGTCAGCTGTTGCGGTTGAGCGTCCGTTGCCTCGGGTCTGATGGAACTAGGTTCGGAGGCGGCTCCGTACACCCGCGTTTCCACCAGTGCCTTCTGCACAATCAGGTCCATGATCTCGTCGTAGTCGAGATGCTCCTTCCTCACGAGTTTCTCTACGAAGGGGGTAGCGAGCAGGTTGTCCATCAGGGCGACCTTGGCCACTCGTTTGTCAAGGTCCCTGCACGTGCTTGCGAGCGTCCTCCATCGATTAATGTAGCTTGACAAACTCTCGTCCCTCTCCTGGCGGACCTTCAGGAGGATGCCCGTGGTGTTATACTTCCCCTGGAGCCGATATCGCCGCTGAAAACTTTCCGCCAACTCGAGGAACGAGTGGATGGACCCCGGCGGGATTTCGTAGAACCAGCTCCGTGCCTCCTCCGCCAGTGTTTCCTGGAACAGGAAACACAACGTTGGGTCCAAATATCGGGTCCCGTCCGTGGTGGACCGAAACTCGTCCACGTGCGCTCGTGGATCCCCGCTCCCGTCAAACCGGGCAATCTTCGTTATCTTGGCGTGGGGATCCCTTCCTCTTTCCAGTATGTGCGCCGAGAACGGGCTGACCCGGGGGGCGAACGTCCCGCCCTGACCGGCCAGCTTGTCCTTGCGCAAGCGTGAGACTTCCTCCGCCAGCTCCTCCATCCTCCGTAGGATCAGGTTGTTGTTTGTCGGGGGTGATGACTCCTCCGGTGAGGGCGCTCGGGCGTTGGTTCTGGCGAACAGAGGGCGTACCTCGCTGGCGGTCTCCTGCGTTTCTTCGTGCTGCCCTATCTGCCGGCCGATGAGCGCCTCCAGCCGTTCCTCCATCCTTTGGCGGATTTGGCGCTCCTCCGCTCTCTCAAGTGCTGCCTCCCGCAACTCCTGGGCCATGCCGTTGATGCGCCTGTCCTTGTCGTCCCTGTCGGTTGCCTGTGCGTTCCGCCCTATCGACCCTGGCGGAGTCCCTCCTTCAGGTGTGTTGCTGTCGTTAGTCGCCGGGTTGAGCATGTGGACCTTTGGTTTTGGTGGTGTTTATACGAGGTTTGCAATTTGTAAGTTTCCCACAGACGGCGCCAGATGTTTCTACCGAATTACGCGCGGAGGCGTAATGGGGCAGAAGCAACAAGAATAAGCTTCCTCTTCCTTCCTCGGTCGTGCGGTGGACCTCCCCTCCTTGGTGCGTCTGAACGGTGGGGCTGTTCGGATGGGTGGACTCTCCTCTCCTTCCTTCTCTTCGTGCGTGCGGGCTCTTCTTGCGGGTGCCTCCTTCCTCGGGCGTTCGGGAGCAACTGTTAGAAGAATACAACAATGAAGCAGGCGGTCAGGGGTCAAGACGGGGTGGCCCGCCTTCAACGCTCCGATGCCTAAGTCAGAATATGTATCGGATATAACAGTCAAGCGAACGTGCGAGTGGTGTGGTGTGAATAGATAGCGATGAGTTCGAGTCGAATCAATGGGATGTAAATTAGTCCGAATGGGATCTAATGGAGTGTGAATGAGTGTGTCTTACCTGTAATAAATACCTGGTATATATAGGTGGTTGAGTTTGGAACCTGGTGTTCTTCTTCGATGTGGGACTGATGGTTCCTGCTGGTGTGTGATCCGCATGTTCGGGCGCGCCCCCCACGGGCGCGTGCGCGCTCGGAAGGGGTGGGTCCGGTGAGTGAAGTTGGTGCTTCCTTGGTGGTCTTGCATGTGGTTGAGTAGGTGTTGCTAATCTGCTTAAGTGGATAAGTATGTTAATCGTACAACTAATTATGCAATACTAACATAAGGGTCAACAATTTTGCTGCCTTGCTGATTGCTGAATTTGCAAGTTGGAATTTTTTATTTTTTAGTTTGATCAGTATGAATAGAGAATATTACTATTAGGACTTGTAACATTAACACAACAATTTTTTTTTCATCAAGCTTAATGTCATCAGCTTAATGTCATCAATGTTCGTTGTCTCCAGTTTTTTCCTTAGTTTTCCCAAATCCCATTTGATAAAAGCAGCATTGATCGGTTCATCTCCAGCATTAACTTCAACTTCTTTCTCCTCTATCAGTATATTGTTCTCACAAAGCCAATACTACAAATAGAATTAAACAAACATATCAGCTCAATATTTCATGCCTTAATTCTATTTTTCCAGTAGCAACAAATGTATCTTATTTTTGAATAAGTTTCAATACTTACATCTACTAGAATAATACATCCACTCGGACTTTTGTCTTTATTTATGCCAGTCAAGTAATTCATCAAGTACCTGAGGCTAGCCTCTGCCCAGTTATATGCCCCCAAGTTGTCAAGATTGTCAATCAGTTTTACAAAACATCACGCCAATGTGGATCCAGAGCTGGCATAGAAGAAAGTGCAAAAGATGTATGTTAGTATCAACTTTGTTGCATCCTCTACCTAACGCTCATTTTCGGCACATGTTGAAATCACATTGTCCAAAGCATCTTGTATGGGTTTCCTTAGTGGACACTTGACGAAATAGCAGTTGATAAACCGACTATCTATTGGTCTGTTACAGTCAGTTTTGTCCATTGGGATGATTGCTCTTGATGATAATAAACAAGTAATCAATAGCAGTTAACAATCAACATCAATTCAAAACAACTCCAAAAATTTATTCATTTACCTAAGTTTCTAATGTCGAACATATTTTTCACGTCTCTGGGTTTTATGTGACCCATTTCCTTTTCGATTCTAAACTTCTTTTGCTTCTTGTCAAAGCTCTCAAGAAGTTTATGCATCATTTTTGCTGATTTCTTCTTAGCAGCATCCGTTTTCTATTCGTAAAATACTCTGAGTATGGTTTTGAAAGGTATGGGGTAAAGCTTATCCCTCAGTAGCTTCTTTCCTGCATCATCTGTTTTGAAATCACCTTTTACACCAATCATGAGGTCTTGTGTTGCAGATGTCGAGCCTCTGTGTTGTGCAACTGGGTTTGCAACTCTCTCTTTTTTCTTTCACTTTTACTAATGATGTTTTATTCATATTTGCTAGCCCTCCATTCTTCTTCGTCATTTCTACGAATATAAATAAGCAATATGAATACCGCAGTAGCAGTATAGTGAAACAAACACCATATAACCCATTCAAAATCATGACAAGTTCAGTAGCAACCATTGACAAATCAACTTTTTCAAGTATCAACAATTTACAAACAATATATTCATCAACTCAATAGTATCAAGTGATTGTAGAAACAAACACAGTAATCAGTGAAATCAAAATTACTTTCATTAATACGAAAACACAGTATAATCTATATATAATCATTTACCAAGAACAAAGAAACACAGTATGATCTCATAATGTGTTTCTTTGTGCATGCATTTACAGTTTATGAATTGAAACCACATTATTAAAGCAGAATCATTAGAACGAAGACTGATCTCTACTGATATACAAGTAGCAACAAGAAACACATTATCATTTTTTCTAAATCCGTTTGTGTTTCCGAAGCTTTCCCTCCCAAAATTGAACACTATATCATCTAAAAACCATCGAGAACAAAGCCAAAATGTGTAGAAATTTAACAATACAAACGTTGTAGCATCCAGACAAAAAATCCTAACTGAAATTATCGATTTCTTAGTATAAAAATACAGTAGAAAACCTCTTTTTGAGATCGAAGATGAACAAGGAGATATTGTGGTCCCGAAGCGTGGCTGAGATTGATATTTTTTGAATCATTGTCTGCGGTGAAAAAATGCATTTTTCAGATGTGTGGAGTTGGGGTAGACGAGAGATTTTTGTAGTATCGATGGCATTGGTTAGAGAAGTGAAGCGAAAGGGCGTGATTTTCAGTGTTATGTTAGGTGTATGAACGTCTGTTTGATGAGGTTAATGGGCTGGGCCGGTATTATGATGAGGTTAATGGGTTGGGCTGGTGTTATGTCAAAAACTAGTTAAACTAGTTAAGTGGCAGTCCAATTTACTCAATAACATGTTGAGCATCAAGACATTTTACTCAGTAGAATTTCACCCTTTTTTAAAAATTGATTTAAAATGTTGTATTTTTAAACGAACAAGTCATGATTGAAAAGTAAGTAACACAATACTAGTAGCAATTGTTTAAGTTTACATAGCATAGTTCCCAATTTCTATTCCTAGTTCACATGAAAATACATTGTACATTATCAGTCTCAATCGCTTCATTCGAAGATTAAATTTCATCCTCGACTTCATCCTCACTTCCATCCATTTAAGTATCAATGTCAGTATTCTCCGAGGACTCTGTTTTCACTATCCTCTATCCTTCATCTGAGGACTCCATGTTTGTATCACAATCACCAAGCTCAGTACCAATGTCTACAACCTTCTTCATATCTACAAATACTAATACACAAATAAGGTTATTCGCCATTTTTCTCAGTATCATCAATTCAAAAATAAATATGGAGTCAATTTTTAACAAGTGAGTGAAGAAAAAAAAATATTTTTCAAACAAACAACAAACAACCATGAGAAATGAGATTCTTTTTTTATGAGTACAGTAGCAGTCGAGAAAACATACATACATACAGTATAACATAATCCAAAAAAAACAAACATGAAAAGTTCAGTAGCAACAACAAAGAATCAGATCATGCATGCATCAACAAAACCTAAAAAACAAAACTCAACACACTAATTACTATGTGAAATTTTCAGCGGAACCCTAATTTAATCACAGTATCAATTCAAAATCCATACAAGGATGTGCAATATATATTGATATTTAAATAACAACAACAAACATAGTATCGTCACGAAATTAAACACAGTATAATCTCAAAATCAACAAAAATAAAGTCAAAATTGAAAGTCAAAATGCTTGGAATTCCAACAACCCAAACATAGTAGCATTTTCTAATACAAATCCTTGCTAAAATAGACAATTTCTAAGTTGAAAAAAAACGTAGTAGCAGCGCAAACTGACAAGGCGGATAAACACCTCTCAAAGATACCCTATTCACAACCTGAATATATCAATGTAGTAAGATAAATAGGGGTTATCGAACACGAGGAATTAGTGAAACTAAATCCTAACACACTACTATGCTGACAGACTCGACTACAGAACACTAATGATATGCGAACCTAAGCTAGACAGACTCAAATGCTGCGAAATTTTGACACAATAAACTAGACACAGTGGCGGACTACCACACAAAATTTGAGGGTTTTCTGAGTTGATTTGGTTACCGAAATAAATCGGCTAAGCTACAGCTAATGCAGAAATCAGTAAATTGCAGAAAATAAATTGTTGTAGAAAACTAATGAGATATGAATGTTAAGAACTTCTCTCCACCCTAGACATACTTACGACCTCCCCAATATAATTGAACTAACCATGGATGAATACTCTCCACACAAGAGCTTTGGTTAAGTCATCTTATGTATTACACTCTCTTACTTGGCATGAAAGAGGGAGGGACAATCCGCTCAATCTTGATCCTCACTTAACCGACTTATACATATGGTGATATAAGCCTAGAGAACTGAAGTCATTACGTTCTAAGAATGTTTGAAGAATAACAGAGCTTCAAGGGTTGATAAGGTGGTCACCCTTACATCACTAAGGCTTGTTTCACACAAATTCATGTTTGTCTCTAGAGAATATGCAATGATAAGGTGGTCATATACATAATCAAGACTATAGATCCTAAGCCATGCATCTAAGCGTGCACTCAAAGAAACATGAACATAGAAAACATACGGTGAGAAAACAGTGAAACAAAACTCATCCAAATAATTAATAGAATCAAAAGGGGTTCAAAATCGTAAGCATATCTAGGGCTTCAATCAGCCCCTAACAATGGAAATTTAGCTACTCATAGTCTTAAATAATAACATTGAAGAATTCATGAAAGATGAACAAAAGAAGGAGAAGAAATAAACTCTTGATCCCCGTTGAAATCGTATGCTTGCAGTTCGGTTCCTCTTTCCTTCCATTTCTTCTTCTTTCTTTATTCTCCTTTATTCTTCTTTTTGTCTTTTCTTCTCTTACTCTCTCGCCATCCCCCCTTCTTTCTTTAGCTAGCTAACTATATATATATATACCTTAATTAACCTAGCTAGCTAAAGAGAAAACCACGTGCATGCCATCCAACATGCACAAGGACTCTGTAATCTTTTCCTCGCCAAGCCACCGTACGTCAGCCCACTTGCCATATATGTCTATATGCATGCAACATAATTAAGTACTTAACCCAGCAATATCACGTGCACCAGTACGTCTCCAATTCCAAATAGAGTTCCTCCCAAAGTCCAAGTCAAACACCACTTCAACTTCTGTTTCTCACCAACTTTGCTCGCCAAGAACCAAAACCAACGTACGTAACCTCCTATAATCTGCTCGCCAGACATCTCTTAATTGTATATATAAATAAGCTCCTCGCCAAGACTTGGCTGCTCCCCTTTGTATTCTTTTCAAATTAGGATTCCTTGACCTCGCAAGTCTTCCTCTTCCACAATAACTCCTAAAATATATTATTTAATCTCCTTTTCTCCATTAATCTCCAAAACACCTAAAGACAAATAAACATAATTAATTCACTCGATTAATAACAATAAACTAAATATAGGGAACAAATTAAATACCAAATAGACGCATAAATATGCGACTATCACAAACTTTTTTGAATCGAGACTGAATTTGTGAGCCTGGAACCCGTATCGAATCTTCGTTCCGATTCGAACTTGATACTGAAGTTGAATGAGCTTTTTGAATCTTGCCTGATATTACAATTTAAATCTACACAGCCAAGCGATCTTGATGCGAGCTCGTGATCAAGATGGAGATGCTGAAAGCGAGGTCACGACCATGAGGAATCAACGACGAGGTTCAGGCAACCGGCGACTGAGTTGGCAAAGTCGGGAGAGGGCGGCGGCAGAATCCATACCAGTTGCTACTACATTTCTGTTTCAGAGAGAGAGAGAGAGAGAGAGAGAGAGAGAGAGAGAGAGAGAGAGAGTTTTGTAGTAATGTTTAACGACGACATCGAGAACATAAGAAAAAGAAATGAAAAATAATTCTATTTGCGACTTTTATTTTAAGTTTTACTAAATACTTCTATTTTGAAAATTTCTTTTCAAAAAAAACATTTGCCAAACACATACCTCATTTTCTTTTGAGGTATGGTGGGAGAGGCAAACACATACCTCATTTTCTTTTGAGGTATGGTGGGAGAGGGAGACCTCATTTTCTTTTGAGGGAGGGAGGGCGGGGGAGAGAGAGAGAGAGAGAGAGAGAGAGAGAGAGAGAGAGAGAGAGAGAGAGAGAGAGAGAGAGAGAGAGAGAGAGAGAGAGAGAGAGAGAGAGAGAGAGAGAGAGAGAGAGAGAGAGAGAGAGAGAGAGAGAGAGAGTTCTACTACGTTTTTGAGGTAGGGCTTCTCTATATATAAAAAGGATATTAATACTACGTTTTCGGGTTTGAACCCGTGTTCTTAGAGCACCTGCACCGGGGGAGGATTTCAGCGGGAGAGACTTCTACTACGTTTTTGAGGTAGGGCTTCTCTATATATAAAAAGGATATTAATAACGTTTTCGGGTTTGAACCCGTGTTCTTAGAGCACCTGCACCGGGGGAGGATTTCAGCACGAGCAGCTCCGGAGGCCCGCCAAAGTCGTCGGCGACCGCTCGGCACGAGCAGCTCCGGGGGCCACGGAGTGGGTGAGAGGGGGGGAGGTGGGCCCGACCGGCGAGCAGCACGAGCAGCTCCGTGCAGCGGTAGCTGCTGTCGTCGGCGACCGCTCGTTGACGAGCTCGGGAGCTGCTGCTCGAGCTCGCTGCGCTGCAGGTGCTCTTAGTTGTCTAAATTATGTTGTATGTTAATTTTTTGTATTTAACAAACTTCCTTTATCCCTAGCTATTTTTAACTATATAAACTATGGTTGGACAAAGCCACGGAAATCCATGTGACTCGTAATAATCAAGTAGAATTTATTTATTTCGTAACCAATTTATTGTTGGATTATGTTTGCCATTCTTAGTGTTGGTCTGAAAAGGCATTTGGTATATTGTTATATTTAGAGAGTCTTTTAGTTTAAGGATTCTCATATATATAAATTTCAGTTTTGATTCATTGGATCCCAGACTTGTGGCCTACCCCAGTACTAACTAATTTGGAAGTCGGGTAGGGACAATGATTCAATAATGTTGAATCTACTTGTGGCATATCAAAGCTATAGCAAGTACAAGTTGGTTTCTTGTGCATAGTTATGCAGCACACTAATTGGTCATAAGAAATCTAGCTAGCCAACAGTATATCTCTTTCTAATTTTGTTGGGGACTTTGTTGCTCATATCAAATCTTCTATAATGTTGGCAAGCAACTACACGTTTGGTAGAATGTTGGGGGATCTCTATAGAAGCTAGCAAAGCCAATTAATTGTGAACTGTTGAAAGAGTTGGTCAGGTAACTAACATGGTTAGAAACACCAAAAAAGTTGTCGGCTAGCAACTGCGGCAAGATAAGGAGACTAGACGGATTGTGGTTCAGTCACCGAGTTTATCTGCTCTCCACACATTTGGGATCACTTATATCCCCACATATATTTCATCATTGATTTCAGGTTGGACAGGCAATTGATGATGCTGCATTGGCTGTTTCAATACGTTAAAATTGCTCCACATGCTAGATGTTAACGAACTCTGTTGAAATTCATAGTCTGCACGTATATGCATTTCAAACAAGAAAGAAGGTGGTCCTTGAATCTTGATCAACAGCGACCCAAATGGGGTTGAGTATAAGAAAAAACCTAATCACAAGTTTGTCAACAGATGAAGGAGAAGAAGAGAGCTGAGGGTCTAAATCAGATGATGTAAGAACAAAACCCACTTGTCTGTATAATTGGTCCACTTATCTGTTTATGGAGCTACTCCATTGCTTTGGGGCCTCCCAAAATGGACAACTTTTCTTCTCATTTGATGTACATAAATTTGCACTAGGTGAAATTATCCATGTGTATTTTCCCACTCAGTATCTATCTCTCATCATTTCCATTGAGGCATCTTTTCATCTCCATCATCAAAGACTGACCATTTGAAGGGATTGTGATTTCCAAATGGTGTGACCTAAAAGAGAGTTAGAGTGTGACCTAAAAATCAAACCAGAATAAAAACCAATGGATGGGAAATTGAGCAACTGAAAACCGACAAGCAACCACCACCTTTCCCACAGGCCACAGAAAACAAACAGTAGCTATCCCTATCCTTCTCATAACTCATTCAATTCATGATGTCTGTCAATTTAGCTGTTTAATTCCATCATCTCCCGGTTGTTTTTCTTGGTTTGCTTTATGAAAATAGTGACCTCTTATCTCACTCTCCCTTTGAGAACTCCTACAGATTCCTTTTACATGAATCCAGTAGCTGATATCAGCTTCTCTTTACTTGTATTTAGCTAACTTGGGCTTCCATTGCCAAAAGTTCTAAGTGCTCCGGAATATTGAAATTCCGGATAAGACACTTCTACTGTAGCCTTGGACACCTGAAGTTTTGACCTAGCAGTAAGTGTGTAACTCAATGGTAAATTGGTAATATATAAAGAGCCTATAGTTCTATACATTAACTCATTGAGAGTGGAATGAACCAACTCTCATCAAAAGTTTGCCTAACCTAAATAGGCATGGAAAGAACTGGAATGGTTCCTCACTTCCTTGGCCACTAATATAGATCTGAACCAGTGTGTATGGCCCAGAACAGAAAAGCATATCAACAAAGAAAGCGAATCAAATCACAAAACTCTGTTGGAGTTAGTGGCTAAAGGACTAAATGGCCCAATGCATTATTGGGTGAATTAGGACTGCACTCTCAACCCAATTTCAAATCAATCCCAATAACAAAGAAAGATGAAAATAAAGGAAAGAAAAACTTCAAAACAAACCAAAGTGTTAACATCAAGATGGTCGCCAGCCTATGTCACCTATAGAAAAGTACAAACTGAATCACTATAGATCCCTATGTAAAATCAACCTTCTGTTTCTAGTATCTACAAAACACAATAGACCATGAAATCATAGAAAAAGAAGGGCTATCTTTTTTCTAGTGAGTGACCATAAGCAGTTTAAAACAATCCAAACAGTTGCAGAAAGAAACTGATATTCTTTATTCTGAATCTTATAAATGTAAAGAAAATGAAGTGGGAGAGATGAGAAAAGAACAAAGCCAAAGGACTTCCCCTGCATACTTAACTCAATAGATAATTTTGATATAAGACCTATAGATCATGTACATTTGCAAGAATAAATTGAGCAAAGAAGCCAAGTAGAGACTCCCTAAATATAGGTCAAAGACTATAATGCCAGTAGCAGCAAAATACTTTTACGATAGAGATGGTATGCTACTTACTTTGAATGCATTGATCATGAATCAGTGATCCTTCTGTAGCTCCATGATTCATAGCATGATGACTATGGACCTGCCTGATCTCTTCACCTCTTACATGTATATAGTAGCTGATCATCATGTATGTGGACTTTCATGTTATGAATAAGATATACATGCACAGGTAGCCTAAACTGTTAGAGAAGTAATGACATTTGGACAAATCTATCCTGTTAAACAGTCTTTAGCTGTAACTACCAGCTGCATATATTATTGAAGCAGTAACTACTATCAAATGGTGGCTAGTAGAGACACTTAACTCCAATTCATTATAACAAATATCGAAATGCCAAATGAATTGACTCAATGAGTGTGAATATAGTGCATGTAGAAACAAGGACATAAATCACCAAAATTAATCAAGTAATATAGGACGCAGCAACCAATCCTATTTCTTCTGTTCCTCTGGTAACCCTCTTTTTTATTCTATTTTTATGTTACTTCTCTTTTATTGATAAATAAAATAATTTCTTAATTCAAAACGGAAAAAAAATAAAATGAAAGAGCTCTATGACCAGAAGGAGATGAAGGCCAAGTCCACAAAAGAGCTACATAGCGTTGCAACACAAACTAGGACACCTGCGCCAAATGACCAAAGCCAACAGCAACTGCCAAGCCCAAGGGAAAAGAAAGAAAGCAAACACAGACAGCAAAGATCAAGAGTAAACAGAAGTGATCGAAGCATATACAGGAAATTTGATCAGCTAGCTTTAGGCCACACATAACATGCAGAGTAATTCACTTTTCAAACCACAGAGAAGATATAAAATTCCAATAAGCATTTAAAATTTAACGTTGTTAGTTCAATTCTGTAAGATAGTTGGATAAAAACTCAATGTAGGACATATTCTTGTCTTGCCAAAATCCTAACTAGAATACAAATAGCAGACACTAGAATCATCTTCAAATATCTGTCTTTCCTAAATCCTAGCACACATTTTCCACTAAACGCATAAAAACTTCTCAACTTGAGTTTAGGTACAGAAGTACCCTTTTATGCACAGAAAATGGTAACTTTAGTCTCCAATCTATCTGTTTACGTGTCAACGGTCTACCTTTGCTTTCGGGATCCCTGTTTTCCTTCACATTTGCTAACTTCCACACACAGCTCTCTGATTCTGTCTCGACAGATTCCAGCATGAATACTCCATCCTTTTCTGGGCGTTTAGAATCCGCATCTTCTAAATAGCATACCCTCATGGCCTTCTCTTTGAAACGAGGTAAATCATCGGGTACCTTTAGTAACCTTTCTGCACCAGGAGATGATACCTTCAAAACAAAAGGCAATATCACTTGCACATATTTGTATGCATCAAATATAACAGAATTAGATTGAGAAGTACAAAGCAGCTAACCACTAAGTACCTCGACAGCCAAATCTTCAGGTATTTCTCCACGTTCTCCTATTTCATCTAATTTATTCTTGTATTCTTTACTGTAACGCCCAAGATCTTCCACGCTGGGACACCCATATCTGATAAAAGCAGGATTATGCCACAACGCTAACACCATAGATGGTCACATGAAAAAAGAGGGCACTGCTGATCAACATGTAGAATTCAGCAGTTCTCCACCAACAAACAAACAAATTGTTCCAAAACTTTGAATCAAGAGTTTCTATTGTCTCTTTATTAAATCCATTTCGCAGCCTATAATGAACTGAATGATACCAAGGATCTAAAGTGTTCTCATATCAAGCATGTGATTGTAATCCCCATGGGAACATGTATCTCTTTTAAATGAATAATTCAAATTATCTTTTTGGTGCCAAAATTGACAACACTATATGTAAAGCTACTTGCAAGTTTTGCATCAAAAAAGAGCAGAAGACTTACTCGTTTGATAGTTTGTCCAGTCTCACAAACACATATTCTCTAGGGGTAGCCTTGAAAGCAAAGAGCTTCATGTCATCACCAAATTGTGTCAACACCTCATGAGCAATGGACAGCGCCCGCTCACCCCAGGGAACACCACTCAACACCACTCCACCGCCGTCGCCTCCATCTCCAACCTATCAAAATTCTAGCATCAAATCTAAGCTAAAACTTAAAATGAGCAACTCAAAGTGTTCAAGAAACATTGTATGTACCTCAGGCTCTGCGACTTCCTCATCCTCCCAACCATCTGTACTATCTCCCTCTTCCCATTCCTCCGAGCTCCATCCTTCTTCAGTTTCTTCACCTGAAAAATTCAAAATCACATAAGCAAAACTGCAAAACACAACAACACAGTTGTTTATCTATTTGCATATATCACAAAAAAGCATCAATCTCACCCGACCTTTTTATAACTTGAACCTCATATAATCACCAATCTGAAGAACCCCATTAACTTGAGCTATTCAAATAGTTTCAGTAAGGCACAGATGACTAAACAAGATATAAAAATCCAAACTTCGAGACACCCAGATAACTAAAAATCGAAACTAAGATAGAAATTAAAGAACTATAATGGGTGAAGCAGAAATATGCGGAAAGCATAGAGGTTTTACCATGAAAGGTGCCATCTTGGTTATCGTTGAAATGCTCAGAGGACTGGGTGGTGAGGAATCGAAGAGTAGCAGAAGAATATATTGAGGTTCTGGGTTTAGGAGAGAAAGAAAGCAATGAAGAATGAGGAGGAGGAGGGTTTAAGAGTTGAGAGGGTTTATGAGGTTGTTGTAGTATTGGGTGGGTAGATATGAAAGAGAGGCTTCTGAAACAAGAAGGAAAGGTGGGACTGTGTGAATGTAACTGTGATTTTAAGAGGAGCTTCATCATTCTCGTCTCTCCGTCGAAGAATCGATCACACTATCGCAGTACCATTTCCAATTAAACTCTCTCTGCACTTTGCAATGTGATCCTTCTTTACTGTGAAGTACAGTCTGGGGACGATTACTTCGTCGCAAAATGTATTCTATTAATTTATTTATTTTTTGAAAGGGTGTTCTATTAATTTCTTGTCTAAGTGATTAGCTTTCCCGACGATTCGTTCGTCTATTAGAAATGCCTTCGAACACACCAAAAAAAATAAAAAAATAATTGGAAATGCCCTTTGTTATTGCGATAAATCAAATGGCCAATTACATATAAAGTCATATATATAAGATGTATACTAGATAAAGTCATTCTAGAATTTTATCCCAAATAATTAAGATCACTCCACAATTTTATGTTAAATAAGATCACATTCTATAAACCCAAAAACAGATATACTCTTAAACTTCATAATATTAACATCCATGTCATCGTTTATAAACAGAATAATCAGTCACAAATTGTCATTTCTACCTCTCTCATTTTCGTACGCAAAACCCTAGTAGAACAATCTCTTCTCTCTCCTCTTCATTCGCAGCCCTCACCGCACACTCCGCTTCGCCTCAACAACGCCGTCGTCGCCTTACCGCCTCTCCACGTCGTCGTCGCCCTATCGCCTCTCCACGTCGTCGCTGCAACTCCTTTCCTCATCGTGAAGCTCTCTCTCTCTCTCTCTCTCTCTCTCTCTCTCTCTCTCTCTCTCTCTCTCTCTCTCTCTCTCTCTCTCTCTCTCTCTCTCTCTCTCTCTTACGCACGCGCGCGCACACACACGCATACACATGATTCTCTCTAACTAGCTCTGATTGTTGCCCCTCCCGCAACTGCAAACCCTAGACTCTGCCGACCGCGCTTTCCGTAACTGCAAACCCTAGACTCCGCTGACCGTGCCTCCCGCCGCAAATTGCAACACAAATAGGTAAATTATAAAGGATTTAGTATTTTTAGAATCTGTTAAAAACTGGACAAGTAGTGCTAATATGAATCGGTGTTAGCGTTTTTGCTGCAAGGACTTAGTACTTTTAGATGTCATGATGTTATTACTGTTATTGTGATTTTTTGTTGATGTTAGTAGTGTGTTTGGTTGAGCTGCAGTAGTATTTTTGTTTAAAGAGAGTAGTATGTTAGATGTCTTCATATTAGTAGTGTGTTTGGTTGAGCTGCAATAATATTTTTGTTTGAAGAGAGTAGTATGTTAGATGTGTTGATGCCAATAGTGTGTTTGGTTGAGCTACAATAGTGTTTTTATTTGAAGAGAGTAGTATGTTAGATGTATTGATGTTAGTAGTGTGTTTGGTTGAGTTGCAATAGTATATTTGCTAATCTATAATAGTATGTTTGCTGGTCAGTAGTAGTATTTTCTTAGACCTATATCTTTTTTTATTTGATGAACTGAGTAGTGTTTAAAATGATTTTTGGTAGTGTAATTGTAGGTCGCAAGTAGTATATGCGGATTTGATGATTTTGCAGAATGTGTGATGGTCTGTGGCAGGATGTTTATGCATCTGTGGTAGTGTGATTGAGGTCCCAAAGTAAGATGGATGTTGATGCGGCTGGAACAAGTAAGGAAGTCACCTTCTTCCTTGGTCAAAGGTGTGAAGATGAAAACGAGGAAGATGACGACCAACGACATGCATTTCAACTACACAAAAAAAAAGGCAACCAAAAGTAGCAAAGTCCAAGAAGTAGTGTGTTTATCAGACAAAAGTAGTGTTTTTTTGTTGTGATGTAGTAGTGTGTGTGAGAAACAGTATTAGTCTTCGTTTATGTAGTGTGTTTATCAGATAGAAGTAGTACTTTATATTGTGATGTAATAGTGTGTATGAAAAACATCAGTGGTATGTTTAACAATGAGGAACTACATTTAATGTTTTGAAGTAGAGATCTAATATGTTAATACATTATAGTGTATTTATCAGACAGAAGTAGTGTTTTATATTGTGATGTAGTAGTGTGTGTGAGAAACAACATTAGTCTTCGTTTATGTAGTGTTTATCAAATAGTAGTATTTTCGTTATGATGTAGTAGTGTATGCGAGAAACAACAGTAGTACATTTAACAATAAGGAACTACATTGAATGTTTTGAACTAGCGATCTAGTGTGCTAAAACATTATAGTATTTTTATCAACAAACACAATTTACTCAGCAAACTACCACAGGTTTTTGAAAACACTACCACAGGTTGTTGAAAACACTACTATAGGTTGTTGCAAACACTAACTTGCAAACACTAACTTGCAAACACTACTCGACATCGTGGTTGCGTCTCTATCTCACTCTCTCTCACTTCGGGATCTGTCTCTCTTGGAGTCCTCTCTCTCCCTCTGCGAGCTCTCTCTCTCTCTCTCTCTCTCTCTCTTTGAAAACTTCGAGTTCTCTCTCTGTTTTGGTATGTACACCAAAATTTCAATTCAACATAAATAATAACAAAGGGTAAAATTGGATATTCCTAAAAAAATAAAAGTCCAAGTCAAAGTCAAAGTGGCCTTGTATGGAATAAAAAGGATTAATGACCTTATTGGGAAAATAAGGTCTCTAAGAGACCTTATGTGTAATTTGTTATAAATTAAAATGGTCTATCGTGCAATTGAAGTTGTTTGGTGACTGATCGAAGTTGTTTTGGGATTGCAAAGTCAAAATATAAAAGATTAAAAAAAATTACATGTCTATTTAAGAAAATTATATTCTGTATGTTTTAGTATATGTCGTGTCCTAATTAGACTAAAATAGAGATTCTAACAATTCTTGATTAAGGCGATAAATTTTTTTCGTATGACCGTCAGTCCAACTCATACCTTTGACGTTCCAATTTGTGACGTCCTGTTCCGAGCATTCTTTATTTACGATTTATTTAATGGTAATCGTCGATGGTAATTAATTTTTATCGTTGGTAATTATCGATGGTATTTATCGATTACGTTTTTCGAGGAAGTCCTTTGCAAAAAAGTTGTAGAGTTATCGAGACGAGTTCATGGCCACGTCAAGAGTTTAAATTGGAGTTACGAGGAAGAAGTTATAGTTAACAAAAATTTTGTATGAGGTTACAATACATTTAGTCGCAAAACTTCCACTATAAATAGAAAGTTTCCATAAAAGAAAGTCAACTCTTTCCATTTTTGGCATTTTTTTTCTTTTTCTCTCTCATTTCTCTCTCCTCCCTCTTGTGGTCTTTCTCTCTCCGTCAGGTTCTCCTCCAACGAACGACCAGATGGCCACCAAAACCAGCGGGGACGGTGTCAAAAGAACCGCCTCAACCTTCTCTACATATTGGTGGGTGTCTTTGAGGCGATTAGTGGTGGAGGAAGGAGGAACGACAGTGTAATACCCAGAAAATTAGTATAATAGTTTAGATTATTGTATGACTCGTTAAACTTAGAAATCACCATAATTTATTTTAACCTTATAGCTTTTAGAAATCCAAAAAAAAAATTGTCTGGCGAAGACAATGTATAAAAATGAGCTTTAGAGAAATATTAATGGAGTGGGGCAAATGGTCCAGTGGATACTCAAGTTCAAGTCAGGAACTCCCTGGTCTTGGGTTCGAGGCCACGAGATGGAATCGTGAAACATTCCATTTTATAGGTTCATAAAAATAATAAAAATATTTTTACTCCAGTTAGAAATGGTAAGAAACCCTAATTCCAACTAGCCGATTTTCGGAAATGAAATTTTAGCAAAACGACCAAATTTTCCTTGTTCGAATCTCTTATCCGGATTGAACTTTGTATTTTAAGATTACAATTCATAATTTAAGAGATCATGCTCATATATCAATTAGGTGCTAATTATTATTGGTTGATATGTATTTATTTATTTTACACTACATTACACTTTATTAGTAAAATTACACATTTTCTTCACACATCAAATTACGTATTGCATTCACGTGCATACATAATCACATTTCAACATTTCAATCAGATTTCCAACCACATTACTATTGTTTTTACAAGTGCATTTTAACCCTAAAATTAGTAGCCCAACTATTCCATTGTCAACTTGTCTACAAAAGTCTATAAAAATGGTTATGGATTTATTTCCCATATCTCCTCCCATGTCTATATAAATCACCCTTGAGTTCAATCTGATTTTTGCACCACTTCAATCTTCCCCTTACGTACTGATTTGAAGTCTTCCCAAAGTTGCAATGCAACTCCCCTAAAATCCACACTAAGCTATCTTTCTTCCAAGTACTTTAGTAGTTAATTCATTGCTTCAAGAGGGTTACTTGAGTTAATCAAATATCTCCATCACCTACTAAAATTCTTGAGTAAGTATATGAGTACATTCCTATACTTCTTTATCTTTAGAATTACATCAAAGTGCCTAGCTAAGAATAAAAGGGAAATAATGAGCATTAGTGGAAGCTTAATATTTTCTTTTTGTTAAAATTTTATTTAGTCAAATATTTTTACATATTTAAATTCTACACAAAAATTTATTCAACTTTGGCTTTTGAATCACTCAAAAAGGTTAAGTAATGAAAAAGTTATGGCTAAAATAAGTTTTACTAATCTTTTCCTTAATCATGTTCGAAAACTCTTAAGGTGCTCTTAACTTGAAATATTCATATATCACCCATTTCTTAACCAAATTTAGTGTTCTTTATATCTAAACGAAGCTTAGGAGTTCAACTATCAATCTGGAAATTTTGAAAGGCATTGATTAATACTTGCTAACTAATTAATTCATGCAAATGAGCTTAATAGCGAACGTAACCATTTCTGGAGAGTTACTAAATATTTTTATTTCTGGACTTGAGAACTCCCTACCAAACTTTGTGATTATTACCATTGGATTCCTCTCGAAGAACACTTCGATATGGTGTACTCACTTCTTTGTTTTGGACATAATATGGATTAATTATAAAATGGATCAAATGGAGGATTTCGGACGGACCACCGCCGAATGATACTTTTGGTCCAAGGATTAATAATTTTATTTTTTGCATTTGTACTTTATTTTTATTTACTTACTCGCATTATTTACTTCTTAAATTTGATTTGGGACTAATGGAGGATTTCGGACGGACTACCGCCGAATGAAACTTTTGAGCTAATGATAACTAATTTTTATTTCAAGTTTATCTAATTAATCGCTCTATCTATTTACTTTCAAGTATAATTCAGAACAAATGAAGGATTTCGAGCGGACTACCGCCGAATGAAACGTTTGGACCAAATTTGTTAATCAATGAAATACGTTTAAGTTTGATCTTTCTTCCTTTACAAATTATATTACGTATATATTTATTACAAAATTATGATGTAAATATATACTCTATGATGTATATACATAGACTTAATTAAAGACTTGTTTGTGATCGTTATGGTTGAAGTGTGAAGTCGGGTATATAGTACGAATTAACTCGTGCTTAAGTGAATTGCTGGTAAATTATTTTGTTATTGTGGGAGTTAGCCAAGGGTCCTAGTCCCTTACAGATAGTGCACTATTATACTTTAAGGAATGAATTGTGTCAAACCGGGAGTATACATGCTTTGGCAGGTGGCCTTAGAATGCTGTGACTTTATATGTGTGTTGGTATTGTGAGACTAAGCACATGATTTTTTTTTGAGTAATTACCAGTTAATCTAAAAGAATTCACTTCGGAAGTATTGGCGTGTTTGTGTGTAGATGTGAAGTTGTGCAAGTATATATATATTATGTACCTAAATGTATATATTACAAAGACGCAAGTGTAAGTATAGAAGAATAACCGGTTTGAATATTTCACCTTTTTGAATTGGTTGTTCGGTTTGATGTTTCTTAGAGATAATTTAGTATATGCTTGTAAGCTGTACTTACTGGGTCAGTGTGACTCATGATACTACATCTTTCTCTTTTTCAGGTGATGAGTAGAATGTTTGGGGAAAATGTGATAGATCGCCTACTAAATAAACGAATTATTTTCTACTTGTATTTTGAATTGAATAAATGTAATGACTATTATTTTCAAAACTTCGGTATTGTAATATTAGCACTTTCACTTTTCAATAAATGTACTACTCAGACACCTTGATTTTTGAAATTATTTGGATTTTTTATTCACATCACAAATCCTTACACCATATTTCAGTAAAATACCGGCCCTGAATTTGGGGGTGTGACAGACAACGTGAAAGTCATGGTCCCAAGGTGAATCGTTTACCGGCACCGGCGAGCATTCTGGCCAAATTTCAGGTATGGTTGGATTGGGTTCCACCCCTTGATTGTGTTGGTGTGATTACTTGGATGCAAGGTAATGTAAATCAGTGGTATTGGAGTGAAAATAGTTCGGCTTTGGCGAGGCATATTCGGGTCACCACCGTGGGTAGTGGTCGGCCACGTTTTGGGCAGCGAGGTGTTGGGGTTAATGTTCTTCGTTCCCATGAATTTATTGATGTATGCCTTAATCCACGAGGTGGCTTACAACGGAGTTGGGTCGTCGGAATGAGGGATTCCAGCCGAATAGTTTTGGGGCCAATCTCGGCCAATTTGGATGGAATTGGATGGTACCCCTATGATGAATGTTGTTGTTGGGTAGATTATCTAATATTTGGCCTTTGGTTCACCGAGAAAAGTCATTGGCGCCGCCGCGTCGCCTCCGTCGGCGGTGGTCCACGATGGAGCTCCGGCGAGAGTGTTTTCAACAGAAATTTTATATCGTTTCATTCATAATTACGTACCGAATCTAATGATGAAGTATTGAATTGAATTGGATATTATTGGTTAAGACGTATGGTTAATCAGATAGTAATTAAATATTTTTACATTATTATTAAACGGTTGCATTGATTATCGATTTGACTTCGAGTTCCTTAATGTTTAAGATTTATGTTGCAATTTTTAAAAGGATTGAAGAATTTGGAATTGGAATTGGAATTTGAAATTAGATTAGAGCTTGGTATTATTTTGAGAAGCGCAATTTTCGAGAATGCGATATTCTCAATGGTATTGCTCGTTGGTAACGAGCTTGGTTATCCGATATGATTTTCGACGATTAGTTTTTACATATTAATCGTTATTTCAAGATGACATATTAGCAGCTAGTGACAGATGTATAGAGACGCCGACAAATGTGCTTGGTTGATTGGAGATCACGACACTGTACTGTGAGTGAACCCTTTTTATTTTCACAGTCGATAGCAAGTTCAATTTTCAGAATTTCAATATTTCAGTTATGCGAGTTCATTTTATTTCAGCATTACAGTTTAATTTACAGTATATTTTTAAAACAGTTTAAATTTGGAGGTTTTTCTTATGATGACATTAGTTAGTTGCATCGATGCCCTTACTATTCGGCTGATCTGCGGATAGTCCAGTCCGGGGAGGTCAGGTGACCTTGTCTGGCCCATCACCCATAGTTTTTTTTTTTTTTACAGTTTATCAACTCAGATTAGGAAAAATCCCTGAGCGGCCACCTCTACAGAGCAGATGAACTCGCTTTATTTTACACAGATCAACGGAAAGGCATCAGATTCTGCTTTACTTCAGTTTTTACGATTATCGTACGACATTGATTTTTTGTCCATTCACTTTAACGTTTTATGTTTTATGCCTTTCCTTAGACCCTTTGTTTTCAATTGCCCAGTTTGCAGGATATCAGATTGAAGTCGTGACTATCCAGAGTTTGAGGCATGATAGTTCACAACTTCTGTTTTCTCAGTGTAGGATCATAGCAGGAAATTGGGTTGCTCGTGCTAAGGTAGTTGTTATCGACTAGTCGGTGCTAGAGACCTTAATACGGATCTCGCAAGACTTATCTCTGAATTACTGGTGTAATCTGAGATGGGTCTTGTTAACTTATTTGACACCTGGCAAATTGATCTTCACACTTAACGGCTTCTTCTACTTCTTTTGCACAGTTGCACACTATACTGTAGGTTGGAGGTCTTCATCAGCAAAATTGACAGTCTCCAAATGATCCCTCAAAATTCTTAGATCCAATAGGATGATTACGGTTCGCCATAAATAGTGAAAGCTTTTCGATTCAGCTACAAACCAACTAGATAGTTTTGATAAGGAAGATTAAGGTTCGACAAACTCAATCACCGCTCACCAGTAAGAATTGAAGGCGTCGACTCCAACATTTGAAGCAATTGTGTGTAATTCAAATATTGATAAACTATTGATCTTTAGTTTTGAGAGAAAACAACTCAAATTAGAATTTGGTTTTGGTTTTGGTTCAGGCAATTAAATTGACACCCAGTAGCTACTTGTGAATAACAATGAAGTAGAAGATTACTTGGAAAGGATTTTATTTAATTATCAATTGTGAGAAACATCAATATCGATGATCGATTATCTTGATGTGAGACCCATTGAAATTCAAAGTTGCTTTGCTGGGAAAATCTGATCCAACCATAGACCATGAGGAAGATGAAGAAAGAACATAACTCGAAGAAGAGACACAAGAAGAAGACAGCTACAGAGAGTGAAACTCAAAATGACACGTAGTGAAAATTTATTGGAGCATCAAAGGATGAGTTAGACTGACAGTCATATAGAAAAATTTCTTGATTAAGGCCCTGTAATGCCTCTATTTAAGGTCTCTTATCAAATGAATAAAGATATAGTTATCAACACGCTCTGAGTTGATAACCATCCCAACAGAGAAAGAAAGAAAAAACTTAACCCTAAACAGTAAAATTCCACAGTCGAACACCATCATCATCGAAAAATCTCCAACGACACCCATTGGTCTCTCTGTCGCCGACCTAGCTCCCTGTGCAAGCTTTCCTTGCACCTCCTACGACATGTCCCCCAATTTCGTCAAGATTGCTCGGGTGCTCAAATCTCGCATCAAGAGAGAGTTACCACCTCGTCGTCAAGTAGCTGCACCGATTATTGCACCAATCGAGATGTCTGAAGGCGAGCTTGAGTGTTTAGCAGATAGTGGTACTACCCACACTATTTTACGGAATAGGCAATTATTTATGGATTTTATGTCATATAGTTCCTCGGCGAGAACCATGATTGGTTCAGCGCCAGTTATACAAGAGCGTGGTTCTGCACAATTCTTGTTGCCACATGACACTCGAATTTATGTCAATGATGCCTTACACGCGCCAAAGGCCATTGAACCTTGCTAAGTTTTAAGGACGTTCTCACCAACAGTTTTCACTTGGAAACATACTGTGAGAATGAAAAAGAGTTTTTATGTGTAACCTCGTAGAATGTGGTAGAAAACATAATATGGAGAAGTTTATGAGCATTCATAGTAGTTTATATCTTACTACAGTTCGGATCGTTGAATCCAATGTAGTCACTCACACTTCTGTGTGTGACTTTGCCTCATATAAGTTTTGGCATTATCGTCTGGGTCACCCCGGTCGAGATATGATGATTAAGATATTGAAAATTTCATATGGTCATCTGTTCTTTAGAGCAAAAAAGCATGTGGGAATACAAAATATCATCGGTTTAGATAGAGGGCTAAGACTATTCTTCTCGGTCTAGGCTCGGTCTCCAAGACGAGTGCAACACAATCTCGACCATCTAGTGCTGAGTTGTCGTGCATTATCCCACTAGATTCCTTCGTGTTAATTTCTGATGCACACCGCTCGTTCTGCAAAGCTTGTTCATTAGTAAAATTACAGGCACTACCTTCTTTTGTCGTTGACACAACTGAGAACATTCCATTCTTACAACGAATCCAAGGTGATATTTGTGGACCTATCAAACCTAAATGCAGACCATTTAAATCCTTTCTGATTTTGGTAGATGTATCGACACGTTGGTCACACGTCACTTTACTATCCACAAGGAATGATGCATTTGCTTAACTCCTAGCTCAGATCATAAAGCTTTGGGCTCACTACTCGTATCACCCAATCACGTCTATTCAGTTGGATAATGCAGGAGAGTTCACATTAAAATATTTTGATGATTATTGCATGTCTGTTGGGATTGATGTTGAGCATGTTGTTCCCCATGTTCATTCACAGAACATTCTTGCAGAAGCACATATCAAGCGGTTACAGTTTGTGGCACTGGTTTTGGTGATGCACACCAATTTAACCATTTCTGCATGGGGCTATAGAATTTTACATGCATCTATGCTTATTCATTTCAGACGCGTTTTCGTCAACCATTCAGTGCATACCAGTTGGTAACTGAATATAAGGTTGACATTACGCATTTTTGGTTGCACGGTATATGTTCCTATTACGCCTCCAATACGTACAAAAATTGGTCCTCAGAGACGATTAGGTATTTATGTTGGCTTTAAAGCTCCAACTATTGTCCGTTATTTAGAACTTTTGATAAGAGATATCTTTATTGCAAGATTTGCAAATTGTCACTTGAATGAGACATATTTCTTACCGTTAATGGAATAAATGAATGATTCTATTCCAATTGAACGTCAGGAATTGACATAGTCTGTCTCAACTATATCTCATCATGATTCTCACCCATCTCAAAATGAGATAAAAGTGCGACGCATTCTCGATCTTTAGAATGTGATAGATTTGCTCTAATTAGATTTAAAATAAAGTGACTAGCAATTTCTGATTATTCGGAAACATTAATTCTTATCAATGAATAAAAATATAATTTACAATTTCAATTATTATGTACTCTTTCTATCCTTCAATAATATCCACAAGATTACTAGTACTGTGATGTACAAGGAAAGTTTTATGTTAATAGGCCATACAGAACATTGGCCACAACTAAAGATGATTGATGACTCACTCTATGCTACGCAGCTATTCTAGCTTAACTAATCTACCGTTAACTAATACCAGATTACCACTGCCAATGAGAAGAAACAAAGTTAGGCTACAAATCTACAATCGAAGAATGGTTCTTAGTGTATCACAAAGATTTTGAACAGTCTGCTGCTCCTGAGTTGCTTGCAATTCCTGGAGTGGCATATCTTCGTAGCACCTGAATTGATGAACAAAAGAATATGGTTATGAACCACAGCAGCAGCAAAATAGTTTTATCATTGTTCAAGCCAAGTAAATTTCAAGCAAGGCGTACGTCTTATGGTAAGCTAAAGCTTGGGTGAGATTTAATAGAGTTGGACTTGAATAGAGTCTCTTGTAAACACTTGGAGGAAGGGGCATCTGCAAAGCACCAAACATCATGAGAAAAATAGACATGAAGTCATTACAATACTTGGAGAGATAAAAATAGATTTGACCTCATTTTGCCCTCTTCGTCCTTTTTTAGATTGTCCATCACCAGTAAAGAGCTCCTGGAGTGCCTCCATGGCACCAGTACCGGTGTCTGGTTGGATGCCTCCAAGAACATTATCTGATAAGAGAGCAATGGGAGATATATCCGTTGCCCTCAAAAATGGAATTGGCACCGTATTACCAGCTGCATATATGGACCAAAGCTGCACAGCGATATGAAAATAAGCGATTAAATACTTTGCATCGTGAAACAGACATCCTTTGTTCTTGTTCATGTTGGTGATGCCAGTTGATCACCATAAATTGGCGATCATAAAATTCACCAAGTATATAGCAGCTGTTATACAATACAGCGGTTAGGCATGGTTGCATATATAGCCGGCTGTTGTACACAAGACACACTTCACCCATAAATTGGCGATCATAAAATTCACCAAGTATATTACCTTATCTTGCACTGCAAAAGCTTTCCGGCTGACAGTTTCGTTCTTCACCGTGCCACTACTTATACTTGGACTTCCAAACACAGCTTGAGATTTGCTTCTTGTCTTTAGGATTTTGTTTTTGGTCTCTGTATTTGTATGTGGTTCTCCAATTGAGGTGCTTGTTTTGTCTTTCACCCTAATACAATGAATAGTAGAAATGAGAGTTATTGTTTGACAGACCTACAGAGTGGATTCAGTGGCATTTTACAAATATTCAGTGAAGTACCTGGCTTCACTTGGTTTGCCCCCTGTGCTAGTACTGGAAAGACCAAACCCAGAGGCAGGTGAGTGCTCTTTAGAAGTGAGAAGATGTGTATGACTAGCTGTCCCATCTCCTTCATCTTCACCATGAACTATAAAGGTGCCAAAATTACCTGTTAAGCAAAGGTTTCACATCAGAAGACCATATGATACAATAGAAATCCTCACAAAGTTGGCAATTTTCTGCGCTTTTCCATGATGCACAATAAGAAAAAAAGAACCCTGTTAACCGCTTCCTCAAATTTCAATGTTTCCCACAAAATCTACCCCAAGCATAATTCAACCTACTCAAGACATCTGCGATTGGTATCCCAAGCATTACCACAAAGATCCATCCAAAGCAGCCCATCAACACTAATAGGACCTAGGATAGTTTTGCAAATTCAGTAGCAATGTAGCTTCTTACCTTCCTCTGCATGCTCCCCAATACCAGACATGTGCCGTGTCGTCAATGTGCTGCCTGTAGGCACTTCATTCGTCCCCAGAGGCCTTGAAGGAACAGTGTCTCCATAATCTTCATTCACTTTGGGAGCAAGTGTCTGTATAAAATTACAATTTGTTTATAAGATTAAGGATTGGCAAAGACACGAATACAAGTAAACAAAAGAAGTGTTTCATACATCATCTTCTTCTTCAGCTGGAGCATCATTTTGTGCTTGCAAAGCCATAGAGGTCCTAATTTGCCTGGCCTTCTCGATTCTTGGCACCATCGCAGAGGGACCACATTTGCATTTTTCGATAAATTTGTGCTGTTTTTAATTTAAAGAAAGTACTGTTCAATCAGAATAAAGACAAGTTGCAAGACAGTGAGCACTACTCCGTTTTGTATTGATCTGCTTCGAAATCATTCTTAAAGGATTTGATTGTGTGGGACAAATAATCATTCATGACAAAAACGAAACAAAACAGAGAAACCATTGATATCCACAATCATGATAAAAAACATATATTATAACTAGAAAATCTACAGTCTTAAGTTAAGATTATGAGGACTACCTTCAACATCTCAGCTGCAGTAGGCCGAAGACGCGGTTCTTTTGTGAGGCACTTTGCCACAAAATCATGAAACACAAGAGACCTGCAAAAGGAGACAACCCAAGTTCATCAAATGTTCACGAGCATCTAGGCATGAAAAGTCACATTAAAACAGCAATAAAATGCAGATACAACCCTACCATAATTGATCATTTGTGAATTTTTCAGCAATTGCAGGAATTACTTATATAAGTACCCTAGTAAACAAAAAACAAAACAAAAAAACAAAAACAGAAAAAGAAAAGGAAACACTTGTAAGTATGATGTGAACTTCTATTGCAACCACTCCAGAAAGGGAAGCATACTGAACTCAAGTAAAGTGGCTTGGATAAGGATCAGGAAAAATCTCAAACTCCGAGCAATTAGGCTAAATCAATACTTGTTTTTTTTGTTCTGGAATCTCAATACATGCTAAATGGATGGAGACATAGCAATGGGTCATAAGACATTTTGGTGGAACAATTGTTGTGAAACATATAGCTAGCAACTACGAGAGATACAAATGACCAGACAAAACATCATATATTAGCATATTGTTCATTAAATTCGATTATTTTATATTTTACTAAGCATATGAAGGAAATTTTAAAAAAAATGAAATTTATCAAGCTATTACTTCTTTAGTACACAAACCAATGAGAGTTGCTAGTAAAGATCAGAGAGCAAAATGAAAACATACCATTTTTCTTTATCCTCGAGCATGGGAGCTGGCTCAAGGGATATCATGAATAGAACCTATAATAAACAATAAATCGGTTACATATCTCCTCATCAAGCAATGAACTGAAAAAGAAAACACTGAAACAGGGACAAGAAAACATTATTTAACTTTCAAATCAATTTAGAGAAATTATAGAACAGAAAGTTGGACATTGCACTTCTTTGCTTGACTCCATTACCAATTGAACTGCAAGTCTGCAACCATGGCACACATGAACTTTCTAATAAAATGACAGATAAGGATACACTCACCCTCATTGGATGTACCGCAGACCTTGGAGGAAGCCCCTGAAAATCGTAAGAATATTGTGTCATCAATCCTTACTAGATCTGACACAATCTAAAGTACCAAACCATAATGATTAAGCTAGCCATTGAGGCTATAAACAAGTATCTTCATGTGACACAGTGACAGTGATTAGAAAAGAAGTACCCTCACGTACGATTTACATGATAAACCTATATTACCTCTGCCATTTCGATTGCAGAAACACCAAGAGCCCATACGTCTACCTGGAGTATACAACAAGAAAATAAACCTTATCAAGAAGCTAGCCTCATCAAAGGTTTCAATTTTCAAAATAGTTCTATTATCTCCAAATGTAGTGCAAAACTAATTGAAAAAACAAACAAGCAAATAAATATAAGCAGCATCTTGGCCTAGAGGAATAACAACAAAATTATAACTTTTGTAGAGTAGAGAGTATATATGATACCTTTCCATCATAGCGACTTTCCTGAATAACTTCTGGGGCCATCCAATGTGGAGTTCCGATGAACTGAGAATAAAAAACAAATAATCAACAAAAAACTTAAAACAAATATAAAACATCTTTGTAACAAAGCACAAGCAAATATACGCTATCACAGAAAGCCAAGCACTTGTCAATACCAGTTTTCTATGATTCAATGGGATTTAGGAAATCACTGGGTTTTTTTATTTATTCTTCCCTATTATTAGATAATCAAAACATCTACACAAGCCTATGAACTTACAATGAGTTTTGTCTCTCATATGTCATTTCTTACAGTCAAACCTCAAATAAGCCGCATTGGTAACCACCATAAGAACCTCTCATGGATAGTTACCCTTTTTCAAAAGTAAGCAACATGTAACGTCTATTCTATTATTAAACTGCAATAAACAAATTGTGTGTAAGCTATGCCAATTGCATCTTAACTAAGCAACTGACCTACCGTATTGCGCTTTGACATGGTCCTCGTAAGCTGTGCAGCAACCCCAAAATCACCTGCCCATATTGAAAAGGAACTCATTTACTTCACATGAGGAAAAAAGAATGAAGAATAGAAAGGAGCACTTCAGTGCTTCATTCTATAGTCAGATGGAGAAGTTAAAACTTTGCACCCTCCTCAAGATAGTCATAATCATTATGCCAGTGAGATTGAAGAATTATCAAACCGTAAAGATCAACAGTTGGTAATGAAGAGCATTCATTTTCTACTTATAGTAAGACTAAAATAAATGATTGATAAATGCACTCACCCAACTTGACATCTCCTTGTTCAGTTAGCAGAATATTACCACCCTTAATATCTCTGTGGACCTTGAAAATTGAGTGCAAATAAGCAAGTCCCTAGGGAAAAAGAAAAAACAAACACACAAAATCTTGTTCAGATCAACAGAAAATATTTTGAATAATAATTGAATGAAAGTAAATCAGCATTTTCATTGAACAATTGTGTTGTTAGCCCCGGTTTGACTATCAAAGCTTATTTTACCTTCAGCGCTTCCCTGCAAATGAAAGCTATTTGACACTCCTCCAGAGCATCCTCAGTGACATTCATCAAGTCAGCAACACTTCCACCACCACAATACTCCATCACAATCTGCCAACACACAGGAAATCAATAGTCTTAGACTGTGCATTGCCTGAAATTGAGACAAGAAATCAATAGTGATATCACCGTCATCAGTAACCAAAGAAAATTGCTAGGCATTACCCAGAGATACTCTTCTCCTTGGTAGCTCCCCAAGTACCGAACCACATTTGGATGACTGCACTGCTGCAGCATCTCAATCTCACCGCATATTTCTTCGTACCCTTCCTCCTAAATCCAACAACATTAACACAATCAATTCCAAAAACCAATAGCCAAATCAAAAGCATACTAAAACAGAGAAACCACAGCAGCAAACAGACCCCTTGAGACAATGAAATGACTTTGATTGCCACCAGCTCTGAAGTCTTTAAATCTCTAGCTTTATAAACCGCACCATACGAACCCTTCCCTGTGATTCACATTACACATTACTCTCAGAAAATGTAAAATTGACCAGCTCAAGTTTATTGAGGTTGAAATAGTACATTGACCTTACCGAGCTCATTGAGCAGCTCGTATTTCGTAGTCGGATCTTCTCTGGTGACGCTTTCCGGTATTGAACTAGTCGACATTTTCATACTCTGGCGAGTCTCTTCCTTTTGCGAAGACGACGCGGCGGCGCTGCTCTTCCTCTGCTTTCCTCCGAAGCCGTCACCGCCGGAGGCCTGCATACTTGCCACAGCTCTGCTCATCGTATTACCGCCGCCGCCGCTGGTCCGCCGCACCGTCCCGGTCAGCGACGATTCTCTGTCTCTGTCTCTATAACTATCGCTCGGCCTCATCACGAACGTAGAGAACGCATCTCCTTCACCTCCTCCTCCGGCGGCGCCGTCGTCCTCCGGCGCGCGTCTTCCCCAGTCATGTGACCTCCTCGTGGCGGCGGTCCGGTTGCCGCCGCCGCGGACGCTCTTGACGATCATGGTGCCGAAATCGCCGGCGGCGTTGTCGTCCTCTTCTTCTTCGTCGTCGTCGAAGTAATTGAGCGAGGCTCCGCCGCCGAAGTCCTTGGGGAGGCGTTTGAGGAGCGGAGGGAGTGAGGAGTCGTCGTCTTCTTCTTCGTTGTCGTTGTCGTTTTGGTCCTGAGCATTGCTCTTGTAGACGAATGTGGCGTAGGGGTCAGGCTCTTGGTCCGCCGAGCTGTTCTGCTTGCCCCGCCGCGGCTTATGGTCTCGGTCCGATTCGGGGTTGGAATCGTCGTCGTCGTCGCCGCCGCCGCCGTGGACGACGACGGTGGAGTAGAGGTCCAGTTTAGGCGGGACTTTTCGGGTCCGGCGAGTAGTGGCGGTCGGATCCATTTCTGATGAGAGAGAGAAGGAGTGAGTGTGCGCTCTGTGTTAAAGGAGAAAGGCCATGGCTATCAAGTATGAAGTGTGGAACTGGATCATGCAGCTCTTTCTCTGTGCTTAGTTGGAGCCAGGCTATTGTTGAGTGACGAAGACGGTGACGACACTCTTCTTAGGCTCTTCAAGGCCCAATTGTTTCGCACCCGGTTAGCTCTTTAGGCCCAGTCCAATAGTTGATCAACTGTAACCAGTCAAAGCTCAAGTAATTCACTCAATAAGGCAATTTTAGTTATAACAAATTATAGGTAAAGTGCTCCATATTTAAGGAGATTTATTCTTCGTAATTTTTGGTTTGTATTTTGTTCTAATTAGATACAGAGAATCATTGATTTATAGGAACAATTATTGTAACAGATTGTATCAGCCTATATATAAGGCATTCTATCAATGAAAAAAAGTTATAATTTTCAGACTATCAATTATTTTCCTTCAACACGTTATCAGCACGCTCTGAGTTGATAGTCAGCCATCACCACAGAAAAAAAAAACTCTAACCCCAAAACACTAGAACTTCCACTGACGGCAGCTCCTCCTTCACCGCCGATCTCCACCAATCGACTTCTCCTTCTCCCGAAATCTCTAATTTTCCAGCCAAAATTGAGCATGTGCATAATAACCAACTTTGAAAAAGGATAGCGAGCAACTCAAGATGAATCAAAGAGAGATCTTCATATGCACGGAAAGCCACAGATGTCTAGTTTCCAGAACATTATGAAAATATCAATTCGGATGTGTCTAAAGACAATTATGGTCGATTGAGTGCACGATGATCAGTCTGCCCGAAAAGAAGAAATCCTCCTTCTGCTGGAAGTTTTGTGGACGTGTTTTCTTTCTTCAAACTTATTTTACAACGATGTTTTCATACCGAGCATAACACCCTCGAGGTAAACCTTTCTAAACTGTCAATATATAGATCTAGGAATAAAACTTACTTCCAACACTACCCTAGATCTTAGGATTATGATATTGTGATTGTGATTATTGCATATTTATACCCTAGTTCTTATGGACTTTTATCCATAGAGTATGAGTGACAGTCGTGGGGGAGTCACGGTTTAGAAAAGAAAAGAAAAGAAAGGAAAATCGATACTATGTGATGGTTCATCACGGTTTCTGGGAGTGATTTTAAGCCATCATTTATTGATAATCAATTTTTGTGATCAAACATCATTGATCACGGTTCTTATTTCCTAAACTTGATATTAGTGATCGTGGATTTTTGATCGATAAGCTAATTACATCCCTTGTAGATGACATCAATTGAGCCGGAACAGCCTGCATTTGATATCCTTGATCCTCACGGAGTAGAATACTATTGTTGGGTGTCAGATATTGAGAACATGCTTCTTAGTATGAATCTAACGGATACAATCTAACCACCACCACTACCTAGTACTGAGCCACCAACTCCATCTCGCAAAGCTTAAGCCCTTATGTTTTTGAGGCGACATATGCATCCAGCTCTATAAAAACAATATTTGTTAAAGAATGACTCCGCTGTTTTATGGGTGACTTTACAAGATAGATTCAATAATGTGCATAATGCATAACTTCAAGAACTGCAAGAAAGATGGGATTCAATCTAGTTATTGGATTATCCAAACATTGATGCTTTCAATCAAGTTATGTTAGAGCTACTATCGAAGTTGAATGTTTGTGACATTGTAAAGACCGATTTGGCTATGATCGAGAAGTCTTTAAGCACATTTGCTACTTCCATGGACACACTTGCTAGTCAATATCGCACAGATTATGAGCAAGGAAGACTAAGATCATTCGATGATCTCATCAATGTACTGGCCCAGAAAGAGTGGTATCGTGAGATTCTTCTCCACAATAATGCTCGGCCAGCTGGTACTAAAAAGATCTATGAGTCGTACAACACTGGTGGGAAGGCACGTAGGGATAAGAGGAATGGTCGTTCTAAGCCTTACAATAACCTTGGTGGAAAAGAAGGACGAGGCAAAACGTGTGGTAGAGGATATAGTCAGAACTTGACTTAGACTCACCAAGACAATAGTCATAAATCCAACAAGAATCATTCTGATTTTAAGAATGGGAGAAATTCTTCAAATTCTTCTTTTAATCCGCGTTTGTCATCTTATTATAGATATGGTTCTACCAAGCACATGCACAAACAATGTTAAGCACCCAAGGATATTCAAAATGCCTACAAAAAGTATACGCGATACTTGACACATGAGACTAACTTCATTCGAAGACTATGAGATGGAATATTACCGTAAAGTCAATCTTATAATAGCAAACAATACAAAAGCAAGTCTGGAGACTGCGGTTTTTTGAGTAGTGTATGTAGTAGGCTCAAGTTTTTGTTATGTATTCAAGTTTAGCTCTATTTTTGACGTGATTTTAGTCATGGTAGGTTTGTGACGTGGTTTAGTCATGGTTCGAGACTTTGTTTTAAGTCATTAATTTTGGAATAAGACATCTATGATGTAATTTTTACTTGTTGGCGAGTAATAAAATTTCTCTATTTTCGGTACATGAAAATGTTGAGAATGTTATTTCACTATTTATGCAGTGTATGGTTCGATGTTTAAAATTTTATATGGCATAATAACACAATGATATAGTGCAAATGGGACACAAAAAAGAAGACGTTTTGATCTCAGTAATTTTTTGACCCGTCAAAATTCTTCTCGACCCGTCGAATGATCCATTCTAGATCGGTTATTACACTTTTTCGACCCGTCGAATATTTGCTTCTGTCTTAGACTATGTCCACCCTTCGAACATTGTGCTTGACCCGTTGAATGTTTGCTTATGTCTCGGTTTATATCCAATTTCGACCCGTCAACAATTGTGCTCAACCTGTCGAAAAATAAATATCGGAAAATCGATATCGGTTTTAGGTTTTCTTCGACCCGTCGAAAATTTGCTCGACCGGTCGATTGTATACTCCTGGACAACATTTAGACCAGCTGAAAAATTTCTTCGACCCATCGAAAACTTGATATCGGAAAATCAAAAATCTATTTTGGGTTTCTTTGACCCGTCGAATATTATATCTGGTTTTATGGTAATTTTGATGTATCTTACATCAGTTTTCTTGGAAAAAGATGAAAATTTTCGACCAACCTGGATTTCAGTATCAGATGTGGTTTTATATCAATTTTTTTCATGCGATGGAACTTAATATATAACGATCATTTTGACCGGTATGATATTGTTATACATCGGTTGTGTTTTAGGTATTGCCATACCACATTAGCACTCTTTAAGCGTTACACCCTTTGAAATCTTTGAATATTCACTTAAAGTGTTCACCATGTCTTGGGTTCAAAGACGGATTGATTGACATTGTGTTGTTGATATATGATCGATGGTGAGATTGAGTGTTATATGCGCCTAAAAGGCCATTCGAATCTTGCTTAGATTTGAAAATATTTGTGCCAACAATTTTCACTTGAAACAATATTGTGAGAATGGAAGAGAGTTTTGTGTCAAATCTCCATAGAATGCTGCTAACAGCGCAATCTGGAGAAGTTTATGAGGATTTGTAGTGTTTTATATCTTACTACAGTTTGGATCATTGAATCAAATGCAGTCACTTATATTACTATGTGTGACTTAGCCTCATATGAGCTTTTGCATTTTGATGATCAAGCTTTGAGAAATTCTCATGGTCATGTGTTCTTAAAAGCAAGGAAGCATAAGGGAATATCTAAAACCATCTGTTTAGATGGGGCAACTGAGATTACTCAACTCGGTTCAGGCTCGGTCTCCAAGACGAGTACAACACAATCCTGGCAACACAATCCTGGCAAAGTACCGTTGTGGCGTCATGCGTTATCCCACTAGATGTCCTTATAAAAAAATCCAATGCACATCACTCATTTTACAAAGATTGTTTGTGTCTAGAATGTTGTTTACATGCATGACGGTCCTTTTGTGGTTGACACAACCTTCATTCCTCCACAAATTCCAAGAATCTATTTGTGGATCAATCAAACAGGCATGCAGACTGTTTATATATGGTTTTGATTGATGCATTGATGCATATGTCACACATCTTTGCAATCCACATGCATGGTACGCTATATTTTCAAAATTCCTAGTACGTATTATTAAGCTTCAGGCTCACCACCCAACCAACTAAATAAGGTCATTCAGATTGGTTTTAATACAGGAAAGTTTCCATCAAAATATTTTGTTGATTATTGTATGTTGATTGTGATTGTTGTTAAATATCCCGGTTCCCCATGTTCATTCACATAGCGGTTTAGCAGAAGCACAAATCAAGTGGTTAAAGATTGTGGCCAGAGTAATGGTTATGCATACTAATTTGCTGGTATCTGCTTGGGGATATGCAATATTACATGCAGCTATGCTTATTCTCTTGATACCCACAAATGGCAAACTATTTAATGTGTACCAGTTGGTCACTGGATATGAGCCTGATATCTCACATCTACGTCTCTCTGGTTGCGTGGTATATGTGCCTACTATACTTCCACTGCGTATAAAAATGGGTCATCAATGAAGATTATGCATTTATGTTGGTTATGATTCACCAACATTTGTCTGCTATTCAGAACCTTTGATATGAGATCTCTTTACTGCTAGTTTTTGCATATAGTCACTATGATGAGATATACTTCCCGCTGTTAGGGGGAGACAAGAATGGTTTCATTCTGGATAAAAGTCAGAAATTGACGTGGTATATCTCCACTATGTCTCATCATGATCCCCGCATATCTCAGTATGAGATTGAAGTGCAATGTGTTATTGATCTTCAGAAAGTAACAGACTCTATGCCTGACTTCTTTACTGATATCATGAGAGTGACGAGATCGGTTATATATGTTGCAAATCCTGCAAGGTTAAAAGTTCCTGATATTGGGCAAGTTAACGCAACACCAAATAAAGGCTGCGTTTCTCCTACTCATAGTGCGGGTGTAGCATCGGTCAAAATCCATTGATGAGCCGCCGGTAAAAAGGCAAGCCATCAAGGCACAACTGTTTATCATCAACACATGAGATTGTTTCTGACAGTAAATGAAAGGACTCAACCCTAGTTTAACTAGTAAACTAGATAGTTTAGCTAGTAAACTAGAATTAAATCCTAACGATTAATTAAATTATGAGAAATTCTACGAAAATTATTGACATAATTCTCCTTGAAAACTGAACAACCCAAAAACCTGGAAGAGGAGAACACTTCTAAACCAAATTCCCACAAACAAACTGTGGACCACCGATTTTCCATAAGGATTTCTCAATAAATAACATAAACAAGAACCAGGAGTTTAACTCAGGAATTTAAACACGTATTACAACATGCTGGTTCTGAAAACAAAAAAATCAAACTCGATTACTATTTGAGAAACTGGAAATAACATAATACTACTGGAATTCAGAACGACTTCTATGAACATAGAATACATATAAATAGATCTGACAGTAGACTGGAACCTACTGAATGAGTAGCTGATAGGTGGACTTAAAGCCTTTGACGACACTACGCAAACTTAGGATGTATATTGCATCCTGGGTGACGGAAACCAAAAAGCCCAGGGAAAAACATTTAAAATATAAAACGTTAGAGTGAGTGGAGAAAAATAACATAAACTGTATAAAACTCTATAATAACATGTTTTTCCGCTAATTTTTGTAAAAATAAAGTAAGTTCAAATATAATAAACTAAAATAAACTGTGGAAGTGGGCGCTTAGGGTGTTTGTCCTAACCCGGAGCGTCTCCAAGACTGTAAATAAAAAGGTGGTGGGATTGTCTAGGGGGTTTGTCCTATCCCGAGACAATCTGGGTCAGCATGGCATTTGTCCTAACCCGGTCCAACCCCACTAGTCAGTGATCAGCCGACTAGTCAAAGCATCGATGCTGAAAATAAAACCATCACAAACATACCTCCAAACTCGACTATAATAAAATACAGGAGACTGTAAATCTGCGTAAATATGAACTCGCAGTAACTGTGAAAATAAATAAACGTCCACTCACAAGTCTGTGACTACTGCTGGGTCCAAGGGGATTCTTCGCTGCTAGTGTCGTGATTTCGATGCCCTAAAATATCACCAGAGATGGCCGAAATCGTCAGGTGAGGTCGGATTTTCCGTTCGGGTCAGAGGGTTGCAAAACGGGTCGACCGGTCGGGTAATTTCTGATTTTTCTGATTTTTATTTTGAAAAATACCCCTATTTATAGCCCTTGATCAGATCAAATCCAATGGTCCAGATTTAATCTGATCAAGATGCAAGGGCCCATATTAAACCAACCTAGATACATATTATTAAAATATTTTCCTCCTACGAACTTTCGATAAGGATAAGAAATAGCTCGCTAATCCAAAAAATTTCCCAAAAATTTCTATGAGTTCGAAATTAAATACTCTACAACTTTCGAGAAGAAAGTCAAATCAAATTCTTGTCTTGGTGAAAAAGTCGTTAACAACCTTGGTAATGCGACTAATCCGCGATAAAGCTTAATATAAATCGATAAGCGTATAATTTTGTTTCGGGTCGTAACAGTAAATATGTCTAAAAGTCAATATTGACAAACACTGGGGGACACCTTAGAGTCAATGACGATATCAGTAAACACAGAAATCTCACAAAGTTAAACAAATGCTAGTGTTATTATGGATAGTTTTTCCATGTTCCTTGATGATGCATTTACTTAATTTGTCGCTCAAGAATTGATGACGATGAAGTGGAACTTTGCTCTGTTGTGGATTGTCAAAGGTTAATGTAGAGAGCAAATTGACCAATATGAAAAGTTGCAATCTAGGCTGAACTAGACTCTCTTACAAATGGCAAGTTTTCGGTATGGTAGTGATATGGCCATCGAATGGTATGCTGGTTAGACACATATGAGTTTTGTTTAAAAGCACAATGAAAAGAACTTGTGACGCAAGAATTCTCTCAACTCCCTAATAATGATTATGAGGACATGTATTCTTTGGTCATGGACATCATTACTTTCGGCTACCTTATCAGTTTGGTAGTGTCCAAAATATCGAGTATGCAACTTATATATATGGTTATAGTATATCTCTATGGGGATCTTAATTCAAAGATATACATGAGAGTGCCGGTTATATGGATTGAAACAAGCCGATAGTAGGTTGTGGTATACACGTCTTAGTGACTACTTAATTAGGAAGGGATACAAGAATGAAAAGTTATGCACATGCGTGTTCGGTAGATGAACGAGTTATTTTGAGATGATAAACCTTGGTAGAACTCGATTATATCTCAGTTTAGAGACAGTACATCAAGTTGGTTGAATTCTTATTCACCAGTCTGCTTATGTCTAATCAGGCAATAGACAAAGCACACTCTATTAGTACACCAATGGTTGCAGTCTGGAAACCAAAAGGATCCATTTCATCTGAAGAGATGATGGTGAGGAAATTTTGGAGTTGAGATTTCATATCTTAGTGCGGTTAGAGCTTGATTAAATATAGCTTGCTGCATACATTCAAGCATTGCCCTCTCGGTATGCGCCTATGCAAAGTCTTTGGAATGGAGTAAAACACATCTTCAGTTACTTGAAGTGATCAACTGACTTGGGTTTATTCTTCCCTTACAAAGAATACAAAGAGAAGCTTGAAAATCCTGGAAAATGGATTGTTGAACCGCCGCATTCAAGTTCTGGGCATTTTGACCCGTTGAGCATATTTCTCGACCCATTGAATGTAGTGAACTGTAATAACCCGAAGGGGTCTTTCGACCCGTCAAGGAATGGCTTCTACCTATCAAAGCCGGTGCCTTGGATCGAACAGAACCATCTGTTTGACTTTTCGAGTGAGGTCTTCGACCCATCGAATTTCTCTCCTGCTGCAAGCAGTTTTTACTGCAGTCCCTTATTCTGAAACACCGGTTGATGTGTTGGTCGGATTTGCTAATATTGGATACCTCTCTGACCCACATAAAGGATGTTCCCATATCGGTTAATCACTCTGGGAAACATGGCGGTTTCTTGGAGAACAACAAAGTAAACTCTTGTTGCTACTTCCTTGAACTATTCTAAAGATTCAAGCTTTGTATGAAGCGGTTGATGAATGTGTCTGGTTTAGGAAAGTTTTACATTATATTTGAGGGTCTAGTGGATTATCATCGACTACGACAACACCAACTTGCATTTTTGAGGATAATGCGGTTTGCATTGGACAAATGAAGTTGGGTTACGCTAAGGGTGTCATACTTAATTCATTTCGCCAAAGTACTCCTACAATCAGTAATAGCAACGGTTATTGATTATCCGTATGAACTGAATTGGTTTGGTGGATAATGTTGCGGACTTGTTTACCAAGTCATTATCCACATCTACATTTATGAAACATGTGAGATGCATTGGTATGCTTAGATTATCTGAACTCTATGACTAAGTTTACAGTCAAGGGGAGTTACATTTCTGTAGACATCAGATGGAGTCTACGTCACATGTAGTAGCGTTTGTAGTTGATGCGTTGTACTCTTTTTCCCTTAGACCAAGCTTTTGTTTTACCCATGAAGTTTTTGTTTGCTTAACGAGGTTTTTAATGAGCCAACAGGTTATGCTTCATTCATTAGGTCATCAACACAAGGAGGAGTGTTTAAGGAGATTTATTTTCCGTAACTTTCGGTGTGTGTCTTGTCCTAATTAGATACAAATTAGTGTAGATTAGATACAGAGAATTCCTGATTTATAGGGATAGTTATTGTAACAAATTGTATCAGTCTATATATAAGACATTCTATCAATAAAAAAATTACAGTTTTCACTATCAATTATTCTCCTTCAACACTTCAATAATTATTTGGTATAAGATCTGTTTATGTTTTTTCCTTTTTCTTCTGGGAAAGCCTTACCTGATGATACCAGGACAAGAGATACCCAGCATCATCAGAAAGAACCGAAATAATTTCCCTTTTGATAGTTGGTTTTCTAGTTTGTTGAGGAACTAATGCGAACTATCATGATTATTCCTATTCCTGGTAGAGTAACTGAGTCTCATTCGCTCTTATAAAAATAAAAATGCTTTGGATAATTCGGACATAAGTCAATTTGTTCTGAGAATCGAGAGAGTTAAAGTGCTACTACTTTTGGATCTGCAGCTTCACCGGCATAGCAAGTTTTAGGAGAAGGAGTGCTGCTTTTGTTAATTTGTGTTGGCTGATATGTTTCCCGACCGGAGTTTCATCTCTTGGTATTAACTATGGCCAGCTCGGAGACAACTTGCTACCACCAAGGCAAGTTGTGAAACTATTGAGCTTAAATAACATCACCAAAACAAGAATCTACAACACGAATCCGCAAATACTAACTGCATTCGCCAATTCCGGTATTGAGCTGATCGTCACAGTTGAGAACGAAGTGCTAGACAAATTAACCAACTCCAAAGCAGCCCTTCAATGGGTTACCACACACATCAAGCCTTATGTTCCCGCAACCAGAATCACCGGCATTGCTGTAGGCAATGAGATTGATGCAACGGATTTGCTAGCTAGCCTTGTACTGGCCATGTCCTGCATTCAAGTGGCACTGTCTAAGTTAGGCCTCGATTCACATATTAAGGTGTGGACGCCTTTCTCCTACTCGGTGATGGAAGAGTCTTATCCGCCTTCTGCTGGAAGTTTCAGGAGTGATCTCTCCAATGTCATGTCACAACTGTTACGGTTTTTGTGAAGGACAAAAGCACCATTTTGGGTTAATGCATATCCTTACTTTGCATACAAGGACAACTGGAAAGAAATCCCTCTAGACTATGTGCTTTTCACTTCATGAGCAGGAATGACTGACCCTTCTAGCCATTTACACTACGACAACATGTTGTATGCTCAAGTAGATGCAGTCGCTTACGCGATAAGTAAGTTGGGTTTTGATGACATAGAGGTCAAGGTTGGTGAGACAGGGTGGCCATCGAAAGGGGATGCTCATGAGGTTGGTGCCAGTTTGGAGAACTCTCCAATGTACAATGGTAACCTGTTGAAGAGGCAAATGAGAAATGAAAGTACACCATTGAGGAAAGGTCTCGACGTCTATGTTTTTGCTCTATTCAACGAGAACAAGAAACCTGGACCAACTTCAGAAAGGAATATCGGTCTGTTTCACCCTGATGAACTGTGGCTTACAATGTGGGCTTGTCTGGATCATCTTCATCAAAAACACCAACTTCGGCTACTTATTCATCACCCCCACCACCTCCGGTTGTATCAAAAGCATCAACTTCAGCTACTAATTCAACCAATGCCTCATCATCATCATCATCACCCCCACCGCTTCCTGCTTTGACTTATTCCTCTGGTGCCAAGGGAACAACAATGGGAAGTCTATTTGGATTTTTTCGGTAGTTCTAATTGGCTTACTAATTTGTTAGACGACATAGGAACGACACTGTAAAACAATGATGTATATTTTGATTCTTTTCCTCACTCTATGTATTCAATAAAAACGTTATGTTTCTGTTTACTACTGTTCTATATCTACCATGTACCTTTCCATTACAAAGCTTACATAGAACTCAAAATTTGGGATAAGCTAGGGAAATAGTGAAATAGTAAGAAGTCATTGGAATGAGGGGTTTTGGGAAGAACATTTATACTCATTTGCATACAAACATTAAAGCATTTACAGTGTTCTTCCCAATCGCTTCATTCCCATCAATCCCTATCGTTATTTCTCTCTTTCCCTCTTAGCCCATTCATGAATCACGCCACACCATATCAAGAATGAGAGAATAAGCTTTAGTTTATGAGAATAATTAAGCAAGATGAAATGGGAAAGGGAGTAAGCCTAGGAAATTGTTGAGATAGGAGTTGGAAAGAAAACACTGAAGATGGTTTTTTTTTCTTATCCAACTCTCCTATACCAATTATGAAAGAATCCAACTCTAAATTAACTAGTAATCTAGAATTACGCTCTAACGACAAGACTTAAACCACAGATTTCTAAATTTTTTGACATAATTTCCTCTACGAAGTGGATTACCAGAAACTTGCAAGAAAATCACACTCTGGATTTCCCACAAATAATACCATGAATCACCGATGTCCATCCGAATTTCTCAATAATGTGCGAAAAATAAATTAATTAAAATGTTGTAACAGTATTACAGAAACTGAAAACTCATAATCCAGCAATACTATTAATTCAAAACTAAAACTGAAACTATTTACAACACTAATGTTCAGAGCGACTTCTAGGAGCAGAATGAAGCATATGAAAATACACTACTAGTGGGCCGAAAGGTATGACAATCTGGTGGACACGAAGCCTCTGGGGATCAAAATTCAGCTCAGGAGAAGCACTGCAACCTGACACGAAAAACCGAAAGGCCCAGGGAAAGGGAGATAAAAACATAAAAACGTTTGCGTGAGTGGACAAAAACTCACAATCAGTGTAAAACAATAAAATATACTATTTATGCCATTCCGCTGATTTCTGTGAAATCATGCGAATTCAAAATAATAAACTGAATAAAATATGGAGCTGGGTGCTCAGGGTGTTTGTCCTAACCCGAAACGTCTCCAAGACTGTAAATAAAATGTGATGGGATTGTCTAGGGTGTTTGTCCTAACCTAAGGCGATCTGGGTCGGCAGGGTGTTTGTCTTAACCCGGTCTAACCCGATTAGTCAGTGATAAACTGACTAGTTAAAACATCGATGTAGAAAATAAAACCATCACAAACATACCTCCAAACTCGACTGTAATAAAATATAGGAAATTGTAAATTTGCATAAACATGAACTCGTAGCAATTGTGAAAATAATTAAACATTCATTTACGTTCTGTAGTTACTCCTGTGATCCGGATGTATCGCTCTCATTGGGGTCACGGTCACGACGTCTTGAAAATATAGTGTATACGACATCAATATATATGCAAAACGATATAAATCGGCTTAAAAACGAGCCCAGAATCTCCCTCGACAAAATCAAAAAATAGCCTCGCCGAAGTTCCGTCGTGGGCAGCAGCCCATGGCCGTCACAGGTGGCGGCGCATGAGCCCCACGCGCCTCCCGGCGAACCTGCTCCGATTGGAACATTCGACCCACCAAACTCTAGATCTCCTCAAGCTCATTCATTTTCATAACTATGGCTTCCTCCAATTCCTTAGCGTTTGGCCGGAATCGAGGCCGAAATTCGACGGAACACATCTCCGACAAAATTCTTTCCAGTGTCGAAACGTCGGCCACGCTCCACCGTAGCTCTCGAAACCTGTCCCAAATGACTCCCCGTGGTCCATACGAAAAAAACCCCCACTCCACTGTCACCAATACTCGTCGGAGTGTTGTTGACGACGGTGACACCCCACGGGTTAAACAACCCAGTACCAAACCACCTCCAAACCTCATCAAATCCTCAAATTCTCCCCATTAACACAATCACAACATTGAGATGATGAATTTCCATACCTTGAGAACTGGAAATGGTGGCCGGACGACCATTTTTCTGGCAGGTCATGATTCGGGTCAGGTCAACAATACAAAATTCTGACTTTCTAAATCGGGTAGTTCAACTATTTTTAGAAACTTGTTATTTATAGGGGAAAGCTCCTCAAACGATTAACTGCTATTATTCGACTTTATCGAGATCGTACGGCCAATAATTAACCGATAAAAAATGAGTTTCTTTTCGATATTCCATTTCGATAACTTCCGATAAGCATCGCGACACTTATCTGAAAACAAAAACATCCTAAAAACATAATAAATATCTCGCATATCTGAAAAATTCTCCGAAAATTCCTACGAGCTCGAAATAAAATACTCTACAATTCCCGTGAAGAATGTCACGTCAAATTCTCGCCTAATGAAAAAGTTGTTAATGACGCGACTAATTAACAACTAATTAACGATTATCACAAAGTTTTCGATTATAGTGTAATCTTGTTTCGGGCTTGTAACAAATTATTTCCTCAACACTTGTCTGCCTTTCCTATTCATCTTGATTTGTTTCTTTTCGACTTTTCCAATGCCAAGGTAAGCACTCCTATATATAGTATGGAGAGGAAGATATGCATGCTTTGACTCTACCATTCACAAAATGTTTGCTCTTCAAGATTTGCCATACATGCTTTGACTGTACCATTCACTACTTTAGGCAAGTAATTCGGAATCTAAACAAGAATAAAATTGTGAGATGCGTATTGGTCTCCAAGTGGCCCGTTTCATTTCAGCCCAATTAAATGAGTGCACTTAGCACTCAAAGCCCAAATGAGGCCCACAAAGTACGAGCCCAAATTATACTTCTTTTTTCTGTTGTCGAGCAGAAACGATCACTTTGTAGAACATCTCTCAGATTTTAACACCCCCAAATCCTCAGCAAGGATCGCATACTTTTCGGTAAGCAGATTTTGCTCAGCGCGCTTCAATTTCTTTGCGAATTTCTGCTGTTGATGTCTTTTTAAAATCATTAATCAAGTAAATGCTATTCGTGCCCAGAACCTGTTTGTGAAAATGTCTGTCTCAACATTTGTTTGTTAAATTGTTAGGGATTTGAAGGAGAAGAGAATAGTTGGCATCATGATTGGAGGTGCTCGTATTCGGCTGAACCGGTGGCAGCAGGCGACGGTTGCGGTGGGGGCATTGCTGGACCCAAGAAGAGCTGACCTCATAGCAGCTCTGGGCGAAACAACTGGGAAGCCCGCATTTGAAAGAGTTCTGCAACGAATGAAGAGTAGCCCAGAAGGCAGATTAATGCTTCTTCTCTGCTACCCCTTGTAGTAACTATTTATTTTTTTTGTGTTTCTACTTTGCTGTTTTTGTTAAGGTGAAAAAAGTTAATTGTTGGATGTTGGGTTTCTTGAAAATTTAGTGGTTGTCTTCTTGGTATTACAAGACTAATGGGATCCCTTGTGTGCAGGCTGTGCTGCTGGAGCAACCCCATGTTATATCGGCAAATGTGGGTCATGTGTGGGATCTGCCGGCAAACACATTTGGTGCGGCCTATGCAAAGTTCATGGGGGCCAGGAACTTTTCTCCGGATGATCGACCTCCAGCGCGTTTCATGGAATCGGATGAGCTCACTTATGTAGCCACGAGGGCACGAGAGGTGCACGACTTCTGGCATACACTTTTTGGCCTTCCAACGAACTTGATTGGCGAATTGGCGCTCAAAGTAATTGAGTTTCGGCAAATGTACCTTCCTATGTGCTTGATGTCTATTGTAGGAGGCTCGTTGAGGTTCAATGACAAGCAAAGGAAATTGTTCTTCGAACATTACTTTCCCTGGGCCATTCGAGCTGGTATGGATTCGACAGATCTCATGTGCATATACTATGAGCGACACTTTCATGAGGATTTGGAGGATGTTCGAAAAAGATGGGGTATAACTCCGGCTCCGGTTGTTCCTAAACAAACAACTCAAGCCCCAGCATCTGGTCTAGTGGAGAATCCATAAGTTACTCGAACACACCAACTATATATGTTGAAACATTGACATTTTATCATGTCGTTTTAAAGTTCGAGAGTTCAGTGTTGTGAGCTAGATCCTAGATGTACTAGTTCAAGTTGTATGCATCATCCTTGCTAACAAGTTCATCTCTTTCAGTATATGAGTCCTCATCACATGAAAACTTTCACATAAAATTGCAAAGTGGTGTTACATTTCTCCCTTATTTTCTTGATTTTTTTTGTATCAAAATTTGAAGTTGCATGAAAGCCAAAGATCTGAAGCAGCAGGAGAGTGAAGAATGGAGTTTCTCCAAACCTCCATTTTTCGTTGCAATGATATTCATATCATCAATATAGACCACGACAATGGTAAATCCTGAACTTGTTATCTTAATGAACACACATGGACATAAATCATCGTTCTTGTATCTCTTCCCAATCAAGTAGTCACTAAGACGTATGTATCACATCCTACCGGATTTTTTTTTCCATATATACCGTGACTCCTCCAGGACCGTTACTATTGTTTAAATTTTGAGGAAGAAGATTTAATCATTCACTCACTCACTCATACCTGCAATAATCTATAGGAACTAGAGGCATATATAAAATTCACGGTATTTAAATCTAAATCTAGACTTAGATCTAGGATGTTGCGGTCACTAAGTTTTCAACCTAATTGTAATCGAATAACTTTGAAAATTTACCTCGAGGGTATTATGCTAAAAAAAAAAACTTTGTAGTAAAAGTTTGAAACAAAAAGCTCCACGAATTCCGGCAGTGATAGATGAATGTCGGCGATGGCCAACACAAAAGTGGAGGTCAACTTAACCCTACTTAGACGACGGAAGAGGTCATTTTTGTCATTTAAGTTGCGCTTAGACGACGAAAATATACCATTTCGTTGTCTAAGGGTTTTAGGGTTTAGGGTAAAGGGATTAGTGTTAGGGTTTAGGGTTAGGGACGAAATTATATAGATGTCGTCTAAGTAGGGCCATGTAGCCGACGAAAATAGTGAATTCGTCATACGTCTAAAAGGTCATTTTGGTATTAATTTTTTCAATTCAAAAATATAATTATATTTCGAACAACACATTTATCAAAACACATTAATATAATTAATTTAGTAACACAGTTCCATTTTCCGTAAATAACTTAATATATATATCTAAAAAATTATTTAATTTAATTAATTAATTATCAGATTACAAACTACGTACCAAACCATGCACTAAAAAGTAGAGTTGATCATTAATACATTACGCCATCACACGTACACAAATGAAAATAGAAACGTACGTACTACACTCAAACCCTAACCATGAACGCGTACAAGTACACTAAGATCGACATATATATACGCACAATAGACCCACTTTATGCCTTTCTTCATAGAGAATAGAAGATATCCTCCCTATGTAAATTATCTCAATCAAGCTCCTCCTTTTACTTTATGACTATGCTTAACTTTTTGCCTCGATCCTATGACTCTTAACGTGTTCCATATCCCTCAAGCCTTCATGTCTAAGGCTGCTTAAGCTAGCCCTTTAGATGTTTGAGAATTCAAGAAAGAATATTTTGTATTTAATTCAATAATATAAATATTATTAAAATAATATAATTTTAAATATAGTGACATTAATTAATTAATTTATAATATAATAGTAATCCTCATATCAATCATCATCCTCATAATCATCATCATTTGAATCATCCTCCTCAGTATCATCTGATTGCTCATCATCATTATACTTTACATCGTCTGAATCGTATCCAACGTCGTCGTCATCGTCATCATCGTCATTTGACTCCTCTTCAAGGGCATTGTTCTCTAACTCTCTAATCTCCTCTTGAGTAAGATCTGTAGCTCTATCGGACTTGGGTAAGCGTTCGTTAGGCCGAATCAGTTCCCTTATATCGGGGATGACAAAAGTATTCGGCTCTTGATATGCATTGTCTCTATGCACTTCACTATCAGCCGCTGACGTCCCTTCATGTGTGGTGACACTCCATATTCCTCGGTGATACATATGGTTTACTATTTTTCAACCTTCACCAGCTTTTGGATCAGCCAGATAAAATACCTGCTTAACCAATGTGGCAAGAGCACATGACTTATCCTCATACCAGCTTGAGTTTATATCGACTGATAAAAGGCTTAAATATTTCTTGGTACGCTTGAACTATTTGCACTTGAATTGAAACATGTTGACATCATTCTTGTACAGTAGCTGAACGACATTAACAAGAATCCCGTAATAGACAACAAGCTTTTCCCAACCGTGATCCCACTGTTTTGTGTTCTTCTTCCTTCATCTCGGTCAAATGAATGAAACTTTACACCGTTCACAAAATAGCCGGGATAAATATAGTGTTTAACCGACTTATGGGCCAACATATGTTTTTTCCACGACCATCACCCCTCGTGGTTATCTGCAAAAATTTGAAGAATATATATGAATGTGTATTTAATTTATACCGAAAATTTGACATAGTTTCCCTTAAAAATAAAGAAAACTAAAAACCTGCATGCACAAACTACTGCAAAACACTTTGCAGAAGCAAACACCAAATGTCATTCAAATTTACTGTGGGCACCTATTCCCATCCAGATTTCTCAATTTTATAAAAAACTAATTACATAACTATATGCGTGCATGGTTTAAATTAATTAAACATACGTATCTATTGGAGGAAATAATCGGGAAACTTTTTCTTAAGTACTTTTTCAACCCAGGCAAGACTCTTGTCCTACCTGAATCCTCTCCTTGTAGACCTTTATGTAATCCTCGACCTTGTCACAATCTCGCAACACTACCCAATGCTCTTCGACAAGTTCTTCACTAGTTAATCTTTCCCTTAATACTTCTCTAAACGGTCATATGACATTTGTGACGACTGAAAGATTGATGTTGACATTTGGATTAGAGGCGGTGGTATGAACTGGATCCTTGAGGTACCTGTTGCAGTAGGTAACACACTCATACATTAGGTATGTCTCCGCTATCGAGCTATCTGGGGCTGATTTATTTTTCACGAATCTTTTATACTGTCCAAGTTGTCTGCAAAATCATACAATTAATTATTTGACGAATAGTAGAAACACACAAAAAAGATAACTAAATGGACTGTTATAAATAATTGTGCATACCTATCTTGAGAATACATCCAAGTGTAGTGGAGCAGACCAGAAAGGAGCACCTGTCTAGGTAGATGGATCATGAGGTGAATCATAATGTCAAAAAAAGCAGGAGGAAAAATTCTCTCTAGTTTGCAAAGGATGTGCACAATTTCGTATTATAGTTCCACCACATCTCACTTATTCAACTCTCTGCCGCATAATTTCTGCCACCATTTATACAATGCTACTATTGGTTCGACAACTCTCTGGAGGGTGTTGTGTTGAGTGCAGAGAGAGAGAGAGAGAGAGAGAGAGGTTGAGAGGATGAGGATGAGATAGCTCGAGGAGAAAAAAGAATGTGATCTAATAATTAAGTTTTCTTAGGCAACAAAATTATTCATCGCCTAAGTGTGACATTTCGTCGCTTAGGTGAGCACTTAGGCGACGAAATGCATAAATCATCGTCTAAGTGTACGCCTAGGCGACGAAGTGCGGTTTTATCGTCTAAGTCATTAAATCTTAGTCGACGATTTACAAAATTCATCGTCTAAGTGTGTCATACTTAGCCGACGAAAGTAAATTTACGTCGTTTTAGTGTGAATCTTAGGAGACAAAAAATAATAAGTATCGTTTAAGTACACACTTAGGCGACGACGTATGTGATCTGCCATCTAAGAATTTCTTAGGCGACGAAGATCTTTTTTCATCGCCTTGGGAGAGGAAAAACTATTTCGTCGGCTAAGTGTGTATTTCTGATAGTGAATGGCGATTTCCCCATGGAAGGTTGCCCTATCAAGGGAACTACAATATCAGTGCCACTCAATCAAGTGTGGTTGTTTTAGAGAAGATCGAACAAGTGCAAAAAAAAAGATGATTAGTTTGTGAAAATTTGAGTTTAGGGAAGAAAGCGACTCAGATCAATATGTATAACACGAAATAATGCAAATTAATAACTAAACTCAAGAAGTAAGGAGGTAATAACCTAGAAAATTAGGGTTCTTGATCATATTTCAGTCTATCTGATTTATAAGCTTTTATTTATTTTATTAAATGAAATAAATGCACAAAAGGGTAAAATTGGTGTTACAAGTTTATGATATAACAAATTATCCTATGTAAATTGAGAAATAAGGATATTATTTGGTGATGTGGGATTCCAAGTAGGATTAAGGCCTCAATTTTAGGCCTTTCTTGTGCCTCCATATCATTGCTCAAGTACAAAATAGGGTGAACCAAGAAAATTATAAATGGTGGGTGGAAATAATCTCACCCTTAATTTTCTTAACTACTCTTTGTATATACAGTATTTTTACAGGAATCACGAACACAAGAGTTCAACGAATTTTGTCTTATATATTGTTTTCCTTGATGCGATAGGCAAAGGATCGTAGTCCTCGTTGATTTAGGAAAACGAAATTAACTAGGTCTTAGCTAGCCATTGATTGTAGTCCTTGACTCCTTGTCGATTTAGGACAAGGAAGATTAGTATAAATATACAAAGGACTTTCATTCGATATCCATTTCATTCGTTAGTTCTAGTAATCTATCATGGGCGTCAAGCAGTATAAGCCGTGTTGCTTTAAGAAATGTTGGTTTAAAACTTATGTGTCCACCTGGAGGAGAGATCCAAGGCGACGAAGGTAAGTTCCTTTGTCGCTCCAATGTAATTGAGGCGACGAAAAATGAATTTGTAGTCTCAGAAATGACCTACGTCGCTTCAACTACACTGAGACGATGAAAAACGATCTTCGTCACTTCAATACATTGAGGCGACCACTATTTTATATCTGAAGCTGAAAGGACCCGATCCCAATTTAGTTTCCTAAACTGGAATCAAACCCCTTCTGAAAACACGAACTTCCAAAAAACCATAGAAATTTCGGCAGAGTTTCACTATATCGCGAAGTTACCATTAATCTGCACCCGAAAACATACGTCATCCTATGCCACAAAAGCTAAACCGTGGTCACCAATCCCATCCGGATTTCTCAAAATCATATTATAATGTAAAGCAATAAGCAAAACTGTAACTTTACAGAAATCCGAGAAAATCATATGAAAATATAAACATCAGAGTATTCAGAGCGACCTTTAGTATATACATAAATATACAACAGTAGGCCAAACAAGAAACCTACTGAGGAGGAAAAGTAGCTCGAATACTAAGCCTCCAACCTTGACGTGCAACACCAGAATCCGAACTGCAAACTGGGCATTGAAAACAAAGAGCCCAGGGAAAGACATATAAACCGTTAGAGTGAGTGGACAAAAATAAATGTCTTTCGCCGAATAATATATGTTATAAAAACATATGCGAGTCTAAATGCATGAAAATAATATGGTACACGAGGGAGACTCTAACTCCTCACGTGTACAGAGCATGCATCAAAAATCCCGCGGGGTCACTCATGGACACATCCGCGCTAGTACAGTCTGAATCATGGGATCCCAGACCCACATGTGATTCTAGCCAGAAAGGCCTCAAGTCAGGGTATCCGAAAACACACTTCATCCTATGCCACAAAAGCCAAACCGTGGGCACCAATCCCATCCGGATTTCTCAAAATCATATTATAATGTAAAGCAATAAGCAAAACTGTAACTTTACAGAAATCCGGGAAAATCATATGAAAATATAAACATCAGAGTATTCAGAGCGACCTCTAGTATATACATAAATATACAACAGTAGGCCAAACAAGAAACCTACTGAGAAGGAAAAATAGCTCGAATACTAAGCCTCCAACCTTGATGTGCAACACCAGAATCCGAACTGCAAACTGGACATTGAAAACAAAGAGCCCAGGGAAAGACATATAAACCGTTAGAGTGAGTGGACGAAAATAAATGTCTTTCGCCGAATAATATATGTTATAAAAACATATGAGAGTCTAAATGCATGAAAATAATATGGTACACGAGGGAGACTCTAACTCCTCACGTGTACAGATCATGCATCGAAAATCCCGCGGGGTCACTCATGGACACATCCGTGCTAGTACAGTCTGAATCACGGGATCCCATACCCACACGTGATTCTAGCCAGAAAGGTCTTAGGTCAGGGTATCTGCCCCCCCCCCCCCCCCCCCCCCCGGTAAACATCCTCAGGGATCAGCCGGGATGCTAGATGTATCGATACAACAATATATACTAAGACTGTACTCTGTGTAAACCAAATCATAAATAGTTTCATGCAAATGTATAAAGCATAATGTAAATGCATATTCGTAATACATAATTATAAAAGTATATTCGTCGATGCATATTCGTAAATTCATATGCTCGTATAAATCATAATCACATACACATGCTCATGCTCGTAAAACATATAATAAAGACTCGCAACCAAACTCGGATATCAAGAAAATCACCGAAAATCCCAAAATACTCCACATAAACCCTCGACATAACACCATCCAAATCAACTCAAAAACCTTAAGGCGACGATCGGGGCGCGATTACAAGTAAAACGGCATAAAACTTGACAAAATCCAAAAAGTCAACGCGTCGCCGGAGCTCTGCTGCTGGCAGCGGTGCGCCGTCACCAGAGAGATTTTCTGGCGACCAAGAACACTAGAGATTCCTCTCCTCAAACCAAGGCTAAAACTCTTCTTCACCAAGACCCAAATCGGCCGGCAACCCTTCCAAATTCAGCTCGAAAGTTCCACGGCCAAGAATCGTCGGAAAACTTTCCTGGCCGATTCCGTAACCGTCACGCCACTAAAATGCCTCAAACCAAAGGGGTTTTCACCCTTGTCTCGAGCCCAGTCCGTTTCACCCCAAAAACCAACCAGAAAGTCGCCGGAACGCCACCCACCAGTAAACCCGATTCCGTCCATTTTCACCTTTAAATTTCACCAACCAAACCACACCCAAAACACACCATACATACATCAATCGAAAAGCCCATAAGAAAAGCTTCAAAACCATACCTTAAACTCTGGAAACCGTGCCGATTTCCGGCAGCCACCACGACAGCGAGTCACGGCTCAGCGACTCAACACGGGTTGACTCGGTCAACTCAGCTAAGCTCTGGTCAACTCGGTCAAACAACCCATTTTTTGAACTTTTCGATAACTTTACAACTATTCGACTATTTATACGTCGCGAATCAACTCTATCCGCAATTCGGATAACACAAACTCAAACGGATAAACACGACTAACTCGGCGATAATTTCAAATATTCTTTTTATATTCCTCGATTATTCAAAAAATTCTCGGAAAGCTCCCACGAACTCGAAATCAAATTCTCTACATTTTCCACGAACAAACCCAAATCAAATTCGTGCCCAAAAATTAAGTCGTGAACTAAGTCGCATATCCGATTAATTACGATAAACCACAATTACTCGTAAAACTCGCAGATTAAGCCTAGTAATATACCAATTCCGGTTCGGGTCGTCACAGAAGCGACGAGGATATTCTTCATCGCCTCGAGCAATCTGAGGCGATGAAGATTGAGCAATCTGAGGCGATGAAGATTGAGCAATCTTCGTCGCCCAAGTTTTTAAAGCTAATTGATATACATTGCATATGCATCCAATTAATTAGCTAATGTATGCACACTACATGCAAGTATGCAACTCATCTTTTCCTCAAGGATATATTATAGAAGTGTTTTTACATATCACTTCAAGAATCACGAATCTTTTGGAGCACATAAATACTGACTGTTTTTTTCTTCTTCAAAAAGATATATTATATAAGTGGTTTTACAGAATACTTCAAGAATCATCAATCTTTCTAGCTACATATACACATCTTTGGAACACATATCTACATATTTTTTTATTTATTTGAAAAATATATATTAATTCGATCGTCTGACTGGTTTGGAAGCAATCTGTAACCTTGTCACACAATTTTACGTCTTTAGTTTCAAGAAATAAACCCTAAGGCCTAAGCCGGCATACTACAAACTTATACATTTATTCTCAATAAAGATTCTCAGCTAAGATCATATCCAAAACTACGGCTGACATGGAGTTAAGTATCTAGTCCCATCTTTATAGGTAACGTTGTTGACATTTGCATTTGAAGCACAAATATATATTCTTTTACAGAGGAGCATCAAATCTTAAATATATTAGTCCAAAGTACGTGAAATTTGAGGTGGAGAACTAACTAGCTGCTTGAAATTAGTTACATTACATAATATCGAAGTGGACAAAACTCTATTAGGATCGAAACATTATTAGGATCTTGTTATTTGTCGGTTTGGCCAACTCCATAAAGCACTGTGCACTGGCTGTTTGGCTCATGCACCCTAAATTTTTGGTTTAATATAATATGAATGATGATAGAAACCTCTATTTGAAACCCAATTTAATGTTGTAGCAATTTTAGATTGACCTTGAAGCGACGAAGATAGAAATCTTCATCGCTTCGGTTAGGGTTATTAGTTAATGAGGCGACCAAGTATGGATCCCTAAGGTAACCCTGTGAACAAAACCTTCGTCGCTCCATGTCCTTTGAAGCGATGAAGAAAGCAATATCCGTCGCTTCAATACTTTGAAGTGACGAAAGAATCAATCTTCGTCGCTTCATTGCATTAAAGTGACGAAGTAACCTATCTTCGTCGCGTCATTGTATTGAAGTGACGAAGTAACCTATCTTCGTCGCTTCATTGCATTGAAGTGACGAAGTAACCTATCTTCGTCACGTCATTGTATTGAAGTGACGAAGTAACCTATCTTTGTCGCTTCAAAGTATTGAAGTGACGAAGTAACAATATTCGTCGCCTCAATTCTATTATAATTCAAGAACACAAACTTTTTCTTTCATTCTTCACAATTGCTTTCTTCTTCGTTTCTCCTCTACCTCCGCCCCCAAATCTCATCATCGAATCCCTAAGGCCTAATTCCCCTTCCCTAAACCCTAATTGCCCTCCCCCTAAACCCTAATCCAACCCTCCCCGTCGTAACAATCTTATCATCTCCCTCGGTCACTTCGAGACCCGAGACCAACTCCGGCCTAAATCTCCCGGCGGCAAGTTCTACGGCGGCGGCGGTCACTTCAACTCCCCTAAACCCAAGACCAACTCATTCGGAGGTAAATATTGGTATCGACCTAAGTTTGTATACTCGTTCGTGTGATAAATATTGGTATTGACCTAATTGTTAGTTTTACTCTCAAATGATCCACATAGTTGCTCTTAATATCCAGTGAACTCGAATAGATGGGAAACTGCTTCTGGTAAAACAAAGAGGTAAGACATAGGTCGTGTATGTGTGTGTAGAGCTGTTTGACCCAGAAGCTATTGATCTAATACATCTCTCCGTGCAAAGAGCTAGTCAAACTTGAGTGGAGTTGTCGGTCTTGTTTGACTGTGTGATGTTTGTTAATTCGGCAACTGGAGATTGACATTGTGGATTTTTGAATTTTGGTTGTGTGATTCAGGATTTGAACAAGAGGGAGAGAGAACTCCGAGCTCAAGCAGCTGAACTAAGAAAGCACGAAGAGGTATAGACTTGCATATTATTCAAGAGACTAATTCTTATTATTGCTAATGTTAATGTAAAAAAATGTGATGCCTTCTATTTAGAATTAAATTGCATGTATATACCCTGAAGTACAATCTAACCTGATAAGGAGACTTGGAAGCAGCTTCTTCATTCCTCTGTGGACCGTTCATGAATCATGACAAGATCTCAAGATGGATCTTAGAGCTAACTGTAAATAGTTATTCAAGTCATTCAACCATAATGCACAGCTGTGCATTGATTATACACTCGTTATAGTTCCTAGCCTTTTAGGCTGCTGTGACTTCTCTGTGTTTTCTTGGTTCTCTGGATTCCTAGAAAATTGTTTCGATTTCATCGGTGGCTCCATCTCTTTCTTAATAACATTTTTTTTATCAGTAGTATGATTAGTACTCGTTCGTGTGGCAATGTGAGCTATGGATTAGATATTGTTTGATTAGTGTGGTGGTTATGAATTTTGAGTGCGAACGTATTCTATGTACTATGATTAGTGTTGAGGAGTACAAATATTCGAGCATGGTTGTGATGTTGAAATAAATAGGCATGTTTGATATGTGTTGCTTTGATTTCGATATAAATACGGATTTCGGTATGTTTTTGGAATATGTTGCTTTGTTTTCGATATATGTATGGTTTTTGTTACATGAACATTTTTTAATGTTTTAACAGAATGGCTCCTGGAGGTACAAGTCATCAAAAGAGGAAAGCGGCGCTCCAGCATCGTGAAGCGGCGGCGGCGAGGCAAGCAACAAGAGGAGCGGCTCCTTCCGTGTCGGGCTACCCCACGGGACAATCCGGGACCCCGTCGCTGCATCATTCGGAGGGTTTAGGGGATTTCATGTCGGCCCCAATGCTTGAGGACACCATTCCATTAGTGAAAAACAACGTCGCCACTACCGCCTCAGAGCGCCCTCCCGCCCTCAACATCCAGTGCAAGAAGACCAAACTCCCAGACATGGTGGACATAGCAACCGGAAACGCAACGACGATGCAGAGCGGGGTCGTTGTCGGGACAAAGACTGAGTACCTCGTCCGGCTGAACAACAATAAGCGACTACAGGTGGCTTACTCTAAGAGGCATCGGGGGCCTGCGACGAGAGAGTTTAGAAGTCTGATGTCCCGAGACATTGGTAGCATCATACGCGGCAAAGTTCCAATGCTTGCCCCTAGATTTTTGTCACTTAGCGATGTGCAACGCGACGTCGTCAATACCGGTATTGAGATATACTTACTGCGCTTAATTTAGTTTGTTACTTTACGGTTTATGTAATTATAACTTTTAATTAACACATTTTAAATTTTTGTGCTAGACGAACTATGACATCCCGGCGATCGATGTGGAACTTTATAGATGCGACGGCGCAAACAATCTACAATGACTGGAAGTATGATTGCCATCAGCATTATCTCCACGTCAGCCAGGAGACTCCTGTCGAATTCCTAGGGAGGGAAGAAGAATTGGCGCGGTTAAAAGGCCACTTCGAAGACCCTGCTTACTTGGTAAGCTTCATAAACTATCCGCACAGTTTTTCGCCAACGATTTAAAATTTACATGTTTATCTATTCTTATTTTTAAATGATTATTTTGTGTGGCAAAAACTATGTGAACGGAATCGAGGAAACAGAAACAAGAACAAGGAGCAGCAGCTCAACCACCATTCGGGATCCCTCGCACTCTCATACCGAAGCGAGGTGTTGGAGAAGGAGGGTCATAAAGCACCGGCCGTCCAGACTTGGATTGACGTATACCAGCCGGACAAGAATGCGGCTAAGAAAGTGGTGAGCGAAAATATGTTACGTTACGTTATTACAATTATTTTTGTTTACCATATTGTAATATTATTTAATTAATATATTTTAATTGAGCAGGCGGTAGTGAAGCGAAGGCTCGACGAAATCTTTTCGCAACAAGATAGTGCAGCGGGTGACGATGAGGGTGATGTGCTTTCCCGAGACCATCCTCTTCCTCTTGATACACAAATAAATATCATAGAGGAAGATGTGGGTTCAAGGCCCGGGACCTCTATAAGAGGTAATACTATAAAACTTGTGGTCGTTTATCTCGATTTACATTTTGCTAGCTTTTCGTGTACTATTCAAACATATTTATTTGTTCTTCTTCGACGTGACAGGGGTAGGGCGCGCAGTCACACGCGACCCTAAACCCAGAGGAGGGGTTCGGGTGACCGGCAATGTAGAGGAAACCCAATCCCTGAAAAGGGAGGTCGCTGAAGCCAAAGAGGAGACGCGCAAATCCAGAGAGGATTATAATGCGCTCGCCCAAAGGGTGCAACAAATGGAGTCCCTCATGCGATCGATCCAAGCTGGGAGTCAACAAGTTCCAGTTCCTCCACCCGCTCCTGGCACGCAATCCAGCTACAATGCCATCCCCGACCATGAGTCTACTTTGTGAACAATAGTAGTTAGGGTTTGTATAAACTGTGTACGTTTTGATTTGTGGTTTATTTTTCTGTATGACTTGATTTGTGGTTGAATGAGTTCGTTTATCATATATTGTGCGTTGAAATTGTGAACTGTCGTAACTTGGTACGTCAATATTTAATTTTGTTTTCCTGTCACCCAATGGAGCGACGAAGATTGACCAATCTTCGTCGCTTCAGTTAAAATGAAGAGACGAAGATTGACCAATCTTCATCGCTTCAGTTAAAATGAGGCGACGAAAATTGGTCAATATTCGTCGCATTTGGTAGCTGCCCCCGGTCGCCCCAATTCGACCAATGTTGGTCGCTCAAACGAAGGAGCGACAACTCCTATCTTCGTGGCACTAATATGAAGCGACGAAGATTGCATTTGTCGCGTCAGATGAATGAAGCGACGAAGTTTTATTAGCCTTCGTCGCCCCAAGATTGAAGAGACCGATCTGAGGCGACGAAGTCTTGGTCACCTCTCATCGAGGCGACCATAAAGCACTACAAGAAAAGAGGACTTAGACGACGGAACAGTATTAGTTCCGTCGTCTAAGTTAAACTTAGACCTCGGAGATTTCTCCGTGGTCCAAGTAAAACTTAGACGACGGAGATGTAATTCTCCGTCGTCTAAGTGTTACTTGGACCACGGAGAAATCTCCGAGGTCTAAGTGTAACTTAGACGACGGATGTGAAATTTCTCCGTCGTCTAGGTAAGTACCTGGACCTCGGAGATGTATCCGTCGTCCAGGTGATAACCTGGACGACGGAGAATTACATCTCCGTCGTCTAAGTAACATTTAGACCTCGGAGATTTCTCCGTGGTCCAAGTAAAACTTAGACGACGGAGAATTACATCTCCGTCGTCTAAGTTTTACTTGGACCTCGGAGAAGTGATCACCTGGACAACGGACCGACGTCACGTCGTGGTGTAAGTTCCACTTAGACGACGTACCGACACCTCCGTCGTCTAAGTGAAGCATTATATATATATATAGCTAGGCGGCCATGCCAAACTCTCTTAGCTTCGATCATTCCATTATATTTTCTCCCGTGGGGAATTTTTGAGATCGAAGGAGAAGGAGAAGGCCAGATTAGGCTAGGCCGGGGCTAGAAATTAAAGGATCTCCGGTGTTCGATCACTAGCTAGCTTAAATAACTGCAGATATCGAGAAGGCGAGCAGGTACGTACGTACGTACGTAGGAAGTTAAAATTTGCATGATTAAATATATATATATATATATATTTAGGGAAACCGTACGTACGTACATACATGCATGAATGTTAATTAGCTATATATACAGATTAAATTACGTACGTAATTTGATGGATCGATGTAGATCGAGTACGTATAATTAATGGTAAATTAATGGACTAATATATATATATGTAATAATTATTTAATTATAATATTTTGTAGCAGTATGGACAAGAGTTGGATGAAGTTAAAGAATAGATGTGATGTCCGGTATATGGATGGAATTAGCGAATTTGTGAATTTTGCGATAGAACATGGTCATGGAAAGAAGCGTTTCAGGTGTCCGTGCCAGAAATGTCTTAATTGTCAGTATGCGGAGGTTAATGTTATGGTGCAACACCTGTACGAAAATGGTATGATGTGGAGTTACACTACATGGAGCGAGCATGGTGAAGCAGTAGAGTTCAGCGCAGCAGACTTCAGCTCAGGGTACAGTTACCATGGTGCCTCATCCAGCGGCAGTGGTGCCGGACCCCCAGCTTGCAATCCAACTGTAGATTTGGTCCATGATGCGTTTCCGGGATTTAGTCATGGTGGACACCAACACCAAGACGGAGGTTACAGTACCACTCATGAGCATGATGACACATTCCCCGCTGCTAGCTTGGCCACTGACACCAGTGAGATGGATAAGTACAACCGGATGCTACTTGAAGCGCAGACCCCGGTGTTCCCTGGATGTCGAGAGAATGTGTTGCAATATGTGATGGAGCAAATGAAGATAAAAGTGAAGCACAAAATGTCAGTCAGTGCTTTTGACGAAATTCAGGAGCAAATATGTAAGTTACTTCCTGATGATCACAATCTTCCTAAATCTCATTATAAGGTTAGAAATATCCTGAGCAGCCTCGGCCTAAAGTACAGGATAATTGACGCATGTCCGAATGATTGTGTGCTATTTTACAAAGAGTATAAAGATTTGGACTATTGTCCCGTATGTGGCCAGTGCAGATTCCAGGTGAATAGGAAGAGTTCGAAAAAGAGAATTCCTGTGAAAGTTGTTCGATATTTTCCCTTGATTCCCAGATTGCAGCGCCTGTACATGTCTCTACACACAGCAGAGGCGATGCGATGGTACGCAGAAAAGCGAATAGATGACGATGTCCTGCGACACGCCGCGGATGGGGAGGGTTTCAAACATTTCGACAGAGAATTCGGAAACTTTGCTGCAGAGGTTAGAAATGTTAGACTCGGCCTATCTACAGACGGATTCAATCCTTGGGGAAGTAATAGCTCCGCCGTAAGCACTTGGCCAGTAATTCTGATGCCGTACAACCTGCCTCCGTGGATGTGCATGAACAAGGAATTTAATTTCCTTACTGTACTAATTCCAGGTCCTAAATCTCCAGGGAAGTGCTTAGATGTCTACCTCAGACCTTTGATCGACGAGCTGAAACTGTTGTGGGAAAATGGAGTCCCAACTTATGACAAATTCACTGACACGATGTTCACGATGAGGGCTGCCGTAATGTGGACGATCAGCGATTTTCCAGCGTATGGGATGTTGGCAGCGTGCAGGACAAAAGGATATAATGGATGTCCTATATGTTTGGACGACGTGAACTCTAGTTGGCACACAGGGAAGGTGTGTTACTTGGGTCACCGTAGATGGCTCCCTCACGACCACCCTTGGCGACAGGATGAAGCTCATTTCGACGGGACGGTAGAGAACAATCCTAAACCCCGTAGTTGGTCGGGCGAAGAGATTTTAGAGAGGTTGAGCTATTTCGACTTTGGTGTGTTGACTAACGACGCGGATGTAAAGAAATGCAATCCAATTCCTCCACATGATCTGAGCTATTGGGATCACAAGAGTATATTCTTTGAACTCCCTTACTGGTCGAAGTTGAAGCTGAGGAACAACTTGGACGCGATGCACATAGAAAAGAATGTGTGCGACAGCGTGGTGGGAACAATTCTCGGTATTAAGTTCAAGACTAAAGATACTCCCAAAGCGCGCAAAGATTTGGAATCAATGAATCTACGTCGTCCCTTGTGGTTGAGGAGGGATAGGAAATGAGTGTACAACAAGATGCCAGCTGCACCGTACACAGTGAAGCCGACACTTAGACGTTCTGTATTTCACTGGTTTAAGGGCGTTCGTTATCCGGCCACGTATGCAGCTACTATAACTGGAGCAGTGGACGAGGTGCAACACAAGTTTGTTGGTCTAAAGACACATGACTATCACGTTATGCTGCAACGTCTGATTCCAGTGGTAATTCGACCATATTTGCCTCGCGACGTCGTAGAACCAATAGTGGCATTGTGCAGATGGTGGCAGAGGTTATGCGCCAGAGAATTAAAGAAGTCAGATGTCGTGGAATTGCAACAACAAATTGTGCACATCATTTGCAAACTAGAGAGGATTTTTCCTCCTGCTTTCTTCGACATAATGATTCACCTAATGATCCACCTGCCCGAGCAGGTTCTCATTTCTGGTCCGGTCCAGTACACTTGGATGTATCCTCAAGAAAGGTACGTACAACTAATTAATTATACAGGTTTTTCGATTCATAATTTGTTCCACTGGAGATTACTAGCTAGCTATATGCATGTACTTATTTTTATTGTACGTTTGATTAATTTTGTAGACAGCTTGGACAGTATAAGTCATTCGTCAAAAACAGGTCGGCCCCGGATGGCTCCATAGTAGAGACATACCTAATGCATGAGTGCGTTACTTACTGCAACAGGTACCTCAAAGATCCACCACCTCCAACTGCCTCCGATCCCAGTGCCCGCATCAATCTTTCTGTCGTCACCAATGTCGTCCGACCGTTTAGAGGAGTATTAAAGGAAACGTTAACACGGGAAGAACTTATTGAGGCACATTGGGTAGTGTTACGAGACTGTGACGAAGTTGAGCCGTACATGATGTCATACAGGGAGAGGCTTCAGGCATTATATCCAGACAAGAGTTCGGCGTGGATTGAGAAAATGGTTAAGAAAAAGTTCCCCGATTATTTCTTCCAATGGGTACGTATTTAGTGATTTATATACATATTGAGATCATGCATGTTTAATTTGTAGAAAGTAAACCCTTACATTTTTCCATTTTCGCAGATGATTGATCTGCAAAAATCCGAAAACCACGGGGGGTGGTGGTCTTGGCCAAAGCACTTGCTAGCAGGGAAGCCGATTAAACACTATATTTATCCGGGATGTTTTGTGAACGGTGTGAAGTTCCATTCATTGGCGCGAGATGAAGGAAGAAGAACACAAAACAGTGGGATAGCGGTTGGGAAAGACCCTGATCTATATTACGGAATGATCGTATATGTGGTTCAGCTATGTTACGGGAATGATGTCAACGTTTTCCTATTCAAGTGCAGATGGTTCAAGCGTACAAAGGAAGACCTGGGACTTTTATCAGTCGATACAAACTCAAGCTGGTATGAGGATGAGCCTTTCGCTCTCGCCACCTTAGTTAGGCAGGTGTTCTATCTCGACGATCCGAAAGCTGGTGACGGGTGGAAAATAGTGAACCAGATCTCTCATCGAGGAGTTTGGAATACAGAGACAATTGAAGGGACACCGGCGATGACTGAAGATGCTGCTGAACCAGATAGAGACATTCCTGCCTATCAAGAGCCTAATATTTCTGTCATCCGCTCCGACATAATGGACCTGGTTCAAGACGGTGAACGGTTACCCATGCCTGATGGTTGTACAGATCTAACTGAAGAAAAGATTATTGAGGTAGATGAAGAAGACGTGCAGGATGAGGACGATGACGACGACTCTGGTTATTCCTCGGACGATGTTGAGTACGATGAGGAGGATGAGCAATCGGATAACGGTGATGATGATGATGACGATTATGACGAAGAGTACGGTCACACGACGAGGATCATTAATTGGTAAACCCTAATTTATTATTGTAATATATATATGATCGATCGATGCATCGTAAAAAGGTGAAAGATTTCTATTATGTCGAGACTTTAAGATTCCTCGTCCAGCTTTGGTTGGTTTTATTGTTTTTAAATACTATTTATGTATAAATTGGATTAATTATGGGTCCCTATATATGATTATATATATTGACTTGTGATAGTATTATTGAGAGCACAAATTTTGTACGTAGTCCCGGCCCCTCTCTTTGCTTTCAACTTCATCGGTGTATTCTCTGATCTTATTAAAAGTAAGCTGAAGCTGCTCTACATTTCGCTCAAGCAGCCCTTCAAACCCTAAATCCTCGACACTAAATGTAGCAGATCGGATCGATCGATCATTTTTTTAATTATATTCTTGAATGAGAATAATTGAACGAACATACAAATGACCGGGGACGACCTAAACCCTAAACCGTACGGCCCTAACCTCTGAATTCAGGGTTTTACACTTGGACGACGGAGACAGTCATTATCCGTCGTCTAGGTACACACTTGGACGACGGAGACAGTCATTCTCCGTCGTCCAAGTACACAAACCCTATACCCTAAACCCTAAGGACCCCTAACCCCTGAATTCAGGGTATATTCACCTGGACGACGGATACGACATTCTCCGTCGTCCAAGTACACACCTAGACGACGGAGACGCTAATATCCGTCGTCCAGGTGTGTACTTGGATGACGGAGAATGTCGTATCCGTCGTCCAGGTGTAAATTTCGTAATTTTTTCTAAGACAACGACCATCTAGACCATCTTCGAATGCATATTCTTTTCGTCAAGACTTTAGAGTAGTATATTCTTGGTGTGTGAGCTTCGACGGTTCGAAAATCGGAGTTGCGAAATGTCCTGTATCCACGTTTCCGGTTTGTGAAATTCTCGGTTTTGCGGTTGACTGTGCCGATGAAACCCTTCCCGAACTTATTATTTCCTGGTCCTTTCTAGTAATTATATATTATGTTACGACGAACATATCCAACGGTTGTTTTGTCCAAATTCAATTTCGTTAGTACTCTGCTGCAAATCAGCAACTACTCATGAACACTAAAGTCTTAAAGATTAGTCGATACTTAACAACTTTCAAAACGTAAAATTATTCGGCGGTTCAAATTTATCTGTTTATATATACGATGCGTTCATCGATATTGTACGACTATTTCACTCGAATGACAGATCGCTAAATTCCTAGCGAATTAATTTAAATATTTTTTTTTGCATAATTTGAACCTAGACGACGGATACGGTCATTTTCCGTCGTCCAGGTGAGTACTTGGACGACGGAAAATGACCGTATCCGTCGTCTAGGTTCAAATTACCATGGCGGTTCGAATAAAATTTTTTTTTTTCGATGTAAATATTGACTTGGACGACGGATATGTCGTTTTCCGTCGTCCAAGTGTTCACTTGCACGACGGAAAAAGACATATCCGTCGTCCAAGTCAATATAACATGGCGGTTCGATTTGCCGCCTCAATTTTCGGCACCGCTTGAAATTCCACTTAGACGACGGAAAACTGTGTATCCGTCGTCTAAGTCAACATTTATGGCGGTGAAACGGCCCGCCCATTTATTTGGCGCCGGTTCGAAAAAATTTGACTCTTCACTTAGACGACGGAAAACACTGTTTCCGTCGTCTAAGTGCACTTAGACGACGGAGAATAGTGCTCCGTCGTCTAAGTGAAACTCTATAAATAGGCCGAGCCTCATCTTCTTTTCCTCATCCCTTACAACTTTCTCTCCTCCATCTCCTCTCTCTCTCTCATTCCGGCGATTCTCCTCCGGCGACGCTCCGACGACATTATTTCCGGCGTGGTTCCTCCTCTCCGACGACACAACTCCGGCGATTTTCGCAGAAAACTCCCGAAAAACTCCGATTCGGTAAATTTCTATTTTTCCCTTATTAAAATAATTTTTTTTTAATTAATTAGTTTTAAATATTTCTTAAATGATTATTTTAATGTTATTTATTAATTATTGCTATTAATACTAATTAAATAAATAATTGTAAATTTATTGTTATTAATTATATTTAGATTAATTATTGTTATTAATTAAATAAATGATTACATATTGTTATTAATTAATTAAATGGTAAATTATTGTTATATATTAATAATAATTAAATGAATAATTGTAATTACTTGATAATTTATGAAATGAATAAATATTATTGTAATTATTTATTAATTAGTTGCATAATTAAATAAATATGAGATTAAATTAATTAGTAGTACGTGTTCGATTTAAATTTAGTACATAGGCTTGGTGTAATTAAGTCGCACTCTTTGGAATAGATGACGCCTCTTTTCCTTGCTTATCTCCTTAACCCCTCGTGATGTGTGGATTTCATCACCGCACACCATAACCTAAGTGAAGTTATGGACACGAGGTTGAGGGCGGAGTTTGCAAAGGACTTGAGGGAGTGTAAATTTTCGAAAAATTGGCCGAATGTCGGACATGGTGTCTAGAAACGGGTTATGACTGGTGACAGGATTTGGACTAAGAAAGACTTTTGTCGAAATTAGTCCTGCCTCTCGCGTTATCTCTATCCCTAACTGGCCATGTTTTTCGATTTAACCAAGGCTGATTAATTGAAAATTTACACTTTATCGCGCGGGTCGCACGTCCATTGAACGATCGAAAATGCCAAGCTAGTGTACTCTATTTAAATCTTAAACGTACTTAATTAATTAGCGTAAATTTTTAAGTTGTAATTATTATGGTAAGTAGGTACGCGTATTTTAACACCGTACTCTTAGGTTTAAATGGCTCCGCCAAAGACCACATCCGGCAAGAAGAAAGCCCAACAGGAGTCAGAAGATGAGATGCTCCAAATGTTGGCGGCCCAAGTCGGTTGGGTTCAACCGCAGGACGACGCCCTCAATCCGGGGCCTTCTGGGGAAATTCCCTCTGCCCCATTTCTCTCAAGCGGTGATGACGTCGACCCCTTTTCAACTCCGACGCCCGGTACCGCTTCAACGGGAAGTACTCAGGCGTCTTCGACGGCCGATTCTATCATGTACAGCGCCCGCCGTAAGCAAAGGAGGGCCCCCACTGACCCCCAACCGAAAAAGACTCGGGGTCTCGTTAAAGGTGGAAAGGCGGAGAAAATTTGCAAGGCGACCGGGAGCAAGATCGCCTTGCCCTACGACGAATTCACCGGTGGCCCTCCCACACCTCAGCTAGCAAGTCTCTCGGCTCATAGCATTGGGTCGATTGTTCGTAACCGGGTTCGTATCACTGCCCCTACTTGGAGGGAGGTGCCGGATTCGGAGAAGGCGAAAGTCTTTAAGGATCTTTCGGTACGTAATACGTACAATTTTAGTTATTATATACTATTTTTAATATTAGTTATATATAATTTTATAATATATACGATTATAATTTCCAATTTATTTCTGATAGGAACAATTTGCGGTGGATCCGGATCCGGCGATGTTGAGGCATATCAACCAAACCGCCAACAACATCTTCAAAGATTGGAAGTACAGGCTCCATCAGTACTTCCGAACTAACGGTCCCGTGCCTCCCCCCCGAAGAGCTGCGTGGGGATAGAGAAGATGAGTGGGAGTGGTTGTGTAACCACTTTGCCGATGAGCAATTTCAGGTGTTAATTTACTTTTTTTATTTCAATTAAGATAATTGAATACTCTAAATTTTAGTTACTTATAAATTTTTTAATGATTTCATTATGTTGTCTAACAGAAATTCTCCGGTGTCAACAAAGCCAACCGGGGGAAGAAGGACAAGCACCATACTTCCGGCGCCAAGCAACTCATTCAAATTGCCAAGGAGCACAGGGATAAGGGCTCCAAACACCCTTATCTCGATGCAAGCGTAAGCGCGTACGTGACGCCTGGGCTCGATAATGAAGCGAGTCAACGCGGCGTAAGTCATATATATATATATATATGTGTGTGCGCTAATAGTTATAGTAATTATTATTTAAATATTATTTCATTATAATAAATTTATTATTCTTTTGTAGGCAAGAGTGATAGAGCGTGCGCAGGAAGAATTGGCTAACACTCAGCTTGCGTTCCCAGATGTGCCGCTAGAAGACCTGCCTCCTCTATCTGTGGAGAGCCAAATAGCAATTGCGGATGAGGTCTACGGTCGTAGAGCTGGCAAGGAGGTTAGGCACTTCGGGCCTAAGGTGGTTCGAGATTTGTCGACCTCTGAGTCATCATCTACGGGAGGTTCGGGGCGGCGGAGAAGTTCTCAAGCTGCGGCAGCCTATGAAGAGGCTCGAATCGCACGGGAGGAGAATATTGCCATGCGCCAAAGAATGGACCAGCAAGATGAGCGAATAGCCCAACTCATCGCCCTTATGCAACAAGCTCAAAGACAATGTCAACCTCCTCCGAACCCATTCCCCGACGACGACGACTCGGCTGGAGGCGGAGGACGAGGCGGCGCATCTGCTCCTCCAGTGTTTTAGCTAGCTAGTAGTTTATTATTTCGTTTCTTAATTTCCGCATTACGAACAATATTTTCATTTTTAATTATGGGTTTTTTCGATTATGTATGTACAAATTAATTTTAATTATTTTATTAATTTAGTGTATTTAATTAATTTAATTAATTTTTTTTCAATTAATATTAATAATATTTTTGAATTTAATTTTTTTTTAAAAATTAATTTTTCACTTAGACGACGGAGACATTAATCTCCGTCGTCTAAGTCCCTACATGGGCCACGGACGTTGTTAGCTTGTCCGTGGCCCAGGTGGTGACTTAGACGACGGAGAATTTAATCTCCGTCGTCTAGGTTACGACCTGGGCCACGGAGAAGCTAACAATCTCCGTGGCCCAGGTAGGAACTTAGACGACGGAGACATTTAATCTCCGTCGTCTAAGTCCCTACATGGGCCACGGACGTTGTTAGCTTCTCCGTGGCCCAGGTCGTAACCTAGACGACGGAGATTAAATTCTCCGTCGTCTAAGTCACCACCTGGGCCACGGAGATTGTTAGCTTCTCCGTGGCCCAGGTAGACACTTAGACGACGGAGATTAATGTCTCCGTCGTCTAGGTTACCACCTGGGCCACGGACGTTCTCCGTGGTCCAAGTGAACTTGGACGACGGAGATTAAATTCTCCGTCGTCTAAGTACTTAGACGACAGCACTTGGAGCACGTACCTTGGACGACGGATTTTCCGTCATCCAAGTACTTAGACGACGGAGACTGTCACTTAGACGACGGAAATTCTCCGTCGTCTAAGTCACTTTTTCTTGTAGTGAAGGCTTCTGAGGCGATCATAAAGGTTCGTCGCATCGGATCTCTTCCCCAACGGTGGTCACACACAAGCAAAATTAACCAAACAGGTGAGGACTTGGTTCAGATCAAGATACGTATTGATGTTATCATTGTTATGTTTGGAAATACCAGGAGCATTGATTCCCCGATCAAATATATGAATTTTAGATGGCCGTTCTTAGCTAAAGACGTATTTTCCACTAATATTATCTCTCGTGGCGAGCTGTTATTCAAGAGAATCGAGTATACACAGAGAATAGCCGAGTATCTTTCGGTCAGAATTTTCCGCGAAGATCCAGTCCCGGAAGATGAGCAACAATCTCTCATTGAAGAGATATTCTGGAGGGTTCAAGAAGATCTGGCACCTTCATAATCTACTGTTATTCTTGTGAAAATGGTGTTAAGAATCGACTGTTACCTTGACGCTGCTGCCGACGATGCCATAGCACAAATCAAGGGTTTAGAGAAATTGAGGGTTGACGATGATTGTTATAGCATGTGCTTGAAACTAGTAGAAGAGACGCCCTCTTGTGTTATTTGCATGGAGGATCTGATTGATGAAAAGCAAATGCGCCGCCTTCGACTCGTCAAGAAGAGAGAGGAGGCGAGTAACAAGCAGCAGCAGGGCAACAGCAAGAGGAGACAGTTGCTTGGTCGCAAAGCAGCAGCAGCCGCAGAAGCCAAAACTAGGAGCAAGAGCAGCGGCTTCTAGGGTACTGTTTCGCTTGCCCTGCTCACACCATTTCCACGGAGATTGCATCGCTAAATGGCTCAAAACCAATCATGTCTGTCCCCTCTGCCGACGCATGGTGGGTCAGCCGTCAAAACGCTCACAATTTTCTGAGTTCTGTTGCGGAGTGGGGATTGATAAATATTTTTATGTATTCTTTTAAAATTATGTGGATTAAACGACTCCAGTATTATTTTTTTATTACTTTCTATTTCACTCTTTCATTTTTTTAATAAATTTTATATTATTAATATATTTAATTAAATAAAATAACAGGAGGCTCGAAATGAAAGTTTCCTTTTCGCATCTGCATGGAGAGAAAATCTTCGTACATGAAATAACGATTTGCTAGATACTCGACATAAAAATAAATTTAAAAAAATGAACAGAATCTTCTGTTTTAAAATTAAAATCAAAGAAAGACGACTTATACACTTATTAGTTATTACAGTGACTAGCTAGTGAGTTGGATGGTGTCATATTGGTGGTGTACTACGTCAACGTACAGACATATATAGCGAATTTATGTAAACTTCATATGATCATTTCCCTTTTCATCAATATAATCTTAAAATTACAATGGGCGATGATTCCAACTAGTCTTTCCAATTACACCACCTTACTAGTTACGTACTACGTTACTCTGATGAAAACAAAGCTAACACTACTTTGGTGAAAACAAAGTTGATTTTGGAATTCTTCTGGGTTATGTTTGGATCAATTGGATGGATGAGTTTTAAATCTCATTGTGAATTTTAAATGATGAAAATTATAATTTTATTGTTTAGATTTTTAGTAAATCAGTTTTCTCCTGGTGTTTAGATAGTCACAGATTTTTAAATAATATTGTTGAAATTTGATAATTTAGTGAGAAAGAATAAAATTTAAGCGAGGTGGCCGCTGACTATATCTTCTCTTCCTCCTTCATTCGGCGTTTGAAGTTCAATCTCTCCATCCATAAATCCCTCTATTTGTTACTCGACTTCAATTTCCATTTTCCTGATTGTCTCGTGCAAGTGCATGGGTATTGTGCAAGGTAATCTGGACTTGAGGAATGAGGATGGCGACGGAGTGGAACTAGTATAACCCTCTTGGAAATCAGGCCTAGCTTCAATGTGTCAGGTGGTTTATGAACGCCATATAGTTTTCTTCTTAAATATTATTCTACTTAGGACATTTCTAATGGAGAAGTTTTATAATGGAATTTTATACCTATTATGATACCTTAAAAGGATACTATTCATATAAGACTTGGTTCAACTCTAATGGTAGAGGTTCTGGCTTAAAGTCCTAAATTTATATATTCGATTTTTCTTTATTTTGTGTTGTCCTAACTAATAATTTATATATGTAAACAATTCTTGTATATGATAAATAAATATAATATTAATTTAAAAAAATTAATTTTGGACTCCGTATACATTATCCACAATCGGATATGATTTTGATTGATATGTGTCGGTGCATAGGATTGTAAATTAAATTATGCATAGATATGATAACTTATCACAAATCGTCGCAGATTTTGCGCAACACGTGTTAATGTCTAATTCGTTGTCGAGATTTCGTTATCATCCACGTGTCAATTTCTATTTTCGAAGATCATGTTGATCTTCTATAACAACGGAGTCATTCACTCCTTCATACTCACCAATTCACAAACACTCATCCTCCCTCAACAAATAGTGGTTTCTAAGTTATTGTTTCATACTTTGAGTTTTGTTTTCCGCCATGAATAGGTTGTAGAAACTACTGAAGAAGAAGGAAGAAGAAAATGTACCGAGAAGCAACAATAAGCCCTCTTGATGTCTGCGGCAGCCAACCAAGTGAAGATGATGGAAGAAGATGAAGCCTCACAATGGGGTGGTCTTATTAAGGGCCGAAGTACATACTAAGGGATCTGGAAATGATGGATCAGCCCTTGAAAACTCTATATTTCACTGAACCGTGTAGGTTTGACGACGACACATTTCGAAGGCGCTTCCATATGCGACCTCATCTCTTTGACAAGATGATGCGTAGCGTGGCCAACCACGACCCGTACTTTGTACAGACTATGGAAGCCACCGGCAGACTCGGTCTTTCCATCGAACAGAAGCTAACATGTGCTACGAGGATGCTTGCGTACGGTCTACCGGCTGACTTGACCGATGAGTTCCTTGATATTGCTGAATCCACCGCTCTTGAAGTGTTGGATCATTTTACAAGAGCTATATGAGTTATGTACCGTAAAGACTATCTTCGCAAACCAACTGCGGAAGATCTACAGAGGTTGACAGACAAAGCTGCAGATCAGAAATTTCCATCTATGTTGGGTAGTCTTAACTGTATGCATTGGCAGTGGAAAAATTTCCCCGCTGCGCATGCCGGGCAGTTTCAAGGTCACAAGGGAAAACCTACAATTATCTAAGAGGCAGTGGCTTCGTATGATACTTAGATTTGGCATATATATTTTGGACTTCTAGGTTCTCTCAACGATCTCAATGTCCTGGGAAGGTCACCATTGTTCGATGAGGTATGCAGAGGTGAAGCTCCTCAAGTGGATTTCAAAGTGGGCAACAGTACATATGATCAAAGTTATTATCTGGTGGACGACATCTACCCTAATTGGGTAACTCTTGTCAAAGCCATAAAAAATCCTACCACTCCGGTGATAAGACACTTTATAAGGATGCAAGAGGCGTTCAGGAAAGACGTGGAGAAAGCATTTGGTATTCTCCAAGCGCGTTTTGCAATTGTGAGGGGTCCAGCTCGTTTGTGGAGTAGGGAGAGCCTACAATACATCATGATGACGTGCATTATTTTGCACAACATGATAGTAGAAGATGAGCGCGACGAAGAAGAGCAATATGAATTTAACTTGGACGACATCCCAACTCATCCAAAAAGAACTGATATATATGATAAACTGAGTTATGATCATGAGGTGGAACATGATCCCCAAGAAATGCATGCATTTGTACGTGGTCGTTACAAGAAGATTCGATGTCCAGTGATATCTGCTTCACTAAGAGCGGATTTAGTGGAACACGGTTGGATTTTGAAGAAGTGGAGAGAGCGCAACAATGGCTAACTGGTGTCGCAATCATGTGTCAATAATTGACATTGTTTGCCATAGTGTTGTTGTTTGCATTTAATATTGTGTGTGCTTGTAAGCATTTAATTTTGTGTGTGGTTGTAAGCATTCAATTTTTTGTGTGCTTGTATGAATTTGATTTTGTGTATGGTTTTAAGTATGTAATTTTTTGTGTTGTTGTATGAATTGAATTTACAAGACCATAAATATAACAAATAAGGACTTACCATTTTATTTAAAATGAGGAAATAGATTACATAATTAATTAAAAACAACAATTTAAATTAAGCAACAACATAAATTAAGCCTCAAGTAACATCATAAATGAGATTGAACTTGTTCTCACGCTTGATCATTATTAGGATACCACTCCGTTTGGTCGAGCGGAAGGTAGGGGGAATATCTTGATCCGCCATGAGGAGGTGTAGATGCTTGAGGGGTACGTACGGAATGGCCGGAAAGATGAATTTTGTGCCATTTTCACTTCCTCTCGCTCAAGTATCATTTTTTGTTTCCTCTCCCAATACCCTATTTTACAAGGTGAAAATGTAGTATGATCCACTATCATTGTGCGAGCATCTTCATCCCTTTATGAGCTGCCATAGCCTCTTGATAGAGTTGTTCCCTTCGTGCATGATCTCTATTATTTTGATCGGCAAGCCTTTTCATTTGATTATGAATACTCATTGAAAACTCTTGATTACCTTTTTTTTCGCCTTGGCCGCTTTTTGTCCCATTGAACGATCTTGCCTAGCTCTTGATGGCATGCTTGGAGTTGACACATTTCCGGGCGAATCGTTATCATCTAAGTTGATAGACGTCTCATAATTTGTGGTATCCCCTTCCATTGATGGCGGATTAGAAAATTTTGCTATATCCTTCAAGATATCCCAACAATGCAAAAATCTGAAATGCTCTCCATGGGATTCATCGAAGTAATTCGACTTGGCATTCCTTATCTACAAACAATTGAAATAAACATAGTAGTGGTTATTTATTTTAACTATATTTTAAGCGACTAGGAATAATTAATTTCAACTATATTTTTATTATAACGAATAAAAATACTTACATCATCAAGATCATTTTTGCCACTCTTATGACTCGCAATGGCTTCGTTTAATGCTATGCGCCATCTCATGCATGCGGGATTGATCTTCTTCCATCGAGACTCAACACTTGAAGCGGTTCGCTTCGGTGCACTGGGTGGCTTTATACCTTCAAAATACTCAGATATACGATCCCCCAAGGTTCTGCTCGATTGATTAGTATCGATGGCGACGTCTTCACCAATACTCACAATGGCGATGCACAAAGCCTTATTTTTCTCCTCTTTTCAATTTTCTGATCGTGGTGCCCGTGGTTTTTGTGCCCCTTTCTTTGGACCCATGGTGCTTAAAAAAGAAATTTTGCTATATGAATAAAAATGACGGGAGGAAGAAATGTTAGAGAGGATGTAAGAAATGGTGTGGAATGAATGAAATTTTGGGTTGGTATTTATAGAAGAAATGTAGATTTACTGTAGCAACAGGCAGAAAATTATTCAAAAAAATTTAATTATTTTTTTGCCACTTTTCTTACCGTTATATAAAAAATCAAAATTAGTTTAAATAAGAACCATCGATTAATTAGAAACCTATATCTTGAATCGTGGAATCAAAAACTAATTTAGATTAATAGAAAAATAATATATCTAGTGAGTTGAATTAAAGCCGTTGATTTCAAATGAAATCAAATACAAGCCGTCCGATTTTTTGTCTGTTGGAATGCAAAAGAGAGCAACAGCTCTCTCCTCCTCCCACGTGCTTGGGACAGACGCGGGCCCAGCCTTACCTCACCTTCTCCTTTTTTTCGTGTGTTGCACGTCGCCCACTCCTCCTCTTCTTGTTTTTTTTCCGCGTCGCTGCTCCTTTCGATCTCCCTCTCTCGCGTGTCTTCTCCCTCTCTCCTTGGCATCACAACCTCATTAGTCTCAAATATGAGATGCGTCTTAAATCGGGTCTCAAAATAAGACTTGGGTCTAGATTTTTAGAGTTTGGGACCTTACTTTTTTACTATTAGAGAGCAAAAAATCATCTTGAGTCTAAAATTATAGGATTTAGGACTCATTATTGAAGATGGCCTTAGTAGATGGTTATGACAATATAACTGTGGATAAATTTCCTTCATTCAATTCCTCTGTGTGATCATCCCCTGGTCATGCGAGTTGTACGCTGTGTAGTATCAATGGATAGACTAAACTATGTGTGGTAACTGGTATATAAATAAAATAATAAGGCTGCTACTCTTTACTGATCGACCGAGTTCACTCTTTTAGGAATTTGGGGCTTGAGCCTAGCTTTTAATTAGCTTTGCTTGTGAAGTTGGACTGTTTGAGTAGCTACTCGTTTTCTGCTGCAGTATAACCACATGTGGTTTGGGAATTCATTGAATATTTGCGAGTTTAGTACAATTTATTCTTAATAAAAATAAATAAATAAATATAAATTGGTTAAAGTCATTATAAAAGTTGGGATATTAGCTTTTGACGCTGAAAGTTGGGACATGCAAGTTTAAATTTAAATATGTAACTCCATCTCAATCTCGATCAGCACATAAAACAGCTCACTCCTAAAGTTCCTCCGCTGGGCCCAAGTACACCGCGGGACGAGTAGAATTGTAACAGCCGATTTACCACATTTTACATTTCAAACATCAGCCGTTCCTACCATCCAACGGTTCAAATTGGAAATGAAAACTTCACCGTTGTGAATCGAGCTTTCAGATATAAACCCCTTTTTCAATTTTGTTCTGTAGTCTCATCATTCTCTTCAGGAACACAAACACTACAGAAATCAAAGAGAGAAAAGAGAGAAGCTTTGGGACGACAAAGTCTTGGAGTCAAAACCAGAAGTGAGATTTTGGTCCTTGTTTAACCCAAAAATCTCTTAGCTGACTTGAGAGATTTCTCAAACTGTCTTTTTTTCTCGATTGTGCTTCGTGCGCTGGCGTGCCACCATCTCACGACGGAATGTTAATTTGTAGGATAGCGGCGACTGACTTCTTGACTAAGCGATTTAGACGAAGAGAGCACTAACCTCACTTGAATGGATCCTTCTTGCTGACCTAGTACTTTTTGGTTTCGTGTCTCTAACTGAGCCACGGAAATCGATACTCTACACTCCTCCTGGTGTAAAGCAGAGCAATCCCCTTGACCGAGTGTCGGGAACACTGGGTGTTTGCTTCCTTGAATCTAGAAACTCTCAATATTCCTATTGACAAGATTCTTGATCGCCGGTTGCAGGTTTTTGCGTCCTTGAATCGTAAAAGTCTCACGCTTTTCGGGTGACAACTCTCGTGATCGTTGGTTGCAAGGGTTTTCTCGTATAGAGAATGATAGTTTGCTGAGAGCAAAATATGAATCTGATCGAGGATCATTTCCAAATCGCTTTCCACTTCTTTATATAGAAGCTCGTAGCCGTATTCCACTTTACTTGGAACTCTTCTAATATCAGTAATTAGACTTTTAATACAACTCTAGGTGCTCATAGAGATCATCCGATATTTATAGATATATCTTATAAAAATCCTAACCATTATAGGAAATGTTGTATAAAAAAGAAGCCGCGTGAGTCAGCTATCCATAGTGTTTTCATTAATCCCATTTTGACCTGGATCTAGAATATCTCGTTCATCCCGCTCGCCAGACTTGGTCTCCAAAGTCCAATAGAAAATATTTATTTCGGGCCCAAACATTTTCCCTCAAGCCTTAAGATTAAATTCATGCAATCGAAAAGGCTTGAATTACCAAATGACATGCCGATTATACCAAACGGTAACTTTCTGCACAAGCGCCACGTCGTCTCTTCTTCCCTGAAAAGTTGCGCCTCTTGACGTCATATAAAGTACAAACCTACGTCAAACTTTTCTTCCAACACAAACTCCTTCTTTATTCAAACTTTAAGCTTCCTCCAAAAACCAAGTTTTCCCCCCTTTGCGCCATCATCAATCTCTAGTCATTCAGAATGCCGCCTCACAAACAAAAATTCCCAGAAGTCACCAAAACTGAGGCAAATCGTCTTCCCGCCAATATCTGCATTGTGACCGCTCACAAACTACCAAGTGCTACTCTCACTCTTAGAGTTACCTCTAAGGGCAGCAGCCGCCTGGGCCCCTTCATCAAAACTCCGATTAATGCAAAGATTTTCCCTGTGCTCTGCCATCCTTATTGCAATTCGGCACTGATTTTCCACGACAACCCGAAAGCAAGCCCCATAAGATGGATGAAGAAGGATACCCTTTGCTCAATTGGCAAATGGCCCAACACCTCTGAGAAAGACCGTGCCTGGTATATCAATCACCGGGAACTGGACCTGATTCGATGGCAAATATCCGATATTGATCACCTACTTGATCTTTGCTTCGTACTTCCCAGCGGTGGAAGTCGCGCTCCCTTCGCCACCGCCATGTGCTTCTGGGATTCGGCTTGCAATTACTTTCGCCTGCCATGTGGCGACGTAAGTATCACTCTTCTTGACCTTTACGTTATATTTGGAATTTCCGTCGCCTATCCCATCTGAAAACAAGGCAATCATATTGAGTGTACAATTCATGCCGATCCTCAATGCCCAGCTTCATACTCTGCTTGGACCAACGCCTTTATCAATGACCAGACCGATGAAGGAGGGATCGCCTTTCTTGAATTCTGGCTGTCCAAGTACATCTTTTGCTCTTCTTCTCAGAAGGTAAACAAATGCTGGACCAACCTCGCAGAGCGTCTTTTCGAAGGAACGAAACTAGGTCTTGCGAAATCTATCCTCGCCAGCATTTATCGTAGCTTAAGGTGGGTTGTGCTCTCGTGACTCGACTTCAACCAACCAGGACCACTCTAGATGGTAGAGCTATGACTTCGAATGTACTTCCCTATTTTCTGTCATCCCAAAATCCTACCATTCGAGAGTGACCTAATTTTGGGGAAGACTCTGGCGACCACTAACTCCTTTGACTGGTGAACGTACCAAACATGCTTCGCTACCTTTTGCTCGCATTCAGAATTTCCTAAGGCTGCAGTCGATGTCATCTTAAGCCGCAACTTCCCTAAAGACCTCGATACTGGCTTCCATCCTTCGCCAGAATAAGACAACCTGGCGAGAGTCATTTTTCTCCAGTGCAACACCTGTGGCGACCTACCGGTTCCTGATCCTTCAACTCTTGGTTATGAACTATATGCCCCGAACCATTTCGTCAGGCAACTTGGGCTATCTCAGCGTGCCCCCATGCCTCTTATTTGCTCGGTGAACCGCTACAGTATTTGGTGAGCCACCTCTAGTCCTGACCCTGCTGATCTGACCGATGGTCACTATGGTTTCCCCTTGGTGATGCTTCCTGAGCCAACCTTGAGCATCCTATTGCACCATCTCTTCACGTAAATACCCACTATTTGGCCTGAAAAACCAACTTCTGGGATGGGATCAGACGTAAGCCACCACTGGCCTTATTCGTCGTTATCTTCCGTAACTTTGGGAAGCATTTTGTGGATAACTTTGACCGGCAACTGCTATGCATGGCCCATGAGGATACTGATGATACTCTTTGGCCAATGGTACTTTTTAATTAATTTCTTGTTAACTTCTTGCCACAGATGTTAGCAATATCGTTACATTCTTCTAACCCATTCTCCTTTTTCTGGATTTGAACAGTACTCTAAAGATACTGGAGCCCAGGCCACAACTGGTGATGAAGTTCCTCGCCAGAGAATGGAAGAAGAACAAGAAGAACTCCCTTGTACTGTAAGTATTTCATTCTCTGAGCACCTCACTATTTTAAACCTTCAAATATTCTCATTATCTTTATTCATTCCAGCGGTCTCGTAAGCGGACTCGCACCAACTCAACCACTGATGGCTCACACAAACGCAAGCATCATCGCCATGAGGCTATCATTGAGGATAATTCAGAAGAACAAGTGAGGCCAAACGAACTTCCTCGCCAAACCTCAATTGTGCCAACCGCTCTGGTGGAAACAACAACTCTCCCTCCATCATGAAAGGTTCCACCTGTCATAGTTGTTCTGTCCTTACAGACTGACAACACCTCTGTCGTGCAACCACATGAGTCGGTTGGAACCCAACTCTCACCTTTGCCAAAGGTAAGATCATTTAATCGTTTAGCATCCTGGACAACTTTTAGTTTACATCATTCCTCTTTAAATTGTCATTTGTCCTTAGAACTCAATCGTTGTTAATAAGGAAAGTGTCACTCTTGATGTCGAAGCTGCTACCACCGAGAATTCTCCTAGTCCTCAGGTGAACATCTCGAGCCCGTTCATCTCTGAATCCGCTCCAGATGCCTGATTTCCCCTCTATCAATATTTCCTTGATTTTGCTGAGGACTCCGAGGATCAAACCGCCACGAATGAAGGCGTTGCTGCTTCCTTCTCCTATCATTCTTTGCATTACACATTGGGGGAACAGCTAACCATGGCCGAAGGGCGTAAAGTGCCTATCTCTCGCAGAGAATTTTCAAGCGAACATTTCGCACTGGAACAACGAGTACGTGACATTCTGCACTCGCCTGAATCACATATGGTTGGGAAGCCTAAGGTATGCTAGTATGATAACCTTTTTTCATTTTAAACATTGCATCCACCTTTATCTAAATCACGTAACTCAAACAGAATTTCTGGCCTAAAACCTCTTCTACCGTTTCTGGTGCTCAGACTGTTGTACCTGAACATTCAACTCCCCTGGCACTAGTCAAAACATCTCCAAGCCAACAAGAAGCGTCTCCTTGGGCCTCTTCATCTTCATGCTTGGCCAGCCAAGTCGTCGCTCTTCGTGACCAAGATTTGAGTTTGGAAGAACTGTTTGCCAGAATTGAAGTCTTAAGTCCTTTTTTGGCTAACATTGCTATTACTCTCTCCTGAGCCGTACTTAAAGAAGTCTCCTAGGCCAAGCTAGATTCATTCAAGGATATCAACGATTCCCTGGACAAAGTCAAACACCTGGGAAAGACTGCCCCTGACGAACTCCTTGATACTATCTTTGAGTTCGATGACCTAGGAAAGACCTGGATGAGAGTTTTTACTGCTACGACTCAATGTATTATTCCTCCTATAAAGGTCATTCTCATTCTCTACTGCTTTTCATATCTTCCAAAGCCTTCTTTTTCGATAAAGTCCTTTTCTCTATGTTTGCTCTGGTTTTTACTTCAAAAGAAACCTCCAGATATAATCCTCCCATACTAGAGGCTTTAGATAGTGATATTCATGTCCAAACCTGGACTAGTGATACGCGACTTTGCAACCATTAAATTAACACTTAACACTTAACAAAAACGCATAAACAATTAAAACCCTTCTTTGTTGATGTAGCATTGGTAAATAGGGTATCGTTCTTAACCGGGGATTGAGGGTGCATGCATATTTACGCTATGGTTTAAAAGGGGGGTTTGAAAAGGGTTGTTTATTATCTACGAAAATGAAGACAAGAAAATGGCATAGCAAACACATCGTTGGCTTCTAAGTTCTAACATGCTTAAACTCATAGACAAGCAAAACAAACAAGAACATAGAATCCTAAACATGCTTACTAAAACCGAAAAATAAAGTCTAGTTATATATATACACATTGATAAACTCATCATACTCACCTCATTCCTTTATAACCTAATCATGTTATATGAAACCTATTTAAAATCTAAGCCTTTACTATGTTGTTCATGCATTTTTCGAATGACAATGTTTTCGAACCAAGAACGCTCGCATTCTAGACATATCATAACCTAAACCAAGAACGCTCGCATTTAAGTTAAGCATTAAGCATAGAAAATACATGCATAGCAAAGAACTCAGATTCGAAATAAATCACAGAAACATGCTAGAATTACATAACCATAAACTCTTATTTAAACTCTTCCTTAAAAATCAATTGTTCATACAAAAAGAGAGTAGAAGGGGACATGTTACACATTTTGGTCGTGAACGCAGTTGCAAAATATGTAGATGGCCTTCTAGTGGATGGAGAGTAACCTTCGGAACGCCTAAGTTGCTCTTGTGGAGGATGGTGTTTGTTGGAGTGTGGAGGGAGTTCGGCTTCTTGACGAATTCTTGATCTTGGAGGAGACAAAGTGTTTAAGGACAGGGACTCGGCTGTATGATGAGAGATTATTGAGAATGAGTCGAGCTCCCCAATTTATAGAAGAAGATTAGGATTTTTCCTACCAAAATAAGACTTTCCTTATGTACCCGGGTAAATCTGACAGTCTGTCTTCAAACGCGTTTTCCCGGAGTTTCAGATCTTGGAAAATTCTGATTCTTGTTTCATTAGAAAGCTTATTCAAAGGGCTATAAAATCTATATAAGGAACTCCATATTTGGAATTAAATTGGATTTACTACGGATTTTAGAAGTTAAGTGATCTGGCTGCCCTGTTTTCTTCTTCTTCAAGGAAAAGGAAATCTTCATATCTTCAAATCTTGCCTTCCTTATTCCCTAATAATTCTTGGCCGAATCTATCATATTCTTGCACATATTTTGGCCCTCAAATCAGGTCTGAAAATTCATATAATATCTCCCAAAATTCGTCCATTATATGCTCCATATATTCCGCCATATTTGCTCTCTCCTGGGTCGCGCGGGAGAAATGTCTTCATCTTTTTGTGCACCATATTGGTATCCATTTCATTTGGCATTTGGTTTCCAATTCTTGACACCATATGGGAATGCATTTTAGTAACCATTTGAAGACCATTCCTCGGACCATTTCTTCTCCGAAATTAGGAACTTCCTCCTTAGCACGCTTTTAGCTCCAAATCGCCTCCTTTATTATTTTCTCCTTTATTTCTACCTAAAAGCATAAAGTAAGTAAGAAATGATAGTACTAAGGTCAAAAAAAAGCTAAATATAAAGAGAAAGACGTTAAGAATCAAGCATAAAATACGTAGATCAACTAGATAGTGATATCTATGTCTAGGTGATTCCTTGATGGAGTCACCCTAAGTATATACAGGTTGACAAAGTCTAAACGCTGGGGATGACTTCTCTCTGGCTTCCTCGCCAGCCACTAGTCCGTTTTTCTGTGTATGGAGGCTGTAGGTCCTATGAATGCGGAGGTTCTGGAGAGGAACGACAAAGAGTTCAACCCGGGGTAAGGAATCACACGCCAACTTGCTTTTAACAGTCTTTTTGGGTTGCTGAACTGGCTTTCTTGGGGCTTCAAATCCTCTTTATTTTGTCTCTTGAGGTCCGATCAATGTATGCATATTTCATATGTGTACTCAGGGACTGGTTATCAACTATTTGAGGATTTGGAGGAATATACTGTATTTTTTCCTTTTTGTTTCTGTTGCTAATCATAGCCTATCATCGTATGGTATCGGAACTTAAGGCGCAAAGCCTTTGTGTTCTTGTTTCAATGTAATCTGTTTGTATTCAACGCAAAGAGTTTCTTTCTGCAAACATTTTTCGTATTGATTTATCAAGCACAGTTTGTACATGAATTTGGCCACAGAAGTTGGCGAGCATAGACTAACAACTATTGACAACAGACTTAGCTATAGAAATTGGCCCAATCTTGGAAAAATAAAACTAAAAAAAAATTACTACCAAAGATAGTCACCTAAACTGGCCGCTAGAGAAGTCTCTATGTTATGCTCCTTTAGTCCATTTAGGCGGGGACTTGTTTCGGAGCCTTCATGGACTGAATTACTCTGTTGCTGGTAGGTTGTCGTATTTCCAATCCGGCTGTAGATATGGTTTGAGAAAATGACCATTGATGGGGTTGGCATGAACTATACCATCTCTATCACACATGCGCACAGTCCTTCTTCCGAGAAGGCGGTCGATGATGTAATGACCTTCCCACTTTTCAAACCATTTGCCTCTGCCCTTGATCTTCTCGCCAATGGGTAGTATTACGCGCCAGAATAAGTCTCCTTTTGCAAAGATTTTTCTCCTTATGCATCTGTCATATGCACTTGATACTCTTCTTTTCTCCGCACAAAGGTTGTCATAAGTTGTTAAACGCCGCTCGTCTAAAACCTCGAGTTCCTGCCACATTGCTTGTACATAATCGTCGCCAATCAGGTTATGTTGTTCCATGATCCGCATCGACTTAAAGTTGATTTCCAATGGTAAAACTGCGTCGTGGCTGAACATTAGTGCATAAGGAGTCGTACCAGTGGGGTTTTGTTTGCTCGTTCGATATGCCCATAATGTATTAAATAAATCTTCGTTCCATAAGCGGACGTTGTCGGCAAGCATTCGCTTTAGGATATGAATGATTATCTTGTTGCTCGCCTCAGCCTGACCGTTTGATAAAGCATAATACGGGGTACAATGAAGAAAATATATTCCCAAGTCTTTCATTAACTCTCTAACCTCGCCCGACATGAAAACTGCCTCTCTGTTTGACACAAAGCATTCTGGAATGTCAAATCTATAGATGATATCCTCAAACAGAAACTGGCGAATATCTTTCGCGGAGGCCACTCTTAAAGGCCTAACTTCTACCCATTTAGTGCAAAAGTCAGTCGCAACGATGATAAACTTGTGTCTTTCGAATGAATGAGGATGAGTCATTCTATTTAAGTCCAAAGCTCATCCTTGTGCTAGCCAAGGCTTGATGATTGGTTGTATAGGGATATTGGGCATATGGCTAAATGGACCATGTGCTTGACATTCTTCGCAACCCTTGGCGAACGTATTACAATCCTTGACCATTCCTGGCCAATAGGTACCATGATGTCGTAATAGTTATCTCATCTTTGGACCGGCCTGGTGTGCTCCTGTTGCCCCTAAGTGTACTTCTCTCATTATCCACTTGGCGTCACGTCCGTACACATATCGTAATAATAAACCTTCTTCTCCTTGTCGGTACAACACATCATCTTTGAGAACGTAGTTGAGGGCTAAAAACCTGATCCGCTTATTAGTTGGTTCATTTGGATTCTGGAGATATGTGATGATAGACTGCCTCCAGTCTACATCGATATGATCGAGAGTTTCCACATACCACTCGTTGTTGGCTTCTTAGAGAGCAAAGAAAGAAGGAAGTGTACATTGTTCTACTTTTAGGATCCGTTCCCGTATTCCATCCTGAAGGCTGACTCCCATTGCTAATTGTGCTAATTCACTGGCTGCATTGTTCTCCTCATGAGGAATATAACTCAATTCTACTTCAGTAAACAACTTGAGTAATCCACAGGCTCGCTTGGCGTATGGTTCTAATATTGGTCGTACTTTATACATTATCTCAAGTTGCCTGATCACCAACAGAGAATCCCCATATACGTGCACATCTGTAATTTCCATATCTAGCAAGAGTTTCAAGCCAATGATAAGTTCCTCGTATTCTGCTTGGTTATTTGTACATTGAAAATCCAACCTGAAGGTGTATGATAAGGTCTGCCCTCGTGGGGTAATTATCGTGATTCCTGCTCCTGCCATAGTACTAGTACTTGATCCATCAAAGTATAAGCTCCATGAGGCAAGATCAATACGGGCTAAGTCCAGTTCGGGACCTTCGCGAGCACTGATCATCAGATGGTAGGCAAGAAAATCAGCCACTGCCTGGCCTTTGACTGCCTTTTGTGGCACATACTGTAGTGAAAATTCAGAAAGTGCCAAGATCCATTTCCCGATTCTGCCTCTCAATATGGGCCTTGATAACATATACTTCACCAGATCAGTCAGAGAAATTACGCTTGTGGTGAAGGATAGCATATAGTGCCTCAACTTGCATCCAGAGAAATACAAGGCTAAGCACAGTTTCTCCATTGGCGAGTATCGTGTTTCACATTCTGTTAACGTGCGACTAAGATAAAAAATAGCACGTTCTACGCCCGTTGTATCATCTTGAGCTTGTAAACTCCCCACAGAATAGTCTATAGCTGATATATACAGTTTAAGCGGGACCCCTGGTCTTAGCGGGACTAAAACTGGTGGGTTTGCCAGATATGCTTTGATGATATCAAAAGCCTCCTGATGAACAGGCTCCCATACAAAGTCTTTTTGGTTTTGCAGCTTGAGTAAGTGTGAAAACGGCTGTGTTTTCCTGGCTGCGTTTGCAATGAAGCGCCTAAGGAAGTTTATCTTTCCTAACAGTCGCTGCAATTCTTTCTTATTCTTTGGTGGGATAGCATTCAGAACTGCTTCATTCTTATCATTTGGGACTTCAATTCCCCATTGATGGACCAAGAAGCCCAAAAAGTCTCCCGCTTGTACTCCGAATACACACTTAGCCGGGTTCATCTTCAATCGATGTTGTCTCATATGAATAAACACCTGTTTTAGGTCTATGACATGATATGTTTTGCACTTTGTCTTGACTACCACGTCATCAATATAAACTTCCATGGATTTTCCTATCAGCTCATGAAATATTAAATTCATAGCTCGTTGATAAGTCACCCCTGCGTTCTTGAGTCTGAATGGCATATCCACATATTCAAATACTCCTGTAAAGCCTGGACACCAGAACACTGTTTTATGCCTATCTCCTTCTGCCAATGGAATTTGGTGATATCCAACTATCCCGTCAATGAATTATAACATCTCATGGCGTGCGACTGAATCCACCAACAGATCTGCTACTGGCATTGGGTATGCATCTTTAGGAGTTGCGTTATTGAGGTCTCGGTAATCAACACACACTCGCATCTTTTCATTTTTCTTCTTTACTGGCACTACATTTGAAAGCCACTCATTGTATTTGTCTACTCTGATAATGCATGATTTAAGCATTTTTTTTAATCTCTTCCTTGACTAGGATTGCTGTTTCTGTATTCATACGACGCATTTCTTGCTTTACCGGCTTCTTGCCTTTCAGGATAGGTAAGTTATGGCATACCAGGTCTGGCGACAGACCTGGCAAGTCTTCGTATTTTTCGGCAAAACAGTCTGTGTATTCTTTCAACAATTCTATGATCTTTTGACGGTCTTCAGGTTCCAGGAAGGTACTGATAGCCACATTCATTGGCTCGTCCGGAGTCCCAAGATTAATATTTTTAATGGGATCCTTAACTTTGGGAGGTGTATCGTCTAATACTGCTGGCGCTAATTGGATTTCCTTCTTTTCATCTGACTCATGTAATATGTCATGATCCACATATTTCAATGCTGCAATCATCAGAATACTCTTGAGGGCTCGATTCTCCATTAGAAAATTGTGGAATCTGTCATACAGGGAAAAGTAAGCCTCGATCTCTATACTTGATAGAGACCCTATCATTGGGATGATTTGGGTGGTAGCTCAATAGTATAAGGTCAACGACCGTCTTCGCCTACTTGGATTATACCCTAGTGAGCTAATTCAGAGGTCGTAACTCCAACCGGGCGGCCCTTGTTATCTACGCCACATACCTCCAGTGGCTGAAGGTCACTGTTGTAATAGCTGACTTCTATGGTATTGACAGAGACGGAATAAGGATAAGGGTCATCGTCTATAACCTCCGCCTTGCCTGACTTCATATTCCAAAATACCATCTACTGATGAAGAGAAGATGGTATACAATAGCTTCTATGAATCCAGTCGCATCCCAAGATCGTGTTGTATGGTGCTGTGCATTCTGCCACGAAGAATGTGTATGTGCTTGCAGCTAGTCCTACTTGCACATATATGAAAATAATTCCCAAAGTCTTTGAAATATTTCCTTGGAAGTTTCGAACATTCAGGGTTGTTTCTTAGATAGTGGACTTAAGAATGTCTAATAGTGTCATCACTTTGACGGTGGTAATGTTGACAGCTTCCCCTGAATCCACCAAAAGCTTATTGATTTGGACACCTTGGATTTTTCCTGTGACATATAATGGCCGCATGTGCATGGCCATGTTTAGGGTGGGCTTCATGAATGTCATGTATCCCTTTTTTAATGATGAGTCAACCTCTGACTGTTTGGCGAGCGGCTGCCGATCGGATGTTGTAGTGTCCTCTTATGTGGTCGCCAAATTGTTCACACTTTTTATCATGGTACTATCGACTTCTGTCACTTTTGTTTAAGGTCTTACAAATTTGGAGGGTAAGACAAATACCATATTGACATTAATATCTACCTCATCCTCGTATTCTTGCATGGCATCATCATCGTCTTCCCCGTAGTCGACTAATTCCTCATCATCGTTGCCCTCAAGGCCTTCTTCAGTCTCCTCAGCCTTCTTATCTGCCTCATCAGTGACATCCAAGGGGGTACCATGCTGTTCTAAAACCTCAGGGATAGGTTCCAACGTAGTTGGTTGAAACAGACCAGAACTCTTCGTTTTAGAAGTAGGAAAAGACTTGAGTAAGCTAGCCTTTTTCTTCCTTTCTTCTTCAATTAAAGGCTTTGGTTTCCAACGGAAACCCATTGTTTTGCTCATTGTTACATGACCTTGTGTGATTTCCCTCGTTCGCTGAGGGCTCTTTATTGGTCGTATAGTTTCCTCTTCAAAGTGAAGCCGTTGCCTAGCTGTTCTGTGTCTCCTTGGTTCATGGTGAACCTCAGGTATATGCTCTGGTGTCTTCTGGCTGGCCCATAAATCTGGATTACGATCGAAGATGTTGGGCCTGGCTGTTCGGATTTTAGGTTCGCGTGATTTCTTTCAAAACACAATCAAGGGATTAGCGGCCAAGGCATTCATACACCTCTACAACTGTTCTGGGGTATACTTCAATTGTTCTTCCTGTACCAAACCCATCTCTAATGCCGCCAAAGCTCTCTTAGCTTCTCCAAAACACCGTTGCAAGTTGCGTCTCCTGCTCGGAGTCACCTCTACTGTTTTTCCTTTCTCCTTCATATACCATACATTTTCCTTGGTGATGTTTCTTGAAGCAGGTGGAATGTATGGCTTGGCGAGTATATTAGCTGTGGCTACTTCGGATTTCTCTGACCAGCCAGACTTCTCTATAGCTCTTTTTCGTTTGAAATCTTGAGAAGTCTTTTGATTCAGATCCCTTGGGCTGCTTAGCTGATAGTGTTCTGGTGTTGAGATCAGTTCCGGATAGTTTTTAATTGCCTCCTTAAATTCTTCATATGTGATCTTTAATCCATAATAGAACTTGCATCTTGCACACAATGCCTCTGGCGACTCGTCCTGTGGGTGTACCTTCTCTTTTCCTTTTGATGCATTGACTTGTGTTTTCCTTGAAGTGGCTTCACTACTAGTTCTAAGATCGAGTGTTGGTTTCCTTTTGTTTCGGTTGCCCCCTGATAATTCTAGCATTCCAACTGTCAATGCTTCTTCATTCGTCAGATTTGGCAAGGGTGCTGCTATCTGCACTTCTCCCTCGTCTATCTACTGCTGAATTCTATACATCAAGTTGATGTATTCATTAGTGGAATGACATCCCCACTTATTATGGTATTTGCAGTGAGGTAGACCTTTCACATTTTCGGGTTTTGGATCTGGAGTTCCCCAATTATCGGGAACCATTGTTATCCCTGCTCGGAGTAATTCTTCAAAAATTTCTTCTTGCCTAGATGCATCATATGTGATTTCGGCTAGCTTAGGTTGGACAAATGCAATATTGTGTTTAGGCATTCGCCTTGATCTTTTTCGTCTCTGTATGGGCCTAGATGCATCATGAGATAAGGAAGTTTCTGGGACTACTGTAGAAGGCGGTGGTGCCTCAAGATGTCATTCTACCACTCCTTCTTGGCTAACTACTATCAACTCCTAGTTAATCAAACCTACAGATGTTTTTTAGGGCAGGAGAGCAACCGATGTCTGAATGCGTTGTGGAACCTACAGAACTGTTTGCCTGGCTATTTATAATTTAGATGTCTCAACTTGAACACTAGACAATAAACGATGAGCTTAATTTCCTGTAGTTCGTCCACAATTTCTTCCAACTTATCTTGTGGAAAAGTATACCACGGCAGGACCAACAAATTCTCTTCCTCAACCCCTATAGTACAGCTAACAGCTGGTGACCAACCGACATTTACCATATTGACCTGAGGCGATGGGAAAGGTTGAGAATCGACTAATAAGGCTGTCTTGGGAGCTCCTTATAAGGCTAATTGGACTTCATTTATCAATATCTAGATATGATCTTTTAGCTTGATACAGTCCTTAGTTATATGGTTCCATGCGCCATGGAACTTACAGTACTTCTTCCCTTTCAATTGTTCTGCACTAGGTAATAGGCCGAAGTCTATTTTGGCAGCTCGCATACTGAAAAGCTCGTCTAGTATCTCATGAGCCATGTTGGCATCATATGTGTAAGTCTTGAATTCTGGCTTCACGAAAGCCACTATCGAGAGCTTTATAGGACCTTTGGACTTCTGAAGCTTGCGGGGGTTTTATTACTTTGTTTGTCGCCAATTCGACGGCTCTCACTTGCTCTTCTTTAGAGTCAAACTCCTATTCTACCTGGTCCTCTATGTAAGCCACAGTTCTTGGCTTATGTTTTTCATATGTCCTTGATGCATACGTCCCCTTTGATGAGTTACGCTTGTTATCGCGTTCTTGCATAGCACTATGAGCTTTTATTACAGCCGTGGTAAGCTCGTTCAAGGTAAAGTACTTGTTGTTAAAAAACAGATTATAATATTGATCTTCCAAGCCATTTATGGCAATTTCAACAACTGCATCCTTACCTAGCGAGGTTCTGCATAGGTTGTATTCGGATCAGAAACGATGCAGAAAAGTTACTGGTGTTTCTATTGACGATTGGCTTATGGTTGCTAGCGTTCCAATGCTAGTTTTCGGTCTTGTTGTTCCGAAGTGGTCTATGAATAATGCCTCCATTGTCGCCCACCCCGTGATAGACCCCTTCTCCAAACCTGTATACCAAACGAGGGCTGATCCTGATAAATATAAACCAAAAGTTCTCAATTTGAGCTCCTCATCGTTAGCAAGCTGACCTAGCTGAAGGGTAAAATATGCCAGATGAGTTGCTGCATTGGCATTGTCATATCCTGTAAAGGTCTGGAAATTGATTTGTTTGTAATGTCTTGGAAACTGCTAGGCCCTGGTGTCGCCTTTCTAGACAAGCGGATAAGGAGTTTCGTATGGCTCGTGTGCTTTAGCAATGTGAATATCACACTGATCCATAAATCTATCTAAATGCTCTTCCCATGCAGGTGAGAAAGCTTCTGCTTGCCGTGTTCTCCTGGTGAGATCGGAGACAGACTTAGTAAGGGCTGAGATGGCCCTATCCATTTTATGAAATTGGGTGGCCACTACTTTGGCATGCTTCATGAGGTTTGTGTATAGGGTATGCATGATTTCAGCATACATCCTCTTTTGTCCCTCCGCGAGGTTTGCTATTTGTGCCTTAAGCAGCTCCTGGTCTTCCAAACCTTTGTTGTATTCTAGCCTTAAAGCTTTGATTTCGGCTACCGTCGTATCCGTCTTTTCAAAATTGGAAGTAAGTAGCTCTGCTTGTTCCTCAAACCTCCGCTCGATTGTTTCAAAGTAACATTCAAGTTGTACGTCCCGCTTAGCGATGTATGCTCGATACTCTTCATAACTTAGGTGATTAATATCACCCTCACTTAATAAAGTGTCGTCCATATTCGACTGTTGTGTAGTCGCAAAGATGATGTCAACCGCTTTCTCGGTTAGCGAACGACACTTGGAAGAAGTATGTTTCAAATACTTCGGTTGTGGATGTTTGCGACACTGGGGATATTCCTTTTCATAGAGATTCCCAATTGTCGTTAAGAGACACTAAATATCAAGTCCCACTGGGCGTGCCAAAATGTTTAACCTAAAAATCTCCTAGCTGACTTGAGAGATTTCTCAAACTGTCTCTTTTTCTCGATTGTGCTTCGTGCGCTGGCGTGCCACCGACTCACGACGGAATGTTGATTTGTAGGCTAGCGGCTACTGTCTTCTTGACTAAGCGATTTAGACGAGGAAAACATCAACCTCGCCTGAATGGATCCTTCTTGTCTAGTGACCTATGACTTTTTGGTTTCGTGTCTCTAACTGAGCCACGAAAATCGATACTCTACACTCCTCCTGGTGTAAAGCAGAGCAATCCCCTTGACCGAGTGTCGAAAACACTGGGTGTTTGCTTCCTTGAACCTCGAAACTCTCAATTTTCATGTTGACAAGCTTCTTGATCGTCGGTTGCAGGTTTTTGCGTCCTTGAATCGCAAAAGTCTCACGCTCTTTGGGTGACAAATCTCTTGATCGCTGGTTGCAAGGGTTTTCTCGTATAGAGAATGATAGTTTGCTTAGAGCATAATATGTATTTGGTCGAGGATCCTTTCCACTTCTTTATATAGAATCTCGTAGCCGTATTCCACTTTACTTGGAACTCTTCTAATATCGATAATTAGACTCTTAATACAACTCTAGGTGCTCATAGAGATCATCTGATATTAATAGATATCTCTTATAACAATCCTAACCACTATAGGAAAAGTTGTATAAAAAAGAAGCCGCGTGAGTCAGCTTTCCATATTGTTTTCATTAATCCCATTTTGACCTGGATCTGGAATATCTCGTTCAGCCCACTTGCCAGACCTGATCTCTAAAGCTCTATAAGAAATATTTATTTCGGGCCCAAACAGTCATAATCGTCAAGATTGAAAGAATTAGGTGTGAAAACTAGGGTTGTTCATCATTTCCTCAGAAAACACGAGAATGCAAAAATCAAAGCGACAAATCACAGAGAAAAAAGCAAGAAGCTTGGGGACGACGAAGCCTTTCGTGTCAAAACCCAGAGGGAGATTTCGGTCCTAGTCATCAAGATTTAGAGAATTAGGCGTGAAAATCAGAGCTATTGTTCGAGGTATTCATTAATTTTAATCACATTTCCTATTTTTCTTTTAATTTTTCTTGAGATTTGTGATCTCGGTTTAGATTCGCAACTAAAGTTATATCAATTTTGGATTTTTTTGTGATTTTATTGATAATTCTGTTATTTTGGGGATAATGTACTTTTAGGGTTTTAGGATAATCTGATATGCTTCTTGATGGGATTTTTATTAAGAGAACAAGTTGATTTATAATGATGAATTTTTATTAAAAATGTAACATTTGATTTGTTTTTACATGTCCATGACAGAACAAGAAAGTTTCTTTAGATAGGTATTATCTTGAGCTGTGTTGTTAATCGACAAATGTTTAGGTTTTGGACTGTTGAAGCCTATATTAGTTCTAAATCAATATCTTACTGTTTGGTTTAGTTGGGTTATTGTTGTTAAATGAATGGCATTGTTGTTAAATCAAAATTCTTAATTGTTAATGTAGATGAATAATTTGGAGAGGGAGAGACAGAAAAGACCGCGGGCAGGGATAGTGGAGGCCTTGAGATTTTTTAATGTTGTGCTATCAAGGGTAGTTGAGTTTGGAAGAGTTGGTTCACATCAGAAGGCTTTGAAAGCCATCAGGGATGCTCATAGAACTATCAACACAAACCCCCCAGTAATTGGATCGGTTCCCGGAGTTAGGATCGGAGATGAGTTTAGATATTTTGGGGAGCTATATGCAAGGAGTAAAATATCGGATATCGAGGATATATCGACGTTCCAAAATTTGGATATTTCGGCGGAAATATCGATGAAATATCGATCCAGTGAAAATTCTGACAGAAATGACGGAAACTAATAAAATTACATGGAAATTTGTAATAAAACTTTTGGAGGTTGTAACATGATCAATTATCTACCTTATGTGAAAATAAAATATTGATCTGACATCAAGATATATGAATTTGCTAAATTACTATATGAATTAGTATGTGTTAAGTGCTGATAATTATTAAAATATAATTTATTAGTTCTATTTTTATTTTTTGATGGCTAAAACTTATAGGAGGCTAGACTATCACGCATTTTGTACAATATGTTACACATCACACATCACAAAATCAAATATATAAATACTTCAAAACCACGTAGGGGACCTATGAGGTTCGAAATTCACACTATTTTTTCTCCATCTCCATGTGCATAATCATGTGTGTATTGTGAAGAATAATCATTAAATGATTGTTCTCCCATGTAATTCTGCATGTATTGGACATGTCACGTGAATGGTGGATTGGACATTGAGCATGTGAAGATTGAACATTTACCAAACTAAATGTTAAATGTGAAAAGTTTACGAAAATTTCGAAAATTTTGGGAAATATCAGAAAATATCGGAAATATCAGGGATATATCGGAAATATCGGAAAGTTTCGGAAAATTTCAGAAAATTTGGAGATATATTCACAGATTTTTCAGGTAAATTCAAAAAACCGAAATATCGGCGAAATATCGCCGATAATTTCGATTTTGCATTCCTTGGCTATATGTCATTGGGGTACATCTTGAGCCAGCCAAAGGTATTGCCTATATGTTGAATGATGGCTTGCCTCTAGCAACTAGCATAGTTGCACATGTGGTAGCTATGTTGATGATTGAACCGACAAGACAGCCTTGTCTACATTGGTGAAGGTGGGAATCTTAATGACCTTGATTAACCAGCCATAGATCAACCGTTCACTGGGGCAACCTAGCCTGGATCAACAGTTGCACAAGAGCCAATCCTGTTTGATGCTAAAATATTTTCCGCGAAGAGATTTTTTTTCAAAGCAGTCTCTTTTATTGATTTTGGATAGTTTGACCGCAGGTATCGGTTTATCTTGTATGTGCTTCGTATGCTGGTGTGCCACCATCTCTCAACGGAATATAGAACTTAAAAGCTGCCTGACTTCTTGATAAGCGATTAAGACAAGGAGAGCACCAACCTTGCCAGAATGGGTCATTCTCGCCTAGTAATCTAGGACTTTGGGTTTTTGTGTCTCTAGCAGAACCCCAGAAATCGATACCTCACACTTCCTTAATCAGTGCAAAGCAGAGCAATCCCTATGACGATGTGTTTAGAACACTGCTTCCTTGGATATCAGAACTCTTACTCTATATGTGACATGCCCTTCAACCTTCCATTCGCGATGCTTCCTTTGATCGCAATACTCTCACTCGATAGGTGACAAGCACTTTGATCTGCTGGTTGCAAAGAAATTGAATCTCTTGACGAGATGTCTAGGTGTACTTGCGTATAGCAAATGTTTTATGTTTGATCAGGGACCCTCTCAACAATGCTCTTACTCTCTTTATATAATACTCAGTAGCCGTCTTTCAATTCTCTTGAACTTCTTCTACTCTTGCTCTTTGAATCTCAATATAACTCTAACACCATCCAGCATACGGGTCTTTTCTTTATATAGTTCTAATGCTATCACAACTCCTTCACCTAAAAGAAACCTATCTGAAACAGAAAAGGTATGATAAACATTAAGCCGCATGAATCAGCTATCCAGAATCCCAATCCACAGTCCTAAGTTGACCTGGAAACGGACTATGTTTCTCCACTTGACCGCTCGCCAAGCTTTTATTTTTATCTGTGTCGCTTGCCAAAACTTCAGCCTTTCAAGCCCAAATGAAATATTTATTTCAGGTCCAAACATTGCCCTTCAAGTCTTGAGCTTAAATTACCTGTGCAAGCGAAAAGACTTGAATTTTACCCGAATGATACGCTGTTAAACCAAACGGTAACATCACACGTGAGTGCCACGTTACACAACTCCTCTAAAAAGTTGCATCACTCGACTAACGTAATATAAAAGGATCAGTCCACATCAACAAAATCTCATTCCCCAACAAGACTTTCTTACTTGCCTTGATCCTACACTTTCAACATCCTCAGTCAAAAGCTAAGACCTTTCATTCTCGCCGCCGTTCATCTATTCCGATTAAAACATGCCTCCACGTAAAGACATCTCCATTCCCTACTCAGAGAGTAATGTCGAGAAATTCTCCAGACACCTCAAGGCCTTCACCAGACGACAGAACCCAGAGGCAATCATCGTTTTAACTGTAGACCCAAATGAAGGCACTGGCCGACTTGGTCCCTTTCTGGATGTTCCAATCAATCTAGAGCTTTTCAATCTTCTCCGCCATCCCCTTTGCAATTCAACCTTGATAGTCCAAGAACATCCTAAGGCAGAACCCAAAGAATGGACAAACAAAGATACCCTTTGTTTAATTGGGAAGTGGCCGCATCCAAACGCAGAGGATCTCGCTTGGTACCGGCACCGTCGCGGACAAGATATCAATCGATGGGAAGCGGTTGGGATCACCCAACTCATCGACTTGTGTTTTTCACTCCCAGCTGATGGCAATAGAGCACCGTTCGCCACAGCCATGTGCTTCTGAGACTGCACCGCCAACTGCTTCCACCTTCTCTGTGGTGATGTGAGCATTATTATCCTTGATTTATATACCCTTTTTGGAGTTCCAGCATTCGAAAACTCCTGGTTACATAATCACCAAACCGGGACACCAGTTCAAGCCTCCCTAAATCGTCCTTCCTCATACTCTTCTTGGGTTAAACATTTTGCACAGGAGGAGAAAGACACCGACCAAGGAGGTATAGCCTTTTTGGAATATTGGCTATCAAAGTACATCTTTTGTCCTTCTTCCGCAAAGGTCAACAGATGCTGGACCAACATTGCCAAACGCCTCTTCAATTGTGAACAACTGGGCTTAGTTGAATCCGTTCTTGCCTATATCTATTATGGTCTGAGGCGAGTCGTTCTTTCAAAGCTCGACCTTAATCAACCAGGGCCACTCTGAATGGTAGAGTTCTGGTTGTGGATGTACTTTCCTTTCTTTTGCCCTGCAACAGCTCCTCCTTTTGAAGAATACAAGCTGTAGGGCCAAACCTTGGTGTCTGCACTAACTAGGACTAGAGCGTAGTCCTATCTAGCTTGCTTCAACTACCTCTGCTCGTGTAAAGATTTTCCAACCGCAGCAGTTGAAGTGATTTTGAATCGTCGTCATCCTGGCAGCCTTGCGAGTGGATTTATGCCCTCACCAGAGCAAGATGACCTTGCGAGGAACCTTTTCCTTCAATGTCACACCTGCAAGGACCTGCCAGTCCTTGATTCTGCGAGCCCCGGGTACGAGCTCTATGCTCCAAACCATTTCTCAAGACAACTCGGGCTCACCCAAGATGCCACCATCTTTTATGACTTTGGCAAAAGGTTTTCAAATGAAGAAGATTTGGCAGTTATTGGGAAATCGTATAAGAACACAAGTAAAACTCCCTGGCCATAGGTATACTTCTTACATCCAAAAGTGCCACATGTATTAGAAATTTCTTATATTGTGTCTAGCTAACCCTTCCTTCTTAAAAATAATAGAGCGCCCTAGAACCAGACGTGACTATTACCTTGCAATCCTTTAAGAAGAAAAGGTCCAATCCTTTTGGGCAATCAGTAAGTATTGCAAATCATTTACCCAGAACAAATAACTTTCAATTTTGTCACTGAACCATAGCTGACCCAATCTTTTGATAGTCTTATAAGCGCAGGAAGATCCACTACAGGCCTGAAGAGCCTCCAAGTGGCATCTGGACAGCTACGAAGATCATTAGCAGGGACAGACAAGCCAAGCTTCAAGCTCATGTCTTCCATGCCTCTTTTGATCAACAGAGTGACAAAGCCTTCGGAGCAAGCGCCTGCTCGGCACTGGTTTTCACCATTGAACACTGGCTATGTGCAAATCCAAACAGCATGCCCGCGATCTCCGAATTCGATGACCTCCTAGTCCAAGGTTCTTCGGAGTGGCAGAAACTGTGCAAGGACGAGACCCTCGCCAGCTCCTACCCGGATCAACATTATGATTTCGAGGTTATTTCGAAGGCCAACATCAGACCCCTGAATATTTCATCTGATAATTCCTTCGTTGGGTATTTCAACCCAGAGAGGTTTGTAGCCCTGAGTGGTCTTGCATCGTTTGATATGATATGGGAGCACATCAGCAAGAGCACCAAGCCTCAGGTGTATATAGTGAGTTGGAATGATCATTTCTTCATCCTCAAAGTTAAAGATGAAGCCTATTATATTATAGACTCACTCGGGGAAAGGCTTTCCGAAGGATGCTGCAAAGCCTACATCTTAAAGTTTGATGATTCCAGCATCATGTGTGGAACTGAAGATCATGATACAGGACTGGAAGTCATCAACAACGGCAAAAAGTGCTGCAAAGACTTCATAGCCAAGTTTCTGGCTGGAATCATCCTAAAGGAACTTGAGGAAGAAGAAAAGAACAAGCCAGTTGATGTTGATATTCTATTTCGGCGTCTTCAAATTGAGTTCCAATCTTGCTTCATTCCTTCCTCGCCAGGTGAGGGCACAGGTGCTCAAAATGACCAAGTCATTTCAGAGCAAGAAATTCAAATTTCTTCCCCGCCAGAGCTACAAGTCGCAAAACCACAGTCATTGGTTGAGGTTATTCCAAAACCAAGGGACCAAACTCTTCCCTCGCCAAAGCATAAGCTTCAAGCGACTGAAGAAACACAGCAGTTGTTCCTCATCCAAATAAGAATTTTATTTGCTTACTGCGTTCAGTATTTTATTTACTTCCAACTGGCCCTGACACTTTTATCATTACTTTTTAGTCCAAAAACATTCCTTTGGAAATAGATGAGATGATTCCTGATTTACTAGCAAGTCCAAAGGACAAAACGAGCTTGCAAGGCCAATTCCAATCTTCTGAACTTTCCGTAATGGCCACTATGGATTAGCCTCCCAGTTCACTATGTGTCAGTGATGAAGACCCTGAAATTGCAACTGAAGAAACTATTGCACCGTCTTCATCAAAATGACCTTCCTCTTAGGCCCTCCAACCACAAGAAGAAGCATTAATTTTGTAAGGAATTTCTACTAAGTTGAGTGCACTGAGCTCTCCTTCTGTCATTGATATCGCCCTTCAGAAAATTCTTTCCAACAACCTGGATTCTCCTCAAGACATCAAACGCGCTCGCGAACAAGTCAGGGATCTAAAGGCTACTGTCCCTATAGAATTCATTCATCATATACCTGACCTTGAGGAAAAACTTCATCAACTCCTGAGTCAAAGTGAAGCCCACCAATGCCTAAAAATCGAGGCAGAGCGTATGAAAGAGGCGGTGGAGACGTTGATTTGCCAGACTCATGAAGAAAATAAATAAATCCAGGCCCTCCTGAAGGACACGTCTACCCAACAAGAAACTCTGGCAACCAAAGAAGCTAAATTAGCTATTCTCAAAGCTGAAGTAGCTGCCCTTCGAGCTGAAGTAGACAGTTTGTGTGTTGATACTTTTAGAAATCAAACCTCCGTGCGCCAATTCATGATTGAAGGAGAGAGCCAAGATCAACTATTGTAGGATGCAAAAGAAGAAGCCACAAGCGCTCTACAAACATTCAAACAATCTTGGCTAGCTCTTGAAATCACAAAGGCATCCCTGAGGGAAAAAACCCTCCTATTGTAATCATTGGGCCACAGATTTTAAGCCCCTTTTTTGGTATTCCAAAATCCTTAAGTATTTATTTGTTTAGTTCAAACTTTGGAAACAATGTGTCAATTGGGCCTTGGACACCAAAATTGGGCCTCAGAACCAAGCCTTCCAAGAACTTATTCAAACGGGACTAGTCTCATTTATAGACTCTAACCGCTCGTTTGTCCTGATAATCCGGATTAAATGGACTTTAATACCAAGCTTGGAATCCGTATCGCGCCAACCATCAAATCTTCAAAATACGTTTTACCTGCCCAAAAAATCTATCATTCATCATACTCTCCTCCGGGGGTAGATAGACCGTAACATGGCCCAATTTTCATTAGACACGTGTCCTCTATTAACGGGTGTATTTACTCTTACGAAGCCTTACCGCTGTGACTCCTTTCTATAAAAGGTTTCCTCTTCACTATTTTGTGATCAACCTTCCAAACTTCTTTGCGAGAATGAAGTCCCCTTTTGTATGTTTGCTCTGGTTCTTCTATCTAAAGAAACCTCCAGATAGAACCGTCCATAATGTAGACTCTAGATAGCAATATCCGCGTCCAAACCTGGACTAGATAGCAATATCTACGTCCAGACGTTGCCTTGGCCGACTCAACTTGTGTTTCCACAGGATGACGAAGCCACAATCCCGAGGGAGAACTCACCTCGTCTTCCTCTCAGGCACCCGCTCAGTTTCCAGATGCATAGAAGCTACAAGCCCTATGGACATGGTTGCACTGAAGAGGAAATACATGGACTTCAACTGGGAAAAGGCAACAAACGCCAAGTCTAGTTTAAATGGTCTTCTGATCAGTTGAACTAGCTTCCTTGGCATTTCAAATCCTCTCTTTCTTGTCTCTTGAGGTCGCACTCTTTTTTCAATATGTGCATATTTTACATGTAGACCCAAGGACTGGTTATCAACTGTTTGAGGATTTGGAAAAAAACAAACTGTATTTATCTTTCTATTCTGTTGCTGATTGTAGTTTGTTTCTCATATGGTATCAGAGCTTAAGGCCGCAAAGCCTTTGTATTAATCTGAATAGTGTAATATTTTCGTTTAAAGAAAAGAGTTCCTTATGTAAACAATAAATTTATATTAATAAACTCAGATGTAGTTTGTACATATCTTTGGCCACAATGATTTGGCTAACATGAACTCTCTTGACTTAGAAGAAAAACAAAAATTAAAATTTTGGCCTCCAATATAGGCCGAAACTAAAGATTTAGCCTCAAGTATAGGCTATTATGATGCAAATAATCCCTGTGTGTTGCCCCTTCAGTTTAATCATGCGAGTGAGATATGATGAACATGAATAAACTGGATTAAGCCACAGTTTGAGGGTCTTCATACTCCCAAACCGGTTGTATGAACTTCTTAAGGAAATGACTATTGATAGGATTAGCATGAATGGTTCCATCTCGATCTCATAAATGTACTGCTCATTTACCCAAAAGTCGATCGACGATGTATGGTCCTTCCCATTTTTCTGACCATTTTCCTCGGCCTTCAGTTTTCTCATCAACAGGCAAACTAATTCTCCTTCTGCAAAAATCATGCCCCCGAGTACATCGGTCATAGGCACGAGCCACCTTTCGTTTTTCAGCACACGGACTATCATAAGCTTGTATTATCTTCTCATCTAAGTCTTCATGCTCCTGCCGCATTGCTTGCACATAATCTTCACCGATCAGGCTATGTTGTTACATCACCCGTAAAGATTGGACGTTGATTTCTAAAGGCAGGACCGTATCATGGCCGAACATTAATGCATAAGGAATGGTACAAGTGGGTGTCCTTTTACTTGTTCTATAAGCCCACAGAGTGTTAAATAATTCTTCATGCCACAATCTGGCATTGCTCGCAAGCATCCGTTTAAGGATATATATGATGATCTTATTGCTTGCTTCAGCTTGACCATTAGATTGGGCATAATATGGAGAAGAATGTAGAAAATGTATTCCAAAATCCTTCATAAGCTCGTCTACATCTCCAGACATGAACGATGCCCCACGGTCTGAAACAAAACTCTCAGGAATGCCAAACCTACAAATAATATCTTCAAATAAAAACTGGCGGATGACCTTTGCTAATGATACCCTGAGAGGTCAAGCTTCAACCCATTTTTGTGAAGAAATCAGTAGCCACGATGATGAACTTGTGCCCGTCTGATGAATGAGGATGAATCATTCCAATTAAGTCCAAAGCCCATCCTCGAGCTGGTCAAGGCTTGATTATAGGCTGTAACGGTATTCTGGGCATATGGCTGATTGGACCATGTTTCTGGCATTCTTCACAACCTTTAGAAAATATGATGCAATCTCTGAGCATTCCTGGCCAGTAAAAGCCATGTAGCCGTATTAACCATCTCATCTTTGGACTGGCTTGGTGTGTCCCTGCTATCCCAAGATGAACTTCCCTCATTAATCGCTTAGCTTCACGTCCAAAAACACATCGTAAGAGTATGCCTTATTCTCCTCTTCTATACAACTCATCATCTTTGAGCATATAATTAAGAGCTAAAAACCGAATCCGCTTATTGGCCGGATTATGAGGATTCTGGAGATAAGAAATAATATCCTATCTCCAATCCACATCAATGTGATCGAGGGTAGCAACGTACCACTCATTTTTATCTTCTTGGCGAGCAAAGAAAGCTGGCAGGGTCTTGCGTTCAACCCTTAATATACGTTCACGTATTCCATCTTGCAAGCTCACCCCCGTTCCTAGTTGGGCCAACTCATTTGCTGCATAGTTTCTCTAGCGAAGGACATGGCTAAACTCCACTTCAGTAAACAACTTGAGTAAGTCACATGCTCGCTTAGCGTACGGCTCTAATACTGGTCCAACCTTATACTTGGTTTCAAGTTGTCGGATCACTAGTTGGGAATCTCCAAATATGTGCACATCTCTGATCTCCAAATCTAATAAAAGTTCTAAGCCAATGATAAGAGCGTCATACTCCGCTTGGTTATTTGTGTATTTGTAGTCCAACCTGAAAGAATAAAAAAAAGTTTGGCCGCGTGGAGAGACTAATGATACTTCTGCCCCAGCCATAGTACTCGTACTTGACCCATTAAAGTATAAACACCAAGGGGCCAAATCAATACGAGTGAGTTCCAGTTCTGGCCCTTCGCTAACATCCTTTATTGGATGATGGGCCAAAAATTCGGCCACTGCTTGGCCTTTAACCGCTTTCTAGGGAACATATTGAAAAGAAAACTCTGACAAAGCCAGAATCCACTTCCCAATCCGTCCCCAGAGAATGGGTCGGGAAAGCATGTATTTCACCAGATATGTTTGTGCTATGACACATGTGGTGAAGAACAACATGTAATGCCTCAACTTGCATCCTGAAAAATACAAGGCCAGGCACAAGTTTTCCATTGGCGAGTATCTCGTTTCACACTCGTTCAAAGTATGACTGAGATAGAAAATAGCACGTTCAGTTCCTGATATGTTGTCTTGAGCTAATAAACTCCCAATAGAAAGATCTGTAGCTGAAATATATAGCTTAAGAGGAACCCCTGGTCTTGGAGGTACCAAGACTGGCGGGTTTGTCAAATATACTTTGATGGTCTCAAACGCCTCTTGATGGATAGGCGCCCATACAAAGTCTTTCTGATTCTGAAGCTTGAGCAACGTCGAAAATGGTTGTGCTTTTCCAGCAGCATTGGCAATGAACAGTCGTAAGAAATTGATCTTTCCTAATAAGCGTTGTAATTCTTTCTTACTGTTTGGTGGGGTTGCACTAAGCACCGCTTGTTTCTTGTCGTCCGGTATCTCAATCCCGCGCTGATGAACTAGAAATCCCAGGAAGTCTCTTGCTTGTACTCAAAACACACATTTAGCTGGATTCATCTTCAGTTGATGTTGCCTCATCCGGATAAACACTTGCCGCAAGTCTTTAATGTGATCGCTTCTGCATTTTGTTTTAACTACCACATCATCGATGCAGACTTCCATAGTCTTACCAATAAGATCATGGAAGATTAAGTTCATTGCTCGTTGGTAGGTTGCCCCTGCATTCTTGAGTCTAAATGGCATGTCCACGTACTCAAATACTCCTGCAAATCCTGGGCACCGAAACACAGTCTTATGTCTATCTGCTTCTGCCACTGGGATTTGATGATAACCAGCCGTCCCATCCATAAATGTTAACAGCTCATGACGAGCCACTGAGTCCACCAACAAATCCGCTACTGGCATTGGGTATGCATCCTTTGGAGTTGCATTGTTCAAGTCTCTATAATCAACACACACTCGCATTTTTCTGTTTTTCTTCTTGACCGGGACTACGTTGGATAGCCACTCATTGTATTTGGCTACTCGTATGATCCCTAACTTGAGCATCTTCTCAACTTCTTCCTTGACTAAAATTGTTGTTTCTGTGTTCATTTGACGCATCTCTTATTTCACCGGCTTCTTTCCCTCTATGATAGGTGAGCTGTGACAAACCAAATCTGGTGACAGTTCTGGCATGTCGTCATACTTTTCTGTAAAACAATCAGCGTTTTCATGTAGCAATTCAATGAGCTTCAGTCATTCTTCAGGCTCTAGGAAGGTACTAATGGCCACAGAGATTGGCTCTTCATCGTTCCCAAGATTGACTTTTTCAATGGGATCTTTGACTTTATGAGGTAAATCATCCAAAGCTGCTGGAGCTAATTTGATCTCTTCCTCCTCATCTAAGTCGTTCAACACATCTTCATCCACATATTCCAATGCTGCAATCATTGGAACCTTCTCATAGGCTTGACTCTCTAACAGAAAATTGTGGAAGTGGTCGTACAAAGAGTAGTAAGCCTCGGTCTGTATACTTGACAGAGACCCGATCATTGAGAATGTTTGGATAGTAACTCAATGGTGTAGGGTCTGCTATTATCATGATTTACTTGAATTATACCCCACTGAGCTAGCTCAGAGGTCGTAACACCAACTGGGAGTCCTTTGTTATCGACGCCACATACTTCCAGTGGCCTGAAGTCACTAGTGTAATAACTGGCTTCTAAAGAATTAGCATAAATGAAATATGGACGAGGATCAGCATCTATAATCTCTGCTTCTCCCGACTCCATATTCCAAAGTAACATCTACTGATGGAGAGACGAAGGTACACAGTAGCTCCGGTGGATCCAGTCACGCCCCAGAATTGCACTATATGGAGCCGTGCATTCAGCTATGAAGAACGTGTATGTGCCGGTGGCGGGACCGATGTGTACCTGCAAAAAAGACAATGCCCAAAGTCTTGGAAATGCTACCCTTAAAGTTTCTAACATTGAGGGTGGTCTCTTGGATATCAGACTTGGGAACGCCTAATAAGGTCATTGCTTTGACTGTGATGATATTCACCGCTGCCCCTGAGTCCACTAAAAATTTATTGACTTGAATTCCTTGGACGTTTCATGTCACATATAATGGCCGCATGTGCATGGCCATGTCCAGGTTAGGCTTGGCGAACGTCATCTGTCCATTTGTCATTGATGAGTCAAACTATGTTGTCTTGGCGAGTGCTAATTGGTCTGTTGATATTGTTTCATCTTCTGGCACCACCAAGTTGTTAACGTCTCCACTTACGAGTGACTCATCCATTGATTTCGGTGGATGTAAAGCATATTTGGAGGATAAAATGAACACCATGTTAACAGTGGTATCCACATCCTCGATGTATTCTTTCGTTTCTTCATCTTCACCGTCACCATAGTCCAACAACTCTTTATCATCTGGATTGTTGTTGTCCTCAGACTTCTGTCCCTCGAGGTCCAAAGTTGTAGTGACCTCCAGAGAAGCAACCTGCCGCAGCTGATTCTCAGGTATATGATCTATAGTTGTTGGCATAAGTAGTTCAGAACTTTGTCCTTTAAGATGGGGAACAGTCTGGTTAAGACTAACCTTCTTTTGTTCTTCTATGATTAAAGGCCTTGGTTTCCACTGCAAAACTCTAGTTTCACCTAGAGTGTTATGCCCTTGAGCATGTTTCCCCTCCTTTGGTGGTGTGTGTAGCCCCATTGTTTCCATCGCTTCATCATCAAAATTGAGACGTCGTCTCGCTGGCTTACGTTTCATGACTTCACGACAATCCTCATGAACAGGTTCAGGCTGGTCAAAGACACCTGGTCGTTGTGCTCGCACTTTGGGCTCGCGAGACTTCTTCTCAAAAACCACTAAGGGGTTTACTGCAAGAGCTTTCAATCGCCTTTGTAAGGTCTCTGGGGAGCACACCAGTTCTTCTTCTTTGAGCAGGCCTGTTTCATAAGCCTCTAATGCTCTTTTGGCTTCTCCAAATCGGCGCTGAAGATTCTGTCTTCTACTTGGAGTTACCTCGATGGTCTTTCCCTTCTCCTTCACATACCATACGTTCTCCTTTGTGATATTTCTTGAGGTTGGTGGAACATATGGCCTGGCGAGGGTGTCAGCAATCTCTGATTCAGATTTCTTGGCTTCACTGACCCTTTCTGTTGCTCGCGAACGCTTAGGAGCTAGGGAGTTCCTTTGTCTTGCTCGTTGTGGGCAATGGAGCTGGCGATTTGTCTGTGAAAATAACTCTGGGAAGACCTTAGCTGCTTCAGCCAATTCTTCATAGGAAATCTTCAACCCACCCCTGAGTTTACAATGAGCACAAAAGGCTACTGGCGACTCTGCTTTCGAATCCACTGTTTCTTTTCCTTTCATTGATTTTGTCGTTTGCTTGCTTGGTGGACTCTCTCCAGTAGTTTAATGATTGTTGGTATGTTTGCGTTTACCTGATTTGTCTCTTGTTAACTCCAACATTCCAACTGTCAAAGATATTTCGGTCGCCAAGCTTGGCGAGGGCTCTTGATCTATCATTATTTCTCCCTCGTCAATCCACTGCTGAATCCTGAACTTGAAATCACGACAAGCACTCGTGGAATTGTGACCCTATCAATGATGTTATCGATAGTAAAGTAGATCCCTAACATCCTCAGGATGTGGGTCTGGCATTCTCCAATTGTCAGGAACTGTGGCTATCCCTGTTTGGATTAGCTCCTCAAATATCTCCTCTCTCCTAGACGCATCATAAGTTATTTCAGCCCGCTTAGGTCGGACAAATGCAATATTACGTCTAGGCCTCCGCCTTGACCTTTTCCTTCTGTAGGTTGGTTCAGATTCATCACAAGCGGAAACGGTGTCGGGGGAAGGAAATGGTGTGTAGGGAGGAGGTGATGCTTTATTATAATGTGGATGCCATTCCACTACTCCCTTGTAGTTGATCTTAATCACCTCCCAGTTGATCAACCCCTGAATCATATCTCTCAAGGTCGAACACTTTGCTGTTTGATGACCAAATTGGTTATGGAATCTGCAGAAATGTTGAGTTGGACCTTCATACCGTAACTGTCCGAGTTCAAGTACTGGTAATAAAAGACCAAACCCATTTCACGCAGCCTATCCAAGATCTCTTCCAACTTTTCATACGGGAAGGAATAAGACAAAAAGACAGGCTGATTCCAATCTTACATACCTCCAATACAACTATCGAGCGATGACCATTCAACATCAATCATACTAACTTGAGGCAATGGGAAGGGTTTTGAAGCTACTAATGTAGCTGCTTTGGTCGCTCCCTCTAGTTCTAGTCTTCCTTCATTGATCCACTTTTGGATCTGATCTTTCAGCTTGATGCAGTCCTTCGTAACGTGGTTCCATGCTCCATGAAACTTGCAATATTTTTTGCCTTTTAACCAAGGAGTAAAATATCGGATATCGAGGATATATCGACATTCCAAAATTTGGATATTTCGACGGAAATATCGATGAAATATCGATCAAGTGAAAATTCTGACGGAAATGACGGAAACTAATAAAATTACATGGAAATTTGTTATTAAACTTTTGGAGGTTGTAACATGATCAATTATCTACCTTATGTGAAAAGAAAATATTGATCTGACATCAAGACATATGAATTTGCTAAATTACTATATGAATTAGTATGTGTTAAGTGCTGATAATTATTAAAATATAACTTATTAGTTCTATTTTTATTTTTTGATGGTTAAAACTTATAGGAGGCTAGGCCATCACGCCTTTTGTGCAATATGTTACACATCATACATCACAAAATCAAATATATAAATACTTTAAAATCACGTAGGGGACCTATGAGGTTCGAAATTCACACTATTTTTTCTTCATCTCCATGTGCATAATCATGTGTGTATTGTGAAGAATAATCATTAAATGATTGTTCTCCCATGTAATTCTGCATGTATTGGACATGTCACGTGAAGGGTGGATTGGACATTGAGCATGTGAATATTGGACATTTACCAAACTAAATGTTAAATGTGAAAAGTTTACGAAAATTTCAAAAATTTCGGGAAATATCGGAAAATATCGAAAATATCAGGGATATATCGGAAATATCGATAAAAATCGGAAAATTTCGGAAAATTTAAGGATATATTTGAGGATTTTTTAGGTAACTTCAAAAAATCAAAATATCGGCGAAATATCGCCAATAATATCGATTTTACATACCTTGCTTTTAACTGCTCAGCCGTAGGGAGAGGTCCGAAATCTGCTTTGACAGCCCGCATACCATAGAGCTCATCTAAGATTTCATGAGCCATGTTAGCATCGTATGTGTACGTTTCGAACTCTGGCTTAGTGAAAACCACTGTCGAAAGCTTGATATGACCCTTATTCTTTTGAAGTTTGTGGGGCTTTAAAACTTTATTTGTTGCTAAATCCATAGCTCCCACTTGCTCACCATCAGAGTTCGAATCTTGGTTGTCTATATCTTCTATATAAGCCACAGTTTTTGGCTTTGGTCTGTCGTAAGACCTACCAGTGTACGTTCCCTTGGACGCATTCCTTCGATTGTCTCGTTCTTGCATGGTACTGTAAGCTCTAGTAACAGCTGTAATAAGCTCGTTCAAGGAAAAGTACTTGCTATTCAAGAACAGCTGGTGGTACGTATCCTCCAAAACATTCTTGGCCATCTCTACTACCTCTTATTTGCCTAGTGGAGTCTTGCATAGATTATATTCTGACCGAAAGCGGTGCAGGAAGGTGACTGGACTTTCTGTCACCGATTGGCTCAAGGAAGCCAGCTTTCCAACACTGGTTTCAGGTCTTGCTGTTCCGAAGTGGTCTATGAATAAAGCCTCCATATCCTTTCACTCGTTGACTGAACCCTTTTCTAATCTCGTATACCATACAAGGGCTGATCATGACAAAGATGATCGAAAGACACTTAACTTGAGTCCCTCATTATTGGCAAACTGCCTAATTGCAGTGTGAAGTATGCTAGATGTGTTGCCGCATTGGAATCATCATCGCCAGAGAAAGTCTGGAAGGTTTGATGCCGGTAGTATTTTGGCCATTGCCAAGCATCTGGATCGTCCTTCTGCATGGGAGGAAACGGTGTCTCATATGAATCATACATCTTGGCCAGATGTATGTCCCAATCGTTCATGAACCTATTTAACCGTTGTTCCCACGCAAGAGGGAAAGACTCTGCTTGTCTAGTCTTTCTGGCGAGATCAGAAGTGGATTTAGTTAGAGACGCTATGTCCCTGTCTATCCTTTGAGACAGTGTCGCTGCATGCTGGCGGTATTCATCCAAACTTGTTCCCAAGTGTTGTATGATATCAATCCGTAGTTTGTCCTGACCCTCTGAGATACTCGCTACTTGGGCTCCAATTGCCTCTCTCTCCTCCTGATCTCTATTAAGCGCCACCCATAATGCTTGGATTTCGTCTAATGTCGTGTCTATTCTGTCACCTTGGGTAGTGAGAAGAGTTGCTTGTTGTTCAATCCTTTCACCGAGAGCCGTATAGTAGTTAGTCTGATGTTCGTCGCGCCTAGCCGCGTAAGCTAGGTACTCCGGGAACGTAAGTTCCGCGATCTCCACTTCACTTAAAGATTTAAATGACATGGTTGAATGATAGTCTTTAGCGAAGATAATGTCAACCGCTTGATTACTCAATGAACGACATCGAGTAGATGTATGTTCACGGTAAGCCGGTTATGGGTGTTTGCGACACTGAGGGTAATTGTTTCGGTAAGGATCCCTTATTGTCACTTAGAGACACAAAGATGGTCCCACTGGGCGTGCCAAAATGTGTGACGCTAAAATATCTCTCGCGGAGAGATCCTTCCACAAAGCAGTCTCTTTTATTGACTTCGGATAGTTGACCGCATGTATCGGTTTATCCTGTATGTGCTTCGTATGCTGGCGTGTCACCGTCTCTCAATGGAATATAGAACTTAAAAGCTGCCTGACTTCTTGATAAGCGATTAAGACAAGGAGGGCACCAACCTTGCCAGAATGGGTCATTCTCTCCTAGTAACCTAGGACTTTGGGTTTTTGTGTCTCTAGCAGAACCCCAGAAACCGATACCTCACACTCCCTTAATCAGTGCAAAGCAGAGCAATCCCTATGACGATGTGTTGAGAACACTGCTTCCTTAGATATCAGAACTCTCACTCGATATGTGACAAGCCCTTCAACCTTCCAATCGTGATGCTTCCTTTGATCGCAATACTCTCACTCGATAGGTGACAAGCACTTTGATCGGCTGGTTGCAAAGAAATAGAATCTCTTGACAAAATGTCTGGGTGTACTTGCGTATAGCAAATGTTTTATGTTTGATCAGGGACCCTCTCAACAATGCTCTTACTCTCTTTATATAATGCTCAGTAGCCGTCTTTCAATTCTCTTGAACTTCTTCTGCTCTTACTCTTTGAATCTCAATATAACTCTAACACCATCCAGCATACGGGTCTTTTCTTTATATAGTTCTAATGCTATCACAACTCCTTCACCTAGAAGAAAACTATCTGAAACAGAAAATGTATGATAAACATTAAGCCGCATGAATCAGCTATCCGGAATCTCAATCCACAGTCCTAAGTTGACCTGGAAACAGACTCTGTTTCTCCACTAGACCGCTCGCCAAGTTTTTATTTTTATCTGGGCCGCTCGCCAAAACTTCAGCCTTTCAAATCCAATATGAAATATTTATTTCAGGCCCAAACAAATCCAATCAGAATTATCAGGTTCTATAAGGCCAATGGTGTACGAATTCTCTATTATGATGGCTGTACATGGTACGTGATTATTGGATACGAGAAGGCCCTCGTGGGAGGCCCTCGTGGGAGAGACATATTTGAGTTCCTACTTAATAAGATGGGAGGTGAAGATGGTGGGGGACAGTAGAGGCAAGGATAATCACTGAAATTTGTAGTCCAGGTACTTCTTCTATTAGTAGTACAAAAGTTATAAGTTGTAGCTTTGTAAGTATAGCCAGAAGTAGTGGCAACTCGCCTAAGCTGGAGGGCAAATGATGAAAGAGTACAGAGAAGATAAAGTGAAGAAAAACAGAAAAGAGAAGAGGACGAAAAAGAGATTATATGATGAAGGCATATCATATGGATTCATGTTTTTCTTTTATAGGTGTGCAAAAATCATAGACCATAGAATGAGTCTAGTTTCTTCTTTATTCTTTATTGTTGATGAAATTCCTATCCCGATTTTTGATGCAAGTAACTGGACATAGTGTAATTTTTTTGTAAATGTGTTGGTCTTATCTCTATATTTTGGTTGGCAGCCAAACACACACAAACGAACTCACAATGCAACATCGAAGCAACCACAAAAAGAAAAAAGAAAAAATGGAGAAAGCAAGGCGAACTGGAGAAGACTGCTTATAGATGGAAGATTGCTCAATGAAAATTATGAAAAACATCACACATGCATAGGGAAAGGCTTCTTTGCCCATAACAAAGAAATCTGTATCAGATGTTTTCAGCATCTAAAATAGAGAGCACTCTTGATTGAATAAATCCCAAGCAACCACAACACCTATATTACATCACATGATCCATAAGTTTTGACTTTTATATTGACGGACGAAAACATTCATCATCCACTGTAAATGTTCCAACAAATCAACGATATGAAGGCACGCCTTAGTTACCACCTGGTCCACCAAAGAGGTAACCCAGAGAAGATCCACCACCTGGAGCAGCATGGACCTTAGTTGAGGGTCGATCCTGCAAGCAAAAGAAATCATTCAAATCAATACCAACATCATTAGGATACGAACATAATGAGATTTGGGTGTGAAGATGAGTTTAGGGTGTATGGAAGGACAGTATGTTTGACTGGTAGAAGACAAGGGTACGAACAATTGCGAATAAAAGGAGAAAAGTTGAGGATGAAGAATATACAGTGATAAAGTTTCCAGTGTTTTGGCCATCTGCACGCATGTAGTTGTTTGTAGAAGTACTGTTGATACCAGCAGGAATTTGCTTGGTGATATCTACTGGCTCAGGTTTGGGAGGAGGAGAGGCAGCAGTAGGTTTGGGGGTAGGCTCACTCGTAGCCGGCACTTCCTTTGGGGAAGCTCGGACATTGTTTGAGCTCAGCTTTGGAGCCTCTACACTCCCAAAAAGATAGTCCAACGAACTCTGTCCTCCACCACTGCTAACTCCACGACCCATATCTTTGACAATAACTAAGTTACATGATGTAGACGGGTTACAATGCATATTTAGAAAAAGAAACAAAATTGTATGTACAACTTATAATGACAATAACTCAAAAAAATTATGTGTGCAACTCCTAACAGGCTAATAGCCCACAAATACAATCAGGTTCCACTATACATGACTTTATTGAGTTAATGCCTTAGTTTCTTACTAAGGGAATACATTTAAAAATAAACTAGAATCAAACAAAACACATACAGTCAATCCAAGAGAGAAATAATAAATCTCAGAATCTGCATAATCAACTTGATCACAGATCACAGACTTCTGCCTTCATAGCGGTAAAGCTAAAAGGTGTTTTTAGTTCCACCACCCCCCCCCCCCCCCCCCCCTCCATCCTTTTTCCTTGACAAATCTTCCTTCCCTTTGTAAATGTGAATTTTATTCATTTTCCAGTCCCACTGCTAGAAATGATATCAATTATCTGGTAACCTTGGATTTTGACACCTGAAGTACACAACACTACATTCCATGACAAATTTCCAGCCAACTATCTTTTACTCCACGTCCATTACAATTTAGAAACGTACAAAAGCTATCCATCAGGTCACATTATGGGACAAGAGAAAACTACAGACATAAATAACTTTCCAAATCCAAAGCCTTCGTCATTTAGGCTACCGTGTAAGATGTCACAGGTTCATAAACACATATTCAACTGATCCTTGCAAAAACTGGCTCCAAGTATTCAATAAAAACCTAAACAATTCTCAGCCTTAAAACGATTAAGGAAAAACTTGAACGCCAGCACAGCTCCCACAATCTCTTACAAAAACTATCATAACCATCACTCCTCCGCACCAGATACCAAAAAATTGACCTGAACTACAGTAACAAAACATTTCAAACGAATTTAAATTCATTCAACAATTTTTTCTACATGTTTTTTCACCGAAATGACAATCAAGACCAAATTTCAGTCATAGAAAAGACATTCAAGACCTAATGACAGATTAAGCTTCCATGCAAACAAATCTAACCTAGACAGATCAACCAAGCATAAATCCCAACGAGAAATATAGGTACGCATGATCAAATCAAAGCAGCGAGAGAAAATGTCTCGATGAATATACACCAATACAGCGCGCAACAGATCTACCAATAGAAATGCGAAACGATTTCGGCACATAAATTCGAATCGCCGACAAAAGGAAGAGAGGCATCAAAATCAGGCACAGTAAAATTTGGTTAAATGGCGTAAATTAAGAGCAGAATTTCAGTGATTGAATGGTGAAACGTAAATCGAGGCGGAGATCTAGGTTTAGGGTTATGGTAGGGGTAGAGTGGCATACCTGGTGGCTGAGATCGGGATAGCTCCGAGCAAAGAGAGAGAGTGTGATGAAGACTGTAAAACCTCAGCTACTGAGAGAGAGAGAGAGAGAGAGAGAGAGAGAGTTATGCCAAATCTGTGTTGTTATATAAATACGGCAAAAAATCAGAAGTTCTTCGTTTTTAAGTTTTAGCAATTAAAAATTCGTAAATATAATTTTGGTCATTAAATTTTGACATTAATTTTCATATTTGTCGGTGAAATTTCGGATATATAACTTTGGTCATTGAACTTTAGCACTAACTTTCATATTGGTCACTGAACATTGACATCATCTTTCAAATTGGTCACTGGATCTATTTTCAGATATTAAAAGTATTATCGGCAAACGTGTTATTTAGCGCAAAATAATCTACCACAAAATGTAGGGCTGGACAAAAACCGTTTTACAAATGGGAACTGCACTGCACTGATCCGAAGTAGAAAAATAGGAACCACATTAAATAATGTGGGTGTAAGTTCACGGACGAACCGCACCGCTACCGAATTAACGGGTGGTTGCGGGTTGAGCAACCAAATCACCAGAATATACCGCACCACATTTAAATTTTTTATTTATATAATGTAATTTTTCATTATGTTTATATTTAATTAGTATATTTAATAGAGATCTACCTCTATCTAATTTAAAAGTGAGAATATGACAAACTTGACCCAAAATCTTAATAGTATATAAATATCGGAACTACTAAACCCTCTGGTCACTTTTAATCTTCACAGTTCTAGAGTTTAAAAATTATATATATAAGACGCTCTACTCACTTCTCAATTTTCATCACGACTAAGTTAATGATTATGTAATATTTAAATTGTTGATAGGTTTAGACATTAATTATCTAATATTCAATTTTTTAAATTTACTTGTTATTTTATACATACTAAATATGAGTTAAATACCGAAACCGTATCGCTCCACACCGATAATGTAGTGCACCGAAATATGGGTGCACCTAATAAGAAAAGCGGTTGTGGTTTGCATTTTTACCAAACCGCAACAAGTGGGGTGGTTGCGGTTTGAGCTTCAAACCGCACCGATTTAACCCGCGCCGACCCTTAACAAAATGCAATCAAAATACCACCACAAAATACCACAAAATATGGATAGAGTTTGCGATGAAAATGGAGCAAATTTGGAAGGAAACAATCCAAAAATTGAAGAAAATTCATTTTTTTTCTTCAATTGAGACAAAAACATTAAATAGCTATTTGACCACAATATTCTTAATAGTTAAGAGTGTTAACTTCATTTATTATCTAAAATAGACTCGGTGACCAATTTGAAAGATGATGTCAAAATTCAGTGACCAATGTGAAAGTTGGTATCAAAGTTCAGTGACTAAAGTTATATTTGTGAAACTTGAGTAATTAAAACTTAGAAATCGTCAAACTTTAGTGACCATTTGTGATTTTTTACTTATAAATACTTACAATACTCTCTCTCTACTTTGATATTTTAATAATAAAATCCAAAGTAATATCTATCACCAATCGCTACAATTTAAAAATAAAAATTTTAAAAAGTTAATGAGATTGATCGCTATTGACCACGGATATCATTTGTCATCAAGCAACAAAACGAAATCGTGTTGTTGACAAAAAAATAACAAAAAAATCGAAAATATGAGAACATATTTTGTTTTGTGAAAATTTAACTTGACATGTGTTTCTGGTCCAATTAATAAAAAAAAGGTCATTTCGTCTCTCTCTAAGAGATAAATTTTTGCCGATATTGTTGTTTTTTCTAAAGCTCGAACACTTCAAAATTATCTGAACACCTAACTTTATAATGTGAAGTAATATCAGGTGATTATTATATCAAAATTAGTGATTCTTTGCCGACACTTAATCATGAGTAAAAGTACTTTTATCTCTTAATGGAATTTTTTGCCAACAAGTTTTTGTAAGCAAGCATATTCCAATAGTTTTTTTTTTTTAAAAGGAATATGGCCAACAATGGACTTCTCCGAGGACCAAAAGCCACAATTTTTTAAGTAATAATTACTTTTTGTTCTATTGAAAGCTATAAAGCTAACTCCTAAATCCTCACCAAAAATGATTGGAGAAAGAACATTATGCCAGTGTGGTCTTGATGTAACCTCCAACCTGCCACATTATTCTCCGAAGGTATGAACAAAATAGGGGGTTGATTTCTATTTAGTATTTATATTTTCAGACGTCCACAACCATTTGGTCTCTAGTGATCGAGTTAAGGATCACAATGGAAGTTATATAATTTCAACAAACTAATAACATAACAAGTGAAATTGTGTATGTATTTATGTATATGACTATCGTAGGAGGACAAGAAGATGAACATAGTTATGCTCTATCACGACTATATATATGAAAAATAATAGGCCAGACCCCAAAGTCACATCATTATTGAATTTAATGTATATATATGATTTTAGACCCCAAAATCCCAAATGCGAGATTGTATATATATGACTATTATAGGAGGACAAGAAGATGAGCATAGTTATGCTCTATCACAACTATATATATGGAAAATGATTTTAAGCCTCAAATGGGCCCCAAAGTCAGAATTTAATGTAGAATTATATAGCTTATATGTCATATATCTAAAATGGTAATCTTACCCATTATACATCAAATTAATGATTATTATTTTTTCAAACCTTTCATATTCATTCTTCACACCTTTAAAATGTCGACATATGTCTTCATCCTATAAGAAAAACCCGGCAGAGTAGAACTTGTGGAGGTTTGATAAGCTGATAATATAAATCATTTTTCTCTTGCATGGCAAGTGAGTGGAGTTCAATATCTGAAGAACACTAACCTTAAGAAACAGAGCCAAATCCTTTTCCTTAACCTTCATGTCTCCATTAAAAGCTTAAACCCATAAAACCCATAATAACACCAATTCTGAGACATGGTATTAAGCTTATGCTTCATTCCTTTTTTGATTTATGATTTGTACAAATCTAATTAATATAATCTCATATTTTCAGATTTCAAATTATTGTGCCAATCATAATTTTGTTTCAAAAAGTAAGTGATGATTATAATTAGATATCAATTATAGAATGTATTTTAGATTCCATAATTATAGTTGAATATTTATACTTTGATTTGCAATTAATGCTGATAATTCCACGCAACCTACTATAATTAGATTTAGATATATGTATATATTTTTTTGAAAGGGAGAAATATTCTATATTTAATTTTACTACTATAATTTTACTTTGACATTTATTATTTTGATTAGTTTGATTTGAGGTAATTAAATTAAAAATAATTGAATAATTGAGAATCAGATACACAATGATAAAATCGTCTTTTTATAAAATAATATCAAATTATAGTAATATATTTTTAAAATTTAATAATAACATAGTACTTATATAGCATGTCACATCACTTTGGGCTGCCTCTTTGGGCCTCCTATCATTGTTCTATATATATATATATATACACACACAGAAGTAGCCAACTGTAATGATGTGACTTTGGGCTGCCTCTTTGGGGCCTCCTATCATTGTTCTATATATATATATATATATACACACACAGAAGTAGCCAACTGTAATGAAAGCCTATTATTATGTGCTGGACCCTTTAACATGCTATACGTATATGGCCGGTAAACCAAGTTGAAGTTCAGCTCAAGGGTGGAAGTTGAGATATGTCTACTAATATCCTATGCAAAGCCTGAGGCCTTGAGAAAAAAGGTGCATGATCAGAGCCTTTTAGTCGATAAAACTGTTCCGGCGGGTTTGATTCTAGCATTGCCTCCTGCAGTGGGACACTTATGGCATGATCTTCTTGAGTGACTATGAAAAACCGCCTCACAGATCCGTAATTTGTGTCCGAAAGGGAGAGCTTCTCTGTAACTGGTGCAAATGGGATTGGCCTCATTGATACTGAGGCTAGTGCAACATCCTGGTTTACAAGGAAAACAGTACAATTAAAGCATCAACAACATTGAAGGGTATATTCATACATAAACTTGACCATCAACACTAGAATCATGTCATAATATTTCAAGCTTGTCATAGAATATATATTGTCATACCTTTGCTGGACTTTGATTGAACAACAGGTTCTCGGTGAATTTCTTGCTGAGACCAATGGCAGTAGGAGGCTGATCCTTCCCATTTGCATACAAAAATATCTGAGCCTGTCGCATCAGGTCGTTCGAGCCTGTCTGCATTAACATGAGATAGTAGTTGAATTATATATGTTAAGAACACAACAATAAATGTAGGAAAATACTACAGTATATTACAATGTGGAGTAAATGACGTACCTGTTGAGCAAAAAAATTAAGAGTACTTTGTCCATTAGTTAACATTGCGGCAGATATGAATATAGCTTTTGCAATTTTAGATGGAAACAACTCCATTGCATATGAGATACATGTACCGCCAAAATCATGTAAACCAAAATACCTGCATTTGTCATTCAAGTGGGTCTCAGATGTGTTTTCTTAAGAAAAAACTATCATGGCATCAGATAGAGTGAAAGAGTGGAATATAACAAACTTTTTTCCCATCCTCAAGAATTTCAGTAAGTGGTTTCACATATTGTGCAAGACTTGTAATGCTGTTTGTGTCGAATGGGTGGATTCCGGAACCAGTTAAGTCGACTGCATCAACTTTGAACCCACTTTCTTCTAGAAGTGTCATTGTTTTGTACCAGCACCAAGCACCAAAGCCACCTCCGTGGACAAGTATGAAATGATTCGTTTCCAAGCCATCAATCTTTACATCCTATACAGAAAATTGAATAAATAAGTTTAAACTCGGAATGATGTATTGTGCTAACGTACAAAGTTCCTCACTTTGGAGGCCCTATTTCTGACCTTAATTTGTTGTTAAACACAGATTGAGCATAGTGATTTGATCTAAAATAGCATCTGCTTTTTGTAAGTGCAACACTAAAAAAAGTCCAACTTGTTGCCCTCTGCACTTAAGGTGTTGCAGCATCCTATATTGAAATCTTAAAAGCAGGATGGGAACCCACCAAGCATCTTACATCAATTCTTTGCATCATGTAGCTTAGCACAAATGAAAACCTTTCATAAACATGTAGCTTGTTAACCACTATTCCTAAGCAGCAAACACTAACTTCTTGAATTCTCAACCTTAAAATACGTACAAACAATCCAACAGAACATGATAAAAGTCATAAAACGGTCAGTTACTTCCCATGATCGATCAGTAATTGTAAATTTTGTAATGAAAGAATTACTGCACAAAGAAAAATTAAAAAAAATGAGTAGCCAAGTCAAACCTGCTTGTCAACAAGCTCAAGAGGCTGAAAGAGAGTATCTGAACCCTGAGGCTGTCTAGAACTGGAGCTCTTTGTGAATCCCTGACTGTGTTTTGGACCGGGAGAAGGAAACACGACAGAAGTAGACCGATTAAAGGGTTGCAACGAGCCATTGTTCTTCTGGTGGTTCTGGTACAGCAGAACCGCCTCTAAAGCTTGTTGTTGGATAAGCAAGTCATCAACAATAAGGGTCTCTTTCTTCTTGGGAGGAGAACCCTTTGTTCTTCTAGTACTTGCTGAAGAGCCAAAGAAAGGTGAAGAGTATGGCGATCTTTTAGAGGGTTTTCTTGACAAGTTTGCGCTTTGTGATGTGTGTGCAGGTGAGAAGCATGCAATTGAGTTTCCATTTGGTAAGGAATGTCTGAGAATGAGAAAAAAGCACCAAGAATACCAAGTATGCATGTTTCAGGCAGGCACAAAACTAATAGTCTGGATAGTATAGATGACTTTGAATGTTAAGCTCATGATGGGGGGATGTAGACAGAGGAAACACACAAAATTTGACCAAGGAAACGACTTTGTAAACGAGTTAGACTTTTGTTGTTGTTTGAGGGCTCATGCATTCTGCAACTACCTACAGAGCCATTAAACAAACAGCAGTGTTGCATTCTTTTCTTCTTTATTTGTTTTGACCCGAGTTTAACGTGGAAAATAAGAGAAAGAAGAATTCAGAAGCACTAGTATGCCTCTATATGTTCTTTTATTCGTTGTCATACTCCTTTAAAGGTTCGGAGTTTAGAACAATCAAAGGGACATTGCAGCTCTCACGTCAGCGTTCGACTCAGTAGCCCAAATCAGCTCGTATATGTTTCTGGAGTCAACGAAATGCATTTCAGAATTGGCGAGGGCCTACTTCAATTTTACATAAATTACAAACAAAAGTCAACAGATACTCTATTCTCTCTGGTTTCCTGCTGAATAGGTCATCGGCTCGAATATATGGGATACATCAGTGAACATAGGCCTATGCCTCTGTGTACATCAATCGCTAAATAAGACGAGGCAGCTCTTCAGAAATCTGCTGTATTTCACCGGTTGACAACAGAGAGACCTTCAACAAGGCATCGATTCACAATCAGAGTCCACATTCCAAGTAACTCTTCAAAGTTTTGCTTCTCTTGTAACATCATCGGAAAACAAAAATGTTACGAATGCCAGTTGCCCACTCAAACTCCAGTAATCAACTCCTTGTTGCAGGGCAGTATCAGATACTGAAATTAGAGATTTACATTAGAGCTCTCCACCAAATTGTCTTACACTGCCGGCTTGTAACTTGAAGTTGAAACAACTCAGATCTATCCAAGACCTGTACAGAAGAGCACGAGATTATAACTAGAAGTCAAATTATACAATGGAGAAGTCAAATCAAGAATGCTGAAATAAGCATACCTCCTGGCACTAGATTTAATTCTGCATGGCATAGAAATGAGGAGCAAGCTCGTGTAGCCATAAATAATCAATTTTTGTTGTGTTGCGAACATATTTATGATTAGTTTCAACTAGTTCATTGAAAACTAAGCACTCTGGTTTCTCATGGAACAAAACAGAAGATGGGTGGATCCGAACCACCTGACCATTGGCTAAAGCCTGCCACAGAAAATTGATAATGAGCGTAAGAACAAAATATACAAAAAAAAATGTGGAACCTCGTGACCAGCTCAATATACTGTACCCCCATTCTTGAGGTTATCCTACTACAATGGTGATATATATGAGCATAAGGAATCCAAAGGAGTTCAAATTATGTCAAGGTAAAAAACCTGTATGTTCCCTCGGGCTGCTTTAATGCTGCATTAAGGAAGAAAGAGGAAGCAAGACATCTTCGAAACGGAAGCATGTCATCCCCACATGAAGCTACACGAAGGCCCATTTGTTCAACATTTCCTCGTATTTGGCTGTGGAAAGACATAATAAATTAGGAGAACATATTTGTAGGACCTACACCATGGACAAGGATACATATTCTGTAAAGGTTGGCAACAAATTTAGTCAGGATCTACACCTTGGACAAGGAACACAGTGTGAAGGTTAGCAACAAATCTAGTGTGAGACTGGCAGAAACGTGTTTACAACTAAACAAGACTTAGAAGTAGCTCACCTGTGAATGTCACAAGCATGCTTCAGGGAGCGACTATTAATGAAATTGTCCTTGCACCATTTCCTGAGACTTTTACCATGTTTATCTTTACTGAGATCTGATTTCTTCTCCGAAAACTCATTAAATGCTCGATATACATTCATCAATGTGATGTGGTCCCCATCTGGACTTGCAAAGCATTTCATAGCAGTTCTAGCCTGGCCAGACGAGTAGAAATACATTGGTGATTTTAACTTAGAAGTAGTAGTGTGTGTGACACCAGGAGGAGAGAGGCAATGAAAGTCTGGACTGGTATAGTAGCACACTAATAAGGTGGGTTACCAACTGAATTCCATCTTATTGTCAAGTTTCCATCTTTATAATTTATGAGAAACATAAAAGAGCAATATAGGAGAAAATCCATGCTTATATACCTCGCTTAATTTCTCACGGGGAGCAAAAAAGATAGATTCAACTGACAGCATTGCAACGGTTATTAACATCTCTTCCAGACAATTGAATTCATTTTCACTTGCTCGGATTAGAGCTTTTGAGTATATAGGGTCTAAGGGGAGGCTTGCCATCTGACGTCCAACAGGATCGGAAAGTTTACACTCATCTGTTAAAGCACCTAGTAAGTACAATTGCTCCAATGATTTGACAATAGCCGACCTGATGAAAGGTTTAATTGAGTCGGTACCAATTCTGTAAGTTTATACAATGACACGACAAACACAAAACGTATCCTGACTTTACCTTGAAGGTTTATCTATAAAGTCAAACCCAATGACATCATCAACACCCAGAACCTTAAGCTGCAAAATTATACTGGCCAGGTCACACCGCTTGATCTCTGGTTTTGTCGAATCCTCGAGTTTCTCAAACTGATTCTCTGGGTAGAGGCGGAAGCACTTTCCTGACCTCTCTCTCCCTGCACGCCCACTGCCCAGAAAAAGCAAAAACTGTTGACTGGATGGGCTTCCTAAGAATCTAAATAGTTGAAATAACTTAAACTAGATGACTCTATTTTCCTGCCAGAGAATTGTATTCAAAAGAGTGGTACTTGTTAGACCTTCAAGAATGACCAGCTGTACATGCCTCCTTTGAAGAGCCTGTGCTTTTGAAATTGGAATGACATTCAAACTTGATAATCCTTTATTTGGATCAAAAGTTCGTGCTTTTACAAACCCAGGATCTATAACATACTTGATGCCAGGTATTGTCACAGATGTCTCAGCAATGTTTGTTGCCAATATTACCTAAAGAACAATTCAACAATTAAAGATTACCCAAATTATCATCAACCTCAAATGTAGTCTGACTATGCTGTCTGCAAAAAGGTTATTGTTCTTTTCAGAACCCAGACAATTGATCTAGCCACATTCATAGGGAGTCACGTTCTAAAACAAAAGCAAAAGGTCCAAGCTTTAAAAGTTAAAAAATCAATATGCCAAACAATCATAATATATCTGAATGCTATTACCACACTTTACACACTTATATTAAGGAATAACTGAAACTTGTTAGGTTACCTTACAAAAACCATCAGGAGCTGGTGCAAACACTTGCATTTGCTGTTCTGTCGGAAGAGATGAGAATATAGGAACAGGCAATAGTTTTTGACTGGTTTCAGGTAACTGTTTAAGTCTTTCTTTAACTAGTCTCTGTACGGACTCAATTTCTTCCTGGCCAGTCAAAAATACAAGTATATCACCAGGGTCCTCCTCCGTATGAATCTAGTGGCAAGAGAAGAAACATATATCAGAACACGAACAACATCTAACGTCTAAAACTGAAACTCATTGAGAATTAGCTCAAGAGATAGCCACTGCATCAAAACATTTGAAAAAGGAAAGAGAGAAGAAATGGACACGTGTTACTGTAGAAGCAAAAAGTTTGCTCAACAGAGATACCTACGAAGGCATTAAATACCTGAAATATGGAAGTAATCGAAGCATCTAGATAATCTTGTACATTATGATGAGTGTAATATATATCGACAGGAAACTGACGACCTTGGATGTGAACAGCTCTTGCACCACCATAGTACTCAGAGAAAATTTGTGCATCCAAACTAGCAGACATAATAACTAACTTCAACGGACTCCTTCCTTGGCATTTCTTAAGGAAACTGAATGATTGGGAACCATTTTCTTTATCCAACTGCATGTCATTACTTGTTTTCTTGTCTTTTGTATCTTGATGATTATTGACAACTTTCGACCTTGCATTTTGTACATTTTTAAGCAAGCCCAGTAGCACATCAGTCTGGACAGTTCTCTCATGTGCTTCATCAACAATGATGACAGAATACTTGGAGAGATATGGATCCAATAGTGCTTCCCTGAAAGTGCACCAAACATTTAGTTTTAGACCTGTAAAGATGGGAGTTGGGGAACATTTGTTTATAACATAAAGCTTGATAAAAACGAAACCTAGCTCTGATCTAACTCTACTAAACCAATTTCTCCATTATCTCATTCATTGTCTTATATTCTATTTTTCCTAGAAAGCACCACTTACATTTGTCTCCTTGGAGTCCCTATTATGTTTCTTTTATAACTAAAGTCTCTGGATTAGCTAGTTATAGAAACAAGTACTGGGCGTACAACCCATACATACTACACAAACTCCACGTGGAAACACCTGCTAGTACATCGTATCTATGAACAACGGTCTCCAAAACCAGTTTCTCTCATAGACAACATCATTTCACTAGTAAAGTTGAGACAACACATGACACGTAACAAAATTATGGAGTATTTTATAGGATAAGATTAAAACACTGTATAGAGTCTACCTCAGTAGCAATCCATCTGTCATATACTTGATCCTTGTTGAACTAGAGGTCACAACGTCGAATCGGACAGAGTAACCAACCTTTTCACCCAAAGCAATCCCACATTCCTCAGCAACTCTTTTCGCCACAGTCATAGCAGCCACACGCCTAGGTTGAGTAACCCCAATGACTTTCCCACTCTCACAAAATCCAGCATTGTACAAAAACTGCGGCAATTCTATTAAAGAAAAACATATAAACACCGACAATACGAAAGCTGCTTAGTATCCACCATGCAGTTCAGAAAAGCAAATCAATACAATCAGATACATACGTGTTGTCTTTCCGGTTCCGGTTTCACCAACAATAATCAAAGTGTCATGCCTACGAGCCGCTTCTCAACTAAAATTCATCAAACAACTCCATCATTACATCACATATATCAACTACGAACACAAATGCAGTAACAGAATGATAATCTACGGAAGAGTCTCAGCTCATACCAGAAGCGATCGGCAGAGACTTTCTGTGCTGCAAAAGCTTTTGCCTCCTGAAATAAAAACCGCACAATCAAAATATGTTTCGTACGAATTTTTTACAGAAAGTAATTAACGAGAGCTCTCAATTCAGCTTACTTAGCAAATGCGTCAGGTATACGATTCTCGTCGGAGAAGTTGCGTTTGAGGCCGTTGGTAGAGTTATTGAGGCGTCCGTGAGCCATTGAAGCAGAGAGAGAGAGAGAGGACTTGTTCGGTCCTCTTATAATCGGAGGCGGTTGCCGCGATGATATCTGCGGCGAGCTGCTGAGGAGCGAATAGGCCAAACGAGCTTCGAGAGGTTTTGAAGAAGAGTGAGTGGAATTTGCAGAAACCGATAGACAGAAAATTTGGGAGGAGGGTGGAGTAGGGGCTAAACAGCAAGTGTGAAAATTGTGCTGTAGCGGCACACAGCAACGTTGGAGACGGACTCCTGAAATTACAATTTTGACCTCCCAAGATACTCTCACAGTGCTGCTTTTTTTCTTTCTTTCCGTTTGTTTCTTTCAGAAAAAATGGTTGTAAATACTGTAATGCGATTTCTAGTAAAAATAAAAATATAAATAAAAAATCAAATTTCTGCTATGATCGAGTTAATGTTCAAGGAAAAAAGACACTAATGATACAAATCTGGGCCATCACATTGCGTACACTTCTAAGTTCTGAACACATTCTAAGGCAAGGTAATGCTGGTATATGCTAGTGTTGAGTTTCGTCTGTATGTACTCGTGACTCACGATGTTTCTTCTAGGCGCTGGTAAACGCTAAATATGAATCGACATCTGCTTTGGTCAATGCCGGTTTCAGAGCATCCTTTGCCGTCTGGAAATGACGATGGCATACAATGGTGGCAGATATGTTCTCCCTCAAAGCTACTATTCCGGCTTCCTTGCATAGACCCTTTAGCTCAGCTCCTGTGAAGTGCTCCGTTTCTGCTGCTATTCGTTTGAGATCAACGTCTTCTCCTAAACTCATCTCACGAGTGAGTACATTAAGTATCTGATTCCGGCCTTCTAAATCCGGTGGTCGTACAAAGAGCAACTACAATTTCATTTCAGGAGGAGGAAGAGGAATTAATAGATTTACAGTAGAACCTCAATAATTTAATACTCTATTAATTAATAAGCTTGTTAAATAATAATTTTTGCCATTCCCGATTTGAAGACAATGTAATAATTAATAATTCGCTAAATTTATAAGATAATAGAAATTCGAGAATTCATATAGGCTCCCCCCATGCAATATATAAATTAATAATGCATTAATACATATAATTAATTATCATTTATAATGACTTCATAAAGAATGACTCAAGTGTGATTTGTTATTTCTTGAAATTAATGTCACCTTGAACCTCATCTTGGCCTTTTCTTAACATGGTATTAATTTTTGGTGTTTTTTTCTCATAGCACATTTAATAATATAACACAATAAATTAAAAAATGATGTACGTTAAACAAAGTACAACAATAATAGTTTTTTACATCAATAAGTTATTAATAAATCAATAAATTAATATTTTATCGATTAATTAATATCTAACTAAATTAATAAAATTTGCCGGGTTATTAATTTATAGAGGTTTAACTGTATTTAGAACCAAGCCAATTCTTCTTACTTCTCACTTTCAAAGCATTATGCATAATCCCAATGGACAAATTTGCAACTTCTGCGAGTGTGTGACTAATATCAAACTGCTAAGTTTCAGGAATATAGGGAAACACGGGAAATCATATGAAGGGAAACTCCTTACCAAATCAAAGCGTCCAGGTCGAACTAATGCAGCGTCAATTGCATGAGGACGGTTTGTAGCAGCCAAGACGAAAACTCCCTACAGAATTATTGAGTATACAAGTTTCAAACCACAGGACATCTAGTTGCATCATCATGTCTCTGATAAATTGACTTGAAGGACAACATACTCTCACCTTAGCCTCTTCCAAACCATCCATTTCAGTCAGCAAAGTCGATAAAAGCCTCTCCCCAACAGTACTGCTATTGCTTGAGCTCCCACCCCTGCAGTTAAGAAAAACTATAACTTACGGAGCTTCTGTGTAAACTGAGATTTCATCAAGAAACTTTTCATTAGATTAAACTATGATTCCTTATTTAATGTAAATTAAATTGTAGCTTACTAACCGTTTGGCTGCAACAACATCTGCCTCATCAAAGAATATTATGCTGGGCGCAGCAAGGCGAGCTCTCCGAAAGGTATTGCGAAGCAGAGCTTCACCCTCTCCAACATACATTGAAAACAGTTCTGCACCGCTGATTCAGAAGTAAATATGGCATTCAACTCTTTTCAGTTTTTCAGACATTATAATCAAAAGAGTTCATTTTTCCTGAAAAACTAACTGAAAAAGAGTAAAAGGTGAGCAGATTATTTCCCTTTTGAAGAATGATTAAACACAACTCAACTGAAACGGCGAAAGAGAAACTTTTGACCTTATAACTTCTAGGCACTAAGTTGACTTTGTTTGACACACTTTCTTTGGCCATTAAAAGGTTTCTGCAGCTAGGATATATGGTATAACCTTCTAGTTTTTGTAAGGGGTACTTCCTTAAAATCAAAGTTGCAGTGTCATTGTGATCATTTTCAACAGATAGTTTGAACTTTAACTATCATGAATTCACCGATCACGTCAACCTATCCCTCTTGAAGACTCTATAAGAGTTCATACCTCAATGAAAAGAACGAAGCTTGGGCAGCATGTGCGGCGGCTTTAGCAAGGGTGGTTTTGGAACATCCTGGTGGACCATAAAGAAGAATTCCGCGGATAGGAGATATTCCCAGCCTTGCAAACTCCGTAGAATACTTAATAGGCCACTCAACAGCTTGCTGGAGCTTTTTCTGTCAACAACAAAAGCAATGTCCAGTAAGTAGTACCATGAGCCTCCAGGTGGATATGAACAGATAGAATGTACTGACCTTCAAATCTTTTAAGCCTCCAATATCTTCCCAAGTCACCTTGGGGATTTCAACCGCAACACCTCTTGTTATACTTGCATGTACCACAGACTTTGCATTCTCCCAGTCTTTGTTTGTTAAGCTTAGCAAATCAGCATCTTTGTATGTATCTTGACACCTCCTCATTGTAGACATGGCCGCCTCACGACACAAAGCTTCCAGGTCGGCCCCTGCAAATCCATTGCATTTTGCAGCCAAGGCTTGAAGGTCAACTTCAGGATCCAAAGGAATCTTTCTTGTATAGAGCTGAAATAACCATCATAGTTATTGATTACATCTTATACCCAACTCTCTTGCCTTCAACAACATTCTTTTCAACTACCTGGCCATAATTGGACTTCTCAAAGGCAATAACTAGCGGTAATGTTGTTTCACACTACGGAAAAGTAATTGTACATTACATAAAATTTCAGGGATAACTACTCACCTTAAGTATTTGGAAGCGTTCGTCTTCCGTAGGTGTAGTAACCTCAATTTCAGAATCGAAACGCCCTGACCTCCTTAGTGCTGGGTCAACAGCTTCCGCTCTTCGTATACATAAACCAGATATCAACACATTAGAATACAATACAACATTATATATGATATCCATACAAACAATAACAAGAGTCAAAACCTATTGAACTCATCAAGCAAAAGAATACCTATTAGTCGAGGCAACAACAACAACCTGTGGTACAGAGGCTGATGAAGCCTTGGACTCCATCAGTAAACGCAGCTGAGCAGCTACACGAACATCTTGCTCCCTTCTACAAAAATACAAACACAACTTAAATCAAAGTTAGCATCAATCGAGGAAAATCAATCAGCTAAAACATCAACAATGCCGGTGTGTTTGCACCATTACCTCGAATCACGGCGAGGACAGAGTGCATCGATTTCATCTATAAACACAACTGCCGGCTTCCCAGACAGTGTATGGGTAGCCGCCTCCGCAAAAGCCTCACGCAGAGCTAGCTCACTCTCTCCAACATGTGCCTTGTGAACAGTGTGCGGACTGTGTCCAAATTTAAACAGCATGAAATTCACTAATCACAGCTCAAGAGCAACAAAGCCTACTAAGAAATAGCTGAGATTAACTACAGTACAGTACCTGATGAGAACCAAATGAGCACCGCATTCCTGAACCACAGCGCGGACCAAGCTTGTCTGCAAAAGCAGAAGAAAACGGTGAGGGAATATTCGGAGAATAATAATCTAGGTTGAAATGTGAAATGACGATTGTGTACCTTGCCGGTGCCGGGAGGACCGTAGAGAAGCAAACCCCGAGGCCACTGAAAATTGCAGTTGCAGAGTTAAATAATCGATTGAGATGAGAAAATCAAAATAGGTAGGAGAAGAAAAGAGAAGAGAGTGGTGGTTTTGGTTTACTTTGAGGCCGAGCTTTTTGGCTTGGCGAGAGAAGAGGAGAGGGTAGACGATGAGTTCTCGGAGAGCTTGAAGAGCTTCGGCGTTGCCGCCTATGGATTTCTCGGCTCTCCAAACGTCGTCCTTTGTGTCGTTAACGCTACAGGAGCTATGAGTTTCCATCTCCGTCCTCTCTCCCTCCCTTTCTCTCTCTCTCTCTCTCTCTCTCTGGAAATAAAGCTTTGCTGTTTGACGGCGGGAAGAGTGGTTTGTACTTTGTAGCAGAGGAGGACTGAATAAGAAGCAGGTCTGTCAAATTACAATAATACCTTTTGCAGTTATTGATCATAAAAGATAGTAGTACAAAATTTGACAGCAATGGACATCTTGTGGTCGTGCCGGAGTGGTTATCGGGCATGACTAGAAATCATGTGGGCTTTGCCCGCGCAGGTTTGAATCCTGCCGACCACGGTTTTTTAAGACGGGATTAGAAAATAGGAGAGCTGAAGTGCTGAACTATGAGTTGTTGATAATTCGTTTTGTTTTTGTTTTTCTGATTTAAAACCAAATGTAATCGCAATCGTATGAACCTTTCATTGCCTACTTTGGATGGATACAAATGTGCGTTAATTGAAGCTTGTTCTGAATATTTTATAATCATTCATTTCCAAGACTACAAAGTCAAAATGACAGCCCTGATGGACTTGAGCTAGTAGTGCAGAGGTATGCATGTCTCTCGTGCTTGCCGATCACCGCACTTCCGGCAGATGCTTGGTTTGCTGCACGGTTACTTCCAAAGTTCCTGCGGTTCGACTCCCTTGCAATTCTTGTACCAAACTATACCGGAACAGCAGAACATTAATAACTTGATTTACCTTAATTGTCAGATAAAGATGTGTTTGGGCTCAAAATAAACATAACATTTATTTTAATACTTCTAGGCCACGCAGATAGAATGGGTCGACCACACGCAGCCTGATGGAAACTGCGAATCTAGAAAGGATATATCTATGCGATTCCTAAATAATTTAGGAGAATCTAGAGACAAAATATTATTCATAATCGATAATATTACCCTATCAAGCGAAGGAAATCAGAGTGTCAACTTTTATAAATAGAAGAGTCAAAGAAGATTTGCGGATCTCTACACATACATACAATTTGCGCACCAGCAAATCTTACTCCGCTGCGAGTAGACAACCAGCGAACAACGAGCTCAGGATCTAAGCCATCCGACAGAGCGTGGAGATTCGAATGTTTACTCAAGCTAACCAACCGGCAACAACGAATTCAAGATCTATGCCACCCGACAAAGCATGGGGATTCGAAGATTCACTCGAGCTACGACAACGGCAATCGGAGGATTTCAGACCACCCGACAGAGCGTGGAGATTTTAAAGATCTACGAAGTCACCCTATCCAGTGTTCTCAACACTTCGTCCTTAGGATTGCTTTGCTTTATAATTGGCTGAGGGTGCAAAGTATCGATTCTTTGTGGTTTGCCAGAGAGACACGAAGAGTACGTCTTACGTACCATCAAGACAAGTAGGACTCAACGAGCGAGGTTGGTGCTCTCCTCACTCCAATCGCTTGACAAAAAGCAAAGACTGCACGACGCATAAACACAATGACATTCTGCCCTCAGTAGTGGCACGTCTTGCACACAGCACATCTACAACTGCGGATCCAAAAGAGACAGTTTGCAACATCTCCAATCGCAGTGACCTGACTGGAGAAAAATCGAAGCCAAACATTTTGGCACACCCAGTGGGACTTAGGTTTAGTGTCTTACGATCATTGATCCGTATCAGAAAACTTTCATAAGGTGTCTTAAACATCCAACACCTATGTTCCGGAAACACAATTCAGCCACTTGTAGGGATTTAAGCAATGAGGAAGTAATACAGAGGTTCGGAGTAACGATGACTAAAGGTAGATCCCCATCATCATCGTCACTAGAACCTAGAACTATTGAAGAAATCAAGGCCATGGACTTTGAGGCCTACAAAGATTATTCACTCGAGCAAGAACAACGAAGAAACACAAACATTAAGAAAATACTGAACAACATGGAGGCCAGCGACAAGGTGAAGTCGACACAGATCCTCGATTTCCCGTTATTCTTATTGACAAGGAATACATTGGAGAGCCATTCAGAGTGTGGTACTTCCCCGATGAACCCCACTGCGAGTAGCTTTTCTATTTCCTGTTCAATTATCCTGTTGCGCTCTGCAGCAAATATTCTTTTCCCCTATGCTACGGGCTTGAATTTAGGGTCCACATGAAGGCGGTGTTCAATCACCTTCCTGTCGATCCCTGACATGTCCCATGTTGACCATGCAAACACATCTTTATATTCCCCCCCCTAGCAAATCCATCAGATTCTTACGTTCAACTTCACCTAGGCCTGACTTAACCCGTGCACACCGATCTGGTCAGTATTGATCGAAAGGTTCAAGCACTACATCTTCCTCTGCCATCTCCTTGAAAGGCAGTTCCTGGGGGTCGAGTTCTATATCTAACTCGTCGATCACACCATCCTGACCCCCATTCTATAATTGTTATGTTGGCGGGGTTGGGGCAACCGTGCTCCCAACCTCGTCCACTGCCTCCCTCTTCATATCCTTGGTGGCCAACACCATACACAACATTGCTGCAGCTCTGTCCCCCTTGATGACGATGGTGCCTCCTGGGGTGGGATATTTTAGGACCTGGTGGTAGGTTGATGCTACCGCCCCATTTGATGGAGCCAAGGCCTCTCTGAGATTGCGTTATGGGGGGACGGGGCGTCAAACACAGTGAACCATGTGGTCAGGTTGGTGAGAGGCGTGCCAACCTAGAGGGGAATAATCCCCATGGTCCTCACCTTTGATCCCTCGAAGCCCATGAGGGTCATTTGATGATCTTTGATTGCCTCTATCAAGCCCATTCTCTCTACAACGTCCTTGAATATAACATTCACGGTAGCTCCATTGTCAACTGGGACCCTGGCCACTGTCATGTGGGCTATCCTGATGTTGACGACCAGGGCATCATCGTGGTCTTCCTCCCCCTTCGGGAGGTCTGCGTCTGAAAACTCGAGCACGTTCTTCCTCGTTTAGACCTTGGGTTCACCCCCGACCTTGAGTTTCTTTGATTCACGCTCCTTTTCCTTGAGGGTAACCCCCATCTCTTCTGCCTCTGTCATAATACAATTCATACCAGGGAAGGTGGTATCCTCGGGATAATTAGTGGCCTGGAGGATACAGTTCAGCACTGGGTACTTCTCCTCTTGGCTCTTAGGTGGCATTGGCAAGGTCTCGTTGCTTCTTTGACACTTGCCATTACCTTGCGGCTTCAAAGAATTTTTGAGCCTTTTCTTGTAATCATCCGTCAGGTATTCCCAACAATATCCTTGTTCCACTAACTCCCCGAAATGCCAGAGGACTCCTCAATCGATCGCCTTATGCCTATTAGCCTTGTGGTAAGTACAAAAGTCTCTGGAATCGCTTTTGTTTGTCATCGGTGGTGGCCTAAGCCAGGGTTCGTTCTTGATGTGGTGGAGTATGGTCAAAATTAGGATTGTCGTAGGAGGGACGAACAATTTTTCGCCCTGTCCGGCGGGCTGGTGCCCTAAGGTTCTTTTCTTGCTATCGTAGTTGTTCCTCCCCTAACTCATATTGCTGTGGGTTGTGTCTTTCCGCAAGTTAAAGTTGGTTCCACCTCCGGGCGCCTTCTCTATCAGAGTGTCCCTGGCGTTGTAGGTTCTTATATCCTCCACCCGGGCGTAATCCAAGGCCTTATGATAGACCCTAGATAAGTCCTTGGTCTTTTTCCTGATCAACTTACTAGCCAACTCTGAATCTATGTCAAGTCTTTTAATGAACGCCGTGGCCGCCACGGTATCGTCCTTGCAGTTGACCGTCACATATTCCTTCATGAACCTTGTGACCTAGTTCCTCAGGCCTTCCCCCCTTTTCATCTTGAGGGATGTGAGGTAGGTCATATCTTTTGTTCCCTTGGCGTTACTTTCATATCTTTTTGAAGAAATCCGCTTTTAGGCTTCGCCAATCCTCGATCAAACCTGAGGGGAGCGTCTCGTACCACTATAGAGCGTGGTCCTTCAGGCTTGCCTGAAACATCTTACATATCTAAGCGTCGTTCGACTGGCTAGTGGCCATAGTCGATTGATAGTTCCTAACGTGCTGGTACGGGTCTGAATCATCCGAGTACCTATCAAACCTGGGGTGACTCCACTTCTTGGGGGGTTCAGCATCTTGGATGAACTGAGACAAAGGGTTCTGAGACATTCTCCGAGCCTTTTGTTCTGCTTCCGAGTCCTTAGACATCCCTTCCTTTCTCAGCCTCTCAGTCTCTTGGTTGGTCCGGATGTTATGGGCATGATGTGTCTCCATAAACTCCTCCATCATATTTCTAAGGGTTGTGACCCCTAGGTCTCTGGTTCGGTTACCACTTCTTGTTGGTTGTTCTGTTCGGCCACTCCTTGTACCTTCGGCGCTAGCGGGTCGGGCGGGATCAATCCCTGGTTTTTCAACAGTTTTACCAAATTCAGCAAGGTTGTATGAATAGCAGCCACAGTACTTTCCAACTCGTTCGTGCCCCTCAATAGATTGTTGCAACGCAGCCATGTCGATTTTTGGGCTCGTGTATCGTTCCTCGGCCCAGTGGAGGTCTTGATTGACCTTGGCCCTCCAGCCCCTGGCTCTTTCGTTTTCCTGGTCGGAACCTTCTTCGTCACTCACATGCCCCTCTTCCACGAGGTTCCTCAGTTGAACTTGATGCGTGAGGGTACTCCCGCATCTCGATGCCCCTGTGTCGGGCGTGATCTGGTTGTTTCCTGTCGGCGGGGTTACTTCCTTATCGTGCCGATTACCTATGTTGGTGTTGTCTTCCATAATTTTTTCATTCACGAGAGTTAGTCTAGGGTTCCGCTCTTAATGAAAGCATCAATTTGCGAGAGAAGATTTATCCCACTTCAGCTTAGATCTCAGCGAACCTGCAAAATAAGTTAGATCACAGTGTGGTACCATACTTAGATCCTCTGATGCTTAAGTCAGTACTTGCCTTAAGAATCGAACAATGAGTATAGTAGAATTATGTTACCTTGGACTATGCGGAGATAGTCTATATATAGCGATTGAGCTAGGTCTAAGCATAATCCATATCGAATAGGACTATTTTACTTTCGGATATGAGGAATCTATTAAGGAATGAATCTCCATATCTAGGGCCAATTAGATCTCATGATCACCACATGCCTTGTGGCATAATCTTATTAGGACACGTACAAATCTTTTCCTTTCCTCCTCGGATTCTGTCAACCCCCAAGGTCCGATCGAATAGTCCCTTGAGGTCAAATTGCCCAACCTCCTTGAGGTCCGACCTTATTTAGGATTATCACGCCCATCGAACATTCCACAAGACTCTACATCATTCCAGAGACTTCTAGAAACCCCCAAACCATTCGGCCGTTAATGTAATCCATAATCGTTCGAGCCCAGGCCCATATTTGACCTCATTGAACCTCATCCAGAATCGTTCTACCCGAGCTCATCTGTCCCCAGCTCGGGTGGCTAAAACTGACTCCCACGTCCATGACCCCATTTTTCCTCAACGATGGTCCGCCACTACCAAACACCACCATTGATACAACACCCTTGAGGAAAGGTGACTGAACGACTTAACCAAGAGAGGCAATCAGAGAAATATTCTCACAACAAAGTCAAGGTGTCACCGCCAAAATCCTAACATGGTGAAAGAGAGTTCATTCTCAACATTGTGGCATCTCACACTCATGTAAGCGATTGATAAGTAACAGACAAGTAGACAAATGCTATAAATTTACAATCTTATGGAAAATGTAATATACCGATAAATTCAAATTATCAGTCTAATATTTTTTTTAACACGAGAAAGTCAAATATATTTTGTATTTTTTTTGTTTAAATCAATTGTTGACTCGAGTAGGAGAATGATTTTCACTTTTATAGGTCATCTATCTCTTCAACAATCTATTGCTTAATCAATCCATGTTTCTCAAGAATTCAACGGAAGATCAATAATCTATTAGTAAATCTCTCTACATAAATTTTATGCACCAACATTTCTACCATTCTATCTCACAATAGATATGATCCCTATAGTATTATTTGAGAGGAAATTTGAGAGTAAGGTGTGCGATTTAAACACTTGGTTTGTTGACGAGAATAAAATATTGGTCTGCCTTTATATTTGTTATGGTTTATAATTAAGCAAAAAATGTTTATGGTTAAATTTTCAAAAATTCGACAATTGTCTCTGGATAATTAATTTATCTTTAATTATCAATTGATATGTTTAATGGCAAAAAAATAACTATAACCTGCACTATATATAAATCACATGCATAAAAACTACTCTACATAAAAATCTCAAGTGCGTATGCACGGGCATACTGCTAGTTTGTTATGGTTTAAAGTATGTATACCTACCCTACGACGACAGCTAAGTAAGCCGGCGAGTCAGCGAGACTGAAGCCAACAAATAAGTAGACGCGACTCCACGTCCTGATACCCCCCACCAAAACCTACGCCGCGTCCTTTTACTAACCATACCGTTGCCCCACACGTGTCACCTAAGACGCTGTCCATAATAGACCGACACGTGTACTTTCCTCCGCTCCTTCATTCTCCCTCCGACACGTGTCCGGACTGTTGCCAAAAAGACAATGCCAGCCAGAAGTACGTGTCCATCTCCCATTCCCCAAATCGAGCCACTTTTCGATATCCTCCAGGGGCATTTTCGGTACCCACTACGTAGCCATCACCTTCGCTCTTTTCTTATTGCTCTCTGCTTCTAATTTCTCCTCACCGAGAAATTCACCGGGTATGTGGTGGTGGTTTTGGCCACTGAATTCTGAGAGGAGAGATGGGCGAAGCCGGTAACCAAGGAAGGAGGAGAGGAATGGAGAGCTTGTCGTCGTTTCAGATGGACAAGTACCCGAGGGATCTGCTACAGAGGCTAGTGACGAGAAACGACACGTCGGAGTTTGAGGAGACTAATAATGAGGTAGAGGACGAGGCAGAGGAGCTGGAGCTGAATCTGGGGCTATCTCTGGGCGGGAGATTTGGGGTTGACAAGAGCAGCAACAGGAGGGACAAGCTGGTCCGATCGTCCTCGATTTCCGTGACGATGCCGTTTTTTCGGGAGAGGGGGGACGAGCCGGCAGGGCTGATGAGAGCGTCTTCGCTGCCGACGGAGACGGAGACGGAGGACGAGTGGAGGAAGAGGAAAGAGTTACAGACGCTGCGGCGGCTGGCGGCGAAGCGGCGGAGGTCGGAGAAGCAGAAGAGCGGCAATTCGAACGTGAAAACGGGGATGATGGAGGAGGAGGAGAAACGCGAGGTTTCATGGGCGGCGGCGGCGGCGGCGAGACAAGCGGTTGCGCCGCTGGCGAGGGGTAAAAGTGACATTTTGGGTGTGTTTCAGGGATTCGGACTGCAGCCGAGTTCTCAGGGGTCGGTGGAGGAGTCGTCGCAAGGCGGCGGAGGAAGCTCGTCGGAATTGGAGAGTAAACCTCTCCAAGGTATCGTCTTTCATAAATTTCCACTCCATTCATATTTAGTGGTTAATTTTGTGTCAAGACTTAAGAGCTTGATTTGCTGCTACCTGGCTTCTTTAGCTTAATCTAGAATCTAGAAGATGGCCCTCTCAGATTGCCCACCTGGCCAAACTTGGTTAGTTCAGAAAACCTGGGAACTAGTTAAACTAGAAAGGCAGAAAGGAAGTAGTTGTGGGCATTATGGGTTAAACACTAAGCGACAAACTCGATCTGTATAGATGGAGTGGTACCTTTACCTAAGCTCTCATCATATAACTGCTTTGTTTGGCAAGTCTGATCCGTATGCGACCGACCGTAGTATTCCTTTCCTATCCATGAGGGGTTCTCTAGTTACTATGCCCATTGTGGAGAGGTTGGCCAAAAACTTGGCTTATGTGATTGGTTGTTAGAGACTTAAATGTCATTGTTCTTTGCCCTAAACATGCCATCTTACATTTTGAAGTAAAAAGCATTTGTACCAGTCTGCAAAGTTGGTGTATGTTGTAGTCATTTGGTTTCCCATATGAAAGTGTTCATTTGAGATTTACAAGGAATTCGGCGCAAAGGGTGTATGAAAGGAAGTATGAATGAGCCGAGGGATTTAATATGGATATGACATTGGAGCTTGACCCTGTTAGCAAGTTGGATGCAATAGTCACAACTAGTCATAATATGTAGGTGAAACTTGAGAGTTTTGTAGATATCTATGTAGTTTGGTGAGGTTCTTAGTGTAACTTTTGGAGGTTGTAGTTACTAGTTTCTCAAATTGCTTAGGTCAATGTTGTGACTATTGTGAATTTGAAATCACCAAGCACAACAGGTGAATATGGCTTGGTACACACGAAGAGAGACTGCTACCTAATTTTCCTTATAGTTTTCCCTTAAAATCACAGGATCCAGCAGCTGTGGTGAAGCAAGAATCCCTGCTAGAAACCAGGATCAACGAAGCATACAGGACCTCACACTTCGTTCTTCAGGGTCATTGCCACCTGAGAATACATTCAGAACTTCCAAGGCTGACGTAGATAACATGTGCAAGAAGCCTAACCCTTCCGAAAATAGAGGAAGGGAAACTAGGATGAATGCCATGGAGGATATGCCTTGTGTATTCACTAAAGGAGACGGTCCTAACGGTAGAAAAATAGAAGGAATTCTATATCGATATGGGAAGGGAGAGGAAGTAAGAATTATGTGTGTATGCCACGGTACCTTCCTTTCTCCGGCAGAGTTCGTGAAGCACGCAGGAGGTGGCGATGTCACGAACCCGCTTCGCCACATTGTAGTAAATCCTGCTGCTACTTCGTTTTTGTAATGGAGGTCTCCTTTTATATAGACCCCTCTGAACTATGGAGTTACCTGATAGAATCGAAGAACAGGGAAAATATTCTATAATTGATAGCTTTTATTTTATTTTCTTGATGAGTTTAGAGATGGAGTTTATATAAAATAACTGTTCTGTACATGGTCACTTTGGAAGAGATGAAGTTTTAAGGCATCGTGCTGATTTGGGTACTAATTTCGTTTCCTCGTGTATTTGCTCTTGTAGGTAATGTAGAGTACGTGTACCAACAATTTAATAGAAGCAATTATGAGGATGTTATCTCTCGTCTCCCCCATTGGTGTAGATGTAGTGTTCTTATTGCAATTTGTCATTCCTGTCTTGATCAGAAAAGAATAAGAGATGAAGATCTTATTTCTTTTGAATAGTGAAACAAGAGAACTAAAAAGAGAGAGAGGACCTTTTGTTCGAATCCCGTAGTATGATAAAACTTCTCATTTGTATCTCTATAGTTGGTTGGTTTCGGCTGCTGGTCTGAAGAAGTCGGATCAGTAGTTGGACTAATTGCTGCTGACCAACTGGGGAAACAGTTGCGACACCTCTTGCTGGCGACTCAATGGCCTCTGCTGAAGAACGCGCAGCTGCTGTCAAGGCATCCACAAAGAAGAAAGAGTTGAGCCATGACTCCAGGAGATGATGAGACTGATATGAAGAAACTTGAGGATGCGTGAGGAGCGTTGAGGTTGAAGGGTGGAGCTTCAAAATTGGTATCTGTGTTGGTTATGGCATAAAGTTGATAGTCATGCTTACCATCATTGATGACCTCGCCTCTGTGCTTGACTTGAGGAACGTCTTGTGGAGGAACCTAATTATGAATATGTCCCGTGCCCGTGCTGTGACATTGTTGCTTTCAACAAAATATGAGACTCGGGGGAAGGGATGGGAAGGGATGTTTGTGCCGTAATGTTTGGAATATGTCCCGCACTTTTACACTGTAAAATGCATTTCAGAAAAGTCGGATCCTCAAGTAATGTATGGATGATTGTTTTTTTATCCGAAAAGAAAACTTGAATTTGTTATATTAAATAGAAAAAGTAAAAAACAAAAAAAAAAGTCTTATTGCAACTCGGTACCAACATTCAGGTAATTTTCGCAACGGAGAAATAGTACTCCACGTACTTGATCAAAATATTCGTCCTCAAATCCGATGTCAGATGGAGCCACAGAACTCGATCAAGAATGTCGTCTCTCATTTGGAAGAGGAGGATCGGAGGCCGGACCAAAGCACTGATCGAGGGTCTCTAGAGGTGTTGCAGCATGTCTTGCAAGATGGTAGCGAAGAAGGATTAGTGTTACAGTTTTTCTGCTTCTGATCATTATACATCGCTCTCACTCAAGGGGCTAGCCTACAGGTTATCGTCGCTCTCTCTTACAGGTTACAGCCTTGCTGATGCATCGTGGGTGCCTACAAGCTGTGATGGTGGATCAGATACTAAACAAGACTGGGGTTGTGCTTTTATAGGCACATCTATTTTCCCTTTCCTTATTTTTGTGGAAATAATAATACTTGTGATTCAAGGTTTCCGGAAATAGAAAGATCACGGAAGTTTCAGGATTCTCATCAAGAACAGAGAGAAACAAATTAATGGAAAAAAGAGTTTTAGGCAAGTTTTTTGCGATGAGCAAGTATTTGGTAAGTTGTAAAAAGAGAGTAAGGAAAGAAGAAGAGATCTCCAAAAATTGATGACACTAAATTGGATTCAATTAACAATGTGTTCTAGGACATTATGAAGAATTCAATACAAACTCATGATGGATTTAGGACTTGATGGGAAGATAGTCTGATAATCACTCTGAACTACAATTGAATAAGGAGGTGGAATGTGAAAGTTTAATCTGAGCTTTGAGATTGTTCGTTGTTCCTCGACATCAAACTCGATCTGATGGAACACAACATTATGTACTATGCTCGGCCACTTGCGTCCTTATCGCAATTGGTGACATGAATTTAAGGATTGAAGTTTATGTGTATATGGTTCATGAACTGTACTGTCATCTCTTACCTAGGTCGTATGATTACGTACTAACTCATATGTTCGATCTTAATGCAATTCTGCATTTTGCTTTCATTCGTTCACTGTTTCAGATCTTATTGCAATTGCTACAGCTTGTTTCCCCTTATAATGAGGAAGAACAAAAAAACATCCGAGGATAGAAAAACAAAATTTTGTGCAATGGAATGCACTCACTTTATTAGCCATACTACAATATCTTGCTTCAACAACTGCAGGATATTACTAATGCTTGATCATCAAAATTTGACTTTAGCCAAATCGATCATCGCCCCCAAATAAGTAACCTGTTTGTGTTTGCCATTATACAAGTGTAGGAATCTGTAACTCACTCATGATGCTGCTGCTGCTTATCTTGCTCCAAAGGGTTATTCTTTCTAGTTTCTTTGCCCCGTCTATCTAGGACTTTTTTATTATCGCTGTATCACGGCAGATGACAACGTCTTCTAATCTTGTCACCCTGCACTTCGATGATGCTTGAACCAGCCAATAGCGAATCGAGAATGAATGGAATATGTGTACACATTCTCTCGACCTTTCTAAACTTGGCAATTTTAGATATTGGAACCCACCCTTGATCATCCATCAACGAATTCAGATAAAGATCATGTGGTAGGTTCTCGTCACTGAAATAGTACTCGATTTGCTTTACAATGAACGAGGCTAATGGAACCATTGAATTCAATGACTGAGATTCCATACCTGGATGCCGTCGGCCTAATTGGTAACGCGGATCATGATACAAAAACTGAGGTTTAATAAGAACCGGTGATCCAATTACAGGATACATGTTATTGGCAGCAGCATAGTAACCATGTTGAGGCTGAATTGGGGGCACATAAACTTGCATGGGATTCATGTATTCATTAGCGTAGGGTTGGTAAGAATACCCAGAAAGAGGAAAGATGTGAGGCTGGTGTAGCATAGGTTGAAAAGCTGAAGTTGCAAAACCTGCAGATTTGTGAAGATGTGGTGACGAAGAATTGCGGTGTTGATTTTCATGGAGAGGCAAGGAGGGCTTAGCAGCAGGATTGAGACTTTTCGTGCACCTGTTGTCACCCATTGTCATCATAGGTAAGAGCTTGCAGATTGATCAAGGAGGCAATGAGAGTTTGAAGTTATGAGAAGCTAATGCGGTGGGGCTTTTATAACATAGATGCTATCCCTTTTTATTAATCTATTGGGAGATGGATTCCTGGTTTTTGTGGAACAAAAGGATTTCCAGGTTTTATTTTCCTAGCGTAAATAGGTAACGCAAATCCTGTTGTTGAGCAAATTAAAATTTCATGTCTGAAATAATACTTGCACAACTTCAAAAGTCCAGCATGGACTGAGACATTTACAAATGCAATTGACGGATACAACAGAATCAACCTCTCCCCATTACAATTTGCCATGGACTGAGACATTTACAAATGCAAGTTCTGAAAATTCCTCGGCTCAGGAGAAATATACTGGTTACAAGAGAAAGAACAAGTTGAGAACCAAAATTTTGAATGATCCTCAAAATGTGACTACTGCAAGCAAATGTACAGATTAGATTACCAGACTGGCATACCTTCTATATAATTACTAAGTTATGGTCTACCTCGTTATCTATAGTCTGGTCTGCCTTCAGCTTTTGCACAACTTGCTTCATTGTAGGCCTAATGAAGAGGGTCTCAACAGTACATTTGACAGCCAAGTACAGCATTTCGACCAGATCATCTTCGGGTCCTGCCTCCCATAGTCCTTCCATGAAAACTTCCTTTGCCCGACCCATTCATAACAGCATGCATGCCCAAGAAACAATGTTGAAACCGTTTCCATGAGAAGAAAATGACGGGCCCAAGGCTTTCTTATCCGAAATCAATTCAAGCAGCACCACACCATAACTATAGACATCAGCCTTCTCAGATACACGACAGGTCATAGCATATTCTGGTGCTACATATCCAAAAGTTCCAGCAACACCCGTTGTTGCATGCGTTTCAGAAGTTCCCAGCAGCCTAGACAATCCAAAGTCAGACATATAAGCAGCCAAGTTATCATCTAACAGAATGTTGCTTGGCTTGACATCACGGTGTAGGACACGCGGGATACATTCATCATGGAGATAAGAAAGAGCACGTGCTATATCCAAAGCAATCTTGTGGAGATTCTTCCAAAGGATCTTGTAGCTCTTTCCTTGATAAAATTTTCCAAATTCTCTCCTGGTAAATAATTATATATGAGTAGCATCTCAGCTTCACTGGCATGGTATCCTATTAACGTCACCAGGTTGGGGTGTCTCACCCTTCCGAGAGTCTTAATCTCAGCATGGAATTGTTGAACACCATGAAACCTTCCAACAGCAAGCCTCTTTACAGCTATTATGGTTCCTGGAGCGGGTTCTGCTTTGTAAGTTGCCCCACATCCCCCACTCCCAATGTGGTTACTAGCATTGAAATTCCCTGTTGCTTGAACAATATTGTCGAACGTCAATGGAGCTCCTATTTCTTTATTTTCAAAACCCTGAACTCTGGAATCTCGTATCCATTTTCTTGTGTAAAAGAAGAGGATAACAAGAGAGAAGAGAACCAACACAATAGCTGATGCAGATACTATGGATACAATCTCAATCGAGTTTATTCCATTATCCGGAGCCGTTGATTGTGGATCAGGGCTATCTGGTGAATTCAAAGAGCTGCCTGGCTGATCTGAATATGGCGCAGCAGTTCAGCATATTATTGCTCAGCGGAAATGAACCTGACAGATTATTAAATGAGACATTAGATGTAGACAGGGATCTCACGTTAGTCAAACCAGAAGGGATGCGTCCAGAGAGCTTATTCTTGTCGAGCATAAAAACAGTTAAGTTCTTTAAGTTGACAAGACCTTGCGGTATATCACCAGAAAGAGAGTTTGAAGATAGCTTCAACACTTCAAGGGAGCGTAAGCCCACAAAGCTAGCAGGAATTGTACCAGTAAGGTTGTTATCAGCCAAGGACAGATACTTGAGATACTTGAGATAACTGATACCTGTGGGAATTTGACCTTGCAGCTGGTTCCTGCTCAAGTCAAGAAAAACAAGAGACTTCACATCTCCAAGATCCGGAGGTATTGACCCAGATAAAATATTTCCAGAGGCATCCAATGGTCTCAGAGATCTGCACATCATGCCAATCTTGGAAGGAATGCGGCCTGCCAACTTGTTGTTGCTAACATTAAAAATCATTCCATATAAGCCATCACACTTTCCTTGTATGGTTTCAGCAAATGATCCAGTGAAGTTGTTCCCACCAGCAAGAAAGGCATAAACAGTTCGTTTCCCCATTCTCTTGGGCGTAAGAGGAAGGTGTTGGATTGGACCTGAGAAGTTGTTACCACTAAAATCATGAATAAATGTGAACCTTGCACCAGCAAGTGGTAGATGGGTGTCGATGCATATGATGGAGTGTGGACTTGGACAAGTTCTGAATTTCTGGGCACGTCGGGGCACAGTGCGAAATCAAATATGGGGATAGGTCCAGACATGAAGTTCCCAGTGACACTGAAAATGGTCATACAAGAAACTGGTAGCTTTTTATCGAGCTTCCCACTCAGCTTATTTGAGCTCAAATTTAGATACTGCAGCTTCTTGCATCTATCAAACACTCCAATGACTTCTCCACTGAAAAGGTTCTGAGTCAAGTTCACCATTTCCAATTTCTCAAAATCACCCCAGTTGCTCGGAAGCTGGCCTTCAAGGGTTGCCCTCGGTGCCCCCACTAATCTCAATGTTGGTGAGGTTGTAATTTCCTCTGGAATGGAGCCTTCATAAAAGTTGTAATCATCCACTCCCTTTTTATTCTTCTTGATTGGCAACGGGTTGAAAAGATTTGACAGGATAATAACCGACAAATTGACACCATGTCCGAGCTGAGAGGAGATTGGACCACTGAGGCTATTTCTAGACACATCTAGAACTTCAAGCTCACTAGGAATCGAACCATCCAGTGCATTCGAAAACAACAAAAGTGTCCGTAACCGCAGACAATTTCCCAAACTACTTGGAATCTTCCCAACAAGGAAATTCCCCGACACATCCAAATGCTCAAGATTCCGGCAATAACTCCCAAACTTGGCCGGTATCGATCCATTTAACCTATTCTGACCCAAATAAATCCCCTGCAACTTTGCCAAACTACCCAAAAGCACAGGAATAGCTCCCACTCAATTCATTTCCAGCCAAATTCAAAACCATGAACAGTGGTGATCAGAGTGGTTCTGGGCCCAGCTCGACAGAAGCCCATCTGGGTCCGACACCGAACTCTTCAGCTCCAGCAGAATCGTCTTCTCCGGCCACAGCGACTGAAAAAAACCACAAAAAGCACAAAACTTTGAGGAAAGAAACGGCCTTTCTCAGGCCGGAGCATCTCATTTTTGAGTTTCTGAGTTCATCATCATCATCATCATCATCATCAGAAGACTGAGGACTTTTGAAGTGGGTTTTCAACAGTTGATAGGTTATTGAATTTTCTTGTGCTACTTGGCGCTCCTGGGAAAATTCATAGAGCCAAATTTCCAGAGAGAAAAAAGAGTGAGCGGACCAATGGTGACTTTGGGCACACAAGAGGGCCCCACAGAGGGGCTGGTCAACAACACATGGATACTGGTTGTCAGACCCTTTAAGGATAAAAGGCACCATGCATTGCTGTCCACGTGGCAGAACATTCGCTTTTTTGTTTCAGTCACTAATCTTTGCTAACTGCGACTAATTTAAATCAGGTAAAAAGCAAGAATAAGGTAGAGGTTATTTCTGTGATTGTTGATTAGATTACATTTGAACTCTGGAAACAAACAGAGATGAATTTATATTGAGAAATTGAATAAATTAAATAAAAATGCTCATGCTATTTGGCATCCCTGGCTCTGGTGGCGCACAACCACTGCCTTGGGGATTCAATGTCATCACCCGTGGTGGTCGGCACGTGCCAACGCCCGTCCTCAGACTCCTACATTCAACAATGTGTTCTAGGCTGTTAGAAAAGCATTCCATGCAAAATTGACGCAACAAAGTTGTGCTCATTATGGATATATAGGACTTGATAGGATGTTGGCCTGATCATCACACCTGAATTACAATCGAGTAAGGAGGAGGCATGTGTAAGTTTATTCCGCGCCTTGAGACTGACATCCGGACCTGCAATGTATGAACAAGTTTTGTACTCAGCTACCAGCTATGTACTAAAACTGTTAGATCACAAGAGCAGCCCTTTCATGTTTTTCTTTCCCTCTGGGAGTACACTTCGATTTGGATGAACAATGTGGACAAGTAACTGACTAGACTCACCATTTGAAAGAAATCAGACACAAATCAATCAGCACATGCATGATGATAATACCTGATGTTTTTCCTTCCATCTTGGGAAAAAGTTAGTGCCAAGAAGTTGGAACAAGTGGTCTCTCATCTCATCATTCGTCACCAGTAAACTCTTACAACTAACAGCAGCATACAACCAATACCTATGATTCACATGAGAACTAAATTTTACGCATATATATTAACTAATCCTGTATTACTACTAAGAGAGCCACGATATTGATGAGCAACAAATAGCTCTATTCATTTTATGTTCTCCTGTTGTCATGAGCAACGATATTCCATAATTCAATCAGGGACTTTTTTATAGATCAAAATAGAAACTTACCAGTCATCATTAGAACCGGCTGGAGTAGCATAAAGTGCACCGGCCTTTTTCCAACTCTCTAACAATGCCTGGTTTCTAGGTTGCTGAGCAGGGCCAACTGTCGTCCGATTTCTGTGCAATATAACAAGTGGCATTCTCTTCGATGGACTCATTTTTTGTAATCGATTAACTACACTATTGAGCTACAACAAAGATGCAATCATTATAACATACAATTGATATGGAGAAATGAAGGATAGAGATAGGGAATCAGTTAAAGTTTTCCCTACCAGATTAAAGTTGAAATCCTTTTGACTGGTGAGACCAACATTAGCACCATCTATAACAGCATCATATGGACCATGCTGCTGCAGCCACGCCTGGATGAGTTTAACTTCTTATCAATCAGGATGTAAGCTGACAAACGTATTACTTATCAATTGTCTGAAGCATACAAAGAACAGACTATCGATGATGGACTAATCAATGTAATGAGCATTGTGAAAAGATAAAACTAGATTTTGTTTCCTACTAGTTAACAAGACATTTTGGTTTCCCATCAAGTAGACCTCATACATAGGAAGCAGATGGTATTGTCTCTCTTACTACCTCGTTACTTGGGCAGTATTTACAACTCAAGTAAAAACCAAAGCAACACAATCAATAAAACATAAGCATTCAGACTGTTTCTTCAATTTCAGAAACTGAATATAAACAATGCCAGGCAGTGTCACACACCTGAAACTGTGGAAAGTCAGCCCTGACATCCCTTTGATTAGCCAGCTTGCTTAAAGAGATAGCAAAATTCTCCGTCTCCTGCGGATCAATGTCGATACAAACAAGCTTCTGCCCGCAAGCAGCGCAAGTCCCTGCTTCATCCATCTGAGTCCTCACCACTTTCCAATCCCCACTCCCTAACCACCCTTGCCCATGCCACCCTCCACCTCCTCTCACAACTCCCTCCTTCACCTTCTTCACATCCCAACTCTCCACACCAAGTCGCCCTGCCTCCTCAGACTTAAACCACTCCTCCACTACCTCAGCAGTAGACTCTCCCACCTGCCTCACCCCACACCTCAACCTATGCAACATCTCATAAACTTTCTCCCCTCTTTTCGCCTCCGCACTAATCTTCAACAATGCCAAAATCTCACCCTCCTCGGCTATCACCTGACACTCCACCATATGTCTGTCAACCTCATATGCCTTATCAGCCTCCCCTTTCTTACAAAACCCAAACAATGCCGGCCCATACGACCTCAGCTTGGGCGGAATCCCGAACGTCTTCATCTGCTTCACCATATCAAACGCCATCCCGGGGTCCTCCACCGCCGCTGCCAGCCTCGCCGCATTGGTAAACGTGGCCTCATTGGGAACCACGTTATCCTCCACCATCCGCCGGAATATTCCAAACCCTCTACTCAGCCCCACGTCAGCATCCTCCCCTCCCAGAGAGCACAAATACAGCACAGCATTGTAATGGTGGACACTCATCGGAACTCCGTCGCTTATGGCCTCGTCGTAGAGCCTTAAAGCCTCGACGACGTGGCCGTGGCGGGAACACATGCCGAGCTTGTGCCTCAGGACGGTCTCCGGCGACTCCCGCCGCGCTTTCTTCTTGGCCTTGTTGGACAGCTGCGGTGGCGGAGGAGGAGGAGGAGGAGGGCGGTTTCTGGAGAGAGCCATGGTGGAAAGGTCGAGTCTTTGGGAGGTGGAGAAGCTGCGAGTAGAGATATGGGTCGGATTGGGTTTTGGGTAGTGGAGAACTGGCCGGAAAATTAGGCGGGAAGTGCGGCGAAGGAAGGGGAGTGGGGAATTGATGAAGAAGGAGAGAATCGGTGGGGCTTTTGACACGGCGGCGCCTCCTACTCCGCCGTGTAACATTTTGGGCTCGCTTTTCGTAGCAAAAGGTTGGAAATTTAATCTCGGAAGACGAAGAAATGAGTCGCTGGGTTTAAGGCTGAGGTTGGAAATCTCTGAAGCTAAAACCCTAGCCGGCAATCCGTTTAAGTCAGACCAACGACGTCGTTTTTGAGCTCAAAATATAATAGCACAGAACATCATCAATTATATGAGAAACAAAAAGAGATAAGAAAGGGTGTGCTCTTCATTTATTGAATAAAGTAGTGAGCTTGATAGTTGATACATATAGTCCAGCTCTCTTGATCAGAGAACTCATGGAGAGTGTAGAGCATTTTTATTCACTTTTATGGCTATTGAATTTTTAGCTTTCAAGCAAGATGGTCCACAGCGAGGAAGTAGCTTCCGACCATTACCAATGATGCAATGCCACTGCGAGCCATTCGCAGCCCAATGCCGCGGAAAAGGAGGTTCCTGTCGGCAGGGTGGATCCCAGTATACCTCTCGAACCTCTGTCCTGGTGTTCTCCATTTCAGAAGCTTCCTCTCCATGGAGATGAACTGTCACCAACAAGATGTAGAGTTACAAGCGTGAGATGAAATAAATGGGACACAATTTTGTCCGAATGTTGCTAGTTAGTGAATAAGTAGTGTACCTTGGGCAGAACGATGCACTGGGATCGACATTTGGCAGTGTCAAAACAATGAGAAGCAACTGCAGCAACTGAGCCAGAGACACCAGCCGCAACGCTAATAGCTAAAGGTGAGAGTGGACCGATTTCATCGTCCGTCCTGATAGAAAGCAAGTTGAAATCAATAAAAAAAAGGAGTAGATGCATGTCAAGGAATAGACATCTAGGATGCAAGAGCATATACCTGGGTTCCGGATTCATCCCCACTGCTTTCCAATCAAGCATCACACGGTGCAAGGATTGCCAAGTAGCAAAAAACATGCCACTGAAAACTGAGTCCCGCACAGCTCCTGACCGTATACCTCTCCACAGTGAGCCCCATCCTTCCAAAGAGATAATTTCAGATGGTTTCCTAACACTGACCACTGATGGTGGCCTCCCAGATCCAGTCATCATCCATGGATACTCTTGTACAGCACTCATCATATTGAGATGTTTGGTTGTTAGGGTGGATAAAAGGCCGACAGAATAGTTCAATGCCTTTTTGTCTGGAGTATATCCACGTAATAATTTTTGAATTAAAGGTGAAACAGCTACCTTTTCGGTGAGAGAGGCCGAGCGTTGAATGGGAATAGCAGGGCTCACCTGGGCACGAAGTTTTAAAAATTCGAAGGGAGAGCTTATTAGTGATTCTGCCAGACCAGCAACAAGTCCTGCTAAGAGGGCCTCAGAAGCATGTACATAGCTATCTTCTCGACCATCTGCAAAGAAGAATGCAACCACAAAATTTTAGGTGATGGAAGCTGCACATAGGCAACAATGACTTTGACACCATGTACTCTAGTCATTTAAGAGACACGAGACTATTGTTTACAGACAAACAAAGGAGACACCTTTATAGAAGGCCGTTAAAATCTCATAGGTTGCAAAGCGAGCTCCAACACCTAAAGTTCTTCCAACTGCCAACCACCCAAAACCACTGTAGAAACCTGCAAGTTCATTGAGAGGCCAAACTCAACAATTATTTGGCTTTTGTACAAATATCCTGATGGATTTGAGTAGCCATAAAAGCAAATAATCCCAAGGCATACAAATCTGATAGAAATAGTTCAGCAACTTTAGCCTCTATCTACTTCTCCTTGCACAATCACTGAGAAAAAAAAAGTGCAGGGAAGGACCTGAATTTCCTGAAATTGATTGAACTCTGTTGAGAACCTCAGTAATTGTCAATTGTTTTTTAGAACTCGAACCAACCTGTTCGCCAACCAATTCAAAGGATGATTCAGGCCAGAAACGCCTTCACGGAGGCAATAATTTTTAGAAGCATGTGAGATCTAGATGAAGGAAACAAATCCAACATACCTGAATGAGGATTTTGATAGTATCTAAAGGGTATGTAACAGCTGTTCCTAATGTCACCGATCCTACACCAGCAAGTGCATGGGTTGCAAAAATCTTCTTCTTCCACAACTCATCCATCTAGAAATTCACCAAATGTCAAAGAAAAACAATTTAAATCTCATCAGTAATAGAGATACGCGCATAAAAAAGATCTTCCACAGAATTGATTCGACAATGTTTAGGCTACAAAAACTACCAGATTATGCTACAAAAGTATCTACCAATATGTGTACGTAGCATTCATCTCCAAAAATGAGATACCCAAAACAAGATCATACATTTTTAATAGATGCAAAAGTTCTTAGCTTTGTTTGAGATAACAAGTAGGCAATGTAGAATCAAATACAACATTAACTAATGTTTGAGGCATTTCCTCAAACACCTTATGTGCACCATATCAGCAGAGATGAAAACACAAGTACAACTTGGGCCAGAAGCAAGTAATTCTAATGAAGCAATGCTTGACATGAGTTTAGGCATCTAACTAGTATCAGCTGATGTTTGGGGGAAGAAATGTGGTACCGGCGCTGTTTAAAGTCGCGTTCTTTTTATGACCTTCACAGCTCTTCAAACTGTGGTGCTGTAAAATTCTGGACTCCTCCGACGAGCTATAGTTGTTGCTCTGAGATCGATCCCTCTTTCTCCTAAAACCCACCACAACCAAAACACTCAAACCCACAAAAGACCCTAGTCTCTTAAACCCATTTCAACTTCAGCCACTTCAGCTTTCAAATTCAATTCAAACTGGTGAATCAGTTGAGATTTGAGACTGTTTGAGAGTTCTTTCTTTTTCAATTTGTTTTTGTTCTCAATCGTCGAGAATATATATATATATATATGAGCCAAACTACTACTCTACCCCTTTAATTGTTTTTGATAGCAACTCTGTTACTTTTGTTTATGAAAATTAAATGTGATAAGAGACTGTGTTGACAGTGGAGAGCATATATAGAGCAGAAAATAATGAAAGAACTATTTAGAGTTCCTTTGCTTAAAGATACCTGGCACAGAAATTTCATTGGTTATATACATTTGATAAGTGATGACCAAATGGACCAATTGATCATCCACTGATCATTGAGGACAAGCATTCCAGATTTACAGATGACGAAATTAGTCGATAGCTGACCCCGGATCGAGGAGGAATTTGAGAAGAAAATCTCATGTACAATCTGGTAGGTCATAATCTTCTATTGCCATTTGCCCGCCAGCCTCAGAAAACCAAACTATGCCTTGCAGAAAGTTGTCATCAAATCCATCCTTTACCTTCATTGTGAAATCTGTTTCCACCATCCAGGAATGTTCTTTCTAAGCCTCCTCTAAGTTCTTATGCTCCATGCATTTTAAAGTAGCACCAAACATATGGCGGGTCACTGTACCACCACCAGTGAGCAAAAATTGCAACTGAAACATAGCAGTTCAAGAGGACTTCCAGTTCTAACAACTGTGTGAGGATGTGAGCAAATGGTTTTCTTGGTAAGAATCTCATGTGAGGAGGGAAGGCAAGGCATTTGTGTCAGACAAGGAGGAGGTGTATGAACTCCAACATATGGCACTTGCATTTCTCAACAAAAACTACAAGTAGGACAGGAGCAACTAGGACAAGAACAAAGCCGACGACAAGAACACCCGCAGCCTCCCTTGCACCATGAAAATCGAGGAAGCCAATAGGTTAATTTTCGTTTACTTGGTTTTTTAGGCACACTGATTGCTGCTGCTGCTGCTGGGGGTGGCTCCTGACGCTGCTCTTCAAAACATTGTGTAAACTTTGAAGAATTTCTCACCCCTTCTGTCAATCTGCAAATGTAACAATGTACATTACATACATGGAATAAGTAGATGAATGTTTGCATTTACAGTATGAGGGAAAAAAAATACATATGCATATATGGGGTACATGGTAGAAAAAAAACAAAAGATTCTATGAATGTGAACTTCCAAAGAAATTTAATGAGCATGCATACAGCATAAGCATGTATATATAGTGCAGGAGTTTTCTATATAACACATACATAACTGCGAGTATGCACAGAATGCAGTTAAGTTAAGATCGAGTATGCATATGTGAAATTGATCGATGTACTTGCATGCATAATTCACCTTAGATCATATATAAAGGACATACATTGGGAAGGCGAAGGAGTGTATGCTAGCTCCACTCCCATCAGAACGGAGCGAGAGGGCAAGGCTAGGTGATTTGAGAGATCTAGTTTGAGGCGGTACTATCCCCTTTCTATGATCTTCAGCACTTGTACATTCGCTATCCTTGATGTTCTCATCATCCGCGGATTCTCTCCCCTCTTCGATCCTATTAATTCCTGTTTCTAATATCTGAGCTGAAGCTGGTGAACTTAAACCAAACAACTCACCTGATTTTGTTAATTCAGGCTGACTGAAATCACTCAGCATAAGTATATGGTCTCTCGAAAAACTGTTGTTACCTAAATGAAGACTAAATAAGGACTCATTGGAAGCAACACTCCATTCAATTTCTTCGCTGGATTTACTTCTCTCAAACACCGCTGATGGGATCCTGGAAGGATCATATCCTCCCTGCCGGTCCATCATTTGTAGTGCAGGATATTCTGTTGGTGATCCGTTGGTGACACTTGAAAGTCGAGATGTTGATGGCTGAGGAGAGCTTTGGTCATAGTTTCCGGGGAGGGGAGGAAGATTTGCTGAAGTAGGGATTCTAGATGTGTCTACTATGAACAAATCTTCGTTATCTTCCAACGATATGTCTGATGCCGATGAAGATGTAGAAGCTAAAGAGATTAGCTTTTCAGATGGGACACGCAGATGACCTTCATTATCATCAGTTGCATCTAAAACTTGTGATGAGAGTGGAGGCTGTACGCAGTCAGAAGATGACTGCGGACTGCCTCCACTCCCATCACGGACTTTCTCCAGTGTTTCTGAAATTTTACTCTCCCCACTCCCATCAGACACTTTTGATTGTTCATCCGACTGCTTACTCTCCCTACTCCGATCCACAACTATGTCCGAATGCTTGCTATTTTCGCTACCATGTTCCGAGTCCATCACTGAAGGAAACCCAAAATGAAAACAGCAATAATCAACACAACATGCTTACAATGAAAGTAAGTCTATGTCAAGATTAAAAACTCGATGACATGAAAGAGAAATGATTTAACAGTAACTTTTGCAAGTTTGAGGAAAGATCGCTAGCCAGCCAATCCAATGTAGTAAACACATTTTCTAACTCGATCACAACATTGAACCGTTCATATGAATGTGTTATTAGTTGTTACAGAACCAAATAACACAGGAATTGAAGACCACATCAATTATATACAAGTTTCTTATGTCAACAATTACATGCATCAGTTACCAATCACACATCTATAGATCTCAAATCCCAATACATGCGAACACGTACATAAACAAACTATTTCTCCAAAGAAAAAGATTTCACATTGGTTTCGAAAGCTATTGACAATGTAGGTAAAGAAACTCACTTTAATTAGCTAAATCCAGATGATCCTGTAAGCATGGCAGCGCCTCCTTAATTATTCACCTGGATTGAAATTGCAATCTATAAAATTCGGGAGAGGAATAAAAATCGATCAATGAATTCCAAACCCAATCAAACATTCAAACTATACGACAGGAAAAACCCTCAAATCGTTAAACCCTAGAATACAAATTCAACAGATACCTGAAGAATTATATGTCAAGGAAGGAAGAATGAATAAGGTCAAAATGGGAATTAGGGTTTCTTTTGTTTTTGCTTTGCGCGTGAAGAAGAGAATGTTAAGGAAGGAAGGCTTTCCGCCATTTTCGGCGGTTGTTTCTGTAACTAACCACCGCTGCCTTTCGCGCCATCTCTCTTAACTACTCTAACCGAAAAGGAGACCCGGTTCACATAATGGGCTTTCCATTTGGGTACGTGACTGCGGTCTTAGAGTCCTGATCTGGTGGTCAATGAATTTTGTGGTCAGTCGTTGTCACATGTCGTTAAAAGGCAAGTGATTAAAAAATAATTTATTATCAATCGTTGAATAAAGTCCTAACAATAATTAATCACGATTGACCACAAAATTTATTAACTATCGAATCAGGACTGGTGGTCCTAACAATACTACTTCAATTTTTCATCATCTCACACCAATTTGTGCACAAAAAAATTCACATCTCCCTCCATCTCCTCTCTCATTTCGTTTAGCCTTTTTTCAAAAAAAAATGGGTACCCATTGGCTTCATTCCAAAGATTTACAAATGTGCATCTCTTTTGTGCTTCATAGCATTGATGAAAACGACGGCAGCAAACAAAAGAGGGAGAAATTATAGGAGACAATTCATGACGATTATGTGAAAAATTGGAAGTCAACACAATGTGAGAATCCTCTGAAGGAGCCGAGGACCCGAATCATTCTCGCGTCTCACTACAACAAGTTCAAGCTACTCTTACAAAAATGGGGCGTATGTGTGTACGCAGCATGACAACGTATAGCTAGCGGCACTTTGCTAATGGATGAAGTAAGTTTATATTGTTGTAGCATACATTATATAAATTTTATTTCATTAGATGAATTAAATTATGTAATTTATATATCTAATTTGAATAAAATATGTAGCATGGTGAAATAGCTAATATAAATTTTTTATTAGGTCAAGTAAGCTTAATCATGTTACTATAAGGAAAAGAAGAAAGTATTTACATACTTTGAATGTTGGGAAGTTGTTAAGAATCATCCATCTTTTATTGCGGTGCTACCAACTACTCTATCTCCATATGCAAGTAGTAACCAACATACTCCTTCTGTCGTCGAATCATCTCCAACCATTAATTTGGATGATGAAGAAGTGAGTGAAACACCTCAAAGCCACATGGCCGCTCCCTCGAGTCCGCCTAGACCAATAGAAACCAAGGCGGCAAGGGAAGCAAGGCGACAAAAAAAAAGAAGGTAAAACTCCTATTGAGCAACGAGTTGATGTTTTGCATACTATTGCAAATGACCAAGCATCGTGGCAATCCAAGAGGATAACGCATAATGAAAGTGAGCTTAATTATTACGCAGAGTACATAGAAATTCAAAGGCGGAATGAAACAAGGGTGAACGAAGAGTTACAATTGAAGAAACAAGAGGAGGAAACAAGGATCATGACAATGGATTTGGAGGCAATGACCCTAATCTCCAAAAGGTATTTTACTAAGAGGAAACTAGCCATCCTTAATGAAGGAGAACCTAGTCAAGATCAACCTATCGATGAAGCAAATTCATATTGTTATCACCCAAGTCGCGTGCTCTTTCCATAGTAGTTATAGTATTGTACTAAGAATAAATTTGGGGTTGGCTCATCATTTTATATAATTTAAATTTTCGGGAAATAAAAATACAATTTATTTATGAAGATAAAATCGAAATACAAATTAAATTAAAACATATACTAAAATTAAACTGAAATTAAACACAAGCTTAATGAAAACACATAATAAAATTAAACACACATACTTAGGATAATATTTAGAGTATCTCGCAGGTTTCCAACCTCCAATTGTGCTTCACCAAGTCCTTCTGGAGCTCTCTATGGATGTAACCAGATTCGAGATCGGCAACACGGTCTTGAAACAGTTGTATATTGGCTTCATCTTTACTAATTGGCTCAAAAGGAATTCGATTCCCTTGTGCATCCAGCGCCCCATCATAAACTTGGAATGCCCTCGATGGATTTTGCACGTCATCTTCTTCCTCATCCTCATCCTCCACGTACTCTTCCTCAACAATCATGTTATGCAATATGATGCAAGCTAACAGGATGGTAGTCATTACCGATTTGTGGTGCAATATACAACTATGAAGAATAATTGTCCATCAAGATTGCAAGATGCCAAAGACCCTCTCCACATCTTTCTGGTATGACTCTTGTTTCTTTGTGAAGATTTTATCTTGAGGCACCTGAGGATTGGAAATTGTTTTGACGAATGTAGAGTACCTCAGATATATTCCGTCAGCCAGTTAATAAGCGTGGTTGTACCTCCCTCCATGAACTTCGTAGACGGTAATTGGGCCTCTTCTTGCAAGGATCTTTGAGAACACATTCGATAGGTGGACCACGTTAATGTCATTTTTGGCTCCAGGACACCCGAAGAAACTGTGCTATATCCACGTATCATAAGAGGCCACCGCCTCCAGGATAATAGTTGGGCGACCCTTTCGACCTGAGTATGCCCCTTGATAGGCAGTTTGACAGTTCTTCCACTCCTAGTGCATGCAGTCGATGCTTCTAATCATACTTGGAAAGCTATGACGTTGACCTTTAGCTAGGAGTTGCGTGAGGTCTGCCGGTGTTGGACTGCAGAGGTATTTTAGACCATAGATTTGATACACTTGGCTGCAAAAATCCTTCACATATTCCAGGGTAGTCGATTCCCCTATCCTTATAATTTGAGTGCACTAATCTGCGGCTGCCCCGTATGTCAACATTCGCAAAGCACCGATCATCTTTTGTTCGGGAAGAAACCCTAGCAATCCAGTGGCGTCTGGTCTTTGATGCCAAGATTGGTCATGGTTGCAGAGATCCGTCATGATAGTGTTGAATCGGTTTCTGCTCATCCTATACCGCCGGAAAATTCTGCCGCCTCGAAGTTGGGACGTTCGATGAAGTAATCAGCCATGAGATTGCGTCCCCTAGATAGCCTCTGTCGTTGATGACTCAGTTTTTTACCGCGACGTGAACTGCTTGGTCGTGGTGGTTCATCATCGTCTTGTGCTTCCGCCATGACCACCTGATTGATGAATGATTGCTCCATATCGTCATCTTTTTCTTGTTGACGTTGTCTCCGCCTGAAAAATTGTGGAAGCTGAAAGGATCCATCAAAGTGATGAACAATGAAATGTTGCTAAGTGTTTAGAGGGATGAGTTATCTGCTCAGATTCTTGTAGATGGTGTGAGTATAGAATGAGTGATAGATGAACGTTTTATAGCCAATTGTCGATAATCCGATCGCTGAATATGAACCACATGTCACATCGTCATTTGACGAATATCAAACCGAAAATTTGGTTCAATTATTTTTTCGACAATGCTATCTCTTAGTGACACATGTCGCTTCGTTATTGGGCAAAAATCTTACCGAAAATCTTGTTTAATTATTTTGTCGATGACGCTATCTAGCAGTGACACGTGTCGCATCGTAATAGGTCAAAAATCTCACCGAAAATCTGGTTCAATTATTTTACTGACAATGACACGTGGCGGTAACACGTGACAATTTTTAATTAGTCGAAAATCTTTTCGGAAATCTGGTATAATTACTACCGATACAGACATGTATCACATTATTATTGGTGGTAAATCTATCCAGTAAATAATTTTTAAACATTTCACAACATGACAAAATGAATTTGCTTGAAGCAAATAATGAATGTGTGTGTACAAAAATTAATTTGCTTAAGTAAATTTTGGATATATTTTTCTTGAAACAAAATGCGTTTTTGTTTTGTTCAGAGGTGCGCGGATGCTCTTATGTTTTGATAAGTATATTAAAAGTTTGAACCTAACTTTTGTTGAAAAGCATTGTTTTGCAAGAGTTTGGTACCACTTTTGGTACTGTCAGTTTCTAACTCACTTACTAGTTACTACCATTTGTATCTAAACGATGAATAGGAATAAGATCTTTACCTTAGTGAGTTGAGACTTGAGACAATGATGTGTACCTCCACTACCCAGTACCCACATTCGTCGACATGATAGGATGCATTATTCTAGTGGAGTGCTGTTTCTTTTCGTAAATTTTGTTGGAATCAAAAACTACAGTGCATTCTTCTTAAAATTCACCAAATTAACTGAGAACAAGCTCTATACTAATAGAGCATACATAAACAGAATTAACTAAAAATAAGGAACGACTAGCTACCCACTATTCCTACTAACATCATGGGATCCCTAAAGAATAGCAAACAATTACTGACTATTTCAAACACTAACTCTAACACTCTCCCTTAAACTAAACGTTTTAGTTTACTCTTGGTACTTCTTACCAATCTCTATTTGGTTCATCCACAACAAACTCAAACTCAGCAAAGTTGTGATTATCACAACTCTACAAACACTTACTGCATCTACTGCAGCCAACTCTTACTGCATCTACTACAGTCATCGCCAAACACTCACTCATGGTTTCTTCTTGGGACTTACTGTGCCTCTCCTCTCGGGCCATCCCTTGATACCTCTGTATCTGTCATCTCTCCAACAAGCGAGAACCGCAACTCTTCTTTCTTACTTGTTGGATGACTTGAAACCACATATGCTTCACTCGCAGACTACCTACTTCACTCGGCACTGTAAACCTGGTTTTCCTTCCTGATACGAATGGCATTCATCCTCTGGGGCCTATTATCACTCATCACATAATCAAGACCTTCAAACTTTTGAATCTCCTCTGCTGAAAGACCCAAAAATCCCCTAAGCATTTCCGGTACACTAATACTGGCATTGCCACCAACATCTTTCTCAATCTCAACTGGTGGAAAGCTGCTCATTGGCATATCATCGTCAATGTCCACATCTTCATCTCCCATTTCACCTTTCTTTGGCCTCTTAGGCTTCATCGGTGCAACATCAATTTTCTCAATCGCAGGCATTTCCTCTTGGTCTCCTCTGTTCATAGCAATGTTGTTATTATTGTTGCTCCCCATCAGTGCTTGACGCTTAATCTTACTAACCATCTTCTTATAATTTGTGACAAGCAGATCCAACTCCCAAAGAGTCTCTGTATCTACAGCCTCAATATCAAGCTCAATCTCATCCCCATCTTGCTTCAAATGCCCATTTCTCTTTCGAATAATCTGTACTACTTGATCCATCTTCTTTTGAGGCAAGCTCTGCAACCCAAGTCCCAACTAAAATATTTCCTTCCTACTGTATTCTCAGTGCGTTTACACCTTACCTACATATGCTAAAGCATTACCCTATCAGGCATCTGCAATTTCAGGGTTACCATCTCTGGCAGTACCTTCCCCAGACATATCTTTTGAAACATCTGAAACCTTCAAGAAGTTCCCTAGCAACCTCTGATCTAGAACCATATTGGGTACCTTATCTCCAAAGAAGATCTTTGTGTTACCAGCAATGACTTCGATAAATTTCAGCTCAAGGAACTATGGAGTGAGCTTCAACTTGTTTGCATCGGCTTCTCTCATTACCTTATAGTAATCAGCATCTGCTAGACTCCTTTCACGAGCTAAATACATGGCATTTTCAATCTCTTCCTGCTTCCTGAAATTGTCCTTCTCCATCAGCTTCTGTTCCATGAGAATCTTACTAACATAGGCATTCTTCTCGGCTTCACTGATAGCCATCTTCTTCTTGGTTTCTACTTCTTTCTCCACCACTCTCTGTTTCTCTATAGCAATTAAGACCTTGGTTCTCTCCTCCTCCATCTGTTCAAAGTTTCGTCTGATACTTTTGGGGATCTTCGGCTTTGTGACACGGACGTTGATAATTTCTATACCCGGAGCATACCTTGTATAGTCGCCTTGAAAAGCTTCTTTCATCCTCTCATCAATCTGATCAAAGACATCAATATAGACATCTTGAAGAGAATTTGAGCTGCAGAACTGATTGATCTCATGATGAATCTTGTCATAGATCCAGGTGTTGTCATAATGCACACCATAATTGAGAAGTGTCTCATACACATATTCCTTACGTAACCTGTTTACAACCTCAATCTTCTCAAAGTTGATCATGACACCTCCTTTTGTACCGCATGGAACATCCCTCACCTGATCAGTCTGAAGGGTCCCTTGAACAGGTTCATACTGGGTTATCAGAGGCAACTTGAGATGAAACCCTGGATCTGTAATAGTCTTTAAAAGAGCACCTCCTCTCCAATATACCCCAACATGACCTTCCGGGACTTGGTGAAGAATGGTAAAGCTATTGCTGATGGATGATGCGGATGGAAGTACTACCATAGCGAAGATGGCGAGGAAGCCGATGAGGACGAAGAGCACGGACGACGAATCGCCGCTGTCGACTTGGCCCGGTGGCTGAGGACGATGCTGAGGAGCTCCTGCTATCTGATCCATGGCGAAATGTTTTCTTCGACCGGCGATGTTCCTATCGAGCCCATCTCTCTCTCTCTCTCTCTCTCTCTCTCTCTCTCTCATCCCTAAACAAAAACTTAATTAAGCAAACTAATGTACTCTCACAGAAACCACAAGGTACCAGATGATCTGATACTATGGGCTCTAATACCAATTGTTGGAATCAAAAACTACATTGTATTCTTCTTAGAATTCACCAAATTAACTGAGAACAAGCTCTATACTAATAGAGCGTACATAAACAGAATTAACTAAAAATAAGGAACGACTAACTACCCACTATCCCTACTAACATCATGGGATTCCTAAAAAATAGCAAACAATTACTGATTATTTCAAACACTAACTCTAACAAATTTGCGGTCCAATATTCTCAATTAGCGAAGGAAATAATTGATCTTTTCACTTGTAATAGAAATATCGTATCTAAAGATGTTTCCGGATGTTGCCGGTGCCGAATCAATAGCAGTACGAAAGTCGTAGTTGGCCGGTTGATCTCTTTGCAGCTGGAACGAAGCAGGACTAGAAAAAGTGTCATTGTTGTGGTAGCGGAATGCGATGCGTCAAGTCAAGGCAAAATAAATCAATCAAATTTCGAGAGGCTTCGTGAAGTGCTTCTCTGGGAGTTAAACTTCCATTTGTCCATATTTCGATAAAAAGTATCTCTTAGTGAAATAAATTGTAAACCATAAAAGAAATCATTTCTTCATCTAAAATTTTCATATTTACGTTTCTGGCTTTTAATTTTTGCAAGTTACACATGGATTCGTCGTCACTCGTCAACGATTAAAATTCCTTCGTTTCTCTCTCCGAGCCTGAGATTGAGCAACTTGGTTCTTCGTTCACCTGGTAGCATATCTAATCACTGCGACACACTTCGAGAATCACAAGTCGCACAATCTCGAGCTCTTTACGCACAAAAAAGGTACGGTCTTTCCTCAGATTCTTGATCACTTTGCTGATTCCGCTCAATGGATTATTGTGATCTACGTGCGTTTCTATCTGAGACTAAATTTGATCCCTTTTATGTGTAAAAATTCGTTCTTTGATTTCTGGGTGTTGAGAACCCACCTAAAGATACAAACTTCATATACCTTGAGGTTGTAATTCCAACTTGTTCATGTCAATTCAACATATTATCTGGTGACCACATTGGCAATTTGGGCAGCTGTTTTATGTTAGGTTGATGTGTAGTTTCTGATCTTCTTCAAGATATGAATTAACCCAATGAATGTTTATATATAGCTGTCAGACTCAACTGGAGTTTTAATGTCTTCCTTGTAGGGAGTGCATTTTTTTGTTGTCAGTTTTTCAGATTCTGAATTAAACATGTGGTGAGATTATGGATGGAAGTCGATGTAGTGGTTGCAATTTTATGCATTTACGAGCATCAGTAACTAGATTGGGCGAAGATGACTGTGGTTGCTTGTGGTAGTATTATGCAGTATGCACCAACATGGAATAGCGTAGGTCAATAAGATAATGGAAACTTCAAGAAGCCCTTTACTTCCTTCCGATCATCCAGAATCCACCTCCTCTAATAAATCTGGAAATGTTCAGTTTTATGCAAATGGAATCCGTGGGTTGGCGGGTGGTATTCAGGGACTGAAGAAGAGAGGTCATGGGAATCGTTCGTGGATAAAAATTGATAATATTGGGGATACAGAGATTTTGGAGCTTGACAAGGCTACTATTATGAGACATTGTTCTTTGCCTGCTAGAGATCTCCGACTTTTGGACCCATTGTTCATTTACCCTTCTACAATTTTAGGAAGGGAGAAAGCTATAGTTGTTAGTCTTGAACAGATAAGGTGTATAATAACAGCTGACGAGGTTGTCCTAATGAATTCCCTGGATCGATGTGTTGTTCAGTACAAGTCTGAATTGTGCAAACGCCTTCAGCAGGCAAACAAAGATCAATCTGGTGAGGAAACTAGCTCTACCCATTATCCGGTGGCTTGTACTGCTTTTAAGTTCGTATACTGCTCTTATGCAACTCAGTGATATTATGTATCTCTTTTCTTTCTTTTGCCACTCCTACAAAACAACTTATCCAATAAAAAAGAGTTGCTCTAAAAAATTAGTAACAATCGTCTCTTACAGAGTTTATTTCAAAATTCTTAACTAAAACCAAATGTTCTATGCATTTCTGAATTCTGACTATGAGTCTATGTGATTTAGATGACTTACCTTTCGAATTTAGAGCACTGGAGCTGGCTTTGGAACTAACTTGCATATCTCTAGATGCTCAGGTATCTATCTGCTGCAGAACACTATCAACAAATTTAGTACATGTTGCATTTGTATAGTTATACCAAATTGATAATTTCCTTAATGGTATGTGCACCTTTGTGATAGGTAAAAGAGCTGGAGATTGAGATATACCCTGTGCTGGATGAACTTGCGATATCCATCAACACTCTGAATCTGGAGCGTGTGCGTAGACTCAAAGGTCACCTCCTTGCCTTGACACAGCGGGTGCAGAAGGTAAAAGATGATATAACATACTTAGCTTCTAAAGGGTGATTCTGTTGGCACCTAATTATGTTCTCCTGTACACCCAAAACTGTAGTCTTTATTTATTTATTTGTTTTTCCTTTCAAGAATTTTAACTTAATTTTTTAAAGTCCATGGCTTACCAACAAAAGGGGGTTCAAGGGAAAAGGCTGAAGCCGGGGAAGAGATTTTAATTTTTTTTTTTCCAGTATTGTCTATGCAAATTTATTTTTTTATGGTCAATTGGTGATTGAAGACTCGGGGCTGATCATATATGTATACCATCCATATCCTCAATGTTTTTCTTCGCATTATTCTAGGTCCGTGATGAAATAGAACATCTCATGGATGATGATGGCGACATGGCTGAGATGTACCTGACTGAAAAGAAAGAAAGATTGGAGTGTTTTCCCTTAGCTGACCTTGGTTTCCAAACTTACTCCTCGGGTGATGAAAAAGTGGTTATAAAGTCGGCTCCTGTTTCACCAGTAAGCACACCCAATGGATCACAGAAATTGCAGAGGGCTTGTAGCAGCATTGTTTCAAGCAGAACTGGAAGTTTGATGAGTTCATCTAATACTGACGAAAATATTGATCAACTAGAAATGTTGCTTGAAGCCTACTTTGTTGTCATTGACCATACTCTTGGCAAATTGTTATCGGTATGACATTTTGATGCTCCCTGATATATATTTGCTACGGAAACTGATGGTTCTTTAAGTTTATAATTTTTTTAACATTGTCTTCTCACTTCTGTGTGTTTGCAAATGAATAACAAATCATCTATGTCATGCCTCATTTACTTCGTGCTGGTCTTGCAGCTAAAAGAATACATTGACGATACTGAAGATTTTATTAACATTAAACTGGTAAGAGTGATCAACAACCTCCTTTTGATTTCTTTTCTAGAACTGGCTCTTTCCAGATAGTTCTTTGACTATCAAACAGTTAAATGCATTTTAATCACACTTTTGCACACGTACAGGGAAATGTGCAGAACCATCTGATAAAATTCGAGTTGCTTCTTACAGCAGCTACCTTTGTGGCTACAATGTTTGCTTCTGTTACTGCAGTATTTGGAATGAATTTTGTCGCCACTGTTTTTGAAAGCCCAACTAATTTCAATTGGGTTCTCATCATTTGTGGTGTCGTGTGCGGTTTCTTGTACTTCTCTTTCCTGATATACTGTAGACACAAAAGGATATTTCCATTGTGACAAAGCTGTGAAGGGCTCATATTCTTTACACTGCAATTAGATTTTGCATCTCATGTAGAGCAAACTACTCTTTATAAAATTTAGTTCTTTGAAGGGTATTTACGTTTCTTTAGTCTGTGATGATCACCGGCATTTACTTTTACCACAGGAATCAGAAACCAATCTCCCTCTGATTACACGAATATACTGAAAGTAAATTTAAGGGTACAATATTACAGCTCAACAGCAATAAAGGATATGCAGATATACACACATTACTGATCGAGGATGAAATAACTACTTGAGAACCAAGACATACACACATTCCAAGGAAGAGAAAGCGAAAAGGAATACTCTTCTCTCTAGAACCCTAATGTACGCAGCCGCTAGCAGGTTTCAACCTAGCCCCTAGCGTAGCAACCAGTAGCCATGACAGATGGATCAAACTACCGTTTCGTAGCAGGTTTCGCCGTCTCAGTGAAGCGTTCGGTGTCTCTGAAGCGGGGAATAACAAACATTATGCAGTGGGATGCCTCCTCACGCTGAAGAAGGAGGTAGATCTGAAAGCGTTCAAAGGAACCATAGCAGGGGTCTGGGACCTCAAGCGCTGCCTCTCCATTCGCCATGAAGGGGAGCGATATGTTTTTTGCTTCAACAAGGAGGAGGAGCGGAAGAAGATTTTGATGGATGGTTCGTGGTTCTACAGAAAGTCAAACCTGGTTCTTAATGAGTACGATGGAGTCGGGGCGGTGGAGATGGTGGAGCTGTCTCGGTTTTCAGTTTGGGTAGAGATGTTCAGTCTCCCACCAAGGTTGCAAACTTCAAAGATAGTGGGAGATATTGCGTCGACTTTAGGCGAGGTTATACGACTTGATGATTCTGGCATCAAGAGTGGTAAGAAGATCAGAGCTCAAATTTGGCATGTGATCAATCGACCGGTAAGACAAGCTTACCCTTCGAGATTGATGGAGTGACGATGATGGGGTGATTCCGGTATGATCGAGTCATTGGCTTTTGTTGAACCTGTGGTTTACTGGAACACAAGGTTTGTGGTGGTCCGCCTGATATGTCGGCGGTAAAGGAAGAGATGGAAAAGTTAGGGTTACATAATCTTACTGGTAACAAGAGCATCAGGGTTGGAGTTGCATAGTCAACGTCCCTCATCATTACCGCTCCTAGTTTGACCAGGAAGGAGACTATGCCCGAGCAAGGAAGTGAGGGCATATCCATGAAGCCCTCAGACTTTACTTTGTCCTTTCTAGGTATCAATACGGCGGAGCTATGTAACATCTCGACTCAAGATTTACCTTGTTAATTTGATTAAAAGTTAATCGTCGATGATAATTAGTTTTTACTGTCGGTAATTATCGCTGGCGTTTTGTCAAAAATTTATCGATTATGTTTTCGAGGTATTTCTTTGAGAAAAGTTATAGAGTTTATCGAGACGAGTTTATGACCACGTCAAGTATTAAAATCAGAGTTACAACGAAGAAGTTATGGTCAACGAAAGTTTTTAATGATTTATAGTGCTCGTTAGACGTGAGTATAAATATGACTTTCCCAAAATGGAAAGTCAAAAACCTTCCATTTCGGGCAGTGGTGGGTTGACCCGTGTTGACCGGCTCTAGCAAGCCAGAATCACCGCCGATTTTGGCTCCAGCGAGTCTCCATCGTCCGGCCACCAAACAGGACAATCTAGGTATGAAAAGGTTTGTCTTGAGACACCATTTCATTCCCCTATGGTCTCCATCATCGAATTTGTTGGAGTAAGCCTAAATTTTGAGAGGAAAAGCCATGGAAACCTAGGTTTCGGGTCGGTGGGTTGCTAGTCGATTTGGTCAACGATTGAGGTATGGTTCGAACCCTTGCAACATGTGGATTGTATTGGGTGTTGAAATTATGCGTTTGCAGGTTGATTTGTTTGAGATCGAGTCGATCTTCGATCGACGCGTGCTATAGAATCACCCTCGACGGTGGCGGCGGTTAACGACAATGAGGAGTTAGGGATTTTGTATCCCACCCTCGTGGGAGTCAAACCTTTCTGGCCTCGAGCTCCGACGTGGCTCGACGGTGCTGGAATCGAAATTTGAAATTTTTTGGAAAATTTGGTTTCTGGCCGGTTTTGGACAAATTTTGGACGAATTGGTCTTGACCGTAGTTAAACAGATTGTTGGACTTGTTGAGAGGAAGGGTTTGGTGTTCGGGACGCCGGAAAAAGTCCTCGGCGCCGCCGCACCGCCGGTGGTTGTTCAAGAGATTCATACCCCCAACGTTTTGACTATTGATTAGTCTAAGGCTAAGTAAGTTTTCTCTTACCCGCAAGTATATGGGGTCAAGTTATAGTATTTATAAGAAGTCGAGTGTCGAACCTACGAGGATTAGCCACTATAACTCCTTAGTTCAAATTGATTAAGCACTTAAATTACAGCTAAACTAGACACTAACTTGATACTAAACTAAGGTAAAATGTAGAAATATGTATCTCACACTACTAAGTTCTTTGGAGACCTAGCATTGAAATGGGTGATTAGACTACAGTGAGTGATTAATGAAAGTTGATTGATTGATTACACTAAAGTGCGAAAACGAAAAAATAGCAATGAATTCAATATAAAGAAGAATGGTTAACTAGGGAGATCTCCGCTAACCATATGATGCTCAAACAATGTCCCGATTTATGAAGTGAATTATTAAAGTCTGTTTCACATATTCATGTCTAAATCATGACCTTTTGAGTTACATTTGGTTTTGAACCCAAGTTCCTAGGTCATTTTAGACTCTAGACGACTTGGGCCCAACCTTGAAGCATTTAGTGAACCAAAATCAAGACTGAAACCTTTTTGAGTTTACATCTTGACTGTATGTCACGTGAGTGAAGTGAAAAAGTATACAATGTGATACATGTGGAAGGTTACATTTCCTGAACCCCTTTTGGAGGACCCGAGAGACAGTCTAAGTGAATCTCTCAATTTGCACAATTTTGAGTTACGAATCGAAAGACCCAACTAATAATCACAATAACCTCTTGATTCAATGTGTGCTTAATTAAAGTCCCTCAAGTCTATTGAGACTCAAGAATGCTCTAGTCCTTGCTTAGTACTAAGGAAACCAAACCTTAAGGTAAACCCTATCGGAATAGACCATAATCATGTCAGATAGGTTATGTATTCACCATTGGGAGCACAACAATTTCTTAGAGATCAACTGAGCAGACCCTTGTTGCTACTTCCTCGAATCATTATGAGATTATTGCTTTGCATGAAGTGGTTAAAGAGTGTGTTTGGCTTAGGTCAATCATAAATCATATTCAAGGATCTAGTGGATTATCATCCACTACTACAACACCAACTTGTATCTTTGACGACAATACGGCTTATATTGAACAAATGAAGTTGGGATACATCAAGGGTGATCATAGCAACAATAGCAGCTATTGAACATTCATGTGAATCAAGTATGTTCGGCTGATAATGCGGCAGACTTATTTACCAAGTCATTGCCAAAATCTACATTTGTAAAGCATGTGAAACACATTGGTGTGCAAAGATTGTCTGAACTCCAAGATTGAGTTATTGATTAGGAGGGGTTCATTTCGTAGACATTAGGGGGAGTCTACATCACATATGGTCGCTTTTGTAGTTGATGCGTTGTACTCTTTTTTCCTTAAACCAAGCTTTTGTTTTTACCCACGAGGTTTTTTGTTTGTTTGACAAAGTTTTTAGTGAGACAATAAGTTATGCATCATCCATTAGGATCGCGATACAAGAGGGGAGTGTTTAAGGAAAAAATATTTCTGGTATCTCGGTGTGTGTCTTGTCCTAATTAGAGTAGAAGTAGATATTCTCTCAATCCCTGATTTATATGGATATTGATTGAAGCAGATTATAATGCATATTTAAGACTAGTTATTAATGAATAACGTAAAGTTTCATATCTATCGCTTGCGTATCTATATTTCTCCTTCAACACATCTGAAAATAGATGTCTTTTCAACTGAATATATGTTTCTATTCCTGTGAAAATAACAATTAGTGATTTGGGCTATCGATGCCCAGTTATGCACCAATGAGAACATAAAGTTAACTTGTTTTGAAAATGAAAATCAAACAAACAGTAAGAGCATCTCCAATGATGCACCATATATCTTCAATAAATTTGTTACAAATATAGCTAAAAGTTAAAAATTTAGAAAACAAAATTTGTTGTACTCCAACCCTATTAGAAATGTAGGGAGTACGAATTCGTGTTTATGGTAAATTTATTGGAATTATTGATAAAATAAACAATAAAATTAGTTAAATTTTTTACAATGAACCTTTAGGAGTCTCTTTCTCTCTCATCAAATTCAGGAGTTCTTAGCATCATCTATACCCTAGGAGTGCAATAGAGAGCATGGTTGGAGAGTAAAATTTAACTTTTCTTTATATAATTTGGTTAAGGAGGTTTAATAAGGCGTCCAATTGGAGATGCTATAACACAAACAACAAAAAAAAAAAAACCAAAAAGGTTCGGTTTCACGGGTGATCCATCATACAAACTCAAGAAAACGAAATACAAGCATAAACTAATATGAATAATAAAGCTAAGAATTAATAGTCTAATATTGATGAAAGAAAGCAACTAATATGAAACACCTTATATGAGCCAAAACATGGTACAAACTGGTATTAGTTGTAGATTTACAAACATTATGATACATGAGAAGTCTCAGGACCATGCATCATAATACATGAGAAGTTCTAGACCATAATTTACAGAAAGATTATCCATCTCCCTCAGATCATAAAAAGCAAATTCAGGATTATTGGTCCAATTCATGAAGAAAAGCTGCTCTAAGAAGTGGAGCTAACAAAAATAACTCCAACTTTTCCATCAACCTTGGTTGTACAGACCAAATCCATAGCCTCCATGTGCTCTTTGTCTTTACTGAGGCATTCCTCCCTAGTTCTCTTGAACTCCTCTTTCAAGCGCTTTGAAATGTGTTGAACCGTTCAAGCTGGAGATTATGCTGTAGCTAATAATAGGCATTGTCTTAGATTCAATCAAATAAGGAACCAAAATGAACCATAAAACTATGTCGAAATTGAATTGATCAATCACAAATGCCTATGCTAACTCACACCGGTCATTTACTAATCTAACCTTAGCAGAAAAAAAAAATGAACTTCATCCATCATTCAAAAACTGTATTCAAAAACTGTATACAGTCTAACCCTAACTTTCGCTCCTCCTATCATCATTCAAAAACAGTATACAATTTTTTTGCTAAAGCCTATGCTACAATGTAACCCTGACTTATGATCCTCCTCCTATATTCAGCCCTTGAAAAGTTGGGTTCACAGGACTGCATTTCTAAGGTTTCAGATATCAATACGAATATAGAACAACACACAACAAAAATAACCAATACTATTCCTCTTTTAGTCTATTAAACACATAACAGATGAATTCATACCTTCAATCTGTCTTTGTTACTCTACAAAACAACATCAAGATAACAATCCAATATTTCTTTCTCCAACTGAAACCATAGCTATGCTCAATTTATACTAAACAAGATATACTAATATTATACTAATTATTAACTGATAACCAACTTGATTCAGTAAGTCTCTCTTCTCTAGTAGAGAGCTGCAATACTATAGTCTCCATACATCTCTATTAATTAAAGCAAAGAGGCTTACGGAGGTTGAGAGGAGTTTACGGCAGTTCTGAAGAAGTTAGATGGTAGAACTTTGTCAATGCCAATTTTACCCTTTTATTTTCTTAACTATACAGAAGAAAAAAAAGTTCATAATGGATAAAAGTGTAAAACAGAGTAGACAAAAAGAAGTTCCCGTTCTTAAAAAAAGAAGTTCCCGTTCGAAATAGAGATAGATCGAATCCTCCCATCGAATCCTTTACCTCCGAGCCGTGGCTCCTGGGGTTCAACTCCGGCAGTGTCCCTCCGGATCGTACTCGCCGTCCTCCCCGTCAACCGTCTCTTCCAAGCCGCGCTTGTTCTCGGCCTCGCCCTCCTCCCGCGCCGGCCTCGCCTTCAAATCTGAGCAGTTTACTGGTCAGAGAGAGATAGAAACTAACCCATTCACGATTCCTCAATCCCATTCACGATTCCTCCTGGACACTCTGTTAAATCGCCTCCAAAAGTCCGTCCCGTTTCTTCATTGGTTTCTTCCTCATCGTTTTCTCTGATCACTCTGTTTGTCTCTGTGAATATTTGTAGCATCGAAAAGGCGGCGGAGCTGGACTACAATTGGGCCGAGTTCGATGACCTCCGCTACCACATTCAGGTACCGTACCACCATTCATTCTCTCACCAAAAAACAAATACTTAATTAGGGATTTTGACTATAGATTTGTTAGCTGCTATTTAAATTTGGATTGTACATTGAAAATTGGATTCAGTATTTTTCTTCTGTCATTGATTTCAGGTATATAAAGTGTTTCTACCGAATTACACGCGGGGACGTAATCTGGCGGAACAGTACGAATACCTGCTTCCTTCTCCTTCTTCTTCGTCCGAACGCTCGGGCTGTTCGGATGACGGGCGCTCTTCTCTCTCTTCGGGCGTACGGGCTCTCTCCTTTCGGACGGTCGACTCTTCCTTCGGGCGCTTCCTCTCCCTTCGGATGATCGGGTGTGCGTGTTCGCGTGTGGCTGTTTAGAAGAATACAACAACAAACGGGCGGTCAGGGATCGAGACGGGGTGGCCCGCCTTCAACGCTCCGATGCCTAAGTCAGATGATGTATTGGATATAACAGTCAAGCGAACGTGCGCGTAGATAGTGTGTAGTTGGAGTGAATTCGTCGAGATGGAACGAATGGGAGGATCTTACCTGTAATAAATACCTTACATATATAGGTGGTTTGAGTTTGGGGCTCACTTTTGTTCTTCGATGTGGGACTGGTGCACTTGCTGGTGTGTGATCCGCGTATTCGAGCGTGCGCCCCACGGGTGCGTGTGCGCTTGGATGAGGTCGGTCTGGTGAGTGAAGTTGAAGCCTCCTTGGTGGTCTTGCGGGTGGTCGGGTATGTGTTGCTTTCTTGCTTAAGCGGATAAGTATATTAATCGGACAACATGCTATACAAACAAGTCCCCCAAGTCCCCAAGTCAAAGAGCACTTTCTTGATTGGGGAGTTAAAAAAAAAGGGTTCGTGCGATTAACATAAATACTTATCCGGTTGAGTAGTGGTGCGTGGTCCTATAACCCCCAAGTCCCCCAACTCTCCGGTCAAGGAAGGGCTCGCATGACGGAGTGGGGAACCTGTGCGTCCGATCGTGTACCTGTTCGTGCGGTCTTGTACCTGTGGGCCCGGCGTCCAAACAAGACTTGCTATTTTTGGAGCTGCGCGCCCGTGGAGTATTATCTGGCAAACATGAATATAGGAAATCATAGATATATAGTTTATGCAAATGTGTGAATGTATGGTATGATGTGTGGTATGATGCATGAATGTATGATATGAATGTATGCGAATGTTGTTCGTGACACAAGCGTTGGGATGCCGCTGTGCACCGCGTACGTCAACGGGGTGACCGTCGCGTACGGTGTAGCGTCAACGGAGTGATCAAGACCGCGACGTACAAAACGCCTACGGAGGAGATGGGCCCCATGCCCGTACCGTTCATCGGTCTTAGTGCGCGTAAAGAGGGGACGGACCGCATGCCTTTACCGCCTAATCCGGCTTGCCTTCAGCGCGCGGGGAAGGCGGGACCAATCCCCGCGTCGCTCATCGTTCTCGGTACGATCAAGGGGGGACGGACCCGCGCCCAAGCCATCCGAGTCGGTTGCGCTCACGGAGAGGACGGACCCCACACCCGTGTCGCCCATCGCTCTCGGCTCGCGCAAAGAGGGGACGGACCCCATGCCTCTGCCGCCTGATCCGGCTTGCCTTTGTAACGCTCGGGACCCATGCCCGCGATGTTCCTCGGTCTCGGCGCGATCAAGGGGGGACGGACCGCACGCCCAAGCCACGGCGAGTCGGCTTTTCGATCGTTTAGCGTTGCGCTCATGGAGAGGACGGACCTCACACCCATGCCGCCCATCAGTCTTAGCGCGCGCAAAGAGGGACGAACCCCATGCTTCTGCCGCCTGATCCGGCTTGCGGTCTAACGTTCACGCGTACGGAGGGGAAGAACCCCATGCGCGTATGGCGTAAGTTCTTCATTCGGCGTGCGTCCGAAAAGGGAACTCAGGCGTTCATCCTCTTTTCGAAGCGCCCGAATGGTGTTGTGCTAACCTGATTTTATCTGTGTGGGCGTGTGGTCGCGACCTGTCGGGTTGGGTGAGCCAGTCTGGCAAAGGTGTTTCTTTGAAGTGATTCTTTTTTTTGAGTGCTCATGGGGAACCATTTTTGCCATAAATGTAGCCGTCGTGTAATTAATGCTGGCTTGCCCGGGCATTAAATGCTGCTATCGTCATCATTGCGCGAAGGGCCAGCGTCACGCGCGTGGGTGTGTGGGAGTGGTGCATGGGCGCCACGTGGCGGGCTGTTGGAGGTCGTGCTAGGGATTGAAATCGAGGCAGGAAGCTGAAGAGTTGGCGCGGTTACTTAGGAGGGCAAGTAAACCGCCGTGGGCATGTGTCAAGATCCAACGGTGGACACGCGTAAAGCGGACGGTTGGCGTTCATTGGCTTACGTCGTGCGATCAGTATAAAGAGGGGTGTGGCGTCGTCTTTCTCCATCACTTTCTACGTTTTGTCGAAACTCTGCCGGAATCGCTCTACAATCTGTTCACCGTTTCTTCGTTCGTGCTTTCTTGCCGGGATACATGCTCGACGTTCAACTTTTCTGCCGTCAAAGACCGAATTTGGTGAGGCTCTTATCCCGTTTCTGGTGTTTTCCGTTTTGGTTCGTGTTTGGTTGTTTCTGTGGTTTTTTGGCTTTTTTTGGGTTTTGCATCTTAAGAACAGGGCGTGTTCCTGAGGTGTGCCAAGCTTGATTTTGTTTGGGGTAGGAATTTTGTGTTTTTTGGTGTTTCTGGTAGTTTGCCCCTCCCCTACTCTCTTTTGCCAAGTGTCGCCTCTCTGCCCGTGCCGCCAATGTACCCTGGCGCTCCTCCAAATCTGCCTTGGTCGGTGTGGGTCCACACGGACCCGAACGTTGGTGGTGTTGTGCAATGTCCTCCGTTTGAGCGGGCTGGGCACCGCACACGGGCGGGATGCCTCCATTTCTTCCGTCTGCGACACTCCACCCCGTCAGGTTGAGTCCCCCAGTCCTTCCGTACGTTCGATACGAGCGAGTACTCGCTGGGCGCACGCGTGCCGCCAGGCCGCCTGGGTTGTGGGTTGTGGTTTGCTCCCAGAAATAGGAAAGAGGATAATTTTACGAAGTGTTGTACCTGTTTGCTAACCTTCCGTCTATGTGCTCTGTAGGTAAGATGACGAAGTCCACGGCGACAAATAAGGATGACGTGCTCAAGTGCCGCCTGCTCGCACTGCGGGATACTGCCGTGAAAGCCCGCAAGGTGGCGGATAACGGTCGTGGCGTACTCGTCCCAGGGGACAGTACCCAGCCGAAGACCCCTGTTGCAATCGTGGCTGATCCTGCTTCGCTCATTCGAGGGCCACAAGCGGATGCTCCCCGCCCGCCACCGGGTGATGCTACTGGATTCAACGCCCAGGCCCGGGCGGAGTGCGGGAAGCAGCAGTCCGAGCGAGATGATGTTGGGAACAGGCGGGAGGCTGCTCGTACGCCTCAGTCTTCAGGTCGTGCCCCCGGCGCGCCCCCGTCTTCGAGTTGACCTTCAAGTCCTCCACAATACTCTTGCTCTCCAAATCCCTTGCTCCCGTGTTTAGGTCCTCCCCAACGGACGGAAGACTCCTCTCCCGGCCCCGTCCCTGGGTCAAGTGGAGATGTTGTGGACGCTCTGCTCCGTGCGCTGGTGGATGGCGCTAGCTCTCTTGGGCCCCTGGTGCAACCGTTGGAGAATGCTGCCCCTGATGGGCTGGACGCGGCTTTCACCGAGTGCACCCGCCTGCAGCAGCAGATTTTCCGTGTTCGCTTGCGGGATAATCTGGAACTGGCACGCGTCAGTGCCGAGTGCGCGAAGCAGCGGAGGATGACAGGCAGGGTTGCGGCGCAGCTCGAACAGGCGAACAAATTGGTCCATCGGTACACCGCCCGTGCGGAAGAGGCAACCGCCCGGTCTATCGAAGCTACCACCCGTGAAGCTGTCGCTATTCCTGAACGGGACAAGGCCGTGGCCGAGGTGGAGCGGGTGCGCGCCGAGCTAAAGCAGCCACCCGGGAGGCGCTCTTAGAGTCTCGGCTGAAGGAGGCTGATCGCGTTGCTCGCATGGATGCTATGGCGACGTTCAAGGAGTCTGACGAGCTCCGCAAACTGGTCAGAGCGGAAGTGGATGAGCAAGTGGCTGCGTTCCAGGCAACGGTGAGTCCTTTTTTGAAGATGGAGGAGTACCAAGCGTTCGTGGAGTCTGAATTTGAGAGACGGACGGGCGCTCGGGTTCCTTCGTATGAGAGAGAGGTGGGGCCCTCTGGGGAACCTGCTAGGGCGGAGCTGGAGCCGATGATCAGGCGGATGGATTTGGGCGAGCAGGTGGAAGCTGTTTTGATGGCGTCGGAGGAGGAGGCTGAGGAGTTGGATGTTGATACGGGGGGGGGTAGTGTAGGATTTTCTCTGTAGTGGGGTAGATTTGTAGTCGGGCCTTGTGCCTTTGATTCCCGTCCGTTGTTTTTTGTAATCGGGCGAATGAATGGAGTTTCTTTTTCTTTCCGTTTGTGTGCCTTGTAAAATGATTTCTTTTCTTTTTTTTGGCATCTTTTGAGTAACTTACGCGAACGCGCGCTTGTACTTAACTGAATTTTGACCAAGTATTACATCCTGTGAGTAGCCTATCCCCAGTCCCCCGAGTACGTGGGTGGGTGGGGTAAGGAAAAATGAACGCAACAATAATTATACTTGGGGAAATAAAATGAAAGTACAATAGGGCAAATTTAGTGAAAGTACTTCCTTGGGTGCTAGATGTTCCACGGGTGGCGCAGCCGTTGACCTTGCATGTCCCTGAGGTAGAAAGTACTGTCGCTTATCACCTTATTGACGACGTACGGGCCTTCCCATAACGGGCGAAGGGCCTTCGCCTTCTGTCGGATCGCCCCCATCATCCAGTCCCCCAGTTGGATTGGGCGAGCCCGTATGCGCTGATTGTGCAATCGGGCGATCCTTTACTTGTTGGCGGCGTTGTGGAGGTGCGCCATATCTCTCCGTTCCTCCAATAGGTCGTTTGTTGAGCCGCAGCCCCTCACTGTTCGTGCGTGGATCGTACCCCTCGATCCGTGGGCTCTGATGGGTAATCTCCAGGGGTAGCACAGCTTATGTCCCGAACGTTTAGGCTGAACGGGGTTTCGCTCGTGGCGCCGCCAGCCCGTCGCGTGGGTCGCGCCGTATCTCCGTTCCTGGCGTAGGTTCTAAGGTGAGAACCTCCTGCCTGCCCCGGGGTTTCGTGGTTTCCTCGTGATTGTATCCTCGAACGTACCCGATTCCACGCTCGGTTGGGAATCGTCCCAAGAGCAGGTGCCCTGCGATGATCATCTTTAGTTTGCAAATCCCCGGCCTCCCGATTATGGCGTTGTAGGGGGAGGGGGTGTCCATGACAATGAAGTCTGTCTGGACCTCGCTATGCGGGGAGTCGGGTGCGCCAATTTCGACCCGGAGGCTGTCACTCCCGATTGGGTACGATGTCTCGCCCGTGAAGCTAGCAACGCACTCATGATCCTGCGTCATCTTGTGTGCGGGCCTACCGAGCGCCTTGTACGCGTCAAAGTAGATCACGTTCACGGACGCCCCACTGTCGATCAGCACCTTCTTCACTAGGAATTGGTCGATGATCGCGTCGATTACGAACGGCAGGGTGCTGTCCTTCGGGCTTTTCTCCTCGTCCTCCGCCGTGAAGCTAACGGTGGGCGTCTCCTTCCTTCCTACCTTGGGTGCTTTCCCTGCCCCGATCATCAGTACTTCCCTGCTCGAGCGATCGGGCGCCAATATCCCCTCCTTGCGCTTACCCCCGGATATCGTGCTGATAGTCCCCCGGGTTCCGGCGTTCGCCTGGCGCTGTTGTCCTTCCGCCCTGGGAGGGGTGGCCCGATCGTCCTTCCTCATATCCTCGAGAGCCTTCTTGAGCATGATGCAGTGGTTGGTGTGGTGGGTGGCGGCATTGTGGAATTCACACCAGATGCTCGGCATTCGGCCGACCGGGGCCGCTGCCGCCGTCATGTTATTTGGAGGTGGAAGCCGACGTCGGTGTAGGTGGAGAAGCTGCTCGAGCGGCTGCTGATCGACCGTAAAAATCTCCTGTCCCGCCGGTCGTAGCGCGGTACTGGTGGTAAGCGGGCGCCCTGCTGCGTTGGTTCCCTCGGTCGGTTGTAGTGGTTGTTGCGGAAGAACGGCCTTTGATGATTTTGTCTCTGCGCGTCCCGGCTCCTCTTGTGCCCTCCGGTTGGTGCCCCTCCGTCGTCCGAGGGTTGTCGAGGTTGAGCATTCTCCTCCGGTCTGTTGATGCTAGCCTCGGAGGCGGACCCGTACACCCGCGTCTCCACCAATGCCTTCTGTACGACCAGGTCCATGATCTCGTCATAGTCGAGATGCTCCTTCCTCACTAGTTTCTCTACGAATGGGGTGGCAAGTAGGTTATCCATCAGGGCCACCTTGGCCATTCGCTTGTCAAGGTCCCTACACGTGCTTGCGAGCGTCCTCCATCGATTGATGTAGCTTGACAGGCTCTCGTCCATCCCCTGGCGGACTTTGAGGAGGATGCCCGTGGTGTTGTACTTTCCTTGGAGCCGGTAGCGCTTCTGAAAGCTCTCCGTCAGCTCAAGGAATGAATGGACGGACCCTGGCGGGATCTCGTAAAACCAGCTCCGTGCTTCTTCCGCCAGCGTTTCCTGGAACAGGAAACACAAGGTTAGGTCTGAGTATCTGGTTCCGTCCGTGGTGGATCGAAACTCGTCTACGTGCGCGCGTGGATCCCCGCTCCCATCGAACCGAGCGATCTTCGTTGTCTTCGCATGGGGGTCCCTTCCTCTCTCCAATATATGCGCTGAGAACGGGCTGACCCGGGGGGCGAACGTTCGGCCCTGGCCGGCCAGCTTGTCCTTGCGAAAGCGTGAGACCTCTTCCGCCAACTCCTCCATCCTCCGGAGGATCAGAGCGCTGTTCGTCGGGGGCGCCGATTCTTCCATGGGTGAGGATGCTCGGGTCGCCCGTGCGCTGGTTCCGGCGAACTGGTACCGCTCTTCGCCGATGGTCTCTTGGGTCCCTTCGTGCTGCCCCTGCTGCTGGCTAACGAGCGCATCCAGCCGCTCCTCCAGCTTCTGGCGGATCTAGTGCTCATCCGCTCTCTCGAGCGCCGCCTTCCGTAGTTCCTGAACCAGGCTACTGATGCGTTCTTCGCTGCTGTTTCCTGCGGGCCCTAGTACCTGCTGCTCCTGTGTGTCTGGCGGCGTCTCCCCGACGGGCGTGGTGTTGTCGTTAGTCACCGGGGTGAGCATGTGGACTTTTGGTTTTTGTGGTGTTTATACGAGGTTTGCAATTTGTAAGTTTCCCACAGACGGCGCCAACTGTTTCTACCGAATTACGCGCGGGGACGTAATCTGGCAGAACAGTACGAATACCTGCTTCCTTCTCCTTCTTCTTCGTCCGAACGCTCGGGCTGTTCGGATGACGGGCGCTCTTCTCTCTCTTCGGGCGTACGGGCTCTCTCCTTTCGGACGGTCGACTCTTCCTTCGGGCGCTTCCTCTCCCTTCGGATGATCGGGTGTGCGTGTTCGCGTGTGGCTTTTTAGAAGAATATAACAACAAACGGGCAGTCAGGGGTCGAGACGGGGTGGCCCGCCTTCAACGCTCCGATGCCTAAGTCAGATGATGTATTGGATATAACAGTCAAGCGAACGTGCGCGTAGATAGTGTGTAGTTGGAGTGAATTCGTCGAGATGGAACGAATGGGAGGATCTTACCTGTAATAAATACCTTACATATATAGGTGGTTTGAGTTTGGGGCTCACTTGTGTTCTTCGATGTGGGACTGGTGCACTTGTTGGTGTGTGATCCGCGTATTCGAGTGTGCGCCACACGGGCGCGTGTGCGCTTGGATGAGGTCGGTCTGGTGAGTGAAGTTGAAGCCTCCTTGGTGGTCTTGCGGGTGGTCGGGTATGTGTTGCTTTCTTGCTTAAGCGGATAAGTATATTAATCGGACAACATGCTATACAAACATAAAGTGTTATGCTTTTTGGGTTAGTTTGTTGCTGTAATAATCTACTAGCCTTCATGCACGCGCATATGCGCGTGCGAAAGGCGTCGCGCTCGCGCGTGTGACTTATCAGTGGCATACTTAAAAGTGTGCAATTACATCGTCTTCACTTAATTGCCCAAGCCCATTGCAACTGAAAGCTACTATCGGGCACTTTCAGACCTATCTCTATTATTCGAACATTGATCTAATTGAGATCTCTATTATTCGAACACTGATCTAATTGAGATGTGAGAAGAATTACCAATGATTGATGATAAATTTTGTAAAATAATATTAGCCTACTTCATATTAAGTCAACACTCAGTAAAAAATAATCAATCACTGATAATAAATGCAGTGTCAGTACATATGAAAATAGAACAAAAAACACACGAATAGAAACTATAAAAAAAAATAGCAAAAGCTTTAACTATGTTGACGTCGATATGTCCGACGAAGTCCAACCACATTAATCATCATGTAGAACGACTTGATTAATGTGGTTGGACTTCGTTGGACATATCGACGTCAACATAGTTAAAGCTTTTGCTATTTTTTTTTATAGTTTCTATTCGTGTGTTTTTTGTTCTATTTTCATATGTACTGACACTGCATTTATTATCAGTGATTGATTATTTTTTACTGAGTGTTGACTTAATATGAAGTAGGCTAATATTATTTTACAAAATTTATCATCAATCATTGGTAATTCTTCTCATATCTCAATTAGATCAGTGTTCGAATAATAGAGATCTCAATTAGATCAATGTTCGAATAATAGAGTTAGGTCTGAAATTGCCTGATAATAGCTTTCAGTTGCAATGGGCTTGAGCAATTAAGTGAAGACGATATAATTGCACATTTTTAAGTATGCCACTGATAAGTCGCATGCGCGAGCGCGACGCCTTTCGCACGCGCATATGCGCGTGCAGGAAGGCTAGTATAAAAAAAGAGGAAAGAAGCAATGACCATCTTATACTTAGCTGAAAGCCGCAATCAAACTAATTTAGCTTGGTTCCTCTGTTTCACTTTTCATATCATTGATTGGGAAAAATGGGCTAATTCCTAGCAAACCAACTACATACAACGTAAGGCCCTTGTTACCTCTTATCTTCCTTGATGAACATCTTTTTCTTTCAGTGGATTAACATGGTATCTCTCACTAAAATGATGACTATCAGTAGAAATCTCCACTCAAAATGTTTCTAGTTTTTGAATAAGCATTTTGTGACTTAGATTGCACTCTTGTCAAGAATTCATCACGAAAACTTGGTTCCTCTTATTGGATACTGTGAGAGAGAACATCAATGCATTCTGGATGATGGATGAGTATATTGCACAATGAGGCGATCTTAATGCAAGAGGAGATGAGTTTCAGCGAATTCGGAAGCAATTACTACTGGTATGATGATTCGTTTGAACAGGAAAAAGAGAGATCGAGAGAAAGATGGTCTGAGGTTTGAGAGAGAGAGAGAGAGAGAGAGAGGAGCTGAGACTGAAATGATAGAGAGAGAGGGAATAGGTCTTGCCCCCCGCACGCTCAGGTAAAATGACCGAAACACCCCCACATGAACAGTGAACCACGTTGTTGAATGTACAGTGAAACCCATATCTCTATTAATTAAGGCAACACTCCTTAAGGCAGTTTTGGGGAAGTTGTTGACAGTTGAAGGTAGAACATTGGGTATTCCTATTGTGCCCATCCTCACCATAAACAGAATAAACTCTGTTAATTAATTAAGAGAGATAGGTTTAGTTAACAGAGCGGTTTACATCAAACATTGAAAATCCTCTTTTTTGCCCTTTTATTTCTCTAACTCGACGACTATAAATTCTAATGAAATAGGGGGCAGAAAAGTGAACAACGAGCGGTTGATCATGGACCATTTTTTTCACGGGAACAAAAACCATTGACAGACAGAGATCGGATCATTCATCAATGAAGAGCAAGGCTGTGACATGACAATTGGTAGCAACTGTGGCGGAAGATGGCGAACTAAGACTGGCTCAAGAAGGAGTAGCGAAAACTTTGGATTACTTCATCAAAGGAAGAAACACTCAGAACATTCAGAAACACTTTGACGTATGCCATATCTCCTACCCCAATACTGATCAATTTTTACTCTATACTGATCAATTTTTCTTTTTCCTACCCCAATATTTTTGTTTATTGTTGGATGTCATAGTGTCTTTTTCGGGTTTATGGCTGGTAGGGTACCCTTTCGATCCTTATTGTCCTTACCTTTGTTTAATAGTCAATTTTTCCTGATGTGAATCGAATTTGGTTGCTATTTGGTAATTGGGTGGTTTCTGGCCTTCTGCAGAAGTAGTAGGAGAAGGTATATTCATAGGTGGTTTTATCGGTGGTGGAGGTGATGATGGGAATGGTCAGTGCCCTTGCCAATCTAGCGATTATTTTTTGGTGAATATGTGGGGAGGCTTCAGTTGGAAGGTTTAGAAGACGAGTTAGTTGGAAGGCTTTCAAGTAGAGAGGTTTGTTTTTTTATGATAATCGATTTCCCATAGAGGTAAGATCGGTGATTTCACTGGTTTCTAATATTAATCAATTTGGTTTAGTGAATTACTGCTCTATTTTTACTTGGTTTATTTTGTTCTTTTCAATCTTTTGTTGTGAGTAAATTGATTTCACTTGGTCTATTTTCCCTTAGTATCGATATAATTGTGTGATCACTGATCACTGTGATCATCCATTTCTCAGAGAATAAGCTTATGCAATCTACTATTCATTTGATTTTTATTATTTGATGCTTTTTTCTTCTTTGTCTTATAGATGGCATCAAGGGACTCCGTTTGTAGTTTAGTCTAGCCATCACATATATGATATTTCTTCTCACCGGATTGAGGTTTAGTTTCAGTTGATCCATGATTGTATATGGTTTGGTAGGAATCGTAGGCATGGTTTATCTATATCAAATAGCTTTCTATGCTTTGCCATTTAAATGCAATGATTTTGTTACTATGACTGCAGTTCAAACTTCTTCACTAACGCATTCATGCCTTTAATTTTTTGGTTGTTTTTTCATGTTTAGCTAGGTGAATGAAATTCGGCAGTGAACTTTACCAAGGAAGGATAGGGTTTGTATTATTCTTTGTTTAGTTGTTGAACCATGTACATGTACTTTTTTACTATTTATGAAAATTAGTAAGTTTATGGATCAATTTGAATTTTCCTCCTTCAATGACATATTGTTACGTACTGTGATCCAATAGTTAGTCCTGTAAATATGTAAATTTAGTACTACATGATGATTAATGTGGTTGGACTTCGTTGGACATATCGACGTCATCGTAGTTAAAACTTTTGCTATTTTTTTTATAGTTTCTATTCGTGTGTTTTTCGTTCTATTTTCATATGCACTGACACTGCATTTATTATCAGTGATTGATTATTTTTTACATAGTGTTGACTTAATATCATCAATCATTGGTAATTCTTCTCACATCTCAATTAGATCAGTGTTTGAATAATAGAGATCTCAATTAGATCAGTGTTCGAATAATAGATATGTCAATTAGCTCATTATTCGAATAATAATAGAGATAGGCCTGAAAGTGCATGATAGTATCTGTCATGAGCAATTGACTTGGGCAATTAATTAAAGACGATATAATTACACACTTTTAAGTATGTCATCGATAAATCGCAAGCGCGAGCGCGACGTCTATGCGCGTGCAGGAAGGCTAGTATTTTATATAGTAAATTACGTGTTATGTCTTTTGATCTTGACTAGTCTTTTGTTCCTAGCTTGTACCGAGTCTTTTGTTTTTTTTATCATCTTTAGTTCCGAAACAAAATGAAAGTTTCATTGTGTTTAACCAAAAAATCTCCCAGTGGATTTGAGAGATTTCTCAAACTGTCTTTTTTACTCGATTGTGCTTCATGTGCTGGCGTGTCACCGTCTCACGACGGAATATTGATTTGTAGGCTAGCGGCTACTGACTTCTTGATTAAGCGATTTAGACGAGGAGAGCACCAACCTCGTCTGAATTGATCATTCTTGCCTAGTAACCTAAGACTTTTTGTTTTCGTGTCTCTAACTGAGTCACAGAAATCGATACTATATACTCCTCTTGGTGTAAAGCATAGCAATCCCCTTGACAGAGTGTCGGGAACACAGGATGTTGCGTCCTTAAACCTCGAAACTCTCACTCTTCCTGATGATAGGCTTCTTGATCGCCGGTTGCAGGTTTTTGCGTCCTTGAATCGTAAGAATCTCACACTTTTCGAGTGACAACTCTATTGATCGTTGGTTGCAAGAGTTTTCTCGTATAGAGAAGGATAGTTTGCTGAGAGCAAAATATGTATCTGATCCAGGAATCTCTTCCAAATCACTTTCCACTTCTTTATATAAAAAATTGTAGCCATACTCCACTTTACTTGGAACTCTTTGATATCGGTAATTAGACTCTTAATACAACTCTAGGTACTCAATAAACCTCATCCAACATTTATAAATAATTCTTGTAACAGAATCCTAACCAATATAAGAAAGGTCAGATACAAACAAGCCGCATGGATCAGCTTTCAATATTGTTTCCGTCAAGTCTATTCCGACCCGGATTTGTATACTTCGCTCGGCCCGCTTGCCAAATTCAACCCTCCAAGCCTAACAGGAATGTTATATTTCGGTCCCAAACACATCGATCAAAAGTTATTAAATGGAAATATAATATACATACGTTGATCGATAACAAACAAGAAAAATCTATGTTTTCAATTCTTGCAATCTCTCTCTCAAGATGCCATTGATGTTCTCGGGCAACTATCAACACTGCAGGCCAAGATGTCTTTGTAATCCTTGGATATTCTGAAAGAGTCATAGACCTTTCCATTGCTGCTCTTCTTGTACTCGAACAAGAGGTTTGAGCGATCAAATGCAGTCATTTTGACGAATCCGTAATCAATGTCCTTGAAGATACTCCATGTTGTATTAATAGGTGCAAAGGTTGCAAGGCTTGCTCCGCCACCACTGGCAACCACGTGAATCGTCCCATTCAGGTTACCCTTATAATTATGCTTCTCCGTGCTAGTGCATATATTCTGCAGTACGCAGGAGACATATATATGACGGGTCCGATTAAAGCCACAGATACAAGCAAGGACCTAGTTTCAACATGATTATAAATGTATAATCATGCCCAACTGTGTAGAACACAATGTAATATATGTACCCAAAACAAATTGTTTATAAAAGTTGTGGCGTACCTCGTAAATGGGACATGTCCTTTCATAATTGTGAACATGTCCATATACAGTAATGTCAACCTTGTACTTCTGCCATAGTTTCTGAAGGCTCTCTCTTCCCATTGGTTCCTCAAATGAGCCTTCAGCGACATAAAAGCTCACTGAAGAGTAACCCAATACCCGATGGCAAGAAATATCAGCCATGGTTGCTTTTGTCTATCAACTGTTGCTAAGCAGTTCTCGATGAACTTGTACTGCTCCGTTCCTTCTCTCCAATCATGTTCTGTGTCAGCTATGCAGAAGTGGAACATGCCATAGTCAGTTGAATACCCGGAGAAAGAAAAAAAAACTCCACAATGTTTATACTCAGGAACAACTAAAGTATACAATCACCAGTTACAATGAATCATGAGTGTAAGCAAACCATGCCATAAACGTAAAAGGTATTACTTGAGATTCCTAAGTACTAATATGAAGGAAATTATGGCATTATATTAAGGTGGAAGCTATGAACATAGTATTCCACTGTGAGAAATGAAGAGGTTTGAAGAATTGTTCAGTACCAGAACTTTTCCCTGTTCTCAGCAGGTACATAAAACATGGTCTGGGCTAAGACACCACATTCCCCACCTGAATCGGTGGTTCCATAAAAGGATCCTGAATTAGGCCAGTCACGCTCGTGATTACCACTAAAATATTAAATACTTCACAAGTCAGCTTAGAAGAACAATTAAGAAGAGTGTACATTTTTAAAAAATGTGAATAAGTGGAGTTTATTGACAGACCTTGCAGCCATGTAAGGAACAGCTGATGCTATTGGCTCAACCTGTGCAGTAAATTGGTCCCATTGTGAAAGGTAACCATTTGCATAGCTTAAATCTCCAATATGGAACACAATATCAATGTTTTTCAGGTCTCGAATGAGCTGCTTAGTAGTGTTGAGAGCGCCTTTCTGGAAATTGTTATATTCATTGGAACCATCAGCTTCATCCTGAACAGTGTAACACAAAGCTTTGAAGTTAGTTCTACTAAATAGATCAAAACTATAGATGACAGAAACAATGCAAGGTGTATAGCAATGTATTATTCATACACAAAGTATGAAGAGAGCCTAAACCTTTCCCATGTCACCAAATATAACAATACTTTGAGGAGAATTTTGTCCAGGATAGGGAGAGGCTTTGAACTGGTATTTTTGACTGAAGACGTATGAACCATTTGACAATATGTGTCCCAGCTTGTAGATGTACCTACATAATCATCAAAATCATGTATGTTTACTATAAGACTAGATGCTCATCAAACGATATACGGTCAACCCTTTGTATATAAAAAAAAGTGGCATACACTGTATTCGGCCACAGTTCCTTCAGAAAAGCGGTGTGTATATATCCAGGATCTCTCCATCCCACTGTACTTGCCGGTGCACCTATATATATAGTATATATGTGGTTATTAAGAATCATATACTAGAAACTAAATATATATATATATGTATATTTACTAGAACTATAAGAAGCTTCATCATCAAAAGCAAATGTGGATGAAATAGGCAATGAATTTAACCTACTGAATGTCACTGCTCAGTTTGTCACTAAAGATAATAATACTCAGATCAAGCACAAAGAAAATGGTCAGTTCCAAAAGAGAAGAAGTCAGTATCTACATTTTCCCACTAAATGTATACAAAACTATGTTCACATCTAAAGAATATATTCACACACCACACATGGTCTTGTGATCGAAGTTCAAAGTCCCAGCTGGGGATCTCAAAAGTTCTCCTCCTTTTTGACCCCATTCAACAAAAGGTGTTGCTTCCTCGATATCATATCCACTCGTCCATGTTACAGTCATCTAAATACCAAGCAAAAAGAATATCATTCCATGAGACACAGCAGGTCACAGGCTAGCAAACAAATAACAATTTTTTTTCAATGCTCCAAAGAAGAATGTGCACTCACCTCATTCCAAATTTTTCCTTGTGCTAAACGTGGATAAACGGGAGCCTTAGGATTTGCGAATGCCACTATACTTGACACTGCTACTAGCTTTGGCTGTTTCACAAAATAGTATATTAGAAGCAAAACAGCTACACCAGAATAGAGAAGTCCAGATATAGCTTACATTTGACAAGCCACCGGAGAATAGTGCAAAAGAGAAGTCCGATCTCTGGTTAATCATCTATGATCTCAAGGAGCCTTTCCCTGTATCTTTGTACTTTGTACTACTGTAATTCGCATATTGGTACTGCACAATGTACACATTTAATGTTATAATAAGATTATGTAACTATTGATCCATAGCACAACGGTGTAAATAGCCTAGCAAAAGCAGCATTTTGCGCTAACCTTAATCGGTGCAGAACACAGCAATGGAGGGTATGTACGAGATTCTGCAGGACACGTTGAAGCACTGCAAATCCAATCAGGTCATTCCATCAAAGTTAATGATAATACTAAACATGTTGATGACAACAAAACTAAATATCATTTCAAAAGAAGCTTTCAAAGCTTGACCTGAAATTTGTGTATTAGAAAATTTGGTATTGGATTGGGGTCCCATATCGGTTGAACGTTCCTGGGACCCCCCCAAGTCCCCCAACTCTCCGGTCAAGAAAGGGATCGCATGACGGAGCGGGACCGGGGTGCCCGAGCGTGTACCTGTTCGTGCGATGGTGTACCTATGGGCCCGGCCTCCAGAACGAGACTTGCTATTCTGGAGCCGCGCGCCCAGGTGGGATCGGTTTTGCGAATATATAAGTATCACAGATATGCAGATATGTAAGTATGCAGGATATGATGTATGAATGTATGGTATGATGCGTGAATGTATGGTATGATGTGTGTATGCTAAATGTTTTTCGTGACACCGGCATTGGGATGGCGCGGTGCACCGCGTACATCAACGGGGATGCCGTTCCGTACGGTATAGCGTCAACGGGGGGATCAAGACCGCGACCTATAAGTAACGCGCTACGGAGGGGACGGACCGCATGCCCGTGCCGTTCTTCGGCTTAGCACCCTCAGAGAGAGGGCGTACCCCATGCCTCCGTTATGACAGTCGGCTTGTGTTTCGCTACGGAGGGACGTACCGCATGCCCGCGCTCATCAATCCCAGAACGCGCAAGGAGGGGTCGGACCGCACGCCCCTGGCGCTCTGAGTCGGGGTGGAATGTTAACGTTGCGCTCACACGGAGGGGAAACACCCCACGCCCGTGCCGCCCATCGACTTTGCACGCCCAGAGAGGAGTTGGCCCCATGCCTCTGTCATGACAGCCGGTTTTCTCTTCGATCATGTAACGGTGCGCCCACGGAGGGGGCGGACCCCATGCCCGTGCCGCCCATCGGTCTCAGCGCGCGCTCAGAGAGAGGGCGGACCCCATTCCTCTGCCGCCTAATCCGGCTTGCTAATGCGTGCGTGTACGTAGAGGAAGAACCTCATCCCGTATGGCGCAGCTCTTCGCTCGGGACACGGCCAAAAGGGAATTCAGGCGTTTAGAAATGAGGTGGAACGTTTCCTCTGGCGCTTCCTCTTCTGCCGATATGGGACCCCGATCAGCATCATCACGGATAACGGGCCTCAATTCAACAACTCCAGGCTGATAGACTTCTGCAAACGCCAGGGGACGGACCTCAACTTCGCGTCACCCGCGCACCCCCAGACAAACGGACAGGTAGAGGCGGCAAACAAAATCATCAAGTCTGGCATCAAAAGAAAGATAGAAGACATCGAACCAGGGGATGCAGGCTACGGCCACTGGCCCGACATCATCCCAGAAATCCTGTGGTCCATCCGAACGACAGCCAACGCAGCCACAGGCGAGACCCCGTTCAGCCTAACGTTCGGAACGGAGGCCGTGCTACCCTTGGAAATCACCCATCAGAGCCCGCGGATCGAGGGGTACGACCCGCGCACGAACAGCGAGGGACTAAGACTCAACAACGACCTGCTAGAGGAGCGCAGAGATATGGCGCACCTACACAACGCCGCCAATAAGCAGAGGATCGCCCGGTTATACAACCAGCGCGTACGGGCTCGCCCTATCCAACTAGGGGACTGGGTAATGAAGGCAATCCAACAGAAGGTGAAAGCGCTTCGCCCATTATGGGAAGGACCGTACGTCGTTGACGAGGTAATAAGCGACAGCACTTTCTACCTTAGAGACATGCAAGGTCAACGACTGCGTCACCCATGGAACATCCAGCACTTGAGGAAGTACCTTCACTAAATCTTCCCATATATTCTCATCCAAGTGTAAACACTGTTGCGTTTGTCCTTACCCCGCCCGCCTACACACTCGGGGGACTGGGGATAGGCTTACCACAGATACAATAAGGAAACGCGCGCCCGAACGAGTTACTGAGTTCATTCAAATGACAAAAAAGAGCACGGGGCACACAAGCGGACACAAAAGGAAAACTTCATTCATCTCGCCAGAAACAAAAAATCAGCTGGCGTACAATCCAGAGCACAAAGGCCCGATCAGACAAAGAATGGAAAGCAAAAGACCTACTCTATTTTTACAAAGACAAGAGAAACAGCTGCCCTACTTCGCGCCGCCCGCGCCCGCGCCATCATCCTCGCCCGGCAGCACCCCCTGCTCCACCAACCACGCATTCAGCTCATCCACCTTCAGGAAAGGCCGCGCCATGTCTTGAAATTGGACGACCTGAACCTCGGCCTCGGCCTCCACCAACTCCTTGAACTCCGCAGAATTCTTGAAGTCAGCGACCGCCTCCAACCGCGCCTCTTCGCGCACCTGTCGGACTCGGGCTTGCGCCTCGGCCATCAGGCGGGACTCCACCTCAGCCACCCTATTGCCCGCCGCAGCCTTCTCCTCTTCAAGGGTGGCGAGGGCTGAATCGCGCTCGGCCTTAAGTATCTCCGCCTGGGCCTCCCGCTCACTACCCAGCCGCTCCGCCTTCATACAATTATTTGTGAGCCTGGTTATCTCCGCCTGGGCTCTCTCCGCACACCGCCTGTTGGCGAAGCGCTCACGCGCCAAATACATCTTGCGCTGCAGCGCCATGCAGAGGTTATAGGCCGTATCCATATCATCTTTATTTCCCGCACCCACCTCTGGCACCATCGCATCTACGGCCTTCATGGCCTCCTCAAGGGACTTTGCCAACGGAGTATAGCAGGCAAACGGGTCATCAGGCCGAGCAGCGGACACCTTGACTGGCGGGTTCTCCGTACGCGGACGCTTCTCGGGGGGGCCACTGGGCGGGCTGGGCGCTCGGGACCTGGTGGCAGGACGCTCGGACGATTGGGGCGACGAAGAGGACTGTCCGCCTGCCCTGGACGCACGAGCAGCATCCCGCGTATCGTCTCGATCCTGCCGGCGCATATCACGGCTGTCCTGGCGCTTCTCCATTTGCCTCTCGGCACGATCGGCCTTCTCCTGCGCCTTTGCTCCACCGGTTTGGCCTGACGGGGGACGGCGGGCACCTGCCAGGATGGCAGGGGCATAATCACCCACAACAGGAGGGGGGAGCTTGGGCTGCTCAGTCTCCCCGAGCGCCAGACCACCTCGCCCATCATCCACCACCAGTCGGGCTTTCGCCCCGGTACCTCGTAGGTCGGCCATGCGGCGCTTGGCCACGTCACTGGCAGAAGCATTCTTACCAGTCATCTTCTTAACTACAGCAAACAAACAAAGCAACAGGTTAACAACAGCAACAACAGTATCTAAATCTACTCTACCCCCAGACAAACAAACTACAGGCACACATACGCGGCCGCCTGGCAAGGCGCGTCTCCACGATGATATCCCAATGACAGGCGGCGTAAAATGACCTCGCCTCGGGCGCTGGGTCAAAAACAAACTTCAGACGACTGACCCGAGCTTCCTCTACGGGCGTCATCGGGTACTCATTAGCGTCCAAGGGCTGGAAGGATTGGGGAACCCGATCAATCAAGTCGGCATGCTCAACATACACATCCGAGAAGGAGCCCAACTCCCAGTCACCGCCCACCAGGCAACTGATCGTACGCCAGTTGGTCGCAGAACTAGGTGGATCCGACAGCCACCACGACACGCACGGCTCCACGGTGACGGTCCCCCAGTCCCTCTTGCGCGTCGAGTAACGCAGACGGAAGAAGTGAAGGAACTCCGCCCGCGTAGGATGGTCTAGTCCGCTCTTCCGGAAAATATTGAACATGGCCACAAGCGTATGAGTGAGAGTGGGCCCGCACTGACCTAGCGTGATGTTCAGCAGCGCCAGCATATACTGGAAATACGGGTGCAAAGGCAACTTAATCCCCGCCTTCAGATGATACTCGCTCAAACACACGTGACCGGGCGGCGGCCGAGTGAACGTATGGCCTCTACCAGGCGCCCGCAACTTCACAGATACAGGGATGTGATAGTCTCTCGCCCACCTGTCCAACTCCGAGGAGGATGGCGCACGTTCGGGCTCTTGGACGGGCGTGCCATCGGGGAACGCCCAGTAGACAGGTCCACCGGCCGTAGGTTGAGGAAGTGAATCTCCCCCCTCCGACCTCTCTTCACCCCAGTGGGTCGATGCGCCCGACTGTTCGTTGAACTGCCCGCCCGACGACCCAGACGAGCTCCCCAACCCCACCGTCTCGAGCGTTTGCCTAGCTTCCATTGGCTGCACGGGAGAGGTGTCAGGCAAAGTGAAATGCAATGGCGGGACACTCAACACAGACTCATCCGAAGACACACTGGACGTACTCGACGTACTCGACCCACCCGACCCACAACTAATCCACCCTAACCCCCGAATGTAGATCCGCTCGCGTGACTGATCGCTCGGTATCTCTATCGGCTCCATCCTATAGACAAACGCACGACCAACACTTAGCCAAAAAACCCTCCCCACACAGAAACACCCTCCCACCCAAGAACACACCCCACCCCCCAGCAAAAACAAAACCCCAGAAGGAACAAAAACAAACACAACACAGATACAAAAACAACGAAACCAAGGATGAGAGCCTCACCAGATTGTGGGTTGCGGACTGAAACTTTCACGTCACAAACAGGGATTCCGGCCCCAAAGAGAACACCAGCACAGAGAAGGCTCAGACAAGGTACAGATTACAGGAAGGTTCCGGGAGAGTTTTTGGTACGATATGAGAGTGATAAAGAAGACAATGGCAGAGGAACCTTATTTATATTACTCAGATGGGATACGCTAACGAACGCCAGTCGTCCGTTTTTCGCGTGTCCGCCCTCGGATCATGACACGTGGCGGGGGCGGTTTACTTGCCCTCCTAAGTAAACCGCGCCAACTCCTCAGCTTCCCGCCTCGATTTCAAACCCTAGCACGGTCTCCCACGTACCGCCACGTGGCGCCCATGCCCCACTCCCACGCACCCACGCGCGTAACGTCGGCCTGCGAATAATCATCACAACATCGGCATTTAATACAAGGACACACTAGCATTCAATGCGGCGGCTAGCATTTATTACACCAGTTCCCCAAAGAGCAATCAAAAGGAATGTCACCTCCAAACATCTCATCAAAACACCACAAAACCCAAGGCAAGGACAACACGACACCACGCACCGCCCGCATGACCAAGCGCTCACATACCACCGACAGGTTAGTACAAGCACCGCTCGGACGCCCCGAAAGAGGGCTAAACGCCTGAATTCCCTTTTGGCCGTGTCCCGAGCGAAGAGCTGCGCCATACGGGATGAGGTTCTTCCTCTACGTACACGCACGCATTAGCAAGCCTGATCAGGCGGCAGAGGAATGGGGTCCGCCCTCTCTCTGAGCGCGCGCTGAGACCGATGGGCGGCACGGGCATGGGGTCCGCCCCCTCCGTGGGCGCACCGTTACATGATCGAAGAGAAAACCGGCTGTCATGACAGAGGCATGGGGCCAACTCTTCTCTGGGCGTGCAAAGTCGATGGGCGGCACGGGCGTGGGGTGTTTCCCCTCCGTGTGAGCGCAACGTTAACATTCCACCCTGACTCAGAGCGCCAGGGGCGTGCGGTCCGACCCCTCCTTGCGCGTTCTGGGATTGATGAGCGCGGGCATGCGGTACGTCCCTCCGTAGCGAAACACAAGCCGGCTGTCATAACGGAGGCATGGGGTACGCCCTCTCTCTGAGGGTGCTAAGCCGAAGAACGGCACGGGCATGCGGTCCGTCCCCTCCGTAGCGCGTTACTTATAGGTCGCGGTCTTGATCCCCCCGTTGACGCTATACCGTACGGAACGGCATCCCCGTTGATGTACGCGGTGCACCGCGCCATCCCAATGCCGGTGTCACGAAAAATATTTAGCATACACACATCATACCATACATTCACGCATCATACCATACATTCATACATCATATCCTGCATACTTACATATCTGCATATCTGTGATACTTATATATTCGCAAAATCGATCCCACCTGGGCGCGCGGCTCCAGAATAGCAAGTCTCGTTCTGGAGGCCGGGCCCATAGGTACACCATCGCACGAACAGGTACACGCTCGGGCACCCCGGTCCCGCTCCGTCATGCGATCCATTTCTTGACCGGAGAGTTGGGGGACTTGGGGGGGTCACAGGATCGTGACCGCTGCTCAACCGGATAAGTATTCTTGTTAATCGCCCACCCTTTTTCAACTCCCCAGTCAAGAAAGTTCTCTTTGACTTGGGGAATTGGGGGACTTGTTAGTATTGTGTTAGTATTGCATAATTAGTTGTACGATTAACATACTTATCCACTTAAGCAGATTAGCAACACCTACTCAACCACATGCAAGACCACCAAGGAAGCACCAACTTCACTCACCGGACCCACCCCTTCCGAGCGCGCACGCGCCCGTGGGGGGCGCGCCCGAACATGCGGATCACACACCAGTAAGTGCACCAAGTCCCACATCGAAGAACACCACCAGGTTCCAAACTCAACCACCTATATATATCAGGTATTTATTACAGGTAAGATCATCCCATTGATTCGACTCGAACCCATCGCTATCAATTCATACCACACCACTCGCACGTTCGCTTGACTGTTATATCCAGTACATATTCTGACTTAGGCATCGGAGCGTTGAAGGCGGGCCACCCCGTCTTGACCCCTGACCGCCTGCTTCATTGTTGTATTCTTCTAACAGTTGCTCCCGAACGCCCGACGGAAGGAGGCACCCGCAAGAAGAGCCCGCACGCACGAAGAGAAGGAAGAAGAGGAGAGTCCGCCCATCCGAACAGCCCCACCGTTCGGACGCACCAAGGAGGGGAGGTCCACCGCACGACCGAGGAAGGAAGAGGAAGCTTATTCTTGTTGCTTCTGCCCCATTACGCCTCCGCGCGTAATTCGGTAAAAACAGTACGTTATGTCCTCAACTTAATTAATTCCTGTATATAATACCATCTATTATTTTTCAACACACTATCACAGTTTTCCTTAATTTGAATGGATCACACAAGTGATGAACAAGATAGAATGAAGTCAAGAAAGCATTGCCAAGTTGGCAGACAGGCAGAGTATGATCGAGTACCTCCAATAATGGTTTTAGTTTGAATTTTTAGCTCCAATGTCCCACTCCAAGCATACCCTATAATCATGATACCAGAATCATATATATAAAGATAAAAGTCAATAATGAAAAACCGAACAAAAATTTGTGAAGGGAGACAGTACTATGCACTAACCTTCACCGGAGCAATTTGTGGCAGTGTCCCTCCCACTGCGGCAAACACAAGCAAATGATTGGTCCAAACCAGCAAAGCCACACAACCCTCCACTAGCTTCACAATCCTTGCACGGTTTAGTATTATACGAATCATTATACTGCAAAGCAATCCCAAATCTCCATTTCATCGGATCCCCTTCGTCTCCAAACTCATAAATCAACGTATACGAAGAGCATTGCAGCTTGGGAAGATCCAAAGCATAACCGGACCCGAACCCAGCACCAGAATTATCATAAACACAACACGTCGAGATGGGCGCATTCTGTGGCAACCCTATTCCAGAGACTCCTTTACAAGAGTAGAGCCCTCTACAAACCCTAGAACCCGAGCCGGTGTCACCAGGGACGGAGGGACGTGGGGTCAGGATGAGAGCGCCTATGTGAAAAAAATAAATTAATATACTATTATTATATAATATAAATATTATAATTTATTTAAAGTATATCTAAACTTCAATGACGCATATGAGTGCATGACTAATTCAAATTCGACGACTTTGTAAGAATATTATTATATATTATTTCAATAATAAAGTCTAAATATTAGATCAATTATGATTCAATCTCTTACCAGGTTTTAGATTTTATGGTATTTTTTTTTTATAAAAGCTCTACTGTTCCTGAGATTAAAATACAATTATTTTTATTAAGTTTATTATATATGGAGAGATACTTCAAAAGAAAAGAAAAACACTATTCTTCTACTCCAACATCAGATGAGCAACCACCTACAAAAATTCAAAAGAAAAATAGTAACAATATGAAAAAGTCTCATGTTGGAGATATTACAGAAAAGTATCCATCGGATCCCGCTAAACGCCCGCCAATTTCAAGTTATCATCATAACATTCAAGAAGTTTGAAGATATTATCTACAATAAGAACCTTGTCGACCTAAAAATCATATTTTTCCTTTCACGAAATTTGGAAAGAAAAAAAAAGATTTATTTAGTTTATTGAATTTCCATATTGGTTAGCGTACAATATTAAAGAGGATGCTGCATTTTGTTTATGTTATTATCTTTTTAAACCAGCTATTGGAGAATAAGGTGGTGGTGAAACTTTTGTTGTTACTGGTCATAGATTCAGTAATTGGAAGAAGAAGCAAACGCTAATATCACATTTTGGAGGATCAATTATTACTCATAATCAGGCTGCGAGTAGTTGTGATGCTTTATCAAACCAAAAACAACATATTGAGACTGTTTTGACAAATTATACAGATCAATATCGAATTGACTACTCTAATCGAGATTATGTTTTAAGGTTTTCATTTAGGCCACCCCTAATCGAGAATCCTGGCTCTGTCCCTGGGTGTCACACAAATACTCACTTGGATTGAAAACAGGAGACGTCGTGGAGCAGCCTAGCAAGACCAGGATGTTCTCCTCTCTAATAGTGAAGGGGCTGGCCTTGTCCAAGCTGAAGGGGCCGGAGTTTTGCATGGAGGAGCAATCGACATGCGCAGGTCGGCGATGATGACGGTGTTGCTAGCGTAGTCTATAGAGGACATGGTGTAAACGCCGGTTCCGGTGGTGAACTGAAGGGTTCCGAGGTTGGTGCATTTGATGTCCCTGGTGAAGTCCGGGTGGCCGCAGCCGAAGGCGGTGCCGAACGGGAACTTGATGGAGATTGCGCTGCACGTGTCCCGGCATGTGGTGTTGATGGGAGTGGCAGTGTGTATGGGAGGAATTAGTAAGAGGAAAATGGTTGAGAGGAGGAGGAGGAGGAGGAGGAGGAGGAGGAGGAGCAGCAAGGTTTCTGAGGCAGACTGCATTGGTACGTAGCTAAACTAGTTAGTTAGAGTGAGCTCAGTGCAGTTGTACATTAAAGGGAACGTGATGGAGGTCTATCAGTCTATTATTGCAGACATCTCTCAATTTTTCTTCAAGAAAAGAAGAGCCAATACCTTTGTGGATTCAAAAGGGTTTCAGTGTGAAAGGGAGGGAAGTATTCGACTCTAAATACTAAAGCAAAGGAAGAATGTGCTCATATTATGGACCAATTACGGCTCAAGTGTCGACCATTTACTATCCGATCCGAGCTAGTGATCGAAATCATAATTCGAGAAAGAACAGTAAATTTACGAGACATTGGTATTTGCATAATTGAAGTTCCGTTTGAAAGCAAACATAGAAATTTACTATCCCATGTCCATATTGTTTTTCTCCAGCGAGATTAAGGGCCATTTGATTTCCATGACTCATCTGTCTAGTACTATAGTATATTGAAAGAAATTCTGAAGCCAAAACAGAGAACGAATAACTGTCACACCTATAACACAACTTCATCTCCAGTGTTTTCCACCTCAGCTAGCTCAAATCTCCCCAAACGATGTTTCTGTTCTCTGTTGAGCGTTGACGACCCCGCCTTGTGAACAAGGAAGCTCTTCATCTTCAGTTTGGAATGCAGACTATCGATTTTCCCCACCTGTTTCATAGTTCTTGGAACCTGCAATAGTCTCCTTATGCAAATTTTACAAGATACGCCATCTTACTATCTCAAACTGGTTCACGACAAGCTGTTAAACGAATGAATGACTTTGGTATAAAACCAATGAGAGGTTTCATATTCTATTAGATCTCTGTCACTTGCATCTCAAATTGCCCGCAATGCTACTCTGTGACATAAGCACCCTCCCACAAACTTCACGAGCTTTATAATTCAAGATGGAACCAATCACCTCTGAAAGAGCCAGAGCTACATGACACACTGTTTCATAGCAACTTCTCAACTATATGAAGCAGACATCAGTGATCAAATAACTAAACTACCTTGTAAGGATCCATGAAACACAAGCCATATCTGAGGTTCCTCCTCCGTGATCATTACCATTTTGAATGGCAGTCTGAGCTGGAAATGGTAGTTAAAACACAGATATCTGATCCCGGTTCTGCCTATTTTCATGCATTGAGACCAGCCCAATTCTTAAAAGCAACAAGTGCTTCCATTTTCTTAAAACTCCTCTTTCTCAATCTTGACACTTTAAGCTTCTTATGGTTTTCCATGAAAGCCTGCTTGTACCTCCATTTATCCACAAAGATTTTCATCTCTTGCGATTTCTCAATAACTTGCATTACTGCATCGAAGAAGCCACCCTTAACAAGAGCATAAAGGAATGCATCAACCAGATTGTGATCAAATTTAAGCCCCTTCTCTCCATCAATTGAAACATCTCTCTTCACCTCATGCCACAGCATCAAAACACAGAAATATTTCTCCACAGAAACATATCCACTAATTAATGACAAATATGTCTGATCATTAGGCTTATACTGCAAGAATACCATCCTCCTAAAAGTTCTCCTTGCATCTTCTAGTCGCCCAGCTTTACAAAAGCCATGAATGATTGAATTCCAGTCATGGGTACCCACTTCAATTCGAGGGTCCTCCACAACCTCATCTAAGAAGGCTGCCATCAACTCTGGCCGATGATTTTCCATCAAGCCTGTCATTATGGTTAGGTAACTACCCTTTAAGTCTGGTGTTCTTGCTTCTCTCATCTCCCTAAACAAAGAAAACGCCGATTGGAAATCTTGACTAGACATAGAAGCTTCAATTAGAGTATCATATGTTTCCATGTCTAACTTGAGCCCCGAGTTACTGATATCCATTACCAGTTGAGTGGCTTCAGCAGTTCTCTGTTCCTTGCAATAAGCCTTCAATATTGGCACATGCACTCCGAGCCCCAAAGTACCACCCTGAGCATTCATTTCATCAAGAATGCTGTGTGCTTTATCCGATAATCCAATGCCAACGCAAGCATTAGCAATCCCGTAACCAACTGATCTATCAACCAAAACCATAGAAGACTCAAGCTTCTGAGCTTCAATGATCAAAGTTGCCAACTCTTTCACGCTTCCATTATCAAGAAATCCTTTAACAATTTGACGACAAGTTTCTTCCTCCAAATCCAAACATGCCCCCTCACCTTCTCTCAGACCCTGCAGTATAATCACTGAAACACAATCCAATTTGCCCGACTTAACATATCCATTGACCACATTATTCAAAAACACCCTTCCATCCATAAACCCAAACCCACTCATCAAACCCTTCAACTCACTTATCTTTCCCTCAAGTCCCTTCAACGCATACAAATAAGCAAGAAAACCAAAACTACACTCATCAGGTCTCACATCCAAGACCGCCATTGTCTCAACAACCTTCTCGGCCTCACTCACCGATTCAAGCTCACAACAACCGTCCAAAGCCGCATTGCAAGCACCCAAATCCGGCCTCATAAACCCCAGCTTCTCATCCACAGCAATCCTACAATTCTCCTCGAAAACCCTTAAAAACTTTGCGAAATTACCACTCTTCCTACTAATCTCAACCACCACATTCCCCCACACACAAAAGGGTAAGAAAAACCTGTTCTTAAACATGCATTGAATCAAAGCAAAAGCAGGCTGAACAGTATTGGCACATTTCATAGCATTCAAAACAGACCCAACAGTTTCAAACTCCAAAATTTCAGGGCTTTTCTCCACAACATAAACCACAGAGGCAAAAGCCCTCTTGAGATTGTGAATGTCTCCTAATGAAGCCAAGTGGGTAATCATGGAATTAGTGAGGGACTTACTTGGGAACTCAGAGCTGTTAGTGAGGACCTTGAAGGACTTCCACGCCTCATCGGTGTTGTGGGTCAATAGGGACTTGTGGAGGGTAGTCTGTAGAGTGATGACGTGGTCTGGGGTTAGGGTTTTGGGTGGTGGGGTTGGGAGGTCAGAGTGGGATTGAGATGAAGATGATGGGTTTGTTTTGAGGGCGAAGACTGAAGGTTGCAGAAAAGAATAGAGGGTTGGAATTTCAGGTTTAGTTGAAAAGGCTCTGTTTTGAAGCAAAGTTAGGCACTTTCTCCACATTCTTTGTTCAAAGACTAAAAAACTTTTCTCTTCCTTCTTCCTCCTTCCTCTGTTCTCTGTTTTCCAGAGCTCTCACCATTCTAATAGCTCTCTTTCGTATCTGTATATTTGAGAACTGTTGATATAATTTTATTACATTAAGCTAACAACATCAGCTGGAATAGCTCAGCTGGTTAGAGCGTGTGGCTGTTAACCACAAGGTCGGAGGTTCGAACCCTCCTTCTAGCGTCCATTTTGTTTTTGAAGATTCAATGTGAAGTTTTTTTCCTCGAGAGCAAACTGAGTCCATTTTTAATCAGTTGGCGAAAAGAAGTCAACTTTTTTGCTCACTCTGTGTTAGGCACATCGGCGATGGAAGTATCGGAGGAGATTAAATTGGAAGAATGGAATGGTTCATCATTGACCAAGCTCTCCAGAACCGCCACTATAACTTCGTCTCCTTCACTCTCCATCCAAAGGTTGCTCCTTTTCTTCTGTTCCCTTTGATTTTGTCATTTACCCACTTCGTTTCTGAATCAAGTTTCGATTTTTACTGCGAATTTGAAGATCCGGTAACCGGTTTCACCATGTTTGGCGGCGGATTTTTCAAGCATTTGTACCTGAGGTATGCCCTTTTATTATTTACTGCTGTAGTTTCTGGTTTGAGAATGAAAATGAGGGCTTTGAGTTTGTTTTGTGTTTGGTTTAAGTTTTTGGTGGTGGTGAAAATGCAGGGCTTTCCCAGTAGTGTGACCCCAGATTATGTCCCTTTTCAACTGTGGGATTCACTTCAGGTAATAAGTATATATATACATATATTTATATATATATGGAGTTATTGCTCTTTGTTGTGTCTGAATAGTAAAACTTGCATATATAATAGTGTGCTAATTATGCATCACGGTTGATGTGTTAACTTTCATTTTTGAAGGGTCTTTCTACTTACATTAGGATGATGCTTTCTACCCAAGTAATTATTTCATTTACTATGTATTTCTGTTGAATCTGCATTGCTGTATAGCTTTTGATGTGTATGTTTGTGCGTTGTGTTCACTGTTAAGGCTCTGCTGAGTGCTATTGGGGTAGGTGAGAAATCGGCCACTGTGATTGGTGCAACCTTTCAGGTAAGAGATTTCTACTGCTAGTGTTGGGAGTAACTGAGCTGGTTATACATAGTAAAAAGGGGTTTTTATTTTTTTTATGAACACGTGAATGCTGCAGTGGTTCTTGAGGGACTTGACTGGAATGCTTGGAGGTATCTTGTTCACATTTTATCAGGTGCCAAATCCTAACCTCTTGTGCAGTTTTGTCTACTCATGATATTGAATGCTCTTACGTGACTAGTATGGTTCTGCAATATTTCTGTACTTCTGCGACTCGAGATGTTCTGCTTTGAAGTATTTACTTATATAATCACATTACAAGTTTCTGCCTGTCATCTTCATATTTAGGGCTCAAATCTGGATAGCAATGCAAAAATGTGGCGCTTAGTTGCAGATCTCATGAATGATCTTGGTATACCTCTAATTATCTATCTGTCTTTTACTCAAAGTTTGGAGATTATCTTCAGACTTCTATAGGGGCTTATGTGCAGCTAGATCTTGAAAGGTAACTGACCCATGTCTCAGTTTTTTGAGGTTGCTCATTATCTCTTTTGTATCTCAATATGACAAGAAAGACTGTTCTTTGGTTGCAGGAATGTTAATGGACCTTGTTTCCATCTGCTTTTGTGTTCATCGTTTGTCTAGGAAGCCTATCCAGATCATTCAGTAAGTTCCTAGTAACCTAGTTATAAATTATAAATATGTGTAATCTGTATATTGTGATAGTTATCTGTTCACTTTATTGTTACAATGATAGTTGTACCATTATTGTCTCTTAAGAGTAAAAATATTGCAATATCTGTGGTTAGGCGGCGGCATTTTTATATTTTCTCTTTTTCAAATTTTCTTCTCATTTAGCTGGTGTTGCAAGTGGAGCAACTAGAGCTGCCTTGACACAACATTTTGCTCTTCAGAGTAATGCTGCGGATATATCTGCCAAGGTATGGCCCCCAATAGTTCTGACAGTTAGTCGAGGTGTGTCTTCTCAGTATGTTGGATAAACCTAATAACCTTTTCCGTACACTGCCATGAGGGAAGTCAAGAGACAATGGCAACTATGATTGGTATGGCTTTGGACATGCTGCTTGCTCGCGTTACAACGGAACGCCCACTAGCTATTTGGTTTTGCTTTTGTCTCTCACCGTGTTCCATATGTATGGTAAGTTTTTTGATTGTTGACATGCATACACCACTGTGTAATCTGATGTGCGTTCCCCAAGCCATTTCATTGTTCACCTAACCACCTGCTATGGAAATTTAATTTCACATATATATAGAGACTTCTCTCTCTTTTTTTAAGGTGTATACAGTCTTCTCTTATTTTCAGCATCTATTGAATCTAGCAAAACCAAAGAATAAATGTGATCAGGGATAAGTGTTGAGTGTACTAAGATTTTCATTTGTACCTGTTTTGTAACCAAACAACAGATACTTGAAGATTCTTAATGTGATTTGACAAGTTTATGGATTTACCGACCCAAGTTGACAAGTATCCTATATAAATCTTCATAGTGAGGTCTCATCTGTGTTAAATTCAACCTGTCAATGATTCTTGTTTTTCCTATGCAGCAAACTACAGGGCAGTTTGGTGCCTTGCTCTGAATTCTTTGAACCCTGAGAGGTGTTCAATTGTTTTGCAGCATTTTATGAAAACTGGACAAGGTATGCGGTTGAATGTACTCTGTCTTTCCCTTCAGGCCAGCTCATTGTCTATTCTCTTCCAAGAATTTTGTTGTTTCATAAAATAATCTATGAACATATGCATTTCAAAGATTTGAAATGGTTATTTATTGAATTGATACAGCAAAATGACTTTTCCCAACTATACTTCTCAACAGAACGTTGGGTTTAACATGCCTTATCACTCTGCTCCTTAGAGTGTCAGAATATGATTGTTATGTGCATTCTGATTTTATAGTTACTGTTTTCACAACCCACTTTTCATTTGTGAAGTAATAAATGTATTGTATGCTACTTTGTGACCCAAGTTCATTATACATTATTGAGACTCACTTTCAATTAGTTCACACTTAATGCCTGCATCTGAATTTGTTGCCAGTTCTCTCCCATGAACAGGTCTCATTACAAGGAAGGTTGATATCTGCTTTGTATACTCAATAAACCAGTTGCAATTGAGGAACTTTCTGTTGATATTTGTTTCTCTGCTGGTATGTTTAGCAAAGTACTTGCTGATGGAGAAGAAAGGAATTGTCTGCATTGTGATACATAAAGATTCTACTGCCACTGATGTCCTGCAGTCATTTCTTCATGCCAATGCAATAGCAAATCTTATGGATAAATGCCGAATTCTTCACTCCGAAAGCCAGTCATGGATGGATAACATTATGAAACTCTTATTCAAAAGGTACGTTCTTCGCAACTGTATAATACATCACAGTATCTATGTGGATTTTGATCAGAAGAACAAGATACTAATTGGTAGGTTTATCACTTGGCACCTTATCCATTTGTCTATTTATTTGAATATCAGTTGAAGGGATCAGGTTGGAAAACTGAGCGTCTTTTATCACCAACGATCATTTGGAAGGCAGATTGGATCTGTGGCTCTTCTGGTGGCAAGATTGACACCTGTAATTTATCTAAAATTTTGAAGAGATGAAAATGACGGTACATATTATTGACCTCGAGCTCTTTGACAGGGTCGTTGGCCATGGTCAAGTCTCGATCAATCTGTTACAAACCTGAGATTGATACATGGTGTACACACAGGATATTAACAGCTGCTCCCTTGATGATGTGTTATAATGTATTTGACAAATAGACTACTAATTGATAGCGGATATATTCAGAAGTAAATTCGGAAATTGCCAGATAAATTCCTAATCCAAAGAGCAAACTAATAAAGAAAAACTGTTCTCCAATAGCAAATAGGAAACGAACAGAAAAACTCTCCCTCAGGAAACCAACAAAATGCTCTCCCAAATCACGTAGGAGACTAACCCTATTAATAGTGCTTCAATCAACATTTATTTCCCATCAGTAATGTTCAGATCAACCGAGGAGTCTATATGCTTAAATCATTAGTTCTAGCTAAAACTGAAAGAAGGTTTTTATCTAGGGGAATATTTTACACTATATGTAAAAGGAGTAGGCTTTCAGACAAAGATACTACTCTAAGTGAGTCGTGCACAAACACGTGTAAAAGGAGGAGGCTTTTAGAAGAAAATACAACTTCAAGTGAGTTTATCAATAACAAAATAAAAAGAGGAAGCTTTCAGACCAGAATACCATTTCAAGTGAGCTATCTAGCAGCACAACCAAAAGGAAGAGGCTTTCAGACAATAACAAAATTCCAAAAGATAAGAAGAAGAGGCGTTCCGAAGAAGGTGCCATTTCAAGTACATCACCAAAGCCAAAGCCAAACTGGTCTGATCTCCCACCCGAACTCTTAGGGGTAATCTTCAAAAAGCTTCCTTTCCTCGACGCAATTCGCTTCCCGGCAGTCTGTCGTTCTTGGAAATCCGCCACAATGTCATCTGTTTCTGCGGCTCTGCCGGACACACGCCATTGCCGCAGCAACCTCCTTGCTGTTGCTCCCTACTTTCGAAAAACAACACAATGTCGAGTATAACCGACCCTTCTACAACTTTGCAGATAAAAAGATCTATACCACTAACAATGTCTTTGTTGACAGAGATGAGATTCTAGGTTCATCACACGGATGATTAGTGATGTGTAAGAACAATGAGGTCACCTATCTTTTTAACCCGGTTTCTTGTGCTAGAATTAAACTCCCTTCGATCACCCACTTCAACTCCTACCAATCTGTCAACAAAGCTGCAAAATCCGACGACCCTTCTCGCAAACACAAATTCATCATTGTAGTGATGTTGAAACCTGAAGAGAAGCTTGCATACTTGAAGCATGGAGACAAGTTCAACACATGGACCGACTTGGGTCCAATACATGAATATTGTTTCTACCGGATTACGCGGGACGTAATCTAGCAGAAGCAAGTACGAGTACTCCTTCTCTTTCTTGTTCGTCTGAACGCTCGGGCTGTTCGGATGGTCGGGCGCTTCTCCTCCTTTAGGGTCTTCGGGTGAACGGGTGTTCGGGTGCATGCGTTCGGGTATGGCTGTTAGAAGAATACAACAACAAACGGACAGTCGGGGGTCGAGACGGGGTGACCCGCCTTCAACGCTCCGATGCCTAAGTCAGATGATGTATTGGATATAACAGTCAAGTGAACGTGCGTGTGAGTAGTGTTTTGGTCGAGTGAATCAATGCTCTTACCTGTAATAAATACCTCGTATATATAAGTGGTTGAGCTTGGTGTTTGATGGTGTTCTTCGATGTGGGATAACCTGCATTTTGCTGTATGTTGATCCGTGAATTCGGGCGTGCGCCCCACAGGCGCGTGTGCGCTCGGATGGGGTCGGTCTTGTGAGTGGAGTTGAAGCCTTCCTGGTGGTCTTTCGGGTGGTCGGGTAGGTGTTGATTACCTGCTTAAGTAGATAAGTATATTTAATCGGACAACTAATGCTATACAAACAAATATAAAGGCAGTGCTAATATCATGTTCATCAAAGATCAATTATTTGTAGTTTCTGACAACTACATTGAAGTCTGGGACTTCGGTGAAAATCATCGCATCCCACCAAAACCATGGAGTTTCGAATCACACGGTTGAAGATCAAAGACGCTCTTTCGACACATAGTTACATAGTGGAGTCAGCAGGTGATATTTTGTTTATGCAGCAAGATTTTCTGCAGTTCTATGATCCGAAAGATGAATTATACCACATGTCATGGCCAGAAAATGGAACAAGATGAATAATTTGGCTGGCCGAGCTCTGTTTTTAGGTGAAAAAGATTCACTAATGTCGGTGTCGGTGTCATTGTCATTACCTAGTAGAAATGTAACAGATAAAGTGAAAGAAAACTCGGTTTACTTTGTGGAACCGAAGGTGTATAAGATCACCTCCGGCCAATATCATGTTGTTGAGGAACTAAGAATAGTACGACTTGAAGGATAAATGTTTCAAGGTGTCTTGCAAGCTCCCTGTGAAGAAACGTGGAATGTATCCAACAATCCTTTGGATTTTTCCGAATCCAGTTATGCTTGGTGAGAAGAAGCATGAAGAAATCGAAGGATTCGAAGCTGTTTAGAACAACAGAATCGAAGCTCCCTCAATATTTGTACCATTATTTTGACATTGTAATGTAGGCTTGTACTATATGATCTAACTCTTGTGTAAATGTTACTTGTACAAGAATGAAACTACTTAGAAGTTCTTCACGCACTGCTCCATCATATTTTCTGAAAATATACACAGTATGGAAATGTATACAGAAATCTGAAATTTAATAAAAGAAAACTTCCCTTGTCTAGCATATATGTTTAATATTTTCGATGCCCAGATGATGCCATAAGGATCGCAACGGCTGCAACAAACATAAACAACATGCTGGTAAGCAAGACATATGTTCTTCGTGATGATTTTCGGTACTCTCCAAAGAGAAGTATTGCCCAAAACGTGCTCACTAGCGGAACTGCCTGCCATCACAACACGAAAACGGTCAAAATTTGATCATATAAATAAGTCTCTACCACAATGTTGCCAATGAGGATGTTGACATGTGTTTTAATTATGACAATGAACTAACCTGAACAGAATCAGCTGCAGCATACCCTGCAGCTCGACCTCCCATGAATTGGAGACCATTGCCGAAACCGCATAGGAGCCCGGCCAAAAGGCCTAACCTCTACCATTCCAGTCATTCAAGTAAGCATTGAATGAAGTTTTAGGTAAGCCTAGTACTGGGCGGTAGAGGAAGGTGATGTTTAGAGCGACGCCAATGACAAAACAAGATACGGAGAAGTAGAAAAACGCAGTGTAGACAACCAAATGTGGAACACCCTTCTTCAGTGTGTTCCACTGGTCATTTGTGGCCAAGTTCAATGCAAGCGTGAAGAGAGAGAAGCAACATCCGGCAAAGAAAGTTATGGCTAGTCCAATGAAAGTCCTTTCCCAGAAACCTGCTGTGCATAACAAAATCATACACATGATTGTTTTAGAGAAAGCTCACTGGTATATATAATGATGCAAAAGCATAGATAGCTAGTATAACAACCAACCTTGATTGATCTCCTGTTCTCAAGTTGGACTAGAAAGTCTGCGGTACCTGCCTTCGCTTTCTCAGGGTGACCAGTTCCATTCTCAATTTCCTCTGACAAATCTATGGATAACCAAGAATGAACCAACATATTTACATATCATAAACAGCTAGCAGATATACAAAACAAAAGTATTGAATGAAAATGCTTTAACTTCACAGAATGTCTCACCCCTATGTGGAATCACACTTGAAGCATTGCCAAGTTTTACTTTGTTGTCAGCTGCATTGGATGAGTGAACAGCAGAGCCAAGAAAAACCGCAACTAAGAAGCAACCAACACCCGGAAAGAGAATTGTTGGAAATTTTGTGTTTGTGGGTATGACAAGAGAAGCAAAAAATGCTTCCAAGGCACGTAAAAGTTTTCGCTTTCTTTTAAACTTTATTTGCCCCACTACTTAGTGTGAAAGGGGGAAGAATCAAATAAGCCTTTAGGATACAATGAAGTCTAGCAACTAGTTAATGTTGATCGTCGGTTTGTACTAACGAAGATCAACCTAACACTCAATCGAAGTTTTACACTAGGCTCAAGGGTACTAGAAACTATTTCTGCAAAATAATAATCTATAGATTTTATTGGTTTAAAACTAGGACTAACTAATGGAATGATTGCTAGAATAATATGGAAGAGATGATATGGAAATCTGAATGAATTGGGAGAGGCGGGAAGCACTCCTATTTATAGGAGTAAAATTAAGCCATTTCATTTTGAAACATAGCTTTCCAATTGAACCGATCATGATCAAAGGTTGCACCCTTTGAATCATTGCATCCTTTCAAAGCAGTATGTTGGTTGATTACCAACACTTACGTTGGTTTCTTCCACCTCACTTCCTTTCCAACAGATGCATCCATATATTTTAAAATTTTATCCAACAATTCTCCACCATTTTTAAAATTATAAAATTTAGAAAACTATTTTGAAAAATATTTGAAAAAAATCCTTGAGCAAATCCTTGGAAAACATAGTGCATAAACAAATGTGTCTTGTGGACTTGAACCTTACCTTAGTGAGAACGCATCAAAGTTAAATCAAGATGGCGAAGTAGCTTTGCTTTGAACTTGCGATCTTATAGTGATCTAACCTAACACATTTCACATACTAGTTTTCTACTTCTTTCGAGTGTTCTAAAAGCCGACGCGTGGATTGACATTGCGTCTGTTATTGGAAAATATCCCCCCCCCCACACACACACTTTATACAATATTATTTAGCCCATAAGTATATAGAGTGTTTTTCGCCCGCAAGTGTACGGGGTCAAGTTCTACTATTTATAGAAGTCGAGTGTCGAACCCACGGGGATTAGTCACTTGAATTCCTTAGTTCGAATGAAAAATGCACTTAGCTAGACTATGGTTAAACTAGACACTAATCTTGACAGTAAACTAAAATAAAAGAAGGGGGGGGAGTGTATCTTACACTACTAAGTCCTTTGGAGACTTAGCATTGTAAGGAGTGATTAGATTACGATGAGTGATTATCCGAGTTGATTGATTGATTATAGACTAAACAAAAGAGATTAAATAATAAACAAGTTCACAATAAAGGAAGATGGTTGACTAGGGAATTCCCCACTAACCACTTAATGCTCAAACAATGTCCCAATTTATGTATGTAATTAGTCAGTTTCACACAAGTGGATGTCTAAATCGTAACCTTTTGGGTCACGTTTGATTTTTAATCCCAACTTTCAGACTCTAGATGACTTTGGCCTAACTTTGAAGTATTTGATGAACCAGGACCAAGACCTAAACTATTTCGGGTTTACATCTTGACCGTATGTCACGTGAGTGAAGCAAACAAGAGTACTATGTGATATTTGTGGAAGGTTTCTCTTCTCTGACCTCTTTTGGAGGATCCGAGAGAAAGTTTAAGTAAATCTCTCAATCCGCATCTTTTGAGTTACGAATCGCAAGACCCAACTAATACCCACAATAACCTTTCGATTTAATGTGTTCTTGACCAAAGCTCCTTAAGTCTATTTTGACTCAAGAGGCTTTAGTCCTTGCTTTGTGCTAAAGAGACCAACCTTAAGGTAAACCCTTTTAGAATAGACCTTAATCATGTTTACATGCTCATCTAGCCTTAGGTGAGTAACTAATTCAACCAAGGTCCCATTTTTAGTTCTTTAATGCATACATCAAATTAGTTAAGGTCAACATATGCATAATCGAAACCATATATGAAGTTCAAACACATAAACAACCACAAACACATAGTAAACTCATTCACAAATACATACTTCACACAAAATACACTAAAAAATAAGCCATACATAAATCAATCCATCATTTGTCTACATCAAATGGCTAAGGTTCTAACCCTAGCCTCCCAAATGGAACTACTCGCTACACATGGTGAAAATAGAATCTAAATACATGATGGAGAATCAATCAGTGTAAGAAGTAACCGAATGGTCCCTTAAGCAAAGCCTTCAAGTCTCCAAGCACTTCTTCACTTCTTGCTCCTTCCTTGTTTCTTGACTCCATAAAAGATGATGAACTCACCTTAAACTAGGATGAAGAGGGTAAAGATGATAGTATGATGGTGGTGATAGAAGTTCCTAGGCCTTTTGGTGGTGATGTAAGAGGTGTTTAAAGTAAAGGAGAGAGCTAGAGAGTTAGGGAATGGATGGAGGCTATAGAGAGGGTCTACTTGCAAAACTTGAAAAATGAGATATGTTGTATGTGCGTTTCATGGGGAGCTCGACCAAGAGGGTTAATGGGAGAGAAAATGGGTTATATTGTTGGCCCTTGGATGTGCTAGAGCGGCCATGAAGTTTGATCCAAGGGCCACAACTTGTGATCCCCTTTTCTTTGCTTCTAGCTAGAGTCTAAACTATACCTAATAGCTTTAAAATTTAAATTGTGTGACACCCTAGCCAAATCAACTAGGTTTCCTATCTAGGTGGTTTGGGCCTTCCCTTAGGCCTAGCTTAAAGTGTTTGGGCCATGCTTGATAATCCAGCCAGCCATGGATAAAGCCGGCGATTTTTCGGCAGCTTCCGATAACTTCCGGCGACCATTTTTCGTCGTTTTCTCAAAGTTGGTCCAAAGATCTTATGACTTAGGAAATTTGCTCGGCTTTTCCAAAAAGTGATTAATTTCAATCTTTAAGAGAATTTCCATGTCAACTCCCAATTTTCTAGTATGAATAGGAAACATTATAAGAACAACGCTTTATTCATAGAAGACAAGCAATAAGCATAAAGTTAGGAACATAATTAGAACACAATTATGGACCTAACATTTGTATCCTTTTCACAAGTGCTCTAGAGACTAGCCCAAGTCACATAGAAGGCGGCTCCACCTTCTACACTCGTATAGGTAAGAATGTAGTACCCATGTAACTAATGTACTTTCTGTCATGTTTATTAAGGGTTTTAATTATAACTCAACATCTTCCATTCATTACATGTACCAAGCACTTCTATCTTGAAATGGATATGATATATATATATATATATGTTTATCCATATATACTCATTTAATTTATTTAGTGCTTGCAATCACTACATACGATGTACTTTTGCTCATTGAACTCAAGATCTTAATGTTTCAAGTGTTGAGTTCAGTTTCCATCATTGGTGATCATTAAAGTTGGACTTTAACACCATTCCTTTAGATGTTTTCCACACTAAATCCCTTGCAAGTTATTTCGTTAATGGATCAGCCAAATTATGGCATGATCTTATGAAATCAACAGTTATAACCCCGTAAGTTATCAATTGTCTCACCAAACTATGTCTCAGACCAATGTGTCTTGATTTGCCATTATATACCTGGCAATATGCTTGTGATAATGTTGCTTGACTATCACAATGAATAGATATTAGAGACATTAGTTTAGGTCATATCAGAATTTCTAGTAGTGAGTTCCTTAGCCATTTTGCTTCTTTACTACATGAAGCCAAAACTATAAATTCTATTGCCATCGTGAAATCTGAAATTATAGTTTGTTTCTTAAAGACCCATGATATGGCTCCTCCACCAAGTGAAAATATCTAGCCCGTAGTTGATTTATGATCCTCGTTATCGGATATCCAATTAGCATCGGTAAATCCTTCTAAAATCGAAGGATACCCATTATAATATATTCCATAATCAACTATACCTTTTAAGTACTTTAATATCCTAGATATTGCATTCTAATGTGCTTGTCCAGGATTGCTAGTATACATATTTAGTTTGCTTACAACAAAAGCTATATCAGGCCTAGTACATGACATGACATACATTAAGCATCCAATCACTCTAGAATATTCTAATTGATTTATGGCTCTACCATTATTTTGATTCATCTTTAAATTTGAATCAAAGGGAGTAGAAATTGATTTGCTATCATAATGGTTGAATTTTCTAAGAACTTTTTCTATGTAATGTGATTGAGTTAAAACCAAACCACAATTACTTCTTTTAATTCTTATACCCAAAATGACATTAGCTTCTCCTATATCTTTCATATCAAAACTAGAAGATAATAATTTCTTAGTCGATTTTATGCTTTCGATATCCGTTCCAAATATAAGCATGTCATCAACGTATAAACAGATGATTACTCCCTTATTATTTTGGAACTTGCTATAAACACACTTATCATATTCATGTATTCTGAATCCATTGGAGATAATTACCTTATCGAATTTTTCATGCCATTGTTTAGGTGCTTTCTTTAAACCATGTAGTGATTTAACTAACTTACACACTTTTTGTTCTTGTCCAGGCATAATAAATTCCTCAGGTTGATGCATATAAATTTTCTCATCTAATTGACCATTTAAAATGCGGTATTCATATCCATTTGGTGAATATAAAATTTATATATAGAAGCTAAGGCAATAAGTACCCTTATGGTAGTTATTCTAGCAACCACAACATAGGTATCGAAATAATCTATACATTCTTTTTGAGTATATCATTTGGTTACTAATCTTGCTTTAAACGTGTCTATAGTTCCATTAACTTCCATTTTGTTTTTAAATATCCACTTACACCCTATTGGTTTTGAACCATGAGGTAAGTCAATCAATTTCCAGGTCTTGTTTCCCATACGTAAGAGGATCAGTCTCTACACTAGGTGTACCCATTGTTTGTTTTTGGTGTGAGTCTCTTGTGCCTTTCACAAGGTACACAACGAAATCATGTCCAAAAGATTTTTCTATCCTTCTTCTTTTGCTTCTTCTAATTTCAGTTAGTTCATCATTTTTATTTTGCTCATTACAGAGTCTAGGTGTACATAATGAATTTGAATCACTATCTTTGTTTCTTGACGAAACCTCCACCTTTTCATTATCATCTTTAGATAAAGATATGAACCTATTTTCATAGAATTCTGCATCTCTAGATTCTATAATGGTATTAATTGATATAGACTCATTAGGTTCTATATATAACCAGAAATCTATATCCCTTGCTATGTTTTGTATATCCTAAAAAATATGCATTCTATAGCCTTTTTTCCTAATTTCTTTATTTTAGGTTCAGGTAACCTAACTATGGCTCTACAACCTCAAACTTTAAAATAGTTTAAGTTTGGTTTCCTTTTGAACCATAACTCATAAGGTGTTAAATTTAACGACCTTGCAGGTACCCTATTTAAGATGTAACATGCGGTGAACAATGCTTCTTCCCAATAACCCTTACTCATATTAGAGTTTATGAGCATTGAGTTAACCATCTCTACTAGGGTCATATTTTTCCTTTCGGCAACTCTATTTTTTTGTGGAGTATAGGCTATAGAAGTTTCATGTACTATACCTACGGATACACGATAAGGTATTCTCCACCTCTATCGGAGCGTAGGTATTTTATCTTTGTTTCACAAAGATTCTCTACTTCATTCTTAAAGATTTTAAATTTGTCAAGAACTTCATCTTTAGTACGCAAATATACTAAAATCATCTATGAAAGTCCCAAAATAAATTTTCCTCCTCTGGTAGGTGTACTATGTAGATCACATACATCAATATGAATAAGTTCTAGCAAAGTAGAGGTTCTTTCTACCTTATGAAAATATTTTTTTGTTATCTATGTTTGTGAACAAGTAACACATTCATCATGCATATCATTTTCATGCTTTGGAATTAATTCTAGATTAGACATATATATTATTTTCTTAGTATTAACATGACCTAGTCTATAATGCCACAAAGATAAAGAATCCAACAAGTAAACAGAAATAGTAGATATTTTATTAATATTTAGTTTGAGCATTCCGCCATACATATATCCTTTTGCAATAAAGTACCAGCCTTGGTCAATATAAACATATCCGACTCAAAGACAAGTTTGAAACCATGCTTATTTAATAGGCTTGTGGAGACCAAATTCTTTCTAACATCCAGAACATGATAGACATCGGTTAAAGTAAGTACTTATCCCGATGTGAACTCGATTTCAATTGTGACTTTGCCTTTGACAATTGAAGTCAATGAATTTCTCATGTAGACAACATTGTCACCATCACATTGTTCATATGTCTTGATCATGCTCTTATGTTTGCAAATATGCTTGGTAGCACTGGTGTCGACCTATAAAGCTTCAATATCCTCTATTATATTGACTTCGGATATCATTGCGACGAACTTTACACCATTAGTTTTTGGCTTATTTTTGAGCAAACGACAATCTTTCTTGAAGTGACACGGTTTGCCACAATGGAAACAACCTCATTTTTCCTTCTTGTTTGAATTTTGACATTGGTGTCCCTTTTTGGAAAAGTTCCCCTTTCTCTTATTTCTTCTATGGTTAAATTTTGTGTTTTTAGACCCATCATCAACCATATGAACCTTAGAATAATAAGTTTCTTCAGTTTTCTCTCGGGATCTAAGTTTCTTTTCTATACGCAGATGTTGTCTCAATTGCTCCATGGACATGTCCTTTTTCTTATGTTTGAGGCTCTTTTTGCATTCATTTCAAAACGGTGGAAGTTTATCCACAATTGTGGAAACAATTGTGGAATCATCCATGTGCATTTGATATTGAGTAAACTGATTATATATATACACGATCTCATGGAATTGTTCCACAATGGACCTATCTTCGGTCATTTTATAATTGAAAATTTTAGAAACACGAAACTTCTTACTTGTAGCATCTTCTGACATATATTTGGCTTCAAACGCGTCCCATATTTCCTTTGCGGTACTCATCTCATGGTAGATATCAAATTAGTGAATCAGACATTGCGTTGCATATATGGCCCTTTAATACATAGTCATCTTGTTCCCACTTTATTCTTTTACATTGGGTAGCGATCATCTCGTCTTCATTTTCTTCGGGTTTTGGAGTAGTAAGGACATAAACCACATTTAGGCTAGAAACCAAGAAGTGTAACTTCTTTTGCCATCTTCGAAAGTATACTCCATTGAAGAAATCAAGTTTCATGAAATTTGAAGAAAACTCCTTCAGCGATGCCATTGTAAAGATAGGATATAAAGATTATTGGAAATGTTGTGTTTGTGGGTATGGTAAGGGAAGAAAAAAACGCTTCAAGGGCATGTAAAAGTTTACGTTTTCCTTTAGACTTTATTTGTCCTACTACTTAGTGTGTAAGGGGGGAGAATCAAATAAGCCTTTAGGATACAATGAAACCCAACAACTAGCTAATGTTGATCGTCGGTTTGCACTAACGAAGATCAACCTAACACTTAATCGAAAGTTTTACACGAGGCTCAAGGTTACTAGAAGTTATTTCTGTAGAACAATAGTCTCTAGATTTTATTAGTTTAAAACTAGGAATAACTAATGCAATGATTACTAGAATAATATGGAAGAGATGATATAGAAATCTGAATGAATTGGGAGAGGCGGGAAGCACTCCTATTCATAGGAGTAAAATTAAGCCTTTTCATTTTGAAACATAGCTTTTCAATTGAACTGAGCATGATCAAAGGTTGCACCCTTTGAATCATTGCATCCTTTCAAAGTAGTATGTTGGTTGATTACCAACACTTACATTGGTTTCTTCCCCCTCACTTCCTTTTCAACAAACGCATCCATATATTTTGAAAATTTATCCAACAAATCTCAGCTTTGTTCATTTTGCCATCTAAGAATCGAAGTAATTTATCGTTGCGCCTGTTGCAATTAGAAGTAGAGGATTGGTACGGTAAGTTAAAAAATACGTACTGTCAATTGCTGGAACATTTGGCATGCCAAAAATAATGTAATTTCTAGGAATGAGGAATTCATCCCAATTTCTATTGTTGCTAAAGCTGCTGTCATTTGGAACAATTACAGAAGCAACAATACTAGCTACGGTCCAACTAGGAAAATGCCTAAAATAATCAAGTGGATGCCTCCTACCATGGACAGTGTGAAAATCAACTTTGATGGCTCTGTCTCTTCACTTGGAGGCATGAAAGCTGCTGGAGGCTTTGTCATTTGAAATCAAGAGGATGATGTTCTCTCTGCAGGTGCAACATGCTTTGGTTCTACAAATGTTCCTCTTGTTGAAACTCTTGCCCTGAGGGGAGGTTTGATTCAAACTAAGAGAGCTAACCATAGTAAGGTTATTGCTGAAGGGGACTCTCTCCTAATTATCAACCATAGTAAGGTTATTGCTGGATCGGGCATTGAACAATTCAGCTTTGTATAATTCCTTGGAGGATTAAAATCTTCATTCAAGACATCAGAAGAATTGTTAATGAGTTTAAGAAGATTATTTTCACCTATGTTCCTCGTGAAGCAAATTTTGTGGCTGACAGATTGGCTAGCATTGGACACTCCTCTCCTAATCTCATAATATGGAATCGTTCTCTCCCTGCTACTGCTAATAGGGCTCATATGTATGATTCTTTAGACTAAGGTTGCCCAAAGGGCTTTTCTATGTTGTAATTTTTCTTTACCTAGCAAAAACAAAAACACGTACTATCAAATGTGATGGAGTGCAATGGACGAGTAAATAGAGAGACCTATGACAATTGTGATGCTTGCGCAGATCACTTTTGACACTGGCAAACCAACCAGAGCAAAAGCATACTGTGTGGCCAGATTTTCAAGGCTCAGGACTATCCCTCCCGCCATTGCGAATAAAACATTGGGCTTGTTATCCTGCACATGTCATCATCTGTTCGTCATAAAAACTAACAAAAACAGTTGAATTAAAATGCTGCTACCAAATTCATAGTTAGATCAGGAAATTATGAGTCTGGTCAGAACCTTAGGATGAACCTTAAAGTAGCAAGGAACTCTCACCTGTGAAAGTTGAGTTAGAAAATTGAGCTTCTCAGATGTGCTCAAGGAATGCAACATCGATATTTTCAGCGATATTTTGTCGATATTTTGATTTTTTTGAATTGCCTGAAAAATCCTCCATTATATCCCTAAATCTCCCGAAATTTCTCGATTTTTATCGATATTTCCAATATATCGACGATATTTCCGATATTTCCTAAAATATCCCGAAACTTTAAAAAACTTTTCAAAAACTTACAAAAACTTTTCGAATCTCATAGGTCTTCTACGTGGTTTTGAAGTATTTGTATATTTGATTTTGTGGTGTGTGATGTGTAATATATTATACAAAAGGCATGATGGTCTACCCATTTTAGCCATCAAAAAATTAAAATAGAAGTATTAAATTATATTTTAATAATTATCAGCACTTAAGTACTAATTCTTATAGTAATATAGCAAATTCATATGTCTTGATGTTTGATCAATATTTTTTTTTCACATAAGGTAAATAATTGATCATATAACAACCTCCCATTACAAATTTTCATGTATTTTTATTAGTTTCTTTTTTTTCCGTCAGAAATTTTACTTAATCGATATTTCCGTCAATATATCCAAATTTTAAATCGTTGATATATTTTCGATATCCGATATTTTACTCTTTAAATGTGCTAGTGCCTATCTGACCAAATGTGAGGGCAATGAATACAGCAACCAACAGATTGATAATGGAATAATCTAAATAAGTAGGCTGAGGAAGCTGGCCTCGTCTTTTTAACATAGTCATGAGAGCAGGCCATGTCCCTAAGAAGAACAAGGCAACCAGCATGCATGCTATAGCACCACCTTTGGTTTCAACCACATACATCTTTAACCGCCCCTAAAATTATCACTACAGATTCAATATCACTTTCAGAGATCAAGCCTGATGAGTTTCCAGTTGTATATATGAAGAAGTTGATCACTGAACGTTGCAGTAAGAGAATCATTAAAAATCTAACAGACTCGATATTTAAGAAACAAAGAATAAGAATCTCCGACTATTTGGGAAGATTCAACTGTATAAATCCCTTTAATTCGATGTCAGAGGTCTTGCCATCGATGCATCTTTGACCATTTCATTTTGGTTTTATTGAGGAAATGAATTTGTTTGAAAAACAGAAACAAAAAAACATAATAATCATAATCAACTTTGGTCTGGCACTTGATCTTTCAGTGTGCAAGTTTTTTCTCATTGCAATCAATAGAATAGAATATATATATATATATTGAGGTGAAACGGTAGAATTAGTAGTTGATAAGTTACCAAAAAATTTATTGGTGTCCGATAGAAAGAAGTCAAAGAATTTCTCAAAAGCAACCTACACTATTACATGATCAATCTGGTACTCAACAACCATAGCTAAACGTAATAGATGTAGAACAAAGACTAAAAAAATTGGAGGTCCCACACTCTATCTAGCTATGCACCATAAACTACAGTAAAGTCATCCGACTCTCCTCCGCTTGTATCTTCGCGAGTGCCGCCTGATCCATAGCCACCTTCTTCTGAGGAACTCGAGCTCATGAGCTCTTATTTAGCCTCCACTTGCCCCATCAACTGGTGGAGGTGTTGCTTCACGAACAATCCTCTTTAGCGAAGATGCTCCATCTGCATGGAGATACTTCGTCATCTTCAGTGAAGATGTCCCATCTGCATAGGAGAGGCCTGTCCCTTGGGCCGGAAGGGAAGAACGCCTTCAGTCTAATTTGACATAAGACACTAAAGCTTTAGAGGTGTCCCCTTTGCCCAACTGGACTTCAGAAGGCACCCCTACTGGCCGTAAAACATCGCGACTAGGCAAGCTAAGAACTTGCAAAGAATACAAAAAAGTCAATGGACCCTCCCCCCCCCCCCAAAAAAAAAGAGAGAGGGTTGTCCTGCATGTTGGACAATTAGTTCATAAGGTCTATCCGAGGCTCATGCATGGCTGCCACGTGGCTAGCATGCACAGTCCCAAAGATTGCATCACTAACCCTCATGGTCGTCGTCGCCTCCATCGTCGACGCCACTGCCTCTATCTCCATGTTTGGCCCCGGTGTCGCCATTACTAGTGGAGCTGCTGTGACTATGGGCCACCCTCAAAGCCGGGAGGCACGATGGGAGGATCGGTTCAGGAATCTTTACCCGAAGAGGGTTTCGGTGCCCTAGCCGCCTCCATCACCACCATCTTAGCTTTCATGGCCTACAAAACTTTGACATCCATCCACTCCATGCACAAAGAGTCCATACAAATCACAATAGCCTCCAATAGATGGATAATCAAAGCTCGCCAATTTCATACACTTGGAAGGGAATTGGAAGCTCTTTCTTACTACCATGTTGCAGTGAAGATCAAGATCCACCACCAGGTTCATCTTTCCCGTCTGGATGAGCGTCTCATCATGAAATCGAAAGGCGCCGATGGCGTTCCCGATTTTCCGAGCCCATTTATTGTCTATGGAGGTATCCAGAACATTGTGGACCATCACCTCCACCGTGACCTTGGTTGCCAGCACCTTCATCAATGGGGAAAAGCCATCAAACTCTTCCACCACCACTGTGAGATCATGGTAATACCACGGCCCACGTCGGACCTCATGGCATAGCGCCCGAACCTCCTTAAACTTGCCAAAGACTGGTCAGGGCCTCGGCACTGGAGAGAGATCCTTGCGGGACAAGAGGACTATGCCAAATTCAGACCATCGCCGCCTTAAACGACTGTTCATGGAACTCCAGTAAAACCATCAACCTGAACAGTCGCACAATGGCGTACCGACAGTCATCATCAACCTCCTTGGCTTCGTCAGGAGAGAGGTTCACAACTTCAACATCATCAAGCTCCAGATCGAAGGCTATGGCTGCCAACTGATCTGAAACATCTTCGGCCTCCTCGGCCATCATGCACGAGAAGAAAAGAGCAGGGAAAGAATAGAAAGGAGAAAACAAGAAAGGAGAGGCCAAGATAAGATTGGAAAAGGGAAGGAGACTGATCGATCTAGAGAGCGTCTGTCGGTATTTGGAATCGGTGAGCGGCAGCTAGTGTTTGGGTAGGGTTTGCTCAATAGGTGTTTCTCTCTCAACCTCTCAAAGTGGTGAATTCTCCAAAATAAAAATTGAGAATAAATTTGAGTACGATCAAAGGAAATACTATGATTTGAATCTTGGCTCGTCAGCAGATAAGTTCAACACCTTAGCCTTGAAGCAACCCCAATGTTCAACATAGAATACAGTATATTTACAAACTTCATATTTATTTTATTCACCAACTTGATATAAACTTTTTCCTGTTGAATAAATTACATCCACTAAATATACCAAGGAAGTAATTGTCACTTGTCAGTGGAGTATATCATACTTGGAAACACCTCCCCAACTCATAATCTTCATATTGATGATCCCACTCCCTACAGAATTTCTTGCTTTTGATTCATGAGGTATACAAATGTTCACAATATCCAGAAAGCATTTGAGTACTCATTTTCGATGCCCTGATGATGCCATGAGGACCGAAACAGCAATGATAAACATAAGTAACATGCTAATAAGCAATACATATGTTCTTCGTGATGATTTTCGGTATTCACCAAACAAAAGTATGCCCCAGAAAGTGCTCACAAGTGGAAGTGCCTGCCATTACAACCCCAAATGCACATTAATAAGCACGTCGTGCTATGTTGTCAAACAATCAGTACTGCTGATTACTTTGATATAATGTGCTATGTCATGAAACTAACCTGAACAGCATCAGCTGCTGCATACCCTGCAGCTTGACCTCCCATAAATTGGAGACCATTGCCGAAACCACATAGGACACCGGCCAAAAGGGCCCAACCCCTACCATTCCAGTCATTCAAGTAAGCTTTGAATGAAGTTTTAGGTAAGCCTAGTACTGGGCGGTAGAGGAAGGTGATGTTTAGAATTATGGCAATGACGAAACAAGATGCTGAGAAGTAGAAGAAGGCAGTGTAGACAACCAAATGCGGAATACCCTTCTTCAGTGTGTTCCACTGGTCATTTGTGGCCAAGTTGAATGCAGGTGTGAAGAGAGAGAAGCAAAATCCAGCAAAGAAAGTTATGGCTAGACCAATGAAAGTGCCCTTCCCAAAAACCTGCAGTGCAAAACAGAATCATATACATTGTGCTAGAAAAAGCTCACTGATATATTGATGCATAAGCTTAGATTGTTGAACAACCAACCTTGATTGATCTCCTGTTCTCCAGCTGGACTAGAAAGTCTGCGGTCCCTGCCTTCGCCTTCTCAGCGCGACCATTTTTATTCTCCATTTCGTTTGACAAATCTTTGGATGACCCCAAATACTTGAATAAAATGATCTATTATCTCATAAACAGCAGCAACAGAACAAGTAAAGTAGTGAATGAAAATACTTTAACTTCACAGAATTGCTCACCCTTAATTGGAATCACACTTGAAGCACTGTCAAGTTTTACTTTGTTATCAGCTGCATTGGATGAGTGAACAGCAGAGCCGAGACAAACCGCAACTAAGAAGCAACCAACACCCGGAAAGAGAATTTCGGCTCTATTAATTCTGTCATCTAAGAAGTAATTCAATGTTGTGCCTGTTGCATTTAAAAGGAGAAGATTGGTACATTAAGTTCAAAATATTGCCAAATGTTACAGTCAATATCACAGTAAATAGAGACCTATGACTACTGTGATGCTTGAAGTGATCACTTCTGTCACTGACAAACCAACCAAAGCCCATGCATACTGTGTGGCTAGATTTCCAAGGCTCAGGACTATCCCTCCCCCCATTGCGAATAAAACACTGGACCAGTTATCCTGCACATGTCATCACAAAAGACTCAAAAACCAGGTGGATCAAAAAGCCTGGTACTTACTATAGAAACTACACATTACCGAAAATTCTTCAGAATGATAATAATTTCAGAATTGGGATGGTGGTCTGAACTCCAGAAATAAACTTCAAAGTTGGAACTCACCTGTGAAAGTTGAGTTAGAAAATTAGGCATCTCAGGTGTGCTACTACCTATCTGACCAAATGTGAAAGCAATGAGTACAGCAACCAACAGGTTGGTGATGGAATAATCCAGATAAGTATGCTGAGGAAGTCGGCCTCGTCTTTCTATCATAGACAGGATAGCAGGCCATGTGCCTAAGAAGAACAAGGCAACCAGCATGCATGCTATAGCACCTCCTTTGCTCTCCACAAGATACATCTCTAACTGCCTCTATTAGCTTACCACTGAGATTCAATAAACTCTCTGAGTTACTTATCAATTTCAAAAGAAGATGAAGTCTGATGAGTTTTCTGTTGTATGATGAAGTTGAACTGAAACTTGCTGTAAGAGAATGCATATAGAATGAAGCAGAGTCGATCTAAGGACAAAAAGAGAAAATTGCCAACTATGTGGGAAAAAATCAAACATCACATACCATCTTACCAGTAACATCAACTTGCTATAACACCAGAGTTGACTCTAGCTAGCATCTACAAGTCAACTCTTTGGAGTGTAATACAAGAAGCCAGAGAACTTTACATACCTTTAATCCAAAGAGACACTATAAGCTTTTCACCACAAGTCAGAATCAGGATCTCATATTCTCTTGTGAGGGCTGGAGATTCTTTCAGTGAATCCCATATAATGCAGAAAGATTACAGATGAATATTACCGTCTTTTATAAGATTTTTAGGGGTTTTATAGCTAGTTTCCATCTTTGATGTGATAGATAATCAGTATTCAAATTTTATGCTTAATTTTGAATATGGATTCCCTTAAATTTCATTTGCTGTAGTAATCAACTGTATTGTTCACTTTGAATTAATGTCAAAGTTCTTGCCTTTGTTGCAAAAACTTCTCCATTGACCAGTTCAATTTGTTTTTATCAAGGAAAGGAAAGAAAACATAGTAATCAAAATCAACTTTGGTCAGGCACTTGATCTTTCAATGTGCAACTTTTTCTCACTGCAATCAATAGAATAGAATACATTTACAAACTTCATTTCCATTTTTTCACCAACTGCATATTTTTTTTATTTTCTCCTGTTGAATAAATTACATCCACTAAATATACCAAAGAAATAGTTGTCACTTGTCAGTGGTGTATTGATGATCCCATTCCCTAGAGAACTTTCTTGCTTTTGATTCATGAGATATACAGATGTTTACAATATCCATAAAGGATTTGAGTACTCATTTTCGATGCCCTGATGATGCCATGAGGACCGAAACAGCAATGATAAACATAAGTAACATGCTAATAAGCAATACATATTGTTCTTCATGATGATTTTCGGTATTCACCAAACAAAAGTATGCCCCAGAAAGTGCCCACAAGTGGAAGTGCCTGCAATTACAACCCCAAATGCACATTAATAAGAACGTCATGCTATGTTGTCAAACAATCAGTATTGCTGATTACTTTGATATAATGTGATACATCATGAAACTAACCTGAACAGCATCAGCTGCTGCATAACCTGCAGCTTGACCTCCCATGAATTGGAGACCGTTGCCGAATCCACATATGAGACCAGCCAACAGGGACCAACCCCTACCATCCCAATCATTCAAATAAGCTTTGAATGAAGTTTTAGGTAAGCCAAGTACTGGGTGGTAAAGGAAGGTGATATTTAGAATGATGGCAATGACGAAACAAGATGCTGAGAAGTAGAAAAATGCAGTATAGACAACCAAATCAGGAACTCCTTCCTTCAGAGTGTTCCACTGATCATTTGTGGCCAAGTTGAATGCAGGTGAAAATAGAGAGAAGCAAATTCCGGCAAAGAAAGTTATGGTTAATCCAATGATGGTGCTCTTTCCAAATACCTTCAATAACAGAAGTATATTATGAGTGAGAGGTCCATGCATTGATGCAAAACACAAACAAGTTTAGGTACAGCTGCCAACCTTAATTGCTCTTTGGTTATCATTATTACATGTCGTTGCTTCAAAGAATTCTTACCCTTGTTTAGAATCACAGTCGAATCCCTGCGATTACAATAAACTTAGTTTAGTGAAAGATTTAACAACTATGAGGACCAATCAAATGAACACTATAGTCACACTCATAACCGATTCTAAAGCGCTTAGAGCAACTTCAATGGTTTTTCCATAATTTTTATAAAATGAGGAAGTAAAATTCGAAATCTCCAAAAAAAATAGAGCAAACAGTAGGATCAACATATTCCAAAATGAGAACACGGAATACTTACAAACTCACTAAATGTTATGCAAACAAACAGAGAGAGGGAGAGAAAGAGACCTATTACAACTGTGATGCTTGCAGTGACCACTTCTGTCACCGACAAACCAACAAAAGTCCTTCCGAGGCTCAGGATAATCCCACCCCCCATTGCTCTCTTGACAAACAAATGCTAGAGTTGAAGTGAAATAGTTTTTGGAGCTGTTTTCAGGAAAAACAGTTTGTCGGAAAAGGAAGAAAAAAAACAAAGAGATTTCAGAAGAAAATTTGCCACCTTAAAAAAGCAATGTAAAACTGAATTGAGTTGGGGAGATCGAAATGTCAAACTTGGGAGAGGGAGACTGGGCCGAGTCAGTGAGACCGACTAGTTAAAGATTCACCTCCTTTAATATATCTTGTAGTTCGTTACCTGCATTTCTGTGGTCTTTACTCATTAAACAGAAGGAAATAAACACTTGTTACCTTGGAATTCTTCGTATGTATTATGCATGATTTTAAGCACTCAAGTTGTAGTAGCAAAAACAGCTTTAACTAGCTGTTACTGTTTTGCATCGTTGACAATGAAGATAGATGAAAACAAAACAAAACTGCCTTCAAAATAGCAAGCAGTGCGACATTTTGGACATCCTAGGTCAGAACCTAAACGTCATGATATATTATAGTAATAATAATTGAGTAATGAATACTGCACCGTCTTCTTCTTTGCTCGAAAGCATGTCCACTTGGTAAGAGCAGAGAACAGTATCAATAACATGTGTCCTCCAAACCAGAAATGGACCGTCCCGTGAAAATCTCATCTCAATATATGACAAGTGAAAACAATGTATTGCGGTCATAATGACGGAACAAATGAAAGCTACGCTTGAGTTTTAACATGAATCCAAGCACTAAAAAGTTATGGCCAAGCAGACAGACTAGAAACCAGTCTATTTTAACATAGCAAGTTTAGTTACCTGGAATCTTAGGCTCATCAATTTAAAGAAACCTTCGCCCAATTAAAATCCTTTCTTCCTACGGTGTTCTCAGCGTGTTTATACCCTACCTACATCAGCTAAAGCATTACCCTATCAAGCATCTGCAATTTCAGGGTTACCATCTCCGGCAGTACCTTCCCCGGACATATCTTTTGAAACATCTCTTGAAACCTTCAAGAAGTTTCCCAGCAACCTCTGATCTAGAACCATATTGGGTACCTGGAGAATAGTAACTACTCAGTAGAGCTCATGTGAGGACATGCAGAGAAAAGAGAGATTGACCTTATCTCCGAAGAAGATCTTTGTGTTACCAGCAATGGCTTCGATAAATTTCAGCTCAAGGAACTGTGGAGTGAGCTTCAACTTGTTTGCCTCGGCTTCTCTCATTACCCTTAAAATGGCAAAAAGTAATGTCATCAGTCACTTGAATTGAAGCATATGAAAGGTTCTGGTTTGATAACAAGAACGGATATATTACTTGTAGTAATCAGCATCTGCTAGACTCCTTTCACGAGCTAAATACATGGCATTTTCAATGTCTTCCTGCTTCCTGGAACTGTCCTTCTCCATCAGCTTCTGTTCCATGAGAATCTTACTAACCTAGGCATTCTTCTCGGCTTCACTGATAGCCATCTTCTTCTTGGTTTCTGCTTCTTTCTCCACCATTCTGTTTCTCTATTGCAATTAAGACCTACACATAGAGCACAAACAATATCATCACAGATGCTCTAAATCCCCATATTAATGTTGGATTAAGCAAAAACAAGATTGCAAAGTTTAAGGAAAAAAAAACAAAAAGGACAGGAATTGAGGAAGTAAATAGAAAATTCTTGCATGAGATGGAGTTGTTATCATCTACTAATCATCTTGTGTCTACAACAAAGTTTGGAATGAAAAGTCAAATAGCCTGACCTCAATGTTGTGTCTTCCTGTCTGATACGGATTAAGAACCATGCAAAATAGACTTTGAGTATTATCTCGCAATGCTTGACCTCAATCTTCTCAAAGTTGATCATGACACCTCCTTTTGTACCGCATGGAATGTTCCTCACCTAAAAAACTATAACCAAAGTTTCCAGTAAAAGCATAGATCAGAAAAGTACCTGATCAGTCTGAAGGGTCACTTGAACAGGTTCATACTGGGTTATCAGAGGCAACTTGAGATGAAACCCTGAAAATTTAACTCAGTTAGAGCCAGGCCAAGCTAAAGTCGTATGCAAGCAAGTGAGAAGCTATTACAAAGCTTATTAAACATCCCGATTCCAAATTAAAATACAAGAGTTCCCTTGCTAGCATATCACACCAATAAGCAAAAATGATATCTGATATATAACAGCAATCATTATGGAAAACATGCGCAGAAACTCACACTAAAATCAACTAAAGGACTAGGAAATTACATTAATGAGAAGCAACGTTCAAGGTCTGCTTTAACATAACAAACAAATACAGCTCCAAACAGAAAATGCTGCTCGAAACCTTCGATTTCTTAATTAATAATGAGGATCATTTTTACAATAACGTGGTCAATAACTACAGTAGAAATAACAAGAACATACATTCGAGCTGTAGTTGATACAAACACTTGGCAATAGCTTCACAGTCTCGTTCGATTACACACTATCATGACAGTAATGAAGTTACAGTTACACTAAGGAAACTGAATACTCTTCTATGGATTCATGCATTGAGTAAAAACCAAGAGCGGAGACAGTAACTAAACTAGCCAATCATATTTACTGTAACTGCTCCAACATTTTACTGAATCAAGAACAAAAACAATGACCTAAAAAGTGACGGGAGCAAAAGTGTGAGAGGGTTACCATAGCGAAGATGGCGAGGAAGCCGATGAGGACGAAGAGCACGGACGAGGCATCGCCGCCGACTTGGCCAGGTGGCTGAGGAGCTCCTGGTCTCTGATCCATGGCGGTTCGCTCTCTCTCTCTCTCTCTCTCGCTGACTCTCTTTCTCTCCAGTCTAGTCTCAGTCTGCGTCATCTGATTGGGCTTTTGGGTATTTGAAGGGGATCGCCAAACGGGTCGGAATCGGATAGCGAATCGGGTTCATGACTAGTTAACCGTCTGACACCGGTTAGTCTCACACGTGGAAGTTGATTAATGCGAATTTGGATTTGTGGGTCCCGCTTGTTAGTTTGCCACGCCACTCCTATGCCGACGAATATATCGCCTTCAAAAGTTGGACTATTTTGCGACCGTCTTGTTCATTTCGCTGGGGATAGATGGACTGAATTGGAAGAGCGACTATCCATCCCCACACAGAATGTGAGAGAACTATGCTGACACTCACAGCCACCACAATCCCCAGTTGCACAGTCCAAAGATGCCCCACTGTTCGCTCCGATGCTTTCCCTTCTTTCCTTCCCAAAGAGGTCCACGAAATCAAAGACCCATTCGCTCGAAAACTCGCTTCACGAATCCAAAGACTTCCCGTACGTAACTCACTATGCTTATACTTTTTGTTGGTCAATCTCAATTATTTAAATGCGTTTCTGGGCTGTGATTAATTCATTCGTTGCCAACATTACCATTGCAGGTGAGTTTTGGTGAGAGCTGTGTGATGAGTAGCTGCGTGAAGCCGTTGGTACAGAGCGAGACGAGTCCTGTGCTTCTTCTTCATGGTTTTGATAGGTGATTATACACATTACTACATGTAATAAATTTGACACCTTTGTTTTTACATGAATGAGTTTTCTTTGGATTTTCCACTGATTCTTATTATTCAGCTCATGTTTAGAATGGAGATACACTTACCCTTTGCTTGAGGAAGCTGGACTTGAGACTTGGGCTGTTGACATTCTTGGCTGGGGCTTCTCTGATTTAGATTTTGCTTCGCTTGATTCGTTGATCTGTTTTGGTGTTTTATCTTTTAAATATTTTAACCATTCTAATGTGTTTGTTATGTGTGTAACAGAAAAGCTCCCCTCTTGCAGCGTGGCGTCGAAGCGTGACCATCTTTTTCAGGTATATTATGGTTTTTTCTTTTGAATTGTGACAACTATTCTTGGTGTTGCTGGAATGGTCGATAATCGATAGACTTTGTTTTAATCTGTGTTGATTGCCTGAATGATGATCTATTCAAGTCCATGACAGCTTTGGAAGTCCTACATTAAAAAGCCGATGATATTGGTTGGACCGAGCCTTGGTGCTTCTGTTGCAATTGATTTTGCAGTTAGCCATCCGGAAGCTGCAAGTGCTTTCTAGTGTTTGATATTGGATTTATGCACTATAAATTTGGTAGGATAGAAATTCATGTGGTACATTGAATATGGTTTAATAGTTGGTGTCTTTAAGTTGAATGAAGTTGGAAGTTGCCTGCTTTTCAGGTTGAAAGGCTGCTTTTCAAGTGTGTATACAGAAGGCACAACAAATCAACCAACCTTATCTAAATTGTTAGCCTATGCCGGAGTGAGTGTTAACTAAGTAGTGATTTAGTTTCAAATCCCTTGTCGTCTGCATGCTATTTTCATCTTGTTTTGTTTTTAGGTGTATGCAGAGAATGAATTATCTGTCCTTCCATTTAAAATATACAGTTCTGTCATGTCTAGTTTCATTTATGCATGTGTTGACCCTAGCTAAGTTGATGTATGTGTAAGGAGACTAAAAATGGACCTTAATTGAATTAGCTACTCATTTAAGGCTAGATGAGCATGTAAACATGATTAGAGTATTTTCTAAGAGGTTTACCTTAAGACTCGGTTACCTTGGCACTAAGCAAGGACTATAATCTTTTTGAGTCTCAATAGACTTGTGGATCTCTAGTCAAGTACACATTAAACCCAAAAGTTATTGTGGCTAATAATAGATTCTCTTGACTCGTAACCTAATAGGTGCGAGTTAGGGAAATCATATTGACTTTCTCTCAAATTCTTCAATAGAGATTCGAGAAGGGGAACCTTCGACATTTATCACATAGTACGTTTGTTTGCTTCACTCATGTGACATATGAACAAGATGTAAGCTTGAAATGGCTTGGGTCTTGGTTCACTAAATACTTCAATGTTAGCTCAAGTCATCTAGAGTTCGAAATGATCTAGGAACTTGGGTTCAAAACCAAACGTGACCCAAAAGGTCTGGATTTGTAATTATTAGTTGTCTTTGAATGTCTTTCACAAACCTATAGATTTTATTATCAAAGTTAATTGGGCTATATCGTCTCCATCCATATCAGTTGCCTCAATTTCTTGTAAGACCATGATTCATCTGCTTTGTTCCCTGGATTATGGCATGGGTAAGCTTGAGTTTATCTTGAGAATAATCTGTGTTCTGACAGCGTACGATATGTATGGCTCTTCACACTACAGGCATATCTATTGAAGAGTTTCTCTTTGCGCTTCTATGTGAACTTCCTGACCTTTACTGGTATATCATTGAGTACCAGCTTAGATTGAACTAATGTAAGAGTTTCACCTCAGACAAGTTTCTTTTTATTTATGAAATATAAGTACATATGTATGCAATTTGCCATTTTCTTACTTTTAAGACTTCGGATTTTCAGGGCTGAAGAGATCTTGATACTGTTGTTTCTTTTTAATTTTATTCTAGATTGGTCGGTTGCATTGCCGATGATGCACTTGTGGATTTCGTGATGAGTGGGATTTATAATGTTAGTGCGCAGATAGATAAGGTAGTGAAACTGGAGCCTGCTCTTGTATACCAAGATGAATAATCAATGTTTAACTTAATGTCAGAATCTCCTATACGTCTTGGTTGGCAGGTGAAGCAGAGGACACTTATCATATGGGGTGAGGAAGACCAGGTTATTAGCAACAAGCTTGGAGTGGTACCACTTTTCTCCTTTCTATTGACAACTTGACATACATATATACACAAAGAGAACCATAATGTCTATTTATTATACCTGGAATTAATGTATATTTGCATATTAAGTTGCATTTGATAGTACAAAGTTTTTTGTTCGAGTATTTGCAATTGTAAGCAATAATGTTGTGATTCCTATCATGTTATGATGTAGAGATTGCACTCAGAACTGCCAAGTGCAATTATACGACAAATACCAGATTGTGGACACCTTCCTCATGTAGAAAAGCCAACCTCTGCTGCTAAAATGATTGTGGAATTTGTTCAAGAAGCTCAAAAGAAAGAGGTGCAATATTCTACTCAGTTTTGAATGTTTCCCTTGCATATCTTCACTGTTGACTTTAAGCCTCATGGTTACAGCCTCAAGTTGTTTCAGCCTCATGGTTACATATATGGCATATTCATAATTTCTGATCTTGCCCTGTATTTGAAATTGATTATCCTTGATACTGAGGTTAAGGAACTGACACTCCATCCATGTACATCACGTGATACATGAATATATCCCTGTCAAAACTCGGAGAATATATATAGATGTAACTAGAAATTTTGAGGAGCCGAGTAGACTTTGTTCCTTTTTTTGTTTTGGACTTTGTTCCCTACTGGCTCATTGTTATGTGAAAATGTGTATCGACGGCTTCAGATTCGTTTCAAACTTGCAACTCTTTCTTTTCATTTTATCTCGGAGGGTTCATATTGAGTTGCAAACTTGCAACAAGTCCTTGCTGTGATTAGTGCAAACAATTCCAAGTCCATATATAGTCCTTGCTGTGTACTTTAGTTGATTTTGGTGTGATTCGATGGCTATTGTCTCAAACATTGTCATACCCGAAACTTTGAGAGTTTGAGACCTTGTGGCTGTATATGGTTGGTGGGTGGTTTACGGGTCTTCATCTCTCAAATGTACAACTCCAGTTTAAACGTCATTAACAAAATGAGTTGCATACATGCTTTATTTTAGTCTTCCATTATTAAGATTGTTTCCTACTTTTCGGCCATGCATCATGTCAAAATCAATTGGTCTGTTTTTGAGTTTGACAAGCAAGCATATTCCTGCACATATATTCATGACAATCTGGTAGCAGGAAAACATATCAAAATGCCTAACAAAACAATTAAGTGAAAACAAAGAAGGAAAAGGAACAACACTTCAACTAGAAGTGTCTCAACAAAAATAAAAAATAAAATAAAAAACAGAAGCGTATCTCTAACCAATTAAGGCCAAAATATAGCTTTACTCATCCGTTCTGCCCGGCTCCTCCATTGGAGATTTCTGAGTTTATGTATCTTCTGATGTTGAAAAATGGCTTTTTCGATAGTTTATGTTGAACAATGTTGAGGTTTAAGTTTGATATAGAGGAGGGAAACCAAAAATAGAGACCGAGCATGTGTGTATCGTATAATGTATAGCTATCAACTTTGAATGATGGATGTGACCTCAAATATGAAAGCATAACCTCAAGTCGAGCTAATACATGAACCTCAACCCTCAAAGTCTCTCTCTCCTTTTCCTTCATTTGGAATTTGGAGTACAGAGATAATATAATGCACCTCGATAATGAATGGTCACAAAGAAACATCACCCTCCATGTTAACATCACCCTCCATGTTAACAATGGAAAGGAAGAAATGGAACAAACTAATGAAACCATACTGGAAATATAAAATAGCAGCAATGCAAGCTAGAATAGAGTAGTTCCATTAAATTTAAAAAATAAGCCCTCTAGGTTCTCATTCATACATATACAAAAGTGAAGAATCTAAACAAAAAAGATTAGCTTCTCTCTGCCCCAACAACAGCACCAGTAGCAGTCATATCATCACCACTCAAAATGGGAATCGAATTCCGCAGCTTTTACTCTTCAGACTGGAGCAAGAAAACAAAGAAGAAAAAGAAAACCTAATGGGATTGTACTGCACAGCCCAAATGTCATATCATAATACATCCCTACCCACCGTATAACCATTTCCGAATCCTGAAGTGGTATAATCTCATCCACTAATCACATGATCGATCACTCAATCACTCAACCCCACAGCAACAAGAACACTGAAAGCCAGAGAGTTGCTGCTATGAACAAGCAAGGAGCTAGGCCGGTACTTGAACTGTCGAAGGAGCTACTCCCCGTTGGGCTTACTCCAAAGACGGCGGGAGTTGTGGTTGGTGTTGTAGTCGGAGTTGTGCCTGTGGTTGGAGGTGGAGTTGTCGTTGGAGTTGTGCCGTTGCTTGGAGTGGTTGGTGTTGTGCTTGGAGTGGTTGGTGTTGTGCTTGGAGTTGTACCAGTGGTGGTGTTTGTAGTAGTAGTACTGCACAAATTAGTAGAACATCAACATCAAGTTAACTCTGTATAAAATCATGCACCGATTCGTTGAATATGGAATTTCTCAAATCCCCTAAAGATTAATGCTCTAAGGCAAAAGCAAGCAAAGTCCAAGGGGAACCTAATTTGGTGGAAGGTGTAGTCTTTCTTAAATTACAGAATCGAAAACAGATGCAGTGAACATATATCAAGCTGAGAATATTTATTTCCTGACAACTAAATAACTGTGACTTAAAATTTAAACTCTACTTTATTTCCAAAAATGTTAGAATGCTCATCAACCCTCTTGAAATTTTACTTTACCAGCTTACCAATTAGGAATCTGTAACTAGTACTAACTATCATCAAGTCCCAATCAATTGCTCACAACAAACAAGCTAGGGGACTTGCAGATATGAACACTAGGCAGAGGTAGATCCCCTATATTTCCCCAGTTGTTTTATTGTCCTTTTAATACAAGTTAAGTCAAGATTCAATATCACATACCTGGCACTTGAAGGATAAACACAAGTGGAGCTTGTGGCTGTAAATGAAATTATATGACATCAGTGACTGAGATCAAGAAAACTTAACAAGTGAATGAACAAATTGGTTTAAAAAATAAAAAATACTACTTACTAGGAGCAGTTGGGGTCTGAGTGGCAGCTCCTGCAAAGTCACAGCTCAAAGCGGTTTGACCCTTCTTCTGAAAGTAGCTGTTCACAGCCCAGTTGCAATGGTCTTTGACTGTGTTGGGGTTGTAACACGCACCGTTTTGAAGGATTGGAGTGCAGTCAGCTCCAGCTCCACAGGCATAGTCCAGTGCCTTCTGAAGAGCTGCGTCACCAACCCCATCTTTACATACACAATAAGTAGCACCTGTTCAACAAGATACAATCAGCTACTCATTTACTTAAATTGAAACAGAACAGAACAAAGATTGAAACTTTGACACAGAACAGATTAAAGATTGAAACTTCAATGAAATTGAAGATCAAAATATATAAAAAAAGAGCAGAATCAAAGAGTTTGAGCTTACTTGAATGGCCAGTGAGTGCCAAGAAAAGCACCATGTACATTAAAGCAGCCATGATTGAAGCTTAGGCTGTAGGGTAGAATTTCAGAGTAATAGGATCCTCTACGAGAGTTGGTATGAATGGTTTTTAGTGATAGAGGGGAGAGAGACAGAGCGATGGTGTTGTGGTGAGAACGGAAAATTCTTGTATACAGACAATCAATAATATGAGGACGGTGGGTTTATAAACCTTTTACAATTAAGCTTGTTTTATGCATTATGTGGCCAAATCTTGTTATTATACGATACTTTTTACATTTGTTTAGAGTGCTCGTCATTTGTTCAGACTCTGTTGTTGTTCTGACCCTTAAACGGTCTGCGACCCATGTGCATGGTTAGAAGTTAAACCCAAGTTTGGCCAAGCTGGGTTGGTTCTCTATGTGGGAGAGCCCACCGTGGAGGTTCATGGAGATCTTTTTCGGGATGTGTTGTCACAAAGAGCATTGGAGTGTGTTGTGTTTGCTTTGGTTGAAAGGCATCAAACATCAATCATCATTATCTCTGCTGTAGACGTGGCTTTTGCACATTGGTCGGTTTAGTTTTAATCAGGTGAATCCATTACTGAATTGAATTTGCCTCTCTCTCCGTCCTCCGACTTGTTTCATTCCAAGTTTGTAACTACTATAAGCAATATAAATGCTTTTGAGCTTTAAAGCTACATATACAGAAAGCCAAAACTTTTGTAATGGTAGATCATCCTAGCTGGTGAGGCTAAAGCTTTTTCTATTTCCCTTTCCCTTCTAAATTAATCTTTGGTGGGCAAACATTGACCCTAGAGCACATATATAGTATTTCTAATCCACACTCAAAGTATAGAAGCTAAACTAACCACATTAGAGATTTCGGCCAAATTGTAGTTAAACAAGTTGTGATAAGGTCGGTCACTCTTGTGAATGGTTAAATTTAACATTTGATTTTATAGGCGATGACAAATAAATGAAATGATTACAAATGATGAAAATTCCGTCAATTGCATTTGTTTTTGATAAACTGCTTTTTTAAGTGCAATGAGTTAGGCATGTGACAGATCCAATCCCAAGGCCAAAGTTAACTTTGACAAATGACTTGGCATCGACTATTTTAGCATAAATTTTCCTTCATAACATATATGTCATACTCTTGAAATATATGAACAGTTTGATATCAAGTAAATTGCGTTAGTGTTAGATAGATGAGAAAGGAAAGAGATGAAGAAGGAGAGAGATGAATAAAAAAGAAGATGGCAGATTGGTTTAACATTGTCAAATTTGGCGGATGATTCTTGATCTGCCATGCATGTAAGCTCTATTTGGTTTTGACATATTAGCTGGGGAGGGATCAAATCTGTCATCTGTTACTGTTGAACTGCCACAAGGGATTTTGGCACATCGATTGGAGTTGCTCTAACTCATTATATTTCTATTAGGACTAAGCTTAGTACATTGCTTCTTTATAATTGCAGAAGATTAAATATATCTAAAACAAGAGGGCTCCTTCTTTCTTGATTGAGAAATCGAAGAGTTTGTGCCCAACACCGCCGGCTAGGGTTTTTTTGTGTGCTAGTTCATACCGTTCCTTCTGGCACTTCCTTTCTTCTTCCTTCACCTCCACCGATTTCTCCCCTTGAGTCTCACCATTCTGTTTTCTACTTGAAATTTTGTACGACCGAACCCCTCAGTTTAGGGTTTTCTCAACCATGTTTTTACACAGTTTGTCACTCTTCTTCTCAACTGTGGTGGGTTTTCATGCTGCAGGATTACCGATCGGGATCGGTAGAACTGATCCACAAAGAATGGTCGATGCAGTAGCGTGGTAGTGGCATCAAGCGCTAGATCCATGTCGACGCTCTAGACTCTAGTGGATTGGGGGGCTTCGACTCCTCCGAGCCCGGCTCAAAGGAGGGAGGCATTGGGTTGGTGACGTGCTTTGGGATCGAGGACGATTTCGACGTATGGTGACAACGGCTCCTGCAATCCAAAGAATTGGGGGTTAGATTCGTCGAACCCAACTGGGCTTGACCTAGGGCCCACTTATTCAGAACCATATTTGGGCCGGTGGGCTGGTGGTTGCTTTGTGGGTTGGCGGTGCATGGGGTGCTGGATGTTAGGCCAATTTGGCTGGCTTGTTTGAGACTTGGGCATCTGATTACCTGGGCCTCGTGGTGGACCTATATTTCAAGCTAAAGTTCCTGAGTGTGGAATTTGGGAGCCTTTGTCGCAATATAGAGGAGGTTCATAACTAATTAAAGAGTGGTGCACCAAAAATTTGACAGTTATTAACGGTATTCTAGTTTGTTAATATAGGAATTTGTGTTTCATCATGTTATTTAGTACAATGATGCAATATAATTTCTATTTATCATGCCGGATAATCTAGTGGAGTTTTGTGTTACTATCATTTTTTTCTATAAAAAATTTTGATCGACCTCTAAAAAAAATAAAAATTGTAGAAGATTAATTGGCATTTAATATATACAGCTTAACAAGTTAAAATGAGAAACTACCAACTTTGTAAAGTAGAAAACACCAATGTCAGTGCTAATCAGGCAGCAAAAGGTTAATTAGCTGGGTCATTAAGATCAACACGACACCACCTAACACTACTAATGTGGTGGAAATGTAACATCTCGGCTCATGCAACCAACCATTTTAGGTGCAACCAAAAGGGAAAACACTAGGTAGCAAATATTATTCTTCAGAATTCTGTGGTTGCCGCTTTTAAGTGGCTTTTGTTTGCACGAGTTTCTAAAGAGCTTGATTGGCATGGGACTAGAAGTTCCCAACCAACAGCTCAAAGACGAATCAGTACCGGACCACAGAAACAAAGGCAAGATGCTCTCTCCCTCCAGTTCATATGGAACGAACCTCATAGCCTCTCTGTGCTATAAGTCTATAACCATTGTTTCTAAATCTCTATGCATTGGCGCACACCGCCACTAGGTAAAGACCAAAAAGAGTGATAAATTAGTTTTTTGCGACGTCCAACCAAGTCTAATGTTCTAATTAGGAAAACAATAATGGGTATTAAGGAAGGCCTAAGAATTGTGGCTTTAATAAGGATGACAATGAACAAGGTAGAGTACGAATATTAAAATATTGTACTCATATTCGAGTCTATATTTTGTACTCGTACCCACTCCGATACCCATAATATTATATTAGGTATTACCTATCTCCGTATCCGTTGGATACTAGGGTATCCGTACTCACCCGTTACCTATAAAAAATCTGTTGAAAAATAAAAAACTATTATAAGAAAATTCATCGATCCAAAAAATATAAATTGATTTCGTGCAACAATTTTTTAAATATTAGTAACATAAGTCTAGTTTATTTAAAATTTATAGCAAAAGTACGTAATTAAACTTGGGTATTAGGTAAATAAATGATTGTTTACCTCAAAAATTTGTATAAAAAATAAATTATTATACATAATATTAATTTTATATTTAAATATGTAATATTTTATATTTAATATTCTTATTGGGTGGGTATGGGTACGAATATTGTAATATCATACCCGCCCCGCACTCGTTCTAAAAAACAGGATATTAGGTACACCTGTATCTGTTACCGATGGATACCCTACCCAATGGGTATTAATGTCATCCCTAGACTTTAATCCTAGGTGTTTTAACTTCTCAATATATATTTCTCATTTTTTATACTATCATATTCAAATATCAAAAATTCTTTGATGCTCCGAATAGTAGTGCTCTGCCTTGTCATCATAATTCACAGCTATTAGATTGCAATAGATTGATCTCAGCCTTTAAATTCCGTATATCAAGATGACCGGTTGGGCAATTGATGTAAAATAAATAATTGTGGTTCCCGCAGTAATAAATAGCATCACTAATGGTAAAAAGTAGTGAATAAAGAATTAATTGTGAATTTATTACAGGTACAATATGAAATTGTGATAGACCAATAACAGTAAATAAAATTCACCAAATAATAAACATTATATTTATATTCATTTTTCTGTTACAAGTACTCTGTATTTATGAAAAAGACCCAACCCCGATTTAGTTTCCTAAACTGGAATCAAACCCCTTCTGAAAACACGAACCAACAAAAACCATAAAAATGTCGGCGGAGTAACGCTACTAACGCGGAATTGCCATTAACCTGCACCCGGAAAATATACTTCATCCTATGCCACAAAAACCAAACCGTGGGCACCAATCCCATCCGGATTTCTCAATATCATCACAATAAAGTAAAGCAGTAAACATAACTGTACTTTATAGAAAAATCCGGGGAAAACCACATAAAAACATATATTAGTAACGTATCAAAGCGACCTCTAGTGTATATATACAAAATATACAACAGTAGGCAAAACAAGAAACCTACTGAAAAAGAAAGGTAGCTCGAACGACTAGCCTCCGACCGCGACGTGAGACACCAGAATCTGAACTGCAAACTGGGCACGGAAACCGAAAAACCCAGGGGGAAGGCAATAAAACGTTAGAGTGAGTGGACGAAAATAAATATATGCCTTTCACCAATTTCATATACATAAAACAATGTAAAACAAAGCGAGTTCGGAAATTATAGATGGAGGTGCCAGGCGAATCTCTCAAGCTCGACGGTCAGGCGAATCTCTCAAGCCCGACGGTCAGGCGAATCTCTCAAGCCCGACGGTGATAGGCTAGGGGAATCTCTCAACCCTAGCAGCATAACAGGGGAATCTCTCAACTCTGCCCAGGGGAATCTCTCAACCTTGGTCCAGAGGAATCTCTAAACTCTGGGTCAGACTACCGGTGATCAGCCGAGTAGCCGAAGCATCGATGTAAGTAATGCCATCACCATAAAAATATAAAATAATACCTCCAAAAGTAATAAATAATCTCAACATCGTATATAAATACATACGAAAAATCACGAACTTGCAACGACAGTGAAAATATAAAAGTCCACTCACAGGTGAGCAAAGCGCGCACTCGCGCTAATCACGTGGTCCGGCGGAAGATCCCTCACCCGAAGCACGATCTCTATCCCCTGAATAATCACAAAATATATCTGATCAAAATCATAATTCACAACACTGTACCACACCTCGGAAACCAACCGTTTCCGGAAATATATAATGCGGTACAAAATAATCGACGAAATTCTTAAAACTCTCCGCATAAACCCTCGACTAAAAATCCGGCACTCAAATCATCTCGAAAACCTCACGATTGCTTCTGAGCGCGAAAACGAGTCGGAAACACATAAAATTCTCGAAAATCCGGACCTCGCCGGAGCACCGTCGCAGACCACTGCCTGCGCGGTGGCGACGGCGTCCAAACTCGACCAAACTTTCCAGAAATGCTCTTCTCTCCAAGCCCAACAAATTCTCTCAAAGGTCCACCACCATCCAACCACCATAGTGGCCGGAAATAGCCTCGAAAGTCACGGAATCCATTGATTCCAGTGACTTTCCGACGAGCTCCAAAACGACAACCATCCCTCAATTCCTTCTACCCAAAGTAACTAGAGGTTGAGGGGAACCTTTCCCCCCAAACACCCTACCTCAAAAGTGGCCGGAACCGGCCACCCAAATCCGGCGAAAAACACAAACTTCCCCGAGTTCGTACAACCTCAAAACGACATCAATTCAAGTCAAACCAAGTTCCAATCCATTGCAAATGAAGAGAGGAAGCTAACCATACCGGTTTCAAGGCCTGAAGTGGCCGAAATTTCAAAAACCGACGGCAGCAGCTCGCAAGCACGGAGGAGCTCCGGTCAACCCGAAAAAGTCAACGGTCAACGACGGTCAAACTTCCCGAAACAGTGTTTTCGACAATTTTTCGACTATTTTCGATATTTATACTCGCGGCTCGGGACGATCGACGGTCCAAAACGGATAAAAATCACGATTTGGATAAACTCGACGAAATTCTGCGATTTCAAATATTCATATTATATTCCCCGGTCGTCGAAATAATAATCCGGAACAGCCCACAAACTCGAAATCACGCGTACAACAACTCTCGAGAAGAGACTCAACTCAAATTCTCGGCCAATAATTAAGTCGTAATCAAAACTGATAAATCAATCAATTTACGTAAAACTGCGATTACGCGCTAACTCGTGAATTAAGCCGATTACTCTACTGATTCTGTTTTGGGTCGTCACAATATATATTGTAGTTTCTCCTAAAAAAAAAATTCTTCTCGGACACACCTCTCTCCTTCAAATTTAAATTTTCAAACATTTTTATTTCTAATAGAACTCACTTTAATTTATTATCCATTAATTTTTGAGATTTTACAAGGTGAGCCATATGATTCCTATAAGTGTATAGGTGTTGATTTTGGCCTCGCAGGATATAATTGTGTGAGGATATAATTGTGTGAGTACTACATGCATTACTCCAAATAATGTATATTGTAATTAATGCGACAATACAGACACAATAAAGCTAATAAAAATGTAAATATTTATGATACAAAATCGCGAATACATAATTATTTTTTGAAATTGATTGTTAGGTGGTACCAAGGGAACAATCTAAACATGTCGTAAGAAAATATAATTTTTTTTATTTGGATTCGATTTCCATCCATGCGATTTACATCTGTGACATTAATCTCCTTACGACTAGATGCATATAGCCACTCTGTAAAAATAACTTGAACCAAATCTCACGCACACATCCTCATGGGGTTCGTATCCACCTCAACATATGAAAAAAATGACAAAAAAAAATCCTTTTAGATACTCCCCTCCTATAAGAAAATGAGCAAAATGCATTACTGTCTTGCTGAGTAGTTAAGTAATCTCATTAAAATGGTTTGGCCTCTTTAATCGAGATCTAAACAAACTCCGACGAATCTAAATTTTTTTTTCACATAATGCATAATATTATTGGATGGAAGCATGCGTATGTGCTCATTTTTTATCATACTATTTTTAATTTCTCATATGTTTCAAAGTCACCATATGGCTAGTAATATTGTTAACTTTGTTGGTTGGTTATTAAAATACAAATTTTTGTGATACTAAATCGCAAATGATAAATCATTGTGCAAAACATACCGCATGATGTAAATGACAAGAATAATCTAAGCATGTTGTAAAAAATTTAAAATTTTTTTACTTTAACCATTTTGACCATAATACCTTTATAACTAAATTCGAGCAATCACTCCTTAAAAAAATATTTTGAAACCAAATTCGACACACACATTTTCGTGGAGTTCATATCTCTATTATTATGTAAATTTTGTTTTCTATAAAAATCGATATAGCTACTTCCTCCATAGAAAAATGAGCAACTTCATTCAGAGGGGTATGTAAGTCTTTTCTCAAATTATATTTTGCAATCTTGAAAAATTATATTTTGCAATCTGACCGTTAAATAACCATAGATGTAATTTGGGCCGTTGTTATGACCATAATTATGTGTCTAACCTTATGTTGATTGCTTCCCTTCTTGGAATAAAACATCTTTTTTAATACATTTTTTTGTTTTGCTAAGAAATGTGGAGTTGACTCAGAAATACATTAACGATGAAGAATTAGACAATTATTGGAGAAGTCGTATACATTTTCGAGATCACGAGAAAATTTAGAGCAACTTTGGAAAAATGATAAAATAGCCTCACCGGAAGTCGCCGAAATTCACCATGGCCGGTCGGACCACCATTACCGGCCCAATCACATGGAGTCCAGCCCAATCAACCCATTTGTGCTTACCAGTCTGATTTGGAGAGAAAGATAAGAAGTTGTACCACATTATGTCACTTATTTAGGACTTCAGTCTTATAAAACCTAAATAAGTGGATCATGGTCTCCCTAATTCAAAGCTAACCTTTAAATATTCTATCTCACCATTTTCTATCATCTAAGGGTACAAATTAGCCTTCCTACCAAATTAGAGCTCATCTTTCCCCACTCACACAACTCATCTCATTTTCAGATTTTTCCATAGTTTTACTCTCTCTCTCTCTCTCTCTCTAGACCCCTTATCCATATACCAACCATCTAGCACTCTCTTCTACAACTCCTCCTCCTTTTATAAGCCAAACACCTCCATAACCACTACCATAAGAGACCTAGCTCTTCCCTCTCTTGGGTAGAGTCGAACATCTCCACCACTTTGGCTTAGTTTGGGTGTTCCTCCTCTCACCTTCACCTCCTAGGGTTTGGCTAAGCTTTTAGAGTTCAAAGGAGTGGGAAGTAATCCCTCCTCCCCTTGCTCCTCGGAATCCTAAGAGTTTACCTTACCTCCTTTTGAAGATTTGGTGCTTGTTGAAGAGAAGAAGTAGAGCTAGAAGGCTTGGAGTCACTTGGTGAAGCTTTAGCTAGGGGACCCTTGGTTATTTCCACTCTATTCTTATTTTAAGCACGTATCAACTCTTATATTTAGTTATTAGTTGTGAGTATTTTTATTTGGGAGGCTAGGGTTAGAACCCTAGCTATGTCATGAATAAATGATGTCTTGAATTATATATATTTTATGGTTTTAGTGTATATTGTGTGATTGTGTTGTGAATGAGCTATTGAGTGATTATGGATGTTTATTGTGCTTGAGCTTTATGTCTATTTATGCATGTGTTGATTCTAGCTAAGTTGATGTATGTGTAAGGAGACTAAAAATGGACTTTGATTGAATTAGCTACTCACTTAAGGCTAGATGAGCATGCAAACATGATTAGGGTATTTTCTAAGAGGTTTACCTTAAAACTCGGTTACCTTGGCACTGAGCAAGGACTAGAGTCTCCTTGAGTCTCAATAGACTTGTGGAGCACTAGTCAAGTACAAATTAAACCCAAAAGATTATTGTGGCTAATAGTAGATTCTCTTGACTCGTAACCCAATAGATGTGAGTTAGGGGAATCACATTGACTTTCTCTCAAATTCTCCAATAGAGATTCAAGAAGGGGAACCTTCGATATTTATCGCATGGTACGTTTGTTTGCTTCACTCATGTGACATATAACCAAGATGTAAGGTCGAAATGGCTTGGGTCTTGGTTTTGGTTCTCTAAATACTTCAATGTTAGCTCAAGTCATCTAGAGTTCGAAATGACCTAAAAACTTTGGTTCAAAACCAAACGTGACCCAAAATGTCACATTTTGGACATTAACTTGTGTGATTGGACTTTAATCCATTATATAATTTGGGATATTGTTTGATGCATCATATGGTTAGCAGAGACTTTCTTAGTCAACCATCTTTCCTTGTTGAATTTGTTTGTTATCTTCGTGTTTGCATTTTAGTATAATCCACCAACCATTGTTTAATCACTCATAATAAATCAATCACCCCTCACAATACCAAGTCTCCAAAGGACTTAGTAGTGTGAGATACACACATCCACATTTTAGTTTTTCATTTAGTGTCTAGTTGTGTCCGTAGGTTAAGCGTATCATTGTGAGTTAAGGAGTTATAGTGACTAATCCCTCTGGGTTCGATACTCAACTACCTTAGAAATACTATAACTTGCCTCATCTACTTCCGGGTGATTTTTTTTTTTCATTTATGAGTTAGTTAATAGTTCATAAGTGTAAGGAATACAAAAAATCTTCGAATAGCCATTTATTGATTTTTGAAAAGATTCCCCAATTGTTTTTTTTGTTTACTTCTCATCAAACCCTAAACCCTAAGTCATAACTATAAACCCCAATCCCCAACCCCTGTCCCCTAAAAGAATAATTTTTAAAGAAAACGTGAATTGTACTCCCACACGTCAGGGCACTCGCAGAGACGCCGAAATTGGTGACAGAACCAAGCACATCTGAGCCATGGAAGCAGAGCGGTTGAGACCCAAGTCCATGAGCCACACAAGATTATAGCCTCTTTGAATGATGGTGGGGGAGACGGCGATGAGGTTGCGGAGCTGCAGTGGAAGAGAGTGGTGGAGGAATTTTTGAAAAAAGGAAAGATGAGGTACTGTTTGGCGGTGGGTGACATGGTTTGTGTGATGTTGGGGATGTTGGTGGCGAAGGAAGTATGACGATGAGGTGGTCGTTCGGAGGGGATGGGAGGCAGACTATGAGGTGATATAGAGAAATTATAGAGAGAAAGGGTATGGTGATGCGATGTTGCAGATTGTGTTATGAAATCAGAGGGACTCAATGGCTACACCGGTGCCGGGGACACAATCGAGAGTGGCTTTGCTGAGTGGCGATCTTGGCGATCTCAAGATAGGAAGATCTTGGCCATCTCAACCATTGAAGAAGATATTGATTTAAGGGCATCAAGCTTGATATGGATTTCGTCAATGGATTTGCAAAGAAAATATTTTATTGACTATTTCGTGGATGTGATGGAGCTCGAGATTCTGTCGAATTTCGGCGGGTTTAGGCAGAGACTTTGAGGCATGGATACTTTCACGCCTCGGTTTTCGATCGTCGGCCGGACCCTGCGATCCGCCTGAGAGCTGTAGCCGAGGTGTGAGCGGAAAAAGTAAAAGATGAAACCGAAAACAATAAACTCAACTCGGTTCTTATTCAAAACAACAAAAACTCTATTATAAGCTATTAAAATAACTTCTCTGGGCTCGTCGTTCTATGCTCCGCTAATCATTTCGTTTCGAGGAACCAATTTGCATAATCTATATAGGGGTAAGCTCAACCTGACGGCTCAGTAGGAACATAAGCCTCCTCATGGATAATCAATCGGAACACAAATCACATAATTAAAAATATAAAACTATTATTGAACTATGATGCAATGCAACTCCACTTATCTACCCGTTAATCTATATATTAAAACACAAGGAGCCTATATCCCATATCATATATTTTACCCTTTAAGGTAACTCCAGAGGCCTTAACATATGAACTAAGACTCATCCCCAATCCATGTTCCCCTTTGGTTAGTCCTCTTGTTCAACTTCGATCAGCAATTTAGAACAATTCTATTAGCCCACCTGAAATCTAGTCCTTACGAATTGAACTCAACTACACAAAAGATACATCCCACAGTTTTCGATACCATAACTATTCGTCTAAGACAACTACGTGACAAGAATGCTTTCCAGACAAAGTTTTAAAAAAATAATACTAAACCAAGTCTGACATGCTCTCCATCAATGGATAAAACTCGTCAAGACGATTCTATAGGTACTGATGAATCTTAATTCAAAACTACGAATCAAAAATTAGTTCTATCAAAATTTCACAAAAATTTAAAAATTTAGAGAGCGATAAACTGTAAAGAGAAAAAGAAGGCAGACAGAGGAAGATGGGTCTGGGACAATGAGTGACTGCCCTATTTATAGTTTTGCAAGCCGACTTAACATAGTCGGTCACCACGTATGGTGCAATAAGAAATTAAAAAAATTAACCTTTTTTTTGGAAGGGATAAAAAACTAACAAGTAATTATGCCATGTGTAACACCCCGATTCATCCACATCAACATGTAGCTTGATGACCTGCCACGGTAAATGATCAAAGCTGATCCAAAACTTAGTCTCTAATTGTTCTAATTAACCAATCACAGGTTGCCACCTCGAGGTACGTCGTGAACACCCAACTTCGAATAATTATAGAAAGCGGAATTTTAAAAAATATAACAAATTTTTTTATGAATTCGTGGTAAAGTGTATAATCCATTTTCGGTCATTAAAATTAATTTCGACTAACTTAAAAATTCAGGGTGTTACAGGTACTCAGAGTAAACCCATTCACCAATTTCACCAGCTACTGCCTCAACCTTTCACACTTCTATGTTGTTACCTGTGTAGGAGGGGTAGAAGACCCAAGAACTGTTGAGCATGGTATTATAGTCGTTGCCTTCAAATATTTATTACATGATTTACATCCTCTTCTGTCTATTATATTTGATAGATTTCTAAAAAAAAAATATTTACGAAAATATATTATAAACCTAGCAAAGAGCGATTTTCCTCTCTTCTTCTTTTCGCTTCTATAATTACGTGATTCTATTTGAATTACTACTTTTAATAGCTAGAACCCTATCATATAAATGATTGAGATGAGACTACAAAACGACTTAAGAATTTAGCAATTATCATCACTACATAAGAGAGCATATAGATCGATGAGAGCCAACCAAATGAACCTTGTAACAACTAATACCAAATTGCAATCGATTGATGGAAGAGCATGGAAGAGGACTTAAGATTTGAATAAGGATTTGAGATACAACAATATTACATGCACTAGATACTAGATGTTTTCAATAACTTAAATCATGACCCTTTTTTTCAAAATTCTTTAACGATAACAACGAAACATTTGTAGTTCTTAGAAAGAGTTTTTTCTAGGGTTCATCGTTCATTCTTTTAAGTTCTATGATTTTTTTTCTATTTTAGGATTGCTATATAAGAATAAGAAAAATTATATTTTTATTGAAGCAACAAAGGATAAAATAGACTTTTAAATATTTTTATGTGGCAAGGAGAGATGATATGACAAATTAAAGCCACAAAATTAGACATTCCGTAAGCCCCATAACATTACTCTTCTAATTATATATCTTCTGCCAATTATTTCCACTTAAAATAAACATTAATCGAAATCTAACGCATGATATTTTCATTTTATCAATCGCTTTGAGGTCACCCCAAGACCGTAACAGATGAAATAAGCTAGGGCTTCAAGAAAAAAATATAGTGGTGAAATTATTGAACTTGTAAATAGAAAATTAGAGGAGAAATTATTGAACTTGAAACAAAAATGGGTTTACCTTCTTTCATCTATTGGGCTTCCCAGCGAGAAACAAATCGAGACCAGATCGACGCGTTGCACCGTTCAGGCCTTCCGAGCTTCGACGCGTGGACAAGACTATCAAACTGACGACAATACCACTACATTTCCAGATAACATCGAAACTGCCATTAGAGGTACCAAACCATTACACCCTCCCCTTAGAGAATCTGCAGCCGGGGAGGGAGGAATTCTTATTTTGGGAATTCCTGGTGAGACCCAGGCCTTAATAGAATTTCTGGGCAGTTGGGGGCGTGCAGCGGGGGAGAAAGCAAGCGAAGACTACCAGTTGACAATGAGGAATTACTTAAGGAATTCCTGAAATCGATTGGCTTGGAGGATTTCCTCCCTGGAGAACCCCACACACGTGGGTGAAACCAGGTGGAGTAATTTTTTTTTTACATACGACAAGTGTAACACACGTGCCAAATAGGAAGTCCTCAACAGTTGTGGATGCTCGGGGGACTTATAACGATACGAACTTTACGGACTTGACAAGTCAAAACCCAAAAACAGACCCAGTTCACTGTACTCACCGAGCTTCCTCCATCCATCCATGGCGTCGCAAATGGCGATCCTCGCATCTAGGACCCGATCCCTCGCCAAAGCCCTAAACCCGGTCAAGACCATCACCACCTTCTCGTTTCTCTCCCAGGAGCCTCAGCTCGCCGCCGCCGACTCCGAGTCAGCTCATCCCGCCTCGGTCTCGCTCCCTCCGAACCCTAACTCGACTCGGTACCCGGAGAACTGGCGCAGTCCGCCGCTCCACGACGGCGCTTCGGCGACTCAGTCTCTACTCCCGCTAGGTTTCCTCCTGCAGTCTCCAAGCTACCAAATCCAGTCCCTGGCGCAAGAGCTCGACCTCCCCAGCCTGCTCAACAAGTTTGCCGACTGGATGACGTCTCAGCAATGGGACGACATGAAGCAGCTGTTCGAGTTCTGGATCAGGTCGCTGGACCGGAACGGCAAGCCTAACAAGGCTGACGTCAGCGCCTACAACCATTACCTGAGAGCGAATCTGATGAAGGGAGCATCTCCGGCGGGCATGCTGGAGCTGGTGGTGCAGATGGAAGAACAGCACCGCGTAACGCCCAACACGGCGTCGTTTACCTCGTCCTCAAGAGTATGCACAAGGAGGCCGCAGCCGCCGAACAATTGCTCCAGCGGTGAGTTAAAAAAATGATGTAGAGTAATGTGTTTGTATGTGTATTGGTTTATGTATCCATGAATCCAATTTGGGGTGTTTAATGTATCAGGATGTTGCAGGCAGGGAATGAAGCTCAGCCGGACGATGAGTCCTATAACATAGTTGTGAACTTGCTGTTGAATGAGCGGAAAGTCGATAGTGCAATGAAGTATATAGATTTAGCATTGAAGTCTGGTTTTATGGTTTCATTGGACGTGTTCCGGAATTGTGTGTTTGTGTGTGTTGAAACGGGAAAGCTTGACAGTTTGGTTTTGGTAATTGAAAAGTGCAAGGTACATTTCTCATACCTGAGCTAGTTTTGGAGTTAAATAAAAGTGTTTTGCTTTAAAATGATCACTTATGTTAGTTTTGTTGTGTGATGTATTAGTCGATGGATCAGAACAAAGCTCTTTGCCCGTCCTGGAATGTTTGCAACTCTATTGCAGAAGCAGCTTTGCAGGCGGATAATAGCAAGTTAGCATTTCACGCGCTGGAATATATGGCCAGATGGATTGCTAGGGGTGAGCAAGCAAGACCGGCTGTTCATCTGTCTGTAGACGAAGGGTTGCTTGTGTCGGCATTTGGAACCGCCGGTAGAACATATAATAGTACGTTAGTGGATGCATCATGGGCAATCTTAAGACACTCCCTGCGCAAAAGAAAGGTTCCTAATCCAGAATCTTTCCTTGCAAAGATATCTGCTCTTTCATCGATGGGGGAGCTGCGGAGAGCTTTTAGTACTCTTAATGAATTTGAGACTGCCTATGCGAATTGTGATAAAGAAGTAGCAGAGGATATGTTTTCTCCCTTTACTTCTTTATATCCATTGGTTTTGGCATGCTCCAAGAATGGTTTTGAAACTTTGGACACGGTAAGTTATTCTTTTACTGCCACTGCCCAGTATCTTGAATTATGTAGAGTAATGAGGATAGAACATTCATAGCTCTAATACAATGTATGCACATGTAACTTGTGTAAGCATTCTTTATAGATCTGTTTCTTCCGAAGAGTTTTTTTATTTTTTATTTTTTATAAATTTATTCTTACTCTTTCTGCTGGGCTCTCTGAGCCACCAGAATCCAATCCTCTGTCACTTTTTGTTGGAGAATCAATAAAGATTTTAAGCTTTCTAAATCAACACAATTATGCACAGTTGTGAAGCTATTCTGCATCTTAAAGTTTTCCACACGAACTGTCATTTTTTCTTTTTCATTGTGTATATATCAGTGACGAGTGCAGAGAATGTTTAATGCAAAAGATAGGAGGGAGGAGTTATATACACTGGTCAAAACAGAGAAAGGGGCAGGGAACAGCCTTGCAGTTTTCATAACCATTGCTCTGTTGTTGGTTTTATATTTGTTCTGATTGAGCAATACATTATGAACCTTCGTACATGACAGACAATAATTCATCCCATAAATATTGTCTAATGGCAAAATATATGTGATGTCACAGAGGACCTTAATAATACTGTTATACACTGAATGCTTATTAATAATTTCATTCATATTTCTAACCTGAAATATATTACTATCTTTCAGGTATATTTTCAATTAGAGAGTTTGAGCCGTGCAGACCCTCCTTACAAGTCTGTTGCTGCTTTAAATTGTGTTATATTAGGCTGTGCAAATATCTGGGACCTTGACCGTGCTTACCAAACCTTTGAGGCAATTAGTACCACCTTTGAATTGACCCCAGATATTCATTCTTACAATGCTCTTCTCTCTGCATTTGGAAAGCTCAAGAAGGTAATATTGCAGTGTTTCTCACCGAGCCATTGCTAAGTCACTATGCCTTCCTCATTCTTCTATCTGTGTGAATGCTTTTGAATTGCTTGTTCTCCCATTCCTCCCCAATGCGTAGTCTCATGAGAGGGAATTTTAGTTATTTGTTCGTGAAGAAATACTTACTTCGAGTAGTGGCATATGCTTTGGAAAATGTATATCATAAGTTATATTCAGACCCATATGCTACTTCAGGGACTGAAGTAGGACATTTGCATATGCAGCATGCATATTATACAACTGGCACCTTGCTAATTTAGTTATATGATGCATGACAGACTACAGAAGCCGCAAGAGTATTTGAACATTTGGTCAGTTTGGGTGTCAAACCCAATGCAATGTCATATTTGTTACTTGTAGATGCGCATCTCGTAAACAGATATCCAAAAGCTGCCCTCTCCGTGATTGACGAAATGGTAGTTTTATATTTTTGTGGTTGATTGGCTAATATTCTTACCTGGTGTATGTTTTGTTGCCTCTGCTAAGAAGCTTATATTTGTCTGACAATCTCTGAACAGGTGAGTTCCGGTTTTGAACCTTCAAAGGAGACACTGAAAAAGTTGGGGAGGCGATGTATTCGTGAGATGGACAATGAGAGTAATGTTCGTGTGGGAGATTTTGCAAGAAGGTTGAACATTCAGATGGATCCAGAGAATCGCAGGAACAGATTGTTTGAACTTAACTATAGCACTGGATATGCCTAATATAGTAATAGGTCATATGAACAAGTGACTTGGTCCCCTTAATTAAGTCTGCTTTTTCAACCACGTTGATAATCAATTGCTTGTTCTTGTAGGTCTGCTTCACTGAATTTTGAAGAATCTGACAGAAAGAAAATGAGACTCAGCTCCTCTCAAAATGTGACTTCTATTGTACTTGTATATTAATATACTATGTGTGCTCAATTTTGAGTCTGGGCAGGAGGAATGGTAGGGTAATTCAGTAATTGATCTTATTTTTATTTAATCTTTCTGTCTGATGTATTTTTCGTTTGCTTATTTGATAAAAACTGAAAGAGCAATAGATTCTTAGACAAAAAGAGAGTATTTTAGAGTTGCTAATAATCATGAGATGATGTTGTCTCATAATTTTTTTGTTTCTTACAGTATTGAACAATACTATTGTTACTTGATGTTTTAGGCTTAGGTTGTCTCCTTGTAACTTTATGCTTTGTCAATTGAAAAGAATGTTTACGGGGCAACTATTTACTCACTTTTTTTCTTTCTGTTTCAGTATGTTTTGGTAATGATATGAGCATCGACCAAAGAAACTCTGAAATACTGAAAAAAGTGCAGTACTACAAGGACCAACTGACATACAGATATTATTTGTTTTCTTTCTCGAGACAATTTCTGAGATTTGAGTTTTGGTTGAGGGACTGAATCGTGTGAAGGAAATGGATAACTAGTTGCTGGAAGCAATGACTTAGAATAGTGAAATACAGCAATTTGGGACTCAGATTCTAATTGAAGCAAGGCTATGATGCTAAGATAGACGAGGTTATGCAGAAGATCTATCACACTAAAAATTTGTTAGAAGAAACAATGATCTCTTCGTACAACAATAGTGATCAAGGGCTTCAAGGCTCTTTGAAGATCTCATGCATTCTGGTAAGAATACAAATTCCGACGAGCATCTCAATTTTGTAATCTACAGATGGAGCTTGTGACTATAGATGCTATTTCTTATTTCCTTTCATTATTTCTAGGAGGATTCAATTCCCCCCTAAGATTCCATCATGATCTCACTTGATCCACCGAAGTTTAATTCAGCAGCATCAACTCTGTGCTTGTAGCTCCCTTGCAGGAAGTACAGCTCCTATGATGTGGAAATTGCAGCAGCCTTCTGAACATGTTACATAGGATATAGTGAATGTGAGTTCAGTCCAAAATGACTACTTTAAACTCAAAAGGAAGAGTAAAAGATGATGAACCCTCTACCTTCTTTTGCTCTTCCAAGTTTGCTTTGATCAGGGAGTAGATGGCAACACCGGCAATTGCTATTGCGGTACCAATCCCAGTTTGAGTAGAGATTCTGTTGCCTGCCACATTTGGAAATCATATGCGGAGAGTTAACCACTGATCATGATAAGAGTCCAACTACAAAAGATGAAAGCGCTTACCGAACACAACAATTGAGAACCCGATCACAAAAACACGTTTCAACACATTTCCAACTGCATGCGTTAGTGGTGCCACCCTTTCCAAAGTGTTAGTAGCCAGCTGCAGTTGTAAACCCAGAAGTAGTTAACAATGCAAAGTAGACAGTCAACTGCTTAGAGGCAGAATGCCTTAGTACCATGCATGTTTACAGTTATATCCAGTAAGTTACCGATTGCTTACCTGATTGTACAGATGATAGAACATTCCGATCCAGAACAAATCAGACAAGAATTTGTAGAGGCCTACTTTGGCTATAGCATCCGCGAAACCATATTGCATAAGTTTGGGTCCCTCAATCTGACATTAAAAGAAAGAATTCAACTGTTATCTTTGGTAAATGATAGTCTGCCTTACAAGCCAATTTCTGTGAAAAAACAATACAACTTACTATTAGTGCTGGCGGGATGCAAACCAAGAGAGCGATTATAGAAATGTAGGCATATACATTTGTGCTGTCCATTCCTGTCTGTGAAGATGGTATGATTAATGAAACAAATAATGAAGAGAACTAGAAAACATAACTGCTCAGTTGGGTTTTGTTGGTGCCTGCTTACCATTGCTTTTTTGGAATAGATACTTCTGTAAGTGAATGCAATATTTGAAACCATTGCACTACCAAATCCGAGCCAGTTGAAAGAGAGTTCGGTCAGTGATGCCATCGACACACCTGAAATACAATTTAACTTCAGTTGACTGATATCATGTAATTGCGAGAGTCTAATTTGGGCAAATATAGATGAGTGAAAGAGATTAGTTACCTATAACAACAGGGGCTAAGGAGAGCCACAGGGACAAGGGAATATGCTGGCCCAGAACAAACTGGGAAGCAGAAGCATTGAAGAATGGCTCCAAGGCTGTAAGTGGTCAGGAAAGGGAAGGTAATGACTTAAAGTCAGAAACTACACACAAAGCATACCATTTTAAATCAGGTAAACTTGGCAGCCGTATCTCTTCTTTATTTATAACACAAATACATTATGTCAGAAGAATATCAGGATTACTGTACTTGCTATTCACACTCCAATTTACCATACTCAAATACAACTACTGCAAATTCAATTTATAAACTGAACAATGACAATGCAGGTACTTAGATAACAGACAGACATCACATATCAATAATTCAAATATCACCAGATTAACTATCTTACCTTTGATGGTATGCGTAAAAGACACAGCAACAGCAGCAAAGGAAACATTGGACATGACATGTCCGAGGGCGTGGCAGAATGCAACTGGGGTCAGCAGTGCCAATTGCTCCTTGTCAATCGGCTGGAAAATTAGGCAAAATTTTACACAGTCTAGTTAGTAAAAGGCTAATAGCCATATTGTCAATTGAAAACAGAACATAACAATCATTTCAGCAACACTAATACTTACAGCTCGCTTTGGTAAACCAACAGCCCAAGAAACAAGACAATACACCACTCCAACAAGCAGATGTATAACAGAAACAAAACTGCAAAGCAGGCCAGATAAAATCCAGTCAATCAGTTATGCGTGTTTAACAGTAAATCAATGCAAAAACCAAGATATAAAACTGTGAGACTGATACAAATCACATACTATGGATATGGGAAGTAGTTGTAGACCTTCTTGTTAAGTATATTGAAGATGACATTCAAGAAGTACCTGAATTAATTAAAAAGAAAAACAAACACAAGAACGTTATAAACATCATTCTGCATTGACTTCATCAAATTAAACAATCATCATACACAAAAAATGAAAACATAACTGACAGCTTACCACATGAAAAAGAAGAAGCCAGTGATCAACCACGGAAATTTATCCAAGAAGCCTTTTGACCTGCACTTCAAAAATCACACAACCTCGAATATTAAATTCAGACTTAATAACAAAAGCAACAGAAACCAAAGAAAAGTTTAGAAATTCCAACTCTTTTTTAGTAATCTCAATCTCAGCACCATCGGAAGCAGAAGCGTTGACCACCGGAAGTTCAACGGTACCCCGGCGTCTCAGGCGTTGACTCCAGCCGAAAAATCCCGTTGACAAAGCCGGAACTCTTAACTTCTCCGGCATCGGCGTAAAGGCCAAGCTGCTCGAGTTAGAAACAGACCGAGACTTGAGGGCAACATTGGAAGGCGAAAATTTATGGGGCGATGATGATAAGTAAAGCGAGGATATTTGGTTAGTTCGGATTGGAGAGTGAACTGGGTTGATCACAGAAGCCATTTTCAGACCACTAAAGAACAAATTATCGACAATTTGAACAGGGTTGAGTAGCTAAGCAAAAACAGAGTGATATTAAAGCATATATGAACGGTGAAAACGAGGAGGTGGATTCGTTAATATTAAAAAAGATGAACGGAGAAAACAGAGAGGGAGCAAAAAAGGAAAGCAATTGTTTGTTTATGGAAACAGAATCATCACAGAATCCACAAGAACATTTTGGCTTGGTTTTGAGAAACTAGCCAGAAGAAGAAGAGTTTATGGGGGTTATGGGATCATAAAGAAGTTTGTAGTAGAGGTGAACAATAATAAAGAGAAAAACACTATTATAGAGTAAGAAGAAGAAGAAGAATGAGGAGAAGGTGAGAGTGACTGGTGGAGAGTGATTGGTGCATCGGCATGGTTGCTGTTTCAATTTTGTCTTGTAATGCTCTTTGTTTGTTCATGCTTGTCATTGTTGCTGTAACGGGTTTATGTTCTAAGATGCCCTTAAAGTGAGTTGAGTATGTTTCATCAAAGAAGAGATCAACCAAAAACCAAAGGCAGTAGTCCATTCATGACCATGACTTGTGTTGCTATTGGAGTATATCAAATTCTTTATCGAGAAAGAAAGTGTTGTCAAACACTCAAACATGACGCTAGGACACAACGAACCAACAAACTTGGTAATCAACTTTCCTCGAAAAAAACCTTGGCAAATTAGATGCTTAAGGAGAAAAAGAAGCAAAAAAAAAAAACCTGCACCGTCCAGATCAGTCCTAATTTTTTTCATTCTTATGATTTGATTCAGGTTGAGCTATTAATTGTTATCTAAAAGGAAATAAGTCAACAAAAAGAAACAGTACTTCTGTAAGGAAGATAAAGGCAGAGTCAAACCATGCAGTGGAGGGAGGGAGGAAGCGAACTGATGATCGTTGACGCACCGGTACAGATAACAAACAGCCGCCAAAATTAACGTCGTATTACTTCAATTTACTTGGTAGTCAGTAATATTTGGTCCATGTATCATGCAACTATGAACCTTAGTTTTTTTTTTTTCAAATGCTGGAATTCCATGTAACTCAATAAACAGTATCTTAATGGCATACTCTCAACAGAAAAGAGCTAAAAACATAGAGAACTAAAATAAAAAATAAACCTATCGTACATTCATCTTCTAAGATTATGCCCATAAAAAAAATTACTAAAGGACTCCGAAGAAAACAAATAAAAAGACAACATAATTTATGTGAGTTTGCGACATCTCCAATTAGGCATGGAAAGTAAAAGCTTTGGTCCAATCCCATTAGACCCCTCATGGCACCGAGGCTGCCAATTGCATTAGTTACTTTCGAGTTTAGGTCATCCAGCTTTCGACAAGTTACAATATTAATAAATGTGTAATGAGATGATTCCACAAAATTAACTGTATTAGATATCCCTCAATATATCCCTCATCACATCACTACACTCATCTGTAATGAGTTAACTGTACTAGATTTTGTGGTGTAGTAGATTTTATTGTAGTGAGATGAGTGTAGTAGATTATATATTCCTCATTACTATTACAGTTAACTCATTACCACACATGAGTGTAGTAGATTTTCATTACTTTGTAAATTATATATCCCTCAATAAAATTAAACTTGGGGCGGAATAGAAGTAGAATGAAAAAAGAAGAGGAGATTGGCGCATGGTGTCCAACGTATGCAATAATAGAATCATTTCCAAATGGTTGTCAATTGATTTGTCAATGTCACTCGTCACTCATCATATCATATCATATCTCTATTATTGGCACAGGCAAGGTCATTGCTCTAGGTCATTGATCTATTCATATTCCGTTTTCCAATACTATGTACGTATGGATGATATTGATTTTTCAAGAACATGTCGTGTTCGGTCTTTTGACGTTATTGTCATCATTAACATGAAGAAGAAATGGCAACCAGCTAGCTAGTTGGTTCTAATGGTTCTATACCGAGGATGGGGTCGTCACATCGACCTTCAGCCAGTCCAGTAGCTAAGGTTTCCATTGAAAGTTAAATCAAAGAAACAAAGGCTTCGATTCGGATCATGTTTAGAACTTAGAAGTACTTGATGCTTTCATTTCTACAGTTTATGAGCTAGTCTTCACCGAGGCCCTGATGGTAAAATTAAAAAATTCAGTTAGAACTAAGAAAAAAAAATCAAATTTCTACCTTGCTTCAAAGGTTGACGGGAAATCGCCCAGAACATGTCCTCCAGCCTTCTGATTAGCTAGCTCGGCTCTAGATTTTGGCCCAATTTCTCAATAGTCATGGGCCTTATGGGGTATGCGTTTATACGAAAGCAACTAGAAAACCCTTAAGCCCAATTAAATGCATTAATTATGATGAGGCACACCCATAGAGTGGATCTAGATCATAAATTCAAGGGGGCTAAATTTACTTTCCTTTTTTTCTTCATTCAAAGTTGATAATGCTTCCTCAATATACACAAGATTTTTTGTTTGGAGAAGCTTTTTTGAGAGTAATGAAATGAATCTTTAAGTGTACATATATACTATATTTAGCATATAATTATCAAGAATAAGCAAGATTATAACTTGAAGATCATCACCGGAGCTACACATCCATGGCGGGAGCCGGCCAAAATCATCACTGGAAGCCATCCTTCATCTATCGGCAAAATGCTTCATATATAGTTGTTTGTGTAGGAACAAGAGGAAAGCCTCTCACATTGAAAGAAATGTAAAGGAGAAACATTCATTACTTATAAAATGAGGCCTCTCTCCCACTTAGAATCCATCCCATATTTTACCCAATATTTGGACCCGAATTTGAGTCATCCTTCATCTAGCGGCAAAATGCTTCATAGATAAATGTTAGTGAAGGAACAAGAGGAAAGCCTTCCACATTGAAAGAAATGTAAAGGAGAGACATCATTCACTTATAAAAGGAGGCCTCTCTTCCACTTAGATTTCATCCCATCTTTTACCCAATAATTTGGGCCCTAGACTCATACACTACAAGAAAAAAGCTCTTAGATGACAGAACCTTTACAGTTCTGTCGTCTAAGTGTAACTCAGACGACAGTAAAAACGTGCGTCGTCTAAGACACACTTAGACGACGAAAACACTTTGTCTATCGTCCAAATGGTAAAATAGACGACGGACCGACACGCCGTCGTCTGTGTGGCCACTTGGACAACAGCGTGTCGGATCGTCGTCTCTGTGGCCACTTGGACGACGGAAACTATCTCAGTCCGTCGGCTAAGTGACCACTTAGACAACACACTGACGTTTCATCGTCTAAGTGAAACATTATATAATGTCTATGCCGAACTCTCATCCTCTCCGCTCGCTCGTCTCAACTTCATCCTCATATCGATCATTCTCTCTCTTGATCAGACTCTCCTCACACGTACAACTAGCTAGCTAGCACTATATATATATATATCTCCGGCTCCGACCATCGATTCCCCATATATCGGAAAGCTAGGTACGTACATACATAGTTAATTTCTGACAATCTTAACGTTTATATATATAATTAATTGTACGTTTGATTGATTGCATTGTTAGTATGTCTAATATTTATAAATAAGTTATTTAATTGATTATATATATATTAGTAATTAATATAGACCAGTAGTACGTATATATGCATGGATGTTTAAAAATTTGGTTAATATTTAGTTAAAACGTACATGCATGTTAGACATATTAAAGTAACTGATGTATAGTATATTCACCAATAAATAATAAAATTAATTAATAAATATTTTAATTAATTATACGTTAATAATTAAGGTAGTTGAAAATTTGCAAATATAATAGTTTAATAATTACTTGAAAATCTGTATGTATATATATAATAGTTGACTAATATGATAATTAATTATTAAATTTCGTAGAAGTATGGACACGAGTTGGATGAAGTTGCAGAATAGAAGTGATATTTGGTATATGGATGGAATTAGAGAATTTGTGAATTTTGCGATAGAACATGGTCAGGGAAAGAAGCGTTTCAGGTGTCCGTGCAAAAAATGTCTTAACTATCAGTATGTGGAGGTTAATGTTATGATGCATCACCTGTACGAAAAATGGTATGATGTGGAGTTACACTACGTGTAGCAAGCATGGTGAAGCAGTAGACTTCAGCTCACCAGACTTCAGCTCATGGTACAGTTATCATGGTGCCTCATCCAGCGGCAGTGGTGCCGGCTCCCTTGCTTGGAACCCAACTGCAGATTTGGTCCATGATGCATTTTCGGGATTTAGTCATGGTGGACATCAATACCAAGAGGGAGGTTACAATACCACTCATGGGCATGATGACACATTCCCCGCCGTTAGCTTGGCCACTGACACTAGTGACATGGATAAGTACAATAAGATGCTACTTGAAACGCAGACCCCAGTGTACTCTGGATGTCGAGAGAATGTGTTGCAATATGTGATTGAGCAAATGAAGATAAAAGTGAAGCACAAAATGTGAGTAAGTGCTTTTGATGAAATTCAGGAGCAAATATGTAAGTTGCTTCCTGATGATCACAATCTTCCTAAATCCCATTATAAGGTTAGAAGTATCTTGAGTATCATCGACCTAAAGTACATGATAATTGATGTTTGTCCAAATGATTATGTGCTATTTTACAAACAGTATAAAGATTTGGACTATTGTCCCATATGTGGGTAGTGCAGATATGAACTGAATAGGAAGAGTTCGAAAAAGAAAATTCCTGTGAAGGTTCTTCGATATTTTCCATTGATTCCCAGATTGCAGCATCTATACATATCTCTATACACAACAAAGGCGACGCGATGATATGCAGAAAAGCGAATAGATGATGATGTGCTGAGACACGTCGCAGATGGGGAGGCTTTCAAACATTTCGAAAATGAATTTGGACACTTTGCTACAGAGGTTAGAAATGTTAGACTTGGACTATCTACATACGGATTCAATCCTCGGGGTAGTAATAGCTTTGCCGTCAGCACTTGGCCAGTTATTCTGATGCCGTATAACCTGCCTCCGTGGATGTGCATGAATAAAGAATTTAATTTCCTTACTCTGTTAATTCTATGTCCTAAATCTCTGGGGAAGTGCTTAAATGTCTACCTCAGACCTTTGATCGACGAGCTAAAACTTTTGTAGAAAAATGGAGTCTCAAATTATGACAAATTCACTGACACGTTGTTCATGATGAGGGCTGCCATAATGTGGACGATCAACGATTTTCAGCGTATGAGATGTTGGCAGCCTACAAGACGAAAGGATACAATGAATGTCCTATATGTTTGGATGACGTGAACTCTAGTTGGAACACTGGGAAGATGTGTTACTTGGGTCACCATAGATGGCTTCCTCACAACCACCCGTGGTGACAGGATGAAGCTCATTTCGACGGGATGGTAGAGAATAATCATAAACCGCGTAGTTGGTCGGGCGAAGAGATTTTAGAGAGGTTGAGCTATTTCAACTTTAGTGTGTTGACCAATGATAAGAATGTACAGAAATGCAATCCAATACCTCCACATGATCTCAGCTATTGGAATCACAAGAGTATATTCTTTAAACTCCCTTACTGGTCGAAGTTGAAGCTGAGGAACAATTTTGACGCGATGCACAGAGAAAAGAATGTGTGCAACATAGTGGTGGGAATAATTCTCGATATTAAGTTCAAGACTAAAGATACTCCCAAAACGTGCAAAGATCTGGAATCTATGAATCTACGTCGTCCCTTGTGGTTGAGGATGACTAGGAGAGGAGTGCACAACAAAATGTCAGCTGCACCTTACATAGTGAAGCTGACACTTAGAGGTTCTGTATTTTATTGGTTTAAGAGCGTTAGTTATCCGGCTACGTATGCAGCTACTATAATTGGAGCAGTGGACGAGGTGCAACACAAGTTTGTTGGTCTAAAGACACATGATTATCACGTTATGCTGCAACGTCTGATTCCAGTGGTAATTCGGCCATATTTGTCTCGTGACGTCGTAGAATCAATAGTGGCATTGCGCACATGGTGACAGAGGTTATGCGCCAGAGAACTAAAAAAGTCAGATGTGGTGGAATTGCAACAACAAATTGTGCACATCATCTGCAAACTAAAGAAATTTTTTCCCCCCGCTTTCTCTGACATCATGATTCACCTAATGATTCACCTGCCCGAACATATGCTCATTTCTGGTCCGGTCTAGTACACTTGGATGTATCCTCAAGAAATGTACGTATAACTAATTAATTATACAAGTTTTTCGATCCATTTTTTTTCCACTGGAGATTACTAGCTATATTTACTTATTCTACAATTAATTAATTGAACGTTTGATTTTGTAGACAGCTTGAAAAGTATAAAGGATTCGTGAAAAATAGCTCGGCCCCGGATGGCTCAATAGTAGAGACTTACCAAATGCATGAGTGTGTTACTTACTGCAACAGGTACCTCAAGGATCCACCACCTCCCACAGCCTCCGATTCCAGTGCCTGGATCAATCTTTCCATCGTCACAATTGTCGTACGACCGTTTAGAGGAGTAGTAAATGAATCGTTAATACTAGAAGAACTTATTGAGGCACATTGGGTAGTGTTGTGAGACTGTGACGAAGTTGAGCCATACATGATGGGGTACAGGGAGAGGTTTCAGGTGTTAAATCCGGACAAGAGTTCAGCGTGGTTTGAGAAAAAGGTTAAGAAGAAGTTCCTCGATTATTTCTTCTAATAGTACGTATGTTTACTTATTTAGTTTATATACATGTTTGTAGAAAGTAAACCCTTTAATTATATATATATATTTCCCATTTTCCTAGGTGATTGATCTATAAAAATTCGAAAACCATAGGGGGTGGTGGTCCTGACCAAAGTACTTGCTAGCAGAGAAGCCAATTAAACACTATATTTCCCATGGATGTTTTATGAACGGTATAAAATTTCATTCATTGGGCCGAGATGAAGGAAGAAGAACACAAAACAGTGAGGTAGCGGCTGGGAAAGACAATAATCTATATTACGGGGTTATTGTATATGTCGTTCAGCTATGTTACGGGAATGATGTCAACGTTTTCCTATTCAAGTGCAAATGGTTCAAGTGTACAAAAGAAGACATGAGACTTTTATCAGTCGATACAAACTCAAACTGGTATGAGGATGAGTCTTTCGCTCTCGCCACCTTAGTTAGGCAGATGTTCTATTTTGATGATCCGAAAGCTGGTGAAGGGTGAAAAATAGTGAACCATATTTCTCATCGAGGAATATGGAATACCACGACAACTGAAGGGACGCTGGCGACTGAAGATGCTGAACCGGAAAGAGACATTCCTGCATATCAAGAGTCTAATATTTCTATCATCCACTCCGACATAATGGACCTGGTTCAAGCTGGTGAACGCTTACCCATGCCTGATGGCTGTACGGATCTAACTGAAGATAATATTATTGATGCAATTAATGAGGTAGATGAAGAAGAGATGCATGATGAGGACGAGGACGAGGACTCAGGATATTCGTCGGACGATGTTGAGTATGATGAAGAGGAGGAGCAATCGGATAACAATGGCGAGGATGATGACGATTATGATGAAGAGGACAATATAATGACGAGGAATATTAATTAGAAATTAAATATTGTAATTAAACTTTTGACGTAATGATGCATAATTAATTATATATATTATGAGGAGAAGTACGTACAAGTAAACCCTATAATTATGTACTTAATTAATTTATTAATTAATTAATTTTAACTTTTTTGTATAATTGACTTCAAATTATTTAAAGAGCGAGGTCGCTTCGATAGACGGAAATATAAATTAAAATTAATTAATTAATCCGGAGGATTGGATCAAGAATCACATTTTTCCTAAACCCTAAAATTTAGATGACGGAACGACTTTTTGTAGTCCATACCAAGGTAATTAAACACAATAGTAAATAATTATATAACCCTAAATTAATCCTAAAATTTTACTTAGATGACGCAAAAGCATAACAACGTCGTCTAAATATACCCTAAACCCTGAAATTTTAATTTAGACGACGCAAACATGTATTTACGTCGTCCAAGTATTCACTTAAACGACGCAAATACACGTTTACGTCGTCTAAGTTAAAATTTCGTAACTTCACATCTAAGACAACGACTATGTAGACCATGTCCCAATGCATATTCTTTTTATCGAGACCATAGAGTAAACAATTCTTGGAGTATGAGTGTCGATGGTTCTAAAATAGGACTTACGAATTTTCGTGTATCCATGTTTCCGGTTTGTAAAATTTTTCGTTTTGCGGTTGACTGTGCCGATGAAACCCTTAACGAACTTACTATTTAGTGAAAATTATTCTACTTATATATTGTCTTATGACGAATGTATCCAACGGTTGTTTTGTCCAAATTCAATTTCATTAATATCGATGTGCAATGAGCCAATACTTAATAACACTTAAGTTATACTGATTAGTAGATACTTAACAAGTTTAAAGACGTAAGATTATTCGGTTTCTTAATTTCTATTTTTTATATATACGATTATTTAATTAATATTTTACGACTATTTCATTCGAATGACACAGATTGAAAACTTCCTTACGAATTATTTTTAAAAATAATTTTTACGAAAATTTCACCTGGACGACGGAGATAGACCAGATTCGTCGTCTAGGCTCAAAATTTTGGCTGTACAAATTCCACCGCCATTTTTTTGGGAACGGTTCAAATTTCACCCAGACGACGGAGACACCCATTTTCGTCGTCTAAGTGAAATTTGAACCGTTCCCCAAAATTAAGGCGTTTAACTCCCACCCGCCCAATTTATTGGGTGCCGTTTCTAAAATTTATGTTGGTTCACCTAAACGATAGAAATGGGTGTTTCCGTGGTCTAGGTGCACTTAGCTGACGAAAAAATACCTCCGTCGTCTAAGTGAAAGTCTATATAAAGACACCATCCGATACTTTTTCCTCATCTCATTCTCAATCCTCCTCTCCTCTCTCTCACTCTCTCTCAAAATCCAGCGACTCCGGCGACTCCCCTCTCCGATAAGTTTTTAAATTTTTAACGTATGTATGTTTTTAATTTGTGTTTAATAATAAATTAGTAAATTGGTAAATTAATAAAAATAGTTAATTAGTAAATTATTGGTAATTAATAATTATGGTAATTTATGATAATTATGGTAATTTAGTAAATACAAAAATAATAAATTTGTAAATTAATTTAATTATGGTGAATTAGTAAAAATAATAAAATTGTGAATTATTGTAATTATGGTAAATTTTTTTAAATTAGTAAAATTAATAAACTGGTAATTATGGTAATTATTGTAATTATTATAAATTGATAAATTATGGTAAATTATTAATTATGATAAATTAATAAATTAGTAATACATAAAAATAATAAATTAGTAATTATGTAATTATTGTAATAATGGTAATGATGGTAAATTATTAATGATGGTAATTATTATATGGTTCTTAGCAAGAATTATATATGGTAAATTATGGTACTTAGTATTAATACACTACAAGAAAAAGTGACTTAGACGACGGAGAATTTCCGTCGTCTAAGTGCCTATCTCCGTCGTCTAAGTACTTGGACGACGGAAAATCCGTCGTCCAAGGTACGTGCTCCAAGTGCTGTCGTCTAAGTACTTAGACGACGGAGAATTTAATCTCCGTCGTCCAAGTTCACTTGGACCGCGGAGAACGTCCGTGGCCCATGTGGGGACTTAGACGACGGAGACATTAATCTCCGTCGTCTAAGTCACCACCTGGGCCACGGAGATTGTTAGCTTCTCCGTGGCCCAGGTGGTGACTTAGACGACGGAGACATTAATCTCCGTCGTCTAAGTCACCACCTGGGCCACGGAGATTGTTAGCTTCTCCGTGGCCCATGTAGGGACTTAGACGACGGAGACATTAATCTCCGTCGTCTAAGTGAAAAATTAATTTAAAAAAAAAATTAAATTCAAAAATATTATTAATATTAATTGAAAAAAAATTAATTAAATTAATTAAATACACTAAATTAATAAAATAATTAAAATTAATTTGTACATACATAATCGAAAAAACCTATAATTAAAAATGAAAATATTGTTCGTAATGCGGAAATTAAGAAACGAAATAATGAACTACTAGCTAGCTAAAACACTGGAGGAGCAGATGCGCCGCCTCGTCCTCCGCCTCCAGCCGGGTCGTCGTCGTCGGGGAATGGGTTCGGAGGAGGTTGACATTGTCTTTGAGCTTGTTGCATAAGGGCGATGAGTTGGGCTATTCGCTCGTCTTGCTGGTCCATTCTTTGGCGCATGGCAATATTCTCCTCCCGTGCGATTCGAGCCTCTTCATAGGCTGCCGCAGCTTGAGAACTTCTCCGCCGCCCCGAACCTCCCGTAGATGATGACTCAGAGGTCGACAAATCTCGAACCACCTTAGGCCCGAAGTGCCTAACCTCCTTGCCAGCTCTACGACCGTAGACCTCATCCGCAATTGCTATTTGGCTCTCCACAGATAGAGGAGGCAGGTCTTCTAGCGGCACATCTGGGAACGCAAGCTGAGTGTTAGCCAATTCTTCCTGCGCACGCTCTATCACTCTTGCCTACAAAAGAATAATAAATTTATTATAATGAAATAATATTTAAATAATAATTACTATAATTATTAGCGCACACACATATATATATATATGACTTACGCCGCGTTGACTCGCTTCATTATCGAGCCCAGGCGTCACGTACGCGCTTACGCTTGCATCGAGATAAGGGTGTTTGGAGCCCTTATCCCTGTGCTCCTTGGCAATTTGAATGAGTTGCTTGGCGCTGGAAGTATGGTGCTTGTCCTTCTTCCCCCGGTTGGCTTTGTTGACACCGGAGAATTTCTGTTACACAACATAATGAAATCATTAAAAAATTTATAAGTAACTAAAATTTAGAGTATTCAATTATCTTAATTGAAATAAAAAAATTAAATTAACACCTGAAATTGCTCATCGGCAAAGTGGTTACACAACCACTCCCACTCATCTTCTCTATCCCCACGCAGCTCTTCGGGGGGAGGCACGGGACCGTTAATTCGGAAGTACTGATGGAGCCTGTACTTCCAATCTTTGAAGATGTTGTTGGCGGTTTGGTTGATATGCCTCAACATCGCCGGATCCGGATCCACCGCAAATTGTTCCTATCAGAAATAAATTGGAAATTATAATCGTATATATTATAAAATTATATATAACTAATATTAAAAATAGTATATAATAACTAAAATTGTACGTATTACGTACCGAAAGATCCTTAAAGACTTTCGCCTTCTCCGAATCCGGCACCTCCCTCCAAGTAGGGGCAGTGATACGAACCCGGTTACGAACAATCGACCCAATGCTATGAGCCGAGAGACTTGCTAGCTGAGGTGTGGGAGGGCCACCGGTGAATTCGTCGTAAGGCAAGGCGATCTTGCTCCCGGTCGCCTTGCAAATTTTCTCCGCCTTTCCACCTTTAACGAGACCCCGAGTCTTTTTCGGTTGGGGGTCAGTGGGGGCCCTCCTTTGCTTACGGCGGACGCTGTACATGATAGACTCGGCCGTCGAAGACGCCTGAGTACTTCCCGTTGAAGCGGTACCGGGCGTCGGAGTTGAAAAGGGGTCGACGTCATCACCGCTTGAGAGAAATGGGGTAGAGGGAATTTCCCCAGAAGGCCCCGGATTGAGGGCGTCTACCTGCGGTTGAACCCAACCGACTTGGGCCGCCAACATTTGGAGCATCTCATCTTCTGACTCCTGTTGGGCTTTCTTCTTCCCGGATGTGATCTTTGGCGGAGCCATTTAAACCTAAGAGTACGTACGGTGTTAAAATACCTACTTACCATAATAATTACAACGACGGAGAATTTACGCTAATTAATTAAGTACGTTTAAGATTTAAATAGAGTACACTAGCTTGGCATTTTCGGTCGTTCAATGGACGTGCGACCCGCGCGATAAAGTGTAAATTTTCAATTAATCAGCCTTGGTTAAATCGAAAAACATGGCCAGTTAGGGATAGAGATAACGCGAGAGGCAGGACTAATTTCGACAAAAGTCTTTCTTAGTCCAAATCCTGTCACCAGTCATAACCCGTTTCTAGACACCATGTCCGACATTCGGCCAATTTTTCGAAAATTTACACTCCCTCAAGTCCTTTGCAAACTCCGCCCTCAACCTCGTGTCCATAACTTCACTTAGGTTATGGTGTGCGGTGATGAAATCCACACATCACGAGAGGTTAAGGAGATAAGCAAGGAAAAGAGGCGCCATCTATTCCAAAGAGTGCGACTTAATTACACCAAGCCTATGTACTAAATTTAAATCGAACACGTACTACCATGCAATTTACTAGAAAATACATATAATTATCAATTAATTATTATTTATCATGCATTTAATAATAATTATTCATTTACCAATATAATCAATTATTATTATTACTATTATTTAATTTTAACTAATAATTATTCATTACCAAATAATTAACAACTAATAATGATTACTAAATAATAATAATAACAAGAAAATAATTATTATAATTACAACTATTTATTATTTAAAACTAATAAATTAAAAGTATTTAGAATTTAAATAATTAAACAAATAAAAAAATTGTTAAAGAGTTAAAATTTCGAATTATTACCTCGTCGGAATTTCGCCGGAATATTGGAAGAGTAGAGTCGTCGGAGAGGGGGAACCACGCCGGAAAATTGGTCGTCGGAGCGTCGCCGGAGGAGGATCGCCGGAGTGAGAGAGAGAGGAGAGGAGAGTATAGAGGAGGAGATGGAATGATGAGAAAATGAGGGGGGGTGCTCCTCCTTATATAGAGTTTCACTTAGACGACGGAGCACTATTCTCCGTCGTCTAAGTGCACTTAGACGACGGAAACAGTGTTTTCCGTCGTCTAAGTGAAGGGTCAAATTTTTTCGAACCGGCGCCAAATAAATGGGCGGGCCGTTTCACCGCCATAAATGTTGACTTAGACGACGGAGACAGTGTTTTCCGTCGTCTAAGTGGAATTTCAAGCGGTGCCGAAAATTGAGGCGGCAAATCGAACCGCCCTGTTATTTCGACTTGGACGACGGATATGTAGTTTTCCGTCGTCCAAGTGTTCACTTGGACGACGGAAAACGACATATCCGTCGTCCAAGTCAATATTTACATCGAAAAAATAATAAAAAATTATTCGAACCGCCATGGTAATTTGAACCTAGACGACGGATACGGTAATTTTCCGTCGTCCAGGTGAACACTTGGACGACGGAGAATGACCGTATCCGTCGTCTAGGTTCAAATTATGCAAAAAAAATATTTAAATTAATTCGCTAGGAATTTAGCGATCTGTCATTCGAGTGAAATAGTCGTACAATATCGATGAACGCATCGTATATATAAACAGATAAATTTGAACCGCCGAATAATTTTACGTTTTGAAAGTTGTTAAGTATCGACTAATCTTTAAGACTTTAGTGTTCATGAGTAGTTGCTGATTTGCAGCAGAGTACTAACGAAATTGAATTTGGACAAAACAACCGTTGGATATGTTCGTCGTAACATAATATATAATTACTATAAAGGACCAGGAAATAATAAGTTCGGGAAGGGTTTCATCGGCACAGTCAACCGCAAAACCGAGAATTTCACAAACCGGAAACGTGGATACAGGACATTTCGCAACTCCGATTTTCGAACCGTCGAAGCTCACACACCAAGAATATACTACTCTAAAGTCTTGACGAAAAGAATACGCATTCGAAGATGGTCTAGATGGTCGTTGTCTTAGAAAAAATTACGAAATTTACACCTGGACGACGGATACGACATTCTCCGTCGTCCAAGTAGACACCTGGACGACGGAGACGCTAATATCCGTCGTCCAGGTGTCTACTTGGACGACGGAGAATGTCGTATCCGTCGTCCAGGTGAATATACCCTGAATTCAGGGGTTAGGGGTCCTTAGGGTTTAGGGTATAGGGTTTGTCACTTGGACGACGGAGAATGACTGTCTCCGTCGTCCAAGTGTGTACCTAGACGACGGATAATGCCTGTCTCCGTCGTCCAAGTGTAAAAACCCCGAATTCAGGGGTTAGGGCCTTAGGGTTTACGGTTTAGGTCGTCCCCGGTCATTTGTGTGTGCGTTCAATTATTCTGATTCAAAAATATAATTAAAAAATTGATCGATCGATCCGAACTGCTAGATTTAGGGTCCAAGATTTAGCTAGGGTTTTATATGAGATTGAGATTTGGCGCCAAAGGTGAATCTGCAATTAATTTCTCCGTTCTCGGTTAGGGGTCCTTAGGTTTAGGGTATAGGGTTTAGGGTGAATATACCCTGAATTCAGGGGTTAGGGGTCCTTAGGTTTAGGGTATATATACGACTGTCTCCGTCGTCCAGGTGAATATACCCTGAATTCAGGGGTTAGGGGTCCTTAGGGTTTAGGGTATCGGGTTTGTCATCTGGACGACGGAGACGACATTCTCCGTCGTCCTAGTGTGTACCTAGACGACGGAGAATGACTGTATCCGTCGTCCAAGTGTAAAAACCCTGAATTCAGGGGTTAGGGCCGTATGGTTTAGGGTTTAGGTCGTCCCCGGTCATTTGTATGTTCGTTCAATTATTCTCATTCAAGAATATAACTAAAAAAATGATCGATCGATCCGATCTGCTACATTTAGGGTCTAGGATTTAGGGTTTGAAGGGCTGCGTGAGCGAAATGTAGAGCAGCTTCAGCTTACTTTTAATAAGATCAGAGAATACACCGATGAAGTTGAAAGCAAAGAGAGGGGCCGGGACTAGAAAAACAGTCCAAAGACATTCAATTGAAACAGAGAGAAGTCGACTTAAAATCTGAGGAAGTTAAGCTGGCGGAGATCGATGTTAGTCCAGGTACAAACAACTTTTATATATATATACTACAATATTTGTGCTCTCAATAATACTATCACAAGTCAATATATATAATCATATATAGGGACCCATAATTAATCCAATTTATACATAAATAGTATTTAAAAACAATAAAACCAACCAAAGCTGGACGAGGAATCTTAAAGTCTCGACATAATAGAAATCTTTCACCTTTTTACGATGCATCGATCGATCATATATATATTACAATAATAAATTAGGGTTTACCAAGTAATGATCCTCGTCGTGTGACCGTACTCTTCGTCATAATCGTCATCATCATCATCACCGTTATCCGATTGCTCATCCTCCTCATCGTACTCAACATCGTCCGAGGAATAACCAGAGTCGTCGTCATCGTCCTCATCCTGCACGTCTTCTTCATCTACCTCAATGATCTCTTCTTCAGTTAGATCTGTACAACCATCAGGCATGGGTAACCGTTCACCGTCTTGAACCAGGTCCATTATGTCGGAGCGGATGACAGAAATATTAGGCTCTTGATAGGCAGGAATGTCTCTGTCTGGTTCAGCAGCATCTTCAGTCGTCGCCGGTGTCCCTTCAATTGTCTCTGTATTCCAAACTCCTCGATGAGAGATCTGGTTCACTATTTTCCACCCGTCACCAGCTTTCGGATCGTCGAGATAGAACACCTGCCTAACTAAGGTGGCGAGAGCGAAAGGCTCATCCTCATACCAGCTTGAGTTTGTATCGACTGATAAAAGTCCCAGGTCTTCCTTTGTACGCTTGAACCATCTGCACTTGAATAGGAAAACGTTGACATCATTCCCGTAACATAGCTGAACCACATATACGATCATTCCGTAATATAGATCAGGGTCTTTCCCAACCGCTATCCCACTGTTTTGTGTTCTTCTTCCTTCATCTCGCGCCAATGAATGGAACTTCACACCGTTCACAAAACATCCCGGATAAATATAGTGTTTAATCGGCTTCCCTGCTAGCAAGTGCTTTGGCTAAGACCACCACCCCCCGTGGTTTTCGGATTTTTGCAGATCAATCATCTGCGAAAATGGAAAAATGTAAGGGTTTACTTTCTACAAATTAAACATGCATGATCTCAATATGTATATAAATCACTAAATACGTACCCATTGGAAGAAATAATCGGGGAACTTTTTCTTAACCATTTTCTCAATCCACGCCGAACTCTTGTCTGGATATAACGCCTGAAGCCTCTCCCTGTATGACATCATGTACGGCTCAACTTCGTCACAGTCTCGTAACACTACCCAATGTGCCTCAATAAGTTCTTCCTGTGTTAACGTTTCCTTTAATACTCCTCTAAACGGTCGGACGACATTGGTGACGACAGAAAGATTGATGCGGGCACTGGGATCGGAGGCAGTTGGAGGTGGTGGATCTTTGAGGTACCTGTTGCAGTAAGTAACGCACTCATGCATTAGGTATGTCTCTGCTATGGAGCCATCCGGAGCCGACCTGTTTTTGACGAATGACTTATACTGTCCAAGCTGTCTACAAAATTAATCAAACGTACAATAAAAATAAGTACATGCATATAGCTAGCTAGTAATCTCCAGTGGAACAAATTATGAATCGAAAAACCTGTATAATTAATTAGTTGTACGTACCTTTCTTGAGGATACATCCAAGTGTACTGGACCGGACCAGAAATGAGAACCTGCTCGGGCAGGTGGATCATTAGGTGAATCATTATGTCGAAGAAAGCAGGAGGAAAAATCCTCTCTAGTTTGCAAATGATGTGCACAATTTGTTGTTGCAATTCCACGACATCTGACTTCTTTAATTCTCTGGCGCATAACCTCTGCCACCATCTGCACAATGCCACTATTGGTTCTACGACGTCGCGAGGCAAATATGGTCGAATTACCACTGGAATCAGACGTTGCAGCATAACGTGATAGTCATGTGTCTTTAGACCAACAAACTTGTGTTGCACCTCGTCCACTGCTCCAGTTATAGTAGCTGCATACGTGGCCGGATAACGAACGCCCTTAAACCAGTGAAATACAGAACGTCTAAGTGTCGGCTTCACTGTGTACGGTGCAGCTGGCATCTTGTTGTACACTCCTTTCCTATCCCTCCTCAACCACAAGGGACGACGTAGATTCATTGATTCCAAATCTTTGCGCGCTTTGGGAGTATCTTTAGTCTTGAACTTAATACCGAGAATTGTTCCCACCACGCTGTCGCACACATTCTTTTCTATGTGCATCGCGTCCAAGTTGTTCCTCAGCTTCAACTTCGACCAGTAAGGGAGTTCAAAGAATATACTCTTGTGATCCCAATAGCTCAGATCATGTGGAGGAATTGGATTGCATTTCTTTACATCCGCGTCGTTAGTCAACACACCAAAGTCGAAATAGCTCAACCTCTCTAAAATCTCTTCGCCCGACCAACTACGGGGTTTAGGATTGTTCTCTACCGTCCCGTCGAAATGAGCTTCATCCTATCGCCAAGGGTGGTCGTGAGGGAGCCATCTACGGTGACCCAAGTAACACACCTTCCCTGCGTGCCAACTAGAGTTCACGTCGTCCAAACATATAGGACATCCATTATATCCTTTTGTCCTGCACGCTGCCAACATCCCATACGCTGGAAAATCGCTGATCGTCCACATTACGGCAGCCCTCATCGTGAACATCGTGTCAGTGAATTTGTCATAAGTTGGGACTCCATTTTCCCACAACAGTTTCAGCTCGTCGATCAAAGGTCTGAGGTAGACATCTAAGCACTTCCCTGGAGATTTAGGACCTGGAATTAGTACAGTAAGGAAATTAAATTCCTTGTTCATGCACATCCACGGAGGCAGGTTGTACGGCATCAGAATTACTGGCCAAGTGCTTACAGCGGAGCTATTACTTCCCCAAGGATTGAATCCGTCTGTAGATAGGCCGAGTCTAACATTTCTAACCTCTGCAGCAAAGTTTCCGAATTCTCTGTCGAAATGTTTGAAACCCTCCCCATCCGCGGCGTGTCGCAGGACATCGTCATCTATTCGCTTTTCTGCGTACCATCGCATCGCCTCTGCTGTGTGTAGAGACATGTACAGGCGCTGCAATCTGGGAATCAAGGGAAAATATCGAACAACTTTCACAGGAATTCTCTTTTTCGAACTCTTCCTATTCACCTGGAATCTGCACTGGCCACATACGGGACAATAGTCCAAATCTTTATACTCTTTGTAAAATAGCACACAATCATTCGGACATGCGTCAATTATCCTGTACTTTAGGCCGAGGCTGCTCAAGATATTTCTAACCTTATAATGAGATTTAGGAAGATTGTGATCATCAGGAAGCAACTTACATATTTGCTCCTGAATTTCGTCAAAAGCACTGACTGACATTTTGTGCTTCACTTTTATCTTCATTTGCTCCATCACATATTGCAACACATTCTCTCGACATCTAGGGAACACCGGGGTCTGCGCTTCAAGTAGCATCCGGTTGTACTTATCCATCTCACTGGTGTCAGTGGCCAAGCTAGCAGCGGGGAATGTGTCATCATGCTCATGAGTGGTACTGTAACCTCCGTCTTGGTGTTGGTGTCCACTATGACTAAATCCCGGAAACGCATCATGGACCAAATCTACAGTTGGATTGCAAGCTGGGGGTCCGGCACCACTGCCGCTGGATGAGGCACCATGGTAACTGTACCCTGAGCTGAAGTCTGCTGCGCTGAACTCTACTGCTTCACCATGCTCGCTCCATGTAGTGTAACTCCACATCATACCATTTTCGTACAGGTGTTGCACCATAACATTAACCTCCGCATACTGACAATTAAGACATTTCTGGCACGGACACCTGAAACGCTTCTTTCCATGACCATGTTCTATCGCAAAATTCACAAATTCGCTAATTCCATCCATATACCGGACATCACATCTATTCTTTAACTTCATCCAACTCTTGTCCATACTGCTACAAAATATGCAAAAAAAAATAATTATTACATATATATATATATTAGTCCATTAATTTACCATTAATTATACGTACTCGATCTACATCGATCCATCAAATTACGTACGTAATTTAATCTGTATATATAGCTAATTAACATTCATGCATGTATGTACGCACGTACGGTTTCCCTAAATATATATATATTTAATCATGCAAATTTTAACTGCCTACGTACGTACCTGCTGGCCTTCTCGATATCTGCAGTTAATTAAGCTAGCTAGTGATCGAACACCGGAGATCCGATCCTTTAATTAATTTCTAGCCCCGGCCTAGCCTAATCCGGCCTTCTCCTTCTCCTTCGATCTCAAAAATTCCCCACGGGAGAAAATATAATGGAATGATCGAAGCTAAGAGAGTTTGGCATGGCCTATATATATAATGCTTCACTTAGACGACGGAGGTGTCGGTACGTCGTTTAAGTGGAACTTACACCACGACGTGTCGGTCCGTTGTCCAGGTGATCACTTCTCCGTGGTCCAAGTCACACTTAGACGACGGAGAATTACATCTCCGTCGTCTAAGTGTTACTTGGACCACGGAGATTTCTCCGAGGTCCAAGTAACACTTAGACGACGGAGATGTAATTCTCCGTCGTCCAGGTGATAACCTGGACCACGGAGAAGTCTCCGAGGTCCAGGTTCTTACCTAGACGACGGAGAAATTTCACATCCGTCGTCTAAGTGTGACTTGGACCACGGAGAAATCTCCGAGGTCTAAGTGTAACTTAGACGACGGAACTAATACTGTTCCGTCGTCTAAGTCCTCTTTTCTTGTAGTGATAAATGATAATATCGAAAAAGGTTTATGGTAAATTATTGTAATTATGGTAAATATGAAAAGTATAGAAAAAATAATTAGTAAATTGTTACAAATAATTAATGGTAAAATAATTTTAAAATTTTATTTTTACAACTCCTAGGTTAAAATGGCTCCGTGGGGTAAAAGAAATGCCCAAAAAGAGGTCGAAGATGCTTAATTCTGACGCTTCGCAGAGCAAATCGGTTGGTAGAGCCAGGGGGCCGTCGGGACAACGTTGCGCCTCCTCCGGATTCTTCAGCTGGTCCCTCGACAGTGATGACTGGGGGAATTCTTGATGCCCCAGCTATACGAACCAATGATGATGACACACATTCCGGTTCAACGCTGATATCAGAAAGTGCTCAGGATTCGACCTCCTCCGAGTTTATTTTGTACAGCGCGCGGTGCAAGGTCAGGAGGGCCCGTCAGACCCTCAAATGAAAAGGACTCGAGGACTTGGAAAGGGCGAAAAATCCATGAAGTTATTCAAGGCGACTGGGCAAAAAATCCAGTTGCTGTACGACAATTTCACCGATGGCCCTCCCACCTCTCAGCTAGCTAGTCTCTTTTTGCACAGTATCGAGGCAATTCTTCGCAACAAGGTTCGTATGGTTGCGCCTACCTGGAAGGAGTTGCCGGACGAGGAGAAGGAGAAAGTGTTCAAAGAACTCTCGGTATGTAATATAATTTTAAATTTATTTTTTAATAGCCAATAAAAATCGTAGGAACAATATGGCACACCGGAGATGCTTAGGCACATCAACACTACCGCCAACGCCATCTACCGTGATTGGAAGTACAAACTTCATAAGTATTATGAAGAATTCTGCCGCTCGTCTACCCCCGTAGAGCTGCGTGGGGATAGGGAAGATGAGTTAGAGTGGTTGGTCAACCACTTCGAAGAAGATTTTTATCGGGTTCGTATTTTTTTATTTAAATTGACAAAATTAAATTATTATTTTTAGTTATTTATTAATTTATTAATAATTTATGTTGTCTAACAGAAAATCTCGAACATCAACAAGGTCAATCGGGAGAAGAAGGACAAACATCATACCTCCGGCTCCAAGCAGATGATACAAATCGTCAAGGAGCACAAAGATAAGGGCTCAAAACACCCTTATCTGGATGCTAGCGTCACCGCTTACGTGACGCCTGGACTTGACAATGAAGCGAGTCAATACTGCGTAAGTGTCGTATATATTTCTTCTTAATTAGCATAATTATTATTTATTAAAATGTCGTACAAATTTTTAATTATATAATTTTTATTATTATTTTCAGGCGATGTTGGTAGAACGGGCGCAGGAGGAATTGGCCAACACGCACCTTATACACCCAGATTTATCGCCGGAAGACCTGCCTCCTCTATCGATGGAAAGCCAAATTGTAATCGCCGATGAGGTATACGGTCGTCGAGCTGGCAAGGAGGTTAGGGGGTTAGGACGCAAGGTGCATCGAGATTTGTCTTCTGACTCATCTACGGGACGTTTGGGGAGGAAAGGTGCTCGAGATGTGTCGGTCCAAGTTGCCCTTGAGGAGGCTCGACTCGCACGGAGGAAACACTATTTATGCGTCAGAGGCTTGATGACCAACAAGCGCAGACAGCTCACCTCATCGCCCTCATGTAAAACCAGGTTCAACAATATTTGCGTGGTCTAAGTGATCACTTAGACCACGCAAGAATTCCCTAGTCTAAGTGATCACTTGGACGACGCATACAATATTTGCGTCGTCCAAGTATAACTTAGACTACGGACATATTGCGTAGTCTAAATTATACTTGGACGACGCAAATAACATTTATGTTGTCTAATCATTACTTGGACGACGGAGATGTTGCGTCGTCCAAGTCACTTCCTGGATGACGGAAAGATCTATTTCCGTCGTTCAAGTGCCTAGACAACGACAGTTGGACGACGGACCAAAGACGACGGAGATTCCGTAGTCTAAGTGCTTATCGCTTGTACTTAACCTTTTTGAGTGATTTAAAATTCAAAGTTGAATAACTTTTTTTATGTAAAATCTAAATATGTAAAAATATTTGACTAATTAAAATTTTAAGAGAAACGAAAAATATTAAATTTACACTAAGGCTCATTATTTCCCTTTTATTCTTAGCCATGCACTTTGATGTAATCCTAAAGATAAAGAAGTATAGGAATATACTCATGTACTTACTCAAGAATTACAGTAGGTGAAATGAGGTGTTTGATTAAGTTAAGTGAATCTCTTGAAGCAAAGGAAATAACAACTAAAATGTTTGGAAGAGAGATTGTTTGATGTGAGATTTTAGGAGCGTTGCATTGCAACTTTGGGAGGACTTCAAATCTGTACATAAGAGCAAGGTTGAAGGGGTGCAAAATCAAATTGAACTCAAGAGTGTTTTATATAGGCATGGGAGGAGACATGGGAAATAAATTTACATCTATTTTTATTGACTTTGCAAAGCAAGTTGATAAGGAACTATAGCCTAAATTTAGGGTAAATGTCTCACTTGTAAAAGAATAGTAATACGGTTGGGAAACCTGATTGGTTTTGGCCATGGAAATATTAATGGTACACTCAAATGACAAAGTCTAACTGGAAGAACACATGCAAACAATGTGAATTTAGTCATTTCGCTAAAATTTCATTTTAGAAAATCGGTTAGTTGGAATTAGGGTTTCTTACCGTTTCTAAATGGAGTAAAAATATTTTTATTATTTTTGCTAACCTACAAAATAGAATGTTTCACGATTCCATATTCGTGGCCTCGAATTGAAAACCAGGGAGTACATGACTTGAACTTGAGTATCCACTGGACCATTTGCCCCACTCCGTTAATATTTCTCTAAAGCTCGTTTTTATATATTGTCTTCACCAGACAATTTGTTACCCCATTTCTAAAGGCTATAAGGTTAAACTAAATTATGATAATTTCGAGTCATAATAATCTAAATTATATACTAATTTTGGGGGTATTACACTAGGGTTTGACCTCTAAATTTCCATACACAAACTACTCATTATCCATATACAAAAGAGTGTTTAGATACAATAATAGAAACAAAGAGAGTGAGAAATAACCGAAGGGTCCCAAAGCTAGCTCCACCAAACTTGCAAAGCTTCACCTATGACTCTTCAAGCTTCTTGTTCCACTCCTTGGACTCCAAATTGCAACCAACATTAGAAGAGAAGATGTGGAGGGTTGGAGGAGAAGAGGGATAAATGGATACCAAAGCTAAGGAGAGAAATCTAGCTTCTCTCTAGAGAACTAAGAGAAGAACTCTAGAGAGAAGTTAGAGAGAAATCTATCTAAGGTTCTCAAGGGAGAGATAATGAAAGTGTAAAAATGTGGTGTTGTGTGGTGAGAGAAAACCAATCTGAAAATTTCAAGTTGGTTTGAATTTTGAAATTAATGGATAATATGGTCCTAAGGTCTCACCCTCTCACATGTTCCATGCATGTAACATGCTTCAAGCCTAAAATATTTTCATGTGTGATTTAAAGTCTTGACCCAAACTTGACCGCTGAAGTTGACCAAGGTGACCACCTGAGTTGACCGCCGGTGGCCGAAATCTCGAAATATTCCGGCGAAGCTCCAACGATCGTTTTTTTGTTTTTTGTTTTTAAAGTTGCTACATCTTCTCCTACGGCCTCGGAAACGTCCTCGCCTTCTCCGGAAAGCTGCCTAATGATCGTCTTTGAGCCAATTTCCTTGCCAAACCATGATTTTCTAACATCAACGGAAAATGTTATAAGAATGGTACTTTGTTCATGAAAACAAGCAAAAGTATGAAGTTAGCAGTGTAATTAAAGCATAATTGTGGTCATAACAACAATTCATTAATCAATCAAGGTAAAACGTCCTTGGAGATTACATCTGGAAATTAATGCAAAAAAACAACAAAAAGAAAATAACTAGAAGCAAAGCAACTAGACCGAACACGAACATCACAATGCACAAAAGTGTTGACGATTGGATGTCGGCCACTTACCAAAAGACATTCGGTAGTATGATCACTCACGCATTCTACCATAAAGACCGGAATCCACATGAACCCGACTCAACAAAATAAAAGAAGAAGATAATACTAAGATTCACCCAACTTAAGGAAATAAAAACTACAATAATACTAAAACAATGCCGATAAAAATCACCTGGATCCCAAATAAAAATAGCAACCCAAAAAGTAGAGTCCATCAAATCCCTTAGCCCTAAGGAGCCTTAAGGACTCAGAAAAATCCCAGCCCCAATAGAACCTAGGTCCAAACTGAAATCCAGAGCCTAGGGTTTGGTCAACTCGGTTAAGCACCAGCAGCTTGGCATGCGAGATCGGCATTAACTCTGACTTGCCACTTGTTTCGTGGTTGACAGCCCATCTGACCGGAACTGCCATTTGGAGGAGTACAGCGCCACTATGAAACACCGGATGAGCTCTATCAACGACGACATGTGCACCCCTGTAACTACCTGCCTTGTTCGCACAATACTTTCAATCGAAGCCGCCACCCCATAACTTCACTCCATCTCTTCACGTAGGACGCCGCCACACAGGACCATGCCAGTGCCTGATGAGAAAGGCTCGACCTTCCTCTTCTCGTCGATCATCTTTCAACTGGCTCAGTCAGCGACGTCTCTCTGAATTCGACCAAAACACTCGACCATCACCATTGATATCCGTTGTTCGACAACCACCCAGGGGCGGATCCAGGATTTCAATCTTGGGTGGGCTGTAATTTATTGTGCAACGCACAAATTTTTTTTTTGAGGTTTGTAACCCATTGGGAGGCTTATCCTTATTTCAGACACACTTTAGAATCTTGCTCAAAACATGGCCCTAATTGGTTGCTAACACTGGATGCCATTTGCCAGATGGTAGACTCGGTTTTTTTTTTGGGAAGGCCAATGCTAGTACACGGACAGCTATCCCATCCCACTAATATAGCTTACGACATGATTGGATATCACATCAATGTTGAAACAGCTAATGTACTTTAGGTAAAAGATGATATAGATCGAAACAAGAATGCAATCACTTATGCAGGTAATGATAACCACAGTCTTAAAAAGAACTATCATGCCAGGACAAGCAATTTATGGTTATTATCTATTCAGAACAAGAATGATCAAGTATCAGCGATTAATGAAAAATCTAAATTCTGAACAGGTAATTGAAAACAGTCAAGGATACAAAGGACGATACAGATGAAGTTCAAGTTGCTGAAACCTGATGACTTCGTACTGCAAAATTGTGTCGATAAACCATGTCATAAAGGAGCGGTCACTCTCTAAACCACATAAGAGCAAACTATAAATACAATTTGCACAGAACAAAAGTAAAGATAACTTACCCCAGATGGTACTTTGATTTCTAGTTGTACTCCGCCTCATTTAAAGAATATCTGCCTGATCTAGCATACTTTTCGGTAGTAGAGAGATCCATTCGTTAGTAAAGAGATCCTCTTCATTTGCGTCATGGGATTCCAAGGGATCATATCTATCCTCAAAATTACATTTCTCCCGAGAGTTTGAACTATGATTCTCATATGTTTTCCTATCTCTTGGTGACTTTTGGAGTGAGTTCGACAGAGAAGATGATCTACCATCATGATACTTAGATGACCGACTGCTTAGATGATGCTTGCTATTGGTAATCTGTAGTACGGTACAACACACACAGTACGGTACAACACCAAAAGTCAATCGAAGTCGTTGAGTTTGACCTCAAATCAAAGAGTAAGCACCTAGTATCCATTCATACAGACTTGACAAACCATGAACGGAAACAGAAAACGAACTGAAATTGACGGATTCAACCTATCACCGAACACAAGAAGAGCTTCATTTTTGTTCTCATTGATCGAAACTAACGATGATTGATATGAAATGTAGAGACTAGAGAAGCGAAATATTTACCTGACCAGAGCGGCCAAGGGTGATGGTGACCCTGGGATTCGCCATATCCGCGACCCCAAAATGCTCAACGACCTTTTCTGGAGATCTAATTGCAGAAGCAGAAACTAAGCGAGAGAGAGAGGGGTCCCGAGAGAGAGACCTAGTCAGTGGTCAAATTTTTTTTTTTAATTGTCATAAAAATGGGGTGGGCTGCAGCCCATCCTGCCCTTGGGCTGGGTCCGCCCCTGCAACCACCACGATCCACACCTTGCCTATTCAAAGTAACCACATACTGTAGTGCACCCTACCCCTGTACGTAAGGAGATGGAGGCAAATGTGGATCGGCATCCAAAGTTGCACTCCTTTCATATTCCTTCGGAAGAGAGAGTAGATTTGATGCCCAAAGCAAGTCTGTAATGATGGGAGAGGAGGAGCCGCGGAAGCGGCCATCCCAAACCCTAGTAGAGAAATTTTTTTTCATTCCTTGTCTCTTTCTAGCAAACTCGATTTAGTTTTCTTTTGTTTCTTTGTATCTCGTTATGGGGTACCATTCTTGTCCCCCTTATTTTCTTTTGTACTTTCCTTTTTATCTTTTAATAAAATTAAAACAGGGGATAGGCGGTGGACTCCCAGAGTGTGGTGGACCTTTCATCTTTAGGTTTGAGGGCGGGACTAGTTCCCTAAATTGTCTACTTCTGAGGAACTAACATCGTCTAATGCCTTATTTAATTAAAAAAATAAAAAAAAAATCCCAACAGACCATCACACACATCAAAAGATAACCAACACCAACAACATTGATCTCTTCATCACCGAGAACAAGGAGAAACCATGGTTGCCAATAGGGCACAATGATTCATATCAAAGAGATATAAACAAGAACATGAATCAAACCAAAACTGATGGAAAATTTGGGGTGAATAGTTTATGCGTAAGCATCCATAATCATTTAGATAAGTGCCTTGCATTTTCAGGTGACAACTATAAGCACCATTCATCGACTAATCCTCTCGTTTCATTGAGGTTCGGGAATAGAACAAACTAATATGCTACCGGGTATAAGTTTACTATGCCAAAGGTGGTGTATACCATTTGGCGATGCCAAAAATTATGATCCAAAACTTCTTTAGAATTCCAGCCTATGCTATTTCTGTGGAATCTATGATAATGTGGCAGACATGTACAAAGTATTACTCACCTTGAATTGTGTGGACAACATTGGTAATATTGGTGCCCATCGAAATGGTTAAGAGTACGTTTATGTGGTCAATTCCTATATAGCTCATTTGTGTTGCTTTTTATTTGTTTTCAGAGGGCAATCCAAATTAGAGAATAGAATCAATAGATTGACAGCTTTTGCTTTGTCGTAGTCTGCTTGATCAAATATATACCCCATCCTGTTAATAGATTATTGATTGTGCCATGCATGTGATTTTATTTTGCTCGTTGAAGGAATGATTTATGGAATCTAGTTTAGGAAACAATATAATGATTATAATCTTGACTAACTTTTCTGAATTTCTTTGCTGAGTTCAAATGCAATGACCAAACTTGAATGAGTATGCTAAAGATGTTGAAGTGATCGAATAAATTACACAATTTTATTAAGTGCCAAGTAACATTTAAACAACAATCACGAATTTCACGATGCTAAAGCTAAATCCAAAATGTCCAGTAGTTGCAATTTTTCTGCATTATCTATACATGGGCATGTTGTGTGCCAAGTAACTACTCATAATAGCTCTGGCTTCACTAAAGTGAAGAGGCTGTAAAGTTCCGTGAACTTCTTAAAATCTACATCTTCAATCTAATTTAATGGTTAAGGAAACTACCACGTAAGATCACCTCAAATTTTCCGTACGTCGTTAACTTCAACTATTACTGGAACGGACAAAAAACTAAAAATAGAAATCACCGGTAATCTCCAAATCCAAATTCTCTATTTCTCTTGGGCAATCGATTTTTCAGACAAAATTTCGATGACCGAATCGATTCTTTCCAGCGAGAAATCAAAACTCTCTCTCATTCACTTGCTTCATTTCCTTTAACTCTTTTATCAGTTGAGAAAATATTAAATAAACTATACAAAGAACAAAGAGAATCAATAATTATGAATGAGGATGGGATCAAAGAAGCAAAACCAGAAAAAGAAGTAACAAAGATAAAAAAAAATAGGCCAAATAAGGGACGTCTTTTACCAATAGAGAGATAGAAGAGAACTTTTAGTATCTCTCTTTCATGAAGGCCAATAATAAAAGCATGTATGCAATGAGAAAACGACATATCCTTCTTAAATACATATAACAACAGTTGTTCATCGTTCAATTAATTTTATCACGATTAACTGGATTTTAGTGAAGACTAAGATCGTAGAGTATTTTTTTTGGTATTTCTTATGACAACTATGAATAACTAATACAGTTTGTTCTCACCCTTCTCAATCTCTTTGTCTTGAGTTCATTACGTGAGAGAAAGAAACTCAATGAACAAGCCCAGAAGGCAAGGAAAGAGGCGAGTACGAATGCATTCATGCGTATTTTTTTCTTCCGTTAACACCAAAGTTAACGAGGTTTGGAACATAATCTATAAAGTTAAGGCCAATCTTTTGTGGCAGTTTACTGACCGTTGGATTAGACCGAATGTGTAGATTTTAAGAACTTCACGAAATTTACAACCACCTTTAGAGGAGCCGGATCCCCTCAGAATATAGAGGCCGGATCTATTTGAGCTTGCTTAGAGTTGTATAGACGAGTGGAAGTGTGGAACCCAGCCGCAAAAAGATTGTTTTTCTCTTTTTGATGTAGACTACACTCTCTCCATCAATTGTATCTAGACAATGGGAAATGAGTCTTTGGATATATATATATAGATCTTATCCAAAGTAGAGCCCCAATTTAGAAAAACGAAGAGAAGTTTCGATTTTCACAAAATTGAAGCATTGAAGGTGTGCCAACCCATGTAGAAATACCACATCAACCCATGTAGAAACACCACATAAAAGTACAACACGTCACTTAAGCTAGGCTTTTCCTGCGAGCCCCCCTCAGGCGTACCGAGTGCCCCCGCTAGGTACCTTTGCTAGGCCCTCACCTAGGCGCCTATGCCCACCCGCCCATACCTAGAGGCCCGCACCTAGGCCCCTCCTCTATGTGCCTCCAGAGGGCCCCGCTCGCTCCTATGCCTACCCGCCCAGGTGCCCCCAAAGGCCCGCGCCCAGGCGCCTCTGCTATACGGCCCCTGAGGCTTCCGTCCCCGCTCGCGCCTAGGTGCCCCCGTTATGCACCCCTAGAGGCCCCTGACACAATTGGGCTTATCATCACAATTGGGCTTCCCATTTTCTCTTAACTTGGGGACTTCCTCTACTTAGGCCCTCAACCTCGTACAACTCCTGACTGTATTTCAAAGGAGTCTGCAAGAAAGATAAGTCTTATACTCTCTTCCCTTCACTACTATCACTCAAACATGTCTATCACTATGATAGAAACGAAACGTACATGTCTAAACTGCTCAAACATGTATATATAGCTTACATGAACAAACTCTTCATCATCACGCATGATTACTCTACATTCAGACAAAATAATTAATCACTTAAACTACACACGTGTACTATATGGAAGTTGTTTCTCGTTTAATTGATTAATTGGTTCATAGCTAATTGGGTCATATTGAGTTGGTACAAGTTACGTACATCCTCCGGGATATACTTTATGTCCTTCGAGGCATGGTTACATTGTCTATGACAACCAATTTTGATACTTCCTCACCAACTCACATACTTGACTCAATTGAAAATGACCCATTTTAGATTAATACTCCAAGCAAAAAAAAAATCCTATACAATATAATCTATGTGCCCTAAATACATCATGAAGGCCTATATTTAAGCATGTGCTAAAGTGATTTAATTCAGATCGCTAGAGTAATTACTTTCCCGTGATATGACTCACATATATGAGCTATAAACATGCTTTAAATATGCCATGCCAAGCTATTAAATCAAATAAAATTCAAGTTATATGCTTTATTAACATGATAGGGGACTTGTTGGTATCAAATTCACCTACGCGTCTATCTACAATGGGCAGCGCTATGGTTCGACAAATTTACCTACGTGTTCGCCTACAACTGACAGCGCTATAGTTTGATGAGTTCCCCACACGCATTGCTCTAGCGCACGCCACCAAAAACGGCTCAAGGACATGCTCATGACGCCAACTCACTCAGCACAAGGTTTGCTACCACAATAGTCGCCTTCAAGGTACACATCCCTTTATTCTATGGCACCAGACAGGATGCATCCCATAGCGTACTTGGGGACTGAACCACTTTTTTCACAAGCACCTTTTCCTTAGCGCAATCAACTTACCTATGTGATTGGCGCCCAGAGCCCATTGCCAAACATAGGCTCCCTTAGCGATTGATCACCATAAATGAGACATCTCCTAATGCGGTCCTCGACCTAGAGACATTGGCTACCTAGAGACTTAAACTCCCCCCGGGTCCACAAAATCCCTAGCGTCGTTGTCACCCATCAGGCAGCCTCAAATGGCCTGATCGCATGCTGCATCACGCACACAATTCCTTACTTACCGCTCGTTGCTCCCACACACGATGTCTCCTAACGGGGTCCTCGACCTAGAGGCATTGGCTATTTGAGGACTTAAACTCACCTCGGGACAAAAAGCCCAAGCCTCGATGTAACCCGTAGACAACCTTAAATGGCCTTAATGCACGATTCCCTAGTGTACGTCGTTCCTTGTTTAAAGCTTGCTGCTCTCACACATGACGTTTCAAGCTTAATGCACACTGCCCTAGCGTACGTCAGTCCTCGCTTAATGCTCGTTACTCTTATGCACGGTGTTTTAAGCTTAATGCATGATGCTCTAGTGCACGTCATTCCTTGCTTAACGCTCATTGCTCTCACACACGAAGTTTCAATCTTGACACACACTGCATTGTGCACATCGTTCTATGATCCACTCTCGCTACTCTCAAGCATGAATTTTCAAGCTTAACGCCTGCTGCTCTTATGTATAACATTTCAAAATTAATTTCATGTTGCATCGCGCACGTTGTTCCTTGAAATTGTTTAAAAGCACACAGCTTTAGCGCACTCCATTTCAAGCCATACGCATGTTGCATCACGCACGTCGTTCATTGCTTAACGCACGCTGCTCTCAAGCACTTTGTTCATTGCTTAACACCCGCTGCTCTAGCAAACGTTGTTCCTCGCTTAACGCACGACATTTCAAAATTAATTTCATGCCGCATCGCGCACGTCATTCCTTGAAATTGCTTAAAAGCACACTGCTTTAGTGCATTCCATTTCAAGCCACACGCATGCTTCATTGCTTACGTCGTTCATTGCTTAACTCACGCCGCTCTCAAGCACTTCGTTCTATGATAGCATGGTTGCTTCCCACACACACGTTGCTCCAAGTGCTTCCAGCCACTAGGAAATTCCCCGCTAACCTTTGCCCTATCCAAGAGACCAATTTTGGTCGCAGAATCGAGGCTACTCCGGGGTACGTTACGCTACACTGGCCTTGCGGCGCAAAGTGTGGCCACTTTAAGGGTCTCAATTTTATACTCCCCAATCAAGATCAATCTCCTTGACATGGAGACTCAGGAGAATTGTTCGTATGACAAACCTTAACCCCTAAATTAGGCCACACTTAACACTTTTATAGCTAATTAGAGAAGTCAAGGAGAAAGAAGCAAAAGGAAATATTCTTCAGGCCACTTTTCATGTGATGAGTCATCAACTATGAGTAAATGGCCAATCTATTTTTAACTATGTTAAGTATGCAAATACTCCCCCACATTGCTATAGGAGAGAAGATGTAACCCCCACTCGCCTATATGATGAAGCCTCACACCACACTCAAGGTAATCTCATCTAGTCTAAATAATTTTACTTGTTACTCTACATGCTTATTAACTTAGGCATCAGAGTGCTGAATGCGGGCTAACCCTGTCTTCACCTCTGACGTTGTTTGCATGTAATTGTAACATGTACTTATGTTTCTAGCAAAGATCCCAGCGGATTTCGGTAGAAACAAGGAGGTAATTTCATATATGCTTCATCTTCTAGCTCTCCATGTAAAACGACATTTTACATCCATTTGATGGAGATGCCACCTCTGATTCACAACCATAGACAACAAGACTATCACTGTATTCATCTTGGCTACAGAAGCAAAAGTCTCCTTGTAGTCAACTCCATATGTCTGTGTAAAATCTCTAGCTACCAATATGGCCTTGTGTCTCTTAATACTCCTATCTGATTTGAATTTGGTTTTATATATCCACCTGCTATCAGCAACTTTTTTGCCCTTGGGAAGTTTTACTACACTCCGTGTTTTGTTATCATGTAAGGTGCCAAACTCTTTAGACATAGCTTGTTGCCAAACTTTGTGCAATTTTGCCTCTTCATAACTTTGAGGCTCGGAAAAATTATCAAGAGCACTCAGAAAGACATTATGAAAATCAGAGAACTTCTCATAGATGAGAACACTGGCCATGGGAGGCTTACAACATATGTGACATAATCCTGAAGTCTGACAGGTTTATTTCTCTCTCTGATGGGGTTTGTTGGAATAGGAATAGCAAGTTCTTCAAGTTCTACAACTTTCATAGGTTCAGCATCATTCTCTGAAATATTGTGAGTTTCACTCACATCTTGAAGCTCAAGAAGTTCATATGATGGACTGTGATCATCTTGAAGTCAATGAGCGGATAGGGGAATAAATTAGCATAAAATTCTCCCTCAGTACTGCACACCTGTTTATCAGCAAAGAAAGGAATGGTTTCCTCAAATTTAGCATCCCTGGATACGATGGTCTTTTTGGTACTCGGATCGTAGCATTTGTACCTCTTCTGAGTTAAGGAGTACCCAAAAAATAGACACTTAACTGCCCTTGGATCTAACTTATCTCTATGGTTTGCTTGCACATGAATGTAACAAACACAGCCAAAAGTTCTTCAGTGGGAAAAATCTAAACTTCGCCCTTTTAGAATCTCTAATGGAGATTTGAATTTCATAATTCTACTGGGAAGTCTATTGATGAGATAAGCTCTTGTGAGAACATGTGAGAACATCCTGAGACCAAAATTCTTTGGAAAATTCATTTGGAACATAAGAGCCCTAGTTTCTTTAAGTAAATCTCTATTTTTTTTCTCTCAGCAATTTCACTCTGTTGAGGTGTCCTACCACAGCTTGTTTGATACAAATTTTCATTAGAGCTTAAATATTGAGACATCTTATTAAACATATACTCAGTGCCATTATCAGTTCTCAAAATTTGATTTTTTTTGTAGAAAACTGAGTTGTGACAAGTTCAACAAAGTCTTTGAAAGCATCAAACAAATCACTCTTAAATTTTAAAAGATAGGCCCACGTAATCCTAGTAAAATCACCCACAAAGGTTACAAAATACTTAAAACCATCAAAGAAATCTAACACAGGTCCCCAATATCTGAATGGATGATTTGAAATGGACTGCTTGTCCTGGAGTTGGAGAAAACAAAAGGTAGTCTAGAAAACTTAGAGAAGTGACACACAACACACTTGATGTTGTCTTTAAATAGACTTGAAAACAAAATAGACAATACTTTGTCTGAAGGATGAGCTAATCTTTGATGCCAAATGTGATGTTCTTGGGCTGTTGAAGGATTGGAAACAACTTGCAAGACTTCAAACTCCTTAGACAGATAATAGAGTCCATTCAAAAACACACTCTCACCAATCATCTTCTTGGTGATGATATCCTAACTTTCAGATTATTTGTAGGTTTTCCCACCGACAAAAATTTGAAACATAATTGACTTGACAAAATATGGATTTTTCCCTCCCCAAAGACACTCCTTTACCACTTGCTACAGACACACTAGAGTTTAGAGTTTTAAAATCTTGCAAATTTGACTTGACATTAGTCATATAATTTGTGGCATTAGAGTCTATTATACAATAATTTTTCTCAATACTCATATCTAAAGTTGTTGAAAAATACTGAATGATACCTGGTTTATCAGATGAAGTCACATAATTAGCATTAGTCAAAAAACCTGCAAATTTTCCAAGTAGTGCAGTGTGATGACCAGAGTTTGAGTCTTCTTCACCCTTTTGCTTTCTTTGTTGTAAATAAGCAGCAAAATCATTTTAAAAGTAATGCAGGATTTGAGGTGAATCTGTGTGAATCTTCAACAGTATCAATTGCCACATTAGCCTTGTGAGGAGTGTTGGACCAAGTCCTCATTGTACCCTTGCCTTCCTTCAAATATTGTGGCTTCAACTCAGGATGAAGGATCCATAACCTATCCTTGGTATGAGCAAGGAAGTTGCGACTAATAGAATCACAATAATCACACCTCAAATCTGGTATTCTTCCTTTGTAGACTCTGGCTTCAAAGGGTTTTGTTACATATGCTCTACTTTCTGGGATACTAGATTTATGCTCCATTTTTATCACTTTTCTTTTGACTTCTTCTCTTTGTATGATAGCACAAACACTTCTAAAAGATGGAAGCCGTGGATTCATCAAAATATGACTCCTTATGTCCTCATACTCAGAACTCAAGCTAGATAGAATTCGAAGTTGAAAGATCTTGTCTTATTCAGCACGTCTGAGCAATAATACAGGATTTGTAGTGTGAGGCCTATAAATATCCAACTAATTTCACATGCTTGGCAGAGTTCCCAAGTGTTTTGCAAAAGTTTTTTCCTCTTGAACAGTACTTGAGATATCCCTTTTGAGTTGAAAAATTTAGCAGCATTATTTTGATTTTCATACATTTCTTTCAAAGATTTCCAGAGATGCATAGAAGATTCAGAATAATTAAAAATCTCAGCTATACTTAGCTCCATAAAATTTAGAAGCCAAGTCATCACTAGTTGATCTTTACATAACCATGTTTCATAGCCTTCTACGGATGCATTTGGCTTAGCAGTAACTTCATTGTCCAAAAAAGATAGTTGAACTTGTTCAACAACACAAAACTGAGATATTGACTTGTATTCACTTCAATATCAATCATAACAAAGTTGCTGAAATTACTAGATCTCCCGAAGGAGGTCTCTATGTTGAGGCAATAATAACACACAAATTTTCTTTACTGGAAATAAAATTGAATGCAGAAGCACAGAATAGAAGCAGAAGTTAATCCTGCTCTGGGTATGTAAAAAATGGACACCGAAGATGGAGAAGATTTTTCGCTGGTTGATTATTTTCAATAGTGTTACACAATGAGTTTTACAGGCATATAAGAATGAAAGAGAACGGTAAGCCAGCATGAGTAATTAAGACACACAACAACCCTAGTAAACTAGACTAGAATATAGGTCCACCTCGTTGCTGCCAACTCTGTCAAAAACAAAGCTAGCAAGTAACCATCACATCATTCACATCACAATCACTGAAGAGTCAACAAAGAATATTAACTCCAATAAGAAAGCTCCTATAACTATTGTCCCGATCCCTTACAACCCCTGATTCCTACAACCCGACCTTTCTATATGAAGTGCTCTTTTTTTTTCTTCCAATTTAATGTTGCTTGTGATAGTTCTATTATTGCCATCATATAATGTACATGAAAACTTCATGCACTGATTAGAGTCAGATTCAAATGGCTGTCAATTGGTTTGTCTATTGGTCGTTGCCGTTGTCCATCAAGTATGGATGATATCTAGCTATTTTTGCAAGAACATGTCGGACCTGATTCTATAATCTATACACAGGATGGGACTCGTCAGCCGTTAGATCATGTTCTCTAAGTATGCGATTTCTTTTTTTTCTTTATTTTTTTTGAAAGGGTCTTATTTCCTTTAGAAGGTTCAAATAGAGACTCAAATTTCTACCTTCTTGGGTCTGTAGGCCCATTTTCTTGACCTTCTTAGGCCTATCTAAGGAGCCCAATAACATAAACCACTCCACGTTCGGAAATCGTTTTGGATCAAAATGGTTTGGTTTTTCTGTTTTCCAATCCCAGTTTTTAACCTAACCGGAATTTGGAACAAATATTTAACAGCAACAGAAGCACAGATTCCTTCTGTTTTACTGAGATGAAAAAGAGAAGTAGTTAAAAAAAGAATTCGGGGACTAATGAAAAGTGGTGGTAGTGTTGGCAAAGGAAGAGAAGAAAAAGAAGAAGAAGAAGACGTCATGTCCGTACACTCTCCCTGCAAAGCTCCTCCTTCCTCTGCTTCTTCTCTTCCCAAGGTCTCTCTCTCTCTCTCTCTCTAAATTACAATTATTTATCTTGAATATTTTTATGTGTTGATTTAGTTGGGTTATTGATTGTTTTGTGGTCAATAGGAGCAATCACAGATTGAATTGGAGCTCAGACTGTTGGAAGCTCTTGAAATTTATCCTCCAGTCAAATTAAGAGGCAGGTCTTTCAGTTTCTTATCTTTAAAGTTTGAATCTTTATGATTGGTTTGGTGAGAACTGTATGGTAAAGTATTAGAGTTTTGTGTACTAGAAAAAACAAATGGGGTTTAAGCTGCATTTTGGTGTTTGTTATATGTAGTCTTGGCAGGAAAGAAAGTTTAGGAGAGTAGTTATCTATTTTACTGAATTGTTAGTCAAAAATCGAAATGTGAGGGTTAAATCATGGCCGTTAAATTGATAGTATAAGCATTGAATAACTGCAATCAGCTATCATAGATTCATAGTATGATAAACTGAGGAGGAGGTAATTCCTGCTGCATAATTGATAAGCCAATCAAAGATGAATTTGTTTCCATTTTTGATCGTACATTATCATGCGATTTTAAATAGATAAGCAATCGAAAACATGTTTACTTGCAGGGATACATCGTCACTTTGTGCTTTATGGGCTAATGGAGTTTCTGAAGAGAAGGTTGGTTCCTTGGTTTTGTATCAGTTATTCCAATGAACCAACAGATGCTGATGTAAAGTTTCTTGTGTAAATTCACAGCTTTGACCGGAATTTTTCTTCGGACGAGGTTCTACAATTGCTGGATCGATTCTATAACTTGGAGATGCTGGTATGTAACAAACTCGATTTGATCCATTTTTCGATGTGTCTTTATTAGTTGTGTGATCTTGATTAATCTTAAGCTTTCAAATCCCATATTCACTAATCACACATGTTTTTGTAGAATCGATCAAAGGTTAAGTGTAAATATTTTTAAACTGATCAAGTTTCATAATTGGGTCATCATATTCAACAATATTAAATCTTAATGTTTAAACTATCTATGCACCTGTAACCTGTCCATTACACATGGTGAGCATAGAGTTGAATAATGGAGTGGGGACTGGGGAGAAGAGCAGGGGAAGAGATGCTGCTGGAGTATGAAGTTTGAAGTAGAGAGAGAGCACATAAAAATTACCAAAATAATTTCTTATATTCAAAAAGTTACTTGAATATTTGTCTATATACCTTGTAACCTTTTAACGAGGTTTCCCTCTTGTTTCAGAAACCAGACGACGAGGACATGGAAATCATGAATCATGAGGAAGATTTTTGCTTGCCTCAAAGTTTCTTTGTTAAGGAAGAAATGTAACTCTTTAGATTTTGTATAGAGTGCTTATTTTGTGTGAACTAGTTTATTTGTGTTGTGTTCAAGATGGTAGTTTTGAAATATTTCATGCTAGCTAGTTGGTGTCATGTTGATTTTTCTTTGTCGCATTTATGGTTTCATGCTATCAAAATTTATTTACTATCTCTATTAATTAAGCCAACCTTCCTTAGGGTAGTTATTTAGGTAGAACATTCACATTCCGTGATTTTACCCTTCCTTCTACTTAATTTGCCTGAAACAAATTTTGATAAATAAAGGATAAAACAGTAATATGACAGAAAAAAAAACCCAACTGACCAGTTCGGTTTTCATTTTTAACGCGAACTGTCTTCCTTCGTTCTCCTCCCGAACCCACGTATCTCCGCTTGCAAACTGAAAATTTCTCCTCAAGAGTTTGGCTCATCGGGTAAAAGGATTATGTTCTGTACAGCCCCTCTCTTTCTCTCATTCTCTCTCTGAATCCCGAAGAGCAGCAGCAACCCAGAGAGCTCCGGCGACTCTCGGTTCTTGGGAACCATCGCCGCTTCCATTTCCATCAAGCACGGCAACAACCCATCTCCGATTCAACTCTCTCCGACCTCCAAAACCCAGAGAGCTCCGGTGACTCTCGGTTCTTGGGAACCATCGCCGCTTCCATTTCCATCAAGCACGGCAACAACCCATCTCCGATTCAACTCTCTCCGACCTCCAAACCCTATTCGACGCTGCCGCCGACGAAGACAATGACCCCATGGACCGCTTCTCCTACGAGCTCGCCTCCAAGTCCCTCTCCCGTCCGATTAGCCCAAATCTCCAACCGCCGCCGCTCCTCTCAACCTTCCGGCCAAGGTAATTGTTGAATCTCATAAGATTTGAGTAATTCGAAAGCGGAGGGTTTAGAGATTTTACTATTGAAAAATGTTTGATTTGCAGAATGAGATTGATGGATCTGACGACGAGGATGAAATCCAGGCACCTTCGGACTCATCTGTGAAGGTAATTTGGTAGTTTCACTGTAGGAGCTTGGTGGACGTGAAGTGAGCTTGCTGGATTTTTGGGACGTGATTCGTGGTTTGGGCAATTTGATTTGGGAAACGATTATCTAAATAGAGAAAGGTAAGAGTGGAAATTTGGTTTCATTTGTCTGCTTGATTTGTCTATGATGAAATAAATAGTCTCCTGAGCTTTTCCATTTACGTTTGGTTGTTTAATGAGAGTCATACTTAAAGCAGATGTGTTGTATTCCATTTGAGTTTACAAAAAACAGTCCTGTTTGTTTTCAAACTTTGCTAACCCGCTACACTCCTAAATGGTTACGGAGACTGTATAGTTCTACATATACCGTAGCAACCTATCGTCTTTCTCATGTCTCTTATTTTTCTGCCACACTAAGGTATCCTCAAGATACACTATTTCTCATGTTTTGCTTCTGTCCTGTTTCAATGTTTCATTAGTGAGTTATAGTTATATGCTTTGCTTCTGTTTTGTTTCAATACAACTGAGTTGTGTTGATGTATTAGTAGTGCATCTGTTGGTTTAGTAAGTTTCAACTTCTTAGTGGCGAACCCATTGTTTTTCCATTGACGTTTGTTTGGTTAAGTATTCTTGGGTAATACAACTGAGTTGTGTTGATGTTTGTTTTAGTTTCCTACCCTGTTTTCATTTCCAGCAGTATATTGATGTTTGTTTTCTGAAATGAATTGGGTTTTTGTTTTTAGGAATTGGGTTTTCTTTTTGTTGTTCATTTGAAGACAAAAGAGGAACTGTTTTGTATTTGCTTCTTTCATTTATAAACTACTGAAATTGACAGGATATATTTCCCAGGTTTATGAGTTAATTTCATATGAACTGTAATAAGATTGGTTGATTATATCAGTAGATGAAGTTTGAAGCTATCAACTTTAAGCATAATATCTGTGTTTTTCAGATTTCACTATGTGCATCTCTCTCTTTTTGTTACTCTACTTTAGACCTTTATCTTCTTTTTCAGTAAACAGATGCACTCCTGAGGTAAACCAAGATGCACTTCTACAAATAGCTTTCACAGTCGAAAATAGGAGCCGTCAATTAATCAGTTGCGTGGTAAACCCCACCGTTTCAAGTATTTCTTTTTCTGAAGACGAAAGAAGGACTGGTGGGTTCGACTGCGATTGGGTTGAAGACGAAAGAAGGACTGGTGCTTCGCCTTTGTTGGTACGCAAACTCTTGCTCTTTACGTCACTTCTGCTCTGTTTGCTTTCTATAATTGAAAAGCCTAATTTGGTTTTGGATTCCTTAGAGCTTTTTGTGTCTGTGGTAATCGATGGTTCAAAGTGTTCCTGGTCCTTAATTGTTTTGGTGTGATTCAATCATGTTTAAGGATTTGTTGTGTTATGTAGTTTCTGAGTTCATCTTAGAACTTGGTTGCATGATCATTTATGTATTTTGAAATGAAAGAACAATTCTGCATTTTATTTTTGTGTATCAGCTTTCTCATGCTTTGCTTCTGTCCTATTTCAATGTTTCAATAGTGAGTTATAGTTATATGCTTCGCTTCTGTCTTATTTCACGAACTTATTGCAAACTGATTTGGGAAACTGCTGGTATCATGTGTTAGTTTATACTGTTTGACACAGTTTTACAATTTGAAGGTGTATGAATTTTGGAGACTGCTTGATTTTGTGAATTTTGGAGAATAGCAGTTACTGTATTGTGTGTTACAGGAGATGTTGATGAAATTTCAGGAAGGTGAAGTACTCTCTTCCGGGTTGGTGGGTTGAGGGATTGTGTGCAGCGGATATCAAGAAGGAGAAGTGGAGAACAGCCTAAAAATTCAATTGGAGTTTTCTAACTCAGTTAAGGTTAAACTTCATATCCGTTTCTCAAGTTAGGAAGTTGTTAGTTTCTGCTCTGTTTTATCTGTTAGTAGGCTTACTCTCTTTGTACAAGCCTTTCTATTCTATTTGTTACTGATTTTGTTGATTCGATTCAGACAGAGATAAGAGCGAGCCCAACTTAGTCTCCGCTGCAGATTCGATTCAGGTTAATGATTCCCTTCTTTTTCTTTCTTCTTCCGCTTTTGATTCCACTGTGTTCTTGAGAGAATGTGCACACAACCTGTTCGACTGTTTGCCAATACAGTAACACACAATACAGTAACTGAAAGAACAGTTCTGCATGTTGTATTTTGAAATGAAAGAACAGTTCTGCATTTTTTTTTTGGGTATGTGTGTGCATTATCAGATTATGTTTGTGTGGTTGCTTTATTGGATGATTTGGAACTTCGATATTGAATCTACTGACATAGCAATGTATTCCATTTCAAGGTTTTCCGTTGAAGTTTGTTTATTTCATACGAATTGTATGTTGATGCAGCATATCATATTGTATATTGTTTTTACTGATTGTTCTATGAATTCTATAAGTACCAACAAATCACCCAGACCTATACATTCACTCTTATTTTGCTATATTGTTTTACCTATAGTTTGGATAGCATATTGGACTTATTGTAGATTGAAACCACTACTTATCAATGGTAAAGAAATATTACTCAATTAATCGTATCTAATGCTCCAGAACTTAGAAATGTGTTTTGGCTATATTTCAGGATTGCTTGGTGTTTGTGCTATGTGAAGTTGAAGATTTCGGCTTAGCTGGTATGCAAACTCTCGCTCTTTACGTCTCTTCTATCCCATTGCTTTTCTTTGGTTCACCGTTTCCCTGCTTTCGAATTCTTATGTTTCTGTTCTTAGAGAAGCAACGCCACTATTGAGATTTTGACTCCAGTTTACATGTTTTAGACTCTTTTATGTGTTTACTGCTTAATAGCTCTTGAAATTATCAAGAACATTCATTGTTAGGCAGCAAGCTATAGTGTTGTGATATCATAGATGTTGTACTCTTTCAAGCTTAAGTTATAATGGCGGATAACTAAGCATTTCTGTCAAATTGTTTCTCCTTTTGTCAATGCTGTGAATCTTCTTCAGTTATTGTGATAGTGGATGAGTCAATTAAGTCTTGACTTACTGTTGCTACAATATATAGTCAATGCTGTCATTCATTCTTTTTTTTTCTTTCAAGTTTCTGTTATACTAGGCTTTATTTAGTTTTCGATTTAGGGTTTAGATATCTCTACATGAATACTGTAATTGTTGTGTTCTTTTATGATAATTGATCAAACCTAATTGCAATGCAGTTTGCAGGGGTTTCATTGTTAAGCTCATCTAATTGCGATACTCAACTTTTGTTCCTTGGGTGCAGCTCCACTTATAAACCAAAGAAGATCATTACTGCTAGAGGTAGAACAAGATTCGACCATTAGATGTTTTATTTGGGTTATATACTTGAATTCAATGTATGAGTTTGACATAAAATCTCTATTAATCAAAGAAATTTGATCCACTACGACATCTGTCATTGCATAACATTTGATGTTCTTAATTTTTCCCTTATGCGTCATATAATTTGAATCCACAAAATAGAAATACGTGCATCTTTAGTCTCACACACCATCCAACAAAATCACCAAATAAATCTCTATTATATTATCGACAAAATTGTAACACTCGATAATTAACTATATCATCAACAAAATCACCAAAACAAAAGTTGACTTCTATTTTTAGGTCATATATCGAACATCTTATGGATCAAGCAAATAGTTCGCGTACTCGAACGAGTCGACAATGGCGAGAGACATTGACTCCCGAACAATATCAAACTTATTTGGCCCGACGACGAGACCATGCTCGAGGAAAACGACATGTTGAATCTGTTGATGATGCTCCAAATTCACAATCAGAAAATGCAAACGAACCAACTAGAGGTAATGTTGATTATGAAAGGTTTTTGAATTAGTAGTGTTCATAAATTTTCTTACAAATCGATAATTTTTATTTTATTTATTTATAGACAGAGTGCGCTTAACTCACATTAGACAAAGAGCACGTTCGGAAGGGATACGGATAAATGATGGTAATCGAGTACAACCCGTTACAAATGAAACAAACGAAGAGGTTTCAGGTACTGCATTATTTCACTTTATATATGAGATGTTAATACACCTTAAATATTATCTATTTTGTTTTTTTTTTCAATATGCACTACAGTTGAATAATAAAAAAAATTGTCTATTAAATTATCAATTTCATTATTATAAATCAGAAAATCTCGATACTACAATGATTAATGCAACGGAGCCAAATATGATTATTGATGAGGAAGTGAACGAAAATGGGAACATGCTTATTGGTGAAATGGAATGTCGAGTCCGGCCTGTGCCACGAACAAGGAGAGCAAGGATAAGGTCAAAGGATGCAAGAAATTTTCGTGAAGAAATTGGAGTACCAATATGTCAACTGCCACAACCGAGAACATGCCCCAAGTGCAATGCACAATTGTTTTATAAAGAAACATCAAGTTTGTGTTGTTTGAACGGGGGAATTAGTCTGCCTCTAATTCACTGTCCCCAAGAAATGCTTGCTTTATTCTGTGACCAAACAACAATGGGAAAGAGATTCAGACAAAACATTCGTGCATACAATAATGTTTTTTCATTCACCTCAATGGGCGTTCATGTTGATGAGAGAATTAACGTTCGATCACATTACACCTTTCGTGCTCAGGGTTCTATATACCATAAGATTGGTGGCCTTATGCCGAGTGATGGAAGAAGACCACGATATCTACAAACTTATATATACGATACCGACCATGAACTCGAGAATAGATTGTCAGAAAGTAGTGTTTTAGAGAGGGAAACAGTTGAGAGGATACAATATATATTGAACCAATATAACCCATATGTTCATACGCTACGAAGTCTTGGACAACGTGAAGACTTGCCTAATTGCAGATTGATTTTGAGAGAACAACCTTCTCATCGTCGTCAATACAACCTACCATCAGCTGATTAGGTTGCTGCTATTATAGTAGAAGGGGATAGTATAAATCCAAATGGAAGAGACTTCGTGATTCAAACCGCTTCTGGACAACTTCAAAATATTCAGGACTCCGTTGGATATTATGATCCTTTGCAGTATCCGTTATTATTACCGTATGGGTCATATGGTTAGGACATTAACACTACAGACAATAATGGAAAGTCTATGAGTTGTTGTGACTATTACTCATATGTGTTACAGGTCAGTGTCCATTATTTCTTCTTTCCCTTCATAACATAGCCAACATGCCTTAAAACATAGTTAACAATCTAAATTGTGTAGATACGCCGAGATCATGAAAATCTCTTACATCGAGGTGGGCGTCTCTTTCAACAATATGCAGTAGATAATTATGTAAAGATTGAGTCACAAAAACTTAGATATTTTCGTATGAATCAAGACAAGTTTCGGAGAGAGGCCCGTCAAGGACTTCAAGACTCTCTACATGCAGGAGAAAATAATGCAGGTGTGAATGCATATTTATCATTCAACTTAAAAGTATATAACACCATACTAGCCTTCCTGCACGCGCATATGCGCGTGCGAAAGGCGTCGCGCTCGCGCGTGCGATTTATCGGTGGCATACTTAAAAGTGTACAATTATATCGTTTTCACTTAATTGCTTAAGTTCATTGCTCATGACAGAGAATATCGTGCACTTTCAGGCCTATCTATATTATGTCGTAATCAAAATTTATTAAATGGCCAACTCACCATCGCAATATAAAAATTTCAGGTAATGTCGGTAAGAGAGTCTTTTTGCCATCTTCATTTATTGAGAGCCCGCGGGATATGTATCAAAGGTACCAGGATGCTATGGCTTTGGTTCAAAAATATGGAAGACCAGATCTTTTTATCACCATGACTTGCAATCCTAATTGGAAAGAAGTTATGGATGAATTACTCCCTGGCCAAACACCCCAAGAACGCCCAGATTTAGTCGCACGAGTGTTCCATGCGAAACTCGAACATTTAAAAGAGGACATCATAAAGAAGGGAGTGTTGGGAAACGTGGTTGCTCATGCTTTTGTCGTTGAATTTCAGAATAGGGGTTTGCCGCACATTCATATGTTGATCATGCTAGAAGATGGTGATAAGCTTAATAATCCAGATGAATATGACCGCATTGTTAGAGCAGAGATACCGGACGAGCAAAAAGAACCCTTACTTTATGAAGCAGTGTGTACACATATGATTCATGGTCCGTGTGAAGTTGTAAACAGAACCCTTTCATGCATGAAAGGCGGTAAATGTAGTAAAGGATACCCTAAATCATTTTCAAATTACACTGTTCAGGGAACTGAAGCCTATCCTGTATATCGAAGACGATCAGATCGTTTACCTGTACCTCTTAGAAGACGAAGTCATGTAACAATTGATAATAGTTGGGTAGTTCCCTACAACCCGTGGTTGTTACTACGATATAATTGCCACATCAATGTTGAAATATGTGCGAGCATCAAAAGTGTCAAGTATTTATATAAGTACATCTACAAGGGTCTTGACAGAGTTGCACTACAGCTCCAGTCTAATCCAAATTTTGATGAAATTCGACAGTTCGTTGATGCTAGGTGGGTTTGCGCACCTGAAGCCTTATGGAGGATATTTAAATTTGTGCTCAATCGAATATATCCAACAGTAGAACGATTGCAGATACATCTCCCCAACATGCAACAGATAAACTTCAATGCAGATGAATGTGTGGAGGATATTTTAGAAGATGAAAATGCAGAAAAATCAATGCTTACTGAGTTTTTCCATTTAAACCAAACGGATGTGAATGCAAGAGCGTATTTGTATCGAGAAATTCCTGAAAGTTATAGGTGGGATAGAAAAAAATATTGGGCTAAAAGAATAACCAACTATAAGACTCTTGGGCGAATATACAGTGTGTCACCGTCAGAGGGTGAAAAGTTCTACCTGCGGATTCTGCTCAATCATGTTAGGGGACCGAGATCCTTTCATGAAATACTTACTGTGGACGGTGTACTCCAACTTTCATTTAAGCAAGCGGCTGAGAGACGAGGTTTGCTAAAGAATGATAATAGTATTCGAGATTGTCTGTTAGAGGCCTCAAGAGTTAGAATGTCATCGGCCTTGAGAAGATTGTTTGTCACAATATTGGTTTACAGCCAACCAACTGGTGTTCGAAGATTGTGGGACGAGTTCTAACCTTTCATGATGGAAGATTATCCTTCATCCAATAATTTGTTCAATATAAACAAGTTATTACGTGATTTAGACAGAATGATGGAACAATTTAGAAAAAACATTGGACAGTTCGACCTTCCTGCAATGACGAGTGGACTTGAAGAAAATTCAGGAATCCCAAGATGTATTGAAGATGAAATGTCTGTACCAGTCCCACGAGTAGACATTGATGCAATAGGTCGCCTTAACAACGATCAAAAATATGCATTCGATACCATAATGCTTGCGGTGGAAAGTGACGGTGGTGCATTGTTCTTTCTTGACGGTCCAGGTGGAACGGGAAAAACATATATATACCGTGCATTACTGGCTAATCTAAGAAGAATGAATCGCATTGTCTTAGCCACTGCATCATCTGGAATAGCTGCAATTAATATGCCTGGTGGCAGAACGGCTCACTCAAGGTTAAGTATTCCACTTCATGTGGATGCATCGACCCCGACTTTCATAAATAAACAATCCGATCTAGCTGAGTTGGTCAGAGCTGCAACTGCTATCATTTGGGATGAGGCACCCATGACGCATCGACATGTCTTTGAAGCACTTGATCGAACTTTCAGGGACATAGCAGATGTTCAATTACCGTTTGGTGGAAAAATAATGATTTTTGGGGGAGATTTTCGTCAAGTGCTTCCAGTTGTTCCCAAAGGAACCAGGTCTCAACTCATTGAAGCTTCAATTGTGAAATCTTTGTTTTGGGCACAAACAAAGATTTTAAGGTTGAGACATAATATGAGATCCATCAATGACCCTCAATTTTCTGATTTTTTACTTCGTGTTGGCGATGGCAATGAGCATGCATTTGATGGTGAGATGATAAAGCTACCGCAAACCATGGTGATTCCGTGGGTAGGAGCTTAATCGATCGATCAAATCATAGATGCCATCTTTCCCAATTTGGGTGATCATGTATATGATACCGGTTATATGGTGGAGAGAGCGTTGATTACTCCTCTAAATGATGACGTGGATATGCTAAATGAAAAGATCATCAACATGTTTCCTGGTGAACAAATCACGTTCTATTCTTTTGACTCGGTGCAAGACGACACCAGGAATTTATACTACCAACATGTTCTTGAACTCAATAACAATCGGAGGACTCCCGCCCCACAAGTTGACCATAAAAATAGGTGCCCCGATTATGCTTTTGAGGAATATCGACCCAAACTTGGGATTGATGAACGGAACTTGATTGTTATGTCGTGGTTCATATTTGAATCTCTTGGATGCTGAGGTTCTAACGGGACAGTTTGCTGGGACTAGAGTTTTTCTACCTCGAATCCCGTTGAGCCCGCCGGATAATGTTGGTCTACCTTTCAAACTCATAAGAAAGCAATTTCCAGTCAAATTGAGCTTCTCCCTCACTATAAACAAGTCTCAAGGTCAGACAATTCCTTACGTTGGTGTGTACCTCCCATATCATGTTTTCAGTCACGGTCAATTGTATGTGGCATTGTCCAGGGGAACATCAGAGTCCACTACAACGATTCTGGTTAAAAATGGCTCCATATCTGGTCAAGATGGTGTATATACTAGAAATGTGGTGTTTAAAGAAGTTTTGTTGGGGTCAGACATAAATAATGTTGCATCTCATTAGGTATTTTAATATCGTTTATGTTTGACATATTAATTTCCAGTTACTAATTTGATCGAAAATTCTTTATGTCTATTCGTAGGTACTAAAACTATTCGAATGGACAAAAACTCTACTCGACGTGTTTCAATATTTTCGGTCGGTTGGCGTATGGGAAAGTCGATAAAAATGAATACCGGTTATCTCAGTAACTTGGTTTTGAAAGAATGGAACAAGAAGAAGCATGAACAGTATGGACCTTTGAGCACTTTTGTTTTTGTTATATTCCAAGTTCCGTTCTCAGCTTAACTGTAAATTTTGAATATTATCATTAGTTGGCGCTATAAAATTGCACGGAGAAAGTTGATGACAACAAAACCGTTATCTGAAATCACACTAACATGGAGAAAAGTTTTGCGCTTAAGGTATGTACGTCATATATTATCTGAGATATGTTACAATTTATGATTTTCCTTTTTGAATTTAACAGCTGGGAATATTGTTACCAGGTTGCGACATCATCGCCAACGAAATAGCTTCTTATATAAGGTCTTATAGCTTATTACTTATACGAGACATAAGCATTGATAGTCAACATAAATTTATTTGCAAATAACTAAAAGTTAACTTAATTATGTTTTTTACAGTTCTACAAAAAACGTAAAAATTTGGAACAAATTGATCAGGTAATTACGTAACGCATTCATGTTCAACCTATACATGTATGTGACCATTTATTCATTTGTTTTAACTCTCATATATTTTATTTGTAGTTGGAGTGACAATTCGTTCTACATGGTGATTAATGTGGTTGGACTTCGTTGGACATATCGACGTCAACATAGTTAAAACTTTTGCTATTTTTTTAAATAGTTTCTATTCGTGTGTTTTTTGTTCTATTTTCATATGCACTGACGCTGCATTTATTATCAGTGATTGATCAGTTTTTACATAGTGTTGACTTAATATGAAGTGGGCTAATATTATTTTATAAATTTTATCATCAATCATTGGTAATTCTTCTCACATCTCAATTAGATCTGTGTTCGAATAATAGAGATCTCGATTAGATCAGTATTCGAATAATAGAGATAGGCCTGAAAATGCACGATAGTCTCTGTCATGAGCAATGAACTTAAGCAATTAAGTGAAAACGATATAATTGTACACTTTTAAATATGCCACTGATAAATCGCACGCGCGAGCGCTACGCCTTTCGCACGCGCATATGCGCGTGCAGGAAGGCTAGTATATACTTATTGAAAAGCTTGTTTTCTTTTTCATCTTTAGCAATTTTGGATCTAATTAGTCTAACCACTACTAACTATATAGATGACTAACACACATCGAACTTTAAAAGAGCAAAGATTTTGTTCATTTTTTTTCTGCAATCGTTTAAATAAAGGATAATAAACCATGAATAATTATCAAACTCTCTGATCGATCAAAGATAGAGGAATGAGAATGGAGTTAGTCAACCACATATCACATTTGTTATTTGTTAAGAAGCAGAAGCAAAAGCTTGATTTTAATTCTTTCTTAGCTAGCTGCAAAGTTAACATTTAGATTTCCTTCTGCTATATATTAAACCTTAAAACAGCCAAACACATGATCGACTAAAAAAAGGGTGAACACATCCAATGATTTAACATGTTCTGACATTGGTTTCAGTCAAATTGATACATCATAAGGAACCCTTCGTGTCATATTAGGACATACTGTAATTTGTTAACCCGTTGGAATAGGAATTAAATCACTTTCGCATATTGATATTTTCAAATTTAAATCAGTGGATCCTAGATAAGGGTTAAAATCAAAATGATACATCAAATTACAATATGGGCGGGCAGCAGGATACAAATCATTAGCATTTATATAGATTTCCAATACTCTATATTGCAGATAGTCTTTATATATATCCATTACTTAACCATATTGTAATCTATGGTGTTCTGCAACAACACATACAAATTAACAATCGGATTAAACAACACCCAAAAAACAAAAAGATAGATTGGTAACAAAGATAACTAACCCAAAACAAAGATAGATTGGCAACAACACCCAAACGTCGATTCCAAAGAAATCAACAGTGAAGACCACAAAGAAGACAAATCAGAGCCGCTCCCAGATAGGTGCTAATACCCTTCAAAAATTAGAACCAAAGGTGTGAGGAGTATAGCACAAACTTCATTCAATAGAAGGCATATGAAAGAGATCTAGATTCTTACTCGCCTTCGTATAAGTCGCCAACGTTGTAGAACTCGACACATCTTGTGTTCCTTTTTATGGTGGTGGTGGGCCGGGTTCGAGTCAAACCCGATAAACCACTGGACCGGTTTAGTGGTTTGGTTGTGGTGGTGGCGGGCCCGATAAAAGTAGCGCTTGGAGGTCTCGTCTTAGGAGTGTTTGATGACGGAGACGCTCTGGTGGATCAGGGACTTGTTATTGTTGGCAAGGAAGAGCAGATTATGGCTAAGATTTTAGATCGATCGATCGATCGAGAGAGAGAGAGGGAGGGAGAGAGCCACACGCACCGCACGCTCGTTTTTTTTCAAAATGACCAAAAGGCCAAAATGCAATAGTAAAATGAATAGTAACAGTAGAAACCCAACAATGTTATACTAGCCTTCCTGCACACGCATATGCGCGTGCGAAAGGCGTCGCGCTCGCGCGTGCGATTTATCAGTGGCATATTTAAAAGTGTACAATTATATCGTTTTCACTTAATTGCTTAAGTTCATTGCTCATGACAGAGACTATCGTGCATTTTCAGGCCTATCTCTATTATTCGAATACTGATCTAATCGAGATCTCTATTATTCGAACACAGATCTAATTGAGATGTGAGAAGAATTACCAATGATTGATGATAAAATTTATAAAATAATATTAGCCCACTTCATATTAAGTCAACACTATGTAAAAAATGATCAATCACTGATAATAAATGCAGCGTCAGTGCATATGAAAATAGAACAAAAAACACACGAATAGAAACTATTTAAAAAAATAGCAAAAGTTTTAACTATGTTGACGTCGATATGTCCAACGAAGTCCAACCACATTAATCACCATGTAGAACGAATTGTCACTCCAACTACAAATAAAATATATGAGAGTTAAAACAAATGAATAAATGGTCACATACATGTATAGGTTGAACATGAATGCGTTACGTAATTACCTGATCAATTTGTTCCAAATTTTTACGTTTTTTGTAGAACTGTAAAAAACATAAGTTAACTTTTAGTTATTTGCAAATAAATTTATGTTGACTATCAATGCTTATGTCTCGTATAAGTAATAAGCTATAAGACCTTATATAAGAAGCTATTTCGTTGGCGATGATGTCGCAACCTGGTAACAATATTCCCAGCTGTTAAATTCAAAAAGGAAAATCATAAATTGTAACATATCTCAGATAATATATGACGTACATACCTTAAGCGCAAAACTTTTCTCCATGTTAGTGTGATTTCAGATAACGGTTTTGTTGTCATCAACTTTCTCCGTGCAATTTTATAGCGCCAACTAATGATAATATTCAAAATTTACAGTTAAGCTGAGAACGGAACTTGGAATATAACAAAAACAAAAGTGCTCAAAGGTCCATACTGTTCATGCTTCTTCTTGTTCCATTCTTTCAAAACCAAGTTACTGAGATAACCGGTATTCATTTTTATCGACTTTCCCATACGCCAACCGACCGAAAATATTGAAACACGTCGAGTAGAGTTTTTGTCCATTCGAATAGTTTTAGTACCTACGAATAGACATAAAGAATTTTCGATCAAATTAGTAACTGGAAATTAATATGTCAAACATAAACGATATTAAAATACCTAATGAGATGCAACATTATTTATGTCTGACCCCAACAAAACTTCTTTAAACACCACATTTCTAGTATATACACCATCTTGACCAGATATGGAGCCATTTTTAACCAGAATCGTTGTAGTGGACTCTGATGTTCCCCTGGACAATGCCACATACAATTGACCGTGACTGAAAACATGATATGGGAGGTACACACCAACGTAAGGAATTGTCTGACCTTGAGACTTGTTTATAGTGAGGGAGAAGCTCAATTTGACTGGAAATTGCTTTCTTATGAGTTTGAAAGGTAGACCAACATTATCCGGCGGGCTCAACGGGATTCGAGGTAGAAAAACTCTAGTCCCAGCAAACTGTCCCGTTAGAACCTCAGCATCCAAGAGATTCAAATATGAACCACGACATAACAATCAAGTTCCGTTCATCAATCCCAAGTTTGGGTCGATATTCCTCAAAAGCATAATCGGGGCACCTATTTTTATGGTCAACTTGTGGGGCGGGAGTCCTCCGATTGTTATTGAGTTCAAGAACATGTTGGTAGTATAAATTCCTGGTGTCGTCTTGCACCGAGTCAAAAGAATAGAACGTGATTTGTTCACCAGGAAACATGTTGATGATCTTTTCATTTAGCATATCCACGTCATCATTTAGAGGAGTAATCAACGCTCTCTCCACCATATAACCGGTATCATATACATGATCACCCAAATTGGGAAAGATGGCATCTATGATTTGATCGATCGATTAAGCTCCTACCCACGGAATCACCATGGTTTGCGGTAGCTTTATCATCTCACCATCAAATGCATGCTCATTGCCATCGCCAACACGAAGTAAAAAATCAGAAAATTGAGGGTCATTGATGGATCTCATATTATGTCTCAACCTTAAAATCTTTGTTTGTGCCCAAAACAAAGATTTCACAATTGAAGCTTCAATGAGTTGAGACCTGGTTCCTTTGGGAACAACTGGAAGCACTTGACGAAAATCTCCCCCAAAAATCATTATTTTTCCACCAAACGGTAATTGAACATCTGCTATGTCCCTGAAAGTTCGATCAAGTGCTTCAAAGACATGTCGATGCGTCATGGGTGCCTCATCCCAAATGATAGCAGTTGCAGCTCTGACCAACTCAGCTAGATCGGATTGTTTATTTATGAAAGTCGGGGTCGATGCATCCACATGAAGTGGAATACTTAACCTTGAGTGAGCCGTTCTGCCACCAGGCATATTAATTGCAGCTATTCCAGATGATGCAGTGGCTAAGACAATGCGATTCATTCTTCTTAGATTAGCCAGTAATGCACGGTATATATATGTTTTTCCCGTTCCACCTGGACCGTCAAGAAAGAACAATGCACCACCGTCACTTTCCACCGCAAGCATTATGGTATCGAATGCATATTTTTGATCGTTGTTAAGGCGACCTATTGCATCAATGTCTACTCGTGGGACTGGTACAGACATTTCATCTTCAATACATCTTGGGATTCCTGAATTTTCTTCAAGTCCACTCGTCATTGCAGGAAGGTCGAACTGTCCAATGTTTTTTCTAAATTGTTCCATCATTCTGTCTAAATCACGTAATAACTTGTTTATATTGAACAAATTATTGGATGAAGGATAATCTTCCATCATGAAAGGTTAGAACTCGTCCCACAATCTTCGAACACCAGTTGGTTGGCTGTAAACCAATATTGTGACAAACAATCTTCTCAAGGCCGATGACATTCTAACTCTTGAGGCCTCTAACAGACAATCTCGAATACTATTATCATTCTTTAGCAAACCTCGTCTCTCAGCCGCTTGCTTAAATGAAAGTTGGAGTACACCGTCCACAGTAAGTATTTCATGAAAGGATCTCGGTCCCCTAACATGATTGAGCAGAATCCGCAGGTAGAACTTTTCACCCTCTGACGGTGACACACTGTATATTCGCCCAAGAGTCTTATAGTTGGTTATTCTTTTAGCCCAATATTTTTTTCTATCCCACCTATAACTTTCAGGAATTTCTCGATACAAATACGCTCTTGCATTCACATCCGTTTGGTTTAAATGGAAAAACTCAGTAAGCATTGATTTTTCTGCATTTTCATCTTCTAAAATATCCTCCACACATTCATCTGCATTGAAGTTTATCTGTTGCATGTTGGGGAGATGTATCTGCAATCGTTCTACTGTTGGATATATTCGATTGAGCACAAATTTAAATATCCTCCATAAGGCTTCAGGTGCGCAAACCCACCTAGCATCAACGAACTGTCGAATTTCATCAAAATTTGGATTAGACTGGAGCTGTAGTGCAACTCTGTCAAGACCCTTGTAGATGTACTTATATAAATACTTGACACTTTTGATGCTCGCACATATTTCAACATTGATGTGGCAATTATATCGTAGTAACAACCACGGGTTGTAGGGAACTACCCAACTATTATCAATTGTTACATGACTTCGTCTTCTAAGAGGTACAGGTAAACGATCTGATCGTCTTCGATATACAGGATAGGCTTCAGTTCCCTGAACAGTGTAATTTGAAAATGATTTAGGGTATCCTTTACTACATTTACCGCCTTTCATGCATGAAAGGGTTCTGTTTACAACTTCACACGGACCATGAATCATATGTGTACACACTGCTTCATAAAGTAAGGGTTCTTTTTGCTCGTCCGGTATCTCTGCTCTAACAATGCGGTCATATTCATCTGGATTATTAAGCTTATCACCATCTTCTAGCATGATCAACATATGAATGTGCGGCAAACCCCTATTCTGAAATTCAACGACAAAAGCATGAGCAACCACGTTTCCCAACACTCCCTTCTTTATGATGTCCTCTTTTAAATGTTCGAGTTTCGCATGGAACACTCGTGCGACTAAATCTGGGCGTTCTTGGGGTGTTTGGCCAGGGAGTAATTCATCCATAACTTCTTTCCAATTAGGATTGCAAGTCATGGTGATAAAAAGATCTGGTCTTCCATATTTTTGAACCAAAGCCATAGCATCCTGGTACCTTTGATACATATCCCGCGGGCTCTCAATAAATGAAGATGGCAAAAAGACTCTCTTACCGACATTACCTGAAATTTTTATATTGCGATGGTGAGTTGGCCATTTAATAAATTTTGATTACGACATAATATAGATAGGCCTGAAAGTGCACGATATTCTCTGTCATGAGCAATGAACTTAAGCAATTAAGTGAAAACGATATAATTGTACACTTTTAAGTATGCCACCGATAAATCGCACGCGCGAGCGCGACGCCTTTCGCACGCGCATATGCGCGTGCAGGAAGGCTAGTATGGTGTTATATACTTTTAAGTTGAATGATAAATATGCATTCACACCTGCATTATTTTCTCCTGCATGTAGAGAGTCTTGAAGTCCTTGACGGGCCTCTCTCCGAAACTTGTCTTGATTCATACGAAAATATCTAAGTTTTTGTGACTCAATCTTTACATAATTATCTACTGCATATTGTTGAAAGAGACGCCCACCTCGATGTAAGAGATTTTCATGATCTCGGCGTATCTACACAATTTAGATTGTTAACTATGTTTTAAGGCATGTTGGCTATGTTATGAAGGGAAAGAAGAAATAATGGACACTGACCTGTAACACATATGAGTAATAGTCACAACAACTCATAGACTTTCCATTATTGTCTGTAGTGTTAATGTCCTAACCATATGACCCATACGGTAATAATAACGGATACTGCAAAGGATCATAATATCCAACGGAGTCCTGAATATTTTGAAGTTGTCCAGAAGCGGTTTGAATCACGAAGTCTCTTCCATTTGGATTTATACTATCCCCTTCTACTATAATAGCAGCAACCTAATCAGCTGATGGTAGGTTGTATTGACGACGATGAGAAGGTTGTTCTCTCAAAATCAATCTGCAATTAGGCAAGTCTTCACGCTGTCCAAGACTTCGTAGCGTATGAACATATGGGTTATATTGGTTCAATATATATTGTATCCTCTCAACTGTTTCCCTCTCTAAAACACTACTTTCTGACAATCTATTCTCGAGTTCATGGTCGGTATCGTATATATAAGTTTGTAGATATCGTGGTCTTCTTCCATCACTCGGCATAAGGCCACCAATCTTATGGTATATAGAACCCTGAGCACGAAAGGTGTAATGTGATCGAACGTTAATTCTCTCATCAACATGAACGCCCATTGAGGTGAATGAAAAAACATTATTGTATGCACGAATGTTTTGTCTGAATCTCTTTCCCATTGTTGTTTGGTCACAGAATAAAGCAAGCATTTCTTGGGGACAGTGAATTAGAGGCAGACTAATTCCCCCGTTCAAACAACACAAACTTGATGTTTCTTTATAAAACAATTGTGCATTGCACTTGGGGCATGTTCTCGGTTGTGGCAGTTGACATATTGGTACTCCAATTTCTTCACGAAAATTTCTTGCATCCTTTGACCTTATCCTTGCTCTCCTTGTTCGTGGCACAGGCCGGACTCGACATTCCATTTCACCAATAAGCATGTTCCCATTTTCGTTCACTTCCTCATCAATAATCATATTTGGCTCCGTTGCATTAATCATTGTAGTATCGAGATTTTCTGATTTATAATAATGAAATTGATAATTTAATAGACAATTTTTTTTATTATTCAACTGTAGTGCATATTGAAAAAAAAAACAAAATAGATAATATTTAAGGTGTATTAACATCTCATATATAAAGTGAAATAATGCAGTACCTGAAACCTCTTCGTTTGTTTCATTTGTAACGGGTTGTACTCGATTACCATCATTTATCCGTATCCCTTCCGAACGTGCTCTTTGTCTAATGTGAGTTAAGCGCACTCTGTCTATAAATAAATAAAATAAAAATTATCGATTTGTAAGAAAATTTATGAACACTACTAATTCAAAAACCTTTCATAATCAACATTACCTCTAGTTGGTTCGTTTGCATTTTCTGATTGTGAATTTGGAGCATCATCAACAGATTCAACATGTCGTTTTCCTCGAGCATGGTCTCGTCGTCGGGCCAAATAAGTTTGATATTGTTCGGGAGTCAATGTCTCTCGCCATTGTCGACTCGTTCGAGTACGCGAACTATTTGCTTGATCCATAAGATGTTCGATATATGACCTAAAAATAGAAGTCAACTTTTGTTTTGGTGATTTTGTTGATGATATAGTTAATTATCGAGTGTTACAATTTTGTCGATAATATAATAGAGATTTATTTGGTGATTTTGTTGGATGGTGTGTGAGACTAAAGATGCACGTATTTCTATTTTGTGGATTCAAATTATATGACGCATAAGGGAAAAATTAAGAACATCAAATGTTATGCAATGACAGATGTCGTAGTGGATCAAATTTCTTTGATTAATAGAGATTTTATGTCAAACTCATACATTGAATTCAAGTATATAACCCAAATAAAACATCTAATGGTCGAATCTTGTTCTACCTCTAGCAGTAATGATCTTCTTTGGTTTATAAGTGGAGCTGCACCCAAGGAACAAAAGTTGAGTATCGCAATTAGATGAGCTTAACAATGAAACCCCTGCAAACTGCATTGCAATTAGGTTTGATCAATTATCATAAAAGAACACAACAATTACAGTATTCATGTAGAGATATCTAAACCCTAAATCGAAAACTAAATAAAGCCTAGTATAACAGAAACTTGAAAGAAAAAAAAAGAATGAATGACAGCATTGACTATATATTGTAGCAACAGTAAGTCAAGACTTAATTGACTCATCCACTATCACAATAACTGAAGAAGATTCACAGCATTGACAAAAGGAGAAACAATTTGACAGAAATGCTTAGTTATCCGCCATTATAACTTAAGCTTGAAAGAGTACAACATCTATGATATCACAACACTATAGCTTGCTGCCTAACAATGAATGTTCTTGATAATTTCAAGAGCTATTAAGCAGTAAACACATAAAAGAGTCTAAAACATGTAAACTGGAGTCAAAATCTCAATAGTGGCGTTGCTTCTCTAAGAACAGAAACATAAGAATTCGAAAGCAGGGAAACGGTGAACCAAAGAAAAGCAATGGGATAGAAGAGACGTAAAGAGCGAGAGTTTGCATACCAGCTAAGCCGAAATCTTCAACTTCACATAGCACAAACACCAAGCAATCCTGAAATATAGCCAAAACACATTTCTAAGTTCTGGAGCATTAGATACGATTAATTGAGTAATATTTCTTTACCATTGATAAGTAGTGGTTTCAATCTACAATAAGTCCAATATGCTATCCAAACTATAGGTAAAACAATATAGCAAAATAAGAGTGAATGTATAGGTCTGGGTGATTTGTTGGTACTTATAGAATTCATAGAACAATCAGTAAAAACAATATACAATATGATATGCTGCATCAACATACAATTCGTATGAAATAAACAAACTTCAACGGAAAACCTTGAAATGGAATACATTGCTATGTCAGTAGATTCAATATCGAAGTTCCAAATCATCCAATAAAGCAACCACACAAACATAATCTGATAATGCACACACATACCCAAAAAAAAAATGCAGAACTGTTCTTTCATTTCAAAATACAACATGCAGAACTGTTCTTTCAGTTACTGTATTGTGTGTTACTGTATTGGCAAACAGTCGAACAGGTTGTGTGCACATTCTCTCAAGAACACAGTGGAATCAAAAGCGGAAGAAGAAAGAAAAAGAAGGGAATCACTAACCTGAATCGAATCTGCAGCGGAGACTAAGTTGGGCTCGCTCTTATCTCTGTCTGAATCGAATCAACAAAATCAGTAACAAATAGAATAGAAAGGCTTGTACAAAGAGAGTAAGCCTACTAACAGATAAAACAGAGCAGAAACTAACAACTTCCTAACTTGAGAAACGGATATGAAGTTTAACCTTAACTGAGTTAGAAAACTCCAATTGAATTTTTAGGCTGTTCTCCACTTCTCCTTCTTGATATCCGCTGCACACAATCCCTCAACCCACCAACCCGGAAGAGAGTACTTCACCTTCCTGAAATTTCATCAACATCTCCTGTAACACACAATACAGTAACTGCTATTCTCCAAAATTCACAAAATCAAGCAGTCTCCAAAATTCATACACCTTCAAATTGTAAAACTGTGTCAAACAGTATAAACTAACACATGATACCAGCAGTTTCCCAAATCAGTTTGCAATAAGTTCGTGAAATAAGACAGAAGCGAAGCATATAACTATAACTCACTATTGAAACATTGAAATAGGACAGAAGCAAAGCATGAGAAAGCTGATACACAAAAATAAAATGCAGAATTGTTCTTTCATTTCAAAATACATAAATGATCATGCAACCAAGTTCTAAGATGAACTCAGAAACTACATAACACAACAAATCCTTAAACATGATTGAATCACACCAAAACAATTAAGGACCAGGAACACTTTGAACCATCGATTACCACAGACACAAAAAGCTCTAAGGAATCCAAAACCAAATTAGGCTTTTCAATTATAGAAAGCAAACAGAGCAGAAGTGACGTAAAGAGCAAGAGTTTGCGTACCAACAAAGGCGAAGCACCAGTCCTTCTTTCGTCTTCAACCCAATCGCAGTCGAACCCACCAGTCCTTCTTTCGTCTTCAGAAAAAGAAATACTTGAAACGGTGGGGTTTACCACGCAACTGATTAATTGACGGCTCCTATTTTCGACTGTGAAAGCTATTTGTAGAAGTGCATCTTGGTTTACCTCAGGAGTGCATCTGTTTACTGAAAAAGAAGATAAAGGTCTAAAGTAGAGTAACAAAAAGAGAGAGATGCACATAGTGAAATCTGAAAAACACAGATATTATGCTTAAAGTTGATAGCTTCAAACTTCATCTACTGATATAATCAACCAATCTTATTACAGTTCATATGAAATTAACTCATAAACCTGGGAAATATATCCTGTCAATTTCAGTAGTTTATAAATGAAAGAAGCAAATACAAAACAGTTCCTCTTTTTTCTTCAAATGAACAACAAAAAGAAAACCCAATTCCTAAAAACAAAAACCCAATTCATTTCAGAAAACAAACATCAATATACTGCTGGAAATGAAAACAGGGTAGGAAACTAAAACAAACATCAACACAACTCAGTTGTATTACCCAAGAATACTTAACCAAACAAACGTCAATGGAAAAACAATGGGTTCGCCACTAAGAAGTTGAAACTTACTAAACCAACAGATGCACTACTAATACATCAACACAACTCAGTTGTATTGAAACAAAACAGAAGCAAAGTATATAACTATAACTCACTAATGAAACATTGAAACAGGACAGAAGCAAAACATGAGAAATAGTGTATCTTGAGGATACCTTAGTGTGGCAGAAAAATAAGAGACATGAGAAAGACGATAGGTTGCTACGGTATATGTAGAACTATACAGTCTCCGTAACCATTTAGGAGTGTAGCGGGTTAGCAAAGTTTGAAAACAAACAAGACTGTTTTTTGTAAACTCAAATGGAATACAACACATCTGCTTTAAGTATGACTCTCATTAAACAACCAAACGTAAATGGAAAAGCTCAGGAGACTATTTATTTCATCATAGACAAATCAAGCAGACAAATGAAACCAAATTTCCACTCTTACCTTTCTCTATTTAGATAATCGTTTCCCAAATCAAATTGCCCAAACCACGAATCACGTCCCAAAAATCCAGCAAGCTCACTTCACGTCCACCAAGCTCCTACAGTGAAACTACCAAATTACCTTCACAGATGAGTCCGAAGGTGCCTGGATTTCATCCTCGTCGTCAGATCCATCAATCTCATTCTGCAAATCAAACATTTTTCAATAGTAAAATCTCTAAACCCTCCGCTTTCGAATTACTCAAATCTTATGAGATTCAACAATTACCTTGGCCGGAAGGTTGAGAGGAGCGGCGGCGGTTGGAGATTTGGGCTAATCGGACGGGAGAGGGACTTGGAGGCGAGCTCGTCGGAGAAGCGGTCCATGGGGTCATTGTCTTCGTCGGCGGCAGCGTCGAATAGGGTTTGGAGGTCGGAGAGAGTTGAATCGGAGATGGGTTGTTGCCGTGCTTGATGGAAATGGAAGCGGCGATGGTTCCCAAGAACCGAGAGTCACCGGAGCTCTCTGGGTTTTGGAGGTCGGAGAGAGTTGAATCGGAGATGGGTTGTTGCCGTGCTTGATGGAAATGGAAGCGGCGATGGTTCCCAAGAACCGAGAGTCGCCGGAGCTCTCTGGGTTGCTGCTGCTCTTCGGGATTCAGAGAGAGAATGAGAGAAAGAGAGGGGTTGTACAGAACATAATCCTTTTACCCGATGAGCTAAACTCTTGAGGAGAAATTTTCAGTTTGCAAGCGGAGATACGTGGGTTCGGGAGGAGAACGAAGGAAGACAGTTCGCGTTAAAAATGAAAACCGAACTGGTCAGTTGGGTTTTTTTTTCTGTCATATTACTGTTTTATCCTTTATTTATCAAAATTTGTTTCAGGCAAATTAAGTAGAAGGAAGGGTAAAATCACGGAATGTGAATGTTCTACCTAAATAACTACCCTAAGGAAGGTTGGCTTAATTAATAGAGATTGGTATATAAGCATACAACAAGCTTTCACTCAGGTATACCTGAGTGGAAGCATTTTCAGGTATTTGACATTAGATCAATTTTTATATCATATTTTACCATCTCCACCGTTCAGATTTTAGGTCCTAATGTGTAGATCAAGCTTGTAAATTTTCAGCCAAAATGGTGATCGTTAAGGTATTCAAAATTGAAATTGAAGTTTACAAATTAGAACGGTTTATGTTTGACAGATTTGGTTCATCCATTGATTTAAACTAGTTCGATACCTTAACGATTATCATTTTAACTAAAACTTTACATGAATGATCTACTCATATAAACTTAGTAGTTGGACGGTAGAGATGGTAAAATATGATCACAAAGTTGACGTAATGCCAAATACCTGAAAATGCTTCCACTCAGGTAGACATGAGTGGAAGCTTCATGTATAAGCATATATCGAGAATTTTTAGTATATAAGTATATAATCTGCTTAATATAGTTTTTTGAATCCCAATCTTCATTTGAGACTCCGAGAACTTATTGATCAAATAAGTATATAGGTATAAAAGAAAGAACAGTCTTCGAGAACTTATTGATCAAAATAAGTATACAAGCATACCACTTTATTGGTGATGAACTTAGCTAAGTTTTCATATGGTTTTTAGTTTTGTTTTTTGATTCTCTTACTTTACCTTTTGTTTACAGGTTGTGTTGTGTTGACGTAAATTATATCGTCTATTTAAAGGCTGATATGTTAGATTTGCATATGTATGTATGAGTTACCCTTTATATATCATTTAGATTAGTTGCTAAAAGATTTAGTATATATTTATTTTCTTATTTGATCCATTCAGCTGTCTTGTTTTCTGATCTATGTAATTATGTTTACTTTTGGAGGTGTTTAGTTCCTGATTTTGGACGAGTTGTGGTTATTTAGTTGTCAGGTGTGCAAATCTTTGATATCAAAGAGCTCATTTGCATTATATTGCTTCATATAGTTTTCATTTTTGCTTTTTGATTCTTATATTCTACCTTTTGTATATAGGTTGTATTGTGTTTGCGTAGATCATATTGTAGGTATGTCTGATTTGCGTTTGTTGGTATGAGTGACCCTTTATCTATTGTTTGGATTAGTTGCTAAAATGTTTACTGTTTGATGAAAAAGAAGGGACTACAAAAAAAAAAGTTTAACAAATTTATCTATTTAATAAAAAAAAAGCATTCCTAAGGGAGTAATTATTACTATTACTGTGATTTTTTGGGTCATTTTATCCATATTTAGTTCTGTTTAGAGATAATAATGAAAAGCTTCCTTGGAAAGTGGCCTGCGAAGTTCATCTTTTATTAGCAAGAGTAATAATGTATTATATGGTGTAATGGTGTATTAACTGTAGGTTTCATTAGCTTTATCTAGAACTTGCAAACTCCAAAAAAAGGAAGAAACTTTGAGCCATGGTTGTTGATTGATATAATTATGCTTGATAGCTATGGTTTTGGTTTTGGAATTCATTCGTGTGCTTTCGTGTAAGATTAATGAGTTATATAAATAGTTTAGCAGTCGTATTCATGAAATAGTTTAACTAGCATATTGGTATATACCCAATTTCTATATCTATAGTAGACATGACTAATTATAAAGCAGATTAGTATAAAGTGAGAAATTTAAAATGCAAATTAATGAGAAAAAGAAAGGTATATTAGAAAGTGTTAATTGAGACCTTGATGCCATATAGTTTGCAAAGCAAGTGTGAATTTATATGCATTACTTGGAGGTCTTATATATACCTAGGTGCCATATAGTTCATATTTATTTTAGTGTCACATGGCTCCCATAATTGTATTATTTTACTTCTTATGTTCGCTTTCATTCATTAGATAAGTGTTGTATTAGCATGAGCTTCGTTGTCTTATTTCATTGTTAGCTATCTAATCTACATATTTTGGTCTATGGACATTTTAGGTTTGGGATAGTAAGACAATGCGCCTACCATGTGCTTGGTGTTGTTTATGACACTTTTGATTGTTTGTTAGTGTGAGTGTGATGATGCTGATATAGTATCTGTCATTCTTTTATATACCTTTGTTGTATTTGTTTTACTTGAGTTGTGCTTTTTCTTGCCCTTTTTGTTTGCTGACTTATTACAATTATTTATAAATGAGTGCTCCTTATTAGTTGTCAAGTTTCAAGTTGTACTATATAACAACCGTCGTCTTTACTATTCACCAAGTGTGCCATCCGTGCGGAACCACACTATCTCGTTCATCCCCTCAGCATCTATTATCTCTGTTGACCACACACTCTCATTCAGCTGAACAACCTCTCTCAAACCTAAAATGTCCACTACCACTGCCAAAATATGTAGATTAGATAGCTACCAATGAAATAAGACAACGAAGCTCATGCTCATACAACACTTATCTATTGAACCACAACTAATTTATTGCTAATAAGACTGAGGTAGAACCACTATTTTGGCTTTGATTTACTTTTGCTATTGAAATTTTGGACTTAGAGATTTTTTATGGTATTTCTGTTGAGTGGGGCAGCAACAGAGTATATCGGGGTCGTCGTAGAGACCTAGACTGCCGTCTAAGCAGCCGCTCCTATTGGTCTTGGTTAGCATGCAGGCCTACATCTCATACGGAGTCATCACCAAGGTAAGGTTTACTGATGGAGTTCAAGGCTTCGTCGGCGTCTGTACCACAGGTTGTTGTTGTTGCCTCGACTAATAGGTATTCTTTTGCTTGATGAGTTCAATAGGTTTTGACACTTGTTATTGTTTGTATGGATATCATATATAATGTTGTATTGTATTCTAATGTGTTGATATCTGGTTTATGTATACGAAGAGCGGAAGCTGTTGACCCAGCACTAAGGAGGTCAAGGCGTTTCGATTCTGAAATTGAGGTTACTACACCTACGGAAGACGAACGCTTCCAAATACCTAAGGTGAGTAATTTTCCCCAAAATTTTATGTAATGTACAATTACTTTTCCGTAGTGTGAAACAACATTGCCGCTAGTTATTGCCTTTGAGAAGTCCAATTATGATCAGCTAGTTGAAAAGAATGTTGTTGAAGGCGAGAGAGTTGGGTGTAAGATGTAATCAATAACTATGATGATTATTTCAGCTCTATACAAGAAAGATTCCTTTGGATCTTGAAGTTGACCTTCAAGCCTTGGCTGCAAAATGCAATGGATTTGCAGGGGCCGACCTGGAAGCTTTGTGTCGTGAGGCGGCCATGTCTGCAATGAGGAGGTGTCAAGATACATACAAAGATGCTGATTTGCTAAGCTTAACAAACAAAGACTGGGAGAATGCAAAGTCTGTGGTACATGCAAGTATAACAAGAGGTGTTGCGGTTGAAATCCCCAAGGTGACTTGGGAAGATATTGGAGGCTTAAAAGATTTGAAGGTCAGTACATTCTATCTGTTCATATCCACCTGGAGGCTCATGGTACTACTTACTGGACATTGCCTTTGTTGTTGAAAGAAAAAGCTCCAGCGAGCTGTTGAGTGGCCTGTTAAGTATTCTACGGAGTTTGCAAGGCTGGGAATATCTCTTATCTGCGGAATTCTTCTTTATGGTCCACCAGGATGTTCCAAAACCACCCTTGCTAAAGCCGCAGCACATGCTGCCCAAGCTTCGTTCTTTTCATTGAGGTATGAACTCTTATAGAGTCTTCAAGAGAGATAGGTTGACGTGATCGGTGAATTCATTATTCATGATAGTTAAAGTTCAAACTATCTGTTGAAAATGATCACAATGACACTGCAACTTTGATTTTAAGGAAGTACCCCTTACAAAAACTAGAAGGTTATATATATCCTAGCTGCACAAACCTTTTAATGGCCAAAGAAAGTGTGTCAAACAAAGTTAACTTAGTGCCTAGAAGTTATAAGGTAAAAAGTTTCTCTTTCGCCGTTTCAGTTGAGTTGTGTTTAATCATTCTTCAAAAGGGAAATAATTTGCTCACCTTTTACTCTTTTTCAGTTAGTTTTTCAGGAAAAATGAACTCTTTTGATTATAATGTCTGATAATCTGAAAAGAGTTGAATGCCATATTTACTTCTGAATCAGCGGTGCAGAACTGTTCTCAATGTATGTTGGAGAGGGTGAAGCTTTGCTTCGCAATACCATTCGGAGAGCTCGCCTTGCTGCGCCCAGCATAATATTCTTTGATGAGGCAGATGTTGTTGCAGCCAGACGGTTAGTAAGCTACAATTTAATTTACATTAAATATGGAATCATAGTTTAATCTAATGAAAAGTTTCTTGATGAAATCTCAGTTTACATAGAAGCTCCATAAGTTATAGTTTTTCTTAACTGCAGGGGTGGGAGCTCAAGCAATAGCAGTACTGTTGGGGAGAGGCTTTTATCTACTTTGCTGACTGAAATGGATGGTTTGGAAGAGGCTAAGGTGAGAGTATGTTGTCCTTCAAGTCAATTTATCAGAGACATGATGATGCAACTAGATGTCCTGTGGTTTGAAACTTGTATACTCAATAATTCTGTAGGGAGTTTTCGTCTTGGCTGCTACAAACCGTCCTCATGCAATTGACGCTGCATTAGTTCGACCTGGACGCTTTGATTTGGTAAGGAGTTTCCCCTCATATGATTTCCCGTGTTTCCCTATATTCCTGAAACTTAGTAGTTTGATATTAGTCACACGCTCGCAGAAGTTGCAAATTTGTTCATTGGGATTATGCATAATGCTTTGAAAGTGAGAAGTAAGAAGAATTGACTTGGTTCTAAATACAATTAAACCTCTATAAATTAATAACCTTGACACCGGCAAATTCTATTAATTAATTTATGTATTAATTAATCGATAAAATATTAATTTATTGATTTATTATATATAACTTATTGATGTAAAAAACTATTATTGTTGTACTTTGTTTAACGTACATCATTTTTTAATTTATTGTGTTATATTATTAAATGTGCTATGAGAAAAAAACACCAAAAATTAATACCATGTTAAGAAAAGTCTAAGATGAGGTTCAAGGTGACATTAATTTCAAGAAATAACAAATCGCACTTGAGTCATTCTTTATGAAGTCATCATAAATGAATAATTAATTATATGTATTAAGGCATTATTAATTTATATATTGTATGAGGTCTATATAAATTCTCGAATTTCTATTATCTTATAAATTTAGCGAATTATTAATTTATCACATTGTCCTCAAATTGGGACCGGCAAAAATTATTATTTTAACGAGGTTATTAATTAATAGAATATTAAATTATTGAGGTTCTACCGTAAATGTATTAACTCCTCTACCTCCTCCTGAAATTGTAGGTGCTCTTTGTACGACCACCGGATTTAGAAGGCCGGAATCAGATACTTAATGTACTCACTCGTGATATGAGTTTAGGAGAAGACGTTGATCTCAAACGAATAGCAACAGAAACGGAGCACTTCACAGGAGCTGAGCTAAAGGGTCTATGCAAGGAAGCCGGAATAGTAGCTTTGAGGGAGAACATATCTGCCACCATTGTATGTCATCGTCATTTCCAGACAACAAAGGATGCTCTGAAACCGACATCGACCAAAGCAAATGTCGATTCATATTTAGCATTTGTCAGCGCCTAGAAGAAACATCATGAGTCACGAGTACATACAGATAAAACTCATCACTAGCAGCATTACCTTGCCTTAGAATGTGTTCAGAACTTAGAAGTGTACGCAATGTGATGGCCCAGATTTGTATCATTAGTGTCTTTTTTCCTTGAACATTAACTCGATCATAGCAGAAATTTGATTTTTTATTTATATTTATATTTTTACTAGAAATCGCATTACAGTATTTACAACCATTTTTTCTGAAAGAAACATACGGAAAGAAAGAAAAAAACAAGCACTGTGAGAGTATCTTGGGAGGTCAAAATTGTAATTTCAGGAGTCCGTTTCCAACGGAGCTGTGTGCCGCTACAGCACAATTTTCACACTTGCTGTTTAGCCCCTACTCCACCCTCCTCCCAAATTTTCTGTCTATCGGTTTCTGCAAATTCCACTCACTCTTCTTCAAAACCTCTCGAAGCTCGTTTGGTCTATTCGCTCCTCAGCAGCTCGCCGCAGATATCATCGCGGCAACAAACATTGCTGAGACATCTGTGACAATACCTGGCATCAAGTATGTTATAGATCCTGGGTTTGTAAAAGCACGAACTTTTGATCCAAATAAAGGATTATCAAGTTTGAATGTCATTCCAATTTCAAAAGCACAGGCTCTTCAAAGGAGGTATGTACAGCTGGTCATTCTTGAAGGTCTAACAAGTACCACTCTTTTGAATACAATTCTCTGGCAGGAAAATAGAGTCATCTAGTTTAAGTTATTTCAACTAATTAGATTCTTAGGAAGCCCATCCAGTCAACAGTTTTTGCTTTTTCTGGGCAGTGGGCGTGCAGGGAGAGAGAGGTCAGGAAAGTGCTTCCGCCTCTACCCAGAGAATCAGTTTGAGAAACTCGAGGATTCGACAAAACCAGAGATCAAGCGGTGTGACCTGGCCAGTATAATTTTGCAGCTTAAGGTTCTGGGTGTTGATGATGTCATTGGGTTTGACTTTATAGATAAACCTTCAAGGTAAAGTCAGGATACGTTTTGTGTTTGTCGTGTCATTGTATAAACTTACAGAATTGGTACCGACTCAATTAAACCTTTCATCAGGTCGGCTATTGTCAAATCATTGGAGCAATTGTACTTGCTAGGTGCTTTAACAGATGAGTGTAAACTTTCCGATCCTGTTGGACGTCAGATGGCAAGCCTCCCCTTAGACCCTATATACTCAAAAGCTCTAATCCGAGCAAGTGAAAATGAATTCAATTGTCTGCAAGAGATGTTAATAACCGTTGCAATGCTGTCAGTTGAGTCTATCTTTTTTGCTCCCCGTGAGAAATTAAGCGAGGTATATAAGCATGGATTGTCTCCTATATTGCTCTTTTATGTTTCTCATAAATCATAAAGATGGAAACTTGACAATAAGATGGAATTCAGTTGGTAACCCACCTTATTAGTGTGCTACTATACCAGTCCAGACTTTCATTGCCTCTCTCCTCCTGGTGCCACACACACTACTACTTCTAAGTTAAAATCACCAATGTATTTCTACTTGTCTGGCCAGGCTAGAACTGCTATGAAATGCTTTGCAAGTCCAGATGGGGATAAATTCTTATCATGATCTGCACCCAGAAATAAACTCATTCCATGTTCCATCGCTTCGAACTCATCATTCTCAAATTCGATCGAAGTTGAAGTTAACACGAATACATCAAAAGGTTACATTGATATTTAGTTCTTAACGAGTACAGGCAAAAACTGATAAAAAGTGGCAATGACTACTTCAAGATTGAAATACGAAATGCATAGTATCCATTACGTACTGAACATAACAAATTTACATAACAAGCGCATTGGCAGAAGCAGCAAGGAAACCAAAGAACTGTTAAAAGATCCCAGAAATATAAAGTGCAGACAATTAATCAAAAATTCAAAATCCTATCTCCTTTGGAACCTATAAGGATGGTTATCATAAAACAAAATGTCTACGTCCTTGAGTGAATCCCCTCGTGAAAACTGAGAGAGGAAACGTTTAAAGGAAGGAGGTCGCCTTTTACACAAGCAGAATTTCCGATTTTGATGCGTCGGGCTATTTCATGTACCTCATCAAGTCTGCAGAATGATTCACAAACTTTTTAGCAATGTCAAAAGTTTCCAGGTAAAGCTCAACAAGAAAAGAAGTTAAGCACGCACCGCATGAGCAGAAGCAGGTTCGGTAATTTTGGTGTCATCGCCTTTGAAATTGTCATCGCCTACACAAAACCATTTACAAGTCAGAACTCATTCTGATTTATGAGCTTGCAGATCGATGAAGATTGTACAACAAGTTAGGGCATGTTTGCTTTCGGTTACCAACTATCACTAGACTATACGTACCTCCATCTTCAGGCAAATCAGAGGTCCAAAGAGTGAGGTTGTCTCTCAACAATTGCATAATAAGGGTGCTATCCTTATATGACTCCTCACTCAAGGTGTCCAACTCTGCAATTGCCTCATCAAAAGCTTGTTTAGCCAAATGGCAAGCCCTACACATTAGCAATTATTCAGATGAAGAACAAGCCGAAGATGACAGTAGACGTAAAGGAATTTTACCTCTCGGGAGAATTCATGATCTCATAGTAGAAAACAGAGAAGTTGAGAGCTAGACCAAGACGGATTGGATGAGTTGATGGAAGATCTGTGTTTGCAGTTGCTGAAGCAGCCTAACATAGAAGATAAATACTTGTCAACGTATGAAACAAAACATATTCTAGTTGAAGAACCATCGTCATGAGCTTAACGAGTGAGGTGTGAGATGTTGACATGCCTCATATCCCTGGAGTGATTGTTCGGCTGCCTCTTTTCTATCCTGGTCAGTCTTGAACTCGGCTAGGTATCGGTAATAGTCACCTTTCCTAAAACACACATGTCATAAGAGTTTAGAACATTCAAACAGCTAGCTGTGAAGAAAATTGATGCAAGACCATTAGATAATGTCTGAATCACATCTTGTAGTAGAACACAGTGGCCTCTCCAGAGCTGGAGGAGGGAATCAAATGCTTGTCTATGATCGAGAGAATGTCACTGCAGATCTTGGAGAGTTCTTCCTCCACCTTTTGGCGGTAACTCTTGATCAGTTTGACATTGTTCTCATTCCCCTTAGACTCTTCCTTCTGCTCAATTGAGGACATGATGCGCCAAGAGGCCCTTCGAGCGCCTATCACATTCTTGTACCCCACGGAAAGCAGATTCCTCTCTTCCACAGTTAGCTCAAGGTCCAGTTTAGCAATCGTCTTCATGCACTCAACCATTTCTGCACCATTATAACCAAATACTAATCAACGTTTGATAATCTAAAAGGAGAACTTTTAAGTACATAGCCTAGAGTACGGTGTTGAAAATGAATGTATGTGTAAAATATTTAAAATAATTAGCCTATGTAGGTCTGCCTAGTCTCTCCGCTTATACCCCGAAGCGGGCAGGACTCCTTTATCACCGCCTGACTAGTGTCTAGCGATTTTGAGAACCTTGCATAATACCTTTATAAAAATGGAGAGAGTGTGAGAGAGTGACCTTCGTAACGCTCGGCCTGCTCGGCGAGCTTGGCCACGTAGACCTGAGTCTCTCTCTCCTTGTCGGGCGAGGACATCTTTCACAAGAGAGGTGATGGTAAATGATGATGAGTGTGGATCAATCGAGGAGGAAGCTAGGACGATGTAATGAGTAAAAGTCTCAAATAAGGGGGTTGAGTTGATGAGGAAAACGGGGAGGGTGTGCTTAAATAAGGCAATTAGGACCCGGTGTTAAAGATCGAGGAAGTCGGAGTGGAGATGACCGGATAAGGACCGTCCGTTGGGATGTTTGAATTCCTCTGAAAGAGGAAGCGCGCAATTTGTGACATTATGTAGAGGAGAGGCCTTGCAAACTTCCCTTCTATCGGAGGGGGCTCTTTGGAATTTTCCCTCCACAATGCTTTTGTTTAATCATAATTTCTACTTGTTTATCTCTACTTCTTCATTGGCCACAACATTTTCCAACCTCTTCTTATTTATTCTTCCATTCATATTGCCTGCTTATGAAGAAGTTTGAAATGGGGCCAAGGGTAAAGTATAATTTCTTCTTGGAGACAAGATGAATGAAGTCATAGTTTGTGATAAATTAAGCTACTCTAATTTCTTATAATCTCTACTAACTAATTTATCATATAATCCTATTAAAAGCTTCGACCATTCTAAGTTATACATTTTGCTCTTCAAAATGTTTTTAATTCAATACCGGTAGATTTCTTCTCAAGTGTTTCTGAAACACATAACGTATCAATTTGTTCAAATAACATAAGATATATCTCGTTCCATAGTTATACCATCTAATGTGCCCATTGGCACCGATTACGTTCTCCGATTCTCCGATCCTCCATCCTATTGCTTGCGAATGCTAATTATCCCTGAATGATCGGCCACTGTTTCTTCTTTCCTAGGAAGACCAGGAATACTCTGTTCTTCAGTCTTGGACTTTTTGGGCCTCGTGTATGAACTCACAAAATTAGAAACAAAAATAGGCGCATCGATCCATTTTCTCATGTGTAAATTACACACAACACACAATCAGCAAAAACGAAACAGAAAAATATGCTACTAATCAGTAAAAATTCTTCAGTAGACCAGGTACATTTACACCAAGTACGTAGAATATAATCTTAATTATTTATTTAATCAAATATTATATGAGACATTAAATACATTATATATGACCACCGAAGATGTTCTCACTGATCAGACAAAGAACAACAAGCACTAAACCCTCGCTAAACCTCCTCCGCTTCCTCACCACGACCGAGTCACCAAGCCACACCCAACTCGCTAACCCACCACCACCGTCTCTAGTAAACCCGGTCCACCTCCTCTGCGTCTGCACCGTCCTCTACCAACAACAGAATTAGCCCGAGTCACGCCTCCACTCGAATCTCAACTCACTCAACTTCAACCTCACCCACGAATTCTTCCTCCAAGTCTGCAACAACCTCCCTCTCTCATGGCGACCCGTCTATCTCTTCTATCTCTACACCCACAAAAACAACCCTAACTCCAACTTCACCCACACCGCCGTCTCCCTCAACAAACTCGCTGACGTCATCGGAAAAGCTCGCAACGTCGAGCTCTTCTGGGCCGTCCTCAACGACGTGGGACGGCGTCGTTTGGTGAATCACAGGAATTTTATCGTCGCGGTGAAGACTCTGGCCGAGTGTAGAGAGCTGAAGAAATGTGTGGAGTTTTTTCATTTGATGAATGGGTATGGGTTTGTGTATGATTTGGAGGTTTTGAATAAGGTGATTGGGAGTTTGTGTGGGTCTAAGCTTGTTGAGGAAGCTAAATATGTTGTGTTTAAATTGAAGGAGAAGATTAAGCCCAACGGTGTTAGTTTTAAGTGTTTGATTCAAGGGTTTTGCGATGTGGGAGATTTGGTCGAGGCTGCGAAGATTCGGAATTTGATGGTGGAGGAAGGATTTGATCCTTGTGTTGGTGTTGCTGAGAAGATGATGGAGACTCTTTTCAAGACGAATCGCGACGCAGAGGCGATGAAGCTTTTTCAGATGATAAGGTTGAGGTGAATGGAGGATTTGGGGCTTTCGAGTTATAGGCTTGATGAAATGCGTAAGAGAGGGATCGAGGCGGATAGCTTGACGATGGGGGGCAGTGGTGTATGGTGTTTTGGCGAGAAGGAGGGTGAATGAGGCGTATGGGGTTGTGGAAGGGATTGAGAAGCCGGATATCAGCGTTTACCATGGCTTGATGAAGGGGATGTTGAGGTTGAAAAGACCGCGAGAAGCGACGCAAGTGTTTAGGGAGATGATCAAGAGGGGGTGTGAGCCTAACATGCACACATATGTTATGTTATTGCAAGGGCATTTGGTAAAGAGAGGGAGGAAAGGAAGGGATCCGCTTGTGAATTTCGACAGCATTTTTGTTGGCGGTTTGGTTAAGGCGGGGAAGTCGTTAGAAGCCGCCAAGTATGTGGAGAGATCGAATAAGAGCGGACTTGAGGTGCTGAGATTCGATTATAACAGGTTTTTGCACTACTACTCGAACGAGGAAGGGGTGGCGATGTTTGAGCAGGTGGGGAAGAAAATGAGGGAGGTTGGGATGGTTGATTTGGCAGATATCTTTCAGAGATACGGGGAGAAAATGGCAACGAGAGATAGAAGAAGAGATAGACTGAGCCATGACTAGAGCGTTCATAACTTCCATTTTGCGTCGAAGCGTAATCAAATCAGGTTGGCGTTTCACTGAACAAACGAGGACTTTGTGTGGTATTGGTTCCAAATTCTGTGTACATGACCCATCTGTAATCCAAGAAAGATAAGAAAGAAAATTATGCATACTGAATTGATAAGGTCATTTTTTTTTGGAGAAAATAACGAAATAGCATTAACGTAATAGGGATATGTACATCAGTGAGTCACTGTGACTTAACTACAAACCAAAGAAATGCAGGATACAAAAGTCCATTCCTAACTAAAATATGCAATAACTGATTACATAATTTGGGATATTCTAAGAACATAAATACAAATAAGTGATGAGAGGAAAGCGAAGGAAGGTTTTGCTGGCATTCATGCATCATCGGCGCTGGCATTTGCCAGATAAAACTGTATACTGAATCCTGTGTAGGCAGTTTCTGTATACTCTGGCTGACGGACGGAAGATAGCTCGCTCAGTGAGTCCAAATAGTATCATGAGGTGCCAATTGTGACAAAAACGGGATTCCTCAAGTAGTTGCTGGCGAATTGCTCCAGAGCAGGAGGCATTGTGGCACTGCACGTCATGTTTTCATTGACATCTTCCTCTGTGCTGGATTTCAAGTTGCTAGAAGGCACTGCTTTCAGGACACGAAGAAGAATGTCGTCCTTAAATCTCATATCAATAGCAATCAGTCTATCAGCCTCATCAAGAACAACATAGTTGCACCGATTCAAAGCAACAAATTTCCTCTCCAAACAATTAAGCAAGCGTCCCGGCGTGGCAATGTTAATCTCAAAAGTAAAATAATTGATTTTTAGTTGTATTCTAAATGGATGACCGGGGACATTCTAGTACGTTTTAACACATGTCATGTATCAATTTATAAATTAGTCCTCAAAATTATAAAATAAATAATTGATCTTGTAATTTTGTCCTAAAAATTATAAATTGATTGAATGAACTAAAATTACAAGAATATTACTCATTTTTTAACTTTTTAAATAAATTTATAATTCGATGCATATCATGTGTTAACTCATTGTAACTTTCCCTTGCATGTCAGCAGCATGCGATGCTGGTTTCTGGAGATTTAACTAAAGAATAAACAGGACTTGTAGAGAGAGAAAATCAGTACTCTTACACTTCGTGAACATACTGACATTCTTTACTCGAGTAGTACTTTGTTCTTACAATATGAAAACGAATAAAAAATAAGGAAAAAAAAATGCAAGAAAGAACAAAAATGGATGAATGAATTGCTACAAACGCCTTAACAAAAATGAGTTGCAGCTACTTTTGTGCCAAACTTCTAATCTACATCTTCCACACGCTCCCAGTCCAGTCATGACCGATGAGCATCTTTACGGTTCTTTGGATTCTGAGCATGTATATGTATGTCTCTTCAAATTGATCACAATCTGAGAAGGAAACCAAAAAAGGCATTATCTAAAATCCGCAATACACCACCTGCTGTTTCAATGCACTCTTAAAACACACATTCACACCCTGTCTCTCTTATGTTCTGAAAACTATGTCCACTACGTGATGCAAAGACACCCTCTGGTTTGTTGTTTAGGTACAGTGGGTATGGGTAAGGTTGGAACTGGAAATGGCAAAATAGACACAATTTGACTATTTGGATGAAAGAATCTTCTACTGTTCCAAACCTCCTACAATCTATACCCCTTAGGACTGACAACTCATTATCCAAAAATGGAATACTTTGAAAGATGAGAGAAATTACCAGAGCAAAAAGGAAAAGAAAATTGTACATTTATGCAATGATGAGACCTCCTGAAGCAAAACAATCATTTTCTCGAAAATGGTTTTTGGCATACAAGTAGTCGTTGGTCACTTCCATTCTGAAGGTCAATCACCCTTGCTTCCCAACGTACTTGGGTAGCAAACATACGCGCCATCTCTATAGCACCCACTTTATCACAGAGAACAACCCAGCCCTGCAACCAATCATACTTTAAAGATTAAAAGGGTCCATTTAATCTCACAACATGAAACAACCCATACAAACTTTATAATATATCAGAAAATTGACTTGATGATGCCTCACATGTCAAGCTGGCAGTTAATATCGAAGAAGAAAAAAGAAAGGGAATTGTTCAAATTAGATGATATATCTGATCTCAAATGGGGATGCTCAAATGGGTATTATTTAAGATATCAATTAACTAAAAATCTAAGATTTGATGTTGCATAGTAACCGTAAGAGCAAGAAGCAGGGCAAAGAACCTCAGGGCGCAGAATCCGGTCCATCTCCAAGAATAAGTCCATCATGCCGCACCTCTCAGAAGACAGATGTGAAAGCAGACCATTTGCATGCAGTAGATCATATGTTCGAGGATACGTGGGGAATGGTTCACACCTGTGCCAATAGGTAGATCATTATCTCAGAAAACTTGAATTAAATCACTACTTCTTAGCAAATGGAAGTAAATAGGATTTAAACAGCAATGGTACACACTGATGACAAAATTTTGCAACATTTAGCCAGCTCTCCAAAGTACTTGACACAAATAACTTACCAGTCATGCAAAACACCAGCAAAACCTTGATCTAGTATGAGAGGAAGTGTATAGGGAGCATTGACAGGCACGACATTCATCACCCACACCGATTTCTTTTCCTCCAGGAAGGCAGCATTTAAACCCCCATAACGAGCATTCATGTCGATCACATTGCGTATCATGTTAAATGGAGGTAAAGGGTCTTCATCGCCTGGTCTCTTGGGGTGGTCAGAGAATATCAAGGGTGTTAGCAAAGACCAATAATTCTTCAGAGCTGATCTCCACACCTGTAAGTCTTCAAAGAAATCATCGGGCTGAACTCCTGCAAATAAAAAAGGTATCAATACACTGGTAGAGAACCACAGAATGAGTATATAATTCAATGGTCTTGGCAGATTCAACAAACCCCTCCCATCTCCAGTGAGAGAGACAGTAGAAAAGAAAAGAGGGTATAATGGAATAATACTTTCCATGAACTTCAAGCTCAGAAGAGTCCCACTTGGAACTAGACCTATTTTGGATTGGAATCCAGCGTTTGCTCATGGTCCCACTTATACACGATACTAGGGGTTTGTAGTATGATTGAACCTCGTGCCCTTCTTGACAAAGTGGAATAGAACCCTGCTTGCTATAATATAGAAAAAAGAGAACAGCATTAGCAAGGTTGCTTTTCACTTCATGAATCAAATGAGAAGAGCTCTTCAACAACACTAACAATAGTCAAGTCATCACCAAAGCTTTAACTGAGATTTCACATGTGAAATTAGAATTATTGTCACAAGATCATTAGCTATTGTTACTATCCTTACCGAGATGCATGGCAATTAGAATCCACCGTTTTCTGCCAGATAAAAGTGTCATACTTTTGAGCTACAAGAGTCCAACAGATTTTCTGAGTTAATTCTTCCATTGGTGAAGAGTCTGTAGACATGCTCTCCTTCATAGTCAATGAACTTCCGTATGGCTGGCTTGTGGGTGAGGTTAAAACAAAGTAACCTCCAGGCTTGAGTACCCGGTCAACTTCCAAGAGAAGCATCCCATCTGATTCATGAATTAACTAAGGTTAAGCAAGAGAGAAATAGTATTCAAGAACATCATAACTCATATTCTAAAGTAATTAGCAGGACATCAAAAATGGGAGTCAGACTCAGAGAGAGGATGCTTGATCGAAAAGGAAGGAATGTAAATGTAAAGAACCATGCCTATTGTACCCTAACACTACCTTTTTGGTCCCAAAGAATACCACATTGAGCACAATGAACCATTTCAAATGACAATGATGGATATGGAAGCCGTCTTGAGATGAAATTGCCAATCATTGCTGGAAGACCTCTTTCAAGAGCCAACTGAACTTGACTGCCAGTTGCCTCATATGCCGCAATACATATAGCCATTAACTTTAATGATACTAAATGAGCACCAAAACTACCAAAACCACAACCAATGTCTAGTACTGTCTTAACCTGCAGTTTAATATAAAAAGAATTAAAAAAGAAATGACTCATCTGATGTCATATTAGAAACACCTTATACTTTGAAATTTTCATATATAAGAACAAGCATAAGCTGCATGGTGTTTCGCTTCCAACATAAAACTTGATATAGACTATACATAAGAAATAACATTGGTATTAATAAAAAAAGTGGGGTCAATGCTTTAATTACAAGGAAACAGACAGAGATGAGTAATCTATTATCTCTAGAAAGACTTACACCGGCCTGAGGAAAATCAGAATCACTTCTCAAATCTAGCATCTCTGCAATTTGACGAGAATAATCCTTGACACCATCAAAAAGCAAACCATCCTCAGAGTGGAAGGAAATTTGATTTTCTTCTAGTAACATCAACCTGGATAGTTCATTGACAAGTTAAGAATCAACTGTGCCCAGAGGTAATAACTCACTCAATAACCGAAAAAGAGACAAAACATCGAGAATCAATTTGCATAGAAGTGAGACATCTAAAATTCTTTGTATTTCTGTCAAATATATAGCTTTAACTGTGAAGCACCTTTTGGTCATGCTTCCAGATGACAGAAATTGGTCTTTGGTTATCTTCACATTTCCACTCCATATTACGTCCCTACCAGCAGGCCACCTCAGAGGGATCTTATAGTCCTTAGGAGGGCGAATTAGACAGCGTTCTCTGTCTCTTGATGCTTCACAATGCCGATCAAACTCCTCCCCATCTTTATACCCAGCTAAAAGATTTGCTGAAACATTATAACAAGGCACAGAGTTTTCTTTATCTCTGGCACAAAGGCCAAGCTCTTTTTGTCTACTACTCCCCTGTGAGAGAGTCCTCAGTTCCAGGTAATCAACCGCCGCTTGCTCTTTTAGCCTCCTATAGTTTGCGTAGATGTCCGGTACTGAACTTGGAGATAAAGTATCAAATGTATTTGAAGAAGATGATCCCAACACTGCAATTAGTGCAAGTACACTAACGAGGCACAAGAGTAACCAGTTAAGTGGCGGTCTAGGGCCAAAAATGAGAGACAGTTTACTCAACCAGGAGCTTCTCATGTCCAAATTGTGCAACCCCCGTCTTTTCAATTCCAAGATTAACCCCACTCAGATAACCTTCAGCTTAAATCTCCAGGAACAGTGGAAACCAAAACCTATCATAACATACAAGCCCCTACACATATCACCATGAATCTGGATAGTCCTTACAAGCATTGAAACAATGATCTCTATCTCTTTTCCAGTAGCATACGACAATCTTCAACTTGTGATTATTCCATATACAAATCTCCAATCTTTCCAGATTAGAATTACAAGTTGACACAAATCCAGAATCGGCAAAAGTTTTAAACTTGAGCAAGACCAACACTCCTGAACTCCGAAAGAAACCGACTTTCCACTAGTAAGACCACCCTGCAACAGAAACAAAAGTCCAACCACCAACTAATCAATCTATCACAATCAAATATCCGAAAAACAAGTCCAGATTGGTTGTAGAGAAAATTTAAACCACAAATAATTGGGTAATTCTCCCATCACAAGACTCCAATCATCCACCATTTCTTTTTCATACAGCAAACCCAATAAATATTGATCAAAATAGAAAACAAAATGCAGCACACTCCTCATTTTCACACCAACTACTGACCCAAATCTTAGATCTCAAAATGGGATGAAAATGGTTCCAACCCAGATCCAATCAAAAGCAAACAAATCACTATCATCCCACAAACAAACAAAAAAACACAAGTACAATAATTCCAAACTGCATTCAATCTCAGGCAACGAGAAACTCGTAGCAATTAGGGTTTTGGGGGAGATAATGCTTACCGGGTGCGTAGAAGAGTGAGATTCAAAAGCCCTGGAAAACAGAGAAAGAGTCTTAACTTTAATGTGAGTCCAAATTTGTAGGAATTCTAGTAATAAGAGTTTTTGGTGTTTGTGTTGTGTTTTGTGTCGTCCTCTGATGATGTCCGTGTTTCAGGTTTTTTTTTTTTTATATGTCCTTGTCATTGTTAATCAGATCGCATAACAATCATGCAGCATTATTAACTTAAATTCTGAGAATTAAAGTGGGAATCATTGTTATTTATTGTGTCTCGAACTTTAATTTACTTTTTGTATTTAATTTCTTTTGGTTGTTTTATGTCTACGCCATTACGTACGCCAACATTCCTATCATCATGATTTTGGTGTGAAAAATGACGGTGACGACTGTGATTCAGCCGTCAAACTATATAATTAATTGAAATTTTACACACTTCAATTTTGTTAATTTTGTGTAGCTAGACCACCAAAATATATTTTTTTATTTTTTATATTTTTTCTTAAAAATAAATAGGTGTTTAACTTTAACAAACGTTGTTTTGATCAATTTATGTGTGAATTTCAACACCTAAAAGGCTTTTATTTACCCGACTGCGATATATGGTTAGTCTTGTTCGTGCTTAGTTTGTAATATTCAAATGGATAAACTATTCATGGGGTTGGACCAACCGAAAATTAAAAAACAATGAATTGGGTTGGTCTAGCTACTAGCTTCACTAGGGCATATATGTAATTATATACTATGGAATAAAAATGATGATCCTGATTAGAAAAGTATTAATCTACAGTAAGCTTTAACATAGCTGCAAGTCCAGAGAATATGAGCTGTACAGCCTGTGCTAATCATAGCCTTAGCTTAAGGCTTTTTGTTTGGGCTTGATTGGTGACAACATAAGAATCTTGATCATGGGGAAGAGATGGGTTTTTTTATCAGAAAAAAAATGGCATTATATCCCGGCTTTTCAAAGGTTTGATCAGCAACCACATGTAGTAAACAAACTAGTCTGATAATGTAAAAGGCAATCTTCTTTGATTTCAGGATCATGACATCAACTTATTAACCACGGAAAACAAAACTGAGAATTCCGCAAAGAATTAGGAGTAGGAAAACAGAAGTTATACATAATACATGAGGGAAATGGTAGTACAGTGATGAGCAAGAGCCATTGGTATAATGTTGAGCCACTTCAATGCAGGAATAGTTACATCCGAGTTTTATCTGCAACAAGAATCTCGGCACAACCCAAAATGATAAAACAAAAAACTTAAGGCACCTTTTGAAGACTCTAACATTGATCTTGTTTTCCTCGTTCACATATTTTCCAGTTCCCTGTTCAAGTAATCAACAAACATCCTCTTTGCGCTGTCCACATCACAAGGTGGCGGTCGCCCACTTAAGCTTGTTTGCCCTGTCAATTTTAGGAAAGTCCTCCTCAAGCTACGAAGCTCTGGAAGTCCTACTGGTCTTGAAATATTGATAGGTGGTAACCCCTGACCCACAGAAACTCCATTTAAAGGCCCTCCAAGTGCCTGTGATTGTGCTTCCACAATAGCATTGGCCACCTCCTGTGTTGCTCGGTCCAACTCATACAGAGAGTTTGCCTCAGAAAACCTTGTATTTTGTGTTGCAATAGTTGGCTGCAAAGTTTTAACTTCCTGTGTCTTTGAGTCCACTTTCTTTGTCAGATACGAAATCGCATCTAGAATGGCAGCGGAAGATCCTACAATAGCTTCTCTCTGTGGCCATAACTCAAACAAAGGGGAATCCCACCGATTCCTTCTATCCGGCATCTCAAATCTTCTTACCAAATCTTCAAATATCCCATCATTATAATCATCTTCACCCTTCTCCCTGCGCTCTTCATTCCATTTTCTACAATGGGCCTCATCCGCATCACAATACAAAACACAATACCTTATTGCTGCAGCACGAGCCAAACACCACAACTCGTACCTATAACCCTTGATGCTATTCAAAGAATCCACTATTATGATACTGTCTTTTGACACCGATCTATCAACTTCCGATCTCAACACCCCTCTTAAATTCTTCTCCGCAGGCATATTGGCATAGCTCTGGTTGCGGTCAAGATGAAAGGACGTTTCATCAATAACCCTGACCGTAAGACTCGACCCCGATTCTTTGAGAGCCTCGGCTAGGCAGATTGCAGCCGTTGACTTCCCACTGCAAGGTTGCCCACAAATCACAACCAATGCCATCGTAAGAAAACGCCGGCTGCTTTAACACAATAAGTCAAATACTATCCACCCAAAACCAATGCGAACTTCTTCGGATTCAAAACTAATGCAACCGTAGCTACTAGTTGACATAGACAGTGTTAATAAAGACACAAACTTTAGTGACTATGAGGCAAACGTGCAGGTGTATATATGATAATGAACTGTTTATATTGAAATCCAAAGTCAAATTCATGTCGTACAAGTATGTCCAGTCTAACTACAAATCAAAGCTGAATAGAGCTATCACCACAAGATAGAGTGTTTCTGATTCAAACAACCTTAATTAACGATCAGAGCGATGATGCATGAACTCCGAAAAACTAAAGAACGATTCAACCAACAAAAGCAAGCTCAGAATATAAGATAATTGTCGATGAGCAGAGATAGGCGAAGCCTGAGATGCACCTGTTTCGATGATGAGCGAAGTGGCTTTAGCCGAGACTGTAAGATTGTGAAGTCGGTGATGATGGCGTTTGGCGGCGAGGAAGAGGAAGAGGACTTCAAGTCGAGAGACTTGATGGGAGAGTAGACGTTGGGCTTAACGGGCTGGCAGATTGGGCTAATGGGTTAGTTGACAGGATTGGGTTGGATCGATAGTAGATTGGTGAGGTAGCATGCAAAAGTTTGTACACCTACGTAGAAGGTGGGTAGGGCTTGTGTGAACTTGCTATCTTCAATTTGACCGTCTATGTGATTGTTACTTTTCAAGATTTTTTCTTGGTTCACAATGAATCGGGTCCACACCAAAACTTTCTTAAAAATGCGAATATGGGTGTTGGAAGATGGTTTATGGTAATAAGCGGTTTGGTTTGGATGTTTTCGTCCAAAAACTTTAATGGTAAATTAGTTTGGAAACCATGTCTGGTATTCAAAACATAACAATGTTTACGTTCTATTATTCCATTTTATTAATAGTTTAGATGTACTCTGACCCAAAAGATTCATCTCATTTTTTTGCCTTCGACTATTATAGTTTTCTAAGGAGGCATATGTCATAGCCCTAGGCGGGATTGGTTTGGGGTCAAATTTAGGCTGTTCGACAGTTTAAAGTGTTAGTGTTTGGTTACTGTCGATCAATATAGATTGATCCAAGATCTTTCAAATTAATGTATTGAATCGATTCTTTTTACTTTGAATATGGAATTCAAAGAGAGCAAATAGAAAATGATACTCTGAATTATGGAACTATAATGAAATATACGATCAACCAACATGTATCAAATTTGAAAAAGAGTTAGAAGAATTGTTTCGATCCTCTTATTTTTATTTTTTGAATCAAGAGGTTCATGAATCGGGATCTTAATGCATATAGATACAAATTGTCCAATGAGAACAAAAAGTTGCATAAACATTTGGAACATTTCATTTCTAAGCAGATCGAATAGCCATTTTCATTTTGAAATAGTCGATCAATTACGTATTAATCATAAGTGGTAGTAGCATTAATTCGTTGATAGTTTTTGTTATCTAAGATATTTTTCAAAAGTGCCTTTTTAGATAGATAGTGTCTTTTGATTATCTAAGCAATTAATAAAATTGGCACCGGTATTTTTCAAAAATTAAAATAGAAAAAAATACAATATATAGATGCCAAAACTTTAATAGCACTAGTGTAAAATGGAACAAATTAACTAAAACCTAGCTACTATATAACACAAAATATATTAAAGGACACGAAACAAAAAAAGAATTATTATCAGAGAATACGTTAAAACTAAGTCGGTATCTAATTTTCAAATTTCCAAATCTTAATACCTAATTTTCTAAAATGATCACAATGGTGCTTCACATTACAAAACTCAATCACTAAGGCTGGGCTTGGCAATGTTTTCAAAACACACTTTTTGTATTTAAAATTCCAAAACAGTGCAAAAACTCATTCGGCGATAAGCTTCCCAAAAATCACAGGAACAAAATTTAGAATACAGAATTTGTTTTACTCTATCAATTGCAAAACAGTTGAAGAGAGTATTATCTGTTTTTACATAATAGAATCCCACATAAATGCAATCCTACTTGTAAAAACAGGGAGTGCGAGATTTTCTTTTGGTGAAAAAAATTAGTGCGAAGTCAAAGCACCATAAGCAGAACAAATTTTGTTCGCAACGCTCTATATATATTCTCCTTCATTCTGTATTGCACGTATAGTAGCTTTGGGTCATCATCTTCATCGATCAAGGGGGAGTTTGGACGGCTACATCAAATATGGACTGATCTCTATCAACCATCTTCTATCTTTGAAAGAATGAGTGTGATATCTTAATCTTGGTTTCCATTGATGAATTTGGCACAGAGTTATATATGATAATTATTCTAGGAAAAATTGATGGTTTTGTCACTTATGTAGTCATGTTTGACAGATGAAACGATATGGTCATTCATGTTTGACAAATATTGCTTTGGTCATCCATGTTTTACTTTGTCATTCATAATGGTCATTTTTTTTTTCATTTTAGATGTTAAAAACCACATATGTTACACACACATGCTTTACTTAAATTGATATTTTTGTCGTTGTCAAGTTAATAAACATGCTTATATGTACTTTACAAATAAATAAATATTTTTTTTAATATTAAAAATAGGCAAAATGACCAATCTGAATCATAAAGTACAACATGAGTGACCAATATGATAGTTGTCAAACATGAGTGACCAATCCGTCTCAACTGTCAAATAGAATGACTAAATCAAGAACTTTTCTATTATATATTATATATATATATACCAGTGGTATCATAGTCGTTTTCTAGTTGTTGGGTTTCATGTTTAATTGCGTCATTCATATGAATTTTCTTATGCCTTGTGTCAATGAAACTCTTGTTGGTGTCTGCAAAGATCTCACCGCTTGACTTGGATAAAGTGAGAAACTACTCTATCTAGTATTAATCTTTATATAATATATACAAGTGCATGATTGATTTATAGTAGGTAGTTCCTGTATAAACTGTTTTCTATTTTGAATTCTTCTGCCGAATGCGTTTTTATAGTTTTTAATTTTTGAAAATAATTTTAAAATTCAACTACTGAACCGTTTTTTGAATATAAAAAATGCAACATTCACATTTTGCAAACCAGTTTCTAAAAAAATAATTTTGTAAAACGTTACCGAGCATACCCTAATCTTTACTTGTGTACGAGTTGTGACGTTTTTTCACTATCAAGAATCCTCCTAGCCCCCGTCCTCGTACCCCAAACTCGAATTCGGAATGTGACTAGTTTCAATTGCATCCCTAGCTAGCTAGCTGCTCCGTTACTTGAGAACCAAGACGTGCGTGGCTCTGAATCAATGCAAAGATTTCGTCTCCCATGCCTGGACAGATCCATCGTTTAAGAAACGGCACGTACACAATCGTTGCTCCTTTATCCTTCGTCGATCTCCATCTGTATAAAATCCCAACCGCCGCCAGACGCCTCTAGCTAGCTCTTCTTCTCCACCGCCGGTGAGTCGTCACTCTCTAATTCCTCATTATCTTGTTAATTTGTCTGGTTCTGTATAATGCCTCGTATTTCTTAGATCCGAATTGAATCATCCGATATAGCTAGGTCGGTTCTGACTAGATCGAGTCGTGCTGTGATTTCTGTTCATATGTATACAATATGAAGAAAGGAAGGCAATGTACGTAAGTATTTATTCTACCGAATTACGCGGGACGTAATCAGCAGAAGCAATACGAGTAATCTTCTCTTTCTGGCTATCCGAACGTTCGGGCTGTTCGGATGATCGGGTGTTTTCTCTCTCTTCGGGTGTTCGGGTTATCTGGTATGCGGGTTCGCGTGTTCGGCCTCAGCTGTTAAAAGAATACAACAAACTGGAGGTCAGATGGTCAAGACAGGGTTGGACTGCCTTCAACGCTCCGATGCTTAAGTTAGAAGGTTGGAGTATTTAAGACTAGGATTGATTGCTGGGTTGAATTCAATGCCCTATTACCTGTAGTAAATGCTTTACCTATATAGGTGAGTGAGATTGTTGTTTGCGTGTGCTCTTCGATGTGGGATGGGGCTGCATTTGCTGTCATGTGGGCCAAACATTCGGATGTGCGTTTGTTGGGCGCGTGCCCGGTCGGATGGGTTCGGTCTTGCGAGTGAAGTTGTAGTCCGCATGATGGTCTTTCGGGTGGTCAAGTAAGTGTTGATTACCTGCTTAAGTGGGTAAATATGTTAACTAATGGTGTTACTAACACGTATAACTAATTTGAATCTAATTAGTCCATTATGTACGTATTACAGAAGCCTGTGTAGGATCCGTAACATACATAATCCAGAGCCTAAAGAAACTCTATAGCGTAGTGTTGCCTTGTTCTGCCTCTTAAGTCGGCGTGTAGTACATTTCCGACATTTCTTTTTAGCACGTTTATTTTCCATTTACAGACCTATAAGGTGACTACTACTGCGTACGACGGAGAAGAAGCATTGTATGACTTTTAATTAACCAAATGCGCTCTCTCTTCTCTCTCTCTCTATATATGTATGCAGCTTCCAACACCGAAGCTCTCCACATATTCATATTCAGATCACAAAGAGGAAGTCGCTCTCAGATTTAAAATCTCATCTAAGCCTCTACGTGGACGGACCATAATAATGTTTAATTGGATTTTAACCATTTTCTTCATGGCATTCGGCCCCCTCGGCATCCAAAAAGAGACAAGAGTTGGATTTGTTCGAGTATTCGAAGATGGATGTTAGCAAGAGAGAAGAACAGCTAAAGTTACCAACAGGGTATCGGTTTTCTCCGGAGGATGATGAGCTGGTTCTGTTTTACTCAAAATTCTAGGTCGTACTTTGCCCACTACTGATGTAATAAAGGAGATTGGTATAAATCCAATTGCAATACTCGTACAAAGCTCTAGTTACCACCCTTCGAATAGGCATGGCAGTCGCAGCCACGGGCATCATGGGCATGTAAGCTTAAAGACTAGAAAAGTAAGTGTTCGTGTCGTAGGCAATTCTCAAAGGCTGAAAAGCTTGAGATGTGTGCAAATAAATAAAGTGAGAGATGCTCAAAGCCAAAGGAGAACAAAAACTGTTAAGAGGGGCATTGTTGACATTTCTCAGATTTGGCGCCAAAAAAGGGCAAGAAAGAGAGTTCTTGCGAGTCTTTATTACCAAGGGTATACATGTCATTTTGACCAAATACCGGTGCCACATCAACAACCTTAATGGAGACTGAAATGAAATATGCTCGGGGCATTGCTTTAATAGTGTTTTGAAACAATAGACATCACTTTGATAGTTTTTAAAGTTTACACATCACTTTAATGTTTTCTGAAAGCTACAGGATGGGTGAATTTTTTCCATGAGCTTATTTACCTATGGTTTAAACTAGAATTTTCATTTTTGCTCATTGCCTTCAACTTGTCTATTTCAAATACAGGTGATTACAGACATGGTAACCTGTGTAACGAAGCTTATTATTTCACTAATTTAGAACAGAAGTACAACAACGAAGGGAAGTTAGTTGAGAGAGCAACAAAGGGTGGTTACTGGAGGATAACCAATGAGGGAGTGAAAGTTACTCATGGTGATGGCAATGTTGTTGTTGGGTTTAGAACGTCTATGTTCTTCAACAAAGGACGAGCAATGGCACCGAGAAGCAGCATAAGCTCGTTTGTTATGCATGAGTACAGAGTAAATCCAAACATAATTCCAGTTGATGTGCTTGATGACAACATTAGAGCAAAGGTAAGCACCAGAGACTCTATTTCATCTTCTTTTTTCAATTGTGAATGATATATTAAGTTAGTAACAATTTTGTTCTGTTCGCTTCAGATCGAGAGATTTGTGGCGTGCAAAATTGTGAGCAAAAAGGCTCGTCGAGCCTAGATCCTAAATTTAAGCCAGATCAGCTTAGCCGTGAAGAAGATAGAGAATGAAATAATGACATTGCAGAATTAGAGTATGTTGGCACCGTATACCATTCTGGCACTGAAATTTAGTCCATTGGTTACTCTCTAACAGGAAGTAGCAGGTTATCTGCTTCAAAAGTTGGCTACTTTGTCTCTCTTTTCCAATACATCATACATGTATGAATTGACTTTAAGTCACTATTTATAGATTAATAATAACTTTCATCCAATTGCTAGAATTGAAAATCAACAAACTAGGCACGAACTAAAGGACTCGGCAAGCACACTCTCATTTAGATTTCGGCCTGCAGGTCAAAAACAAATAAGTATATCAATGAACGGCTGTTTGTTGAGACTTGGTGTGAGCAGAAAGTAAAGCTCCTTACCTATAAAAACTATTTTGTTCATCTGGTTTTCGTCCTTCTTCCATTCACGACTTGGCACAATCTCATATATTTCTCTCACTGCCTGCCAAAATTTGAAGAAAATATTGATGTGAATGACAGCATACAGCAAACACTAGCTCACTCTTATCTCAGGCCAAAAGTTTTAGACACCCTTATATTGTAATAATTGATTTTATCAATATCGTATATGCCATAGTGATTCGATCTCTTAAGATGCCCCACAAGGTCATTCAAAGACAAGTAGAAGCATTCCTAGAGACTCAAACTTCCAACCTTGAACTAAATTGCTGTAAAAATTGTAACTCGAAACAGTACCTGTAATGTATGTAACTGTTTTGAACTCCAAACGCTGAGAACCCCTTTGCAGCGATACACATCCATGCCATATTTCTTCTCCCAAAGAATCTCCTCGAGCCATAAACGAACCTTTAGAACCACAATTCACAGACATATAAGCCGACATGTATATGGCTACCAAGTTTTTCGAAAGCAGCAGCAATGTGACATTAACAAGAATAACCACAATGACGGATTGACAGATTTTGTAATGTGCATTCACATCCCACACTGTAAAAGGCCGGTGACAAATCTCTTATGCATACATTTACTTTCTCTAGGCCCATAGTTTTAGCCGTTAAAGTACCCAAGTGTGATTAATTAGTTGCTCTCAGCCTAGTGTATAGCCTTCGTTCATGCACAACTAGGGTATACAAAATTCACCAAACAATAATGTCCACAAATCTAAAATGCGATGAATGGTAAGCAATCTGTAAAGCTGTTACAATACAAAACCAACTAGTTAATAGTAGACTATATCAATTATCAAACAATTCATATTATAACTACTTACCTTTTCAAGATCAACCTTCTGCTGCTGAGAGATGCACAAAGTCCGGACACCACTATCATGGAGATCCTCAGTAGATAAAGCACGGTTTTCTTCTAATAATGATTCTAAATGGGCAGCATGCTGATAAGGAAAAGGTTGACCATTGTTAACCTTTGCATGAATTAAGATGACAAGTTAATAAATATGGAGTTATGCGTCACTAACTGTAGCATCATAGGCCCGACAATCCAATATCTTAGACAAGTCGACTTGACTACGAACAGAACGGATGATACTTGCAAGTGAATTAATACTATGTATTTCCTTCTCTAGTTCCTCCAGATAATCTTTGGAACCTTCTGGAGAAACCAAATCAACCTTGTTAAGAATTACAACATCCTACAACAAACAGTCAAACTCATAAGAATATGAAATGCGATCAATCACCAATCCTCACTAATAGCAGGTCAAAATCCAAAGGAAACAAGGAGATAACACATACAACACCAATGCAGACGAATTGATAAATATACGCCAAGTTTATTTTTCATTAAAAGTAAGTCATGAGTTGAACAATGTGACATACCGCGAATGCAATCTGAAGGTATGCTTCAGGAAACGAGGATGAACTTCTATGCTCGCTGAGCTGAAAACGAAGGTTCTTGGCATCCACAACCTGTTAACACCGTCAAGAAAGAAACAGTTGCTACTAACTTGGAAGCATATTAGAAAAAAATCTATCACTATTGTGTAAAGCAGTTGAACTAACTCTGCATTTATGAAATACAAAACAAACCGTAAAAACAATACATAACTGATCAACAATTGATCGACATGATGGCATTTAGAAGAACAGATTCTTAATTTCAAATGGCACTCCGAATAACCAGAATAGTGTAACTCAAAGTCTCATAACCAACTTGCAACAAACCATAACATCATTTCAGAAGCTCAGTACTACTCACCGTGATAATCGAGTCAAGCTTCACAGCTGATTCCAACTGATCATCCAACCACAGAACCGAAGCAAGCGGAGCCGGGTTGGCTAACCCAGTAGTCTCCAGCAATATATGATCAAGTCTACAACCAAAACCAAACACACCATCATCACTATAACAAAAGCACACTTACAAAGCAAACATGCAACCCCAAAACTCATTACAAATCTCAAACCTCTCTTTTCTCTGAACAAGTTGCTCCAATGCTTGCACCAAACTGTGCTTCACAGTACAACATATACACCCATTTGCCAACTCAACCCACTCTTCCACAAGAGCACCACCATCTCCTTCGTTTATCATTGCCCTTTCAACACCGATTTCTTCACCAAATTCGTTTAATATCACAGCAATTCTCTTCCCATGTTGAGTGCTCAGTATATGATTAACCAGCTAAGTACCCAAAACCCAACAACAAAACATGTTATAATTTTCAAAGCTTTAATCTTTCTTCAAAATTTAAACATAAACGGAAAAGGTTTGGGATGAAAAGAGTTGAGCTTTACAGTGGATTTGCCGGAACCCAGATAGCCGGTGATTACGGTGACACCGACCGACGGAAAGTCTCCGTCTTTAGCGGCAGTTGAATAGACGGCGAGAGGCGGAGCTTCTTCTTCGTCCTCCATTTTTTGCTAGAGCAGCTCAACGTAGAAATTACGGCCTCCGGGGTTTTGCGCAGTTTAGTTTTACCTTTTACGCTATTAAAAGAACAGAACGGTAAATTTGTTTTTTCAAGTATGAAATGAAGTATCCGGGTCGGGCTTAGAAATTAGGCCAATAACGACCCAAAAACATAAAAACTAGTCCGAAAGAGAAATATCCGGTGAAACTTTGTTTTTTGTCAAAAAATATCCCTCGAAGTTTATGAAAATTAAAAATGTGAAAAATGGTAATCGGTTAAGATTCATATTTCAGCCACAGCAGCTACTTTGATATTATACAGATCGAGGAAATCAAATGTTTGAATCACTTTAAAAATAGATTTCAAGTTAGACCTTCACAAAGAAGGAAAAAGATGACCATAAATCTTGATCCAAATTGAGTTTCTCATGTGTTTGTGTTGTGAGTCAACTGAGTGCAATGTGCCAATGCGGGATGCTTTGTAATAATACTAACAAGGCAAAGCTAAATAAAAGCCGGAAAGCCGACTGTGATAAACCCATGATCCGTCGACGTTGCGTGTATCATATCAATTTCAACACGTTTATGCATCGTTGAAGGTAAGATTATATATCTGGAGATTGATTGCGAGAGCAAGTCTTTAAGCTAGCTATAGCATACATCAGTTTACATATACAAAGAGACTTCAGACACTCAAAGCCAAATGAAACGGATAATTTGATAAGTTTAAGGTCCCTGTTTGGTTAGACATGCACGTACTTCATCCTGATGCCGCAACTTTAACGTAAATGGATCATTGATTTATTTTCAACTTTGATGCTTGTAGCAGACAATGCTTGGCCTAGAACCAAATCAAATTAAGTGAGTGGTAGAGATGTCGAGATGAGATTATAAAACGACACATAGACATCACTGTTATGCTTTAAAGTTAAAATCACCTCCCTAAGCTTGCTTGACAGCAAAGTTATCAAAAATTTGAATTGTGGAAAGCAAATATATCTGATAAGAAAGAAAAGACTTGAGAATAAATCATACTCAGATTATTAGAAAACAAAACTTCAAGTTATTTGAGATTGGCATATCAATTTCTGTATTCAAAGTAAATGTACAGTTCCACATGTGCAGAACATGCATGAGTAAGAGCCATCTGCATATTCTTCTATGAGTTATGTCCCTTCCTTACCTCTCAAATCACCTTGCTTCTCTCTTGACAATATTTCTCCATCAATTTAGGGCGTTTAATATGGACAAGATACTTATTTCTCAATATTTAAGATAAGATTAAGTAAACTATGAATGTGCAGATTGATTGATTATACAAAGTACAAATGTTTGCTTAAGAACCATTCTAGATATGGTTCATATTCAAGTATAAGTACAACATCTTTGGCCTCTCATCAATGTATTACATACCTAGTAATGGTATGACAGGTCAGTATGGTCATCTCAACAAGATCATTATGTTAAAAGGGTTTACCTTTGTGGGGAAGGCTAGAGTGAATTAACACAATGTAATTGATGATCATCACGACACTTAACTTCAAAATTTGAAACATTCGAAAAGAATGATTGTATTTGTTGCTCTCAAAAGCGAAAGTTGAGAGAGTTGAGAGCGTAGAGAAAAAACCCTGGAGTAGTAGCCGTCCACAAAAAAAAATTCGAACCCGATCCCAACTTCTCTCGATCGGATCGATCTTCTTCCTTCTTCTTCATTTTTTGGTCTTCGTTCTTCCTCTCCTTTCTCAGTAACACCGCTCCATGGCGGAGGATACCGACGAAGTAGTAGATAGACTTGCTGTCGTGAGTTTTGACCCGGAACTTGACGAGATTGAGATTGTCGATCTTGTTCCAGAGGCAGATGGTGGTGATGAAGATGATGCGTGTCAATATGCGGTGGTGAGGATGTTTGGTTTGATGGCTTTACCGGAGGATCTTGAATCGTCCTTCAAATTTGCCATGGTAAGGCTTTGGCTTGGAGATTTGGGTCCGGCGCAGATTTTCCTTACTCGGCGCAGTCCCGATCGGTTTCAAGGATCCTACGACGTTGAAGCGGGCGGTGCAGCGAAGTCCTTGGTACTTTCGAGAGCACACGGCAGTGGTGGAGCAGTTTGACAGTTTCTCGTTGATTGAGGCAGTGCAGTCTGACAAATATGCCGGATGGCAGGATGGATCGGGGTTGGGCTCGTAAGATCGGGAATGCCATTGGCCATTTCCGAAAACATGATGAACCTCTCCTTGATGCCTGAAAAATCACCCTTCAAAGATACCTTATTCTCAAGTCAGATATATCATTGTAATACTCAATAATAAGGGTTATCAGACACAAGGAATTGGTGAAACTAAATTCTAACACTAAATAACAATATTGACAGGTTCGACTACAGTATACTAATGACACTACGAACCTACGTTAGACAGACTCAAATGGCACAAAATTTTAACAAAATAGACTAGACACAGTGGCGGACTTCTACACAAAAATTCAGGGTAATCAGAGTTTTTTGGTTGCCGAAATAAATGAGATATGAATAAGTAAATTGTAGGCTAGTTTTTCGGCTAGACTACAGCTATTGCAAAAATCAGTAAATTGTAGGAAGAAATTTTTTGAAGAAAATCAATGAGATATGAATGTTAAGGACTTCTCTCTACCCTATACATACTTATGAACCCCCCAATATAATTGAACTAACCATGGATGAATATTCACCACACAAGAGGTTTGGTTAAGTCATCTTGTGTATTACATTCTCTTACTTGGCATGAATGAGGGAGGCACAATCCGCTCGATCTTGATCCCTAATTAACCGACTTACACATATGGTGCTGTAAGGCTAGAAAACAGAAGTCATTACATTTTAAGAATGTTTGACGAATAACAAAGCTTCAAGGGTTGATAAGGTAGTCACCCTTACATCACTAAGGACTGTTTCACACAAATACATGTTTGTCTCTAATGAATATGCAATGATAAGGTGGTCATGTACACAATCAAGACTCTAGATCCTAAGTCATGCATCTAAGTGTGCACTCAAAGAAATATAAACATAGAAATCTTCGGAGAGAAGAACAATGAAACAAAACTCATCCAAATAGTTAATAGAATCAAAAGGAGTTCAAAATAGTAAGCATATCTAAGGCTTCAATCAACCCCTAAGTAAGAGAATTTAGCTACTCATAGTCATAATAACATCATAGAAAAATATGATGGAAAAATAAGAAGAACAAAAAAACCCTAGAAAACTCGGCATGGAGTTTTTGATGGATCGAAGCCAAGTCTTCGATGGATCAAAAACTGACGGCTGCTCTTTCTTGTCTGGCTCCGGGTCTCTCTCTCTCTCTCATTTTTTTCTCTCTCAAATCTCCTCCCATAATTATTTCTTGAAAATTCCTTTATATAGGGTTGGTTTCTTGGGCATTTTCCTCTCCAAACTAGGCTTGGACTTCTTTCCATGTAGACTTTTGACTTCTTGATCCAATTGCCTTTTAGAATTTCCCATTTTGTTGTTTCTTTTTGTAATTTCTCCATACGACCTGAATAAATAAAAATATTAATAAATATCAAAAACTAAACAAATGAGCCAAGTAATTTCACATGATTAAGCACAAGAAAGTTGCATAAATATGCAACTATCAAAATACATCACACTTAGCTTTCGCTAGTCCTAGAGCAAAACACTAGACTAAGACTTTGAAAAGACTCAACAGACTTTACAAACACAAATTCTAATGCCTTTAACAATTTGCCTCATCAATCTTCCACAAAATTGTAACATAAAGATCAACATGTACTTACAAGTTACTTAAGATAAGTCCAACATATAACACACATATAACAAGTAGGACATAGACATAATCAAGGTGAAGGTGAGCTAGAACATGCACAAAACCAATCAAGATTCAACCTCACATAGATATGCATTCATAAGTGTTTCTCTCCAGTTATATCTAAGGTATCACTCAATTCAATTACTTTCCAAATGGACCAAATCATATGCTTACTCTTGTGACTAATCTCCGCCAATCAAAGGTTGTCATCTTGAGGATCAAAAGAACTTCATGGGTTGTAATGGGGCTTGGCTCACAGGTTAAAGAATAAATGGATATGAAATTCAAATATGATTCTAGAACCTAGTAGAGAACCAAATAAGAGACTTCTTCACACTTACAACTACGAACTTTTCCATTATTCTGACCGGATTTCATCTTGGTGGGCCTTCACATCATTCTTTTCATCAACAGTCAACTTGGGTATCAAGCTAGACATCACAACTTTTTTCTTTATTTTATTTTATTATAATTAGCTTGATACCCCACACGTATTTACCTTTCGACATTGTCGCCGTTTTCTCATACCTATCTCAAGTGTAGCTCTATCAAGTCCTAGAACAAGGGTAAAGATATAACTAATCTAAGATTTAAGGTCAGAGATATGTGGGTGATGACATAAATTTTCACATGTAGGCTCAAAGTGGTTAACTAAGGGGTGCATATCTTGTGTACACAAAATTAGGACACATGCTCGTATGGCTATGGTGGTGTCCCCTAGATGCATTTATCACTTCCTCAATCAAAACATGTATTGATTATAATATTTGAATAAAACAAGAGCAAGTTTTAACAATTTCTAGAATCTATTAACTTAATCTGCGGCAAGCAATTGATACTCAACAAAGAAAGTATGTATATCACATTAAGGCTCAAAAGCTCACAGGTTAATTAAATCTCAATAAACTCTATGCATAATAAAAAAATTCGTACCATGTTAACTCATTTTTATATCCACTACATGATCGAGGTAGGCTCTCTGGTCTCATTCTATACTGACTCTTTGATGGATCGAAGGGCACACCCTGAACGGTGCACTCTCACTTGCATAATTTCTATAGAATTAACCACATGTCCGAATAGCCTGAAAACGAGCATAAACTAGACATATATACAAACACATCCTCAAATTTTTAGAATTTTATGAGACTTACTAGCTATATCCAAAAAATCACACTACATCAAAAATCAAAATTTCTGACTCAAAAACTAAAAATCTATATCTAAATGCTAAGTATATGATATAACCCACCCCATCTCATACTTGAAAGTTGCATTGTCCTCAATGTAAAAACTGGAACTAGACCATACAATACACCAAACAAGTATGACATAGGACACATATCACACACAAATCACCATAATCATGGAGAAACTATAAAAATATAGAGTTAACAATTGCAAATCTGGCTTTCCATGCTTCTCCATCAACATGGGTTGCCTCCCAAGTAACGCTAAGTTTAACATCTTCAGCCAAGTGGTGCACTCTAGATTCAATCCTCTGGTGTAGGATCCTGAAGAGGTATCTCTTCCACGTCCCTCACTTGAGATGACTCATAAAATAGCTTAAGTCTATGTCCGTTCACCTTAAATATAATGTCGTCTCTTGGATTCAGAACTTCAACTGCACCATGAGTAAACTTATTATGGACAACATAAGGACCAGTCCATCTAGACTGAAGCTTACCTGGAAACAACTTCAGCCGCGAGTTGAATAACAACATTTTTTTGCCCAATGACAAACGATTTTCCCTGATCATCTGGTCATGGAACATTTTTGTCTTCTCCTTGTAAATGCGACTAGATTCATAGGCATTGTTTCGAATTTCAGCAAGCTCATTCAGCTGTAACTTCCTATGAACACCGGCATCATTAATATCAAAGTTGAACCGTTTTACCGCCCAATACGCATTGTGCTCAAGCTCCACTGGAAGGTGGTAGCATTTCCCATAAATCATCTGATAAGGAGACATTCCAATCAGCGTTTTGAAAACTGTTCTGTATGCCCACAACGCTTCATCCAAGCATGGCTCTAATCCTTCCTCATTGGTCTGACAGTCTTTTCCAGAATTTGCTTGATCTGCCAGTTAGAGACTTCTACTTGCCTGCTCATCTGAAGATGATAAGGTGTTGCCACCTTATAATGCACATGGAACTTCTTGAGCAGCGTTGCAAATAACTTGTTACAAAAGTGAGAACCTCCATCACTTATAATGTACTTGGGAGTGCCAAATCGTACAAACCGTGATTTCAAGAACTTCAAAACAACAATAGCATCGTTAGTACGAGTGGTCACTGCCTTCACCCACTTTGAAACATAATCGACTATAAGTAGAATGTAATTATTCTGAAAAAAGCTAGGAAAATGACCCATCAAGTCAATACACCACATATCAAAAATCTCAACCACTAAAATTGGGTGCTGGGGCATTTGATCTTTAGGACCTAAGTTACCTGTCAGTTGGCATCTAACACATGATTTATGAAACTCATGTGTATCACCAAACATTGTTGACCAAAAGAATTCACTCTCAAGTACTTTCATCGCAGTCTTCTTTCCAGCAAAATGACCTCCTGCTACATGTGAGTGACAAAAAGATAGAATGAAATGAAATTCTATTTTCAAACACACACCTTCTTATCAGCAAATCTGGACAATGTTTCCACAGATACGGCTCATTCCACATATAGTACTTAGTTTCCTTGACAAGCTTGTCCTTCTGCGCTCTGGCGAAGTCTGGTGGAATATATTTACTCACTTTGTAGTTAACAATATCAGCATACCAGGGCTCCACAGCTTGAACAACAAAGAGTTGTTCATCTAGAAAGCTATCTCTGAGAGGAAACGTGTCATCTTCGGCGTTATACCCATGAGTGAGTCTATTCAAGTGGTCTGCTACCACGTTTTCAGTTCCCTTCTTGTCCTTGATCTCAATATCAAACTCTTGAAGTAAGAGCATCCATCGAATCAACCTGGGTTTAGCAGCGTGCTTAGTCATTAAATATCTCAAAGCAACATGGTTAGAAAATATGATAACTTTAGTTCCTAACAAGATCTGAACTTTTCAAGAGCAAAAACCAATGCTAAGAGCTTCTTTTCTGTAGTCAATTAATTCAATTGTGCATTATTCAAGGTCCTGGAGGCGTAGTAGATAACCTGAGGTAACCTTTCCAAGCGTTGGCCTAGAACTGCTCCAATAGCATAATCTGAAGCATTGCACATAAGCTCAAATGGAAGGCTCTAATTTGGGGCCCGAATGATGGGAGTTATAGTGAGCACCTCCTTAAGTTTATTGAATGTTTACAAGCACTGAACTATAAAGTCAAATGCTATGTCCTTCTGCAGCAATGCACACAATGGTCGGGCTATCTTGGAAAAGTCTTTGATATACTTGCAATAGAAACCTGCATGACCAAGAAAAGATCTTACCTCCTTCACAATAGAAGGAGGTGGTAAGGTCCGCACAATATCAACTTTATCTTTGTCGACCTCAATGCCCCTAGTTGATATGACATGTTCCAAAACTATACCTTGCTCCACCATAAAGTGACATTTCTCCCAGTTAAGCACAAGTTTAGTGTCTACACAATTCTCTAAAACCATAGCTAGATTATGAAGGCATATGTCAAAATAATCACCAAAAATAGAGAAGTTATCCATAAATACCTCAATGATCTTTTTGACCATATCGAAAAAAAATACTCATCATATATCTCTGAAATGTCGCTGAGGCGTTACATAGTCTAAAGGGCATCCTTCGATATGCAAAAGTTCCATAAGGGCAGGTGAAGGTGGTCTTCTCTTGATCATCCTTGTGAATGGCTATTTGATTATATCTTGAATAACCATCCAAGAAACAATAGTACTCATGTCCAGCCAACTGCTCTAACATCTAATCAATGAAGGGAAGTAGAAAGTGATCCTTGCGTGTTGTAGCATTGAGCTTGTGGTAATCAATGCACACTCGCCATCCCGTTTGCACACGTTGAGGCACCATCACATTCTCATCATTTTTTTATCACACTGATGCCTGAATGTTTGGGAACTACCTACACAAGACTAATCAATTTACTGTCAGAAATAGCATAAATGATACCTACATCCCGAAGTTTAATGACTTCTTTCTTGACAACTTCCATCATGAAAGGGTTGAGACAATGTTAAGCTTTCCTTGTTGGCTTAGCTCCCTCCTCTAAATGGATCTTGTGAGTACACAATGTTAGGCAAATGCCCTTGATATCGGCTACTGTCCATCCAATGGAAGCCTTATACTCCTTAAGTACTCTCAGCAACTTCTCCTCTTGAGTGGTTGAGAGCTTTGAAGATAAAATGACTAAAAGTGTATCATCCTTCCCCCAAAAAACATACTTCAAATGCTCGGGTAGAAGTTTCAGCTCTAATGTGGGTGCTGCCTGTATAGATGGAACAAGAACGTCATCTAAAATTGGGAGAGAAATATGTTTAGAATATATATGTTTTATGCTTGGTAGGGATTCAAGTGCTTCTTTCATGGCATAATACTCCTCCTCCATCTCAAGGTCTTCAGGTGAAGCAATCTCAAAAATATGTTCCAATTCAATGGGTCGAGGACAATCCTCAATGGATTGAAAATTGCCTCGATCCATCGAGGCGATCTCCCTGTAGGAAACTGCTTCAATACTGGAATGGTCTTCGATGGATCGAAGGAATCCTTCTCGATCCATCGAAGCTTGCTCTCAGGTGCTGCCTACAGACTGCTTTCGATGGATCGAAAGAATCCTTTGATGCATCGAAGCATCGACTCTGGTTGCCTAGTTTTCTCCAGATTTTTCAATGACTTTTCTCAAAGGATCATCATCCAATCAAAACTGAATAAATTCTTATATAAAACTCTCAAAAGTGTCAATTGAACAACAAGAATAAGCATCATTACTATTAGGATGTTTGAGAGCTTCATAAATGTGGAAGTGGATCTTCTTCTCCGCCACTTCCATGCTCAATGATCCATCAAAACAATTAATCTTTGTACGTGCTGTTCTCAAGAATGGTCTCCCAAGAATTAATGGTATTTCTAATGGCATTGGCCCATGCTCCATCTCTAACATAAAGAAATCTGCTGGGAATATCAAGTCTCACACCTGCACTAAAACATCCTCAATAATACCTCTAGGGTAACAATTAGACCTGTCTGCAAGTTTAATTTTGACACCAGTGGGAATAAGTTCTCCCATGTTTAATCTATCATAAATAGTGTAAGGCATTAAGTTTATGGATGCACCTAAATCAAGTAGAGCATTTGCAAACCTATGGTCACCAATAGTGCATGGGATCGTGAAACGTCCTGGATCGACTAACTTAGGTGGAAGCTTTCTTTGAAGAACTGCAGATACTCTTTCTCCTAAAGCTACAGTTTCAGTTCCATAGAACTTTCTCTTTGTAGTGCACAAATATTTGAGGAACTTTGCATACTGTGGTATCTGCTTGATCACATCCAACAGAGGGATGTTCACTCCCACTTTCTTGAACACCTCAAGAATCTCCTTCTCTTTGCCAACCTTCACCTGCTTCTTCAACCTGCTAGGAAAAGGCACATGAGGCATGATCGAAGAAGAGGGAGTAGAGGGTACTTGGCCTGATTTTGGATTTGTCAGTTTTTCTATTTTCGATGCATTTTTGTCGGCTCAAATTGGGGTTCCTGTAGAATCTTCTGACGACTTGTCCAACGACTGATAAAGGACAACCTGTTCAAGCACGGACTCGTCCCACTTCCTTCTTGGGATTTTTGACCTGGGAATGTCATCCAATACCTTCCCACTCTTCAAAGTCATAACATGGGTCTCATATTATCCCTTAGGGTTGGGAAGAGTGTTGCTAGGAAGTCCTCCGGGGTTAACTTGAGCCATTGTTTGCGGCATTTGGCTCATTTGTCCCTTAAGCAAACTAATTGTCTTTCCTTGCTGCTGTTATGTAGTCTTTCTTTCTTGGAGGAATGTACTCATCTCTTTGCGGAATGCACTATGGTCCTCTCTAGTCTTCTTGTTGTCGACCACCAACTATTGTATTAATGATGTCAACGTTGACAACTCTGTTAATGGCTAAGGTGGTGGAGGCGACGACGCTTGATACTGCTGTTGTGAAGCACGCCTTTGACCAAATTGTTGCCCATCCCTTGTGGGTTATCTTTTCTGACAGCCAGGAGGAGTAATTGGAGGCTTTAGCACATTGTTACTTCTATAGCTCAAAAGTGGATAATCTCTATTCCCACCATATGTGTTGGGATGCCTTTGGAAGTAATTTACCTGCTCCTCTTGATTGACTTCCTCATCTGCTCTAACTTGGGGCAATCTTCTACTAGGTGATCTGAAGCTGAGCATAAAGTGCAGACAATCTGAACTACAACAACGGTTGTCTTCCTGGCTACTTTTAAGCTGCTAGCAATCAAAGCTACATAATTCTCAATGGAGCTCAACCTCTCTTCCATAGCTCCATCAATAGTAACACCATTCATAGATCTTCTGCTTAGTCTCAGTGTTCTATCCCTGGATTGAAATTGTCTTGAATTTTCAGTTTGATTCTCAATGATCTCTTTTGCTTCCGGTCTAGTCTTATTCCACCAATTTTCTCTACAAGCAGAATCCAGTTTAGACTTGTTGAAGGAATCAAGTACTTTATAGAAAAACTCAATTTGAGAATTCAACTCAAACCTGTGGTGAGGACACTATCTAAGCAGACTCTTGAATTGACTCCATGCCTAATGCAGTTCATCTTTATCCTTTTGTCTGAAAGTGCTAATCTGCTTCTTCAAATTCTTGGTCCTGGAAGCTGAGTAAAATTATTTCATGAAAGCACCCACTCATCTTCTCCTAAGTATCAAGCGATTGAGGAGCCAAAGAATTGAACCATGCTTTAGCTTGCTCCTTCAACAAAAAAGAGAACATAATAAGCTTCACGGTATCTGCATCCACATTAGTAGACCTCTAAATTCTGCACAATATTCCAAATTCATTCAGATGATCTTGAAAGTCTTCAGAATGAGTGCTTCTGAAGTGTGGCAGATTGGAGATGAGAGATAGGGGAATGGCATAGTTCCCCAAATTGACGGGTAGGACAATTGGTGAATCATCAGCTCTTGTGCCTGGAATAAAAGACTCTCTAAGTCGAGTGTGGTTAGCCATGGGTGATGGTGGTAGTGATATCTATTGTTCCTCCTGCTCCTCAAACTAAGATTCTGTGTCAGACTAATTTTCAGGTTCAAGTTGCTCACCCCCACTATTACCCACGTTCATCGACTGTTGTCTATGCTGTATTTTGTTTTGTCTTACTAAGCATTCAATTTACCGATCAAGTAATAATTGATCAATGCTTTTAGTGTGCTTAGTACACATACATAATGTTTTTGCACATAGTAGAAACAATAAGACTCAAAAGAAAAATAAAACAAAATAAAACAAAACAGAAATTTAAAGACACATTATAATATAGAATTAAGCAATCCCCTGACAAAGACACAAAAATTTGATGCGTGGAAAACCACCCATCAAAATACTTTATTCTAAAGTGAGATATATCATTGTAATACTCAATAGTAAGGGTTATGGAACACAAGAAATTGGTGAAACTAAATTCTAATACTAAATAACAATGCTGACAGACTCGACTACAGTACACTAATGACACTACAAACCTACTATAGACAGACTAAAATGGCACTAAATTTTAACACAATATATTAGACACAGTGATGGACTACCACACAAAAATTCAGGGTAATCAGAGTTATTTTGGTTTCCTAAATAAATCGGCTAGGCTACAGCTATTGCAAAAACCAGTAAATTGCAGGATTAAATTGTTGAAGAAAATCAATGAGATATGAATGTTAAAGACTTCTCTCCATCCTAGACATACTTAGGACCCCCAATATAATTTAACTAACCATTGATGAATATTCCCTCACACAAGAGTTTTGGTTGAGTCATCTTGTGTATTACACTCTCTTACTTGGCATAAAAGAAGGAGGGACAATCTGCTCGATCTTGATCCCCAATTAACTGACTTATATATATGGTGGTGTGAGCCTAAAAAACTGAAGTCATTACATTTTAAGAATGTTTGACTAATAACAAAGCTTTAAGGATTTATAAGGTGGTCACTCTTACATCACTAAGGATTGTTTCACACAAATACATGTTTGTCTCTAATGTATATGCAATGATAAGGTGGTTATGTACACAATCAAGACTCTAGATCCTAAGCCATGCATCTAAGTGTGCACTCAAAGAAATATGAACATAGAAATCATCGGTGAGAAGAACAATGAAACAAAACTCATGCAAATAGTTAATAGAATCAAAAAGGGGTTCAAAATCGTAAGCATATCTAAGGCTTCAATAAGCTCATAACTAAGGAAAATTAGCTACTCATAGTCATAATAACATTATAGAAAAACATGATAGGAAATTAAAAAGAACCAAAAAAACCCTAGAAAACTCAGCAGGGAGTTTTCGATGGATCGAAGCCAAGTCTTCGATGGATCAAAAACTGACGGCTGCTCCTTCTCGTCTAGCTCTGGGTCTCTCTCTCTGTTTTTAGTGTTTTTCTCTCTCAACTCTCGCCCCCACTCCAATTATTTCCTGAAAAATTCCTTTATATAAGGTTGGTTTGTTGGGTCTTTTCCTCTCCAAACTAGACTTGGATGTGACGACCCGAACCAGAATTGGTATAGTAATCGGCTTAATCCGTGAGTTTCATGAGTAATTGAGGTTAATCATAATTATTCGAACTCACAACTTAATTTTCAGACATGAATTTGATTTGGGTTTGTTCGTGGGAAATGTAGAGAATCTGATTTCGAGTCCGTAGGAGCTTTCCGAGGATTTTTCGGATAATCGAGGAATATAAAAAGAATATTTGAAATTATCGCCAAGTTAGTCGTGCTTATCCGTTTGAGTTTGAGTTATCCGAATTGCGGATAGAGTTGATTCACAACGTATAAATAACCGAATAGTCGTAAAGTTATCAAAAAGTTCGAAAATGGGTTGTTTTGACCGAGTTGACCAGAGCTGGGCCGAGTTGACCGAGTCAACTGTGTTGACTCAATGAGTCACGAACTCGTCGTCGTGGTGGCTGCCGAAATACGGCGCGGTTGCCGGAATTAAAGGTAGGAAATTGAAGCTATGGATCTATGCTTCCTTTTGATATATGTATTGTGTTGTATTGTGGAGTTTTGGGGTTGAAATTTTGGAGGAGAAACAGAGGAAAATTAGGGGTGACGGACAACGGTGCTCCATCCACGGTGGTGATCGGGGTTAAAGGGGAATGACTCAGTGGACCATGGCGGAGCGTTTGGGAGAGATTTAGTGGGCCGCCGTGCGTCGTGGCCGGAGTTCCGGTGATGGACCAATCGCCGGCCGGTTTGAAATCCATGGAGGTTTCGATCTCTTTTCCGGCGGATTATAGCGGAATTGGAGGAAATTGTAGTTGAGGAATGTATTGGGCTCGAGGAGGACTTGAATTCTGGGTTTTCCTCGCCGGAAAATCTCTCCGGTGATGGCGCGCCGCCGCCGCCGCCATCGACGGCGGTCAATGGTGGAGCTCCGGCGAGGTATTAACTTTTTGGATTTTGTCAAGTTTTATGCTGTTTTGCTCATAATCGCGCCCTGATCTTCGTTTTGAGGTTTTCGAGTTGATTTGAGTAGTGGATTTTAAGTCGAGGGTTTATGTGGAGTATTTTGGGATTTTCGACGGTTCTTTTGTTATCCGAGTTATATATCTCCAAAAATGGTTGGTTTCCGAGGTGTGGGTCAGAGTATTGAATTGTGATTTTGATCAGTGATATTTTGTGATTATTCAGGGGATCGAGATCGTACGCTTGGCGATGGATCTTCAGCCGGATCTCAGGAATAGCGCGTTGCGCGCTGTGCTAGTCTGTGAGTGGACACTTTTCTTTTCATTGATTAGTTGCGAGTCTTTATATTACGTTTTACGAGCATGAGCATGCACATACGATTACGCATGTGTTTACGATTATTCATTTACGAATATGCATGCACATTATGCTTTATACATTTGCATGAAACTATTTACGATTTGGTTTACACAGAGTACAGTCTTAGTATATGTGGTTGTATCGATACACTTGCATCCCGGCTGATCCCCGATGATGTTTACCGAGGGAGGCTGTGACCCCTGACCCGAGGCCTTTATCGAGGGGGGGGGGTGCATACCTCTGACCTAAGGCCTTTCTGGCTTAAATCATGTGTGGGTCTGGGATCCCGTGATTCAGATTGTACTAGCGCGGATGTGTCCATGAGTGACTCCGCGGGATTTTACGATGCATGCTCTGTACGCGTGAGGAGTTAAAGTCTCCCTCGTGTGCCATTTGATTTTATGCACTTAGACTCGCATATGTTTTTATAACATATATTATTCGGCGAAAGAAATTTATTTTCGACCACTCACTCTAACGGTTTATATGTCTTTCCCTGGGCTCTTTGTTTTTAACGTCCAGTTTACAGTTCAGATTCTGGTGTCGAACGTCGCAGTCGGAGGCTTAGTATTCGAGCTACTTTTCTTTCTCAGTAAGTTTATTGTTTAGCCTACTACCGCGTATTTATGTGTATATATATATATATATATATATACTAGAGGTCTCTCTGAATACTCTGATGTTTATATTTTCATATGGTTTTTCCCGGATTTCTATAAAGTTATAGTTTCTGCTTAATACTTTACATTATGTTATGATTTTAAGAAATCCGGATGGGATTGGTGCCCACGGTTTGGCTTTTGTGGCATAGGATGAAGTGTGTTTTCGGGTGCAGGTTAATGGTAACTTCGCGATATAGTGAAACTTTGCCAAAAATTCCTATGGTTTTTGAAAGTTCGTGTTTTCAGAAGGGGTTTGATTCCGGTTTAGGAAACTAAATCGGGGTTAGGTTCTTTCATTGGACTTGTTTCCATGTGGACTCTTAACTTCTTGATCCAATTGCCTTTTAGAATTTCCCTTTTTGTTGTTTCTTTTTGTAATTTCTCCATACGACCTGAATAAATAAAAATATTAATAAATATCGAAAACTAAACAAATGAGCCAAGTAATTTCACATGATTAAGCACAAGAAAGTTGCATAAATATGCAACGATCACTCCTTAAGGCAGGCATAATGAAGCTCTTGGTGGATATGGATCTCCAGTAAGGGGTGGCGGTAAGAAAGCATTTTTGTTTTATGCCTTCTTATGTAGAGATGGTGGGGTTTGAGTACCCCCCGATGTGAGGGGATATTGTGATTATTTTGGATTGTTTATGCATGAGGCGGCAGGCTGTCGCATTTTGTAGGTGAGGAAGGCCAAGTTAGCTGCCAATGAGGCAGCGACTGTGGTTTCAGAGATTTCGGGGCCGAATCCTAGTGGTTTGGCACCCTCTGTGCCGCCGGGTTTTGAGGGTGGTGGGAGTTCCATGATGGTAGTGGTGGCGGTGGTGACCAAAGAGGTGGTGTTTCCTATGGAGGTCACGAAGTCCGAGGCCATGCATGTTGACCATGTGTCCAACATGTAGATGAGGTTGGCTGACACAGAGGAATAAGTGCCATATATGCAGGACAACCCTTTGTTTAAGGGAGGTCCACTGACTTTATCTGGTTCTTTACAAGTTACAGGTTCACCTAGCGGTGGCATCACACGGCCGGTTGGGTCACCTCAGATACCTTTTGGGGTTCGATGGCAGTCTCAAAGGCTCTAGTTTTCTATGTCAGATCGAAGCGCTGATGCCCAACGAAGGCCCACGCCGATGGGGGATCTTCGCTGAAGTGGTATGCTCATGTAGCGACTCCTCCACCAAAGGCCACAATGGGGAGTGGAATGATCGAAGGGGCACACAATATGAAGTCCCCTAAGAAGAAGGTGGATATAGACCCGACAGCGCTCGCTAAGACACAAGCGGAGCAATGTTTGTTGACTTTATTATAGTTTAGAGTGCATAGCTAGATAGAATGTGGGGCACCGATTTCTTTAGTCATAACTTTTAGCTATTTGTTCTACATCTAGTCACGTTTAGCCATGTTGTTGGGTACCCATTTGAACTACAATATTGTAGGTTGCTTTTGAAATGTTCTTTCTATCGGGGCAGACACCGGCGTCCCTTCTTGTAACTTACCAACTTCACTTAAAAAAAAGTTCTTAAAAACTACCACACTCCCAAGATTAGTTATGGCCTGAAATTCTCGTGAGCCAATCTAGCAAATCAGCGGGACAAGATTAGTGCACACGATAAAGCTAAGAGCATCCGCACCGGAAGAGGAATTCTCGCCAGATAGGAATTCCTCTGGCGGGCCCTTGTCAGATATAGGAATTCCTGGGCAAGACGGGGCGTGCAGCGGTGCAAAAGGGGACGACCGGACGTTGACAGAGAGGAATTCCTCTCCGGTGTCCTCAAATCGAATGGCATCGAGGAATTTCTCTTGGCGGGAGTTTTTTTTTTTTCAATTTGACGCGCCATTAAAAAATAATTTTTACTGGCTAATTACTAACCAATGACAGCCCACCACATAGCAGGCTTTCGACCAGCACTGAAGCCAATGGCTACTTCAATCTGGGTCCATTTTGAATAAGAAACTGAATCAGACGGCTCTAATTCAAAGGCAACGGCTACTGTGTTTCTGAAAATTTCATAACAGTTACTAGGAAAAAAGCTCTGAAAAAATCCCAAAAAATTTCTAATAACCCCATACTATTTTTCTATAAATACTACCTTCATTTTTCTAAACACTTCACACCAGTTTGTGCACAACAAATTTATCATCCTTCTCACTCTCTTCTCTCCCTCTTCTCTCAATCGTTTTAGTTTTTGCAAAAAATGTCTACCAATTGGCTGATTTCCGAAGATGTACAATTGTGCATACCATATCATCATCATAGTGTATGCCCTATCTCCGGCAACAAACAAAAGGTCGACAAATTGTGAAAAAAAATCTATGCCGATTACCAACAAAATTGGGTGATGGGCCAAGGTGAAATGAGGGCGGAACCTAGGACCCAAAATGTACTTACCTCCCGTTTTGCTAAGTTGAAGCCAAACTTGTCACAATGGAAAGCGGCGCTTGCATACGCAAAAAGGAATCCAGAATCCGGCGAAAATTTGTAAGATGAGGTAAGAATTTATTTATATATGTTGGTCCTATCAATTTTAATTAATTTTATGAAATATAAAATGTGAAATATTAATTCGTTAATTTTTTTTTTTAGTCCAGGAAAGCTCAAACGTTTTATGTAGGCAAACAGAAGAAAGAGTTTATGCACTTTGCATGTTGAGAAACTGTTTCTACTCAAATACGTTGAGATGTTTAAGTAGAAGTGCAATAGTTGAGTTAGTTGTTTTTTCTAGAGCGTCTTGAACGAATGCAGTCAAAGAGCTTTCCAAAATCCTGTAAAACACCGAAAGCTTCTTGGATTAGAGGTCAAGACGAGATTGGCCCACTTTTGACGCTCCGATACCTAAGTCAGAAAACTGTTTAATTAGGATAATAGGAATCGACTAATGATGTCTAGAACCTCTTACCTTGGGCATAGAATAAATGCTTCCTCATATAGGTAGCTGAGGGATGCATATTTGGTTGGTTTTTGATGTGGGACTAGTTATTATTCCCCTCTTATATATGTTGGTGTAAAGGGGAGGGACATGCCTGGTAATTGGCTGCCCTACCCAAGTTAGTCAGGTACTGTATGCGCAGGGCGGGCTACTACGTGCTGCGCTTGCGTATTGGGTGAAGTGACTAGTTTTTCCCTGTCATCTTCATCCCTTGGCCATTTCTGGCATTTGATTTACTGTTCGTTGCTGAAAGAGGCAAGCTCTACTTGGGTTTAGTACGTGGTGTACTAACATAAGCGGTCAAGAATCATTCTACTTTCAGAGTCATCGAAACTAGCACTCCACCTTGTTACCATTCCAACTTCGAAGCTACTCCTCCCATTAGTGAAGAGCCTCCTAGCGTGAACTTGAGTGAGGACGATGTGATTCCGACACCACAAAGCAACATTGGAGGTACCTCAAGTCTGCCTAGACCTCAAGGAGTGAAAGTGGCCAAGGAAGCAAAAAGAACCCCATGACACCTACGAATGAGGTTAGAGATGAGACTTTGAAGAGCATTGCGGCTAATAAAAAAATGTTCGCCAATTGGCAAAAGGCAAATGAAGAAAAGCAACGAATGCTAGATGAGAAAAACTACAAATTAAGGGCACAAGAGGAAGAAACAAGGATCATGACAAGGAATTTTGAGACTATGACCCAAAATTCAAAGAGGTACTTCATGAAGAGGAAAGCGGAAATCTTTAAGCTTGTAGATGACGATGAAGAAGAAGTTGGCGATGCAAGCTTTACAAATTGTTATCGTCCCCGCAACCTTGATTTTAGTGATTAGTTTAGTTTGTCTTAATAATATATCTATGTTTGATATGTCATTATGTAATTTAAATTTTCAAGCAATAAAAACACACTTTATTTATTCAGATAAACTTCAAACACATTACATTAAATCATAATTAGATAAACTTCAAACACATTACCAGAAATCTTCATCAATAATTTATAGCCGATAACGTTACGTAGAAGTGACACGTGTCACATCTTGACTCGTCAGAAATCTTACCGAAAATCTTCATCAATAATTTAGCCGATAATGGCACGTGGAAGTGACACGTGTCACATTATGACTCGTCGAAAATCTTATCGAAAATTTAGTTCAATAATGAAGACGATAATGACATATATCGGCTAATTATTGGATGAACAATTACTAATAATTAAATAAAATAAATTTTTATAATTAATGAATAGTAATAAGAATTCTTATTTGTTGTACTGTTACGCAAAAAACACGAATAAGACATCTTATTTGATGAATAGTGACAAAAAATTTTGAAATATGAATTTCTCACCTAATATGAAATCCTAAATGAGTGCGAATTCTCTAAGAAAAGGGCCAGAAAGCAATCCACATTCCCATCCAAGCTGATTGATGAAAGCAAGGACAATAAATATATATTTTAACATCAAATCTCAAAATCTCAAATTCTCATTAAGGCATCATATGTCACCATGGCTTCTAGCTTCTGGTATGAAACCGGGTGAAGAAGCCAAGACAACTCGAACAACTCTCTCATTCCCTAAACCCATAAAAAGGCGCCATCTTTCTCTCTTTGGGAACCACCCACCTCATTTTGAGAGTTGTCCACTCCTCTCATTCCACATTTGACTCTCTCTCTCCCATCGCACACTATAGCATCTAGCATCTTCTTACAAAACTCCAATCTTTTCTCAAATCTCACTGCTTAAATAACCCCTAAATCTTCTTCTTCTTCTTCTTCTTCTTCTTCTTCTTCTTGTCGCTACCTAACTAAAACCACAGAGAGAAGAGAAGCCATGACGTCGGAGAGAGGCATTGCTCTGTTTATTCTTGTTCAGGCGTTTGTTATTGGGTTGTTAACAACATGTTTGTCTCAGTCGGAGTCGGAGATTCACAGAAGCAACTTTCCAAAGGGCTTTTATTGTGATTTGTTACTGATTGCTTCAGAGTTACTGGTTGCTTCAGAAACACGTTTCCTGGGTATGGGAGTTGTCCTGGTTTTATGCTAAGTCCATGCTCTCCATCAGTCCCACCTCTCCGTGATCTTGACTAATGGACTCTGATTCATCTTTACCTGCTGACTTTTAGGAGCTGTTGGCTATAGATTAGCAAGTAGGTTTCTAGGTATATAAGCTGTTGCTTCTGTAATCTGTACACAACATAACTGAATACAAACATTTCCTTTGATCATTCAATTTAAACTTCTTCAGCTTTGTTTTTGGGACTGCTTCTTCTGCTTTCCAGGTTGCTCACTCTAATCTTTTCTTTTCGGCTACTGTAAACTTGAGCATGTTTATCATACTGACTAATCCCATGAAGAAGTACATTAGAGAGAAAAAGAATTATGAAATGACGGTTAAGGCCCTGTGAGGGAAAAAAAGAGTTATAGAATTGAATATACTTCTGTTCCTAGTGTAGTCAGATTTTTTTAATTTTATGTGCATTATTCTTGTCAGAAAATAAATTAATAAAGTATATGAAATTTGGCTTACCAACCTTGTTTCAATTCTGCCATGATTATTTATTTTTATTAGACATATTTTCTGGTTTTCGTTAGTATGAAGGTGCAGTGAAAGAAGATGGAAGGGGACCATCTGTATGGGACATTTTTTCACACACTTATGGTAATTTCAGACATCTACTTTTGTTTTGATCAAATTCAAACATGTACAGACTGCACTTTCGTTGTTAATGTTAATGCTAGTGAGTAACATCGAGTGAAAAATTGAGCGTCATAATCGCTTGCATTGTGCTGCCGGTAAAATAAGTGATTTCAGTAATGCAGATGTTGCTGTGGATCAGTATCCCCTTTATGAGGTAAGTCAACTCCAACCAGTTTTATACTGTTTTCAGTTAGTTGATAGCAGTAACTATATTGTTGATTAAGGCTAATTTTTGAAGTTGAAACTATTTGCAAGCAGGGTGATGTGCAACTTATGAAGGATACGGGATTGGATGCTTATAGGCTCTCAATATCTTGGTCTCGGATTTTCCCAAGTGAGCTCAAGTTGTTGTATAAACTTTTGAGATTCTAACATTAAACATGTGATAGATTTTGAAAGAAGCTTGGAATAGAACTGCATACAAGAGTCAAAATTCTAACCATGAGCCTTATATGATGTATCAGATGGAACCGGGCAAATCAATCAGGCAGGGGTTGATCACTACAATAATCTCATCAATTCATTGCTAGTGAAAGGTATCTTCTTCAAAATCATTGTCCTCTGAAGTTTAGTTTCATTGGATTTGATTTTGATATGCATCTGTGATAAGCTCTGATATCTTATCCGTTCGAAATATGCAGTTCATTTCATTTTTCAGACCAAGTTATGACCTCATGTGCAGGCATTGAACCATATGTAACCCTATACCACTGGGACCTTCCTCCAGCCTTGGAAGACAGATACACCGGGTGGCTCGACTCTCAAATCATGTAAGCAGTGCTCACATTTGTACATCTACTTTCTGAAAGTTTGATCACTATTCAAGTGATGCATATGACCTGAGTCAATTACAGAAAGGACTTTGCAGTATATGCCGAGACTTGCTTTCGGAAATTCGGTGACAGGGTGAAGCACTGGCTCACATTCAACGAGCCAGATACATTTGCTATACAAGGATATGATGTAGATCTGCAGGCACCAGGAAGGTGCTCTATTTTACTGCAACTTTTCTGTAGAGCCGGGAACTCAGCAACTGAGCCATACATAGTTGCTCACAATGTCATCCTTTCTCATGCAACTGTTGTCGACATTTACAGGAAAAAATATAAGGTAAGAAGGTGGAATTTAATGAAGAAATCAGATTACAGATGAGGTTTTTTAGCTCAGGGACTTGTTACCCTATCCACACTATTTTTTTCCTTTGCGTGCAGTCAAAACACCATGGTTCAATTGGGGCATCATTTGATGTTATTTGGTTTCGACCAGCAACAAACTCCACAGCAGACGTTGAAGCACCTCAAAGAGCCCAAGATTTTCAGCTTGGCTGGTAAGCTCATTTCATTACTTCCCAACTTAGCTCTCTTGAATTAGCTTAGTTACTATGTTGTATACGACAGGTTTCTTGACCCTCTTATCTTTGGAGATTATCCATTTTCTATGAGAAGTAGAGAGGGGAGCCGGCTGCCAAAGTTTTCCAAATCTGAATCTACTTTGATCAAAGGGTCATTGGATTTTGTAGGCATCAATCACAACACTACATTCTATGCCAGTAATGATTCATCTGATATAGTCGGACTACTCAATGACTCCCTATCAGACTCTGGTGCCATTACGCTTCGTAAGCTCACATTGATCTCAGTACAGCATACTTATATTATATCAACAGATGAAATAGTCAATTTCTATCTCTCTCATTTAAATTGTTTCAACTATTGGTTGCTTACTCAAGATAATACTTTGGCAGATGAGGTATCTAGTGTATTACTTTCTTACACAAGAAATACATGTCATATGATAAAGGGCGACGCTCTTATTGAAAATTACTTGATGCAGGCAAATTCAATATGGTTATACATAGTTCCTGAGGGGATGAGAATCTTAATGAACTACATCAAGAAAAAGTATGGGAATCCTACAGTGATTATCACTGAGAATGGTAAAGCATTAAACAGAAGGAACTATTGTAGAAGAAAAAAAAACATGCTACAATTTCATTATTAACTTTCCGATCCAAAGATACTAGAACTTACAAGAAAATGAGCTGACATATTCTTCTTTTCAATGTTTTTCAAGGCATGGATGACCCGAATAGCCCATTCATTTCCTCAAGATTGCTCTAAAGGATGAGAAGAGGATCAGATACCACCGTGACTACCTGTCAAACTTGCTAGCATCAATCAAGTAATAAAACAAAACAAACCATGTTTGACTTTATCCTTAAATGTAGTTAGTGATCATCAGCCTAGCCATTAAACGAATCCACTCCATGTTCTAAAAGCTGATTAATGACTGTTGTGGTTGACATATATGCAGAGAAGATGGGTGCAATGTGAAAGGTTATTTTGCATGGTCTTTACTGGATAACTGGGAGTGGGCAGCTGGATACATTTCGAGGTTTGGTCTATATTTCATTGATTATAAAGACAAGCTTAAGAGATACCCAAAAAACTTAGTTCAGTGGTTCAAGAACCTCTTAACTTCTAGTTGAAGAAAGGAATTTGATAGAATTTATCCCGGCCAACTCATTAGAAAAGGGCAGTCTCAGATCAGTAGTTCATATTCTTGTGATAGCAAGCAAGCTATAGGAAAATGTAACACGTTGAATTGTATACAGGAATTTGGAGAAAAATATATGCAGTATAGACATTCATAATTTCTTAAGTTACTATATGCAATGAAAAAAGTAACTGAAAAAGTAACTGGTGAAAGAAATTAGAATCCTTTTATTCACACTTTTAAAATTTATATTTGCATTTCAATTACTAATTACACCTCCAACTCACTTTTAAAATACATAAAATGTTAAGCACACCTCCTTGTTTTTACTAGAATACCCTCTACATATTACACCTTCAACTCATATGGTGGAGAACAAGCATGAGTTCTCAAATTGCAGCTATTGCAGCTTGGTGTAGCCATGATTAACAATTAAACAACTAGAAATCATCTGTATACTCTTTTGGTGTCGAAAACAGAAATTCTTTGATGTTCTTGTCCATATAACTAATAGGAGAAGAGAAGCAAGGCGACAATGTGCGGTGAGACAGCAACTCACCAAAGAACAAAGTTTGCATTAAAAAAAATGTTACTTTGGTTTCTTTTTTTCCAATACTACTCTGGGTCCTTTCTCTATCCTTAAATCCAACAAGTATTTTTTTTTCTTCCATACATAACCCAACGTTTGGTCTCATAGTTGATTTTTTCTTCATTGTTAATTTTTTTAGTCTTATGCCCTTAATAGTTTTTTTTATAAGGCCTTAATAGTCTTTTTAGAAGAGTTAAAAAAAGTCAAATAACAATTAAAAAAATGAAGATGTACAAATAATAATTTTGAATGTGTGAATAGACACACCAAATAAATAATGATTGAAAAAGAAATTTAAAAAAATTGACAAATTTAAAAGAATTTTAAGGATTATTTAGTTATTATATAGGAAAATTTGCACAAAAAATAACTTTTTAATGAAAAATAACAAATGTGGATGGCGGCTGTCGCATCGCCCTATTTTAGATATAATAATGTGGACGGCAGGTAACATTTCAGATGATTTAAGAAAAATATCTGATAACAATTTAGATCGAACTAAAATTTAGGTACCAGGTATATTATACACACTAAAATTCAGGTACCAATTCGTATAATATCCAGTAAAATTTTGTCTACTAACCAATTTGTAAAGAGAGAGAGACAGAGAGACACGTTTGCGGAGAAGGAGAGAGAGACCGAGGGGAGGGAAGAGTGTCAGAATTTTGAGGGTGGTGGTTGAAAAACGCACGGAGCCAAGGAAGAGGAGGAATTTGGTTTAAATCACAAGGTCAATGACCGCCTCCTTATTTCTGGTCTACGCAAAATCTAGGAATCTTGTAATTTCATCATGAAATGAAATAATAATAATTAGAAAAAGTGGTGACATAAAAATAGAAGGAATTTTTTTTTCTGTGATACCTGAACTTATCCGAACTTATCAGTTTGATACTTGAACTTTTAAAACCTTATCTATCTTATACCTAGACCAAATATTCGGTCCATCTCCGTCTTTTTTGCTGACTTGGCAAATGTGATTTTCAAATTGAAGGGATAAATCTGTAATTGCAAGCCGCAACGGTTTAAAAGTTATATTTAGTCGTCTTGGTTAGAGCAATCGATCATTTAGCCCCAATTTGCACTCTCAAAAAACCCTAAAAAAACCATAACCCTTTCCGATCCAGTTTTCTTCGACTTCTTATCTTTTCGATTGAAGTCTGAAGGTAGGAGATTGTGCGAATCAAATACATATTATAAACGATGGTGGAGGAGTGGAGAATGTTCAGATTGGGTGATCCACGATCCACCAACAGTGAGTGTTATTCAATAACTTAACAAAGTAAAAAATTTCAGTTGATAAAGTGTGCGCATGGTTTGTTTGGTCGATGTTGTTCGAACACATAGTCGATGTTGTTTAGTTTAGTTTATAGTTTGTGGTTCTTGAATTAGGGCCAGGGCTTTGAATAAAAAAATTCAAAATCAATAATCTATTGTTAATGATTCTGGGTTTGTGGCTAGTTTATGTTATTATTTGTGGAGATAAGAAATCGTGCTTGTTGTTTAATACTTGTGCACGTGTTTTATGGTTGTGCATGTGTTGATGAATGATTGTTCTGTTTATGTGTAGTGCTTCCTGAACAGTTTACAATGGAGATTCATCATGGAGGGTATTTTGATATCCAGCTAGATAGGAGAACGAAGTATAAGATATATATGAGGAAAAATGTCTTGGATTATCTAATGTCTGATTTGATGTCATGGGTTGACCTTCATAATATAGCTTGGGATCTAGGGTATAGAGAAAAACCTATCTCTTTCCACTTCAAGGTACCTAATATAACCTGTGATGAAGGGTGGATTCATATGAAGAATGATTCTTCAGTGGAGGAGATGCTTAAGCTGATGCACAAAAAGAAAAGGACATTTTCTCTGTACATTATTGGTGGGGGTAAGAGGAAAAAAAAGGGAGGCTGAAATTAATGATTTATTGCAACAGCCAGAGGAATGGGCAAATCCTCTCATCAATGTTAGTGAACAAGAGAGGAATACCGTGGAGAATGATGCTAATTTTGCTGCAAGACAAATGAATGTTGAAAAGGAAGTTGGTAGATAAGAAGTTAATGCAGCTGGAGAGGGTAATTTGGCTGGAGTTAATGCTTGTCTACTAAGACAAAGTCAGTCTACTTTTGATAGACTCGAGGATCTGTTTAAAGGGGCTTCTGGCTTGTTAAATGATATAGGCAGTGGAGGGGCACCTAGTGAAGCAGGGCACAGACTACCCAAAGAACCAAGAGTGAAGCACGTAGCCACTAGAAAAGATAAGCCACCAGGTTCAAACCTGTATAGTGATGATGAAGTATTTGAAACATGTATCCCAGTTGCTTCAACAGATGTATCACCAGGGCCTAGTGTCACACCTACAGCTGCACTTACTGATGTCCTACAATAAGGAAGAAGAACCAGTAGGTTGAGTGCTTCAGGTAAGGGAAAGGACAAAGCCACTAAGAAGGAGATACCTAAAAGCAAGAAGCAGACAAGGAGAGAGGCAAGAAAAGAAGCAAGGTATAACACCAGGCACAAAGGAAATTTACATTTTGCATCAGATGATGACAGTTCTCCAATCTCCTTTAGTGATGAAGATTATGATGACCCTCCCTATATGTATCAGCCTGAAGAGAGAGATGAAGGAGGAGAGGAAGCAAGAGAGGTAAAAAGAGAGGAAGGAGAAGAGGAAGACACAGACACAGACATAGGTTCATTCTAATTAGACGGTGATTTTGAGGTTGATCTTGTGCAACCTTGAAAGGACCCAACCCCGATTTAGTTTCCTAAACCGGAATCAAACCTCTTCTGAAAACACGAACCAACAAAAATCAATAAAATTTCGGCAGAGTAACGCTACTAACGCGGAATTGCTATTAACTTGCACCCGGAAAATAACACTTCATCCTATGCCACAAAAGCCAAACCGTGGGCACCAATCACATCCGGATTTCTCAATATCATAACAACAGTAATAAACAGTAAACATAACTGTATAATATAGAATATCCGAGAAAAACCACATAAACATGTATCAGTATCGTATCAGAGCGACTTCTAGTGTATATATACAAAATATACAACAGTAGACGAAACAAGGAACCTACTGAAAAAGACAGGTGGCTCGAACAACTAGCCTCCAACCGCGACGTGAGACACCAGAATCCGAACTGCAAACTGGGCACAGAAACCGAAAAGCCCAGGGGAAAGGCAATACAACGTTAGAGTGAGTGGACGAAAATAAATATATGCCTTTCACCAATTTCATATACAATAAACAAGTATAGCGAGTTTGAAAAATATATATGGAGGTGCTAGGCGAATCTCTTAAGCCTGATAGTCAGGCGAATCTCTCAAGCCCGATGGTGATAGGCCAGAGGAATCTCTCAACCCCGACCGCATAATAGGGGAATCTCTCAACCCTACCCAGAGGAATCTCTCAACTCTGGTCAGACTACCGGTGATCAGCCGAGTAGCCGAAGCATCGATGCAGGTATGCCATCACCATAAAAATATAAAATAATACCTCCGAAAATAATAAATAAGCTCAACATCGTATATAAATAAATACGAAAAAAAAAATCACAAACTCGCAACGACTGTGAAAATATAAAAGTGTCCACTCACAGGTGAGCAAAGCGCGCACTCGCGCTAATCACGTGGTCCGGCGGAAGATCCCTCGCCCGAAGCACGATCTTGATCCCCTAAATAATCACAAAATATATCTGATCAAAATCACAATTCACAACACTGTACCACATCTCGGAAACCAACCGTTCCCGGAAATATATACCACAGTGCAAAATAATCGACGAAATTCCCGAAATCTCCACTCAAAACCCTCGACTGAAAATTCGATACCCAAATCAACTCGAAAACCTCAAGGCGACGATCAGGGCGCGAATACGAGCAAAACGACATATAACTCGACACATTTCCAAAAAGTCAACGGTCGTCGGAGCTCCGCTGTTGACCGCCACCGCCCGCGGCGGCGTGCCGTCAACCGGAGAGATTTTCCAGCGGCCAAGCTCACCGAAGCTTCCTCTCAATGAGCCCGACACATCTCTCAACTGTGACAAGGACCAATTCTGGCCACACACGCCGGAAATCAGCTCGAAAGCCACGGGGTTCCACACCGCCGGCGACCTCCGATCTCCTCCATTCTCCGTCCACGGCGCACAGCGGCTTTCGAGACCACTCCCAAAGGCACCGCCGTGGCCCCACGGTCCAAACCCCCCTAATCTCCGGCCACCCCCGTGGCCGGAGCGCCACCGTCCACAAAACCCAAAATCGGCCGGAAAAACCTTGAATTTCAACTCAACATTTCTCCCTCAATTCTCAACCAAATCAAAAAATTCCAAGTTCTAAACTTCTTAGAATCACGAGGAGAACATTTTACCTTCCAAAGTCATGGCCTGAAATAGCCAGAATCAGCCAGTTCACCGGAGGAATCCAAACGGTCCAATTTTCTCCACGGGTCAACGGTGGTCAATGTCTCCAACTCGGTCAACGCCGGTCAAACTTCCCGAAAAGTGTTTTCGACAATTTTTTGACTATTTCCGATATTTATACTCGCGTCTCGGGATGATCGACGGTCCAAAACGGATAACCATTACGATTCGGATAAACTCGATACGAACGGATAAACTCGACGAAATTCTGAAACTTCAAATATTCATATTATATTCCTCGGTCGTCGAAATAATCGTCTGAAACCGCCCACGAACTCGAAATCATGTGTACAACAACTCTCGAGAGAGACCCAACTCAAATTCTAGGCCAATAATTAAGTCGTGATTAAAACCGGTAAATCGATCAATTATCGGAAAACAGAAATTACGCGCTAACTCGCGAATTAAGCCGATTACTTTACTGATTCTGTTCCAGGTCATCGCAAACCTGTAGAAGATAATGAGGAAGAAGAGACTTGAAATGACAATGTCCAGTTGGAACATAATGTTGAAGATGGTGATCATGTGGAGGAGTTTGACGAAATGCGGTATGTTGGGCAATACTCAGATGATGATGTTGAATCAGTAGGCTTTGACAGCCTTGATGGTTCTAATACTGAAGTAGATGAAGAAGGAGATGCGATCCAGAGACTTGGAAGGAACTATGAAGTTCATCCATGGTAGAGAGATGTTGATTTGAAAAAGGTTAAGTTCAGATTAGGACATGCCTTTGCCAACTTCGAAGAATTTAAGGAAGCTGTGAGGGAATATGGTTTACAAAGGAGGAGAGATGTTTGGTTAAACAAGAACAACAAGGAGAAGGTAGAGGCGTTATGTCAGATTGGTTGTCCATTCAATATTTATGCTTCCACATCAAGGAATGAAGGTGCAACACTGATTCTGAAGATACTAAATTTTTGTCACACATGTCCACACCCTACAGAAAGCCACTTCCCCACCTACAACAGAATTGCCAAAGAGGTAAAGGAGTCTTTGTTGGTAGATGCTATGTATTCAAGGAAATTGATGCACCACCATGTCCAGAGCAACTACAAGCTGCAATGTAGAAAAACCAAGGCCATGAGATTAAATGAGGGTCACTATATTAAGCAGTTCAATATGCTTGGAGCATAAAGAAAAGAGGTATTGGACAAGAATCCCGGAACCACATTTGAGGTGAGGTGTGACCTGAAAAATGGTGTTTGTACATTTAAAATGGTGTATATCTGTTATGCTGTATCCAAGGAAGGATGGTTCAAAGGATGCAGACCAATTGTTGGACTTGATGGGACTCACTAGAAGCCACCTAATTCTAGGCAAATATTGACTGCATTGGGAATGGATACCAATAATGGCATGTATCCAATAGCCTTTGTTGTTGTGGAGATTGAGAATCAAGAAATGTAGTTTTGGTTCCTTGAATTATTGAAATATGATCTACATATGGATAATGAGAGGAGGTACACATTCATGTCTGATAAGCAGAAGGGATTAAGCAATGGGATAAAGGAATTCCATCCAGGAGCAGAACACGGACACTGTGTGAGGCACTTATATAATAATTTCAAAGATACAAATCCAGGACATGGTCTAAAACAAAAAATTTGGAATGCTGCAAGGTCAACTACCAGAGTTTGGTATGAGAGGTACATGGAAGAGATTAAGAAACAGTCTGTACATGTCTATGATTGGTTCTTCAAGCATGAGGATAGGAATCCAAAGCACTAGTGTAGGGCATTCTTCAATGATCATGTGAAGTATGACATGTTGCTCAATAATCTATGTGAAGCCTGGAATGATGTAATATTAGAAGCTATGGACAAGCATATTTTGACCATGTTAGAGATGTTAAGAATTGATAAAATGCATAGACATGCAAACATAAGAGTGGCAAGTCTTAGGTGGAATGAACCTGTGGGAAAGAGGGTTGTCAAATTGGTGGACAATTCAAAGGAAAGATTAAATATCTACCTATGTATACCTGCAGGGGATCATGAGTTTCAAATTTTTGGAGGAGGAGACCAAGTAAGATAACACTCTATGGATTTAGGAATGCACAAGAGCACATGTAGAAGATGAGATACTAGTGGCATTCCCTGTTCACATATTGTGTGTGCTATCCAGGAGGAGAGATTGGATCTACTCACATTTTATGATGAGTATTACAGTCAAGCAAAGTGTTTGGTTGCCTATAACCCCATCATTCACTCTCTAGGTGGTCAAGAGTATTGAGAGCCTGTAAATTTTCAAATTGCACCACCTCCTTTAGGAACCAGCCTGGAAGACCAAAGTGGAAGAGGATTTTGGAGAGAGGTGAGAGACTTAAGCCCCCTGCAGCTAATACAAGCAAAATTGGGAGAACTAGAATGGTAAAGACGACTTGTTCTAAGTGCAAACAACAATGGCACAATGTTAGAGGTGTCATATAACAAAGACAGTCAGAGTTGCTTCTGTAAGTTTATAATACACTCATATTAATGTACTTGATGTAATTGATGATATGTTTTTATTGTTAATTGTTTTATGTAGGGACAAGGCACATCTTCTAACCCTAACCCCAACAAGAGAACTAGACTAATGAGAAGATCTGCTCCCAAAGCACCTCAGACAGTGGTCAGGTCAAGAAGTAGTTGGAAGAAGCAAAAGACCATTATTGACAGCCAGAATGCTCAACCATCAATTCAGGACAACCAAAATGCACAAGCAGCAACAACTTAGAGTAGCTAGAATGCAGCTGCTATAGCCAGAAATACATGATGCAGACCAAGGCATGAAGATGTTGTATTTGTGTATTAATTAGTTGTGTTTTATAATGGTGAAGTCATTTTGGGGTTGTGTTATGATAGGGTCCATTATTTTTACTGTAGTGATGATGGACCTAATTGTAACCATGAAATTACTATATTCACCCTTTTTTGTGTATGACTAGAATTTTTGTTTAAAATAGTTCATTTGAAGATACTTAATTGCTTTGGATGTGTTGTGTAATTGCTCAGTATGCAGATAATGCAGTTGGATGTGTTGTGTAATTTTTTCAAGAATTTTTAAGTGCAGTAAGGTGTTAACAGTAATCAGGTCTCACATTGATCATATACTAAAAGTTCAGATACCAAAATGATATCATAGTTAAACTCCAGGTACCAAATTGATATCATAATCAAACTACAGGTACCAAATTGATATCATAATCAAACTTCAGGTACCATGATGATTAAAAACTGATAGTCGCATATTTATGTGTCTATTCGGTGTTTAAGTCAATTCCCTATACTTAGTTTGTTGTTATATAATTGAATATTTAATTAATATTTATTATTTTATAGTTTTTGTGGAGGATTAAAGAAAAAGGAAATAAAAGAGGAATTCCTAACTCAATATGGATTCAAGAAGGAGTTTTGTGTAATTAAATAAACCTATTCTAAGGAGGACTTGAGGAGATCAGTTGGGAGACATATATAAACCAATTTTAGGTTTTTGGAATGTCTAATCAGGATTTTAGAGGAAAAACTCGAGCAAAGGAGAGAGCAGCTGCAAGGAGCCAGAATACCAAATTCGATCCATCGAAGCTCATCCTTTGATCCATCGAAACTGAACATCAGTTTCTATTCTTCATCCCATCTCGATTTGTAACCTCTATGCTTTGTTTTGATTCTGCTACTATGACTTTTAGTAACTAACATCTTGTTAATGGGCTGCTTGAAGCCCCGTACATGAAGTCTTTCTAATTCATACACTTTAATCTAGTTTTGCATATTCAATTCGAATGAGGTTTTTTTCTTTATGTGACTCACTGTATGAATTCTAATATGTTTTCTTTGGTGCACAACTTAGTATTCATGCTAGGATTTCATTGTCATGAGATATGGGCGACTGAAAATAATTTCTTCCACCGGATTCTCTACAGTGATACACTAATTTTGTCGGTTGATTGAAACCCTAGGTCTAGCAGGACACCCCTATAGTTTACCTGTGAACCCTTGTAGATTCTCAAACCTTTTTTAGATCTCAATGCTTTCTTATTTGTAAACTTTGGGGTCCATGACTATGTGTTCAATACAAGGATAGATGTGGGGAGGGTCCATGACAAACTCACATAGGCATAAAGATTAGGTAATAGGATGTGTCATGTCTATCAAAATTTATGGGAACTTCCATTCATTGGATATGTGCATTCGATGCAGTATGTATTAGATAGATGGAATGACGGTGGTGGATTGTATTCCTCTTAACTCATTCATCATATAGTTTAAACGACTTTGCATTCATAAGCATATTTACTTCTAGCATTTATTTTCTGCATTAGCTGTAGCTTAGCCTATTTAGTTTGGTACCCAAATTAACTTCGAATACCCTAAAAGTTTGTGTGGTAGTCTACCACTGTGTCTAGTTTATTGTATCCAAATTACGTATCATTTGAGTCTGTCTAGGGTAGAATTATGGTGTCATTAGTATACTATAATCGGTTATGTCAATATTTTAGTTTAGTGTTAGGATTTAGTTTCACTGATTTCTTGTGTTCGATAAATCCTATTTATCATACTACATTAATATATCTAAGTTAAGAATAAGGTATATTTGAGAGGTGGTTTTCCACATCATCACAAACCAAAAGATCAGGTACCAAATTGATATCACACTTTCACTGTATACAATTACACAATTACATAACACAGCAACAAACAACACAATTACAACAGCTAGAGCACCCAAAAGACATCTCTTTCTCTGTTTCCCTAACTTCACCTTCTTTTGTAGATCTTGACACTTTTTAGCCTCAATTTGCAGATGAACTTTAGAGTGACCATATAACAGTTGCAAATCATCAACTTCAAACTTCAACCTAATTAAATGGATCCATAAGACAACAACAATTACCCAAACCTTCATCTCTCTCTTATGCATTCTTTCCATTTCATTTTCTAAATACTCATTTGCCCTTAGTAAGGATAGGATCAAAGATAGGCATCTCTCAGAGTATGGTGGATAGTATTTGAAAATATGGTCTACACAGCCGATTAATCGGTGATTAATCAGTAATCGGTAAAGAAGTGCATTGATTCAGACTTACAGGGCCTCTACACAGTGAATCGTGTAGCCACTGATTAATCATCCGATTCAACGAATAATCGATAGATTACACGGCCTGAATTTTTTTTTTGTCTTTTAGAAAACCAAAATTAGAAAATAAGAACCCAAAATCCAAAACCTAAATTTAATTTGTCACATCACACTTCTCTCCATCTCTCGCGTCGCACCAATCCTCCATCGCCGCCTCTCTCATGTCTCACCTAACTGTCACCGCGCCTCTGTCACTGCTGCCGCCACCTGGTCCTCCCACCTCTGGTCTTTCCAACGACAACTTTTCTCTCTCCGTAAGCCTCTACTTTCACTCTAATTCAATTCAATCTCTGAATCACAATTGTTGTTGCTTAATGAATTGTGTGTATGTGTGCGACTCTTTCTTTCTCTCTGCTCGAAACATGTTAGTGTAATGGACTATTGTGTATAAATGTAATTGTTGTTGCTTGAAAGATGAATCACATATGTTGTTGCTTGAAATTTACACATGAATTTCAACTAAAGCTATTGTGTTAATGTAATGGACTACTGCGTTAGTGTAATGGACTAAGTATAATCGCAGTTGTTGTTGCTTAAAATACGTAACTAAAGCTACTATCGTGTATAAAGTTACTGTTAGTTTTATGCCCTTAGGAGAAAACTTGAAATCAAGATGTGTGTTGATGTCAGAATGTAGAAAAAGTAGCATTTGTGTAATATGGATGGATTGAATGAACATATATACATTTTGATACACTTCAATTAGTAACTTAGCTACTGCCTCTATTTGTAGAATTTATGTATGTATAATTGAATATCGATGTCAATGTTATTGTGAATTAGGTGAAATGGCGATTAATCTTAATCCTATGTCATCTGCATCCACCGCAATATTGGAAGTCTCTGTGAAACGTAATTCAAATGATGTTGGTTGGAATTATGGCGTGATGGTTGATCCTAATAGGGCAAATGACAAAACCAAGTTCCTCTTGTGTGGAATTGTTGTTTCCTCTGACATAAATAGATTGAAACAATATATTGCTCATGTTAAGGGACAAGTGGCTTCGTGTCCTAATGCGTCGGCCGATGATAAAGCCAAATGTTTAGCCGCACTAAAAAAACTAAGCATGAGAAAGAAGTGAGGGGAGAAGTTCAACTTGGTGGAGAAGAAGATGTTGAAGGAGAAAATAAAAGGCCACGCTTTCTTGGTCCAATGGATAAGTTTGCAAATCCAATTGATCCGGATTCTCTATTAGAAAAGGGTCTACAAACAAAGTTGCGGCAACCAAATATCAATAAAGCACTTTTCAAGGATAGAACACAAGAGGTGCACCGATTTTTGGTTAGATGGATGTATGAAGCTGGTATAGCTTTCAATGCTATTGATTGTGATAACTTCTTGAGGTTTGTGGAAGTGGTTGGTAAGTTTGGCCCAGGCTACAAATCTCCTAGCCAATACTAATTGAAAGAGTCATTGTTGAATGAAGAGGTTGAGAGAACAAAAGAGGCACTTAAGAAGCACGAAGAAGAGTAGACTAAAAATGGTTGCTCAATTATGACAGATGCATTAAGCGATAGGAAAAAGAGAAGTATCATGAATTTATGTGTTCATTGAAAAGAGGGTACTACCTTTGATTCTTCTATAGAAGCGCTTCGGAACATGCACACATCGGAAAATTCATTTTTGATTATGTTGATAAGTGCATAGAAAGAATTGGGCCGCAACGTGTGGTTCAAGTTGTGACTGAAAATGCTACTAACAACATGGCAACGACAGATATGTTGAAGGTCACAAGGACAAATATATTTTGGACTTCATGCGCCACTCACACAATAAACCTTATGCTCAAAGACATTGGCAATCAAAATAGGTTTAAAAGTGTCATTGAGATGGCAAAATGCTTCACTATCTTTGTGTATACACATCACAAGACGCTGGGAATGATGAGAAAAGCTATGGGACAACAAGATATAGTGAGGTCAGGAGTCACTAGATTTGCATCTTCCTTTCTAACATTACAAATCTTACAAGATAAAAAAGCGGAGTTGAAGAGCATGGTTGCTAGTGATGAATGGGATCAATACAAACTTTCCAAAACGGCAAAAGGGAAAATCGCTTATCAATCTATGGTGAGTCCTAATTTTTGGGGTGGTGTTTCAACTTGCTTGAGAGTGCTTGCTCTCTTTAGTTAAGGTGCTTCGCCTTGTTGATGGGGACACACCGTCAATGAGATTTGTGTATGGAGAACTACAACAAGCAAAGGAAGAAATACAAAATGTGTTTAACGGTCAAGCAAATTTGTTTGATCCCATCATAAATGCCATCGAAAGAAAAGTTAGTGGAAGAATTGATTGCTCTTTGCATTTGGTGGGTTATGTCTTGAACCCTTACTATTTCTACAAGGATGCAAGCACTAATAGAGCTACTTCGGCTCATATAAGCACTTATAGATTGTGTTGAGAAATTATTTCCGGATGACCTTGATGGACAAGATGAAGTGTTAAGTGTAGAGTTCCCTGAGTATAGAATGAAAGTGGGTATGTTTGGAACACCGTTAGCCGAAAAGGGATATAAAAAGATTGGGGAAACTCTAAATCCGGGTACGTCATATAATTTTTCCTTTTAGATTGTCATATTGACTTATTGTGAATTTGTGATATATTGATTGTGTTTATGACCTTAAAATGTATAATTAATTGTGTATTTTGTCCTCTCTAGTTTCATGGTTGTACAATCATAGAGGTAATACACATAGAATTCTCTCTTTAACAACAAGTTCATCTAGGTGTGAAAGAAAATGGAGCACTTTTGAAGGAGTAAGTACATTTTGTTTTTGTTTGGTGAGTAACTTAATGAACATAAATTAACTTATATATTTATTATTTTTACTTCCACTAAATTTAGGTGCATACAAGAAAAAAAAAATAGGCTTGGAATAAAAAGGTTGAACAACCTTGTGTATGTGCAATTTAATGCCAAGATCATTAACAAGAAGGAAAAAAATGAAAGACCTACTACTTACAAGTGATGCTAATCAAGTACAAGGATGGCTAGTTGAAAATGTTGATGATGATCTTGAATCCAATCTTACGTTGGATGGAGATGAAGGTGTCCAAGAGTCTATAATAAGAGAAGAAAAAGACCTTGATGATAATTTTATTTTCGAAGATGACACCGAACTTGATGAGGGTGTCCAAGAGTACAATAAGAGAAGAAAGAGACCTTGATGATGATTTTATTTTCGAAGATGACACCGAACTTGATGAGGACGCATTTGGAGGATTTTGCATGGAGTGATTTTCTTATTTGAAATGCATTTTGTTATGTACTTAGGTGTAGTATTTGAGTGTTGAACTATGTGTTTAATATTTTGATCACTTTCATAATTTTTTTTTGCTTTATCATTTTATATTTTAATTAATGATATTTAGATTATTATTATATATTTTAATATATTAATAATTATAATATTATTTTATAAATAAAAAATACCGATTCCGTTAATCATCGATTAATCGGCTAAACGGTAATCGGTACCAAAACGATTCACGATTTTTACCCTTTTTTTTAACATTGGTGGTGGATCAATCCAAACCTTGGTTAAAAAACTTACCTAGAACTTCAAAAAGAGTGGATAAAAAAACAACAAAGTTATATCATAAAGAAGGATTCAATTACTTTACAACCATACCCGGTGTGTGCTTCAACAAGTCCAGTACCTCCTTCCATAGTCTGCCCCATTAACAGTTACCATGAACATTCTGCATCTCTTCCACAATTATAGAATATTTTAATATTCATATCTCACAATCTCTCTCTTCAGTCTATAATAATGGTAGTATTCTCAACCCTTTACACCGCTACATCACTTATAACCTCAATTTGGAGGAAAAATGTAGGATGCCCCACATTTTGGCGAGAATGGTCAGAAACACTGTTTAGAGAAGCCAATGGGCCCAAATTCATTTTCATTGGAATCAAGAATCCAACAACCACAAACAAATCAACAAAAACAGAACACCAAGAAAAATAGACATCAATACTTAAAATTAAAACCATTTTATTCATCAAAAGCATTCCATTACAACCCTATCAACATTAAAATCATTACATACTTCAACTGAAAAGCATAGAACAACCGGAACTACAATGACCCGAAACTAGGCAGCTTATTTGGAGGGGGGGTCTAGGAGGGGGAGGGACACTTGGGCCATCATTAGCAGTAGGAGGATCCACTTCTTCAACATCATTAGATTCATCATCTTTTACCCAAAAATGTTCTGGAATCACTTTTTTCTTCTGCAGAACATTGATGAGCTTATCAAGGAAAATTTTCAATTCAATGACAGTGTACATGAAAGATTGCAGAACCTCCCTCAGCATGGTCTCAACTTGATCGATCTTTTGGATGATCTTGTTGGCCTGTCCAGCAGGAATAGTCTCATAACTTGGAGGCAGATCCGCATAGCCTCCAGAGAAAGATGATGACCCAGACGACAGTGGTGGAGTAAGTGGTAGTGATTGGGGGGGATTTGAAAGACTTGCAGTGGAGGGAGTGGATGTCGAAGGATTAAGCCGGGCTGACCTTTGAGGGAGAACACTAGAAATGATGGCACGAGCGGTCTTGTGTTTGCGAACCGTGATCAAATCTGGAAAACAAATGGATTTCTGGATTGTATTGAGGGTGGTGAAAAGTCTTAGGGTGAAAATCAAGCTTTCATAAGAAGTAAAAAAAGGAAAGAAGAAATGGAAACATGAGAGAGTGGGGGCGAGAATTTTTTTAGGGAAGGAATATGGAGAGTCAAGCACTGGATGTGGCGGGAAGAGAGAAGCGAGAAAAAAAATAATGGTACTTTGATATTTTAGCCCTTCAGTTTGAAAATCATGTTTGCCACGTCAACAAAAAACACGGAGATGGACGAAAATTTTGGTCTAAATATCATATAGATAAGATTTTAAAAATTCAAGTATACAATTAATAGTTTACAAAACTCAGGTATAACAACAATGGAACGAAGAGAGTCACTGAAAGGGATGATATCAACTTCCACATTGCTTTTTTAATCACAAGAGAGTCAAACTCAACTTTAATTTTTCGTCAATCAATTTAACTAGAACACTATATGTGTATATTGTCCATGTACGTTTTCCCTCAAGATTGAATTATAATACAGTAGTGGAATAATAGTGTTCGTTCTTTTCTGATAGCATCTCCAAGGATACATTCTATTTTTTCAACAAATTTTCTGAAAAAAATAGCTCAAATTGAAAAATTTATGTAGCTAAAAAATGTTCCAACAATAAAAAAAAATAGAGAGCCACATTTAATGCATCTATTTTTAAATATATTTTTCTATTATTTTCACATAACTTTTAAGGAAAACAAAATATTAAGGGAACATATAACCCAAATCGGATGAATTTTACAACGTAGAAAAAATCATATTTAAGAGTTAATTTTACGTCCGATTCGCTTTGCAAGATTTGCACTTGACGTACCTCATAATACTTTACCAGAATTAGAGACTTCCCTTTTGTTTGAAAATTGTTGATTTACAAGTTTGACTTCATAATATTTTTGTTTGAAAATTATTTGATTTACAAACTATTTTACTCAAATATGAATAATAATAATAAAATAAATTTTATAACTTCTAATTATACTTTAGCGAGATTATTATTTTATCAATAAATAAATAATTTATTAATTTATCGAGATTTTAGTTATTTTATAGATAATGAAACGATAAAGTATGGAACCGCCTAATAATGACGAGACTGTTGAAAGAATAATGAATCTATATGTTGAAGATGATCATGATTCAAATGACAACCGTGCTTACTGATAGTTTCTTCAAAAGAGATATTTGAGACAATTATTGCCTCGAATAACTTTGTGCTATAAAATGAAAAGATTTTTACTAAATAGGTGCACACATTGCAAAAAATCAAGGATGAAGTTTATTTTAGTCTAGATACGAGGTAAAAATTATGTACAATAATGTTTTTTTCTTCAAGAAATAGGTGAATTGATTGTGAAAATAGAAATTATCGGTTGAAATTTAAATTTTTATGTATTTTTATAAATTTTAATATATATTTTTAATTACATTATCACTTTACATATGCATAAAGACCTAAAAATATTAGAGTAAAATTATTATTTTATGCATTTAAGGAGGTTGTCAGTAATATGAAATCACGAGATAGGAAAAACAATATTACTTTATCGAGATTATTAATTATCGAAATTTTACCGTAAAAATTTCTCTCTTTTTATATCAAAAATTTGATAAAAAAATATATTCATTGCATAAGACAATATTCTACTTTAAACAAGTTACTTTTTTATATATCCAAAAAGTTGCTTTAAAAACACCATAGGCCATAACAAACATGTGGATCAACCGCTCAGCCGCGTGAAACAGACTCCACGTCCCGCCAAAATGCTTAGTTGCTCACACTCCTAAACCTATCCGGCTCAGCAAAACAAAACAAAGCCGTCATACCCAAATTCCAAAATTCTAAATGCCTATGATTTTCTCTCTCCAAGTTGGTCACACTCACGTGGGCCAGCTCCTTACCTGATGCTTTCAAGTTTTATAATCGTATATCAAATTGTAGATATCATAACTAATATTTTTACGGTAAACATCGAACTTTGACATGCATAATACTTGACTTTAATGCGACAACTTCAAAAATGACAATTTTACGGTTACCTACTATTAATATTTGTTTAAAGGGTGATGCTACTACATTCGGTTTTCCTTTGTTTTCCTTCTTCGGATATCATGCTATTAGCGATTATGATCACTTTTTCGAGAAATACCTTTCTTTTGATTTAAGACAAAATTTATTTTAAGTCCTATATTCATTCTCTATATTGAATATAGTCATAACATCTTTTTTATTTCATTCGCAATTCTGTGACTTTTCATTTCTATCACGCAGACTCATTATACTAAGTTTTTATATTTTCACATACCATATATGCCTTTATTAATTTTATTTAGGAAGTTGACTATTTACTTGATTGGGTTACTGACTTTTTTTAATTTTTTTTTGAAGTAAGTGCTTATAGCTACCTTTAAACCTCAAATGATGAAATAGTAGAATACAAGAGGGGGGGGGGACATAAAATCTAAACTCCATAAGAAGAGAAATACCCGAAATAATATCAGGAGACTCGACTAATACATTGCATCCTAAACTGCACCATTTAGCAAAGAGCGTAACACTGACTACTCCATTTGCTTTACAATAAATGCGACACAGTACTAGAAAGACAACGCGACTAAGACAACATATCAGTTCACTTTTAATAACTTTCTAACTATGTTGCCGACAAGACATACTGTTGACACTACATCTAATCCTGCCACTAGAAGGGTGCCCCCATGTGATGAACCAACGAACGTCGTGACCTAGAGCAGACAAGACACCAAAAGTGCACAACTCGGGACGAAACCCACTTCTGGCTACCACACACATGTGTAGGTTTATTTTCGATAAAACAGAAAAAGACAAAAAAAAAATAACTAAACTTTAACTTTAACTTATTAAATAGGGTTTGAGTCAGGCCCAAAAAGAGAGCCCAAACCCAAACCATTATTAGGGCAAACCAGAGAAGAACTCGGCCCAGATACCAGGCCCAACTAAGGTTGAAGTTGTTGCCACTGTGTCGTCGTCCCTGCCGCAACCAATCCTTACACCGTTGACCACAAACCACGCGTAGTTTAGATGGAATAAAACCGTTCAAATTCAAAGAGAGATGCAGATCAGTGACGAAGAACCTATCACGCCTAACTCGCAGCAACCCATCACCTAGATCGTCTGATCAATCTGGTAGCTCTATCCAAACCGCTCTACTGCCCATGCCACTAACCTCATCAATCACCATCGTCAAAACCAATGCACATAACAGAACCCCAACGCCATCCCTGATCTCGATACCAACAACCGATCCTCTGCCGTTAACCTAACACCTCAGATCTCCAAATGCGAGATCGTGGTAACCTACACCGCCACTAGGACACTCCATCGAACACAGGTCCACAAGCCCTGTTTGGCACCTCAGATCTCCAAACGCGAGATCGAGGTAGCCTACGCCGCCACTAGGACACTCCATCGAACACAGGTCCACAAGCCTTATCCGGCAGTACCTGAAGACGTCATAGAGGTCGAAGTTAGCGTCAGCCGCAGGCCGCTAGACTGGCCACAGATTTTCGTGAGAGAGAATTTTTCTATCGCGTGTGAGGCGTATTTGGTTACTACTTACTAGTTGTTGCCCTTGATTGATTACTGATATATATAAAGAATTGATAATATCCCATCATTTATGCATTTACTAGCTAAATGTAAATATCATTGAATTCATTCCTTATTCAATTTGTCAATTTATAACATTTGTAATTTATGATTAAGATCATTCATCATTATCCATCTTATATATTTACTTTAGTCTTTTTTTTTATCAAACTATATATTAACTTTAGTCATGGTTCAAGTTCATAAGCTCAATTGCTTTATACCAAATCCAATTTCTTCATAACACCTAGCTCTGATCCTCGATCAGCCTCAAATCTCAATATCCAATAAGCATCGTGAGATGTAAGCTACCCCAAGAGCTCTCATACCAAGTTGATTGGTCATCAATGGTAGAAGAGGGAAGATAAACTTCCTTGGTTCAAAGATGCATTTGAAATTTGGAAATGAGAAGCAAACATGAAAGAGGAGCCATGCATGATTTGTAATGAAGTTGTTGACCATGGCTTCAAGCAAAGGATATAAATCATTTAATTGGTAACGATCAACTGGCGAGGTGTCCAAATGATCATCCACTCGAAATCTAATGACATTCCTACTAGTACTTACCAACCTTTTTTTTTATCTTTCCTTTCATTTAGATATGAATAATAGTATTATGTGAGGGCTTTACCTTTTTCTCGGACATCGTAAGATATAAATATTTATACCTATATATGAGGTTAAGACACATGTTAATAGTTTATCACTAAGTATAGTATACCTTCATTATCTTGTAGTCAGGTAGAACCGTAGAAGAACTGATATTTTCTATTTTCTATCTTTTAATTAGGAATATGTTAAGCATACTTGATAGAAATGTTCTTTTTATTTGAAACTATATAGTCAAAATTTTACCTCTATATGAGGTTTATAGTTGCATACCTTTTGTCAAGTCGATTCAATCTTTTCAAGTATACCTCAAAATTAGGTTGACTTTGTTTTCCTTATTTGGTGTATTTTTTTTTGACAAGTCGATTGAAGGCTGGGGGCTATTTGACGTCAGTTTAGGTATTATTTGTGTTTGTACAACTTCAAAAAATGTGGAAATTCAAATTTGGAATTAGGATACATGAAGTAGTAATAATGGAATAACACAATTTATGCAATTTAAATTATTTCTCTTTTTAAACTTTGAAAGACAATTGGGATCGAACATAATAATAATGAAAGAATCTTAATTAAAAATAAAAAATTGACAGGACTGCATCCAATATTATATTGAGAAATAGGATCTCGATTAAAATTCTTCTTTAATTAGTTCCATTCCTAAGTGACTTCTATAACTTGCGAAAATAAGAAACATCGAAGATTTCCGTGCATACTGATTACCAATATGACGCAAGCTAATATCCAACTTTTAAGACCATATCCGATAAATTCTTTGTGGCCCAGACAATGTAAGATGTCACCATCACACACTTAATTATCAGGTGCTTGTGACTGGGAGGGTGCAAGAAAACGACTAAAGGAGAAGAAAATAATTTCGTTTTTAGGGAGTTAATTAAAAGTTAAAAATTTAAAGTAAATATAGTAAAATTTTGATAATTTAATATTCGATTAATTAATAAACTCTCTAAAATAATATTTTTTGTCAGTCTCGACTTGAGGACAACGTGCTAAATTAATATTTCACTAAATTTATAAGATAATACAAAAACGAGAATTTATATAGACCCCATGCGATATATAAATTAATAATTCCTTAATATATATAATCAATTATTCATTTATGAAGACTTTATTAAGAATGACTTAATTGTTATTTTTTTTCTTTAAATTATAGTCACATTGAATCTCATGTCACATTTTTCTTAATATGGTAAGAACTTTTGGTAAGATTTTCTCATCCATGTATGAATTTTTTTATTTTATTTAAATAGAGTTATGTTATCAAATGAAATAATATTATACATCAAACAATATAGTACGTTGAACAAATGTCATGCGCTAAATAAAATAACACATTTTTTTTTTGAAATAAAACTTTCTCATTAAGAAGGTCACCCAACATAGTACATAAGTTCCTATAAAATCTTAATGATCATTTTCGACCACTAAAAATCTAAGGAATAAATACTATTCTTTGAAACATTGAGCTCAACATGCATGTCGAGCTCGTCCTTGGAAAAACCTAGATATCAAAACGAACTAAAATGTCTTAACAAAGTACCCAGGCACACAATTATGGTGTAGTAAGCTAAGACCTCAAAGAAATGTCTAGGAAGACCAAAGATGAACTCAACCTAGTCCCAAAAGACTAGGCATCATGCTTCTACTTCCCCGAAGAAGAAGTCTTGTCACCAGAACCTTTGGCGGGATATGTCAGACGAAGTGGTACCTCAACCGTTCACTACCTTCGCCTTCCTAGGAACCTTGTCCCGAGCTCCAAAAGGCCGCCATAGTTTCTTCTTCTCCTTCATAGAAGCATCCTTCTGTTGAACCAAGACACCATCTGACGTTTCTACCAGACTAAGAGATGCAACGCTAAACTGATTAGGGCAAGAAAGAACCATAGTCTGCTTCCTTTAGGAGGAGATGCCACCACCCTTGCCTAAGCATTATTATCCTTCAGCTTCTTAGGTGATACCGAAGTCAATTCATCACGTACTCACTTCCCCAAAACTTCCACTGCATCCTCATCTGCATCCTCTAGCTCTGAGTTTTCCCTAAAAGACATATCTTACATGTCTGATCGAATCACCACCAGACCACTACGATTCTTCTTGTTAGAAAGTCTCTGCATATCTTCCAGAGTAGTCCATTCCCTAGTCAGAAGTGATTTCCTGCCAAATACAAAGTCTTTATGATCCATCCAAAGCCCTAAAGCCTTTGCAAAGTTGAATTGAAGAGAGACGAGATTTTAGGGGTGTCTAGGCCACAGTAAGAGCCGAAGTGAAAGGACCTTCGCCCTTTGACATCCCCGCAGATCTACTAGCCTCACTACCAACCACCAAACTCGGAGGAGACCTCTTCTCCGTGCAATCACCCGTCAGATGCCACACTAAGCCACAGGTCATGCACCTGCCTCTCAAATTCTCATAAAAGAAAAAGATATTCTCAGCTATACCAGGAGCAATGTTCATAGCCTTTTCGAGGATAATTGGAGCATCAAGGTTGTGAGAGACTAGAACCCTAATCTTCATATGTTGTAAGGCTTTGGGATCATATTCCTACATCGTTTCGGCCACTGAAGCAAGCCAAATGAAGTTCTCTTTTTCCACAAACATAGGTGACACGTTGGTGATGCACACCAAGTAGAATAGGGAGTCAAAAACAAACCTTGACAAACCGCTTGCACCGTCGTAATCCTCAATCACCAAAAGGGCTTTATGATAATGCCACAGACCACCTTTAAGGATCCTATTTTTGTCATGGATCGACTCGAAGGTGAGAACCAGCAGTTTGGATTGTTCATCCACTTTGAAACCCTTCTCAAGGTTCCAGATAAGTCGAAATTAGGAGCGAAACTCTTGTAGATCAACTGACTTAGGTGCTAGGGACTTTCCAAGGAGGAAGAACTGAGAGTTGCATAGTACGACACTATGGGACTTGCTGACATCCACCAGATCGGCGTCGAGTGTGATTGAAGAGGAGAACGAAGCTATGACGGATGTGATTGACTTTTGGAGATCGGAACGATTTATGGTGGAAAAGAGATCGTGTTTTCTACACGAGAAAATCTTGACAGAGGCTAGTTTTCTCTACGCAAGAGAAGCTAGGCTTTTTTTAGTCTTTTCAATCACCGAATAAAATAACACATATAGTAATGTAAACATAATAAAATGAACAAAATAGTATATATATTGAACAAAGTACAACATTATTTTTAGAAAAAATTTAAAATAAAGAATATTTTGATAAATTAATAACTCGCTAAATTAATAAATTTTGTCAATTCTAATATTATTAATTTATAGAGATTTAACTAAATACAATTTTTTCCCTTTTTTATTTTCTGTACTCAAGTCCCCATTGTTGCAAGATTACACCGAGTAGTCCAATTAACGTCGGCCTTAATTATGTATGACTGTAAACTTGGATATTGCATATTTCAACTATTTTTAAAACAAAAACAACTTAATGGATCGACTATATAGTCAATCACGCTAGTAATGAAATATGATAATGACACTGTCGGTTAATTCAAATTTCTTTGACCAATGAAATATGAGAACGAATTAATGTAATTATCTGTGGTTATGAGATTATAATTATTTTTTTTAAAGAAAGACGGTGTGGCAGCCCTCAAATCTTTACTAATGAAACAGTTGAATATATAGGGTGGGACATAAAACCTGAACCTCATATTATAATGCGCACGGATAGAACATCTTGGATAATCACAGGAGATCATATGATAACTATGTAAACATGCACAAATTAACAGAGAATATCATACAAGCTATTATATCTGCTTTACAAATATGACGACACACAAAAAAGTTAATGTTGCTTTCCCCGTGAAAGCATTCCAACAAAACCCATTTTAAAACAGCTTCCCTAGTATGTTGCCAAATGACAACCGAGTCGTTGGCACTACGTTTCAACCTGCCACTAGGAGGATGTGCCCATTTTACTATGACACACATATTCATTAGGCCAGATAAGACACAAAGAGTGCACACACATGCATATAGCCTAACCCATCCAACAAGGCATGCCCAATAAAAGTAGAAACTTATTGATATAATAGAAAAATACAAAAATAAACTAAAAACACTTAAAGTAAAATTGAACTTTGGGCTAAGGGTAGCAACCCTAGCCCATACTAGCACAAGCCCGATATGAAAGTGAGGAGCCCAACCTAGAATAAGCAGATGACACTTTCCCGATGGTGACACCCTACCCTGAAACCACTTGCATCCCGCACTTTTCGGCCAGCACTCGCCAGCATCGACCACCTCCCTTTGATCAAAACCCAAACCAGCCACTTCCATCGCAGTCATCCCCAAAACCGACGCGAACAACCACGAGAAAACCCAGATCTAATCGCGTTTGAATCCTTTAAGGACGCAAGCCTAGTGCAAAGCCACAAGAGTAAGGAAGAGAACAAGATGACGAGATCCAGGCCTCACCGTCAAACCACCTAGCCGTCTATGTCCTCTTCCGCAGCTGCCACCAACAAAACCTCTCCAAAATTCAACCAAACTAGCCCCACATCTAGACCTCTACCACAAACATCGCCCATCATGGGCACAAGGTCCGTCCGGCTACAACCACAGTGCGACATCGAGGCCAGTGGCCGTCGTCCAAGCCCAAGGCCGCCGGACGAGTGAGTCACGGTATTAGAGTATCTCCAACAACTATTGTAAATTAACAAAAAAAATTATTTTGAAGAAAAAAACACTCATTTTAAGCTCCAACAACTATTGTATAGCTTCTTGTAGTCTGCAGAAAATGAAAAAAGTAGATAGAGAATTCTTATATCTATAGAAAACTCAAAATTTGTATATCCATATATAAACCTCTAAAATTTAATGCTTTCATATGTTTTCTCTCATTCTCTCTCATCAAATTTAATACATCTCATGGCTTAATTAAATACAAACTTCATAAAAAATATAATCTATATTAGAATTATTAAATTATAAATAGAACTATTAAAGTTTAGAAAACCATATAGAGCAGTTGTTGGAGTTGTGATCACTTTATTTTAAAAATTTTGTGTTTTCGTCTTCTATAATTAAGAATTTTTAAAAGAGCTGTTGCAAATCCTCTTAGGATTTGCTGCACAACGCTCTCTCTATTTTTTTTTTACCATGGTTGGTTATGAGATTATAACTAGTCATATTATTCGCAAGTTCAAGCTACAGATTTCATACAAAGTGCTCTCACTTATGACAGATGTAAGTCACAATAAAATCTAATATTTTTTCTTTAATTAAAAAAATGACAATTACTCCTAATTATGCCATACAAGGAAAAACTCACTTTATCATGGCGTTGGTGTACGTATACAAAAATTATAGGCATTTAGTTTTCATGTACTAAAACACTTACACACTAGTATACAATACACTTACACTCTAGTATACTAATGGATGTGTGGGAGTCTGTTACACCATTCTGAGGTTGTTCGGGGTGGTGGTTTTGTCGGAGGTCCGAGAACAATCTTTCAAGGTAGCTATGGTGAGACTTTGGCACAGCTCGTTCAGACTGAAAAAAATCGTGCTTCATTTCCACAGTGCCGATCGGTTTTTCTGCAAATTCGGCGATCCCGAGGCTCTAAAGCGAGCCACGTGTGGATCTTGGTTTTATCGAGATTTCATGGTGGTTGTGTAGAAGCCTGACGAATTCTCAGATCCATCTATTATCCTAGCGGCAATGATGAGGTGGTGGACTTATGTCCAAAATGTCCCAAAGGCGGCTCTTGATGATGAATGGGACGACTGTATCGGAAACTCCATTGGGATTTTTATTATCCAGGACAAAGCATGGATCAAGTCGGGTATACTCAACTTGTTTGTGCGCATGGATCTCAGGTGTGGGGTCATCGTTTGCCGACAATTTCTTTTTGTTCTGTCGTGTGTCCAAGGGATTTCCTTTGAATTTCTAGTGATGAGAGGCTTTTGTCCTTTGTGTGGCTTCTTTGTTCACTAAGATAACAGATGCGTGGTACTTAGAGCTCGGGTAGAGAAGAAAGGCAAGGCAGAGGCGGCGGCACAACACCGGCAACCTCTACTAGAGTGCCGGGTTTTGAGAGGACACATGTAGCGAACCCGCCAACAACAGAGACTCATCAGGCGGAGGCAGGAATGACATCGGGTGACGTGTTGATGAATACCGAGGTGGAGCATGTTGGCCATGTGGCGGACATGCAAGCCACTTGAGAAGAAAGTCAAGGACATTTGTCCTTCATGTAGGGGAACCCTCTTTTTGAGGGGGACCCACTGACCTAGTCAATTTATTTGAAGGTTCCAGGCTATTCGGATAGCCCACATTCTGCCCAATCAAGGAAAACCCTACGACCCAACAAGCTGCAGGTGACACCTCTAAGGCCACAACATCTTATGTCAGGTCTGATATATGTTTGGTCAATCCGGTGTCACAGACAATTCGATCCAATGAGTAAAATATTGGATATTGAGGAAATATCGAATGTCTAAATACGGATATTTCGACTGAAATATCGATGAAATATCGATTCATTGAAAATTCTTACAAAAATGAGGGAAATTAAGAGATATGCACGAAAATTTGTATTGAAACTTTATAAAGTACTTATATGATCAATTATCTATGTTTATAGAGAGATAACATCGATTAAACATTAGAACATATATGTAAACTTGTGACAATGTTAAATAAATTAATACGTGATAAGTGTTGATATTTATTAAAATTTGAATTAGTACTTAATTCTATAAAAGTATAAATAATTTTTTTAGTAAAGAATTAAATTTTGACTAATGAATGATATAAATAGAGTTTTTTATATCTTAAATATTTTTTTATTCTAAGTTAGGGATAGAAGTTTACCATATATATACTTGAGTTGCTTTCATATATTAGTAATTTATTTTATTTCGGCCATCTAAGGTCCTTAAGAGACCTATTAAGTAATATTTATTTTTATAGTGCTTGAATATAAGAATTGTTAATCATTTTACTTTGATACTTCTGGTAAGATTCACATTGAAAAAAGTATTTATATATAGGTGTAGGTAATCATATTACAAATTATCGACTCAGCACGTTTGGCTAAGGTGTATATTGGTTGTGATTTCGGCCGAGTTTAATTCCCATTCTGATGTCATATACGAAAGTCCTTTTTCAAATTTTTGAATTGGGTTGTGGGCTGCAAACTTTGGGCCTATAGTCAACGGTCAACTTCCGAAATTTTGCTGATTTCCGTGAATTTCGCCGATATATCAAAAAATTCCCAATATATCTGTAAATTTCACCAAAAATATCTTTGAATGCTACCAGTATATCGAGGAACCAAAAAAATGATAATTTTTTCGATATTTCGGGAAATTATAGATTTTTTATTCCTTGGTTCGAACATCTCCGAAGGGAGCAGCCCCTAAAGTGTGCAGACGGGGCAGGCTCAATGCGTGTAGATGGTGCATCTTAATTGACAATTGGAGGATTGAGACTTTCAGCTCTGGTTGCAGCGGGCAGAGAGAAGAGAGGGACGCAGGAGGAGATACCACAATCGAGAGTTATTGACAGCAGGGCAATGAGCGACCGTGCAACTGGGGTGTCCAAGTACGAGTCCATGTAGAGGAAGGTGGCATTAACTCTAATTGTTGAAAAGACGGCTGAAGAGTTCCAAATGTTGTTATAATTTGGAATGCATAGCTAGATAGGTTGTAGGGCCCAAATTTTTTTTAGTCGATAATTTTCCTACGTCTAGTTTGTCTAGCTGTGTGATGAACATATGTCGATATGTATTGAGCATGTAATGGCATAGGTAGACCTATGCTCATCACCCATGTAGTCCTTGAATTCCCATTCTAATTTTCTCCTCATATTACAAAGATTCAAAACTTGTAATCAACTCTTTTGAAATCCATTTCACAAGCAGTGTACCAATTGAAACGAAACTAATCGAGGATCTAAGTTCTGCTTTCAAAGCTACTTCTTTGCATTTTTTTATTGAAAATTTAGAACTAATATTAATTGAATAAGGCATTGCGTTGTTGTAGAATTATTTAAAGATGACTAGCGTCAACCGCGGTTGGCGTTTGAGATGGTTATAGCAAGGACGTGTGTAGTTGTAGAAGGATGTAGAGGAAAAATATATGGACAAAATAGGAAGTTGATGTACAAAAATGTCGTCAGAGGCATAAATAACATAACTGAAGGTGTGAATCACAAAAACCTAAATGTTATATTAGAAAAAAAAAAGCTATAAATTTTATTTGATGGGAATGAAATTAACAAGATCGAGCTAAAACTATGCCTTTTTGCTTGTCAACATTGAGTTGCCCACAGTTCGCTGAACGGGAGCAGCGTGGGTATTCCTCTCATTACTACTATGCTGGACTACGTACTATAAAGTACAGCTGCAACAGCACAATGGCCAAATCCACTCCACCACCACTGCACTAGTCCTCTCTCTCTCTCTCTCTCTCTCTCATCATCTGTAAATGTAATCGTTGCAACAGATCAAAGGTAGAAGACATCAGTAGAGATGAACAGACTGATGCCGATTGCTGCAATGTTGCTCGTTGGAGTTCTAATAGCGTCTCTTCTGTTAGGCTGCGACGGCGTCATCTCGGCGCATTCCATAACACAGCACCGCGATAAGCTGCTCACCGAGTCGTTGGAGCTTTACCTACCTCGTCAATTTCCAAGTAACCGTCCATCACCTCACCGTCGGAGAGCACTGTTACTATTTTGATTCACTTAACATATACATCTCCTGGAGAATAGATCTCATCTCTAAAACAAATTTATCAAAAAATGAATGACTGGACATACATCAGCGTATTTCATTCGATCATTCTTGCATGCGTACGCAGTTGGATTCATGAATTTTGAACAAAGTGTTTTGAATGATGGACTAAGACATTTGGGTTTTGTGCAGTTTTCGCTATGCCTATTCATAACTATTGGACGGACTCGAGAATTTAATTATTAATTTCGGTGCATGTTTGTATTTCAGCTTCTGGGTTTGAGAGGGCCGAAACAGCCACTTCTTCTTCTTCTACTGTTGATGATGCTGCTCCGCACCATTTGTTTCTCATTTGTTTTTGGCTGTGAGCGCTTTCCTTACTTTCCTTCATATCTGGTAAGAGTTTATATATATATATATATATATATATATGGGACTTTTCTGTGGGTGATTTTACATATCGATCTATGAAATATAGTAGTATACTAAACAGAATCGATCTGTACTGAGTACGTACTAACTAACTCACACTACGCGGCTACGGAGTTCGGAGCGGAGGTATTCACACCGTATCGGCAACTTCTGGATTCTTGGCTTCCTACCTCTGGATATATTACGTTTACGTTGAAGAGGAGAGGACAATAGTACTTTAGGTCAAATGTATTGTGGCTGCCGAGGTACCCCCACTTTTTGTCGGGATTGAAATTAATGTAGCTGCTCATTACAGTATTTGTCCTAGCTAGCTAGCTTGTTAATTTCTAAGTAACGAATCTTAAAATGGTTTGGTGATGGTGGTCAGAGGATCCGGATATGGATTGTGGGCTTCCGTGTGCCAGATGATGGAGAGACCGTATTGGGGTGGTGGCTAGCTGTGACTATACATTTGGGCCAGTACATTGAGTCGGTTGCCGAAACAGTATGTTTTCACTTTCTACATTAATTAAGAATTCAGTATTTTTAAAGTACGTTGTATACTGTTAATCAACCTGATTTCTTTTGTTATAATAAACTATACTTGGATTAAAATGCTGACGCAGGATGTGGACATCAATCTGGGAAACACGCCCTTCTGGCTCAATTTTGTCACTACAACTAGGCTTTTCTACCGGTGTCTGGCGGACTTTTTATTAAGGTTAAACTTTTGACTGAGATTTTATTTATACCCTCACTATATATATTTACACCCGTACCATAATTAGTTTTTTTTTTCTTCTTTCTTTTGTAGTATGCATATATGGAGGTGGATTTGTGGTTACAGATTTTCACCGCTAGAGTGATCGACTATAAGAGAAATATTTTCGTACACTAGTAAATATGGTTGAACAATGGGAGAAGGACAATTTAACTGGAACCGAATTTTATATCTTGGGACATAATAGCCAAATATAAGTGATCTTTAACTAGAACCGAATTTTATATCTCGGCACATAATAATATAAGGGCATCTCCAATGGGGGGATCCAAACCCTAAAAATCTAGACCCTAAACTCAAAAGGGCTCTCCAATGGTGCAATTTTGGGGTTCTAAACCCTAAAAATATAGGGTAAGGTCTTATGGGGGGATCTAAGATAGCACCTGAGATGGATCCCGTCCTAAAATCCAGCCCAGCTGAAGCGTGGGCCCCAGCTGACGCAAGACAGAAGAGAGAGGGTTGGAGAGACGCGCCTTGGATGGCGATGAGAGACCACGCGAGCAGCTAGAGGAGGGAGAGCTGCAGGCGACGCGCCACGCTCCTGACATGGAGGGAGAGTAGCCGACAAGCCGTGCTGGACTGGGACCCGCGAACGTGCTCCACGCCAGTAGCCGTTGCCATCCAACGTTCCAAATTTCAAGTATGAGATGGGCTCACGCAATGAACAAAGCCATCAAAAATTATGCGAGTGGCGAAAATGATCAAGATGATGTAAGTATTTTTCATATAGTAATTATTCATGTAGTTAGAATAATTAAGTCGTATAATAATTGGTTTGTTCCGATTGTTTGTAGTTAAGGAATGCGAAGGGGTTTTATTTCGATGAATCTCATGGAGAGCATTTCGCATATATGCATTGTTGGGATATCTTGAAGGAGTCACCAAAATTCTCCCTTCCACCATCAATGGATGCAAATATGGGTAATTATGAGGTGCCTACCAACTTGGATGATATCAATTCATCCGGAGATCAAGCAACTCCAAGCATGACATCAAAGCCAGGACGAGAGCGTCCAACGGGACAAAAAGCGGCCAAGGCGGCGAAGAAAAAAGGTAACCAAGAGTTAACTTTAAGTATTCATGCTCAAATGAAAAGGCTTGCCGATCAAAACGATAGAGAGTTTGAACGAAGGGAAAAACTCTATGAAGAGGCTATGGCGGCTCAACAAAGGGAGGAAGATGCTCGCACAATGGCGGTAGATCCTCATATATATTCACCTTGTAAAAGAGAGTATTGGGAGAGGAAGCAAAAAAAGATAATTGAGCGAGAGGAAATGGAGGCACAAAATGCATCATCATTCCATACCCCTACCCCTTGTGGTGGATCAACTTCTTCTCCCTATCTTCAGCTCAATCAAACGGAGTGGATGCGTAATGATGGTGAAGAGTGATTAAGTTGTACTATTTGTTGGTTTTAAGTCTTTAATTTCCTACGTGTTAAGTGTATTTTTCATTACTATTTTTAAGTCTTTAATTTCCTACGTATTAAGTTGTACTATTTATGACCTTTGATTAAGTTGTACTATTTTTAATCATTTGAATTAACTATGTATTAAGTGTATTTTTCTACGATCCAAATGGTAATTCGAAATTTCTTATTCATTAGGGTAATAAATTTATAACAACACACAAAATGTTTAAATGCATAAATACACTCAAGTACATATAACCACACAACGGATTAAAGACACACAACCACACAAATTTAAAGACATACAACCACACAAATTTAAAAACATACAACAACATGATGACAAAGTAATGTCATTTATTGACACATGAAAACAAAACTAATTAACCATTGTTGTGCTCTCGGTACTTCTTCAAAGCCCAACCGTGTTGAACTAAATCCGATCTTAGTTCCGCACATATCACCGGACATCGGATCCTCTTGTAACGAGCACGTACAAATTCGTGCATTAGTTGAGGATTACGATGGACCTCATCATCATAGCTCGGTTTATCATAGATCTCAGCTTTTCTTGGACGAGTCGGGATTTCATCCGTGTCAAACTCGCATTGCTCATCTTCATCGCGCTCATCTTCTACAATCATGTTGTGCAAAATAATGCACGTCATCATGATGTATTGAAGGCTTTCCCTACTCCATAAACGAGCTGGACCCCTCACAATTGCGAAACGCGCTTGGAGAATTCCAAATGCTATCTCGACGTCTTTTCTGAACGCCTCTTGTATCATTGTAAAGTGTCTTGTCTCGGGAGTAGTAGGATTTTTTATTGCCTTCACAAGAGTCGCCCAATTGGGATATATGCCATCCACCAAATAATAACCTTGATGATACGTACTATTTGCCACTTTGAAATTCACTTGAGGAGCTTCACCTATGCATACCTCATCAAATAATGGTGACATTCCCAAGACATTGATATCGTTGAGAGAACCTGGAAGACCAAAATATGCATGCCAAATCCAAGTATCATAGGAGGCTAACGCCTCTAAGATAATTGTAGGTTTTCCTTTATGGCCTTGGAATTGTACGGCATGAGCAGTAGGACAATTTTTCCATTGCCAATGCATACAATCAAGACTACCCAACATACCTGGAAATCCACGATCTGCAGCTTTGTTTGTCAACCTCACGAGATCTGCCTTTGTTGGTGTGCGTAGATAGTTTTTGCGGTACACAGCCCATATCGCTCTTGTAAAATGATCTAACACTTCTAGAGCAGTGGATTCAGCAATATCAAGGAAATCATCGCACAAGTCTGCTGGTAGACCGTATGCGAGCATCCTCATAGGACATGTTAGCTTCTGTTCGGTGGAAATGCCGAGTCTGCTGGTGGCATCCATCGTCTGTACAAAGTAAGGGTCGCGGTTGGTCACTTGACGCATCATATTGTCGAAGAGATGAGGTCTCATACGGAAGCGCCTTCGAAAGATGTCGTCGTCAAACCTACATGGTGATGTGAAGTATAAAGCTTTCAATCGTTGATCCATCATTTCTCGGTCCCTTAAGATGTACCTCCGCCCTTCCAAGGAACCACCCTATTGTGAGCTTTCATCTTCTTCCATCTTCTCCACTTGTAGGGCTGCCGCAGACATCAAGAGAGCTTGTTGTTGCCTTCTCGGAACATCTTCTGCTTCCTCCTTCTTCAGTAATTTCCACAACCTATTCATAGCGGAACACAAAATTAAAGGTATGAAACAATACGAAAACCACAATTTGTTCGTGGGAGGAGAAGTGTTTGTGAATTGGTGAGAGACGAAGGAGTGAATGATTCCGATTTTATAGAAGATCAAAATTGATATTCGAAGATAAGAACGTGCACGTGGCAGATAACGTAATCTCATCATCCAATTACACGATGACACGTGTTGCGACATCTAGTTCGACGATAAGAACTTACACGCGGCAGATAACGCAATCTCATAATCCAATTTCACGATGACACGTGTGAAACATCATGATATACCATTTCGAAAATTTGAAATTATCCTTGAAAAATGCATACATCGGTGTCAAATTAAAATGTCACAATGTTGAATAATCCATGTATCGGTCAAAAATTATTATAATTAATATTTATTATACATAATGATATTGTAACAAAATAAATTAGTCATTAAAAATAACATAAAATAAAGATATTTACAATATAGGACTTCACCATTAGAGATGAGTGAAGTCCTAAATCATAAGTCCTAAATTGAGGTCCTAAATATAGATATAGGACCCCATTTTAAATCCCCCCATTGAAGATGCCCTAAGTGATCTTCATCTTTTCCCTCTTTCTTTCTCAACATGCATGAACGGTTCTCCTTTGGTCAACGTCGTGATTGTTTTCGTCTCTCGTGATGTATACCCCTCCATTCAAAACAGATATGGGGTTTTTCTTTTGTAAGCAAACGAATTTTTCACTACAATTTTTTTTTTCGAAAGTAGTGCATACATATTTGATAGAAGTTCACATGTATGATACATGATGATGCTTCAATATCTACTTCGTTATTTGCTAATCTTTATACTTGATCAATTTTGTATTAGTTAATCATATACATATTTGATAGACATCATTTGGCCGGTCTTTTCCACCGGGCGTTCTATATATGACCATATAATTAAGACATCATTAGCTAGGTCTTTTCCACAGGGTGTTCTTAGCACTGAGACATGCATCTTCTCACATCCACATATATTATGAATCAGAATTGTTTTTGAAGGTATTTTTAAAATTAAAAAACACCTATCACGTGTTTTTAAAATATTTTAATGTGCTTCCACCTAAATCAAATCATTTTTTATTTTTTTTGAATTTTTTTCTATTTATAGTTATTTTTTCTTTAAAATCCACAAACGTTTTTAGGCAATATAAAACCAATCCCAAATATGCCCTCACTACTGGAGGAGAAATTCGAGGCGACGAAGAAAGATGGTCGCCTCGTCTGGAATTCTCGTCGCCTCGATTTCTTGTGACCAAAACTACGTCGCCTCGTCTTGTCGTTTCAGATTGATCACTCCACCATTGGGGCGACAAGTATGCTTTCTACGTCGCTTTATTTGATTTCACGCGACGTAAAAAAATTTACGTCGCTTCAATTTATCGCTCAATGAAGCGACGTAGATTGTGCAATCTACATTGCTTCATTTTATTTATTTTTTATTTTTTTTCTTTTTCGCTCAATAAAGCGACGTAGATTGCACAATCTACGTCGCTTCATTGTATTTAATTTTTATATTTCTTTCTTTTTGAATAAACAAAGCGACGTAGATTGATCAATCTACGTCGCTTCAATGTATTTAATATTTATTTTTTTTTCTTTTTGAATAAACAAAGCGACGTAGATTGCTCAATGTACGTCGCTTCATTGTATTTAATATTTTTTTTTCTTTTTGAATAAATGAGGCGACGTAGATTGATCAATCTACGTCACTTCATTGTATTTAATTTTTATATTTCTTTCTTTTTGAATAAATGAAGCGACGTAGATTGATCAATCTACGTCGCTTAATTGTATTTAATATTTTTTTTTTATTTTTGAATAAATGAGGCGACGTATATTGAGAAATATACGTCGCCTTAATGTATTTATTTTTTATCTTTTTTCTTTATTTACACAATGAGGCGACGTAGATTGAGAAATATACGTCGCCTTAATGTATTTATTTTTTATTTTTTTCTTTATTTACACAATGAGGCGACATAGATTGCTCAATCTACGTCGCCTCATTTATTCAAAAATAAAAAAAATAAAAAATAAATATTATTGTACCAAATCACGACCTATCGCAATTTACAAACACAAAAACCCAGTCAACCACAAAAACGCATTCAACCACAAATCAAGTTATATAGAAAAAATTGCCACAAATCAAAACGTTAAAAGTTTATACAAATCAAGTTTATACAAAGCCTAGATACAGTTTACGAGCCAGGAGGTGGTGGATGAGCTTGAGGTTGTTGACTCGCAGCCTGGAATGATCGCATTAGAGCCTCCATTTCTTGCATCCTTTGGGCGAGCGCACTGTAATCCTCTATGGCCTTCTGCGCCACCTCGCTCGATTTGCGCGCCTCCTCTTTGGCTTCAGCGATCTCCCTTTTCAGGGCTTGGCTTTCCTGTACCCGGGCCCCTCCTCTCGGTTTGGGGTCGCGTGTGAGAGCGCGCCCCACCCCTGTAACGTCGAACAAGAACAAATATTAGTATACTCTATGGTAAACCAAAATAAAGTAAAACGTAAATCGAGATGAACGACGGTGGTTTAAGAGATTTATTACCTCCTATAGAGGTCCCGGGCCTTGAACCCACCTCTTCCTCTATGATATTTATTTGTGTATCAAGAGGAAGAGGCTGGGCTTGGGAAACCGAATCGCCGTCAACTGGGCCCGCAACACTATCTTGTTGCGACAAGACTTCATCGAGTCAACGCTTGACTGCCGCCTGCTCAATTAAAATATATCAAATAAATAATATTACAATATAGTAAACAAAAATAATTGAAATAACGTAACGTGAACCTATTTGAGCTTACCACTTTCTCAGCCGCATTCTTGTCCGGCTGGTATACGTTAATCTACGTCTGGACGGCGGGCGCTCTATGACCCTCCTTCTCCAACACCTCGCTTCGGTACGAGAGGGCGAGAGATCCAGAATGGTGGTTGAGCTGCTGCTCATTGTTCTTGTTTCGGTTTCCTCGATTCCGTTCGCACAATCGTTGCCACACACACACAAAAATCATTTTAAAATAAGAATAGATAAACATGCATATTTTTAGAATGTTGGCTACCAAAACTGTGCGGATAGTTTATGAAGCTCACCAAGTAAGCAGGGTCTTCGAAGTGGGCTTTTAACCATGCCCATTGGTCTTCCCTCCCGAGAAACTCGGCCGGAGTCTCCTGGCTGACGTGGAGATAATGTTGATGGCAATCGTACTTCCAATCCTTGTAGATTGTTTGCGCCGTCGCATCAATAAAGTTCCACATCTCCACATCAGTCGCCGGGATGTCGTAGTTCGTCTAGCACAAGACATTTAAATTCCGTTATGTAAAAGTTATATTTACATTTACTACAAGTAGGTAAGTAAGCTAAGGCCAGTAAGTATACCTCAATATTTGTATTGACGATATCGCGATGCAAATCGTTAAGTCCCAAAAAGCTAGGTGCAAGCATTGGAACTTTTCCGCGGATGATGCTACCGATGTCTCTGCACATCAGACTCCTCATTTCCCTCGTCGCAGGCCCCCGATGCCTCGTAGAGTAAGCGACTTGTAGTCGCCTATTGTTGTTCATCCGGACGAGGTACTCCGTCTTCGTCCCGACAACGACTCCGCGCTGTTGCGTCGTCGGATCTCCGGTTGCCATGTCCACCATGTCGGGGAGTTTGGTCTTCTTGCACTGGATGCTGAGGGCGGGAGGGTGCTGTGACGCCGTAGTGGCGTCGCTGTCATCCACTTGAGGAATCGCATCCTCAAGGTTTGGGGCGGGCGTTAAAACCCCTACTTCTGGAATCGTCGGGGTCGCAGATTGTCCTGTGGGGCAACCCGAATTGGAAGCCCCATCTCTGCTGAATGCTCGCCACGCCGCCTCCGTAGCTGCCGCCGCGGCCGCTTCACGACGCTGGATCGCAGCTTTCTTCCTCTGGTATCCAGTATTTTCGGGAGCCATTCTGTTAAAACTAATCTATTAAGATTGAACTACTCTTATCAAATTATGGCCAAAACTTAAACTATCACTAATCAAATTATAAAAGTGACAAAGAATTTCAATAATGCATTGCATACCATCTCATCTAGGCTTTGAAAGAAACGATAGAAACATCAAGTAATAATCACATAAGATTAACAAATTCAAAATAGTCTACGAGAAATCTTCCTTTCTAATTACAACCTCTCCAATCTCAATCAGTTCTCCACATGAGTGCTAAACAATTTCCACTAAAGTAACTCAAGACTATGCTTTGTCTAACTCCCAAACCGACATGGTCACCAGATTAACTCTATATTGCTTCCATCATCAAAATCACCAATAATTTGATGAAAACAAAATGTTGGTATCCTAAAAAACATTGTATAGAATCTGCATAGTTCATGCATACACCAAACTTCAATATACCAAGGAGTTTTACCAAACAATCATATACATTACGCATATATTCACTCATAGAGAAAGAAAGATTGGTTCTTTTTTACATTACTAATCTCCATCAATTTTATCCACATTTCATTAGAAATGGCATATGTAAAATACACATATCTACCTCACTTAATCAGAACAGTAGCATATTATACATTCATTTAACCAAACCCTTAATCCTTAATCCCGAGAGTACTACAATCATTTAACCAAACCCTTAATCCTTAATCAAAAGATTGCACCAAATGGTCTAACAACAGTAACTACGGTCACAACTAGTTTATGCAGAACTAGTTATAACGTAACATAATCTAGTAAAACAAGTCAACATTCATATAATCAGTACAATTAAAACAACATTCTTTTCATATAAACCCACAGTGACTAGAAAATTACAGTTACAAAGTAACTAATGCAAAGTACTTAGCATAGTGACTACTCGGTGCTTCAATCTTACTACACACAAACGCATAACACCACGAACCTTTAACAGTATAACACAACGATGATAACACAAACGCATAACACCACGAACCGTTAACAGCATAATACGATACCGAAAACTACGAATACGAGCTAATATACACAGTTAGATACAAAACCTTAACTCTACAGATTAAAAAGCAAACAACGGCGATAGAGAAAACTAACCACTCCTGTTGGACTGTAAGTAGTGACGGTGAACTTGCACTCCGGACTGTAAGTAGTGACACCCCGAAATCCAAAACTGACCACTCCGGACTATAAGTAGTGACACCCCGAAATCCAAAGATCTACAAAGTTCAACACAAAAAACAAAAGCATTAGATTCAGAAATCAAAAACCTTCACAGAATATTTCGTAGAGTAGTAAATTTATATACTGAAATAGAATGAGAATGGAGAGAGAGAGAGAGAGAGAGAGAGAGAGAGAGAGAGAGAGAGAGAGAGAGAGAGAGAGAGAGAGAGAGAGAGAGAGAGAGACGAACTTGGGTTTTCGTTTCGGCTTCGAGATTCGACGGTGAGGGAGGGGGAGGAAGAAGATGGTTTCGGGATTAGGGATTTGGGTTCCGAGTTGAGATGGAGGGGATTTAGTGGAGGGGGTTGAGATGGAGGGTTGAGATGGAGGGGTTTAGGGTTCAGCGAGGTCGATTAAGGGTTAGGGATTTCTGGGTTAGGGATTTGGGGGCGCGAGGAAGAAGAAGAAGTTTGGACGAAATGAAAAGAAGAAGAAAGAAACTGTGATTCTGGGATTATAAAGCCAACGAGGCGACGCAGATTGGCATCTTCGTCGCTTGGATTAATTGAAGCGACAAAGAACTCAATATTTTCGTCGCCTCGTATGCTTTCTTAATACATTCACGCGACCAAGATTGAGTTCTTCGTGGCTTCCTTTAATTTGAAGCGACGTACATTGCAATATACGTCGCTTGGATTAATTTGACGCGACGTAAAATTCAACATTCGTCGCTTCGATTAATCAAATGAATATTTAATAAACGAAATGAACTAAATATTTGTTTTTAATTTTTTTTTCTTTTTGAATCAATGAGGCGACGTAGAATGAGCAATATACGTCGCTTTATTGTATTTAATTTTTTTTTTTGTTTTTGAATAAATGAGGACGTAGATTGATCAATCTACGTCGCTTACTTGTATTTACTTGTATTTAATTTTGTTTTTTTTTGAATAAATGAGGCGACGTAGATTGATCAATCTACGTCGCTTACTTGTATTTAATTTTTAATTTTGTTTTTTTTGAATAAATGAGGCGACGTAGATTGCACAATCTACGTCGCTTCCTTGTATTTAATTTTTAATTTTGTTTTTTTTTGAATAAATGAGGCGACGTAGATTGCTCAATCTACGTCGCTTAAATTTGTATTTAATTTTTAATTTTATTTTTTTTGAATAAATGAGGCGACGTATATTGATCAATCTACGTCGTTTACTTGTATTTAATTTTTAATTTTGTTTTTTTTAATAAATGAGGCGACGTAGATTGCTCAATCTACGTCGCTTAAATTTGGAGATACTAACAAAAATTGAATTCTTCGTCGCATCAATTTATTTATGGAAAGGTAATGAACTGAATATCAAAGAAACAATGAAGTTTAGAATTATAAATTTAGTAATATTTTCTAGAATACATAAATTATGCTTTAAAGAAAATACGAATTTAGGTTTCAAATTCATAATAATATTAGTTTAGTCCTCGTCTTCGTCCTCGTCCTCGTCTTCGTCCTCGTCCTCGTCTTCGTCTTCGTCCTCGTCCTCGTCCTCGTCCTCGTCCTCGTCCTCGTCTCCTTCTTCGTCCAAAAGTAGTTGAAAATCTGGGTAAAATTGTATCACAGTGGGAGTGTCCTCTTGGTAAGGCTCGAATATATGATCTCCTGTACGTGATATGTTTTCATCTATGGCAAGTACTTCGGCGCTGTAGACATTACGGTGCGACATTTGTTGTAGTACCTTCCAAGTACCACCAGCCTTTGGATCGTCTATGTAGAATACCTGTTTTGCTTTGGTTGCAATTATGAAGGGTGAATCCTCATAGTAACTGTTGTTTGTATTCACTGATATCAGTCCATGATCTTTTATAACGGTGTCAAGATCTTCAGGGTCCTCGGAGTTGTGCCATGTGCACTTAAACAACACCACTGGCATACGGCCTGCATATAATACTTCGACCACGTAGTTAACATGGCCGTAGAACTTGGATGAATCCATGTCTATCATGACACCGCTGTTTTGAGTCACGGTTCTTTGATCTCTATCAAACGATGTGAACTTGACACCGTTCACATAACACGACTTATAAACCCGACATTGCTGAGGTCCTTGAGCTAATGACTTTATTCCTGCAACCAAGCTCGGGTCCGAGTTTTTTTCTTTAAGGGACACCTGAGAGATAAGTGTTAAGAGAAGTTAAAGATAAGTGTTATAAACCCTCAAAGAACCTTACAAGAATTAATAGGCATATGTACCCATGTTAAGAACCATCGAAGAAAACTCCTCCTCCGACGAAGGTCGTCGAAATCTTCACCATTTTTAGCCTCGAACCTTCTGAGATGTTCTTCTAGGTAAGGTTTGACTTCGTCTGTTTCCACCAAGACTTGCCAGTGAGCCTCAGCAGTCTCTGCCTCAGTCAACCTGAACTGGCAACGAGTCTCGATAATATCTGGTCTTACTAAGAGTGAAACACAGCTGACATTCCACCCAGCTATGGAAGTGTCGATATCTTCGTTGTCCATCCGTCTGAGATAAGACTTACAATACGTCACTGACTCATGTACGAGGTACTGTTCAGCAATACTACCTTCCGGGTAACGTGTATTCCTCATTGACTTTTTATATTTTCCTAATTGCCTGCAAAAACACCACTCAAGATTAGTACAATATTTTCCTAATTGCCGACATATTACACAACGAACATAATATTAGCAATAACAAAACATTTTACCTTTCAATTGGATACATCCATGTATAGTGTACTGGACCTGTAAGGAATACTTGTTCGGGCAGATGAACCATGAGATGAACCATAGATGTAAAAAAATGTGGAGCAAATATGAGCTCCAAATTACAGAGAATCATCACTATCTCAGTTTCCATGTCACGCACAACCTCCTTCTTAAGCTCCCTACTGCATAGTTGACGAAACCAATTTGACAGTGCTATCAATGGCTTCACAACGTTTTCTGGCAGGAACCCTCTGATAACCACAGGAAGAAGACGTTGAAGCAAGACATGGCAATCATGCGTCTTCAATCCATAAAACTGTGACAGAGAACTTACTTTCACCTTACTTCTCAAACTACCTGCATAACCAAGAGGATACTTAACATCCCTGAACCACTGGAACACATCTTCTAGATCATCCTTTTTAACTAAAAATGGTGCATGAGGAACTTTCGTCGTACCCAAGTCACCCGCTCTTTGCCACTGGTTTTTTCGCACATTCCTATTCTTCAAAGCAGCGCGAGCTTTTGGACCATCCTTAGACTTCTTATCAATCGAAAAAATGGTTCCAAGGATGTTGTCACACACATTTTTTTTCAATGTGCATGACATCTAAGCAATGTCTGATCTTTAATGATGACCAATACAGCAGCTTCCAAAATATGCTTTCGTGAGTCCAACACTGTCTGTTATTCGGATTGTACGGCACCTTCAAGTCTTCATGTTGGCTAAGAATAGGGTAAACGTGTGACCTAACGTCCTCCAAAATTTCATCTCCACTCTTACGATAGGGTCTTCCACTAAACTCCTCCTTCCCGTTAAATGCCTTGCTCAATCTCCAAGGGTGATCTTGGTGGAGCCATTTTCGATGACCTTCATAAACTATCCTCCCACATATATGCTCTGAAGTTAGCTCATCTAGACAGATTGGACATGCCTTGTACCCTTTCACAGTTGACCCCGCAAGCATCCCTAAACCTGGAAAGTCGCTAATAGTCCACATTACCGCTGCCTTCATCAAGAATACCTCATTGTCTACTCGATCAAAAGTATGGACTCCAACGACCCATAAATGTATTAGCTCCTCGATCATCGGCTCAATGAGTACACTAAGGCACTTTCCGGGAGATTTAGGGCCTGGAATCAACACTAATAACATGTTATATTCCTTCTTCATGCACATTGATGGTGGTAGATTGTACGACATCACAACAACGGGCCATGTACTATGCAAAGTTCCCATTGTTCCGAATGGATTGAAACCGTCTGTTGCTACTCCAAGGCGCACATTCCTGCAGTCCCGTGCAAAACCTGGAAAAGTTTTGTCAAAATGTTGAAACGCTTCTCCATCAGCTGGGTGGCTGAGGCTACCAGCCACGCATATCCGCTCCCCTAGCCATCGCATATGCTTGGCAGTGTGTGGGGACATAAACAAACGCTTCAACCTTGGTGTTAGAGGGAAGTTACGAATTATTTTTTTGGGAATATCATTCGTATATGGCTTATATCTTTCAGAATAACACACTGGACAAATCCTCTCGTTTACAAGCGCCCCCCTGAACAACACACAGTTAAACTCACACGCATCAATTCTTTCGTAACCCAGTGAAAGATCACTCAAGATTTTTTTTATTCTCGAGTATGAACAGGGGAATGTGTGCCCTTTAGGAAGAAGTTTATTAATGTAATTACATAAAGAGTCAACACTTGTGTCCGACCATCCATTTTCATTTTTCATTTCCATTGCATCTAATATGGCACTTAAAACAGTTTCCTCACTGCCTTCATATAATGGGGTCTGTGACTCCTTCAATAATCTATCGTACTTTTCATAATCATCGTCTACCATGTCGTTGAAGTTCATGCCCGAATTATCTTCCACTAATTGTTGGAGTGCATCTACATGGTATCCAGGATAATAGGGATAAGCATCATGTAGAATCTCCAACTGCGGGTTCACTGAAGGACCGGCATCACTAGAAGGACCGACTCTGTCTTGAAGCCACTGTCTTCGTTGACTGAGCATTGCCGGTTCAGCAGAAACTTCCCCGTGACGGTGCCAGACAGTATAATCCGGACTCAAACCACTGTGTGATAAGTGATGATACATGACATCCATAGTAACCTTGAAGGGACCGTTCTTACAACGTTTGCACGGGCAGAAGTGATAATCGGCTCCGTTACTATGTCGCTGGGCAAAATTCATGAACTCGAATATGCCTGTGATGTACCTTGGATCAGCACGATGATATGTCATCCAAGTTTTGTCTGGGTGTTCGTCTATGTTTCCTGTCTGCATAAACAATCAATATGAACAAAGTTACCACGCCACAGTTGCGATTCAACCAAAACCCCACACTTCTTCGCCTTATGCCTCCGGGTTGGGTCCTATCACCTTCAGCGGAACACGACATTTGTCAACGCTCTTGCACCCATGCGTTTCAGCTCCAGTTTAGGGAAATTTCGGCAGCATCTCCCTACAGTTCCCCGAGTGCACACATATCTAAACAACCTAATTTGCACTCCGGGAACATTGAAAGGAGACACTGTCGAAACCATATCCCAAAACTGAAACTGAAATCACACGAATAGCAAAAGGATCAACAAAGTCATGTTCACCTAAAGTGTCCAAAAATGGGACAATTCGAGAATCAACAACTCAACTCGATCAACTAGATGAGTTGTTGATTCTCAAACGGGAGTTCTAAGTTTATAAACACCACAATTATATATAGCCATACGCTCGATTTCATGATTAACACTAATAACACTAATTAAGGCTCGAATACACCTAATCTACACTAATCATCAATTAATTTCACTAAATTTAACCAAATTTCAAACATTAATCATGAACCCATAACATGATTTATCACAATTCAATGATTCAAACACTAAAACTACAACATAACACCAAATTCAATTCAACTTCAAACATTTCACCAAAACTTCAATTTCACTTCTAATCATCAATAAATTTCACTAAACTTAACCAAATTTCAAACATTATTCATGAACCCATAACATGATTTACCACAATTCAATGATTCAAACACTAAAACTACAACATAACACCAAATTCAATTCAACTTCAAACATTTCACCAAAACTTCAATTTCACTTCTAATTTAACATATTATGGTCATAAAGAGGGTTAAAGAGATACAAATCAAACTAACCTTACTCAAGAATCAAATCAATGGCAAGAACAACCTTCTTTCTCAATTTCCTCAAATTTCTCCCAAAATCGCACAAGAACAGCTGCAGAACGCGAATGAACTGTTTTTCTAAAATTCTAACTTTATGAACGGTTTGACTTTAAGAAGAAGAGTAGATCCAGATTTAAAAAAAAACGAGGCGACGTAGATTGAGCAATCTACGTCGCCTCGATTTTCTTCGAAGCGACAAAACTAATCTTCGTCGCTTCGAATAAAATCGAGGCGACGTATATTTCTCAATTTACGTCGCCTCGTTTTTATTCGAAGCGACGTAGATTGGTTTGGTCGCTTCGAATGAAAAAGTAGTCGCCTTATTTTATTGAAGCGACTAAGATCAATCTACGTCGCATAAATTTTTTGAAGCGACGTAATTTTTATCAAAGGCAATTTACGTCGCCTCATTGAAAATCGGAGCGACATAGAAATGTAACTACATCGCCCCAATTCTCTCCTCCAGTAGTGCCTATTACCCCTATATATACTGCATTAACTGGCATGGTAGACATCAATATTCAACAGTACGTGTGGCCGGATACTGGATAGATCTTTTGCTCTCCGAATGTCTGCATATTTACAACAATAAACTTGCAATAATATCAGATGTTCCCACAGATTTAAACAAGCTAACTAGGTATAAGAATCATCAAGTCCAGATGTTCCCACACAGATTTAAACAAGCTAACTAGGTATAAGAATCATCAAGTTAAAATTGCATTGTACGTACATGTACAGTTCTGTGACAAAAATAAATTATATCGATCCCCACATTGGCCACTCATCAAAAAGGAAAAACGAACCATGCATGCTTGAATCCCCTAAAGAAGCTTGGACAAACATAAATAAATTAAAAAAAAAAACCTAAAACAACTACAGTTTCTTAGATTTCTTTGCAAGTCTATCATGGTGACGGATTTGTATGAACAGCAACACAATAGGGATTACCACTTCCATCATAAAAATAAAACACAAGAGAAGCTCCCTCCATGCTATGGGTTTGCGCACAATGATCAACTCCTCCTCCTCCTCCTCCTCCTCATACTGTCGAGGAAAAATCCCATTCTCTTTAAAAGCATTGACGAGTCCGCGATAGAGGTTAACCGTCTGACTCTGGAATCCATGGGAGTTTACATAGGTCGAGTTTGCCACCTCATTTTCAATGTTGTATTTCCCTACGCCCACTCGGCCATTTGCATAAGCCTTAAACGCTCCCAATAGGTCATTTGCTCTCAGCAGAAAATGCTCCACAGTTAAAGCCTCTAAATTCTTGGGTGGATTTCGAAGCAAATATATTATTAACTGCCACGTCGCTATAAACTTACGCTTGTTATAGTCAGGGACACGGAGCCAAGAATTAATATAAGGGTGGCTAAATAAATTTTTTTCAACAAAAGATTGAAAATGACAAAAAAAGAAAAAGAAGTTAAAAAAATGAGTTTGTTTTGCTTCTTTGAGGGTTTTAACTTGGATATATTCAACGCTCTACATACATCTTACCACCAAATTAAGCTGTTATACTATAAATCTATGAAATTAAAGGGAATTAATATAAAAGTCAGGGGGGCCTGAGCCTACCCTGATCTCTTCATGGCTCCGTCCCTGGTTATAGTCGTCGTTGGAACGATCATATAAAACCAAGGCTTTGATGGACACTAGAACTTGGAGAATCGTAGACTGAGATGGAACCCACTGTTCATTCTTGGAGCCCAAATTATTTGTGTTAAGAAGGCTCAAGCAGATGACTCCCTTTCGATTTATGTTTGGGCTGATCCCGGACAAGCCATGAGATCAGAAAAGAACCTTTGGTGGGCTGTTAGGGTAGTCTACAGGAAACTTGATGTCCAAGGAAGACAGTGCATCGTGATAGGGTGTGCCGGCGGCTCCGACTATCGCCGCCCTCATCATGTCAACTAGCGTCTCGTACACGTGCACATAGATGCTGTCCGGGAGACCAATCTTCAAAATCTTCCACTCGCGGATAATGTTCTTGTAATTCTTGATATACTTACCGTACTCGTCGTCCTCGTCTCCACCACGACTATAGTGGTCGTCTGAGTCAAGGGCGGATTTAGGTGAAGGGCAAGGTGGGCCGCAGCCCATCTAAATTTTTGGGGTATTTTTAAAATTAAAAAAATTATATATATACTTATAATTCATCTCTTGTCCATCACGCAGCCTCGATTACTCAATCTTCGTCCATCTTTTTCTCTCATATAAGAGTTTCCCTTCTCTGCCATCGCATTCTCTGGTGCTCTCCGCATTTGTTTTTCTCTACTTTTATGTTCTTTATAGCTTCAACTTTTTTTTGGAGTGATTTCTCATGATATAATATTATTGAATGTTAAATTCAGCTCATATCTGTTTACTGGTTGTTGCATGAATTAATGTTTTTGTTTATGATGTAGTAGTAGTCAAAGACGCATATGAGTTAAAAAAAATTCCTCCGATGTATGTTCTTTTCATTTTTTATAACAAAAACATTAAATCATTTTGTTGTCTAAATTGTGTATTCTAGTCTCATGAGCTTTCCAATATATATATATATATATATTGTGCGTTGTGACAAGGCGGGTAAACACCTATGTAAAAATACCATATTCCCAACTTGGATATATCAATGTAGTATGATAAATAGAGGTTATCAAACAGGAAGAATTGGTGAAACTAAATCTTAACACGAAACTAAAATGCTGACAGACTCGACTATAGTACACTAATGACACTAGGAACCTACTCTATATAGACTCAAATGACACAAAATTTGGAAAAAATGAACTAGACACAGTGGCGGACTACCACACAATATTTGAGGGTATTCGGAGTTGATTTGGTTACTAAACTAATTCGACTAAGCTACAGCTAATGCAAAAAATAAATGCTGAAAGTAAATATGATTATGAATGCAAATGAATTTAAACTATATAATTAAAGAGTTAAGAGGAATGCAATCCACCACCGTCATTCCACCTATCTAATACATACTTAACCTAATGCACATATCCGATGAATAAAAGTTCCCATGAAGAGTTGATCGTTACAATCACATCCTATTACCTAATCCTTATGCCTATGCAGGTTTGTCATGGACCTCCCCCACATTTATCCCTATATTGAACCCATAGTCATGGACCCCAAGGTTTACAAAGAAGAAAACATTAAACTCTAGAAAAGGTTTGAGAAGCTATAAAGATTCACAAGTACACTATGGACGTGTCTTGCTAGACCTATGAATTTCAATCTCCTGACTGTAAAATCAGCGTATCACTTTAGAGAATCTGGTGGAAGAAATTATCTTTAGTCGCCCGTATCTCATGACAATAGAATCCTAGCATGCATCTAAGTTGGCCACCAAAGTAAATATACAAGAATTCATACGGTGAATCATTCAGAGAAAGAAACCCCATTCAAAAAACATGCAAAACTAGGTTAAAGTGTATGCATTAAAAAAACTTCATGTACGGGGGTTCAAGCAGCCCCTTAACAATGGGTTTTGCTACTAAAAGTAATAATTAAAGAATAAAAATAATTCATAGAATTGAAACAAAAAAACGAGATGAAGAAGAACTCTGGCCGAATTCGACAGGTCGAGAATTCCTTCGACCGGTCGAACCGAGACGGGTTGAACTTCTTTTACGGCTTGCTCTCCTTTTGCTCTAAGCTATGCTCTCCAAAATGCTAATTCCCTTTTCTAAAACCTAAAATAGGTTTGTATACTTCCTCCAATTGCTCTCTTAAAGTCCACATTGGAATAGGCTTCTATAATTGCACATAACTCCATCTTTTCTCCGTATTGAGCTAGGAATTCTTCTTTTATTTCTTTTTCCTTTATTTCTCCACAAAAAATATTAATATAATAAAGATAATTAAATCACTTGATTAACAACAATAAACTAAATATAGGGAACAAATTAAAAACCGAATAAACACATAAATATGCGACTATCACGTTGCACAATATTATACAACCCACCCTCTTTCAAAATTCTGGATCTGTCCCTAGTCTGAGTGGTCGAAAACAATCTCGAATTGCTCGAACACAAACCTAGGTCGGGCCATCTTTCTTTCCTCGATTGATTCTTCACCGATCGAGAGATAGATAAATTGGGAGAATCTGATCCAGAATATATAGTAAGATGGTCAACATGCATGGGTGGGACTCTTGTGGAACTAAAAGACTGAAACCCGTGTCCGTGTGGTACTAAAACTGGATTGTATAGTAAGCTCGTGTTTTTTTAACCCTTAATTTGAGCCCAATAAAAGCTACCCAAAGCCCAAAAGAGACTACGGTAATGAAGATAACCTAGAAGCCCAACCGAGCAAACACTAATCGATCTCAGTTCTCAACAAGGATTATGAACAAATTACAGTAGGAAGTCCATTAATGTATAAATGACACTTTTACTTACTTTGAATCAAAATTATCATGAATTGTAATCAATTAAAATCTGAATATGGAGGAATATGTCATTTTCATTGAGCTGTTTATATTTGAAATCATAATAGGAATCGAAATGATCACGATTCATATAATGTTTACTTACCATATGAAATCGGAATCAAAACTAGTCTAATTACTAAAATCGTTATTCACATGTTTCTTGAGCCTTATTTTTTACATGCTTCGTCACTTTCTGTTCATCTAATTCAAAGCTTAGATATATATATATATATATATATATATAGTAACCTTCACAATGTAAACCAACCTTCAGTGTATATATGCCGATTTGCCTAACCATAGAGAAATTGAGGCAGATGTTAAGATTTCAATGGCATAGTGTAAGACTACTAGACTGCATTGTGCAAGACTTCTAGAAAAGATAACGAAATCTGAGCAAACAACACTAATGGCTTGTCTCACCACAAATTCACATCGGTCGCAGTAACTAATCCAGCTGAAGGACATTGCCATCCAGGCACGAAGCCAGGATTTATTTATTGGGTGTGCTAAATTTTCGGAAGTGTGGTCGGATGAGGTGTAATCTTGACTTCTATGGATTTGGGAGATGTTGAAACGGGGATGAGATCCATCAGTTTGTTGAAGAGAATTTTGGTTTGCGTGGAAGGTTTCGCTGTGCAATATGTTGATTGATATGTATGCGAAATGTGGATGTATGGACCGAGCTTGTCATGTGTTTGATAGCATGAGCCGGGGGAGCTTGATTACTTGGAATACTATGATCTCGATGTGTGCAAATCATGGCAATGCTGATCTGGATGAGTTGAGTCCTAGTTTTTTAGCCAATCTATTATTACCAAAAAGATATAGTAGAAAAACTGGGGGGAGCTGCTGAAAGGACCTAATCCCGATTTAGTTGCCTAAAACGGAATTAAACTCTAACGACTCTCATAACGTTGTCTAATTGACGGCCAATGTGAAGATCCAAAATTCAAAAGTCACGAAATAATGAAATATCGTACATTTAGGTTCCTTACTAAAATATACAAAATATACAACTATTTTTGACATCAGAGCTGCTGGACAAATTAAGCTGACATTGTAAAGTAAAATACTAACTCGCAGGATCAACCTTGAATCATATGATAGATACTGCTATATCTTGATCTACATGCGCGCTCGACCTCGGAAGAAACTCTGCAAACTGGGCAATTTAAACCGAAAAGCTCAGGAAAAAGGCACGTAAAATAATAAAAACTGTTAGAGTGAGTGGACAAAAATAATATTTCACTTTTTAACTGAAACTGTAAATAATATGCCTTTCATAAATTATGTACATAAAAATAATGCGAGTCTGAAAATAAACAAGCAAAGGTCAGGTGTTTGTCCTAACCCTCCTGGATACTGTGTGTAAAGGCGGTAACTTGAGTACGTTTTCCTCAAAGTTACAATAAAACCCATGTCAGGTGTTTGTCCTAACCCTTCTTGGTACTGTGAAATCCACAGGTCAGAAGTTTGTCTTATCCCTCCCGGGAGTGTCTCTAGGATCAGCCGAGAGGTTAGTGCATCGATGCAACAACTGTGACTATGCTCTGTGTAAAACAAATCATATATGCCTCCAAATGCAAATGCACAAACGTAAATGCATAACTGTAAACTGTAAAACTAAAGACTCCCATAACAACAGTGAAAATAAAATATCCACTCACAGTACTATGCCGTGATTTTCACCAGTGGAAGCCTGTCAGTCGGCGTTCTATATGTATGATATTGGCTGCTATCACGTCGTCCTGAAACAATGATTATTATATGATAACTAATCGTCAAAAATCATATCAAATAACTAGACTCATAACTCATGAGCAACACCGTCGAGAATATCGCATTCTCGACAAACGCACTTCCCGAGGTAATACCGGACTCCAAATTAAATTCCAATTTCTAATTTTTATGTTCTCTATTTAATTCGTATTCAACATCCTTAACCATTACGTGACTCACGGTCAAATCGAAAAATTATTCCACTGATTAAAAATATCATAAATACGTTTATTTATTTTCTGATTAACCACTCGTCTTAACCAATTACGTCTAATTCAATTCAATAACTTCGTCATTGAAATTAGTGTGCGATTACGAGTAAAACGACATAAAATTTACGCTGAAAAAAGACCTCGCCGGAGCTTCGCCATGGACCACTAGCGGCGGCGCCACCCCTATTTTTTAGCGAACCAAAACCTGTTCCACTCAAAATCACCCAACAAACAACTTACTCAACTACCACAAAGTCCAAATCATTCTCTAACTAGTCCAATTTAACAATAAACCGAAATTTCACAAAATTTTCAATTCATCGATTCTCCACGCACAAGTGGAATTGAAGTACCATACCTATATGATTAGCTTCTTGATGATGATGTTTTCAAAGACCAGCGCTTCACGCCGGTCAATTTTGCCGAAAAATGGATGACCCAAAACCCACAAATTCTAGCAATTTTCGATCAACATGCTGGCTTGCTCTGGTCAAATTGAGGTCAGAGACTAAGGGGGAAAAGGTAGGGGACGTCGAGATGAACGTTTTGACATATTTAATACTCGGTTTGGTGGCCAGATGGGGTGGCTTCGCCGAAGCCGAGCTCGCTGGCGTTTTTCACCGTGGGGAGCTGGTCAATGCAGGTCAACTCCACCTGGCCCAAAATGGAAACTTCTCAGTTTTCTAAAATAGAAACTAGTATTTATACCCGCGATTTTACGACAAAACCTTTTTCAATATTTTCGTAAAATTTTCGCTAACCATAACTTCTTCGTTAGAACTCCGATTTCAATACGTGACGTGGCTACGAACTCGTATCGAAAAACTCTACGAATTTTCGCAAAGAAATTTCTCAAAAAATGTAATCGATAAAATTATGATGAATTATCGATGATAAAAATTAATTACCATTGCTGATTAACAATAAATAAATCGTGAACGAAATTTTTTTGGAACGGCTTATTACAGCTGCAGCACACCCTAGTGCTTTTGATCCGTGCCTGTTGCCATCCCACCATTACTATCTAGAACATCACATATTATACTTAGTTATGTTACCATCGCTACATTCTTCGCATTTTTCTCCCTAGGAACATACAATGCATAAGATTTCAAAACGTCTAGAACTCTAGATCTCTTCCCTCGAAGGTAACCGATGTGATATATTCTTCCTTAGCTATGATGACATGAGTTGAAAACGTAGTTAGTACTACAAATTTGCAACTAACTAAACAGGTGTTGGAATCTATAATCATAGATAGAGCATTTTTTGTTTTAATTAAGTCCTCCTCGTGTAGAGCACTATGCCATAATTAAACTACAAAGTGTCTTACACGTCTAGACTAAACAAATAATACCAATCATTCTATTCAGATCTGATCCATCTCTTCCATATGCTTCCATTATATATGCCTTCCATTTTACTTTTATCTTTTTGTTCATCTGGCAAAAGGGGCCAACCAAAAGTTCCAATGATTTTGAAGGCGCACTTTCTCCATTGTTTTCTTCACATTGTTTTCTTGCTTTTTCTAATCATGTGAAGGCTCTCACTTCCCCCTTTTTTCATAAATTATTTGCAGGGCTTGTGCTCATTTTTTTATAAGGTTGGTAGTCCTTTCGGGCTTGGCAGCTCCAAATTAAATTATATAATGTCCTTGCAGTCTTGCATGTTACTCAAAATTATATATTATTTGGTTTGTTAGGGAGGTGGCTTGAGGTTCATCAGTGCTGCATTGCATCCTGTGCCATCTTATTGTTTTGACTATATAAGAGCATCTGCACTTTTTAGAGCAAGATTTTGCTAGCAATAACTCACATTTTTTGTTCGACCTATTGCACGACCAAACAAACAGTCAACTCCTAATAGTATGAGAGTTTGTTTTTATTGATTTAACCATGTCTCACCTTTTACTCGAGCAAAGTCTCGACCCGGTGTATATGTTCCGCCTACTCGAGCTCCTTCAACCTGATCTTATTGTCTGCTCGAGCAAGATCTCGACCAATGCAGATGCTCTAAGAGAAATAAAAGATCATCTAATGCTGAATTTATATACAATTCGAGTTTGGTTATTGAAGATTTCTTAAGTACATTGTTTTAAAGCACTGTTATGGATGATTTAATGCCTAAAGTACGTACAATAAACCATAAAAAATCACTGTTATATTATGATGGTGGATTCGACCACATGTCGAATGAACAATCCGAATATTAATAAAAATGTTGGATTAAAGTCATTACTAGGATCTGAACTTTTATCAAGTTGTCAATGTGATGCCTAAACTTTAAAAATTATCAAAGTGGTGCCCAGACTTTTAAAACAACATATTCGTGGTACCTACTGGCAATCTCCGTCACTTCTCGGTTAAGTCTGATGGCGTGGCACCGTTATTATTACAAAAAAAAAAATTGACCTCAGTAAGTCCCGCCAAAACGCCTACTTTCTATGGTCTTTTTGTGGTGCCAAAACCTGCAAAATATCATATTTTCCCCAAGTATGGTTGTGTTGTATTTAGCCATTCGCACTCTTTACAGAGGGAGAATTTGAGAGATTGAGAGATGTTGAGACCCACTGTAAATGCTGAAAATTATTGCATATGTGGGAGAAAAGTTGAAATCTTCAAGTTGTCTGGGTATGACGAAAACTATAGGAGGCGATACTGGGGATGTGGTCCAACAAAATTAAAGGTATGGATCTATTGGTTTTCGGTTTTGATTAAGGTTAGTTTTGTGTGTGTGTGTGTGTGTGTGTGTGTGTGTGTGTGTGTGTGTTTGGTTAGTTTTGATAAAATCTGTGTTGGTTTTTTGTTTGTGTGTAGGGGCGCTGTGGATTTCAGTTTTAGGTTGATCCTCCACATAATGAAGAAGTCCAAAAAGTGATTGGGGATTTGTTGTGTGAAAAAGTCCTATTAGAGGAGATATGTCGAAAAATAACAGAAGAGATTGAGTTTAAGAGGAAGGAAATGAACCTAAAAATGATAGTTGGTTTACTTGTGCTATGGGTCTGACAGACGAGGTATGAGAAAGAAGTTGATGATCTTGTTGGATTGACTGCATATTCATAGTATACAACTAATGTGACCAATAAGAGGATTCATGAAGTTGAGATGAAGGTGAATATGAGGAAAAAAGGGAGAAACAATTGTGGATTGATATGTTTGGTCTTTTCGGATTGTTAATTTCTGTTTTAATTGTTGGATGATGGTTAAAGTATGGTCTTTCATTTGTAGTCAATCTTTAGTTTCATAAAAAGTTGTCACTGTGGTAATAGTTTTTGGGCCATTCTGTTGTAAAAAGTAGTTATTGATGTGAATGAAATCGAAGTGATGCTTTTAGGCCATTTGTGCCTTATTCAGGCCCTAACAATGAAAATGCGATTTTGATTTGGGCATCTCTTTGATATGTTTTCAAAAGTTTAGGCCAAGAAATTAGGCTGAAACCTTCAACCTAGAACAAACACAACTAAATTGTTGATCCAAACAACAAGTAATTCCAACTTTCAACAAAGTTGTCTTAGCAAAACAAGAGAAGAACACAGTCTTAGAAAAACATGGATCCAGACAACATCAACATAGTCTTATAAAAAAATGGATCCAAACTACAACAACCAAATCAAATTAGAGGTTCATTTCTTTCTTGTTGCAGAGTTTTGGCTACTCTGAGTAGGTGCATCATGAGTAGTCTGAGGATTTTGGGTACTCTGAGTAGGTGCATCATGGTTCTGCTGAGGGTTATTGCTGCTAGCACTTGTTTCTTTCTCCATTGCTGCCTTGTGCCTTTTCAAGCTCTTCTTAGACCTGACTATACTAGGGATGGCATCTGGACTTGGTTTAGGAACTGGTTTCCTCATCCTCTTTTTGGTCTCCTTCGGTTGAGATGGTGAAATGACACAACCCTAGATTAACTAGTAATCTAGAATCACGCTCTAACGACAAGACTTAAACCACATATTTCTATAAAAAATTTGACCTAGTTTTCTCTACGAAGTGGACTACCAGAATCTTGCAAGAAAATCACACTTCGGATTTCCCACAAAAAATACCGTGGACCACTGATTGATAGGCGGGTAAATACCAATGCAAACATACCCTATTTTCAGCTTGGATATATCAATGTAGTATGATAAATAGGGGTTATCGAACATGAAGAATTGGTGAAACTAAAACCTAACACGAAACTAAAATGCTGACAGATTTGACTACAGTACACTAATGACAATTCGACACTACTCTAGACAGACTCAAATGCTACGAAATTTTGACACAACAATATAGACACAGTGACGGACTACCAAAAAAAATTTAAGGGTGTTTTGGATAGTTTTGAGTACCGAACTGAATCGGCTAAGCTACAGCTAATGCAGAATATAAATGCTGAAAGTAAATATGATTATGAATGCAAAGGGTTTAAACTATATGATTAATGGGTTAAGAAGAATGCAATTCACCACTGTCATTTCATCTATCTAACACATACTTAATCTAATGCACATATCCAATCAATGAAATTTCCCAGGAAGATTGATAGACACGACACATCCTATTACCAGGAAGATTGATAGACACAATACATCATATTACCTAATCCTTATGCCTATGTGAGTTTGTCATGGACCTCTCTCACATCTATCCCTCTATTGAACCCATAGTCATGGACCTTAAGGTTTACAAAGAAGAAAACATTAAGATCTAAAAAAGGTTTGAGAATCTACAAGGGTTCACATGTACACTATGGGCGTGTCATGCTACACCTAGGGTTTCAATCACCCGACGGTAAAATCGGTGTATCACTATAGAGAATCCGGTGGAAGAACCACGATCTTCAGTCACCTGTATCTCATGACAATAAAATCTAGCATGCATACTAAGTTTTCCACCAAAGAAAACATACAAGAATTCATACGGTGAGTCATATAGAAAAAGAAACCTCAATTGATTTGAATATGCAAAACTAGATTAAAGTGTATGAATTAGAAAGACTTCATATATGGGGCTTCAAGCAGGCCCTCAACAATGGTTTAGCTACTGAAATTCATAATTAAAAAACGAATCAAAATAAGGCATAGAGTTTTACAGATCAAGAAAAGATGAAGAACTGAAGCTGCCGTCTAGCTTCGATGGATCGAAATCACCTATGGCTCATTGCGGCTTCTCTCCTCCTTTGCTCAAGTTTCTTTCCTTAATTTCTGATTAACCTTCCCAAAAACCTAAAGTAGGTTGATATATGTCCCCCAATTGATCTCCTAGAGTCCACATGAGAATAGACTTCTATAATTGCACAAAACTTCTTCTTCAATCCGCATTGAGCTAGGAATCACTTTTTTATTTAATTTTTCTTTATTCCTCCACAAAACCTGTAAAATAATAAATGTAATTAAAATGCTCAATTAAATAATAATAAAATAAATATAGGGAATGAATTAAACACCACGCATAAATATGCGACTATCGGAATACCCCACACTTAAACATTGCTAGTCCTCGAGCAATACACTAAACTAAGACTTCAAAACTTCAAAAACCAACTCTAGTGCCCTCAACAATTTGCCTCAGCATTCTTCCAAAAAATTGTAACACCAAATTTACTATGTACCTACAAGTTACTAAAGATAACTCCAATATATAACACACATGTAACATGTAAGACACAGATAATATCAAGGTGAATAAAAAGCTAGAACATGCACAAAACTATTCAAGATTCAACCTCACATCAATATGCTCTCATAAGTGTTTCTCTCAAAATATATCTAAGGTATCATTTAATTCGATTACTTGCCAAATGGACGAAACCATATGCTCAACTCTTGTGACTAATCTCCACAAATAAAAGGCTGACATCTTGAGGATCAAAAAGACATTATGGGTTGTAATGAGGTTTGGCTTATAGGTTAAAGAATAAATAGATATGGATTTCAAACATATTTCTAGAACCTAGTAGAGCACCAAATAAGAGACTTCTTCAAACTTACAACCATGAAATTTTTACTATTGTGACCGGATTTCAACTTGTTGGGCATTCACATCATTCTTTTCATCAACAGTTAACTCGGGTATCAAGCTAGACATCACAACCTTTTTTTTTCTTCTTTTCTTTTCTTCATTGTACTTTTTTTCACACTAGCTTGATATCTCACACTTATTTCTTTGTATCACCTTTCGACATTGTCGCTATCTTCACATACCTATCTCATGTATAGCTCTACCAAGTCCTAGAACAAGGGTAAATATATAACTATTCTAAGGTTCAAGGTCAGAATTATGTGGGTGATGACATAAAGTTTTATATGTAGGCTCAAAATAGTTAACTACGGGATACACATCTTGTGTACACAAAATCAAGACACAGGCTTATATGGCTATGGTGGTGTCTCCTAATACCGTTATCACTTCCTCAATCAAAACATGTATTGACTAAAAGCTTTGAATAGCACAAGAGCAAGTTCTAGTAATTTCTAGAGTCCATTAACTGAATCTGCGGTAAGCAATTGACACTCTATCAAAGAAAGCATATATATCACATAAAAGCTCAAAAGCTCACAAGTTAAATGAATCTCAATAAGGTTTATGCATGATCAAAAATCTGTACTATGTTAACTTGTTTCTACATCCACTACATATTCGCATATACATCATATATCACTATTATCCAAAGGAACTCAAGTCACATAATCATCTCTTAGTCAAACAATTGGAAGAAATAAGCTTATCATTGACTTGTCAAGGGCTCCTAAGACTCTTCTTTTTGTCTTTTCTTGACACTATTTATTTTTGTATTTTGTTTCTCAAATAAGACACTTAAACACACATGAAAACAAAGAAAAACTCAAAACTGGCACTATGACTTTTCGATTGATCGAAACTTTTGCCTTCGATGCATCAAAGCAAGCTCTCGGGTCTCATTCTGGAAAGACATTTCCATGGGTCAAATAATGCTTCAATGGATCGAAGGATCTCCTCTGGAAATACTAGGCAAAACGGACAAAACTGAAGAAACTGTGCACTCTCACTTGCATAATTTCTACAGAATTAATCAGACGTCCGAATAGGCTAAAATTTTGTGAGTATAAACTAGACATATACCAACATACACTCAAAAATTCAAAAGTTTCTGAGATCTCTAGGTATGTACGAAAAATCACACTACATCAAAATAAAAAATTCTAACTCAAAAAACTAAAAACTATATTTAGACGCTAAGTACATGATATAGCCCCAGCCCACACTTGAAAGTTGCATTGTCCTCAATGTAAAAACTTGAATTAGACTAAACAATACACCAACCAAATATGACATAGAACACCTATCACACACAAAACACAATATGTGGAGAAAAATAAAGTAAAGGGATACAAAAGCAAATCTGATCGCCAGCTTCTCCATCCACATAGGTTGCCTCCCAAATAGTGCTAAGTTTAACGTCTTTAGCCAGACAGTGAATCTACTCAAGTCTCCATAGGAGGCGTGTTCTGAAGGTCCGCCTCTTCAAACACATACTCCACAAACGACTCATAGAAATGCTTGAGTCGTTATCCATTCACCTTGAATGTCTTCCCTGTTTTTGAACTCATAATTTCTATAGAACCATGACGAAAAATATTAGTAATAACAGAAGGTCTAGTCCATCTACTCTTAAGCTTACTTGGAAATAAGCGTATGCGACTACTAAACAACAAAACTTTCTGACCAACTACAAAATCTTTTCTTTTTATGTTTCGATCATGAAAAGCTTTGGTTCTCTCCTTGTATATCCGGCTGGACTCATATACATTATGATGGATCTCATCCAACTCACTGAGTTATAATTTCCTTTGAAGACCTGCTGCATCCATGTTAAAATTGAACTTCTCCACAACCCAAGACGCTCGATGCTCAAGTTCCACCGGAAGATGGCAGACTTTCTCATACATCAACCTATAAAGAGATATCCTAATAGGTGTTTTATACGTTGTTCTGTAAGCCCACAACGCATCTTCAAGGCGTCGAGTCTAATCTTTCCGGGTTAGTCCCACCGACTTCTCAAAGATCTTGATTTCTCTATTGGATACCTCCACCTGCCCACTTGTTTGAGGATGATAAGGTGCTGCCACCTTATGTGTCACGTTATACTTCCTAAGCAAAGCATCAAAAGTCTTGTTGCAGAAGTGGGATCCTCCATCACTGATTATGCATCTTGGTGTTCCAAACCTACTGAATATCTCTTTAAGAAAACTGTGAACAACCTTAGAATCATTAGTCTGGGTGGTTTTAACCTCCACTTATTTAGACATATAATCAACTGCAACGAGTATATACAAATATCCCTGAGAATTTGGGAATGGTCCCATGAAATCAATACCCCACACATCAAATATTTCGACTATAAGAACTGGGTGTTAAGGCATTTGGTCTTTTGGACCTATGATACCTGTCATTTGGCACCTAACACAAGATTTAAAGAAAACATGTGCATCATGAAATAATGTGAGCCAATAAAATCCACTCTCAAGCACTTTAAGAGCTGTCTTCTTCCCTCCAAAATGCTCACCACCTGCATGTAGTGACAAAAAACTAAAATAGAATGGAATTCAGATTTAGGGATGCACCTGCGGATGATGGTGTCAAAGCAATGTTTCCACATATATGGTTTGTCCCACACATAGTACTTAGCTTCCTTAACTAGCTTGTCTTTTTGTGCTTTGGTGAAATCAGGTGGAATGTATTTAATGGCCTTCTAGTTTACAATATCAGCATACCATGGCACTGAATCTTGAATAGCAAAAAGCTGGTGTTCATCCAGAAAGCTATCTCGGAGAGGAAGTTTATCCTCTTCTGCCTTAAAACCATGAGTGATTCTACTCAAGTGGTCAACTACCACATTCTCAATGCCCTTCTTAACTTTGATGACAATATCAAACTCTTGAAGAAAGAGCATCCATCGAATCAGTCAAGGCTTGGCATCCTGTTTGGTCGTTAGATATCTCAAAGCAGCATGGTCAGAATATATGATAACTTTAGTTCCTAACAAGTAAGATCTAAAATTTACAAGCGCAAAAATCACTGCTAAGACCTCCTTCTCTATAGTTGAATAATTCAACTGTGCATCATTTAAGGCCTTCGAGGCATAATAAATAACATGAGGTAACCTCTCTAGCTTGTGGCCTAGAACTGCTTCAATAGCATAATCAGACGCTTCACACATCAATTTAAAAAGTAAATTCTAATCGGGTGCCTTTATGATGGGGGCAGTTGTCAGAATCTTCTTGAGCTTGTTGAATGTTGTTAAGCACTCATCTGTGAAGTTGAAAGCTACATCTTTCTGGAGCAGTGCACATAATGGTCTGGATATCTTGGAAAAATCCTTGATAAACATGCGATAAAATCCTGCATGTCTAAAAAAAGATCGCACCTCCTTCACAGTAGAAGGAGGGGGTAAGGTACGCACAATATCAATATTAGCTTCATCAACCTTAATACATCTAGTTGATATGACATGTCCTAAAACAATACCTTGTTCCACCATGAAGTGACATTTTCCCAGTTAAGTACAAGATTAGTTTCAACACAACACTCTAAAACCATAGCTAAACTGTGGAGAGATAAGTCAAAAGAATCACTGAATATCGAGAAATCATCCATAAATACCTCAATGATCTTTTCAACCATGTCTGAGAAAATACTCACTATACACCTTTGAAATGTGGCAGGTGCATTGCATAGACCAAAGGGCATCTTCCAGTATGCAAAAGTACCATATGGGCATGTGAAGGTAGTCTTCTCTTGATCATCTTTATGAATAGCTATTTGATTGTACCCAGAGTATCCATCCAGGAAACAATAATATTCATGCCCAACCAATCTTTCTAGCATCTGATCAATGAACAAGAGTGGAAGGTGATCATTCCTTGTTGTGTCATTTAGTTTACGGTAGTCAATGCATACTCTCCACTCCGTTTGAACTATTTGAGGCACCAACACGTTCTCATCATTCTTTTCCACTGTGATTCCTGAACGTTTGGGCACAACCTGCATAGGACTAACACATTTGCTGTCAGAAATAGCATAAATAATACCTGCATCTCGAAGCTTGATGACTTCTTTCTTGACAACTTCCATCATGGGAGGATTGAGTCAACGTTGAGCTTCTCTTGTGGGATTAGCTCCTTCCTTCAGATGTATCCTGTGAGTACACAATGTTGGACAGATACCCTTGATATCTGCCACTGTCTATCCAATGGTGGTTTTCTACTTCTTATGTACACTAAGCAACTTCTCCTCTTGTAACGTTGAGAGCTTGGAAGAGATGATAACTGGAAGTGTATCATTCTCCCCCAAGAAGGCATACTTTAAATGCTCGGGAAGAAGTTTCAGCTCTAAAGTGGATGCCACATATATAGACAAAACAAGAATATCATCTGAAACCGGAAGAATAATAGGTTTGTATGACTTACCTTTCATACTTGGCAATGATTCAAGTGTCTCTTCCATAGCATAAAACTCATCTTCTATCTCAAGGTCTTCAGGTGAAGCAATCTCAAAAACAAGCTAAAATTTGATGGGCTGAGAGTCAGCTTCGATGGATTGAAACTTGGTCTTCGATGGGTCATCTAGGGACTTTTCTTCGATGGATCGAAAACTTTCTCCTCGATCCATCAAAGCATCCTCTCAGGTGACGTCGATGCAGGAAATTTTTTCGATGGATCAAAGATTTACACCTCGATCCATCGAAGCAACCTCCCGGGTCCTTTATGCTAATCTTGTTCGATGGGTCGAAGGTATCCTTTAATGCATCAAAGGATACCCCATGGATTGGTCGTTTTCTCCAGTTTTTTCCATAACTTTTCTCAAAGGATCATCATCTAATGAGTACTGAATAAACTCATACACAAAGCTCTCAAAAGTATCAATTGAACAATATGAATAAGCATCATCACTATTGGGATGTTTGAGAGCTTCATAAATATTGAAGTGGATCTTCTCCTACGCCACTTACATGCTCAATGATCCATCAAAACAATCTATTTTTGTACACGCTGTTCTTAAGAATGGTCTCCCAAGAATCAATGGTATTTCTGATGGCATTGGCTCATGCTCCATCTCCAGTACAAAGAAATTTGCTGAGAATATTAAATCTCCCACCTACACTGAGACATCCTCAATAATACCTCGAGGATAACAGCTAGACCTGTTTGCAAGTTTAATGGTAACACCAGTGGGAATGAGTTCCCCTATTTTTAATCTGTCATAAGCAGTGTATGACATTAAATTTATTGATGCACCTAAATCAAGTAGAGCACATGCAAACCTGTAATCACCAATAGTGCATGAGATTATAAAATGTCCTGGATCACCCAACTTAGGTGGGAGCTTTCTTTGAATAACTGCAGATACTATCTCTTCCAAAGCCACAATCTCAGTTCCATAGAATTTTCTCTTTGTTGTGCACAAATCTTTCAGGAATTTTGCATACTGTGGTATCTTCTTGATCACATCCAACAAGGGGATATTTACTCCTACCTTTCTAAACACATCAAAGATCTCATTCTCTTTGTGAACCTTCACCTACTTCTTTAACCTGTTAGGAAAATGCAAATTATGAATAATAGAAGGGGAAGGAGGAGAGGATACATGGCCTGATCTTTGATTTGTCAGTTTTTCTGTTTCAGGTGTATTTTCGACGGCTCGAATTGGGGTTCTTGCAGAATGTTTTGATGGCTTATCCAACGGCTTGAAAGGGACAACATGATCAAGCACGAGCTCCAACCATTTTCTCTCTGTTGACTCAGGCAGTTCTTCCAACAATTTCCCACTCTTCAAGGTTATTGCATAAGCTTCATATTTTGTGTTGGGATTGAGAAGAGTGCTGTTAGGAAGACTTCCTTCCTTGACTTGAGCCATTGTTTGCTGCATTTGGCTCATTTTTCGCTTAAGCAAGTCAATTGCCTTTCCTTACTGTTGCTGTGTAGTCTTGCTTTCTTGGAGGAGAGTACTCATCTCTTTGCTGAATGCACTATGGTCCTCTCTAGTCTGCTTGTTGTCGACCACCAATTGTTGCATTAATGATGTCAATGTTGAAAACTCTGTTGACGGCTGAGGTGGTGGAGGTGGCGGTGCTTGATGTTGCTGCTGTGAAGCACGCCTTTGGCCAAATTGTTGCCCATCTCTTGTAGGTTGTCTCTGCTAAAAACCTGGTGGAGTAACTGGAGGATTTAATATATTGTTGCTCCTATAGCTCAACAGGTCCCTGTTTTCACCATATGTGTTGGGTTATCTCTGGAAGTAATTTACTTTTTCCTCTTGGTCAACCTCTTCATCTGCTCTGAACTGGGGACAATCTTCTGCTAAATGGCTTGTAGCTGAACATAAAGTACACACAACCTGAGCTACATCAATAGTCATCTTCTTGCCCACTTTTAGATTGCTTGCAAATCAAAGCAATATTATTCTCCATAGAGCTTAATCTTTTTTCCATGGCTCCATCGATTTCTACTGCATTGAGAGATCACCTACTTGCTCCCATAGTTCTATCTTTTGACTAAAACTGTCTTGAGTTTTCTGCTTGATTCTCAGCAACTTCCTTGGCTTCAGCTCCAGTCATATTCCACAAATTTTTCCCACAGGCTGAATCAAGCTTTGACCTGTTAAAAGAATCAAGTCCTTCATAGAAGAACTCCATTTGAGTGTTGAGGTCAAATTTATGATGAGGAAATTGTCGAAAAAGACTCTTAAACTGGCTCCAGGCTTCATGTAATTCATCACTGTCTTTCTGCCTCAATGTGCTAATTTGCTTCTTCAAATTCTTGGTGCGGGAAGCAGAGTAGAACTCTTTCATGAATGCAGAACACATCTTCTCCCATGTGTCCATAGATAAAGGAGCTAAAGAATTGTACCATGATTTTGCTTGCTCCTTTAGTGAAAACGAAAACAAGAAGAGCTTGACAGTGTCTTCTTCCACATTAGTTGATCTCTGGATTCTGTACAACGTTGTAAATTGATTGAGATGGTCCTGAGGGTCTTCAGAAGGCGTTCCTCTGAAGTGTGGCAGATTTGATATAAGGGATGGAGGAATAGAATAAGCTCCCAAGTTTTCTGGTAGAATGATCGGTGAATCTGCTACACATGTGCCTGGTACGAAAGACTCTCTCAACTTTGTAGCGTTTGCCATTCTTCTTGGTGATGGTGATGGTGGTGGAATATGCTATCCTTCCTTAAATTCATACCCTGTATCAGAATGTATATCTTGCTTAGGCTGACCATCACTATTCACGTTCATGGACCGTTGTCCCTGCTGCTTTCTGTTTTACCTTGTTGAGCATTCAATCTCTGGATCAAGTAATAATGGCTCAGCACTTCTAGTGTGCCTACTACACATACACAATGTCCCTGCACACTAAACAAACTATAAATGGAAAAAGGAAAAAAAAAACTAAACAAAACAAAATAAAAACTGAAATTAGCAGACTCTATTAGGACTTATAATTAAGCAATTCTCCGGCAACGGCGCCAAAATTTGATAAGCGAGTAAATACCTATGCAAAGATACCCTATTTTCAGTTTGGATATATCAATGTAGTATGATAAATATGGGTTATCAAACACGAAAAATTGATGAAACTAAATTCTAACACGGAACTAAAATGCTGACATACTCGACTATGGTACACTAACGACACTACGACACTACTCTAAACATACTCAAATGCTACGAAAGTTTGACACAACAATATAGACACAGTAGCGGACTACCACACAAAATTTAAGGGTGTTTTGAATAGTTTTGAGTACCAAACTGAATCGGCTGAGCTACAGCTAATGCAGAATATAAATGCTGAAAGTAAATATGATTATGAATGCAAAAGGTTTAAACTATATGATTAATGGGTTAAGAGGAATGCAATCCACCACCGCAATTCCATCTATCTAACACATACTTAATATAATTCACATATCCAATCAATGAAAGTTCCCAGGAAGATCGATAGACATGACACATCCTATTACCTAATCCTTATGCGTATGTGAGTTTGTCATGGACCTCCCCCACATCTATCCATCTATTGAACCTATAGTCATAGACCGCAAGGTTTATAAAGAAGAAAACATTAAGATCTAGAAGAGGTTTGAGAATCTACAAGGGTTCACATGTACATTATGGGTATGTTCTACTAGACCTAGGATTTCAATCACTCGACGGTACAATCGGTGTATCCTTATAGAGAATCCGGTGGAAGAACCACCATCTTCAGTCTCCCGTATCTCATGACAATAAAATCATAGCATGCATACTAAGTTTGCCACCAAAGCAAACATAGAATTCATACGGTGAGTCATATAGAAAAAGAAACCTTAATTAATTTGAATATGCAAAAATAGATTAAAGTGTATGAATTAGAAAGACTTCATGTACGGGGCTTCAAGAAACCCCTCAACAATGGTTTAGCTACTGAAATTCATAATTAAAAAATGAATCGAAACAAGGCATAGAGTTTTACAGATCAAGAAAAGATGAAGATCTGAAGCTGCCGTCCAGCTTCGATGGATCGAAGAAGTATTCTTCGATGAATTGAAAACCCCTCTGGCTCTTTGCGCCTACTCTCCTCCTTTGCTCTAGTTTCTCTCCTTAATTTCTGATTAGTCTTCCAAAAAACCTAAAATAGGTTTATATATGTCCCCCAATTGATCTCCTAGAGTCCACATGGGAATAGACTTCTATAATTGCACAAAACTCCTTCTTCAATCCGTATTGAGCTAGAAATCCCTCATTTATTTTATTTTCCTTTATTCCTCCACAAAACCTATAAAACAATAAATTTAATTAAAATTCTTAATTACATTACAATAAAGTAAATATAGGGAATTAATTAAACACCAAATAGATGCATAAATATACGACTATCACTGATGTCCATCCGGATTTCTTAATAAAGTGCGAATAGTAAATTAATTAAAATGCTAGAACAATAATATAGGAACTGAAAATTCATAATCCAACAATACTATCAATTCACAACTAACACTGAAAAAATATTTACAACACTAGTGTTCAGAACAACTTCTAGGAGCAGAATAAAACATATGAAAATACACTACTAGTGGATCGAAACCTATAGAAAGGTATGACAATCCAGTGGACTCATAGCCTCTGGGGATCAAATTTCAGCTCAGGAGAAGCACTGCAACCTACGCACAGAAAACTGAAAGGCCCAAGGAAAGGCAGATAAAAAACATAAAAACGTTAGCGTGAGTGGACAAAAACTCACAATCAGTGAAAAATAGTAAAATATTCTATCTGTGCATTTCCGCTGATTTCTGTGAAATCATGCGAGTTCAAAATAATAAACTGAATAAAATATGAAGGTGGGCGCTTAAGGTGTTTGTCCTAACCCGAAGTGACTTAATGATTGTAAATACAAGGTGATGAGATCATCCGAGGTGTTTGTCCTAACTTGAAGCGACTCCATGACTATAACTACAAGGTGATGGGATCATCCGGGGTGTTTGTCCTAACCCGAGACGATCTGGGTCGGCAGGGTGTTTCTCCTAACTCGGTATGACCCGACTAGTCACGGATCAGCTTATTAGTCAAAGCATCGGTGCAGAAAATAAAACCATCACAAACATACCTCCAAACTTGACTATAATAAAATATAGGAGACTGTAAATCTGCATAAACATGAACTCGCAGCAACTGTAAAAATAAATAAACGTCCACTCACTGTCTGTAGCTACTGCTGTGATACGAATGTATCGTCCTCACTGGGGTCATCGTCACGACATCATGAAAATATAGTGTATACGACATAAATATACACAAAAAGATACAAAATCGGCTTTAAAACGATCCCAGAAACCCTCTCGACAAAATTTAAAAATACCCTCGCCGCCACCACAAGAGGCGCCGCGGAGCCCCACGCACCTCCCGGCGAACCTGCTCCGATTGGAGCGTGTAACCTACTAAACAGTAGATCACACCAAGCCCAATCGATCTCCCAACTACAGCTTCCCCTGATTCCAACGCGTTTCACCAGAATCGCCCTCGCAAGCTGGCTGATTCAAAAACCCGGCCGGAATGTTCCCGGCGTCAAAATGCCGGCCACAGTGCACTATTGCCCTCAAAACTTGTCTCAATCAAATCCACGTGGTCCAATCTACCGCAACCCCCACCCTACCGTCCTTAAATCTCGTTGTAACGTCGCCGACGACGGCGACACCCCACGGGTCGAACAACTTGTATCCAAACCTCCTCCAAAACTCACCAAATCAACCAATTCTCTCCATAATCACAACCACAACGATGAGAGGAGAAGATTTCATACCTGGAGCACTGAAAAAGATGGTCGGACGACCATTTTTCCAGCGGGTCACGATTCGGGTTCAAACCGGGTCAAGAAACGGAACGGGTCAACCACGGGTCAACATGTCAGTTTTTTGACTCTCTAATTTCGATAATTCGAGTATTTTTGGAAACTCGCTATTTATAGGGGGAATCTCCTCAAATGATCAACGGCTATTATTCGACTTTATCGCAATTGTATGACCGATAATTAACCGATAAAAATGAGTTTCTTTTGATATGCTATTACGATAACTTCCGATAAACATCGCGATACTTTTCCGAAAATAAAAACTTCCAAAAAACATAATAAATAGCTCGCATATCCGAAAAATATAATAAATAGCTCGCATATCTAAAAAATTCCCCAAACATTTCCACGAGCTTGAAATAAAATACTCTACAATTCCATGAAGAATATCACGTCAAATTATAGCCCAGTGAAAAAGTCATTAACGATGAGACTAATTAACAACTAATTAACGATTATCGCAAGTTTCCTATTATAGTGTAATCTTGTTCCAGGTTGTAACATATGGTCTTTCTCCCTGTGTTGATAAATGACACTAATAACATGAGAAACAACAGATAAATACAAGAACTAATGAAACAATCAATATATTGATGCCACTTACAGCAGCTGACTTTTCTGCCTTGGTTATATGACATCCTCTCTTGTTATGGCTTTCTTTAAAGCACTTCTGACATTTCATTTTCACATTGGCTCTTTGCAATCTGGATGCTTCCCTTTGTGATGGTGCTACCCTCTCTCCTGATTTTAAGATTCTCTTCTTTAAGGGCTTCCCTAGTTGCTTTTTAAAGGGTAGAGGAGCTATGGGGTAGTCAACTACCTCCCATTCCTCTTGACCAGTAATAGAATGGACGACAGGGCGCTATATGCAACCTCAAATGTTGATGGCTTGAAGCTGTCATCACAGAAATTGTAGGGGCTTAAGTTCTTGTTCCTAATTGTAGCCACATCATGTGCACAAACAATGCCACTCAGTTGCCACCTTCTGCGATGACAAATATGCATCCCCAGATTAATAGAATGTACACTGCCTTGTGGTTCATATCTAATCACTTGAAATTAATATTTTCCTGCTTTAAAGGTTGTATAGTTAGATGCAAAGTTAATGGACTTGTTAACTAATTTCACTAGTTTTGGACCAATTAGATGCTTCCACTTATGAACTTCCACCTTCTTGGTTATGTGTCTCATCATCATATCCATTCTAAGATTCTCCAACAATGTGATGATTGGCCTATCCCTTGTTTCCTTCAACATACCATTCTAGGCCTTACAAAGATTATTTAGTAGTAGATCACACTTCACATTCTCATTGAAGTAAGCCTAGACCAATGGCTAGGTTGTCTATCTTCCTCCTTAAACCAATTGAAAGCTGAAGTGTCCTACATCTTCATATCATTCATGTGCTTATCAAACCAAACATTGGTAGTGGATCTAGCTGCTGCCCACATACACTGCTTGAGGCCCTTTTCTAGATGCTTGCCTTTGAAGTTGTTGTAGAAGTGCCTAACATAATGCGTATGTTCAGCCCCAGGAAAATGATGCTTCACTGCATTACCTAACCCATTTTGCTTATCTGAAATAAAAGCATAAGTTGCAGGCCTCTAAATCTTTAAATCAAACTTGAGCATCTCCATGAACCACATCCATGTTTCTTCATTGTCAATTTCTGCAACTGCATATGTAATGGGATACATTCCATTATTTGCATTAATGCCAACAACAATCAGTAATTGTCCTTTATGCAGCTTGTTTGTGAGATGAGTTCCATCAAATCCTATAATAGGCTTGCAACCATTCATGAAACCCTCCTTTGTTGCAGCAAAACAGACATACATTCTTTGGAATCTTCTAATGTCTCCATCCATCTTAGTTTTAATCTCAACTGTGCTGCCAGAATTTGATCTCAACAACTCTTGCATATACCCCATCAAACTGTTGTATTGAGCAATGAAGTGTGCTTCATTCATCATCATAGCCTTATTTCTCCTTCTAGCCACTGCTTGTATCCCAACTTCCAGATTATGATTGGATGTAATGTTGTTTTGTATGCCTATAGATTTCCAAGAATCATCCACTACTAATGCATCCTTCACTTTTTAATGCATCATTCACTTCTTCACAAACTCTATTGTAGTTGAACCAATGACACTTCTAGATTAGTTGACAATTATGATCTTTATGCAGAGTCTTTATGTAAAGAGTTTATCCACAGCCAACAATCCTAGTTGCATACAGCCAAAATGGACTCCCAGGCTGATGCTTCACCTCCACATTCTTCTTGTTGTTTCTTCGAAAATAGAGTCCCTACTGATTTTTTTATAGCAACATCTTTCACTACTTCTTTAAACTACTCAACGTTTGGAAAAGCATGTCCTAGCAGGAAGAAGGGTCTCTCTCTATAATCCAAGGTATAGGTTGGAAACCTTTCTTCACTCTCTGTATAATGACCTTATTGTCTTCCTCATCTTCTTCTATGTTAGAACCATCCAGATTTTGAAATCATCTTCATCTACACCATCTTTTGAACATTGACAATCATAACCCATATCCTTAAACTCCTCCACATTTCTAGAATTTGTGACATTCTCTGCAAAAGCCTTATCATCATCTGAGTCACTAACCTAATAGTCATTGTCTTCATAAAATGGATCTTAGGCTGCATCAGAATCAGATCCCTCTTCCTCAACCTCTATATCTTCATTCCTACTGCTTTGTTGACCATGCCTTTAACTAGATCTGGATTTGTACCTGGCTGCCTCTCCACTCTTTTTAGCTGATTGATCAGAAACTTTACTCTTTTCCTTTTCAGCTAGACTCAGTCTAGAAGAAGGAGGACATGGTCTCTTTCCACATTGCTTCTTTAAGGCCTCTATAGCAGCAACCTTTCATTTCTTGAAGTTTGCATTAATCTCAACAACTCTTTTCTTGAAAGCTGCATGTTGTTCTTCTTCAGCAGCCTTGGCAGCTAGCTTTTTCTCAGTAGCTTGTGCATCTACAGTAGTTGTATCCTTATGAAGATATTCTGCAGCAGCTCTATCCCCACCTCTTTCTTCTTTAGCAGCTAGATCTCTTTCTTCACCTCATTTTCCTCCACTTAGACCTGCCTCATGTTCCTCCCTGTCAATGGCTTCTTGAGATCTCCAAATGGGACTTCTGAGTATATGGTGTTTAACCCTAACATTACTTAGGCTTCTACCAACACCAAAATGATTAAACTCTCCTTAGTCCACAACTTTTTCATCTACACTGTATTCATTCTCCACAACCCCTTCCACATCAGTATCCATATCAGCATCTACATCAACATCCATATCAACATCCACACCTACCATATCCACTTTAGCATCCACTTCACTCTCCTTCCTGGTTTGACAAACCTTCTCTGCTTCTCCATCTCTCTCCATATGTTGGCTCTGTGTAAAAATGTCAAACAATTTGTCATCTAACCCAGCAAATGTGGACCGGCTTTGATGAGGCATATCCTCCACTCTCACTTCCCTTTAAGGTGCACTTGTTGCTGTAGTAGTCTCCTCTTCATTACACATTTGTAATGCAGCTAGGTTTACATCATCGAAAACTTTGGCCCTTTCTTCGCCACTCATCATTGTGAGAGGATTATTACCAGGCACTGGTTTGATAATATCATCTAACTCTGCAGCTTCCTTGTTCCTTTTACCTCTTCCGGTTATGTAGAATCCAGCATGCCTCTTCCTTTCCAGATGTTTTGTCATCTCTGGACCATCCCTATCATTGTTAATTGTAATAAAGCCCTCACCAGCCAATGTCCTAGGTTGTTTGAAGTGGAATGAGATTGGTTTCTCCCTGTAACCAAGGTCTCATGCAATGTTATGCAGTTCAACCCATGAGATCTTGTTTGGAACTAATCTATCTAAATAAACCCTACCCGCCAAATGTTTCCTCCACTTCAAAACCTTATAATTCATGCTACAATCCAGTTGTTTTTCACACCATCCTCCATGATGAATTTCAATTGTTAAGAAAATTCCCCCCCCCCCCTGCAAAATCAACAATAAACACATTATCCTAATTAATTTCCATTTCATTTGCAACAACACAACAATGTTGCAACTGTAAACAATTTTAAATCAATCTTTAAACCCATATTTTACCTCTCATTAACCCAATGCCACATCAACACAAAATTAATGAACTTAAACAAAAGAGTCCAAGACGACAATAAGATTCAAATTCAGACAACCCATGTGCTTACTCAGTTATTTAAGAACTTAAATAGACAACAACCACTTACTTTTGGCGAACCGAATCTAAACATTCTCCAATACTCTGCCATAGTGTCTCTTCTTAGACAAGGATTCGGGAACCGAATCTCCAATGGCGATATACGGCGAACCAGATATCCCAATTGAAACAACTCTCTCTAATTTGGGAAAATGATTTAGGTTGGGTAAGAAAATACGGGTCCGTAGTCGGGTTCAACAGAAGAGAGAGAGATATTTTGATCAAGGTGGGTGAAAATGAAAACGGTGTAGTTAGTTACTAGGGTTAATATGGTTAAGAGGGAGAAATGACATTAATACCCTTACTATTTGAATTACAACGGTGTCACGTTATCAGACTTAATTGAGATGTAACAGAGATTGGCCGCAAGTATCACGAATATGTTGTTTTAAAAATCTAAGCACCACTTTGATAGTTTTTAAATTTAAGCATCACATTGACGACTTGGTGAAAATTCACACCCTAATGTTGAGTTTAATTCAAAAATGTATTATTAACTTAATTAAAAGTTCGAGACACTTTAAACAATTAGTCCATGGAAACAAATACAACCTCAAAAAGACTCGATAACACGACCCAAGTATAAGCAACTAAACCGAACCAGGAACATCCGCAACTAAATTACCCAGGTGAAAAAATGGCCATCTACAAGGTATTCACGTAATGTGCTTATGTGCATTTTTTTTGTTACCGCCTGATATATTGTATATACGATGACGGTGGGGTGGGGGTGTGTGAATGTGTGAAATTTGGGAAAACGTGTCTGTCTGCAGAACAGTCTCACAAATACTCTGTTCCAAGATCTCGTTGGTTGGATCTTGTGGTGCAACCCGGTTTGGTATTGGCATATATATACAGAGCCTTGGATCTCTTCCCTCTTCTCAAACCAGCCAGCCAGCCCACAACACCACCAATAACCTCTTCTATATCTTTTCTCCCCCCTATTCTTCTGCATCGATCAGATCTCTCTCTTACTCCGGCGACCTCGCATTGACGAGGTAAACAATTCTTACGCTTTTCTCTTATCCCATTGTTACTTTCTTACGCCGCTGAGCTGAGCTGAGCTTTGTAATAGTTGCTTGCTTGTTTGGTATACAATTGTTACGTTGTCAACTGTGAATGAGAAAGTTCAGATCTTTTTAGTTTTTCACCATGTATTGTAGATCTGATTGAACTCAGTTACATGCTGGGATTCTGAAATGAGCTCAGTTGTGGAATTCTGAGAATTTTACTATTACTTCTACTTGGATCTGTGAATTGTACAGCCTTCTTACTTGAGTCAACTTTTAGATCTTAGATTTTGTTTCGCATACTTTACTGAATTGCTTTGTTTTAAGTCACGACTTACATCTTGAAATGCTAAATTGAGCTACTTTAAGACTTATGACACCGCCATAAATCATTGGTTAATGTATTCTATGATCAATTTAGTTACGATGCCTTGTCGAGGTCCTTGTTTCATTTGATTAAGCTTGTTTTAAGATATAATGCTGCTTCTCCATGGAATATGGGATGCTTGATCAGCATGTAGTTCGTTTGAGATCTTATTGTTTGTGTTTTGTCAATCTGTTCTCCACTTTTGATTCAAGTCTTGTACATTCTGTGGAAGCGGTAGTGGCTTATTATCTGTATCAGATATAAGATCCAAGGGAAAAAGTGATAGGCTGCTCATTTTTGTTTTTACGATCTTTAATAGCCCCATGATTGACTATTTCAGTGCTTGAAAATAATGAAGTTATCCATTTACTTCCAATTCAGGTTCTTAAAAATAAACAAAGATGGTGAAGATTTGTTGCATTGGAGCTGGATATGTTGGTGGGCCAACTATGGCTGTAATTGCCCTCAAGTGCCCGGATATTGAAGTTGCTGTTGTTGACATTTCTGTGTCAAGGATCAGTGCCTGGAATAGTGATACTCTCCCAATATATGAGCCAGGCCTTGATGATGTTGTGAAGCAGCGCAGAGGAAAGAACTTGTTCTTCAGCACAGATGTTGAGAAACATGTTATGGAGGCAGACATTGTCTTTGTTTCAGTCAACACACCAACCAAGACTTCGGGGCTTGGAGCTGGTAAAGCAGCTGATCTTACCTACTGGGAGAGTGCTGCTCGTATGATTGCAGATGTATCAAAGTCCGACAAGATTGTGGTTGAGAAATCAACTGTTCCCGTGAAAACAGCCGAGGCGATTGAAAAGATTTTGACTCACAACAGCAAAGGCATCAACTTCCAAATTCTTTCCAATCCCGAATTCCTTGCTGAGGGAACTGCAATCGAAGACCTTTTCAATCCCGACAGAGTCCTAATCGGAGGTAGGGAAACCCCAGCTGGTCAGAAGGCTATTCAAGAACTTAAAAAGGTTTATGCCCGTTGGGTTCCTGAGGAACAAATCATCTGCTCTAACCTGTGGTCTGCTGAGCTTTCCAAGCTAGCTGCCAATGCTTTCTTGGCTCAGAGGATATCTTCTGTCAATGCCATGTCAGCTCTCTGCGAAGCAACTGGTGCAGATGTCACTCAAGTGGCACATGCTGTTGGCAAGGACACAAGAATTGGGTCTAAGTTTTTGAACGCCAGTGTGGGTTTTGGAGGATCTTGCTTCCAAAAGGATATTTTGAACTTGGTATATATCTGTGAGTGCAATGGCCTTCCTGAGGTAGCAAATTACTGGAAACAGGTCATTAAGATTAATGACTACCAGAAGTCCAGGTTTGTTAACCGAGTGGTGTCATGCATGTTCAACACAGTCTCAGGTAAGAAGGTTGCAATTCTGGGATTTGCCTTCAAGAAGGATACTGGTGACACGAGGGAGACCCCGGCCATTGATGTGTGCAAAGGACTGCTGGGCGACAAGGCCCGTTTGAGCATATACGACCCACAGGTCAACGAGGAGCAGATCCAGAGGGATCTCGCAATGAAGAAGTTTGACTGGGATCATCCCATCCATCTTCAACCAATGAGCCCCACTTCTGTGAAGCAAGTTAGTGTAGTCTGGGATGCTTACGAGGCAACCAAGGATGCTCATGGCATTTGCGTCCTGACTGAGTGGGATGAATTCAAAAGTCTCGACTACAAGAGGATTTATGATCAGATGCAGAAGCCTGCATTCGTCTTTGACGGAAGGAACGTTGTCGATGCAGAGAAGCTGAGGCAAATTGGGTTCATTGTTTACTCCATTGGAAAGCCCCTCGATGACTGGCTCAAGGACATGCCTGCCATTGCATAAATACTTGAGAAGCACATAGTCTATGGATCCTTGGAGGGTTCATTTATAATCTGAAGCTTTTTACTGAGAGTCAGTGTATGCATTTGTTGTTTACTGTGTTGTGTTTTATTTGTTATTCCCATACTCCCTACACCTTGGGGGTTATGTTGCGTCTTATACTCTTATTCTACATGTAATAGGACCCATAAGACGGTAGCTGATCGAGTTCGTCTTTAGCTTAGTGAAATATCTGGAAATTTGTTAGTCTCATAGTTTAATGTAATAAACCAAGTAATTACAGTTTTATTCAATTCTCATAATCGTAGTTTCTGCTCATAGTAATCTTTTGGGAATGTTGTGATCTGGATTATATGTTTCAAACCAAATTCCACGGAGATATCTTGTTATGTACTTCTGCCTATATGAGAAGTTTTATCACTTTTATGTACTAAGCATGTGTAATTTGTCTGCAAAACCATCAGCCGAGTAAAGAGCTTAGTTTGTGAAATCACTCGAACAGATGCATTTTTAACGATATGTTTATGTCACTGAGTAGCTTTATCCTTAATGGGACTCAACTTTTTCGGATGATCTCCTATCGAGTAGCAGATTTGCTTTCAAAATCCAAACAAATTCAGAGTAACTTCAATTCTTCAGCGCGGTTGAACATCAAGAGATTTGTACGGGTTCATTTGTCACTCAGAGCCAACTTTGTGAGCAAAAAACAAGAGTCTAATATTAGAGACTTGATCATTGAAGAGGACTCTCTTCTTGTCATCAACATAATTGACGGGAAGCGTGAAATTCCTTGGAAACTTCGATCATACTATCAGTGACATCAAGGTTTCTTGCCGTAATTATTTCTTCAATTTATTTTACTTATGTGTATAAGGAAGTTAATTTTATTGCCAATAAACCGTTGAATATTGGTCATTCTTGTGATGCCCTCTATTGTTACTAGGATGTAATTCTTTGATTCGTATGGTTTTAATTCGTACCGTTCTTGTTGTCTCGGAGACTGGAAGAGATTATACTGTGTAATATATTCTTTTTCTAAAAAATAAAAGAATAAACATTTTATTTTTCAATTAATTTGAGGAATTAGGTCACGGACCTCAATGCTACATTAGGGTCAAGCCCATAGAAAGTGATCTCCTCATATTAAATCAAACCCGGTTTTGCGCGTCCGACCCGCTTTGTTTACATCATAACCACGAACCCTACCTCCTTTCATCTTTCATCGTCTACATACCACCTTCAATTCTCTCTTAGATCTACAAAAAACTTCTTCAAATTTCTTATAGTAATCTATAGATCGGGTACTGATCTACTCTATACCTAAATTTTTCCGTCGATTAACCCCAAAATCGACCCCTCCGTTTATCTCGTAAATTTCTAGGGTTTTGGTTCAAAATCGGCCCTCTTTTGCTCTCCAATAATTTAATCTCGTACATCTCTCGTATCGAATTTCTGAGATCTTTCTTTCTCCTTTTGAAATTGGGTCTAATTAGGCTTTTGACTGATTCGAATTTCTAGGGTTTCATTAATTTCGTATGGTTCGATTTGTGTTTGTGATAGGTATGTAATTGTGAAAGAAAAGGGAAGAGGAAATTAAAGGTTTTTCATTGATATTCTGGATGCCAACATACAATGAAACAACAAGAGCTATATGTAGACAGAGCTACCTAGTGCGTACAAAGCAACGACTACAAGACACAAGGCCTACAAAATGACAATATGGGCGGACCAAAAGTAATAATGCTCAGGATAAGACTGAACTAGTGGTCTAGTACCACAATGGTCTCATAGAGGAGAGTTAGGCCTAAACACAAGGTTAGTCCTAACAAGCGTCTCTCCCTAGTCGGAGCCTTTCCTCAAGCGACAAAATTCGAGAACCGGCGTGCGATGGAATATGCCGTCTCCAAAGTGGCATCCTCGACTAACAATCATTTCCATTATATTAACCACAGTGCCACATACCTCTTCTTGTGGCGTTCTACTGCCATATGCAACACTTTGAGAGGAACCCAAGTGAATGTGCAATCCTTATCAACTTTTGGCAAAGTCGGACACACAGAAGTGTTCTCACCCAATTTCCGTTTCAGCAAGGAGACATGAAAGATGAGGTAAATTTTGGCATGACTGGGGAGGTCCAATCTGTAAGCAACTTTTTCGATGCGTTCCAAAACTTTGTAAGGCCCATAAAATCTCGGAGAAAGCTTCTAGGAAGGGCGTTTTATCACTGATTGTTGCCTATAGGGGTGTAATTTGAGGAACACCTAGTCATCCACGACAAACTCACACTCAATACATTTGTGGTCTACAAATTGTTTCATGCGGTTTTGTGAAGTATGCATGTGGTCTTTCAAGGCCTGTAAGAGTTCATCCCAAGATTGTAAGGCTTGGTTTACTACATGTACGGCTGTACTCCCAGGTAAATAGTGGTAGACATGGGGAGGAGGGTACCCGTAAACAGCTTGAAAGGGAGACATCTTGATCGAAGCATTGTAGGTGGTATTATACCACCATTCAGTCCAGTGAAGGACGTTAACCCAACCAGAGGGTTTGTCACCTATGAAACACCAGAAAAAATGCTCCAAAGAATGATTAACCAACTTCGTTTGGCCATCCGTTTATGGATGGTATGCGGAATTGCGACAAAGAACTGTACCATGTAGCTTGAAGAAGGCAGTCCAAAAATTGTTGATTAAGACTCTATCCATATCACTCATAATAGACTTGGGCATGCCATGTAACTTAAAGATCTCACGAACAAACACACTAGCAATATCCGCAGTTGTATAAGGATGAGTGATAGCAAGAAAATGGGCATACTTAGACAACCTGTCCAAAACTACCAATATGGCATTCTTACCATTGGAGTTGGGAAACCCGTCGACAAAGTCCATGGAGATGTCCAACTAAATGTTCTTCGATACCAACAACGGAGAGAGTAAGCTAGGAGGGTGAAGGGTCTAAGAGTTTTGCCTTTGGCAATGATCACATTCCGCGACAAATTGTTTGACATCATTGCACATTTGGGGCCATGCAAAATTTCAACGAAGTTGTATATAAGTACGCAAGTATTCATAATGACCTGCCTGCAATGAAGAGTGAAACTCATGCAACAATTTAAGTCGCCATTCAGAGGACTGAGACACAAAAATGTGATCTTTATACCATAAGTGACCCTTAGACCAAGTATATCCCTTCTTTGGTTCCTTGCCTTACTGTATAGTGTCAATAATCAACTTGGACTCAGAGTCTTTAAGACAAACCTGACCAATTGCCGCAATACAGTCCATAAGTGGTGTGGAATAAGTAGAAATAGACATAACCTCAGACTGGTGTGATAGGGCATCCGGCACGATGTTCTTGTCTCCTGGCCTATACTCAATACGATAATTATAGCCTAATATTTTGGTCAACCATTTGTGTTGCGCTGGTGTAGTAATCTATTGCTCCATCATGTGCTTGAGTGTTTTGTGATAAGTGAGGATCGTGAATGAATGGCCCAACAAGTATTGTCGCCATTTTTCCATCGCAAAGAGGATAACAAACATCTCACGATCATAAACAGACATGGCTTGATGGTTGGGAGATAAACACTTAATGATGAAGGCTATTGAATAATGTTGTTGTGTGAGAACTGCCTCGATTCTAATACCACTAACATTCATCTCTAGCACAAAGGGTTGTGGAAGTCAGGCAAGGCTAACACCGGAGTGGATGTAATGGTCACCTTTAGGTCGGAAAATGCTTTCTCGGCTGCCTCTATCCACACAAAGTTGTCCACCTTTAGCATGGCATGTAATGGCTGGGCGATGAGGTTGAAATGCTTGACAAAGCAATAGTAATATCCCACCAGACCCAGTAATTCCCTCAATGCTTTCGGTTTCAGCCACTGGACAATGGCAGTAACTTTCTTCTGATCCATGGTCACGCCTTGAGCATAAATGGTGTGACCCAGGTATTGTACCTTAGACTAAGCAAATGCACATTTGGATAGCTTCACTTTCGGGGAGTTAGAACAGAGCAATTGGAATACTTCTTCTAAGTAAAGCACATGAGAATCCATATCCTTGCTAAAAACCAGAATGTCATCAAAGAAAACAAGAACTAATTTCCAGAGTAAAGATTTGAAAACCTGATTCATGAGAGCCTGAAATGTGGATGGCGTGTTTGTTAACCCAAACGGCATGACTACGAATTAGTAGTGACCTTTGTGTGTTTGAAATGCAATTTTGTGTATATCTTCCTCCCACATACGAATCTGGTGGTACGTGGATTGCAAATCCAGCTTTATGAACATCGTTGCACCGTGTAAATTATCCAGCATTTCGTCTACCACATGTATGGGAAAATGGTCTTTCATTGTGATCGCGTTGAGGGCCTTGTAATTGACACAAAAGCTCCAAGAGTTCTCCTTCTTTCACACTAATAACACTAGAGAAGAGAAGGTGCTCGTACTGTGGCGAATGGCACCCAAACTAAGCATCTCGTCTGTCTGTTTTTCAATCTCAGATTTCGTTGAGTGGGCATAAGAGTACGAACGAACATTGACTAGAGCGGTGTTGTGTAAGAGATTGATACAGTGGTCGATGGCTCTCTGAGGAGGAAGATGAATTGGGGACTCGAACGGATCGGGGAACACAGAAATTAGGGATTGGATGGTTGTGGGAATATTGGGTCAGGCTATTTGGTTCCCGGGTTGAGGGAAATGGGATGGAGATGAATATTGGGCCTCTTTAATCAACTCCAATAGATCATCATCATTAGTTTTGCGAGTACGATCTGTGATGCCTCTCGGAATGTGGCCTCGTTCTCCGACTTGGAAAACTATTGTCTTATCCAAAAAATGTCATTATATGAACCCCAGTGTGTCGAGCCATGTTGCTCCCATCAAAAAATCACAATCTGTAATTGGAAGAAGTAGGAATGAATCGATGAACTCATAGGTGTTGATTCGAATAGTTACCTCATTTGCAACACCGACTGGTTTAAGCAGATGTTCTGATGCCGATCGGAACCCTTGCGGTGGTGGGTCAGAGATAGTGAGTCCCAATTGATTAGCTATATAGGGATTCAAAAAGCTCGTTGTCGTTTCATAATCGATGAAGACTCTAATGGCGAAGCCATTGATCATTCCCATCAATCGCATCAATTCACCGACTGGGGTGTTCGTAACCGATAATATCCAATACACAGGTTCATTGCTCATCGCCATGGGTTCCTCTATAGGTGGTTTCTCTTCCACGTCATCCTCCTTTGGTGAGTCAACTATGACCATAACCTGATTTTTTTCATATATGGTTCCGGCTATATTGCTCATCACAATGGTCACACAAGCCTCTCACCCTCCATTCTCTGAGGTCACGGTAGGTATAGTGACAGGTGGGTGTGTTTGTATCTCTTAGAGGTGGGTTTTTATGTATAGGGTGATTGTTTATGGTGGTAATGTTTGTGGGTATAATTGGGTTGGATGGAGAAGGTTTCAGGGGAGTGGACCACATAGTGGAGCAACCTATGCAAGCGACGCGTATGTCTTGTAGGCGCAACTCAAATCGTTTGGCTAATCGTTGAGCCTGGGATAAAGTGTTGGGTTCATGAGCCATCACATCGTGGTGTATCTCTGACTTGAGCCAGCCCCCACCCCAAGAAAATGGGGGAAGGAGATCGACATCCTTCCAACTTGAAGTTCGACACGACAGCTTCGTAAAGGCGGTTATGAAATCTTCCACCGATGAGGTTTGCTGCAAGTGAGACAGTGAGGCCTTAAAATCTGTCGAACTACTCGAGCCAAAGTATTGGCATAATGCTGTCTCAAATTGTTCCCAAGAAGGGTTGGGGTGGCGTTGCTCGAAAGCGTTCATCCATATGGAAGCGTTGGGGCCAAAATGGGAGGCAATCGTCGTCACACGCTCGTGCGCTGGTATACATTGATTGCACACATACCTCTTGGCCATGGCCAACTATCCTATCACATCATCGCCATTGAAGCGAGGTAAGTGGATTTTTGGTGGTCAGAATGATTGTTTTGGTGGGATAAAATGTTGGTAATGCAAGTTAGGTCGGCTTGGGAAAGTGTTGGTAAAGGTGGAGTAAGAGTAAGGAGAGGGTTAGGGCAGGGTCGTAAAAATTGAGTTGAGGGGTAGTGGTGTTTGGAATTGATTGGAAGGTGGTTAAGATAGTTGTGGTGAATGACATGGTGTGACTTCCCCAATGCTTACTGTGGATGGAACTGGTATGTTCAGGAGGGGTGGCGGTGGGTGAGATAGTCCCAAGTTTGCCCAATCAGTTGTGGGTACAAATGAACCAATTTGGAGTGGGTTTGAGGTGTTAGACGGTGAGGCTTGTGGCATGGATTGTTGGGTGGAGGTGACAGTGGAGAGTAAACATTGTTGAAGAGCAGCAAACTGCTGTGCCATCTGTGCTTAAAGTTGTGTTTGAAAGGCTGCTTGGTTGGAGGCCAAGTAATAGGAGATGTTGTGGAGGTTGTGGTGCAGTTCCTCGTTTTGAGCACGTAGAAAGTCCAAAGATGGCTAGAAATCTGGAGGAGCTAGCACTGGTTTCATCGGCGCTATGCTTGAGTCCGGTGGCCGGAGCGGCGAAAAATCGACGGTGGATGATGACGGAAGCGATGTCTGAATACCACATACCATTGTTGTGGTCTCTAATACCGGATGATAGGTATGTAATTGTGAAGGAAAAGGGGAAGAAGAAATGAAAGGTTTTTCATTGATATTTTGGATGCCAACATGCTATGAAACAACTACAGCTATATGTAGACAGAGCTACCTAGTGCATACAAAGGAATGATTACAAGGCACAAGGCCTGTACAAAATGATAATATGAGCAGACCAAAAGTAACAGTGCTAAGAGGATAAGACTGAAGTAGTGGTCCAGTACCACAATGATCTCATAGAGGAGAGTTTGGCCCAAAGACAAGGTTGGTCCTAACAATTTGTTTCGCTTAATTCTTGTAGGGTTTTTGTTCCTTTCGTGTATGTATAGCTATTCCATATAGTTTTTGTGAATAATTTCACGTTTGTTGTCGTGAATTGTGAACCTAGGGTTAGGGCTAGGGCTCGTGAGAAAAAAAATCCAGATTCCTCATTTGGTCAAATTGGTTTGGGGATAAGATTCCTATGATCGATTACTCGATTTCTGGGTATTATTTAGCGACCAGTCATATCTTCTTCTTTTTTGGATCAAGTGCCAGTCATATCAATTACGCTTCCTGCCGATACCTGTTGAAGTTCCTGCCCTATTTGTAGAGGTAAAATCTTGTAGTACTTTTTTACTATTATTTTGAATAGATCATGTCATCATTATGTTATATTTGATATGTCATTATTATGTTAAATTTGACATGTCATCATTATGTTATATTTGAAATTTAAATGCATGGATGTGGATATTGCTTGAGTCTGAATGTTGATCATATCGAATTGTTAATTAGCGTGATAAAATGTGATGTAGCCATTGTTTGAATGAGCTATGCTTGCCTATTTGTTCAAATGTGCTCCGACTGTTGTAGACTAGTAGGATGCATCAATTCAGTTCCTCTATAAATTATATACTGTTGTAGTGGTGACACGTATATTTGAGCTTGTCAAAGTCTAAATCCGTTTCCTCTTTCAGGGTAATATGGGATTCAAAAGGCCTTTTGATGATGTGAACTTTCAGGAGCTTACTTATAAGCATTCAAGGCAGCTTGAATGCAGTGATAAGCGTACTTCGTCATCTGATCTTATCTCTTGTTATAGTTCACCTCAGAAACCATATGTTTCAGGTACAGACATTGTGCTGTTAAAAACATTTCATGTCTTTGTGCAGCTAAAATATTCTGTCCACTTTATGTTGAGTGAACATAGATGATGTATATCTTATCTTATTTTGCAAAATAGGTGAGGATGGGGATGCCCTTAGTAAATCTCAGTGGCTTGAGGTTCTAGAAAAGTATAATGCTTGCAAAGATTTAGCAGCTCTCAGTACAGGTCGTGTGATCAATGCTCCCTCCACATTGGTCACCGCCAGTTGTGTTGAAGAAAATGTTGGCTCTAGACCGGATTCTTCTTCTCCTCGTACAGGGTATTTTGAATATGACTGCCCACAGAGAGCATTTTCACCTTTTAAGGACGATTACTCTTCTGTACTGTACAGCTTTCCGAGAAAACATGTTTCTCTTGGACCAAATCATCAAGCCATTATTCCGTTGTGGACTGGATGCAAGAAAAAGTTGGTTCAGGAAGATGGCGGTAATCCCAACTGCTCTTCCCCCGGTTTCATGGCTGATAATCACAGAGAAGAAAAGCTGTTGGGAACTACTGTTATTTTAATGCCTGACGAGGAACTGTCACCTTCAGAGTGTGATATGGTTGGGTTTGGCCAGGCAAATTGGAGCTGCCTTGACCCAGGTACCAGCAGGTGTGTTCAACAACATGTCATGGAAGCACGAGAAGAACTTGGAAGAACCCTTGGAAATGAAAAGTTCGTGAAGTTGGGTTTAGTGACATGGGAGAGGAGACAGTAGCGAGAAGATGGAGTGAAGAAGAAGAACAAACCTTCCATGAGGTTGTTTATTCCAATCCTGCGTCAGTTGGGAGAAAATCCGGGAAGCACTTGTCTGAGGTATTCCCATGCCGAAGTAAAAGGGAACTAGTTAGTGATTATTTTAAGCTGTTTATGCTTCGTCGGCGGGATGCTCAGAACAGATCTATTACTCTAGAAATAGACAGTGATGATGATGAGTGGCATGTAAGCCATGGACGTCCCAATGGTGGTACAGTTGCCGAAGATGATGAGGACTCTGTTATTGACTGTTGAGGATGTTCAAGAGGGTTATAGAGAGGACTACTCTGATGAAGATGATAGTGATGATGATGATGACAGTGCTGGTGATAGTGATGGCCATGGTTATTTGGGATATGGAGCTGATGGTGGGATGGATCATATATGGCATTCATACATTATAAAATCAGATGATGATGGCCAATATCTTACTCTAGCCCAGAATGGGGAAAGGATTTCAGGGTGTTCCGAGGAGGAGTTCGGTTATCAAGATGATTCATGCGTGTCTTTTGAGTTTCAGCCCGATATGCACCACTCTTGTGGAGGTGCTTTACAAGCCACTGAGTTCAAGGCTGAGCGCAGCAAAGACTTGAGCCAACATGATGCATCTAGTGATGTCGTGGGACATGGATATCTATCGGAGCCTTGTGATGCTAAAGTCTGGAATGCTAGGTTCCAAATGGACCCCTTGAAAAGTATTAATCTTCTACCCACATGGAGTGTGATTGAAGACATATTTGATCAAGGCTTGGGGGATTACGAGATTACGGATGACCAAAAGACATCATCTAGTGGGTAGTCATGGACAGTTGGCCATTCGGGTCAAGGAATTAATTCTTTAAATCCCCATAGTACTTCCATGTAAATTCAGTTTCGCCTTCATAATTCCCAGTGGCTAGGCCAAGTTTTGAGGTTGACGGTCAAGTTTCTACAACAAGGGAACTTATTTTCTTTTCTTTTCTGAAGCACATATGATATTGAAATCCGGTGCCTCGTTTGTACAAAATTTCCATATGTTCATCTGTATGTCGAAAGTTCTAATCAACGGAAATATTATGTTGTCATTCACTCATTTGTATACTTAGTTGTCAAATCTCCTCTACCCAGAAATGTCATCATCCAGAGTCAACCTTCGAGTTTCTGTTAACAAAACAGTTTGAAAAGGTTTTGAAACTGTATACCTTATATATATATATATGCTGATACAATTTGTTACAATAATTGTCCTTATAAATTAGAGATTCTTTGTATCTCTACCTAGACCAATCCGTATCTAATTAGGACTAGACACATCGAAAGTTACGGAGAATAAATCTTTTAAACACTATTTCTTGTGTTGATGACCTAATGAATGATGCATAATCTGTTGCCTCACTACAAACTTTGTCAAGTAAACAAAAATCTCATGGGTAAAACAAAATCTTAGTCTAAGAAAAAAAAATTAAAACGCATCAACTACAAAAGCTAATACATGTGATGTAGACTCCCCCTGATATATACAAAAATGTAACTCCCCATGATTGTAAACTCAGTCATGGAATTCAGATAACTTGCACATACCAATGCATCTCACATGCTTCAAAAATGTAGATTTGGGTAATGACTTGGTAAACAAGTTCGCAGCATTATCCGCTGGACCAACCTGACTCACATGGATATTCAACAGCTGTTGTTGTTACTGATTAAAGAAGAATTTCAGCAATATATGATTTGTATTGTCACCCTTAATGTAACTCAACTTCATTTGTTCAATGCAAACCGCATTATCCTCAAAGATGCAAGTTAGTGTTGTCATAGTAGATAGTAATCCACTAGACTCTCGAATATGGTGTATTACTGTTCTAAACCAGACACACATTTTAACCGCTTCATGCAAAACCATAATTTTTAGAATGATTCGAGAAAGTAGCAACAAAGGTTTGATTTGTTGATTTCCAAGAAATCGTCATGTTTTCCATGGTGAAAACATAAGCAGTATGTGAACAACCTTTGTATGGGTCAGAGAGGTACCCAATATCAGAAAATCCGACCAACACATAAACTAGTGTTTCAGAATAGGGGACTGCATTAAAAATGCTCACAGGAAGAGACGAATTCGACGGGTCAAAGCCCCCGCTCAACGGGTTGACCAAATACTTCTGTTCAATCCAGGGAACCAGATTCGATGGGTCAAAACCATAAACCTTCTCTATGTTTTCTTTGTAGGGAAAGAACATGCCCAAGTCAATGGTTACCTTCAAGTACCAGAATGTGTATTATACTCCATTCCAATGACTTTGAGTTGGCGTATACCTAGAGGGAAATTTTTGGATGTGTGCACCAAACTATATTTAACCAAGCTCTAACCGCACTAAGATATAGAATCTCATATCCAAAAGACATTTACCATCATCATTCCAGTGAAACAAATCATTTTAGGTTCTAGACTGCAAACAACCATTGGTGTGCTTAAGAGGGTGTGCTTTGTTAATTGCCTGATGTAGACATAAGCAGACTGGTGAATAAGAATTATACCAACTTGACGTTTCACCTCTAAACCGAGACATAATCGAGTCCTACCAAGGTCTATTATCTCAAATAACTCATTCATCTACCACACACGTATGGGCGTAACTTTTCATTCTTGTATCCATTCCCAATCAAGTAGTCACTTAGACGTGTATACCACATCCTATCGGATTGTTTCAATCCATATAGTGAAAGCCTCAATCTAATTACATGAGTACTCTATGGTTTATAATAACTTGAATTGGGCAGCACTATGTCAACTGGTACTCTCATGTATATCTCTGAATCAAGATCCCTATAGAGATATATTACCACATCCATTAGTTGCATACTTAGTTTTTCGAACACTACCAAATTGATAAGGTAGCAGAAAGTAATGATGTCCATAACCAGATAATCCATCTCCTCATAATCAATACTAGGGCGTTGAGAAAATCTTTGTGTCACAAGTCTAACTTTATACCGCATGACTTCATTTTTCTCATTACGCTTTCGAAAAAATACTCATTTGTGTCTAACCGGCTTACCATTCGGTGGTCATAGCACTACTATACCGAAAACTTGCCATTTGTAGGAGAGTCTAGTTCAGCCTAGATTGCAAGTTTTTATATCGGTCAATATGCTCTACGTTAACCATTGGCAATTTGCAATAAAGCAATGTTCCACTTCATTATTTTCAATTCCTGAGCAATGGAATAAGTAAATGTATCATCAAAGAACATAGAAGAATCATCCGTAATACCGCTAGCATTTGTTTAACTTTGTGAGATTTCTTTATTTACTGACATCGTTGTTGACTCTGAGGCGTCCCCCAGTGTTGTCAATGTCAACTTTTAGACACATTTACAGTCCAAAACAACAGCATGTGTTAATGATGAACGGTTGTGCCTTGATGACTTACCTTTTCACCGACAACCTATCCGTGGATTTTGACCAACGCTATACCCCCACTATGAGCAGGAGAAACACTACATTGCCCAAGTGTAGCGTTAACTTACCCAATTCCAAGGACTTTCAACCTTGCAAAATTTGCAACATATATAATCGATCTCGTCACTCTCATGATATCATTAAAGAAATCAATCATTGAATCTGCTACATTCTAAAGATCAAGAATACATTGCACTTCAATCCCAATCTGAAATGTTTGGGGATCATGATGAGACATAGTAGGGACATACCATGTCAATTTTTGACGTTTAACCAGAATGAAACTATTCCTATCTCCCCCTAACAGCAGGAAGTATGTCTCATCAAAGTGACATTCTGCAAAAACTAGCAGTAAAGAGATCTCCTGTCAAAATTTCTAAATAACGAACATTCATTGGAGAATCATAACCAATATAAATGCATAATCGTCGTTGGTGACCCATTTTTGTACACAGTGGAAGCATTGTAGGCACATGTATCACATAACCAGAGATGCGTAGGTGTGAGACCAAACTCATATCCAGTTACCAATTAGTACGCACCAAATGGTTAGTGATTTATAGGTCTCAAGTGAATAAGTATAGCTGCATATACCACTGCATATCCCCAAGGAGATATCGGTAAATCAATATGCATTACCATTTTGATGGCCACAAGCTATAACCGCTTAATTTTTGCCTCTGCTAAACCGTTCTATGAATGAATATAGAAAACCAGGATGCTCAACGTCAATTCCAATCAACATGCAATAACCAACAAATTTTTTTGATGTAAACTCAGTTGCATTATTCTATCTAATTGATATAATTGGGTTGTCCGGGTGGTGAACCCAAAACTTAATAATCTATGCTAGGAGTTTTGCAAATGCAGCGTACCATATGGATTGCAAAGACATGTGACCTATGTGTCGATGCAGCAATCAAAACCATAGATAAACAGTGTGCATACTGGTTTGATTGATCCACAAATATATTCTTATAATTTGTGAAGGAATGAAAGTTGTGTCTATAACAAAGGACCGTCATGCATGTAAACAATATTATATACATAAACAAGCTTTGCAAAATGAGTGATGTGCATAAGAGATTGCAACATTTAAATCTGGTGGGATAACGCACGACGCCGCAATGGTACTTTGCTAGGATTGTGTTGCACTCGTCTTGGAGACCAAGCTAGGAATGAGAGGAGTAGTCTCATCCTCTCCATATAAACTGATGGATTTAAATATTCCTGCATGATTTTTCGCTCTAAAGAACCAATGTCCATGAGAATTTCTCAATATCTTGATCATCATAATTCAAAAGCTCATATGAGGTCAAGTCACACATAATAATATAAGTGACTACATTGGATGCAATGATCCCAACCGTAGTAAGATATAAACCCTAAAAATCCTCATAAACCTCTCCATATTGCGCTATTGGGAAGATTGAACACAAAATTCTTTTCTATTCTCACAAGATTAATTCAAATGAAAAATCGTTGGCACAAATGTTGTCAAAATTTAGAAAGGTTCGAATGGCCATTAGACGCATATAACACTCAATCTCGCCATCAGATATTAACAAAACAATGTCGATCAATCCGTCTATGTACCCAAAACATGACGAACACTTTAAGTCAATACGTAAAGATTTCAAAGGGTGAACCCTTATAGAGTGCTGATATGGTATGATAATACCTAAAAATAACCGATGTATAACAACATTTAACCGGTCGAAATGACCCTTGAAGATTAAATTTTATGGCATGAAAAAAACCGATGTAAAACCATATCTGGTGCAAAATTGTAGGTTGGTCATTTTAGACCTTTATATTTTGTAAAAATACATGTAAAAACACATCAAAAACACCAATTTCGGGTATAGGTTTCGACGGATCGAGTATTCCACTCGACGGGTCGAAATAAACCCAAAAATAAAATCGAATTTCCAATACTAATTTTCGACGAGTCGAAATCTTGTCCAGTAGCACCTCTTTGACGGGTCAAAAAATATCTCGACGGGTCGAAAAGAAACCTAAAACCGATATCGATTTTCTAATATATTTTTTTCGAGGGGTTGAAAATTGCTTTCGACAGGTAGAATTTAGAAAAATTTGGAGACAATAGCATCCCTTTGAGGGGTCAAGGATAACTTCAACGGGTCGAATGTGCAAAATAGGTGAGTGAGGACCACTTTAGACAGGTCTAAAGTTATTGTGTACAAATTTTTGACGGGTCAAAAATTGTAAAAAACCAATACAGAAGGTGGTCTTCGACGGGTCAAAAATTCTCTGAGATCAAAACTATCTTTTTGTGTCTCCTTTTCTGTATCTTGGCGTCATAATGCCATATGTTATTGTCAAAATCGAACCATTCATGTTTTATGAAGTAAAATAATCATTCTTAACACTTTCATATACCGAAAGGAAGATATTTTCATTACTTTGCTAATGTCAAAACTTACATCAAAGATTGTCTTATTCAAAAAACCATGACTTAAAAATTACGTCAATAACAAACCATAACTAAAACCAAGTCAAACAAATAAAGTTAAACTTGATGACATAGCATAAACATGAGCCTAATACATACACTACTCAAAAATTGCAGTCTCCAGAATTTCTTATGTATTGTCTGCTATTTTAAGATTGGCTTCACCATAATCTTCCATCTCATAGTCTTTAATGAAGTTATTCTCATGTGCCAAGTATCGTGTGTACTTTTTGTAAGCTTTTTGAATGTCCTTGGGTGCACAAAATTGTTTGTGCATGTGCTTGGGAGAACTACATCTATAAAAAGATGACAAGTGCAAATTAGAAGAAGAATTTGAAAATTTTCTCCTATTCCTAGAATCGAAATGATTCTTGTTGAAGTTATGGCTATTGTCTTAGTGAATCCAAGTCAAGTTTCGACTATATCATCTACCACGACCTCTGTCATGTCCTCCTCTACTGCCACGATTTTGATAAGGTTCTGAACGATTGTTCCTCTTATCCTTTCGTGCCTTCCCACCAGTATTGTAAGTTTCATGGACATGCGTTGAACCTGCTGACCTCACATTGTTGGTAAGAAGTATCTCGCGATATCTCTCATTCTTTGCCAGCACATTCATAGGATCACGAAAGGATTTTAGTCTTCTTTGCTCATAATCTGAGCGATATTGATTAGCAAGTGTGTCCATGAAGGTAAGAAAAGTGCTTAAACACTCTTGATCATAGCCTAATCGGTCTTTACAATACCAAAAACACTCAACTCTAATTAAAACTCTAACATAGCTTGATTAAAAGCATTAATACTGGGATAATCCAATAACTAGATTGAATCCCATCTTTCTTGCAGTTCTCGAAGTTATGCATTATGCACATTATTAAACATATCTTGTAAAGTCACCCACAAAGCCGCGGGGGATTCTTTAGCAAATATTGTTTTTGTAGAACTGGATGTATATGCCGTTGTAAAAACGTGAGGGCTTGAGCTTTGTGAAATGAAGTTGGTGGCTCAGTACCAAGTGGTAGTGGTGACTGGATTGTATCCGTCAGATTCATACCAAGAAGCGCATTCTCAACATCTGACACCCAACAATGGTATTCTACTCCTTGAGGATCAATGATGTCATCTACAAGAGAGATAATAGATGTAATTAGCGTACCGATCGAAAAACTACGATCACTAATATCAAGTTTAGGAAATAAGAACCGTGATCAATGATATTTGGTCACAAAAATCGATTATCAATAAATGGTGGCTCAAAACCACACTCAGAAACCGTGATGAACCATCACATAATATCGATTTTTTTTCTAAACCGTGACTCTCCCAATATCGTCACTTATACTCTATGGATATAGGTCCATAGGAACTAGGGCACAAATATGCAATAATCACAATATCACAATCCTAAGATCTAGGATTTTGCAGGAAGTAAGTTTTATTCCTAGATTTAGAGATTGACGGTTTAGAAAATTTACCTTGAGGGTGTTATGCTCGGTATGAAAACTTTGTTGAAAAGAAGTTTGAAGCAAAGAAGCTCCACGAACTTTGGTGATGATAATCGGCAGTGATGGATATTCCATCAAGGTAGGGAGGCAGGTGGTGGAGGCTTTTGTGTTTAGGGGTTTCAATTTTTTTTCTCTGTGGTGATTGCTGGCTATCAACTCAGAGCATGCTGATAACGTATTGAAGGAGAAAATATGAAAACTGTAACTCTTTCATTAATAGAATGTCTTATATATAGGCTGATACAACTGTTACAATAACTGTCCCTATAAACAAGGATTCTCTGTATCTCTATTTATACTAATCATTATATAGATGACAAAACATACATCGAAAAATACAGGGAATAAATCTCCTTAAACACTTTCTAATAAAAAAAATGCTTATCGTTTACACATTGGTCATGATTTTATGTTTCTATCAGCTACGACTTGGCAATACTGGTGAGGGACACACTGGGGAGGACGAGTCAAGACGATCGACCACAGTATCCTATGATTTGCTCTGTCTCATAATGAATAAAAACGCGTTTGGTACAACGATGCAGTAGTCACGACTAATAGAAAAAGAACTGTAGTGCTATAATGCTTTGATCCACATTGTCAACTAGAGAGGTTAACCAGATCATATTTACCATTTGAAAAGGTTTGCAGTTTTTACATGGGGTTTCATTTCAAGGCCATACACCGGCTACGAGTTATTTGGAAGTTCTTGAAAATGCATGCAATTACAGTTTACAAGCCTTGACCACAAAGCTAACGGGAAAACCAGTATACACAAAGCTCTGTAAACCGGTTTATGGTAAGTGTATTAATGAAAGATGAATCATGAGTCAGATTGAGGATAAAAACGGATGCTTTTTGTTTACTCTCATGGGAAGAGAGGTGCTTAAGGGATGAACTTTACTAACCAAAAGAAAAAAAGAACGCAAGAAATTGCCAAGAATAGAAGAGTTGTGCAAGTTCTAGTTGCAGCTGAATGTCATGTTCTATAATGGGACTCCTTTTTTCTTCAAAGTCAATGCTATTTATGAAATGAGTGGAATAATTCTTAATTAGTTGGTGTGCAATACTTTGGTCAACTACAAGGTCATTACTTTAAATTTGAAAAGTCATGGTATAGAATAGGTAGTTTTAGGAGGAGAAGAGTGGAGCATAAACTTTCAGCTCCATCCCCAATTTTAATCTGTTATTCAGATCAAGTTTGTACAGAAAACAAGACCCACAAAATGACGAATAGATGATGCAATTTGGCAAGATGCCAAGCAGGAAACTTTGCAGAAACGATTCGAATAAGTATCTGGATTAATGCATATTTGACAAACGGATCAATACAATATGGTCAGCTGACTCGATCAAACTGCAACTATAAAGCTGGTGAAAACTAGGGAAATGTGGCTTTCTTGTATGCCTCTATTGGCATCGGGTGTTTGATGGAATGCAGAATGGTATAAGTTTGAGGCTTCATAATGAAGTTCTCCAACGTCTTCACTTCTCAACATTGGGGCATTGGCAGTTTTAACATGTCGTGTAACTCGGTGACTACATTTAGTACCCCTTTAGCGAGGAATAGCTTCAAAAGTTTGTTAAGATCTCCGTCTCGTTTGGTTTAACTATTTTCAAGTGTTTTTTTGTTTTGGTTATATCATTCATTTCTCATGTGAGAAAGTATTAACCAAGGTGGAACTGAAAACCTCCTAAACCTCTTATTTCAAAACAAATAGAGACCGAACGAAACTCATCCCCAATGCCATAACCGCCAACAAAAACATATCGAATTGCCAATGATCTGTGAACTACGTATACCATATAGTCGTAAAAGTGAATAAAGAAGCACATAAATTAAAATGATCAATTAGGTTCATCATTTGGCCCATAGGTTCAAAAAAATTGCGGGCTAAGTCCGGCCGGAAAAATTTGACTTTATGGGCATATGGCCGGACTCGGGCCGAGGTCCCAAAATTCATTAAAAAAGTCTGGTCTGTCGAGGCTCGCCAAGTTCGATCCGGCCAAGTCTTTCTAGCTCATCAATTGTATATATTATAGATTATTTTATCAATATAAACCTTTAAATTTTTTAATTTACCTTAATATTATTCAATAAAATACTAATTATCAATTTATTTAAGTTTATATATATTAGTTAGTGTATATAGTTATTGATATATTAGATAGTTAAACACTATTAATTTCTATTTTTTTTTACTTGATACAAAAACAAAAATTTGTCCAGCCAGTTCGTCGATTTAAAATTTTTAAAAAAATTCTGACCCAGCCCGAATTTTAAAAAAGTTAAGCTAAATTCCACCCCAACCCAACCCATTGTCGAGCCCAAGGGTTGACGCCACTGGCAGCCACCGGTGTTATGCCCCTAAACCTCCTTTCCAATAACGGTGGGCGGGATCTGACATTCCCTGCTAGTATACAAGCAAAACATATTTTGTTTTCCCTGTTCACTGTGTCATATATATTCTTGAGACGGATTCACCTACAGCGGATGTGTCATATGAATTATGCAAAGAACCATCTTTTAGGCAGGATTTACTGTGTCATATATCATATATGTCCTATACTCATAATCTCATATTGCCTATACTAGTGAACGTAAATGGGGGATGTCAAAAATACCCATCATGAAAACAGGGCTTCTTCCATTGGGTAGCTATACCAAACACTAGGCACGGCGGCTGTACGGAAACACCTTCCCAATATCATCCAGTAGTAGTAGATCGAACTGGAAGACTAGTAGTCTGGTGAGTCCTTAAATATTGGGATTCTCTAATAAAACACATCCACTAATCTAAACCGTCTATTCCCCCAAGCCCGAGTGCCTCTCTCTTCACTACACGTGCAGCTAATCTTTTCTTCCCTTTTAAATCCTTTGCTTCCATGCATGGAATTCTCCTCCAACTCCACAACACACACAAAATGAGAGAGAGAGAGAGAGAGAGAGAGAGAGAGAGAGAGAGAGAGAGAGAGAGAGAGAGAGAGAGAGAGAGAGAGAGAGAGAGAGAGAAAACAGAACGGAGAAGAATCAGTCATGGTTGAGCTGTTTTTTACAGGCCTGTTCATCGCCATCATTACCGACCCGTTTCTCAGATTTTTGATCTTTTCAATTAATGCTCCCATAAATTTTCCCGGCTCCAATTGAAAGGAAGAAAAAAAGAGGGAGTTTCATTTTTTCTCATGTATGCAAGAATTTAAAGGGTCCCTCTTTTGTGGTGGGTCGGATCTCTCGTACTACACAAACCTGTCACATATCTCTGAACTCTTCGAATCTCATCTGCTCTCACAGAAAAACGTCAAGCTTTGTGATCCGTGCTCGATCTGACTTCTCTGTATTTGCTTCATCTGCCATTTTGGGTACTTGTTGCTTCAGCAAAACTAAGATCATGGGATGGGATGTGATGGAAAGTAGCATAGCTTAGCATCTCTAGCACAGACAATCGAGGTAAGACAAAGCTTTACTAAGCTGGTTTTGATTTTGCTTGCTGCTGCTTGTGTTGTGTATTTGTTACTGTTTGAGAAACAAAACAAAAAATGGAAGAAGAATATCAGAGGAACCAGCACAAGAAATTCGTGTGCAAGTTCTGCAACAGGAGATTCCAATGTGGGAAGTCACTTGGTGGTCACATCAGGACCCATCTGAACAAGAAACCAACTCGAGAGAAACAACCACAACAACAAGTGGAACAACAACAACATGAACAAGAAGATGAAGAAGACGAAGATGAATTTACTAGAGCTACTAGGATTGCAAAGCTTTCGTCTTTGGACTCCGGTTACTGTCTCCGGGAGAATCCCAAGAAGACTTGGCGGTTTTCGGATCACAAAGTCCCGAGCTTTCAATTCCAGCAACTGAGATTTTGCAAGGAATGTGGGAAAGGTTTTGCTTCGCTTAAAGCTTTGTGTGGTCACATGGCTTGTCACTCAGACAAGGAGAGAAGGCACGAAGAGTCGTCGGATACTAAGCAGCAGAAGCTAGTGATGGACAGTCACTCTGATACTGAGACTAGTTCAGCTCCACCAAAGCAGAGAAGGCTCTCCATCAGATTTAGGCAAAGCAGCAATCTTGAAGTTCAAGAACAAGAGGAAGTGGCTATTAGCTTGATGATGTTGTCTCGTGATTCGGGTTATAAAGGGGGTTTGTGCTCATTTGCTGAGTCTTCTGATAACAATTCAGTGATTTTGGAGGGCAGGTCATCTTCCATTGACATGATAATTAGTTCTAAGAGAGGTATGAGTTATGGTACTAAGGTGAGTGAAGTTATAAACTTGAAGAGAGCAAGAGATAAGAAGTTGAAGTATGAGGAGTTTACAGTTTCTGACAACTCTGATTCTGAGTATTATATACATGAACCTAAGAAGGTAGAGTCAGATGTTTCTGTTGATGGGTTTGTGAGGAAGGGTGAGTTGAAGAAGTATAGAGCCCTAATTGGATCCGGGTTTGAGAGGTATGAGTCCTTTGATGTTAAATCAAGAAAAGGGTTTGGCATCAAGTCTGAAATGGTGAAGGATTTTCCCAAAAAAGAAGAAGAGGCTTGTGAACAAGTAGATAGAGGCTCCTTGAAGTACGCACAGAGAAAGTCCATCAAAAATGGCTTTCAAAGACCATTTACTAGTGGCTCTTTCGGTGTGGAAGTGTGCAAGAATGTGAGGAACAGCGGCAGCAAATACAAGTGCTTGACTTGCAACAAGACCTTCCATTCTCATAGGGCTCTTGGGGGACACAGAGCAAGTCACTCAAAGACTAATGGCTACTCTGAGTCTATGTATGAGAATGGGGAAAACAGCATAGACAGTGATGAGTCTCCTCTTCCAACACCTCAGAGTAAGTTAGTTGTGGAAGAAAGCAAGCCTTACAAAGGCAAAAACCCAATTAGCCAGGCATTTGGTCCAAGGGGAAATGCAGGGTCTAAGAGGAGCATGGGGCATGAATGCCCATTCTGCTTCAGGGTTTTCAAGTCAGGCCAAGCTTTGGGTGGTCACAAAAGGTCCCATTTTGTTGGAGGATGTGAAGTCAAAACTGTTGTATTTGGTCAACAGCAGCAGCAGCAGCAGGATGAGGAAGAAGAAGAAGAAGAAGAAGAAGAAGAAGAAGAAGAAGAAGAAGAAGAAGAAGAAGAAGAAGAAGATGATGATGATGATGATGATGATGATGATGAAGCACAAGAAAATGAAGCTGAAATGCCTACTCTATTTGATCTTAATCTTCCAGCTCGGATAGATGAAGAAACCAATGGTAATTATGAGTTCATTTCATGGTAAAATTTGAACTTGGACAAAGAAGAAGATTAGAAAATTTGAACTTGGACAAAGAAGAAGATTAGAAGCCATAACAAGCTTTAAACTTTTGGTGGGTTTTATCATCTGTTACTTAGGAGTTTGAGTCAGTTAATTCTTTTGTAATGATGCAAATGCAGAACAGTATAGACTTTGAATTTCTTTGTTTCAATTCCCTTAGGCCACGGATTTAAGGTAGATGTTTCAATTTCTTGTTCATGAACTTGAAGAATTAGTTTTGTTTTCCATAAGTGGGTTGTCCATCAAATATATTCAAACACCCACTTATGGAAAATCACCACGTCTTTCAGATTCACACTGCATTATTGCTAGGCTGCTTGTCACATATCAACACAAAGTTCTGTCACTTTTTTTAAAGGAAAAGTTCTGTTACTTTTATGAACCAGAAGTAGCAACCACATTTCACATTTTATTGACAATGCAATAATGTCATGCATAACATTACACCAGTATTTATAGATTGTTGTTTAACTTATTTAAAGCCCAAGTTGATAACCCCCGGGAGGTTTGAGGCCACACGATATCTCTTTCGCCTTCACAAGTAAAACCCTGGCCCAAGAGATCCATCCCCTTTGAAGATAGATATACTTAGGTTGGCTATCCTTGCACTAGACAAAACACAATAAATTGAAAGAACATCAATGAAGAGATTGAAGATGTTAGCATTACCTATCTATCTCATGGAAAAACAGGTTGATCATTCATATGCATAACATGTTTTTTCATTTAGGATAGCACACTATACATACATCCCTGCTATTCTGCTGTTATTCTGGAACATGTTCATATATGACATTCTGCAGCTTAGGTTATTTTTGATTCAGAATACAAGTGACATTTTGCAGCTTAGGTTATTCTTTATTCAGAATACATGTGTCTTGTTATACGGTAGTTGACCTTGCAAAAGATGTGTTTGAATTATGGAAGAACTTTTGGTTAATGGTGCTTTTAGGTTCACATGTGATTCTTTGGTTTGTGTGTGCTGATTATATGAGTTGCTTTACAGCCTGGACAGTCTTCTTTGCCTTCCTCATAGTTTGTATGTGTAAGCATAACGTGCTCCTCTTGCTGAAACTAGTTTAGCCATTTCTGGTATAAAGTTGGAAGAGCTTTTCCATCCTAAACACTCTTTGCCTAAAATGGAAACTCTAGATTTGACCTTACATGTTGTCTCTTAAGCATGCTTTTATCTTGTAAACTGTGAACAAACTGATTTGTCAAATCGGTGACAGTTTTAAGACTGCTATAGGGTAGCTTTTGAGATGTTTAGCACGTGCTTCCTTGCTGTCAAATGCTTTTGATTTGTCTTGTCTATATAAGGGAGTCTAAGGCAGTTTTGACTCCTTGGTTGAGTGAAAAACTATTTGTGGATAGATACTCTTTTTTGGTGATTCTTTGAGAGCACATAAACTGTGTGGTTCCTCTCTTCTCTTCTCTTCCCTTTCTGTGTATTGTGTTGCTACTTGCTGTGCATATAAGTCATGGATTCACAATCATAAAAACTGTTTTTCAAAACCCATATGCATCATTGCATAAGTGCATTCCATTGAGATAGGTATGGAGATGCTCAACCCGAAGAAGTAGATCAAGAAGATTTAACTGACGAGTAGTTAAGATCTGAGTTGATGCTTCTAGATATTTTCCAATGTGTAAACACATAATTCAAGTAGTGTAGCTCTGTTTAGAACTGGTAGTCAGACTAGTTAGGATAGCATACGGGTTATGTATCCCTAGAGTACGAGAAACTTGTAATCGTGTGTATTACTTGATAGTGGAAAGGTTTGTCCCTCAAGAGTTAGGGGCACGCAGTTTTAATCCTGGTTGTAGGATTTCTGCGTTAACAAAAACATCCTTGTATTATTCTTTACTTACAGCTTTTACAGTTCAAACACTCGTATCCTATATTTCGGGATAGGTTGCAATTATGCTATCCCCGATAACAGGTTAAACGAAAAAGTGGTAAAAGGCCTATTCACCTCCCCTCCCCCCTCTAGGACCTTTACCCTTGTCCTAAGAACATCCCCATTCTACAAAAATCCTCAGCCCTCTCTCGGCTTCTCTCTCCGCCTCCTCATACTTCCCTTCCGTCAAATACACCTGAGCCAACACCACGTGTGGCTCTCCGAAGAAACTCATCAACAGCGAACCAGAATCATCTGACGTGGACTCATAAACAGCTTTCCAATACAAGTCTATGGCAGCCACGTACTTGCTCTGCACTCTGCATCATCCAAGACCATAGTGCGGTACGTCGTCAAAAACTGGCGCCACTACAAAGCTCAATATGTTTGTCTCTAGAAGTTTCGATGTCATCAACGTTGCTGCCTCTCTCTCTTAGGAACATGTCTTCCTCCCTGAAAAGTAAGGTGTAGAGTGCAGCCATCCTCGAAATGGAGTTCATCCAGAGGCCAGGTTTGCCACTGCAAGGTGGCCCGGGCCATAGAGCTCCGTAGTCGTTCCGAACAAAGTCGAGCCTCCCGTCTCCGTTCTGTCGCTGAAATCTGCCATAGTCATGAGGACAAACGTCCTCCTTGATACCAACACGTCTTCGCCACTCTTGATGTGCTTCACTCCGATCCCTTCTTCTGCAGGAACTAGACTCTGCACTTTCTTCCTCCAATCAAATGTGTCACTACCTTTATTGCAGTGTTCACCTAATACTCACTACCAGAAAAATCCACTTAGGCTCGCCTAAGTACCACTTAGATGACGAAATCATACTTCATCGCCTAAGACAAAATTTTCGTTGTCTAATTAACACTTAGACGACGAAACATAAAACGCACCTAAACAGAGAGAAAATCAGTCATCTAAGTAACACTTAGATGACAAAACAGAAAACATCATCTAAGAGAAAAAAATCATCGTCTAAGAAACACTTAGATGATGAAATCAAAAATTGTCGCTTAAGGTTGTCTAAGTAGAACCTAAAGCGACAAAAAATTTCGTCACCATAGTAATCGTTCTTAGACGACGAATGGGTATGACGAAATGGGTATCCATTCGTCTTCTAAGTCCATACCCTGACCCATAAACACTTAGACAACGAAAATTTATGTTTGTCATCTAAGTCCGACTTAGACGACGAATGATACCCATTTCGTCGTCTAAGACCATACCCTAACACTAAAATCTAAACCCTAACCCATAAATCCTTACTAATAAATTCTAACCTATAAACACGTACACTTAGACGACGAATGATACCCATTTCATCGTCGAAGATGAATTTCATTGCCTTCGATCAAAGAGCACGACCATGTATACCATCTTATAATGCATATTTTTTTTGGTCGAGGGGATAGAGTAAACAATTCTTAGACTGTGAGTATCGACAGCTCGAAAATCGGAGTTACATAGATTCGTATATCAACGTTCCTTTTCGTTGAAATTTCGGTTATATGGTTAACTACGCTGATCAAACCCTTAACGAACTTCGTATTTACTGAAAATTCCTCAACTTACATATTATAGGGAAGTGTTCTTCTGCGGAACGCTTCCTGTGGAATGAAATAGGATGAGACAATGAACGGCTAAGATTAGAATAGGAAATAAGTAGAGCTGTGCAGCTATACTCTCTCCTCAAAATCCAGCCATTCATTTTTTCATCCCATTCCATTCCGATGCTAGTGTTCTGCATGAGAAACTTTCTAACATATTATGTTGTGATGAATATATCTAACGGTTGCTTTGTCTAAACTCAATTTCATTAATATTGATGTGGAGTGAATATAGACATACGAACACTTAAGTTATACAACATTAGTAGATATATAACAAGCTTTTAGTCTTACATCAACTTTTTATTTCTATCTTGTTGATAAATTAAATTTTTAAGACAAGATAAACACCTGTAATTTTGGAAACGGGTTTACGAATTATATTTTACAATCATTTTCGTCTTTTAACTATTTTTCGACAAACAATAAATTCGATCGATCGAATCATCAACTAATCCGAATTTGATTGAATTTTTTTTCTACAATATTATATAAATATAATAGTTACATCTAACAGTTGATTTTTGATGATTTTTAAGCACCTATCCAAATTTCAATTTTCATACATTTATAAATAAAAAAATTATTTAGACGACGAAACTGTACAAATTTCGTCGCCTAAATGATTTTCTTTTTATATTTTTTATAAATATCTGAAAATTATTTTTTTCTGCCTAAATTTTGGGGAAAGTTTAAAATACTTAGACGACAAATCTTTCAAGTTTCGTCATCGAAGTCATAAAAGTAGGCAGTTTTTTTCCGGCAAAACTTTTTGCCAAAAATTCAAATCACTTAGGCAACGAAATTATTAGGTTTCGTCGTCTAAGTCAAAAAGTTGGAAATTTTTTTAAAAATTTAAAACACTTGGATGACGAAACCTAATAGTTTTGTCATCTAAGTTCAAAAGGTTGACGGATTTTTGGAAAATTCAAATCACTTAAGCGACAAATCTATTAGATTTCATTATCTAAGTCGTTTTAAATTAAATCGATCATTTTCTAAATCTCTCTCCATTGTCTCATCTCTCTCTCTCTCAACCAAACCACCCATCACCACCACACACCAATATAATTAGTTTATGTTAATTTAGTTATGTTAATTTAGTTAAGTTAATTTAGTTAATTTAGGTTAGGTTAATTTATTTTAGGTTAACTTAGCTTATTAACTAATTATATTATGAAAAATCCTAAAGCGCTGCAAGCCTTCTCCTCTACAGCGCTAGCATCTCATGGCCTCCGATGGCGTAACCCACAAATTCTCGGCTGCTTTTGTAGTCTTTGAGGGAGGGAAGACCTCATTCAGTGTCAAAGATGCATGCAATACCAAGCACTACGTTGTGGGCTGCTTGCTCGCAGCGAAGAAGGATCTGAGCCCTAAGGCTTTCATGGCAACGATTGCGGGCGTTTGGGACTTGAAGAAGCGTTTGTCAATCCGACAATACGAGGAGAGATACGTGTTTGCCTTTGATGTTGAGGCCGAATGGGACCGAGTTCTGAATGAAGGGCCATGGTTCTACGGCAAATCGAACTTAGTTCTAATCTCTCATGACAGCATTGGTGACGTCGGGAAAGTGGCGCTGAACCGCTTACAGATGTGGGTTGAAGTTCTGGGTCTCCTTCCGCGTCTACGAACAGTAACCTCGGTGGGTTATATAGCCGCTACTCTCGGTGAAATTATCCGGCTGGAAGAGCCGAGGATCAGAAGTGAAAAACGAATACGAGCTCAGATCTGGCATGACGTACGGAAGCCGGTGAAGCAAACAATCCCTCTGGATGTTTTCGAATTTGATGGGATTGTTACTTCGGTGAGGTACAGGTACGATCGGCTCTGTAGCTACTGTCGTACATGTGAGATCTTTGAACATGCTATATACGGAGGCCCATAGGATATGTCGGGGGCTAAGGAGGCGATGATGGCCTTCCAACTTCCCTGCTCGAAAGAGAAGAAAGCGATAGGGATCGGGGTTGTTAGTAGTCCAACGATCCAGGAAGGGAGCCTAGGTTAAACCGGGATTCCTAGTGTGACTAGGAGACTTGGACTGACTAGGTTACCTTCTACTTCAGAACCTTTGAGCTCCATTGGATGAGCCGGATCCCACCAATGCTTAACCATGTCTTTCTCGAGCATCACAGCATCAATACTGGCTCGCCAGTTAGAAGCCTTCTCCTTTAAGTCCCCAAAACAGTCCTCACCCAATGTTAGGTTTTCCGATGATGCTCGTTCGGTTCTTGGAGCAAAAAGGAAGGAAGCCAATGACTCTCCTCAATCCATGCTACCTTGGGTGAACGTGTACTAGAGGGTGGTTCAACCTAAGGCTCCAACTCCTCCCTCTGAGGGAGAGGCTTTGCTTATGGCGTTATACTCTTCCCTAACGGATGAGTTTGGTGAAATCAAGGTATCTCTGATGAAAAAGATAAGGGGGCGTCAAGTAGGTTCAAAGAATAAGGTCAAGGAGGATGCGGTAGTAGGGCAAGTTGGAGCTAGTAATTTAACCGTGGCAACCTCTCCAAACGTACGTAAGCGACGTATCGTTGGTAAGAAATTGGTTATTGGGAAAGAGGCAAACCCGGAGTTAGGGGCAACAATGGAGGGGTCTAGTTCAGATCTGGCAGCTAGCGAGGACCTGGCCTCTATGGTCGTGGAGTCTCCTAGCAAGGTCCGGGAGTAGTGAGTGGTATTTAGGAGAATATTACCTTGGTTTATTCATGTTGGTGTTCGTCTTAGCTGTGAGAGATATGTCTTGGTTACTTGGTGTTCATTGCTGAGCATTTGTTCGTGAACTAGTTTAGGACTCCTAGATCAGTTTGATAGTAGTCAATTCTCTCGAGCCCTCAGGGCATCTACTATGTAACAATTAATGTTCCCTTTTGATTAATAAAGTGACTCTCATTTGATGGTTAAAAAAAATTAATTATATTATGAATTTTGTTTTTAAATACAAAATTATTTATTTATTATAAATTTTGCATTTAAATTAATAATTAGTATTTAATGAATTTTTCATTTATTTTTTTAACAAAATCAACAACTTAGAAGACGAAACTAGCTACTACAATTTTGTCGTCTAAGTTGCAACACCTAGACAACGAAATTATAGTAGTTTTGCCGTACGTCTAAGTGGTTCATTTAATTTTTTATTTAGTTTCTTTTTAAAAAATAAACACTTAGACAAGAAAACTACTACAATTTCGTCGTCTAAGTATTCACGAAGAAGACGAAAAAACTTTGTCATCTTTTTCAGTAAACTTTTGTCGTCTAAAAACCTAGGTGACGAAGTTTATTTAGTCATCTAAGATGTTACTTAGACGACGAAACAAAAAAAATTCGTCGCCTAAGTACTTAGGCTACCACATTTAGGCGACGAACCTTAGACGACGGAAATTTCGTCCTCTAAGTACTTAGGCGACGAAAAAGACCTCTTAGTCAACGAAATTGCTTCGTTGCCTAAGTGCGTTTACTGGTAGTCACTATTGGGTAAGGCTATAGTAGGGGTGATCTACTTTAAACATTTATTTACAATTAGTTGAACAAAATTATAATTTTTTAAACCAGAAATTACTATATTCAGAACAAAATTATGACCTTTTTTTATCATTTATAAAAAATTAAAGTAAAATACAACATTGACAGCGATTTGTTCTCAAATTTTTAAAAATGTGGTCGTTTGAATATTTACAAAAAATCGAAAGAAATTACTAAAACATCATCTCGTTTACAATAATAACAACAAAATTAGTGAATAAAATATACGATAGCGTCACTACATCCTACAATTTTTCTATACTATTGGGGTCATGTAAGCCTTGTAAACGCATGGTTCAAATCACTATAAAATTGACTTTTTGTGATTCGAGATTTTAAGTATATAAACAAACCATCAACGGATTGTTTGGATTGTTGGAGATGGTCGCGGAGCTCGTTGTCGGAGTAGTGGAACAAGAAGTCGTCGTAAATGAGAGACTTCCTGGGGACGATTCAGAACAAGTGGATGAGGTGATCAACGGCCTCGCCGATGTGGCCTCGATCAACGTCGTGATCGATAAAAGGGTCAAAGATGGTGGGATTGACGTAAGAGTTGGAATAGGCTAAGTGAAAAAAGCTGCAGAGGCAGACGAAGATGGGGGCCTTCCATATCTTGCGAATGCGGTAAATGTTAAGGACATGCTCCAGGAAATTGTCATTCTTGTGCAAATACTCGCTAGCTCCGTTGACAGATTGGAGGTCTAGAGCACTCTCACTAGTGAAGGGAGATTCAATATTGTCGATCAACTTCAGCTCACTACACAAAAATGAACAGGCCGTCTCTAACAAAGACTGTGAAAATCCGACCCTACTTTAGCTGCCTAAATCAGGATTAGGCCCTTAAAACCTACTAATCTATACATGATATGATCTTAACTAGATTTTATACTGATGAATTCCTATCTTGAAAATAATGTAACTAAACTTCTAATTTAACAATCAAAACTATAACACTACGGTGGGATTCTGCATTGCCTCGATCCACGTACGTGCCCGACCTCCAGGTAAACTCTGCAACCTATGCATTTGAAACCAAATAGCCCAGGGAAAAGACATATAAAAATAAGAAAACTATTAGAATGAGTGGACGAAAATAAAATCTTAGAAGAAAAATCGTAAAACATATATGTATGCCTTTCTCCGAAATCATATATTAAAAAAATGAGCGAGTCTAGGTAAAACCGTAAAACATATAGTAGTGTGTGGAGACGTGAACATATATTATAATCACAGGTCGGGTGTTTGTCCTAACCTTCCTGGAGCACCTCGGTGATCAGCTGATATGCCAATGCATCGATACATTCATACATAAACGTGCATGCATGAAATCGTAAAATCATATCATAAGCCTCTGTGCATATCATATATGTATCATAAATCATATCATAAATGCATAAGAAAATCATAAACATGAGAGAAATCATGAGCATAAAACTCTAGACTCGCTAATCGACAGTGTAAAACAAATGTCCACTCACCTGGATCACCAACTGAAACGTAATTAGTCAATTTCTAACTCAAAGGTCCTAGTCGACATTCCTAAGCCAAAGCGAGAGCCTAATATTAATTAATGATATATGTTACGAGTGTACGATTAAAGTGAGAGTGGAAATCGAGATAAAATGTCTAACGGTACCTCACATATATATTATGATAATCGCATGCCAATACCTAAATTAGTCATATCGACAAATCCCAAATTTCTCTTAGTTGTCATGCCTTGCAACAGAACTCCGCCGAAGATGAGTCTCGACTCTAAACTCGTCGCACGATAGCATCAAAGTGTCGAGTCGGCCCGAGTCTGAAAATAGCCGACAACACCACTAAAATTGTTTAATCACACAAAACTACGCATAATTCGATTAAAAATGGGTTTAGGAACTTACTGTGAAAATTTAGATTTTTCAGTCGTCAGAGGTCCGTCGCGGGTGGAGCCCACGCACCGCTGCCAACTACGGCCGAAATTGATTGGCCCATAAATCTTTGACCTGCATATCAAATTGAAGCTATCAACACGTAGAACAACTTTCTAGTTCAACACGAACCCAAAGACAGACTAGAAAAAAGATGGAAGTTACCTCTAAAGGAGTTGAAACTCGCCGGAATTGGCCCGATGTGACGACCCGGAACAGAATCAGTAGTGTAATCAGCTTAATCCACGAGGTTGCGCGTAATCGCAATTTTTCGTAAATTGATTGAATTGCCGGTTTTGATCACGAATTAATTATTGGCCGAGAATTTAAGTTGAGTCTCTTCTCGAGAGTTGTTGTACGCTTGATTTCAAGTTCGTGGGCGGTTCCGGATTATTATTTTGACGACCGAGGAATATAATATGAATATTTGAAATTTTGGAATATCGTCGAGTTTATCCGTTCGTATTCGAGTTTATCGTGATTGTGATCCGTTTTGGACCGTCGATCGACCCGAACCGAAATGGGAATGGTTATAGACTTGATTTGCGAGTTTCGCGATTAGTCGCGATTTCGACGTAATCGGTTAATATGGCGGCTTCGTTAACGACTAAATTATCGGGCAAGAACTTGATTTGAGATTCTTCACGAAAGTTGTAGAGAATTTAATTTCGTGCTCGTGGGAGCTTCCGAAGGATTATTTCGAGCTACGAGGAATAAATTACGAATATTTTCGGCCGTCGGATATTGTCGTATTTATCCGTTTAGGATTCGATACGTGTATGGTATAAATACGGATGAATACGTGACAAAAGTGGAAACTTTCCAAAAGGGAAACTGGGCCTTGACCCGCGTTGACCACGGGTCAAGGAGGCGACCCGTTTTGCCCATTTTCACCGTTCAGGTTTCTTGGTTTTTGAGCCCGATTCCGACCACGGTTGGCCGGAGTCTCTTCATGGAATATGTTGGGCTCGAGCTCCTCTTAGGATTGGTAGTTGGATCGACCCATGAGGTAGCCGGAGGAGGTAGAATCGAATCGGCAAAGTATGCGGCAAAGTATGGTGTTTTCCGGCGAGTTTTCATCGACTTCGGGTGACGGCGTGCAGGCCGAGGTGGTGGCTCCTCTTTGAGAGGTTTTGTTAGCCATGAGGAGAGGAAGCTATTGGAAGTGGTTTGGGAGGTTGCCGTGGCCGGAGGAGAGATATCCGTGATGTTGAAATTCCGGTAAGGGTTTGTAACTTTGATGTGAGTTTTGGACGTTTTTCTGTCAAAATTGGCCTTAACTTTGAACTGGAAAGTTGTTGGAAATGTCGAGATCTTCAAATCCATGTGTAAGTTGCATTTTTATGGGCCGATGTGATTTTCCGGCGGCCGGCGGCAGCGGCGGTGACTTTCCGGCCGGGGTGTTTTTCGACGTGTTTAATGTCGTTTCGCTCGGAATCCCGCACCGATAGCAGTGGTGAGGTTTATTTTTTGAATTGAGCATCAGAAATTATAGCAAGGTTTTATGGTGTGATTATCAGATTTTGACGATTTCGTCGATATTGAATTATATGTTTCCGGGAACGGTTGTTTCTCGTGATGTGACTCGAGGTTTTGAGTTATGATTTTGAGCAGTGGATTTTATGATTATCCAGGGGATCGTGAACGTTCGTTTGGCAAGGGATCTTCCGCCAAATCTCGGGATTAGCACGTTTGCGCGCTGTGCTTGTCTGTGAGTGGACATTTCTTTTCACTGATCGATTACGAGTCTTTATATTACATTATACAAGCCTAAGCATACGTTTGTGATTATGAATTATACGAGCATGTGCTTTATGATTATGCATTTACATTATGCTTTATACGTATGCATGAAACTATTTATGATTTGATTTACACAGAGTAGAGTCTTAGTATATGTGGTTGTATCGATACACTTGCATCCCGGCTGATCCCCGAGGATGTCTACCAGGGGGGAACTGTACCTTGTGCCGATGTATTTCCGGGTGGGTACAGATTTCTGTTCCTTGTGCCGATGTATTTCCGGGTGGGAACAGATACCCTGACCTGAGGCCTTTCTGGCTAGAATCACGTGTGGGTCTGGGATCCCGTGATTCGAACTGTACTAGCACGGATGTGTCCATGAGTGACCCCGTGGGATTTTTCTATGCATGCTCTGTACGCTGGAGGAGTTTGGGTTCACCTCGTGTACTATATCATATTCATTCATTTTGATTCGCGTATGTTTTTATAACATATATTATTCGACGAAAGACATTTATTTTCGTCCACTCACTCTAACGGTTTATATGTCTTTCCCCTGGGCTTTTCGGTTTCCGTGCCCAGTTTGCAGTTCGGATTCTGGTGTCGCACGTCGTGGTCGAAGGCTTAATATTCTAGCGATATTTCTTTTATGGTAGGTTCTTAGTTTGGCCTACTATTTGTATATGTATAGTAGAAGTTGCTCTGAGCATTCTGATGTTATACTTTTATACGATTTTTCTCCGGATTTCTGTAAAGTATAGTTTTTTTGATTACTTTACATTACTGTTATGATATTGAGAAATCCGGATGGGATTGGTGCTCACGGTTTGATTTTTGTGGCATAGGATGAAGTGTATTTTCTGGATGCAGGTTAATGGCAATTCCGCGTTAGTAACGTTACTCTGCCGAAATTTTTATGGTTTTTGTTGGTTCGTGTTTTCAGAAAGGGTTTGATTCCTGTTTAGGAAACTAAATCGGGGTTGGGTCCTTTCACCCGACTCTGGCCGACCTCTTCTAGTCACCGTGTGACTCGAGAGGGGTTGCGTTCGGCTCGTGGAGGTTCGGGGAGTAAAACCCCCTTACCCCCACCATCCTACAGTGGCCATAACATCGTCGTTGGCAATGGACTGAAACGAAGGGGAGTTCGTACCTTCTCGACTTCGATTATCTCACTCGAGGCGTTGCATGGCCGATATAAGGGAAGGAACATGTTGAGGAGGAGGAAAGATTTTGATTAGGGCCGGAGCGATGGGCAGAGGTGGCCGGACGGTGAAGATCCGACCCAGATCAGTGAATCAGGTCGGGTCCTCAGCCGACCCAGATCAAAACTTCAAAAATTCATAACTAATTCCTCAGAGCTCGAAAAAAATCTAGTAAAAATATGCACGAGCTCGAAATAATTTTCTCCACAACTTTGATGAAGGAAGCAAGTTCAAATTCATAATTTATAAAAAGTCAATTTATAAATCAAGACAAAGCTCGAAAAACTTGACGCGAGATGTCAAGTTCGATAATTAGCGTGACAATGATGATTAACACCCAAATTTTGGGTTGGGGCATTACAAAGACAATATCAATTATGATGCTCTTACCATGGTTAGCCAGGTATAGCCTAAAGATCGAAATTCCTTAATGAGAAATAATTTTAGGCCTCAATGGGGCCATGAGGTGTAACCCTGAAACTCTACATGGCATGTTTTTGTTGTGCACATCATTATTATTTTGACACATCAACTCAATCAGAAGACGATCATACCCTTTATATCTAACGGTTGTTAATTTTTCATATTTAAAAGTTTAAAAGTATTTTTATAATATTTCTTGTATAGCAATGACTCTACAAGGAAATTAATTTAATGTTCATCGAAAAAAAACTAGTTAATATTGATTTCTTAATTGCATCATTAATTGTGTTTAATTCAAATAAAAACTCTAACGACAAAGATCATAGAGAAAATAAATTATTGAAATATATTAAATATAAATATAAAGTACGTCATGATTAACCCACTTTCATTTCCTAAACTTTTACATGATTTACTCGATATTTTTTATTAAAGTATATTGAATTATAAGAAAAATTATATTATTCAATTGTAAATATATTTGACTATTTTAGAATAGAAACTTTCATGTTTTTTCACGTGATATTAACATACAATAAATATAGTATGATTGATTTGAAACACTCAATTTATTTGATTCAAATCAAAGCTTAAATCCAAGTGAGAAAATTACTATTATGATCAACTAACTATCTAGTTCTTAATCTGATTGAAAATGAGTGTTTGCTCATATATGTTTACATGGATGGCATGATAATCATGTTAGTACATAAAGTAAGTGACAAAATTATTTTTATATCGAAGAGTTCTTGATAAATCGTTCATATAACACACTGATAAGCATGTAACTAAGTAGAGTTAGTAGATATAGCACAATGATAGACATATAATTAAGTAGAGTTAGTAGATAACATCTTACTGAAAATATATCAAGTGATAGCGATGCACGATTTCATCTTCATATGAATTAGATTTGGACTATTTTTGAGATGATAGATTAACATTTAAAGTTTGTAGTTCAAAGTTTATGGTTTATGGTTCAATGTTGAGACTTAGATTATAATTTTTTGTGTAGGGTTAACGACTACTTGCGAGTTTTTTTTCTCTTAACACGTTAGTTAATTTAACTTAATACAAATCAAACCTTTGAAGTTTTTATGGTTGGAGTTTAGGGTTTAGGGTATGAGGATTGATTAGGGTTTAAGGATTGGGGTTTAAGTGTTGGGGTTTAGGGTTTAAGGTTAGCTATATGAATGGGTTTTTTTAAGGTTTATCAATTTGAAAATATTAAAAAAAAATTAATTACAATCTATAAATTTAATGAAATATATAAAAGAGTAAGATTGAAATTGTAAGTTAAATATTTTCTCGTGAATTAATAAAGAAATAAATTATATATGTAGCATGGCATGTCACATTATATTGAGACCTACATCTCATGGTCCCATTGAAACCCCCTAACATTGTCCTTCCTTAAAAATATATTAATAGTCAGGCGTAGTTGTATCACACCCAGCAGTGTCAAATGACACGGCTGAGTTGTGAGATTTGGCCAACAAATCATTAGAAAAAATGAAGTATATGGAAAAATGACACGGCTCAAATTTTTCCAGTTTTATCCACATGGCAAACCTTGATTAGTTTAAGAAAAAATTCATTCCTTAGTATAGTTACTATAGTATCAAATTTAATTTTCGATTACCATATCAAATTCAATTAAATTTTGTGTTGATTGCCGAATGGAGTTTACTTCTATACGAATAAAGAAATCTTATGTCTCTTCTCTTTATATAGACAATTATTTATCTTTCTAATTAACACAATTATATCCTCATATTACTAACTATTGGCTGAAATTATGAAAGTTTTTATCGACAAATTTTACATCAAGAAGAACACAACCGACGAGTTGATACCTCTTCCATCTCTTGCAATAAGAACATCCAATAAAAGTACTTTAGATGATTCACATGAAGAATTATACTCGACAAATCAGTACTCAATTCACTAGTTTATTTGCTAATAATATTAGCATTAATGGCCTAATCCTACTAGTAGCTACCGCAATCGTAGAACGATCATTTTCTACAATGAGGATCATAAAAAATGACTTGTGAAACCAAAAGGGAGACAAGTGGATAAATAGAAACATGATAATATATAATGAAAGGGATATATTCGATGGTATTAACAATGAAATGATTATTAGAACACAGCACAACTTCGATGATCGAAGGATAATCCTTCGACCCATCGAAAGTCACTTGGGCCGAGTTTGACCAACAATTGACTTTTAATGAAACCTATCGTTTCTCTTCCTCTCTTCTTCCCTTCGACTTCTTCTTCTTTTATTTCAGTTTTTCTTTTCTCCTTCTCGCCTCTCTCTCCAACTCTCTCACACACCAAATCACTCAAATTCTTCAAAAATCTTCCCAAGAGTGAATTTATTGCTTATTCTTGAATTTGGAGTGCTTTGTGTGGAGATTAAAGTATCTTGGGGCTATTTTCAAGAGGTATTATGCTTAAACCCTAGGAACCCGAATTTGAAATTTTGATGTGATGAAGGTGTGATTTTGTGATGAGTTGTTGCTATATTTCTTGGTTTAGATGTATGGGTAATGTGATTTAAGCATCAATATACTTGAAATTGTTAAAATTAGCCGCATTGAGTTATGCATAAACCCTAGAATTTGAAATTTGGGATTAGCTTGTGTTGAGAGTTATTCTTGCTAATGTGTAAGTGTATGTGTAATGTGTGTGCTAATTTGTTAGCTTCTATAAATGTGTTCTAGGTACCTTCATCTCATCATCCATCATCATCTTCTCCATCATCACCATGCCTATCAAGAGGACCGCCGGCAAGAAAAAAGCAAAGACACTAATTGAATCCAAATTGGAGGAAGAACCGGTTTATGAGAGGGCACCTACCTTTTTCAACACCAAAGATACCGTTCACAAGAATATGGGCCCAAAGACCGGCCTCGCCAAATGGTCCACCATCAAGGAAGCACGTGTCATTCACCCTGAGTGGAATGTATGCACCAATGCTAGTCACCCCGTGCTCGTCGCCGTGATAGATCTCTTACAAGATCACAAGGTCATGGATCTCACAGCGACTTTCTAGGTTATCATGAGCCATTGGTCCGTGATTTCTATACGACACTCAAGGTTGCTAAAGTCCACAAGTCAGGAGTCAGCCGTATGTTCACATTTGGGGGCAAGACGATGACGATATCACCCCGCACCCTTGAGGACTTCTTCAATTTGCCTCACCCCTCACAGAATGAAAGACAAGCTTTCTGAGAGCGTTATGATGTAGTTACTTGCGCAAAATTCAAAGACGCGGCTTGTAGGAATAATGTGGTCCCTCAAAGGAGGAATGACTGCTTCCAAACCATTAATCTCGATGACTTCCACAAGGTGCTATGGCTTTTTGTCAAGCACAATGTCCCCCCTGAGGCTCATACCACCGAGATTCATATTAATGGATATAAAAAATTGTACATGCTTACACACGGGAGATGCTAAGTGGAGTATGGAAAGGTCATTTACAATGTTATGATTCAGAGTGCGGATGCGGAGACGTGGCCACTTGTGTTGCCTTGTACAATCATGAGGTGGTGCATCGACCAAGGATTCAAGGACATTTCCCATGAACTCCATGAACTCAAAGGAGAGCTTCGTGATGGGATTGTGGTCAAGAACTTAAATCAAAGTAAGAAAAATAAGTAGAAAGCCCCAGCCCAAGCCCAAACGCAAGAGCCAACGAAAGACACCGCACCGGAGGCAAGGCATGAACCGACATTTATGTAAGTACCAGATATGGCTTACTTCGACTATCAATTTGGTCAAGTCTTCGAAAGCCAAGACACTATGATGAACATGATTGGTGATCTTAGCCACCAGGTCTCAAGCTTGGAGATGTATTACCGTGGGGAAGGAACATCCGGATTGACACCTCAAGAGCATGGTGGTGGAAATGATGATGAGATGATGGAGTAAAGACTTAGCATCCCTTATTTCTTTGATGTGATTTTAATTTCTAACCCCTCTTATTTCATAACCTTTTAGGAATTATTGTTATTTTGTACCCTTTGAACATCATTGACTCTTTTTGATTGATCTTAATTTGGGGCTTTGTTTGATTTGTGTTTTTTTTTATGGTGATGCATAATTTGATTGCATGTGTGTGCTAAGATGTTGATTTTTTGAGAAATTAGATGTGCACCTTACCTTATTTTATTTGTTTTAGCTTAGTTGTGTGGTTTATGTGTGTGTGAAAGTCCATTTTTGGTGTAGGGAATGACATGAACTTGAATAGATAATGGCATGATTTTACTCACCTTCACAGGGACACTCAGGATACTTTCCTCAATGGATAGAAGAGTTTCTGTCGATCCATCGAATCTTTATGTCATATCGATACAGGATGCTTGCCTCGATGGATCGAAGGGTTTCTCTCGATCTATCAAACAAGATCGGTCAGTTAGATCCAGGGTTTATGCCTCGATGGATCAAAGGGTTTCCTTCGACCCATCGAAGACCATTCCTAATGTGCACTTTTCAAGTTCTTTTGGAGTTCGAATGCCATGGCCTAGACTATATACCCATTTGAGCTTTCAAACAAATGATATCAATTTTGATCTATGGGCGCCAATTACCGCTCATGACCAAGCCTATGCAACTTTTGGATGGCGAGATCTAACTTGGCATTCGTTGGTTTATATGTTCATACATTTAGAGCTAAGAGCCGGTCTTCAAAGCGTTTTCACCCTCTTTCTTCTTACTCTATCTTTACTTCTTGGCATGACATGTGTATAGTGAACAATGATGCTTAGTGTATAGTTTGTGTCGTGTTAGCATGTGGTAGTCTTGGTGTGATACATGTTGTGAAACTTTTTACTATGAACTACACACCTTTCTAAGTGTTAAAGTTCTAAGTGTAAGGTCCCATCATGTTATATGCTAGATTACAATATTGTTTTCCTTTGAAATGTGATTAGTATGCATGCCCTCATTGTGGTTGATAGGACTTTAATAACTTCATTACTTCTTAGAGACTATATGACCATTTAAGTGTGATTGCATGCTAGCTATTATGCGTAGGAGAATAAAATATGAAATAATGATGCCTATGTTATCTCTTGTACACTTTTTGTTTACTATGCAGCCTAATACAAATTGAAGACAATTTGATTCTAAAGTGTGAGGTAGATTGTATCACTCCTTATCCTAAAATCCATAAAAATTTGAAAAAAAAATTGAAAAAATGTAATACTAAATATGTTTGTGTTGGTATAATTTGTGTTCCAATAACCATTACCAATGATGAGATTGAACTAATGGCTAGTATGTAGCATAATTTTGAGCATATTTTAAAAAAGAAAATAATGCATCTTTAATCGGTTTGAAATGTTTATATGTTATTCAAAATGTGTACATGAGAAAAATAAGGATTGACATGTCTTCGAAACTATCTATGCCCCATGTAAGATTTTATGCCTTGTTATGCATGCATAACTACATTATGCACATATTCTTTCATGTGTGACATCATTTGATCATTGTGTAATCTAGAACTTGTTTGAAACCATGTAAAACGTTGTCTAAATCATAAATTGTTTTGAAAATGATATAGGCATTAGGATGATCACCACTTTGGCCAAATTGCTTTTGAATCCTATAACACGTACATCCTTTAGATAGCCAATTTGAGCCTTATATTATTTAACCTTTTAATTCTTGAACACCATAAATCCTTACCAAGCCTAAACACTTACTCATTCCCTTAACTAGGCAATCGAGCAAGCGATAATGAAGTCCTATTAGGATGTGCTTAGAACTTGTACCTATTGTGAAGTTTAGCAAAAGCTTAAGTGTGGGGTGGAGGAGATTGTTGTGATGTTCATTTGTGTTGTGTTTTGTTCAAAAAGAAAATAAATGAAAAGAAACAAAAATGAGAAAAGAGTATCAAAGAAAAGAAAAGAAAAATAGAAAGAAGAAAAGAGTTTCACAAAAAGAGTATGAGTTGTACATAAAGAATAAGAGTTTTGGGAAGTAACTTTGTGTAAAAAAGAAGAAGTTAATGACACCTAGATGTTTACTAAGGAATTTCGACATGTGAATTGCTTGTTAGGTTGCTTAGTTCTTGAATTCATATACGCTTCCTTCATTAAGCCCATTCATTAAAGCCCATTACAACCTAAATAAAAGTCCTCTTGATTTGAAATATATGACTTGTGTTTTTGGATTGTTGGAGCACTTGGTTGAAAAGAAAGCCTATGGAAAATATGTGATTGACACGATTATTTTTTAGTGCAAACACTTATGTGCATTGAGTGATATCTAGTGAGTTTGATAGCTAAGAGGCATGTTAGTTTAAATACATCTCATTGTGATGCATTTGACTTGGCATATAGTATGACCATTTCGGCGTATTACATATGCATTAATTTCATATTTTAAAGTGTTGCTAAAAAGAAGTTGAATCCATCTAGTCATGGTTCTTTGAGGCAAACCAATCATCCATTTAGGACACTTGCATCCCTTGTGTGTTTTTGTGCTTAGAATCTAGCTTAGTTTCATTATTTTCTCCTTAGTTTGCTTGAGGACAAGTGAAATTTAAGTGTGAGGTAGTTTTTTAGGTCCATAATTACGTTCTAATTATGTGCCTAACCTTATGCTTAATGCTTCCCTTCTTGGAATAAAACATCGTTTTTGATACATTTCCTTATTTTTCTAGGAAAAGTGGAGTTGGCTCGGAAATGCATTAAAGATGAGGAATTAGACACTTATTGGAGAAGACGTATACATTTCCGAGGTCATGAGAGAATTTGGAACAACTTTGCTATATGACAAAATAGCCTCACCAGTAGTTGCCTGGAAGTCGTCGGAATTCACCATGGCCAGTCAGACCACCATTGCCGGACCAATCATATGGAGTCCAGCCCAATAGAGGCTCAATAAAATTATTTGTGCTTACCAATCTAATTTGGAGAGAAAGAGAAGAAGTTGGACCACATGATGTCACTTATTTATGACTTTAGCCTTACAAAGCCTAAATATGTGGATCATGGTCTCCCTAATTCAAAGCTTTAGATTTTCTATCTCACCATTTCATATTTCACTACAACATTTTTTAGTATTGCCGGCGATTTTAAATCGCCGGCAATAGTTTTTCAAGTAAAAATCGCCGGCAATACCTTTTTTTATTATTGCCGGCGATTTTTCCTCCAAATCGCCGGCAATAATTGTCCGGTAATAAAAAATAAAAAAAATTATTGCCGGCGACTTTCATGCAAGTCGCCGGCAATACTTTTTATTTTATTTTATTATTGCCGGCGACTTGCATGAAAGTCGCCGGCAATACTTTTTTTTATTTTTTATTACCGTCCAATTATTGCTGGCGATTTGGAGGAAAAATCGCTGGCAATAATAAAAAATAAAAAAAAGTATTGCCGGCGATTTTTGGGGGAAAAATCGCCGGCAATACTAAAAAATGTTGTAGTGTTTTATAAGGGTGTAAATTAAACTTCCTACTCAGCCCAAATTCGAGTTCCTCTCTCCCCTCACACACAACTCACCTAATTTTCAGATTTTCCATAGTTTTACACTCTCATTAGACCCTTTATCCACATACTAACCCTCTAGCACTATCTTCTACAACTCCTCCTCCCTTTCTAGACTAAAATACCTCTATAACCACCACTATAAGAGACCTAGATCTTCCCTCTCATAGGTAGAGTCGAACCTCTCCACCATATCACCACCACTTTGGCTTAGTTTGGGTGTTCCTCCTCTCATCCTCACCTTCTAGGGTTTGGCTAAGCTTTTAGAGTTCAAAGGAGTGGGAAGTAATGTCCCTTTCCCTTGCTTCTTGGAATCCTAAAGGTTTGCCTTACCTCCTCTTAAAGACTTGGTGCTTGTTGAAGAAAAGATGTGGAGCTAGAAGGCTTGGAGTCACTTGGTGGAGTTTTGGCTAGGGGACCCTTGATTATTTCTACTATATTACTATTTTAAGCATGTATCAACTCTTGTATTTAGTTTTGTTTAGTAAGTAGTCAAATTTGGGAGGCTAGAGTTAGAACCCTAAAAATGATGTCTTAGATTATATATGATTTTTGGTTTTAGTGTATGTTGTGTGATTGTATGTTGTGAATGAGCAATTGTGTGATTTTGGATGTTTATTATGCTTGAGCTTCATGTCTAGTTTCACTTATGCATGTGTTAACCCTAGCTAAGCTAATGTATGTGTAAACAGACTAAAAATAGTCCTTAATTGAATTAGCTACTCACTTAAGGCTAGATGAGCATATAAACATTATTAGAGTATTTTCTAAGAGGTTTACCTTAAGACTTGGATACCTTAGCACTAAGTAAGGACTAGAGTCTCATTGAGTCTTGATAGACTTATGGAACTCTAGTTAAACACAAATTAAATCCAAAAGGTTATTGTGGCTAATAGTAGATTCTCTTTACTCGTAATCCAATAGGTGCTAGTTGGAGGAATCACATAAAATTTCTCTCAGATTCTCCAATAGAGATTTAAGAAGGGGAACCTTCCATATATATCACATGATATGCTTGTTGACTTCACAACGTGACATACGATCGAGATGCAAGCCTGAAATGACTTGGGGTCTTGGTTCCGGTTCACTAAATACTTCAATGTTGGGTTCAAGTCATCTAGAGTTCGAACTGACCTAGGAACTTGGGTTCAAAACCAAACGTGACCTAAAATGTCACGTTTTGGACATTAACTTGTGGGAACAGACTCTAATCTAATACTTAAATCAGGACAATGTGTGATGCATCATATGGTTAGTGGAGATTTTCTTAGTCGACCATCTTTCTTTATATTGAATTTGTTTGCTATTTTAGTTTGCGCATTGTAATGTAATCAACCAACCAATCAAACTCGTATAACAACTCGTCGTAATTCAATCACCTCTCACAATGCTAAGTGTCCAAAAGACTTAATAGGGTGAGATACACATATCCGCATTTTACTTTTCATTTAGTGTCAAGTTAGTGTCTAGTTGTATCAGTAGTCTAAGCGTTAATCATTCGAGCAAAGAGTTATAGTGGTTAATCCTCGTGGGTTCGACACTCAACTTCCTATAAATACTATAACTTGCCATGTATACTTGCGAGTGAAGAATTTTTTGCATCTATGAGTTAGTTAATAGTTCATAAGTGTAAGGGGTATAAAATCTTCGAACAGATACCATGATAACATGGCAAACCAGAAACTCACAGATAGAGAGATAAGTATAAACCTAACTAAGATTTGAGAGAAGAATTCAGTAGAGCTTTACTTTCATTAATGAAGCTTAAGCTCAATCAATTCAAAAGGACTATTTATTCAGAGAAGATTTGGTAACCGTCTTTAGACAACTCATTATAGATAATAACACCGTCACAAATCTCTAAGAAATATATCTAAGCTATTAGTTATGATCTTCTACATCACATTTATCACCGAGGACCTCCATCTTTGTCGTGCCATCATCGTCGACCAATAAGTTCCCATCACCACCGCAGACTCTGACTCGACTCTACTCCTCGAAAACCTCACAGTTGACATCAGCGGCCCCACCTCGGCCACATCTTCCTTTCCCTCGCTCGCAGTGGTGTCGTCATCATAGTCAGTGAACTCAGCCTTGGTTCGGCCACTTGGTTTCGTCCTCGGCCTCGCCAATCTCAGTCTCAGACTCTTGCACTCATCGATCAGTCTCAATCTCGAGCTCAATCGAGATCGAGATCGGCCTGGGCTTCCCGCCGCCTTACTCCCCCTTCGATGTATCCCCTCGTGTCGATGTAGAAGGCTTCATCTATATGCTCCCTCAATGTATAGGGCTTCATCTATCTGCTCCCTCGATTAGTTTTTCTAAGTTTTCTGATTTGGACAATATGTCTGTTTGTCATGTTCGACAACAGTTGCTGAATTCTTTTGATAGGTTCTTGAATCAGTGTGGGGATACGAAGATACAATGCTTTTGGATTTATTGGTCTGAACACTATGTGGCCGACTTTGACAATGAGGAAGGAATATCACTATGCTACTGTGAAGAACAAAAGGTAAGACTGGTTGAGTGGATTGATAATGCAGTAAGGTGTAATGTTGAACTGGTGCACTCTTCCCGATAATGGTACGAATGCCTTCCATCTTCCCTTTTTCTCTGTGAGTCTTTGAGGTCATTAACTGTGGATATAAATGGTGAGATTGATGAAGTCACTTTCTCTGTCTAATGTTGAATACTTGAAGTTGAAATATATTATTGTAAAAGAAGACTTCAGGGAATGGGCTTCAAACTGCTGCCAATGCCTCGAGAAATTACGTCTTGTAATTATTTCTGGATTAGATATTGTTATTGACAACTCTTCACTTATTTGATTCATTTTCGAGGTTGACATTGGTTGTAGTGATCGTTGCATTGTTAGCATCTCCACTTAAGCATCGTGTTGTAGATTATTATGATTAATGTTACCCAAGTATGAATTGGAAGGGGTGTCGATGAGCTTATTTAGTAACCCAAGTTTTTTTGGAATTCAATAGAAATATGACATAATGTTTATATATGATATTTATTGTTAGAAAATAAATGTTCGTCGATGTTGATTTGACACTCAGTTGAATCTCAACTGACACTCAGTTGAACCTAAACTGACACTCAATTGACCTTCATCTGACACCCAGATGAACCGAAAACCTCAAATGACACTTAGTACGTTGAACCTCAACCGACACTCAGATTAACCCAAATTGACACTGAGTTTTACCTAAAGTCAACGGTCAATGGTTAATGTTGGTGGTCAACAGTCAACGTCAACGATCATTGGTCAAGATATGAGAAAGTAATGACATGGGGTAATTCATAAATTAAATTGAGGGTATATTTGTCATACTAGGCTAGTGAAAATTAAAATTCTTTTGTTGAGTTAGTGGGAATTAAAATTCTTATTCATGGGTTAGTGGGGAAAACCCTAACTTCTAAGTTGAACATTTAGTAGTTATATTAGGATTACAAATATATATATATATAGTTTTCATCAAGTGCGAAACTTCACACTAAAGTTTTGGTGTGAAGTTAAATTCTACATAAAATCGATAACGTAATTCGATCATTGAAGTCAATCATATTTTAGATACTCATGCAAAAATCGGACATGCAAAATTTCAACCCAATCGAAGATCGTTTAGCCATTTGATCACCACATTCAAGTTTTAAGTTAAATCGGACAATCTGTGTGCATTGTTAAACAATGTGTCACGATCAAATGATCTGGATATATCTGAGAGGAGAGTGGAGAGTGTAACTGAGCCCATAATGCCATTTGAATATCCACGGCAATTTGTATTTGGCCATGAAATGAAGAGTAACTGGGAAATTCTGATCATATTTACTGAGATTCATGACTGTCTGGAATCTGATTACTGCTTCTTTGGCTTGCTGGGGCAGAAGGTTGTAGGGGAAACCATGAGTTGCCCACCATCTGAGAAACCACATGGGAAGATTTCTTTTGAAATTCTTGTCAAAGTTGATAAACCAAGAATGACTGAAGTCTTCTGTCTGGTGGAGGAAGATATTTGACCAGGCATTGATATAATCATTATAATTGTAGGATATGTCTTGGAAAGTATGGAAATTGTAGGGTTGATCACCCCAACTGGCTAAGGAATCGATTTTCATTATATAGAGAGAATGATAGAGTATTTTGGTTGTGTTTCTTTGGTCATAAATGGCTCTGATGGAGATTGATCCGGTTTTGACTAGAATGTCTTTGTAGAAGTTTAATGAGTGAGAGGGGTGACTTGGAGTAAAATGAAAATTTGGGGGGAAATATTCCCTTATTAAGGACATTGGGTTTTTTAGGTGACTATTAGGGGGTTCAACGTAAAAAAGGTTTTTACTGATTTGTAGGTGGTAAGGGGAGGTTTTTGGGAAGTGATTTTGACTAGGGGGAGGATCACTTTTATAAGGATCATATTGGTTTACTAAAACTGACTGAAAATTGGGGCGGATCATATTCTGGGGATTTGGTAGAGGATTCAAGATTGGATTGTAGTTGACTAATTGATTGGGGGTCATAGATCTGGTGGGAACTGGATATGGAAAGCCAGGGATCATTAAACTATCTGGTTCCTCTTTTTTGACTGTTTGTGCCGGAGGGGATTCCGGTTCTGTTTTGACTGAGCTCCGAAGCTTTCTGGTGGACATGACTGGCTCCCTGGAGAAATTCTCTAGTTAGGAAATCAAGGATATGATTATCAGATCCTTTAATGAATGCAATTTGAAAATCAAAAATGCTTAAAATGGCTTGCCATCTGGCAAAAATTTGTTTACTAGCGATATTTTGAACATCTTTTTCTAAAACATCTTTTGCACTTTTGCAATCAACGCGTAATAAGAACTTTTGATTTAATAAGTCATCTTGAAATTTACTGATACATAAAACAACTGAAAGAATTTCTTTTTTGATTGTACTATAATTCTTTTGGGCTTGGTTCCAAGTACCAGAATGGAATCTGACTATTTGTTCGGGGTGATTAGGGGAAATTTGCTGTTTTAGAATGCCACCGTAACCAATTTCGGAAGCATCAGTTTCAACAATTTTGAAGGAATCTGAAAGTGGAATACCAAGACAGGGTAGGGTTTTAACATGGCTCTTAATTTCCTTGGCTAAAGAAGTGTGTATGGGAGACCAAGGAGGTGGATTGGTTTGTAATCTTTCAAATAAAGGTTTGCACCGTTTTCTAAGATTCTGGTAAAAATCTGCGATGTAATTCAGGGAACCCAAAAATCTTTGTAACTGATTTTTCTCTATAATTTCGTCAGGGAATTTATCAGCAAATTGGATAACTCTGTCAATTGGTTGTATCTGGAGGTGATGGATATTAAATCCTAAGAATCTAATGTTAGTTTGGAAGAGTTTAATTTTTGACGCAGAGATAACTAGGCCATTGGTCTTGGTGATCGTGAAGAATTGGTGTAGATGTTTCCAGTGTTGCTCTATTGACTGAGAAAAAATAAGAACATCATCAATATAGACAATGCAGAAGTGGCTGTAATCATTGAAGATATCATTCATGATGTTTTGGAATTCACTAGGGGCATTTTTTAAACCAAAGGGCATTACGTTCCATTCGTAATGTCCAAAGGGAGTGACAAAAGCAGTTTTATATCTGTCGTTTTCATTAATCTGGATTTGCCAGAATCCAGATTTCATATCAAATTTTGAAAAGATGACTGAATGGTTTAGTCTGTTAATAAGATCTCTTTTATTAGGTATGGGATAACGTATCCATTCAAGGACTGTGTTAAGTGGTTTGTAATTTATGACTAGGCGCGGTGTTCCTCTTTCTAATTCTGCATTCTTTTGAACATAAAAGGCTGGACAAGACCAGGGGGATTTACTAGGTCTGATGATCTTTTTGTTAAGGAGATCTGTGATTTCAGTTTTGCAAAATTCCATGACTTCATGGTTCATTTGATTAGGTCTGGCTTTAGTAGGGATTTTTCTTTCATCAAAATCTTTGATGTAAGGAAGGGTGACTATATGTTTTTTTCTGTGCCAAAAAGCAGTAGGAATGTCCGAACATAACTCTGCAATGATCTTATTTTTGAAGGCTCTAATTCTGTTTTGCAAGGCAGTGTCTTGTAAATGATTATCTATTCTTTTGAAATTAATTTCTTCCTTGAGGAAGGTGACTTGTCTGGTTTTGGCATGAATGAGGTTGATTGTTTTGGAAATGGAACTTTCTTGGAATGTCTTTAAGGAATGTATTTCTGGGTTACTGAGAAAAGGGAATTTGACTGGTTCTTTAAAGGGATAAGTGGTAATCCCGTCATATTCTGTGGTAAAGGGATAAATTAAAGTAAGGAAGGGGAGTCCTAGTATGACTTTGTCGGTTAAGTCTTTGACTAAAACAAAAGGAGTTTTGTAACAAACATTATTTTGGCAGACATGAGTTTTGGGGAGTTCGTATCTCATGTTCATTTTTGAGCCATTGGCAGAACGTAAAGATTCTTTTGTTTTTTCGAAGTACTTAGAAGGTATTAGTCCTTCTTGGATGCAATTTAGGTCTGCTCCTGAATCGACAAGAGCAATTGCAGTTAAGGAAAAATCATTTACTTTGATGTTTATGGAAATGTACCATTTTTTTAAATGGATTTGTCTAATAACATTAATGGCAGCATCTTGAGAAGTTTCTTCAGAATTTCTTGGGATGGCTTCATTGTCTAAATGACGGAACTGATTGTTGATTTTTACGATATTTAAGTCTTGTTTAATTTCTTCATTTTCTTGAAGTAATTGTTGGTGGCTTTGATGGAGAGACTGTATTTGTGTTTTGATTGTTTTTATTTCTTGTTGGAGATCCTGTAAGGTTATATTTTTCTTTTTGTCTTCGAATTTGTGAAAGGTGGAGGTCAAACTAATTTTTGGTTGAGGAATACTAATTTCTTTTTCTTGAGTAATTAGTTTTCTTAATTTCGTAAGGTACTCAGCCTTTAAATCGGGATCATGGATTTTACTAATTAGATCTATTAGGAGTTCTTCTTGTTCTTCCTGTTTGGTTAAAACATTAATGGTTTTAGTGCAGCAGTCGTTGCTGCAATTAAGAGTATCTTTGCAACCGAAAGTAATATGGGGGGAAGAATTACTGGAAAAATCAGAAGAGGATTTTGACAAGTTACTGTCACCTGGTTCTAAGGAGTAGTTATCCTCGGAGTCTGTGTTTCGTATCTCTAGAAGGTTGACGAGTTTGTCTCTATCTTCTTGACTTAAATTTAATTGGTTAATTGTGGTTTTCAAAGGACATTTATTGGCAAAGTGTCCTGGCTTATTGCATTTAAAGCAATTGCCTTTCGCAGTATTTTTACTATGAGGATGAAAAGGTTTTTTGGACTGGAACTTATTTTTTGAATAAAACTTATTTGGCTCAAAATGGTTTTTTGGAGTGAATCTGTTTTTGGTGAAGGGTCTTCTGTAGTGATTAGTTTCAATGTGTTTTGATTTTCTCCTTGAAGGGGGTAGAGAAGGGAGACCGTATTGTTCACAAAAATTACCTAATTCATACTTTGCTAATTTTTTATCTGTTTTAGCAGCAGAGTTGATTTTAGAGTCGATACACATTTTAAGACCTTCTTTTTGGATTACTGTAATAATTTGGCCATAGGTGTAGGAATCGTAATCTATTTGTCCTAATTCGTTACTCAGAACATGTCTTATTTTGTGGGCAAAAAGATTAGGGAGACCGTTGATGAATTTTTCTTTCTAAAAAGGTTGGTTACTATCATCTCTAAGCATTACCCTGGAGACAAACACATTTTTGTACCAGTTGAAGTCACTAAGTGTTGGACATCTAAGGTTGCTAAGTTGATCATGAATCCTAGAGGTAATGTGACTAGGTGTACCAATGAAGTGTTGAATTATGGTATAAAACAAAGTGTTAACTGCGTCAGAGATTCCCATTCCGACATTTGTATCAAAGATTGGGGATCCATCTTCATCATGCATAACTGCATGTTTGATTGACTCTTTGGAATCTGTTGTAAGGTGTTTTTCCCACCAGGAATGAAGCATTCCTGTGAAACCTGAAGAAAGGATGTCGACGATTTCAGGTTGGGAATAATTGTAGGTAGTTACATAACTATTGGCCGTCATTGACATATGGTGGAGTTTATTGAGAATTTCCTGTTCGGAAAGATTATCAATATTCCATTCGTAAGTTTTGTCAGCTGACACAGAGAATTGATTTGTGGTGGCGTTACTACTTGGTTGGATATCTATTGGCAAGGGTCTTTCTTTCCAATTTTTGAAGGGTTTTCTGGTCGGATGGCCTAATCTGTTTATCTGGAGTTCTTCAAATTTTTGGTTTACTTTAGAGATTGTACTAGAATTATCATCAGAGGAATCAGTAGTATGGATGACAGTAATTGTACTGGACTCTGGCTTTGTTTCTTTTAACATTTGTTCTATTTTTTGGATAGTAGAGATGGGTTTATGGGTCGGTTTACTTAGATCTCTGAAATGGACTAAAGGTGACTCTTGTTTCTTAGGAGGTTGGATTGTATCTAGGACATTGTCAACCATTGTTTCTATTTTATCTAATTGGTTTCCTATGGTGATTAAACTTTGGTTTGTATAATTAATTTGTTCTGTTGTTTTCTTGGAATCTTGGTTGTCTGTAGAAGGTAATTTGAAAGGGGAGGCAGTTATGGGTGACTGGCAGTGGTCAAGTATTATAGTTTCATGTGGGGGGTGACTGGAAGAGATTAGAGTATTTTGAGCTGTTTTCCATTTTGCTTTGGATAGGGTATGGATGTTCTTTTCATTGATTTGGTCAATGAAATCTAGAAAGAATATTTCGGACTCTGTTTTGAGCATGAAGTTTTTCCATTGCTGAAAAAGTTCTAATCTTTGTTCTTTTGTAGGGTATTGGTTTCTGTAGGCATTTCTTCTAGGGACATTTTCTTCAGACTGAAGATGATGGTCTAATTTAGGGTAATTGATTGTGAAAGATTTGTGGAGAACATTTAACTGAGGATTAACGGGGTTGACAACCTCGAAATCTGTTGCTGTAGGAGAAGTTTGTTCATCATCAGAGTCTCTTTGATGATTAACATAACTAGGATAGGTGACTTGAGAAGTAGTTTTTGTGCTTTTGATTTTTAATTTTTTCAATTCTTCTTCTAATTCTTTTATCCTGATGTTCTTTATTTCTTTATCTAGGTCACAATCTCTCCTTGACGTAGTTTCAGCAGTACTGGAACCAGCAAAGGAATGCCTGGAAGATTGTCCTAGTTCATGAAATCTGGGATTATTTCTGAAGTTGATCCTTACTGTGCCATCATTGAATTGGTGGATACAGTTTAAATCACTTTGGCTATGTTGGATATTTATGGGCTGGTTTTCATTGGTGAGAGCCCATTCCGAAGGGAGCTGGACATCTGACCATTTGATTGCGTGAGGAACACGGACATTGGCATTTTCATGACTGCTTTGGATCAAAAGAGTTTGATCTTTGGGGCTTTTACTAATGGCTTGAAAGTTAATGTTCGTACCAGTGACTTTATAATGGACCCTGTAGATCAGGGCTAAAGGTTTTGATCCATCAAGGATATTGTATCCTGAGGTTTTAATATTTAACGTTAGGGTTTTGAGGACGTGAGGGTCACTCAGACTGACTGTAAAATCTGGATAACAGTCGAAGTGTATTGGGCCATTGAATAAACTTGACTCGATTATACCAAGAGTACTGTCAATGAAGTCGGTAAACCGAGCATCACGGAGACAGAGAAGGACTGAGGCGTTTAAACCTTTTCTTGTTAAAGGTTTTACTCCTATCTGGACTAAGCCGATATGAAGGAAGTTATGGCCATCTTTTTTATGTTTTCTAATTGACTCAGGGCTGAACAATTGACAAGTTTCGTGCTGTGAACTTACAGCATAAATTTGTTCAAATGTTTTAACATGATGTTCACTTCTAAGCGAAGTGATTGACCATTTTTTCTTATAAATTTCATTGCTAGGAACTCTTGGAATATTCCAATCATTTCTATCAATGTTACTATGTGACTGGATTTCAACTTGTTCCTCGTTTACTATGTTGGGGATTGCAATATATATATATATATATATCTATTTTAGATATTCGTTCAGTAAGTCAAATTAAAGAGGACCGTTTCCTTTTCCTAGTCAAATTAGGTTAGGTTTTCATGCATGGCTATATAAGCAAGGATCGATCGCTAGGAATTAGAAAAATGTCAATGTCAATGTCAATGTCGAGGGATCGTATCAGCGAATTGCCTGATGAACTTCGGTCTCACATGCTCTCATTCCTACCCACGAGAGACGCATATTTAACCAAGTTACTGTCTCGCAGATGGAGACGAGTCGAGGTTCCTCTATCCAATCTTTACTTCAACCAATACACGATCTTTGGGAGAGTTGAAGAAGAAGATGAGTTTAAGCAAAGATGTGAATTCGTTAAATGGGTTGATCAATTTTTTAAGTTCCATAAAGGTCCGTATTTGAATTCTTTCCAGGTGCGTTTCTGGCTAAACAATGAATCTAGTTGTCATATTGATGAATGGATCGCTTGGGCAGTTAAAATTGAGGCAGAATCAATTGATCTCAATTTCTCCAATTTTGAACAAGAAGAGAGTTCAGCAAGCCGCTATTGTTTCCCTTTTCACCTTGTTCTTGGCCAATGTGAATCTCCTCCTCGCGTGTAGTATCTTGGCTTAAATTCGTGCTCGCTTATTCTACAACCTCGTGATCCTCCACATGTCTTTTTTTCCTTGAAGACTCTTCACTTGGAAGATATTGATCTAGAGTTTGTAGACCAAACCTCCTCTTTATTAGAGACTTTGGATGCTTGGTTGGAACTTGACTGGCTGATATTGGAAGATTGTAAGCATATCCGGTCGATTCAAAGGGTTGTGCATAAGGCACCGGAGCATCACGGAACCGGACGAAATTAAGCTGCTTGATTGTGTCAAACTTGAAACATTTGAGTCAAGGAACAATCGATTTATCTTCCTCTCCTTTCGAGGTGTTCCGACCCTGTAATCAATTCGTCTAGGGACGTTTTATTCCGTATATGGGAGGGTTGTAACAGATTTTGTCTTCCACCTTCTATCAGAACTTTTTCCGCAACTACATCTCTTTCACTTACATTCCTTCAGACGAATATATAGGTGTACCAGTGTAAGCACATTTAGCTGTCTCAAACAATTGGAACTTATTCTACGTTTTCGATCTATGAAATATTGTGACTACCTCTCAGTCGGTTCTCTTCTAAATGCTTGCCCCATGCTGAACAAGTTTCGTCTGGGTTTAGAGTATGTGTGTGACCATGGTCCTTTGTATATTCCATCACCAGAACCGCTGAGGAAGATCTGTGGACCACCGGTTTATCATTTACAACTGGAAGAGATTGAAATCAGTGGCTTCCAAGGATCATTCGAGGAGGCAGAGCTTATTATATATATGCTTAACAAAGCTGTGGCACTTCAGCGTCTCATCCTCGTCTATCCAAAAAAAGAAATTCGACGAGGAACAAGTCCATGATTCGCTGAAAGTGATCAGTATGATTATTCCCAAGCTACAAATAAAACTAAGGGGCCGGGATAGATATGAGCCGAGAGACCTAAGATGTGGAGGCCCCAAAATGATGTGTCAAGCCACATCATTTCTATGTCATAGAATTATATATAAATATTATCATAATTTGATATTAATTTGTAAAAAGACGATCATATTATTGTGCATCCAACGACTACCAATTATTCAATTCATTTATCAATTTAATTACCTAATTAAAATCAAACTATAAAGTTTATTGCAAAATCGAAATAAGAAATGTCTAAGTACAGTTAAACCTCTATAAATTAATAACCTCAGAACTGGTAAAATCTATTAATTTAGCGATATATTAAATAATTGATAAATTAATAATTAATAATTTATTCGTTAATTAATAATTTATTAATGTATAAAACTATTATTGTTGTACCTTGTTCAATATACATCATTTTTCAATATATTGTGTATACATTATTAAATGTGCTATAAGAAGATAACACTAAAAATTCTTACCATGTTAAGAAAAATTCAAGATGAGGTTCAAGATGACATCAATTTCAAGTCATTCTTCATGAAGTCATCATAAATGAATAATATTATATGTGTTAAGTAATTATTAATTTATATATTGCTTGGGGTCTATATGAATTCTTGAATTTCTATTATCTTATATATTTAGCGAATTATTAATTTAGCACGTTGTCTCCAAGTAGGGACAGACAAAAATATTATTTTAACGAGATTATTAATAAATCGAGTATTAATTATCAAGGTTCTACTGTAAAACTAAATACATAATCTAATTATAATAAATCGATCCTTGCAAATTAAAAGCTATAAATTTCCAACGATAGTTTTGGAATCCTATTCATTACATTTTATAATTCTTTCTAATTATAATTATGATTGAATATTTTTTTTATGATTGTTATGAAGTTTAAAATCAGAATATATATCAAAATGAGTTCTATTAATTAGATTGATTAGTTTATGTAATACAAAAAAATCGTTATTAATACACTTTTTTCGAAAAAGGAATTAATACACAAGTTGATCAAAAAGAAAATTTGGTTCAAAAATTATAATTTAAAAAGGAAATCATGATTACAAATTTTTATGTATCTTACCGGCCAATTAAAATGTAAGACTAGTCCTCTCAAAAAACTACAATCAATTTGAAGGAAAAAATTATTCAACAACAAACAACTTGTTGCCGAAATATGTTTTAAATCCCAAAATATAAAGTCAATGAACCCTAAATCCTAAATCCTACACTGTTGTTTGGGCCAAAATAAACATTCTTTATTTTTGGGTTAAACAATGTTATTGGCCGATACCTGCAGCCCGTGCGCAGAAAGGCTTTCCTTTAGAGGGAATGAATCATAAATGATCCTAACAATCTTAGATGGATTAGGAGAATTAAGGATGAAGGATTCTCGGAAATTAGAGTCATTTAATGATATTAATGGTTAGAATATTATGTGAACTACGACAAGTAATTGTATGACGCATATATAGAGGAAATCTTGGTACAATCCAGACCTCTACATCTCATACACAACTTTAATTTTGCTCTCGGCAAACACCTCTCTTCTTGAGAAACCCTAGCAACCTGCGATCTAAAGATTTACACCAGACATGGCGTGTACAATTCGAAGATTCAAGGAAGCAATAACTTGTGTTCTCAACACTTGCCAAGGTAATTGCTCTGCTCTGCACCGAACAAGGTGTGTGGAGTATCGATTTCCATAGCTCGGCAGAGAGACACGAAAAAACCAAGTCCCAAGTCACTTAGGCAAAAAGGATTCATCAGGTGGGGTTAGTGTTCTCCCCGTCTTCAGTCGCTTCTTAGAAGTTCAGTAGCAGCGACCCAGCATTCAACGTTCTGCCCCACGGCAGCACACCTAGCGCACACACACACACAAGGAAAAGAGATAGTTTAAGGATTCCAGGCAGCGGGGAAATCTGGTGCCAAACAACTGTAATATTTCTAAGCCTTAAACCGAAATCTCTAACCCTAGCTTATATAGTTAATTACATCTAATTAACGATCAATTTGAATTATTAAAATAATTTATAGGGTGTCATAAATCTTTACACCCCTAAACCCTAAATTCTAGACTGTAATATCTCTAAACCCTAGACCGAAATCTCTAACCCTAGCCTATATAGTTAATTATATCTAATTAACGGTCAATTTGAATAATTAAAATAATTTTTAGGGTGTCAAAAATCTTTAAACCTGTAAACCCTAAATCCTAGACTATAATATCTCTAAATCCTAGACCGAAATCTCTAAACCTAGCCTATATAGTTAATTATATCTAATTAACGGTCAATTTGAATCATAAAAATAATTTTTAAGGTGTGAAAAATCTTTGAACCCCTAAATCCTAGACTGTAATATCTCTAAACCCTAAACTGAAATCTCTAACACTAGCCTATATAGTTAATTATATCTAATTAACGGTCAATTCGAATGATTAAAATAATTTTTAGGGTCTCAAAATTCTTTAAACCCCTACATCCCAGACTGTAATTAATATCTCTAAACCGTAAATCGAAATCTCTAATCCTATACTGTGAATTAAATCTAATTAACGGTCCATTTGAAGATATTATTCACTAAACGCTTATTTTGCAATCATTAAAATAGTTTTTAGGGTCGCACGTATTTTTAAACTCTAAATTAATTTAAAAATCTAAACCCTACACCCTAAATCCTATAATGTAATAATAAACCGTAAATCTACATCTCTAACTGTAATTATAAAGTAGTTATAAAATTGTCCTACACCCTAAATTAACCCTAATCTTTCATGTCCCAACATCTTAAACGTACACCATAAACCCTCAAGTATAATCCTACTTAAGTATAGATAATTTCATATTATTACTAAATCAAGACGTTGATCATGTTACTTTACACCATAATTAACATTGCTTATATATATATATATATATATGAGCAAACTAGCATTTTCAACTTTTCAGTTATTTGTTGGATTCTTAATTTCATGATGATGATTGAGTCAAATAATTTACGTACGTTGTTTGCGCTTGCTGAGTAGTTTACATTGTTGAAACTTTTGTTAAAACATATATCTTTAATATTATCCATTAATTACATCTTTGAATACTTTTTTTTGTCGTTGCTTATTGAAGTTGAGAGTGGAATGTAAATTTTTAATTCAAAAGCAAAGAGAAACTGTTTAACTCAACATTTGATTCAAAAATGAACTTCCTTCAAAAGTAAATGGCTTTTCATAATTAGCATCTCTTTGATTGAAATATAATAGAGATTGAATCGAATACGTTTATTATATATATATATATATCTATATATTAAATTCTTTCATTATATTTCCTTTTCTGCCACTATTAATTGTTATTCCTTAATAAATAATCATAAATATCTCTAAACTATAATTTCAATTATAGTACATCACAAAAGTTCTTAATTATTATTGTCCTAATTTAGTAACGCCAAAATTTAATGCTTAGTCGAGTAGTCTTTCAATGGTGTTCCTTTTACTTTGCATAAATTTCCATGAAGGTCTTTAAAATTCTATGCATAGAATTTCAGTGCTGAATTTATGTAAAGATAATTTATTTAGTTTTTTACATGTTGATTTTTAGGTTTTGTTCATGTTTGATTTGTAAGTGTTTGAATGATCGATGATCTCTTTCACAAAGCTTGGTTTTCCACATGAATGCTCGAGCAATCTTAAGATCGAGAAAGAACTAAAGTTGAGTTGATATAATTTTAATCTCATACTATATATAATTTATTTATTTTGAGAAGAAGAAAAGAGGATAAGAAAAAAAAATCAGTTTTGGAAAAATAATAACCGTTAGATGTACGATGGATAAAATTATCTTTTCAAATATATCATATATAAGTTATATAATAATACATTAAATTCAATAATAATGTAGAGATGATTTGGTATGCCACATCATTTTAGGGTCTCTACATCTTAGGCTCTTTGAGACTTAAATCATTTCCCTAAAACTAACTTCTTGATCAATTCTAGCTAGGATCCTTAATTCTATTTTAAACGTACGTTGGAATGGATCGACCAATTTTCGATCTTCAATTCACAAGGACATATATGCATGTATGGGTGCCGTTAACATTTTGTTATGTACAATATAAATATATAATCACGAAAAGAGTTATGCTTCCCAACCAACCTAATTATTCACCAAGAGTAGCAGTAAAACAGAGTTAATTTCATATAAAAATTATCAAATACATATATATACACATTCTGGCCGGGCCTTGGTATAGGCCTGTGACCAAAACTCACGAGACAGAGAAGTCTAAAAATTAAATCCGAATATAGAATTATACATATAAATAATGAGCATATTTTTTTTGTGTTGTCTAGAATTTTATGAATTATTTTCAAGCTCAAGGAGGCCGGCTGTACACATCATCCTGTATTCTACCCCAAGACGAGGACCGGCAATTATGTGGAGGGAAGGGCTGAAGGAGATGGCAAATCTCTGCCTGCTCCCCGTACACAGCCGGGTAAAACGGCGCTATATAACCTGTCGTATTCTTCAGTCAGACTCACCCTGATTGGACCTTCCTATCCTATCCTATCCTATGTACAAGTCAGTCCCTAGACTCTTCGATGGGTCACGCGTCGTGGTCTGAAATTAACCAACCGCAATCCGGGCAATCCCCTAATAATAAAATTAGGGAAAATAATAAATTGCCCCATTGGCCCTCTAGTGTTAAACTGTTGATTTGATTAGGTGGGGTACTAGCTTTTACGGGCAGTCGGGCCAGTCGGCAGGGTGAAACTGAAGGAAGCTTTAGTTAGTATATGGTGGAAGATGACAACAAACTAATTACAGGACGGTAAATCGAAGTAATTAATTAAGAAATGTCGGCTGGTTAATAAGCCACTCACGTAGCTCGTTCGCTCTGCTCTGCTCTCCCTTGAGCAACAATGCAAGTCCACCAAATCGCCAACATCCTTTTCATTCTATTTTGTAGTATTATAAAGCATTTACAAGGGCAAGTTGAACCCTCCTGCCTCCTGGCATGGCCAGGCTATATAATTAAATTAATTATTGGCTGAGCTGACCATTAATCAGTTAATATTAACCACTAAAAAACTAGCAAAGATTGAAAGAGATGTCCGACTGACAACGATCAAAGGGATCGATGACGCTAAGTCGTTCGATATTATAAACCTAAATCATCATGAAAATGATTCGAATTCGATCAGATCTCAGATTCTGAGCATTAAACTAAGTAACTAGTTATATTAATTAATCAACTTATTAATGAAGGGTGCAGCATGGAGTACGTTTGGACCACACCAATCGACCCACTTGATTAATTACTCTTCAATTCGAATCATCTACTCCATATTCCAGAAAAGAACACTGATCGTGTTCGTTGGCTATAATTTATCATCAACCCTAATAATATTCCTTTAGAATTTACAGTTGAAATTGATCTCAACAATTGATAGGAGAAGGTTATTATGAATTAACACACGGAAGGATCTTCTTCGGTGGATCCCTCTTGTTCCTGTTTAGTCCCGGAAGTTTTTTCTATTTCTACATCTCTTTCTTCCGTTTCTGAAGTTTCTTTCAGTTTCTTAGTAACAATGGGTGACGGTATTCTGCCTAAATAGTAGACACAGGTAATAAATAAGAGAATACTAAAGATTCGAGCCATAGAATTTCTCAATTCTGACACAAGGTACTTATTCGATCTAATAAGTTATGTATCAACTTTTAAATTAGTTCTCAAAATTGTAAAATAAATATTTTTCTTGTAATTTTAGTTCAATAGTAATTATTCAATTAAAAATATCTTACGACTTTTCGGGTAAAATTAAATTGAGATAATCATTTTACAATTTTGATGATCAATTTATAAATTAATGCATTTTATGTGTTAAAACATGCTAGAATTTTTCACCATTATTTTCTGTAGCATATGTATTAATATATATATATATAATGATGCAAATTAGTAACAAACTAACGATCCTTTTCTGCTCAGTTTTTCCTGCCCGGTAGGAATTGTCCTGGCGAAAAGATGTGAGATAACACAATGCGGAGATCCAGTAGAAAGCTGATACAACAACGATGATATGCAATCATAATAATTGAAGTGGGGGTGGAATAAGTCTGCAGTGCAATACAATGATCGATATTAGATAGTAGTGAACATGCACTAGATCCCAAGTACTGGTGTAGCAGATAGCTCTGTGCCAATCACATCCGTAATGACATAACAATTAGAACTTAGAAACAGTGGTGGAGTACATATCTCGGCATATATATAAGCAATTCCATACCATGCATATTCTCTCAACTAAATATCCATGACCCTATCTAGCTAGTGCAGCATATATCCATTACTACTGTAGTTCATGATTGATCTAATCAGTGCTATATATATACGTACTGTGGATTGGAAATCAGTGATCGATCAAGTTGCCGGACTCGATCAAGATTCACCAAGTGCCTGGCTATATATCTAGCTGGCTTTGATCTTTACAGTTCGATCAATGGTTTATGTGCTGGCTGAGAAAGGAGATTAAGCATATCCCAGTCGCACGTACCCGACTACGTACATGCATGCATTATGCATCTACAAGAATACCTCAGTAACTAATTTCGTTAAACTGTTTCGAAGAATGGTCTCTAACGGTGCAAATTAGTTGCCATTTTTTATCCATCGTACGGGTTACGCATTCCAGAAGGTACAATGTCCCCGAGAAGCCCTTCATCTGTAGGAACTGGTACTAGTGGGAGTGGCTCATCTGGATTGATGACTCCCTGGGATCCTCTAGCTGCTTGATCATGATGACGATGAGTATCACCTGCTTGGACTGGTTGGTGCGTCGATGGCGACCTCTCTATTGTCGAACTATGAGTAGTACTTATTTGTGATCTTGGTAGAATTGAGGTTGGATAATACGTGAACTGTGAGGCTACAGGCGACGTTGCTGCAAAGCCAGACTGCAGCTGGCCGTGACTAATAATGTTGACTCCTCCGCCACCAACACCACCACCACCACCACGAGGGAATGGAGCTGTATGATGGCAGTGCTGCCCTTCATAAGTCGTTATTACCGTCGTTGGATCTTCAGATGAACGCTCAACTCTTTTCTTCACCGTGCATTTGCTATTGGTGCACCGATAGTAGCTCCTGCGTTACAGATCGATCGATAATATCCTTGGAAAGTAAAGAGAAGTACTAATTCGATCTCAATCATGAGACACGCTATATGTATGCTTCAAAGATTATATACCTTGGATATGGGCTGTTTTTCACAGCTTTCTGTCCATATTTCCGCCAACGGTAGCCATCCTCAAGATGATCAACGTCACTCTTGGTCATAAACGCAAATCGTGGCTGCCGGATTTGCTTCTGCCCCTTCTTTTTATTCACCTTGCTAGTACTACTCCTACAAAATATTTGACCTACAATTGTCACAATAAAACACATCTTGAAAATCAAAAACAGCTAGAAACGAAAAACAGAAGAGATGAATATATTTCCTTTCGAGCAATTGACACGGAATCTTCTATCAAATTACACGCATGTTACATTCCCGAGTTTCTAATAATGTGGAGAATAAATCCAGTATGGAACAACAAGAGAACTATTAGCTCCATATGTTGATGGCCATGAGATGATTGATGTATCAGCGAGCGAGACGAAACCCTAAATGCTCATAGTTCCTTCAAGCATGAAACAGAGTTGATGCACTTGGAGCTAATAAAATTTATAGTTAAGTCATATGAAATTATGAATAATACCGATCACAAAAAATTAGAAGAGAGAATCGATATATATATATATATGTATGTATGTATTATGTAAACATAATCATAAGTGCATGATTAATTGTTAGGATTAAGGAAGCGATCCAAAGTGTTTTGGACCACAAAAACAAAGAAGAATCCCATTGAAGAATTATCATCACCGAAAAACCCTTTCTTGGCAAACCATTATGTCATGCGCTGCGTCATGTTCATGCATCTCCTCCCAAGTAACCCCCCACCCACACACACACCCCCCAAGACACAGAAAAGAAAATAAACTAGACCCATATATATAGAAACAAAGAGTGATCGAGTTCGATCTCACTTCTCAGCATGAAAAATTATTGTTCCCCTTTTTTCACAGAAAGAAAAAGATAACCGTGATTTGGTTATTTTACGAGAAGAAAAGAGAAAAGGACAACGGAAAATAATTCCCAGAAAGCTAAGCGTGTGAAAGATTGTTCCAGTATAAAACACACACAAAAAAATCATAAAAAAAGAAATAATCTTAGGCTTTAATGATGTTGAAAAGTATTATGATAAATATTGTTTTATAATTAGGATTAAAGTTGTATAGATGTGATAAAAATGTAAATATTCTTTCTTATTAAGAAACCAATTATAAATCTTTATTAACCCTAAAATTGGGATGAAAATTAATGAATTCTCCCTGAACCAAAATTCTACTTGATATCAGAACCGAATTCCTGGATTGTGAAACAAAAAAACCTGAATTGAATTGAAACCCTGAATTACCACCACCAAATTTTTTTCTTCCGCTGCATCTGAATTTGAAATCTGAATTGTGAATTCTTGCAAACCTTGAAGAGATGGATAACATGAATGATGGAGCACTCATCCCCAACAATGGAGTAGTCATGCAACATGTTCACAATCACATCCACAACACCATTCAAGACAACTCAGCTTTTTCCATCGGCGAACTCCTCATTGAAGCCAACTACTTTAGTTGGTCTGGATACATGAAAATTCGACTTGAAGGATGAAACAAGCTTGATCTCCTCACCAAGGACCCTCCTGTCGCTGCCTCTGTTGAGTATTCAACATGGGCTACCGAAAATGGCAAGGTGAAGTGCTGCCTCATTGAGAATATGTCTTCTAGAGTGCGAAAGCGGTATCTCAGATTGCTAACTGCCAAAACAATTTGGGATGGCCTATACATAACCTGCTATGATGATTCTGATGAAACTCGAATTTTTTAGCTTCATCGTTTGTGTTATACAACGAAGCAGAATGGAAGACCCCTCTCCACATACTACAACGAGCTTGTTGAATGGCTCGATGAAATGGATCACCGCATGATGCACTCTCAAGAAACTGTTGATGGTGTTGTGAATGAATCTTCCTGCATGACCCGCCAATGAGTCTATATATTTTTGATAGGACTTGATGCTGAATTCAGTCAAATCTGTGAAAAACTGTTAAAGAGAGAACAAAAGTTGGATCTTGAGCAAACATATGCCCATGTCTGACGCTTCCACAACAATCGAACAACCTTCTCTTCACCTCTTCTGCGTGAAGCCTCTGTCATGGAGGCGTCATCTTCTTCAATAGTTAACGCTACTTAGTCCCAGCGCCGCCAGGGTCCTCCAACTGGCTTTTCTGACCTTCCTCGTTCTGGTGGAAAACCTCATCCTAAAAACCCTCACTTTACATGTACTCATTGTAAGGAGGTCGGTCATACAAAGGAACGATGCTATGAGCTTGTTGGATATCCTGAATGGTGAGATTTTACTAGAAAGCCGCGCAAAACTACCCCGAAAGTAGCTGTAACCACCACTGAATTTCCTGCTCAACCAGCTGCACTTGTCGTTGAAACAGGTAACAGGGGTAAGGCATCTTCTCTTACCACATTTTTTGCGAATAGATCTTGGATAATTGATACAGGTGCTACTGATCATATGACAAATAATCCTAGTCTAGTTGATACCATTAACACCTCTCCTGAACATGTTGTGTCTACTGCTGATGGTTCACCTTCTCCTGTTCTTGGTGAAAGATCTGTCCAAATCTCTCATGAACTCACTCTTGATTATGTTCTTGTTGTTCCCTCTCTTGCTTATAACTTCTTATCTGTTAGTCAGATCACTAGGGCCCTATCTTGCTCTGTAACCTTTTATCCCGCTTTATGTATTTTTCAGGACATTCTGACAAGGATGACTCTTGGTTATGGTGTTAGAAGGGGAAAATTATACTATCTGGAGTTGACAAGCAGTGGACAACAACAGATTAGTCAAGCAAACAATATCAGTAGCCTGAATAAAGCCAAAGAAGCAGTATGGTTATGGCATCGTCGATTAGGCCATTTAAATTTTGGATATCTTACAAAATTACAACCTCAATTGTTTTCATTTGTTGATGAATCAGATTTTAAGTGTGATGTATATGAACTGGCCAAGAGCCATCGTATTAGATATTCTCCAAGTTTAAATAAAAGTTTTGTTCCCTTCATGAAAATTCATTCAGATGTTTGGGGCCCTGCTAGAATTTCTTCCCATTCTGGATTTCTCTATTTTGTGACTTTTATTCATGAATGCACTAGAATGACTTGGGTTTCCTTGATGAAGTGCAAAAGTGAAGTCTATGCAAGATTTGTTGAATTCCACAAGATGGTGGCAACTCAATATCAGTAGCCAATTCGAGTTCTTCAATCTAACAATGGTGAAGAGTATGTGAATGGAGATATGTAGCATATTTAGGTGTTCATGGGAATATGCATCAAACTTCCATTGCCTATACTCCTCAACAAAATAGATTAGCTGAAAGAAAGAACCGACAATTGATGGAGGTTGTTCGTGCTTCCTTATTTGGTATGAATGTCCATACAAATCTATGGGGAAAAGCCTTGTGTTTTGCTGCATATTTAATCAATCGCACCCCTTCTCGTGTGATTGAGTTCCAGAACCCATATCAGAAATTGCATGATCTGTTACAGGCGTCATCTCTGCCTTATCTAGAACCACGAGTCTTTGGATATACTGTGTATGTTCACATCAATAAAATAGATTTTTATTCATGATCTGTTGATCCGCGTGCTGTGAAATGTGTGTTTGTTGGTTATGCTAAATTCCAGAAAGGTTACCGTTGTTATAATCCAGTTTTGAACAAGATGCATGTATCACTGGATAGTTCTTTCTGTGAGTCTGGCCTTATTACTTAAGGGGAGTTTCAGAGTCTTCCCTTCAGGGGGAGATAAGTATACATGGAGGCAATCCTCTGATTTTGGATGAATCTGAAGACTTGGAGAGGTTGGAGGAACAACTTGGAAAAAAATCAAACGAAAGAAGGTACAGGAGGATTTTTCGACCTGTCGAAAAATCTTCTCGACCTGTCGAAAAATGTGTCTGAAACAGAGCAGAGTGATCACATCAACCCGTCGAGAATTATTCTTGATCAGTCGAGAACTATGTCCGAAACGGAGCAGAGTTATCACATCGATCCGTCGAGAGATATTCTCGACCGGTCGAGACAAAGGTTCAAAACGGGACAGTTTGCTTCCATCGACCCGTCAAGAGAAATTCATGAAGAAATCCTCGACCCGTCGAGAACTGTAGCTGAGACAGTATAACCTGAAGTTCAATCCTCTTATGAAGCAGTGTCCCATGAAGACCCCTCTTCTACTCCATCAACTAAAGAGTCTTCCCATAATGTCTCTCCTAAGGTACGTATTGATACAAATGAGTTGGGTAGTATAGAAATTAGTGTGCCTAGGAGGTCACAATGAGAAACAAAAGGGGTTCCAAGGAAACAATATGAACTAACCGTAGAAGCAAAAACCAAATATTTTATTGCTAACTTTGTATCCCACCATAGGTTGTCTGGATCACATGCAATTGTTATTAATCAATAATCTACAGTAGCTATTCCTAGTAATGTGTAGGATGCCTTGGCAGATTCAAAGTGGAAGCAAGCAATGAATGAAGAATTAGAAACCCTACAGAAGAATGGAATGTGAGAGCTTGTTCCTGCTCCACCTGGAAAGAAGACAATTGGATGTAGATGAATTTATGCAGTGAAACTAAAGGCAGATGGAAACATTGATCGGTATAAATCTCGTCTAGTTGCAAAAGGCTACACTCAACTATATGGAGTAGATTATTAAGAGACATTCGCTCCAGTAGCAAAGATCAGCACTGTACGCATTCTCATAGCTTTAGCAGCTAGACATGATTGGCCATTGCATTAATTTGATGTGAAGAATACTTTCTTGAATGGAGACTTGGAGGAAGAGGTGTACATGGATATTCCTCCGGGTGTTAACTGTAAACCATGTGATATTGAAAAAGTCTGCAGATTGAAGAAGTCGTTATATGGATGGAAGAATCTCCTAGAGTTTGGTTTGTGAGATTTTCTGGAGCCATGAGGAAGTTTGGATATCGACAGAGCAACTCTGATCATACCTTGTTCATTAAACGCAGGGGTGCAGTAAAATAACTGCTCTGATTGTATATGTAGATGACATGGCTGTTACAGGTGACGATCCAGCTGAAATGGAAGATTTGAAGAAGCGTTTGTCCCAATAATTGAGATGAAGGATTTGGGTCCGCTGAAATATTTTTTGGGAATCGAAGTTGCAAGATCAAAAATGGGAATCACATTGTCACAACAAAAGTATGTACTTGATCTTCTTATTGAGACCAGAATGGTGGATTGTAAACCTGTTCATACGTCAATTGAGATGAACCATAAGCTGGAGTTGTGTCATGGACAGGTTCCAACAAATAAAGGCAGATATCAAAGATTAGTAGGGAAGTTAATCTATTTGTCACATACTTGTCCTGATATTGTGTATGCTGTGCGTGTTGTCAGTCAATTCATGCATGATCCGAGTGAAGAGCATATGGAAGCTGTTATGCGAATACTCAGGTACTTGAAGTCTTCACCTGGAAAAGGTCTATTATTTTCCAAGGATGGTGAGTTTGATATCACAGGATATTTTGATGTAGATTGGGCTGGTGACAAGACAAATATGGCATCTACGTCTGGGTACTTCATATTTATTGGAGGAAGTTTAGTAACTTGTTGCAGTAAGAAGTAGAATGTGATTGCCCGTTCTAGTGCTGAAGCTGAATACCGAGGAATGACAAATGGAGTGTGTGAATTGCTGTGAATTCGAAATGTATTGAAGGAGCTAGGATTCAAGCTCCATAAAGTCATGGACTTACATTGTGACAATACCGCTGCAATTAAAATTGCTCATAATCCTGTACAACGTGATCGAACCAAGCATGTGAAGATTAATTGATCGACATTTTATCAGGGATCACCTTGATAAGAGGAATATACGTTTCCCTTTTGTAACGTCTGAAGAGCAGCTGGCTTATGAACTCACTAAAGAGTTGTCACACCATGCATTTGCTGGATGGATTGACAAGTTGGGTATGATTGACATATATGCACCAATTTGAGGGGGAGTGCTGGAAAGTATTATGGTAAATATTGTTTTGTAATTATGATTAAAGTTGTATAGATGTGATGGGAATGTAAAGATTCTTTCCTATTAGGAAACCAATTGTAAATATTTATTAACTCCAAAATTAGGATGAATGAAAATTAATGAATTCTCTCTGAACTAAAATTCTACTAATAGTCATGAGATGTAGGTCTCAAATCTTATATAGTATTTTACACTTGTATAGATCATTATCACATCTCCACATCTCCGCATCTAATGACTATTAATCCTATTATTTATCAATATTATCGATACAAAACTTCTATTGATTCTTCTTTTTGATTAATACAGCCATTAAGATATTTTTTTTTCATATATCAAACCTCAAAAAAAAAATAGTCATATCGTTCAAAACCTAAAATTGATTGAAATGAGAATCTTATCATAGAAGAATGAACCCAGGTAGTAGTAATAAGTTAATAGGCAAAGCAACAATACTCTTACGATCCACTTTGATAGGACAATAACAAACCTAAAATTTATTGATATGAAAATCTATTGATAAAACAATGAAAACCCAGTTCTTTTTTTGGAAATCTATTGATAAAACAATGAAACCCAACAAAGCAAAGGCAACGCAACACCACCACTACCGATTCATTTTGACAGGAGAAAAGAATGAAAACCAGTTACCATGGTATATGAGATCTCTATGGTATATGAGATCTCTACGGTGTTTTTGCGGATCTTCTTTTTTCGCAAAATCTTTTATATGTTTAGAATTTGTTCTTTTTCTTCTTTTCTCTACTGGTTTCACCGGAATTTCTTCTCCTGGACGAAACATGTCTTTTTCTCTATATGTTGGTGTTAGGTTTTAATCTATAAATTAATTAAATATATAAAATGTGAGATTGATTTTGTAGTTACATAATTTCTCACAATATAGAAAACAAAATGTTGATTTATATGAGAAGTCATGTCAAATTGAGGCACCTCATCACTCTATTGTGGCCCTCTAGCATCACTCCCAGTCTAGCACAACTTGCATCAGTTGCAAACCATACAATGTCGCATGAATCTTTTTACTCCAATCAATTTGCAAATTTGCAAATTAATTGCACTGTCGATCTCATCTCGCCCTTTTTACTGATTTATCCGTATCATAAGAAACGTCCCATCGTTTTTTTACTACGCGGAAAAGTAAGTAAATTACGCATGCATCAATTAAGCCATTAATTAACATGAAAGATGAGAATATTATATATGCATGATAGAGAATGATATATAGATCGCTACTCACGGTGTCTCGGGCGGTGGCTTGCCACCGGAGTCTGTGGACCACTCCGGTCGGTCTTCGCTGGAGCTGGTCGAATAAGCGGATCCGATGACAGGGGCTGCCGGCTCGGGCTCGACGGAGCTACGCAAAACGCTGCTGCTACTGCTGTTGTTCTGATCCACCGGAGTAGTACTGCTGCTTCCCGCCAAATCGGACATATCGTCATCGGCGCCGACGATCGGATCGTCGGCGTTGAAGTTCCATCCGAACTCGCCAAGAACGGTGCTTTCGTTAGTGAAGAAGTAGTCACTGTCCGAGTCGAGTGGCCAGCTCGATTCGGTTGTGAAATCGGTCACTCCCGGATCGCGGCTGTCCTTGTCCCCATCCATGGAAGTAGAGGAGGAACGGGCCGGACGACGTCGTAGAGTGGATTTAGAGGCGGCGATGATGAATGTTGAGAGAGATAGAGAGGAATTAGTAATTAGGGTTTTGGTATTATGGAGAAGACGCGTATTATGTTGAAGGAGGTGGGATTGGAAAGCTGAACACAGTTGAAGAGAGTGGGGGAGAGAAAGAGCGCAGATAGATGAAAAAGATAGAATCAAAAGAGAAGATAAAAGATAAGCTAGAAAAAATTGCTGTCAACTTCTGCTCAATAGTACGGGAGGTTGCTATTGAATCAATTAGAGGCCAACAAGAGAGAGCAGAGGCAAACTAAGCTAGTGGCCCACTTACATTCAAGAAATTAATTACTTCAAAGATAATTAAACACTTGTAACATATTGGAAATATAACACGGTACGCCTGTGGTGAACCCAGTTGGGGTCAACCCACTTTTTTTTACCCACAAAAAGTGAACCCGCATGAAGAAAAAAAAATAGGGCTCACCCTTCTGTGTGCAAAAAAAAGTGAGTTCGCCTGAATCCGATTCGCAGAGGAGTTATATATACATCTAAAAAGTAAACCTCTAGGTGGATCAGTTATTGATCGATCATAAGTGCAGAATATACATGTTCAGATATGTATCCATCAGATCGACGAACAATACTATTTATATATGAAATCATACATGAATAATCAATAAATCAATAATGCACGTATGGTATCATATAGTTTGAAAAAGACATTTTGTTCGTCGTCACATCGAAAAATACAAATAGGGCCGTATTTTGTGCATCGAGATATATATTGATCATTTCAAAATATTGTTATTACTCTGTTCAATTTTTTCTTATTCTAAATCCTAGTTAGTTAATTCGTAAATTATTCGCGAATCTCCAAATTTTTGAAAAAAAACGTCCGTATCTTGAATTTTTTGAAAGATTCGAGGAAAGATTCGTGAATAATTCACGAATTTTACGTTTTTTTCAATAAAAACTAATGATTTTTTTTATTAAATTTCCCTAGTTTTCTTCCTCTAAAAAAGTTAAAAAAAAATTTAAATTTGACTGAACTTTTACGAATTTTATTCATATAAAACTACTAAAATATACACATATATATTAACGTTTAATTAATTAGCGTACCATTTTTTATTAACAGAGTACGTTATAAATAATCAATAAGTCTGTAACGATGTTGGACCTTGTCACAAAGTTTTTTTGTGTTAATTAATGACGTTGATTGATGGAATGCATGATAGTGCTTATATATAGTACAATTTAATTATGCAATGTTATTACTAGCTACTGACTTGCAATATATGAAGAGAAATCGCACATCGCTTCTAGCTATATATAGCGGCGGTCCTTCAAACTCCGGAAGCGCCAAAATAATGGTTTTAGATCATACCTAAAATTGTACGTATGCTCGCAAGTAGCTCGCCAACCTAATTTATAGCATATGTACGTGGAAATATGGCTAGTCCAAATGAAAAATCGATCACACGGTTCTTATACTTATTACGTGGAAGTGTCATGTCCTCCTATGCCAACTGATACGCTTATATTATCATCTCTTACTTCACCCCAAGGATATCTCTACATGCTGTGTGAGATACAACCAAGAGAGTGTAAAATCGATACTTCGTCGATATTTCGATTTTTTGAACTTACCTGAAAAATCTTTAATTATATCTTTAAATTTTTCGAAATTTTTCGTTTTTTATCGATATCCTCGATACTCCCGATATTTTTCGAAATTTTCGAAATTTTTGGAAACTTTTCAAATTTAATATTTAGTTTGGTAAATGTGCAATCTTCACATGCTCAATGTCCAATCCAAAGCCTAGAAGTTTATCGAGGAATACGGTGGAAAAGGCAGAAGAAATGGATACAATCTATGAGAAGTGGGTCAATGGAGTTTATCGAGGAATGCTGAAGATGTGTTATCCACCACTTTTGACTCAATAGGGGTTGGAGATGGTAATTACCAATGTTATTATTATGGTCAAAATTTTGCAATGCCTTATCCTTCATATGCCATGCCTTATGGCCTTCCAACAAGTGACAACTCATCGTCACAACCACAAACAAATGCCTCAAATGATGATAGCAATGAAGAAAGTCGAGCAATGCCCGGTTCATACTACGAGCTCCAAAATCTTCAAAGACCGCCCTCTGACCCATATGGTTGGCATGTAAGTTAATACATGCAGAATTACATGGGAGAGCAATCATTTAATGATTACTCTTCACAATACACATATAATTCTGCACACAGAGATAAGAAAAATAGTGTGAATTTCGAACCTCATAGGTCTTCTACATGATTTTAAAGTATTTGTATATTTGATTTTGTGATGTGTAATATATTATACAAAAATGTGATGACCTAGCCTCCCATTAAGTTTTAGCCATTAAAAAAATAAAAATAGAACTATTAAATTATATTTGAATAGTTATCAGCACTTAACACGTACTAATTCATATAGTAATATAACAAATTCATATGTCTTGATATTTGATCAATATTTTATTTTTTCACATAAGATAGATAATTGATCATACAATAACCTCCAAAAGTTTCATTACAAATTTTCTTGTATTTTTATTAGTTTCAGTCATTTCCGTCAGAATTTTCACTGAATCGATATTTCATCGATATTTCCGTTGATATATCCAAATTTTGAACCGTCGATATATCCTCGATATCCGATATTTTATTCCTTGCTTAGGCTTAATTTTCATTCAATTAATCTTTCCTGTTATCACCCAAACCCAAAACAATAGAATTCTTTCGTCGATTTTCAAGTGTCCCATCCAGATCGTTTACTACTCAAGTTACTATGCAAAATCCTCTGACTCTTGCGGAGCGCTAATCTCAAGTCGTTTGAGCACCAAGACGGAAGAAAAAGTTGAACGGCAGCGAGATTGGTCATTTGGTCGGGCTATGCTGCTCATGAAGTTCTTAGCTCGAAGAAATCTGCGATGGCCTGTGAGTTTCAATAAAATGAGTAACCCACACCGCCATTGCTTGGTACGTTGCAATTGTAAGTTGCATAATTGTATCCTCCACCCAGGTATGTCTTTGGCCATTTCTTTATTTTTCTATTAACTTAACTTGTCAATCACAGCAAGGTGGTTTCCACATATTTCAGTTTTCTCCCTTTATTAGTTGGAATGTTATTTTCCCTTATAAACCAAATTGATTGTATGCTTGGTTAATAGTTGACCATTGTTTGTGCCCAAAATAAATATAATTATTTATTGTACATTTTGGACTAAGAATCAATTGGCCGGCACTTGCAGTCCAAGAATGTTGCGAATTCAAAAATCACATTTGTGTACGAGATTCCTAAGTAATTAAGATCGAGAATGATTCAAACTAGCTAGTATCTTTGTTTCCTAATAAATAATGTTTCCTTGAGCGATATAGAGAAGCGGAACATCAACCTCTATAAATAGATAAATTAGAGTAGATTTGAAGATCCTTACACTCATACACAAATTTACGCACAAGCAAATTCTACTTTCTCAATGAGTAAAACAACCAGTGACAGCGAGCTTAGAATCTGGTTCACCCGACAGAGCATGGACATTCAAAGGTTCACTCTTGCTATAACCAACGATGACGACGATCAAATGAGTCTAGTTCACCTGACAGAGCATGGAGATTCTGACGGTTTACGAAGTCACCCTCAAGTGTTCTCAACACTCGCCCTTAAGATTGCTCTGCTTTATACTCACACAGTGTGTAAAGTATCGATCCTTTGTGGCTCAGCGAAGAGACAAAACCTAAGTCTTGAAACAACTTAAGCAAGTACAACTCAACGAGTGATGTTGGTGCTCTCCTCGCTCCAATCTCGTGCAAGGAAGCAGAGACAATGCGGTGCAATACACAACTACATTCTGCCATCGGCAATGACACACCAAGCAATAACACCCAAGATAGAGAAAAGAGATAGTTTGTGATTTTTTAGTCACCACAATCTGGTTGGTGAAAATCAAGCCCGAACATTTTGGCACACCCAGTGTGACTCAGGTTTGGTGTCTCCTAAAGCAACCATTGATAACCAGTATAAGAAGTCGTATCCTAGCTGCCGCAAACATCCACCACTTAAGTTCCAGGAACATAACTCATCCAGTTGCCGGGGCTTAAGCATCGAGGAAGTCTTACGAAGATTTTTTTTCTACAATGGCTTACAAACCAAAATCTATAGCCGAGATTAAGGCTCTTGATTCAGCGGCTTATAGATAATAAGTTGTGGAACTGGAACAACACATCGACAGCCAACTTAACCACATTTTGAAAATGGTTAATGAGAACGAGGAGACTGTGACAAGATTTGTAGCAAAAGTTCACAACATGTGGTCCGCTAGGGAAAAAGACCGATATCAATACAATTTAAAGATTGATAACTTAGCAAACACCCTTGCAGGCTTAAACAAGTCAATGACGGATAACTTCACAGCCATACAAGCAAGGATGGATGAGCCGGTCCAGTCACCCCACGATGAGGATGATCAGAAGGATGACGAATATGTTCCACATCAAAACCCTCCTCCATCGCCAAATCCAGAGCAAGAGTTAGAGGCACGGATTTCCAGGATCATTGAGCAAAGGTTACCTACTACAACTAGGGTTCCTACGAGCTATAGTGATCATTTTCCTCCTCCACCACCTAATTGGAGGTGGCCCAAGGGCTACATACCCATCACATTCACACACTTTAGTAGAGATGGGGTTGAACCAACCGCTATGCACATAGCAAGATTCAAGATCCAATGCGGCCCTTGGGGGAATCTAGGAGAGTTTAAACTTCGAGTCTTTGTGTCGTCTTTATCAGGACCCACACTGCATTGATATACCGGCCAGCTTACCACAAGCTTCTGTTCTCAATTAGGAGATGATGGAAATTTTGTTTACTGAGCATTTTGGTAGAGTAGAGCCTGCGGTGAAAGTTGGTAAACTCTGTCAGATTGCCCAAATGCCTAGCGAGTTACCAGTCGCATATCTACACAGGTTCATAACAGAGTACATAAAGAGCAAGACTTCATGCACTATGGAGTCAGGGGTCTAGAGGAGCTATTGCATATGAAGTACGTGGATACAAAATTTACTTCCTAGAACGCACTCAGAGAAGCAGTGGCACACACTTATGCAGCAAACTAGGAGGCTGACAACAGACACAACACATCTAGAGGCATGTATACTCCAAAGCCACCATACAACGCATAACGTCATCAGACAGTCGTAACAACTTATCTCGAGGAGGAGTTTAAAGAATCGAAGCCCGAAGATGCAACAATTGCTGGTGTAGAATTAATAGCAAAGAATCTGGTCAAATCAAAGAAAATGACTCCCACTAAGGGACCAGTGCGAGTATTGAAAAGTACGTTCACCAAGCCAAAGTTTGAATCATATACCTATGATGCGAATGCGACACATGAAATTCTTGGTGATTTGATCGACAAAAAGTTAACTAAAACAGACTTCGGTGCAAACCCAACTCCCGAGCAGCTAAAACGAAAAAAGTAGTGGAAGTTTCACAACATGTGGAACCACACGACTAAGGATTGTGTGAAATTGAAGGATTAGATCCAAAAATGGATCAACGAAGGAAGAATCATAGTGGATGCAGCGCCCCAGATTAATTTACTGGACCATCAACCATTCGCAGAAAATGAAGTAGGTACTATAGACCTTTCAGCTCCGAACACTACAAACACTTTTCGCAGCGATAAAGCTGCAGAAGTTCTGGACGAGCTAATCAAGGAAGGCATCACAGACGTACCCTCTGGCCTAGAACCAGACATACATGGAGTAGTTACCAGCTTATATTGTAGGTTCCATCATGATTGGACACATGATACAAGTCACTATGAGGGCTTGCAAAAGCAGATCCAGTAGTGGGTTGACGAAGGAGAAATTTTAGTACCAGACGTCTGTGAGCAAGAGACAAATGAAGTTTCCTCATAGTTGGAACTCTAGAAGTGTCCTGGAGATGAGGAGTTAAAAGAAAGCAAACTTTGGACCTCAAAGCCATTGGTGAAGTAACACCATCCAACAACAAGAGAGTGGACGATTATAGGGGAAACCAAAAGAAGCTATGCTCGAGGCAACCCTTGTGGTTCTTTGTACATGGTGTAAGGCTGAGTGTGGCTTGAAGATGACTTTTGATGAGTTTATTGAGGCTATGCGAGTAGGCCCACAAATCAAGTCCCCTCTTGAAAACTATCGACCAGCCAATCCAAAGGACTCAAAGAAGGTGCCAAAGGAATCAAACATGTATAAGAGGATACAGGTAACATAAAGGAAGCTCAAGCCAGTTAAAGACACATAACGAATAACAAAGGAGGCTGCCAAGCCTTACGAAGCCACAACAGGTCAATCCATTATCAAAGAGGATGTTTGGTATATGAAGACGGGGAATAAAATTGTGAAAATCACCCCTACCAGGAAGCGGGAGCTGAAATGACAGTTTAGTTTGGAAAAGAGAACTCTGGAAGCATTGGACAAAGGATTGATCAAGCCAAATCAACTGCTAGAATCACCAGAGCAGATTCTGATAAGAATGAATAGGCTTATTGCTAATCCAATAATTTCATTTGACAAGAATTCTGACACGTCTAATGTCATGACATCTCATCCAAGTGTGTTTTCTAGGAGTAATGAAACAGAGCAAGCATCTGATGTGCAACAAATGCTGAAGAGGTAGAGGAAAGTGATTGAGGTGGACGAAAATCAGTGCAAAAATTGGCTTTGGAGTGAATCCAGAAGAAGGAGAAGCTAGTCACCAAGCCTAGTAAGAAGCCAGTACATAGATGGTGTCCAAATCCCTTGGTAGTTGAAGAACAGAAAAAACTTACTTCTTCTTCTAGCATTGAGATCAAGGAAGTGGTAGCAAGAGATTCTTTACTCACCGCTTCCATTGAAGTGCCAAAAGGACCTAAATCCAAGGTTCATATAGTTTAGCAAGATAATATGCCTGTTGTGAAGGAAGTGCAAGGGATGGTGACAAATTCATCACCCACAAACTTAGTAGTAGGAGACAATGAAGACGAACAATTGGTGGACTACATAGATAATGATGTCGTAGAAGAAATCTATATAGAAGACATGTATATATGCATGGTTTATATCTTACCAGCCAGGTTTGCTAAGCCAGTTGAGGCCAAACAAATGGATTTAGTAGGCAAGGCTATGAAAGGAATAATCCTCGCTGAACAGGAAGGGGAGGAAGATCCGGTACCGGTTGTTGATCCAGCTATGTGAAAGTCATACATGATGTTCTCCAAACTCACTACCACAATGGCGTCACACACATAAGACCACTCTACATTACAGCAGGCATGAGGGCATCTAATTAAGCAAAATCATAGTGGACACAGGAGCAACAATGAACATTTTGACTATCCGAGCAATGACTTTGTTAGGGATCCTCAGATCTTCCATTCAGGCAACATCCATGACTATCAAGAACTTCGCAGGGACCATATCACATACGCTTGGATTGCTATTCATTGAGGTCAAAGTCGGTCCGGCCATTGGAACCCATACTTTCTTTGTCTTAGACTACAACGCATCTTACAGTGCGATCTTGGGAATGGATTGGATTCACAGAAGTTACTGTATACCATCGTTACTCCATCAACAACTTCTGATGTGGGACATGAGAATTGAGGAATCGCGCTTGATCAATGCAGGCCTGAGACCGTACTCTGTTTCTGAGGCCAATTACTACAGTGAAACTTTAAGGCCATTGCAGGTATATGGCGTCGACAACAAATGCCAACCTATAGGAGTAACAACATCTAACCTAGCTCAATGGGGGATAGTGCAAGCCAAAGATGACAAAGCACGACTATTCTTCCTTGAGCTAGCCTCGACTAGCCATCAATGATAAGACCTTTCGAGAAATCAGAAGCGGAGGCTTGTGCTTCTCTATGTGCAAAATTTCAAACCTATATGATAGAGAAACATGCATATGATTGTCTGCCTACGATAGCATCGGCAGAATGTATTAATGAGGATGTACGACAAGGAGTGTTGGAAGAAGAAGATATCATTCAGTTAACCCCAGCAACATTGGATGATACTCCACCTCAAGTAAAAGATCCCACTAAAAGGATCAACCTGAGAATAACGAGTGAGCCAATGAAAGTGGTCATTAACACCTTCTTAGAGCCTATGGAAAGAAAGAGGCTTATCAATTTATTACTTGAGTACAAAGATTATTTCGCTGAGAAATTTGAGGATATGCCAAGACTCTCTCCAGAATTGGTGGTTCATAAATTGTCAATCGGAAAAGGGAAGAAGACAGTTCAGAAGAAGATGTGAAGGATGAACGCAGAAACAATGATGTTCATTAAGGAAGAAATAGAAAAGATGTTGAAATCAGGAGTCATCCAAGTGGCTAAGTATACATAGTGAATATCTAACATTGTTTCTGTGTGAAAGAAGAACAATAAGATTCGAGTTTGTGTAGATTACGGGGACTTGAACCAAGCCACACCTAAGGAAGCATATCTTATGCCAATGGCTGATTTGCTAGAAGATGTTATGGCTCGACGTGAAATGTTATCATTCATGGATGGAAAAATAGGTTACCAAAAGATCTAAGTTGCTGAGGAAGATCAACATAAGACTTCATTCAGATGTCCAGGAGTGCTAGGAGTTTTCTAGTATGTGAATATGCCGTTTGGATTGAAAAATGCTAGAGCAACGTATCAACGAGTCATGCATTACATTTTCCATGATCTTGCAGGAATCACCATGGAAGTTTACATTGATGACATAGTGGTTAAAACCTAAAAGAGGTCCGATCATATTAATGATCTAAGGCAGGTGTTTGAGTAAATGAGGAGACACCAACTTAAGATGAACCCCACCAAATATGTGTTTGGGGTACAAACAGGATATTTTCTATGATTTTTGGTACATCAGCAAGGCATAGAGGTTCTAGATTACAAGAAGAAGGTTGTGATCAATGCATCACAACAAAAGAATAAGCGAGAGTTGCAGCAGCTCCTTGGGAAGATTAATTTCTTGAGATGGTTTATTGCCAACATTGCAGGAAAAACCAAATATTTTGCTCCTTTGTTAAAATTGCAGGGGGGAAAAGATTTTGTTTGGGAACTGATACACCAAGAAGCGGTTGATGCCATCAAGTAGTAGCTAGTCAATCCACCAGTCCTAGTGCTACCGGAGTGAGGAAGGCCACTTATATTCTACATCTCAACAACAGAGTCATCTGTGGGAAGCTTATTGGGACAAGACGATGATGCAAAAGCAGAATGAGCAATTTTCTACTTAAGCAAAACTTTGACAGACTGCGAAAGCAGATATACACTGATGGAGAAGCTGTGTCTTGCACTGTACTTTTCAGGTTGCAAGCTGGGGTATTACATGGTATCTTTCACTAGTTGTGTCATCACTCAGACTGATCTAGTACGATATATGTTATCTCGACTTATACTTAGAGGATGGATTGGAAACTGGATTATCACACTGTCTGAGTTTTTGCTACAGTAAGTTCCACAAAAGGCAGCTAAAGGTCAAGCAGTGACCAACTTTTTAGCACATAATCCAATGGTTAAAGTTCTAGATCCTAAGGAGTTGGAGTTGTCCTATGTATACTTAGCCCCTGGAGACTCTATTTCGATGGATCCAGCACAAGTTCTTTTGCAGGAGCAGAAATTGCATTGATTAACCCTCAAGAAGAAACTTTTGCTTATTCATTTAGGTTAGACTATCACTGTTCAAATAATGTAGTCGAATATGAGGCTCTAATCATTAGATTAGAATTATTGGTGGATTTGGGGAGTCATAGATGTGTAGATTTGGGGTGATTCGTTATTGGTAATCTGACAGTTGTAAGCCACGTTCAAGATAGGATTAGTTTTAGAACCATACGTGAAAAGAGAAAGAGAGTTGTTAGCGTTATTTCTAGAGGTGGGGGAGAGCTAATGACAGACTTTGGGATCCATTTTTTGCATTCTTAACCTTATTATGCACAGATCAATGCGAAGATGAAGCAAGCAATAAATTTATCCTCCACATCGTTAAACAAATGCTCGCAGACAACCCTTGTATATGGTATGAAGAGTTATTCAGCACACTTTAGGATTAAAGGATTTCAAAACATGCTCCCACAGGGACTACTCCTTATGCATTAATGTTTGGTCATGATGCAGTCTTGCCTTTGGAAATCAATGTTCAGTTTTTGCGCGTCATGAATTAGCATCAATTAGTGGGTGAAGATTACATTTAAGCAATGTGGTAGGAGCTCAAAGACTTAGACGAAAAGTGCATTGATGCTTTAAACAATCTTCTTGCTGAGAAGAAGAAGGTAGCTTGCATCTATGATCATCACACCAGAGGTTTAAGTTTCACAGAAGGAGAGTTAGTATGGAAAACGGTTTGGCCCCTTGGAGAAAAACAAGAAGGATGTGGAAAATGGTCCGCAAAGTGGGAACGACCTTTTGTGATTAACAAAATTAAAAGCAAAAGTGCTCTTCAGCTGCGAGACGTGGGTGGAACTGTACATCATAATTCTATCAATGACAAATCCTTAAAGAAATATTAATAGCCATTTTGGGAGTACGAAGATCCTTCGGACCCTAACACTTAGTTTTGCAATCATTCACAGCCTATAAGTGAGGCTCGCTCTTCAAGGAAATTAAGGGGGCAACCAATATTCAACAAGGCCAATTCCTATGGTGGCAAATTTCTAGATTTTAGAACTTTGTTTTTTCTAAGTCTTTTGTATACAGAACCTGTTAAAGGGGTTCTTTAAGTATATGTACAAAATCAGTTTTAAGTGGTTCACCTTCGCTATAGAGATTACATTTTGTTGAACAAACAAGAAATACAAAAAATCAGTAAAATAAAAAACTCATTTGATACAACAAAACAAACTTTTATTATGACGTTTTACGGCCTTTAGCTCTGATACCATGCATCGAGTGATAGAATCTCTACAGCAAAATGACCAAACCTAGTAACCAAATAGGTATGGTGGTCGATCTAGTTTCTGTTAGACCCAATAGACGTTGTTGGGCGATCACTGACCAAGGGCAGAAGAGGCCTTGGAGGTGCTGGTGGTCGGACCTAATATGACTTCATTGCCTTTAGTGATTTGAAGCTTTTCGTACGGAATATTTTGGTCACGGTGAAGGCGTTGGTGCATGTGATCACAAAAAATGATGAATCCTCTCCAGAAGCCTCTGGGTAAAACCTTTGATAGGGTGTCATTGATGCAGTAAGTATGAAGAAGAAGAAAGGAATGGACATAAATGGCAACGAGGTTCGGGATTAATAAGTTTAGAAAAGAAGCTTTATGAGTAAGAGAGAGAGAGCGCGAGGCCAAATAAATATAAGGATTTAAAGATTACACGCGACTTTTCGAGGAGATGCACTCGAGTAGCCTAAGCAAAGCTAGTGAACCGTTGGAGAGAAGAGCGACGATTTCCTGAGAGTTAATCTCGGGGTCTGGGGGGAAATGTTTGGGCCCAAAATAAATATAATTATTTCCTTACACTCGGGGTCAGCGAGTAAAACAACCAACAATAGCGAGCTTGAAATCTAGTTTACCCGACAGACCACGGAGATTCAAAGGTTCACTCTTACTACAACCAACGACAACAGCGATCAAATGAGTCTGGTTCACCTGACAGAGTGTGGAGATTCTGACGGTTTATGAAGTCAACCTTAAGTGTTCTCAATACTCACCCTTAAGTACCTGGTTGGAGAAAATCAAGCTTGAGCAACCATATTTTGAAGAAAGTTAATAGCAAGTCTCATATTTATAAAACAATGTGGTTGATGGAGGTGAGCTCTAAATTTATGAGCCCAAAGGAGAGGACAAGGACATGCTTGATGATAATGTAGTGTCTAAGGCCACTGGAAAGACCATTGCTGGAGAAGGACCTCTTCTCCAAATATTAATGCTTAGTTAATGATCTTATCATGGAATAGTAGAGGCAGTGCACATGTCTTGAGTTATGCCTCCAAACTAGCTGCTGATGTCATGTGTATCATTGATACCAGGGCATCAGATATTCAGTAAAAAAGGTTGCTAGTAATTTTCCTGCTTTTGATGGTTCTTGTTAGTTCCTGCACTTGGCCAATGTGGAGGCCTTTTTCTTTTGTGGAAAACTCATGTTGTCCATGTTAATGTAATTTTCAAGCATGAACGGTTTATTCTGCCAAATTCAAAACTGTATTTCTAATGATTATTGCTACGTTACTTTTCTTTATATGTATCCACAAAAGAAAGGTAGTCTGAGTTATGGAATGAACTCTCTAGATGGACACCTGCAAATAATGAACCTTACTTCATTATGGGTGATCTTAATGCTATTGCTAATCTGAATGAAAAAGTTGTAGGTAATTCTATTTTCACAGTACACATGAGGAATGTTGTTAGATTCTTGAATGATAATGGGTTAATCTCAATTCCTAGTATTGGTATACCTTATACATGGACAAATGACCATAAGGATAACACAATCATCTTTGAAAAGTTATATAGAGTTTGTGCTAACTCCAGTTGTTTATCGATGTTTCCAAAAATGTGTGTCGAGAACTTTCCCATTGCAGGCTCTGATCATGGCCCAATTTGCCTAACTCTTGATCACTTCAGACAATATTTCCCCTCGAAGTTTAAGTTTGAAGCTATTTGGCTCTCACACCCAAATTTTAAAACATTTGTTTGCTCTATTTGGAATAGCAGATTGGACAATAATCCCATGATGAACTATATGATGGTGTTCAACAAATTTGGAGATCAGGCGAAGCACTAGAATAAGAATGTCTTTGGAAACCTCTTGACAAAAATAAAAGGGGTACATAAAAATTTATCTTATATTCAAGAACAGTTAATGTCAGACCCTCCATCTCTGATTTTGCAGGAAACAAATAAGCAATTAAGCCTAGAGCTAATTGACTTAGGAATGAAGAGCTTCTGTGGGCTCAAAAGTCCAAAGCCAACTGGCTCATTTTGGGAGACAGTAATACCAACTATTTTCATGCTTAGACTTCTATGTGAAGGAAAAGATATTACATCTTGAGAATCAAGGATGAAAAGAATATAGACATTACTGTGGCTAATCAGATAGGAGCAGTTTTTATTAAAGATTTTAAGAAAAGATTTTCTAGTAGCAGGGGTTTTAATAATAGTACAACAAATAAATTTTTAAAAATCCTGCCTAAAGTTATTACTGATGAAGATAATGCAACTCTCTTTATGCAGGTTTCTGAAATGGAAGTTGTGGAGGCTGTGCATTCCACTGGGAGTCTTAAGGTTCCAGGACCAGATGGACTACATGCCATGTTTTTCCAGAAAAACTAGAATGAGGTCAGATCAACTGTTCTCCCTTTTGTTCAAAGTTTCTTCAACCATGGAGCTTCCATTAAGGAAATTAACCATACTAATATTGCTTTGATTCCAAAAGTGGATAGTCCTGAGTCAGTTAGTCAGTTTAGACCTATTAGTTTGTGCAATGGTATTTATAAAATCATCACAAAAATTATTGTCAAAAGGTTAAGACCCCTGTTGAAAAAATGCATCTCTGAGAATCAAGGAGTTTTTGCTCTAGGTTTGGCTATTCAGGATAATATCCTTATTGCACATGAACTTTTCTCAAACTTCAAAAGGAAGAAAGGTAAGGTTGGCACCATAGCTATCAAGTTAGATTTAGAGAAAGCTTATGATTTGTTAGACTGAAATTATATCGCAAAGTGTTTAGGTGCTTTTGGCTTTGATATAGTTTGGATTAAAAGTATCATGGACAGTATTTCTACTGTCTCTTTTTGTATTCTGATCAATGGAATACCAAATGGCTACTTTGTTCCTTCTAAAAGAGTTAGACAGGGAGATTCTTTATCTCCCTATATATTCATTTTATGTATGAACCCCTTGATTAGGAATTTAAACCTCATGACTTGGAAGAGAAAATCACAAGTTGGTTTTATCTCTAGTCCTAGGAGTCCCAGGATCTCAATTTTGATGTTTGCAGATGACTGTTTAATTTTCAGTAAGGCCTCTACTAAGGCAGCAAGAAATATAATGAAGACCCCTTAAATATTCTCTCAGGCCTTTGGCAATAATATTAATTATCACAAGTCTTCTATTTATTTCTGTCGTAAAGTCCCTAACAATGTTAGAAATGATGTTGGTAGCATTACATGAATACAACACAAGTGTACTATAGGTAGATACTTGGGTATCTATAACAATGTGTTCTGGAAAGACACCATCAATACAAAGGAGCTGCTAGCAAAAATTAATAACAGGGTAGCTGGTTGGAGGCAAAAACCTTTATCAAGAGCAAGTAGACTAACTCTGATAAATTCGTGCATATATGTTATACCTAATCATGTCATGTCCTTCTTTAAGCGTCCTCCTCAGGTGATAAAAGAAATAAGAAGAGAGACTAGGAATTTTTTTAGGGGAAGTTCCTCTACGGCCTCTCATGTTGCTTGGAAAAATGCTTGCAAGCCTAAGCAGTATGGTGATCTTAGGGTTAGAGATCCTGAAGTGTTCAATAAGGTAGCTTTGGCAAAGTTTGGGTGGAAAATCCTTACTCAACCAAACAACTGGTGGGTCAGGATCATCAAGAATACATATCTAAAGAGGCATGAATTTTTTGATGCTAAAAACACCAATATAAGTTCTTTGGCTTGGAAGGGAATTCTAGAATCAAGAGACATTATCCACAAAGGGTTGAGATGGAGCATAGGAACTAGTAAGGATGTAAGTTTTTGGTTTTTTAATTGGAAGTTTGAGGTTCCCATATATAATTTGATTGAAGATCATTCATCTATTTCTTCTTGGAATAATATTGTGAATTACTATATTACTAATGGAGTCTGGAATAAGGAAAAGCTTCTGGTTATCCTGGATCAAAGTATTGTAGATCAAATTCGCAGCATACCAATTCCTTCTATGCCTTTGGGAGATAAGTTTGTCTGGGGACCTAACCCCACTGGTGAGTTTTCCATAAAATCTGCCTGTTAGTTACAGTATGATGAAAATTAAAAACACTCTAATGCAAAAGTCCTGAAAAGAATCTGGAAATATGATGCCAAAAATAAAGTTTTTTGCCTGAATTTTGTTAAGAGGTAGACTCAAAAATAGGGTTAGGATATGACATTATTCAATCTAACATTTTTCCTATGTGCAGAAATGCTGAGAAATCCACAGACCACCTCTTTTGCCATTGTTCAGTGGCAAAGATAGTGCAAAGAATGTCGAATTTGAATGTGTTTGGTCTGAAAGACAACTTGAATGGAAATCTGTCTGAAATTTTAACTAACAATCAGAATTCTAATTTCAATGTGGAAAAGTACATAACTATTATTTGACAGATTTGGGGAACAAGGAACAAGTCTATCTTCAACAATGAGAAGTTTTCCCAGGCTTCCATAGCAGCTGTTGCTACTGCCATTTTCCAAGACTACATAAATCATAGCAACTGCAAAGAGAAGTAGAAGAAGAAACACAGTTTGATTGCCTGGCAACCTCCTCCTCAAAATTTCTCAAAATTGAACTTTTGATGGCTCTGTAATTTGACCTGGAGTAGCAGATGCCGCAGGGGGTTTCATTATAAGAGGTCACAATAAAAATCCTATTATAGCTAAAGCTTCAAAACTGGGGAGAAAAAATGTGTCCGTGGTTGAAGCTACTACCTTGAGGGATGACCTCCGTTATGCAAGAAGACTAGATTTACACAAGATAGTGGCAGCGGGAGATTCAAAACTAATAATTGACTGTGTCAGAGGAAAAACAAGAACACCATATCTATAAAGAGACAAATTTTGTTGCTGATAAGATTATAAATTAGGGACACAAAGAGGAGAGCAGTAGGAGTTAGGTGGAAACTATCCCTAATTGTGCTAAGAGCGCTTTTGATAAAGGAGATCTGAGTTGTTCTATAGGCTTTTGTCTCCTACTATTTTGTTCTTTAGTTTTTTGCATCCAAAAAAAAAAACCTTGAACGTGATCGAGGACGACGAGGGGAAACAACTAACAAAAAGTTGCCAACTTGATGTCGTTTGATTAGATGCCAATTGATCATTCAACCCTTTTTTCCTTTGATGATTGACCGTTTAACCTTAAAGTGAAAAACCCTAAACGGCGTAAAGTAATATGGAGGAGAACGAAGTCGTTTGTGATCCATTTATATACACTCGAGACTGCCGAGTTGCCGTCACTCACTCTTTCGCTGCCACTCCGGCCGTTTATGACCAAGGTTTCGAAGTATTCCAGGTACCAAGATTATCTACGCCATTTTGGAATTATGGGTTTGTTCTATTTCAATCAGATCTTCCATTCGTTCTTACACAATTTCTGACATTACATTCATTTACAACTTCAATTCTGTAATGGGTTTGATCAAAACTTAAACTTTGTGTACACACAGTCAACTCAAAATGGCGGAAGTAGAGCTTCCAGAAGACATTATACAAAAATAACATCCTACCTAGGCTGCCTGTTAAGTCCTTACTCCGGTTCACCTGCGTCTCTAAATGGTGGCGTTTCGTTACAAAGTCCTTAGATTTTGCTAAAGTGCAATACAGACTCGCGTGTCAGCACAATACACTCAGCCACAAGCTCTTCCTCTCCAAATGCGCCTCCACTAGAAGCCTTGAATCTGTGGACTTAGATATGCCGGCTTGGACTTTCGGAGAGCGTTGCTCGATTAGGAAGGTGAGGTTCAGGTTTCTGAGGAAGTTAGGTAAAGAAGTGGCGCTTCTGGGATCATGTAATGGCTTGGTGTTTGTAATGAGGTTGATTAGCCACTGTGAAACTTTTTACATTTGTAATCTGTCAACTGGGTTCTACAAGTAGTTAGCATACCCTTGTGTTTCGGCAGAGAATTCGTCATTTGATCAGGATGATCTAGTGTATCATGGTGTTGGCTATCTCTCAGCTACCGATGACTACAAAGTACTCGCGGCCTATTTGGAAGAAGATGTGTATGTGGTTGAGCTGTTCTCGTTGCGAATGGAAGAGAATCGAAGGCTCTCCTGAGGAGAACAGTGATCTCGTATATCATGGGACTCTGTGCAATGAGGTATTGCATTGGCTGAACACTGAGGAAGATGATAGATTAACTGCTTTTGATCTAGTAAAGGAGGAGTTCAGGACAATGCAGCTGCCTGATTTTTCTGGAGATGGCAAGGCTATCAGCTATCTCGGGCTTTCGGTTGGAGGATGCTTGTGGCTGTCACGTTACCCAGAGGAGGCTTGTGACTCTATTGATTTCTGGGTGTTGGGGAAGTATGGTGTGTGGTATTCGTGGACTATACTCCATAGCGTGAAGTTATTTGAGCCTGGAGCTAATGCATAACAATGGATTCCTGGTTATGGAAAGTTGCACAATTGTATGGGCCAGCGATGGGATCGGGCTGACAAGGATTAATCATCAAGCAGAAGCAATGCATGAGCAGGTTGGCTTCTATGGGTTGAACCCTCGGGTTTGCATTACTGATTATGTGGAGACTTTACTTAGGATCAATTATTAACGTTTAAATGCTGGTTAGTCGACTCCGCTTCTATGCTTTTTGAAATCTGTTTGTTTATCATCTTGGAACTGATGGAACCCTGTTATCAAGTACTCTATTTCTCAATGCTTTTGAAACTTTTTAACTTAAACCTGTTTGTGAACAAGAAGAGCAAAAGTTTAGCGCCTTCTACCCTATATTTTTTTTTTTCATGCTTTTGATATGTTACTAAAGACTGGATTAATATAAAATATCAATTTTGATGGGATTAACTCGGGGCATCGGTTTGTGAGTGGTTGTTAAGACAGAAGGTTCCATTTCCTAGTTAGATGTATGTAAAATAGTTAGTTGTGCAATTTGGACAAGTTCTTGTTTTGTTTTGACCAGCACAGAATTACCAGTAATAGTAGAGTTTGAACTTTTAAGACATTGGACAATATGAAATTCAGGATGTTCAGTGATACTCTTTATGCTTTTTATCTCTGTTCATTTTATTCCCTTTTTATACCTTAAGATTCAGTCACAGAAGTGATCTTCTACAAGTCTAGTCTCCAGAGTACCATCTCTCGTTTCTACTTAGATCATATGTTTAGCCCTGTTTTAGTGGAGGTAGTTTAGTTTCAAATCCTTTATAGGAGGAGTATCACGCCACACTCTAGAACAATATCGATTTCCCTCCATCTCAATGATGTCTGAAAATCATTCTATCAGAAGTCCTTGTTGTTTGCTTGTTCGAACTGTTGACACTCACAGTCCAAGAATTGTTTATACTATGCTTTCAACAAAAAAAATATATGCATTTTAAGATGGTATACATGGTCTTACCCTAACATTAAATTCTAAACCTTGACCCATAAGCACTTAGACGAAATGTATATCATTTGTCGTCTAAGTGTTTATAGGTCATGGTTTAGGGATAGTGGTTAATGTTAGGGTATGGACTTAGATGATGAATGTGTACCCATTTCCTCGTCTAAGTACGATTACTACAATGACAAAATATTTCGTCTTTTAAGTTCTACTTAGACAACGAAAATTTTAACTTAGGCGACGATTTCTGATTTCGTTGTCTAAGTGTTTCTTAGACGACAAATTTTTTCTTTCTTAGACGTCGTTTTCTGTTTCGTTGTTTAAGTGTTACTTAGACAACGAATTTTCTCTCTCTTCGGCGACGCTTTATATTTCGTCGTCTAAGTGTACTTAGACAACGAAATTTTTGTCTTAGGCGACGAAACCATACTTCGTCGCCTAAGTGCTTTTTTCTGGTAGTGTGGATAAAACACACTCTCTTAGCACACCCTAAAGTGTATCATTTTTTGAGGTAACGATAGCCTTGTTTTTTGAGGTTGACGATAGTTTATTAATGAATGAAATAGTATATAATGTTTAAGAATATATAATAGACTCCTGGTATCTAGATGTGTGTCTTATCCTAATTAATATAGAAGTAGATATTCTCTCAATTCCTGATTTATAGGGATATTGATTATATCTAATTGTAATGCCTATTTAAATACTATCTATCAATAAATAAATGACAGTTTCATATCATATATTATGCGTATCTATTTTGTCATTCAACACATTATCAATAGCTCTCGAGTTGATAGCCATCACCACTTAAAAAAAAACCCTAATTCCTATAACACCTAAACCTCCACCGCCATCCGTCGCCCAATTTTGCAATATCTCAAAACTTTTAAGTTTTTCATAAAGATGTTTGAATGCGAGATTGAATGTCTAGCAAATAGTGATACTACTCATACTATACTACGGGATATGCATCTGTTTATGGATCTTGTGTTATACAACTCATCAGTAACCACCACGATTGGTTATTCAAGGGCATGGTTCAACATAATTTTTGCTACCACATAGAACAAGAATTCATATCACTGATACATTATATGCGCCAAATGCCAATAAAACCTTGTCAAATTTTAAGAATATTAGAGCCAACAGTTTACTCTTGAAAACGTATCATGAGAATGAAAAAGAATTTTTATGTATAACTTTTGAGGAGTGTGGTAGAAAACGCTACTTGGAGAAGTTAGAAGCAATTCGTGGTGGAGTATATCTTACTACGGTTCAGATTATTGAATACAATGTTGTCACACTTATTGATACGCGATCTCATACAAGTTTTGACATTATCGACTAATAACTTCCACAACTCGCTGTTTGGTATGATGTCAGCCGTACACACTGAAGGGAAATATTTGTTCTTCTCCACAGTAAGGGAAAAGCCAGAAACCACTCTTAGGAATACTGCCAGTAATCCTAACCCTGCTAGAGTGACAATTAGATTGCCCTGAAAAGAATGAAGTATCAGGCAAACTTGTACTGAGTTATGAGGAGTTACTCGAGCTTGGTGCCAAAAAATTCGGTTTCACCCCGGCTAAAGTCTTGAGCAAAGAGGGAGGAGCTGAAGTCGACGACATAGATATAATTAGGTACGGTGATCATCTCTTTTTTATCAGTAGCCAAGATGAACCGCAAAAATGTAACAGTGCTGAAACTCCTACTAAGAAAGAAGATTGAGAGGAGCATTTTGTTTCCCTCCCTTGATTGTTGTAACGGATACCACAGACAAAGAGGAAGATATCTGGTTTATGTGTGGAAGGGTAGAGGAAGATATATATATATATATATATATATATATATATATGAGTAGATTTGTCAATTTGATGTCGAAGATATATATAGAGCAAAATTTACTTTACAAATTACAAAAGTATATGAATGTACGTGAAAGCCCATTACACTTGAAATATCTTTCATATGCTTTACGTACCACTTCTATGGCTCAGCTTGAAAACTTAGTTGGAAATTTTGATTTTATGGGTTATGGCGAGAGAATGAAATATTTCAAAGGTACGTAAAGGTTTACGATTTTTTTTAGAATTTATTTGCCCCACTACTTAGTGTGCAAGGAGGAATAATCAAATAAGCGTTTAGGATACAATGAAGCCTAGCAACTTGCTAATGTTGATCGTCGGTTTGCACTAACGAAGATCAACCTAACACTTGATCAAATATTTTTACAAGAGGGTTAAGGTTGGTAGAAACTATATTTGTAGTATATAGTTTCTAGATTTTCTTTAAAACTAGAGAATGATGGAGAACCCAAGAGAAACTAAAAGAGAGGAAGAGAAATGAGATTTTTGGTTATGTGAATCTGCAGAGAATCACTCATATTTATAGAACTGATTATGTCTTTTCACCTTGAAAGATTGCATCTTTCTGGTTATCTTCTAATGGGCATGTCTCTTCATTAAGAGTTGCATCTATTTGGTTTATTTCCAATTGACATATTTCTTCACAAAGAGTTGTATCTATTTGATTTTTCATTGGACTTGTCTGTTAATTTTCAACAGACAAACATCTTGCTCTCTTTATTTTATATTTTTAAAAATTATTCTAATATTTATATTATTAAAAATTATTCCAACAATCGTCCACCATTTTCAAAATATAAAAATACTTTTAAAGGGGGGAATTACCGTCGTACCCAATGCTCAAGGGGAGCTCATTCCTTCACGGATTGTAAATAGTTGGCGCTTTTGCATTGACTATAGGAAGCTAAATGCAGCTACTCACAAGGACCACTTTTCATTGTCGTTCATAGATCAAATGTTGGAGAAGTTGGCCGGTCCTGAGTACTATTGTTTCTTGGATGGGTATATCGGGTATAACCAAATCGCCATCAACTCGGAGCACCAAGAGAAGATGGCTTTCACTTGCCCTCAAGGTGTATTTACTTTTCGCCGAATGTCATTTGGACTATGCAATGCCCCGACCACATTTCAACGATGCATGCAAGCCATATTCACGGGTATGATTGACGAGTTTGTCAAGGTATTCATGGATGATTTTTCGTTATTCGGCGATAATTTTGATGCTTGTTTACATAACCTTAAGTCAGTACTAAAAAGGTGTTGTGAGAAAGATCTAGTTCTCAATTGGAAAAAATGTCACCTTATGGTCAATGAGGGAGTTGTGCTTGGTGATTGCATTTCCAAAAGAGGGATTGAAGTGGACAAGGTGAAGGTAGAGGTGATTGAGAAGCTACCTATTTCGACAATTGTCAAGGAAGTTAGGAGTTTCTTAGGACATGTAGGGTTCTATCGCTGGTTTATCAAATATTTTATCAAGATAGTCAAGCCATTGGCGGATATGTTAGTCAAAGATGTTTACTACTACAACACTCTGGAGCTTGAAGGCGCTTTTAAGACCCTCAAGCATGCATTAGTATCAGCCCCGGTGATCACCAAACTGGATTGGAGTTTTCCTTTCAAAATCATGTGTGATGCAAGTGACTATTCCATGGGAGCGGTGCTTGGTCAACGAAGACCCAACGTGTTGGGAGTAATCCAATATGCTTCACGCATATATAACCCGCCACAAAAGAACTACACCACCACAGAGAATGAGATGTTGGCTATTTTGCACATGACAAGTTCCAGAGTTACATTGTGGGTTTCAAGGTCATTGTACATATTGATCATAGTGCTCTCAAGTGTCTCTTCCCCAAAGCAAGTCTAAAGTAAGATTGTTGAGATGGGTGCTACTACTTCAAGAGTTTGACTTAGAAATTGTGGACAAACTCGGGAGGCATAACTTGGTCGTGGATCACCTCTCACGCCTTCAACTCAAGGAAGAAGATGGTGACTTGAATGATGACTTTCCGGATGAGCAACTATTCCATATCAAATAGGTGCTTATTACTTCATCTTACCCATGGTTTGTGGATATTGCAAACTATCTCTCAAACAATGGTACTTACATTCCCGCCTGCTTATCAAATGACCAAAGGAAGAGGTTACGAAGAATTAGCCATGAGTTCATATGGGATGATCCTTACTTGTATAAGGACGGAAGGAATGAAATTTTACGAAGATGTGTGCCACATGCGAAGATGCATACTGTGTTGTCTTTTTTCCATGAACTAGAGTGTGGAGAACACCATGGACCTTCAAAGACCGCTTACAAGGTCCTTCAAGCCGGATTATAGTAGCTAACCTTTTTCGAGATGCCCATTGTAACAAACCGAACAACAAATTACTCACAAATCGGCACAAATTAGGATTATCGCTAATTAATCATATCATATGGTTTGTTAACGACTTTTTCACTGATTGAGAATTAGACTTTATTTTCTTCACGGAAGTTGTAGAGTATTTTGTTTCGAGCTCGTAGAAATTTTCAGAGAATTTTTCGATGTAGCGAGCTATTTATTGTGATTTTTGGAATTCTACGCGGAGAAAATATTTAAAAGTATTTATTTTAGGTCGGTTTAATATGAACCGTTGGATCTTGATCAGATCAATCCTCAGCCGTTGATCTGATCAGGTGCTTGGGGGGGGGGGGGGGGGTATATATATGGTATTTAGGTGAAAATATAGAAAAAAATACGGAAAACCGGGCGACCAATTTTGCAGGCGACGTGACCCGACGCGACCTGAATTAGAACCCGCCGGAAAACATCATCGATCCAGGCATTCTTGGTTTGGGTTTGAAGCCCTCTCTTCCCTCTTTTGATTCCTGTTTGTATTGTTAATTTTTGTGTTTATTTTGGAATCGAATTGAGTCGAGTTCCTCGTGGGATTTCGAGTTTAATCCTCGGTGGTGTTCCGGCCACTTTCCGGCTACGGCAAAGGGAGGAATCGATGGGATTTTCTCCCAGGAGTTGAACCCCTATGGTCGGGGGGACCGAGGGGCGTCGAAATCGGCGGAAATCCTTTTCCGGTAATTTTCGGGCAGTGGATTTTCAGGCCGATTTTCGGCCAAACGGCGACAATTTAGGTTTTGGGGATGTTGGGAAAGTTGTTGGCCTCGTTGTAATCTTTCCAACGAGGGGTCGAATGCTCCTTTTGGAGCAGCTTGCACTAGAGACGCATGTGGCTCACGCGCTGCCGCCTATGGAGGTGCGTGAGGGCCACGCGCAGCAGTCCACAGCGGGGCTCCGGTGAGGAAAAAATCTAAAATTTATCGGGGAGTTTCTGGGATAGTTTATGAGTTAATTTTTACACGTTTTATCGAATTCCAGTATTAAATGAATCTGTTATTTATTCAAGAGATCATGATCGAGATTTTGGCAATGGAACTTCCGCCGGACCACGGAGCTAGCTATGTACTGTGAGTGAACACTTTATTTTCATTGTCGATTTGCAAGTCTATGATTATGCACTTTACGAGTATGCATTTACGATTATGCATTTACATGGAGGCACATATTGTTATTTTTACCCAGAGCATAGTCATAGTTGATGCATCGATGCACTGGCTTCTCGGCTGATCCCCGAGACGCTCCGAGAAGGATAAGAAAAACACTTGACCCGTGATTTACATAGTACTTAAGAGAGTTAGGACAAACACCTAACCTGGGCATTCTTGTAACTTTGAGAAAAATGTACTCAAGTTACTACCTCCACACATTACACAGTACCCAGGAGGGTTAGGACAAACACCTGACCTATGCTTGTTTACTTTTAGACTCGCATCATTTTTATGTACATTTATAGTGAAAGACATATCATTTATAGTTTTCAGTTTAAAATGAAATATTATTTTCGTCCACTCACTCTAACAGTTTTATTATTTTACATGTCTTTCCCTGGGCTTTTCGGTTTCCTCTGCCCAATTTACAGTTTGTATCCTGTGATTGCACGTCAGCGATGGAGACATAGAGTTTGTGTCACTGTACTCATCTAGTAGGTTCCAAGCTTAACCTACTAGTCGTGTGTATTATATAAATTATAAGTCACTCTAATTACTGTATAGAGTTTACTTCCGCTGTGCTGTATTTTCCATTCAGTCTTCGGATTTCTTATCACCTTCTATAAACAGTTTATATATCTAGTAGATTCAGTGTTTGGTTGATTTAAGAAATCCGGATGAGATTTGGTGCCCACGGTTTGTTTTTGTGGACATTTTAGAAGTGTGTTTTCCTTTCAGGTATTTGGGTTTCTTGATTTTACAAGAAACTCTGACAAATTTTTTGTAGTTTTGGTTGTCGTTAGGGAATAGGGATTAATTCTGATTTAGACAACTAAATCAGGATCTGGTCCTTTCACCCATGCTTTCATCAAAGCTTGTGATAGATGCCAAAGAGTGGGTAGAATCACCAACAGAGATCAAATACCGTTGAAGACCATCATTAAGGAGATATTTGATGTATGGGGCATAGACTTTATGGGGCATTTCCCTCATTCAAATGACATGCTTTACATTCTTGTGGCGGTGGATTATGTTTCCAAGTGGGTGGAAGCAACAACATGCTCAACCAATGATGGCAAAGTGGTGACCAAGTTCCTCAAGAATGTTATCTTCACAAGACATGGCACCTCAAGAGCTGTCATAAGTGATGGAGGTTCCCACTTCATCAACATTAAGCTCAAGGCCCTCTTGAAGAAGTATTAGGTGTGACACAAGGTAGCTACACCTTATCACCCTCAAATAAGTGGGCAAGTGGAAATAAGCAACTGGGAGTTCAAGAGTATCTTGGAGAAGACCATGACTGCCAACCGACAAGATTGGAGCTAAAAGCTAGATAATGCACTTTGGGCATACTGGACCGCTTTCAAGACTCTTATAAGCATGTCCCCTTATCGACTTGTCTATGAGAAGGCTTTTCACTTACTTGTGGAGCTTGAGCATAAAGCGAGATATGCCATTAGCACCTTGAATATGAACTTAGTGGATAGTGGGGCGAAAAGAAAGCTTGACATCATGGAACTTGAAGAATTGAGGCTTGAGGCTTATGAAAGAGCCAAAATCTACACGGAGAAGATAAAAAAATACCACGACAATCGCTTAAGGCACGAGGAGCTTATTGTGGGCAAGAAAATGCTCTTATACAACTCCCGACTCTCCTTGCACCCGAGGAAGCTACAATCACAATAGAATAGGCCATTTGAACTTGTAGAGGTGTTTGCTCATGGAGCGGTCACTTTGCGAAACTTGAGGGATAGAAGCACCTTCAAGATAAATGGGCACCAGATAAAGCCGTGGGAAATGATAGCACCAAACAATCATGTTGTGGAAGTAAAGTTTGTACATCTTCCACACACCTTGATGAGTTGAAGCCTTGCCTTTGCTCGGACCATATTTACGTCCTTAAACTACAACCCGTGATGGCCGAAGACCATTGGGAGGGCTCCTAGAAATAAATTGTGAGGTAGTGGTGATGATTATGTGACCCGAAAGAAGCCAATTTGAAGAAATCCAATGATACCGAGCATGGAAGGCGAGACCAATCGTGGTCTCGCATGTTGGTGATTGTTGGTGACTATGGGTGCCATTTGCTGGTCTTCAAGAGGGAGAACTTTTCATCTCTTACCTTACTTTCACTTTCTATGCTTGATTGATGTGTTTTTGTGTTAAGATTGTTAGCTTTGTATGTGTGAAATATGTGGTAGAAAAGTGTGTAGGTTGTGTGACATTTTTGTGTGAGATGGGCATATGTTGGAGAGTCAAAAATTTGGAAATTTTTGACCGGTAGAGGAATGATAATTCAAATTTTCTACAGGTCGAAAAAACCTACGTTAAGCAGACAGTAAGCCTTCTTCGACCGGTCAAACAATCCCAGTTCAAATTTTTGATCGATCGAAAACAGGTCTGGGGCAACGTTGACCCGAGTTTGACCTTTAATGAAACCTCTTCTCCTCTCTTTTCTCTTCTTCTCTCCACCTCCCTCTTAATTTTTTTTTATTTCTTTCTTTTCTCTTCAACTTTCTCTCCCTCTCTTAACACTCTAAACACTCCTCACTCCACAAAACACTCAAAAATTTCAAATTTGAAGCTTGTTCTTGCTTGTTTTTATTGCATCTTGGTGATTGGAGAGGTTTTGAGCCATCTTTGTAGAGGTATTGTGCTTGAATCCCTTGAACCCGATTTGGAAGTTTGTGAGATTATGTTGTATTTTTTTTTATGTTTGTAGTTAGTTGATGCTATATTCCTTGAGTTAGATGTATGGGTTGTGTGATTCTAACACTTATATGCATGAAATTGTGAAATTGGTTGAGTTGTGTTATGCATAAACCCTAATTTCAAAATTTTGTGATTAGCATGTGTTTAATATTAATTGAGTCGATGTGTGCTTTAAATCATGATCTCGGCCTAATGGGTAGTTGAAATTTGAGACCAATTGAATGAGAACATATCGAAAACAATTTGGTGACTTGTTGACTATCATCAAGTTTTGCCGAAATTGTGAAGAAAGCATGTGTGTAGTTTTTGTTGTGTGTGTTTTTGTCGTAATGTGACTGTCTTGGTTGAGATTATGTAAGTTTTGGCTCGAAATTGGATAAAATTGCTCAAATAGACAAATAATTAGACTAAGAACTTGATGATCTTAACTTTACAATTGTGTTACTTTGTGCATTGGTTATGTAAAGATATGCTTTGAGACTATCATCTTGAGTGTGCATTGCCTATATATGTTATTTTTTTGTGTTCTAAGTGTTTCGTGTGCATAATGTTCTTTAGGTATCATAGTCATCCATCATCATCATCATCATGCCCCCATCAGTGTGTCCCTTGATGATCCTTCCGGAGAAGAACTACCGATGCCAAAGATGAATGCTAGGAGCAAGGTGGTGTACCCGAAGGTTGAGAGATCCCGCCCTATTTGTGCAGAGAGGTGTGTTGTGGAGGAGGCCACCAAGCCTGAACTAAGGGTTGTTCTTGAGGTGATTGACTACCATGGGATCCGTGTGCTCACTATGGGATGGAAAGGGTAGGATGAGAAAACGGTATGAGATTTTTATACCACCCTCAAAGGCGCCCTATCAAAGGATGGTAAAGGGAGGACATTCAATTTCAGGGGAAATCACATAGTGCTCAATCCACTAACCATTGAGAGGCTTTAGGGTCTCCGTTCACTTACCAAGCAAGAGCAAGAAGATTTCTGGGAAAGGTTTGATGGGGTTTCTTGGGATGACTTTGCATTGGATATCTGTCCACCGAATCAAATACTGGCTCGTGGCAATGGTACCTTCCAAACAACGAACCTCACCAATGTCTACCTGGTTCTTTGTCTTATTGTGAAACACAATGTGAGTCCCTCCAAGCATAGTGTCCAGATCAAGAGGGTGGGATACTAAACCATGTATACCATGATGGATGAGGAATGAAAGGTTCAATTTGAAAAGATCATCTATGATTTCATCATTAGTTGCAGTGAGAGTACAACCGACCCTCTAGTCTTTCCATGCCTTATCACGGAGCTTTGTCGTTCTTGTGGAGTTAGTGGGCTTCCTCAGAACTTCTATGAGTAGTCACCACCCCATGACATACTCAATGATGTTGTAGTCACCAAGAGTCTCAGAGCTCAAAACTTCCTGCGCCTAGCAAAACCGGCGGTGAATCTTCTTGACGGATATTTCATGGAGATGCGGAGCAACCATACCCTCACTATGAATGGGTTAAGCAACTTAGGGGGAAAATTAGCAATCTTAGTGAGCGGATGAGCGCCTTGGAGGTCCATTACCGTGGAAGAAGTGTCGGTCCATCAACCATAGAACAAGAAGATGTGGAGCATGATGATGGGGGTCTTGAGGACATGGATAGATGAAAACATTAGCATTCTTGTGTTTTATTTAATCTCTCTCTCACATGTGTTTGACTAACCTCTTATTTGAAGACTTTGTAGGGATTTTTATGGTTTGTGATCTCATTTGAACATCTTAGATGTATTTCGGTTGATGTCAATGTGGTCACTTACTATGTTTTAAGTCTTTTTTTTGGTGGTATTGCTTGTCTTTGTGAACTCATGTGCTTTTTGATGCCTTCATGGATGATTTGGATGAGCATTTTACCCTCTTTGTTGAGTTGTGTGTTTGTTTTGTGAAATGTGTGTGTGTTGATAATGGAGTTCATTGGAGAAGTAGGAATTTGACACAATATTAAAGCTTGGAATGGATTTTAAGGCTAGTCAACCAACTGAAGGATGCAATTTTGGGCATTTTCGACAGGAGGAATCTCCTCTACCCTTCAAAAGTAGCCTCCTGCCAGCACAGTTCCTTTTTTTCGACCGGTCGAGGATTTTATCGATCTGTCGAATTCAGGCTCCTGTCCGGTTTGTTGCACATTGTCGACCGGTCGAAAATCCTAGTGCAATTTTTCTCGACCCGTCGAGGACCTGCCCTGCCCAAGTTGACTTTTGAAGACCAAGAGCTTGGGACTTGATGACATACCCCTTTGTGCTGTACCTTGACACCAATTTCAATTCAAATGCATGTTTGCCGATCCTTAATGAACACAAGTGTACAAAAGATAGAAAAGATATCATCATTTCACAATTTATTCTCCTAGCACATGTTCTCTTAGACATAACAACTAGCTTGCATTCACACTTAAAGGGTCATATAGTCTCTAAGAAGTAATGAAGCTATTAGACAACCATAATGGGGGCATACATACTAATCACAACATGTGTCACACAAAGATTACCACATGCTAACACGACGCAAACTATACACTAAACATCATTGTTCACTATACACATGTTATGCTAAGAAGTAAAGAGAGAGTAGAGAGAAAGATGGTGCAAATGCTTTGAAGGTCGACTCCGTGCTCCATACACAAGAACATATAAACCAACAAAGGCCAAGTTAGGCCTCGCCATCTAAAGGTGCAGCGAGGACAATTTGTTTCTAAAGTGTGACGTAGGCGGCTAAGTCATTATCACTCATTATCCTAAAAGTTCATAAAAATTCAAAAATTTGAGAAATGCAATGCAAAAACATGTGTGTTTTAGTGTATTTGTGTCCCAATAAGGATTCTCGATGATGAAATTAAAATTATGGCTAGTAGATTGCATGATTTTAAGCATGTGTGAAACAAAAATGAAAATAATACATTTTTAATCTGTTGAAAAATATATGTCCCTCAAAATGTGTGCATGTGAGAAAAATAATGATTAACATGTTTCAAAGCTATCATTGCCTACGCGAGATTTTGAGCCAAATTGTGCATGACTAGCTTATTTAATTCACTCATTCATTCATGTGTGATATCAATTGGTTATGTGTGATCTATAACTTTTTTTAAACCGTGCAGAGTATTTTTTTCGAAACATGAGTAGTTTTTAAAGATGATAGAGGCATTAGGATCACCACCATGGCTAAATAGCTTTTGAACCTATAATGAATATATCCTTTAGTGAGCCTATTTGAGCCTTTTAATGCTTAACATTTTCTTTCATGAATACCACAAATACCTACCTATCTTAAACACGTATACTATCCCTAACTCGGCAAACTAGCAAGCAATGATGAAATCCTATTAGGATGTAGTTGTAGTGTTGTGCTTATTACAAAGAATGTCAAGAGATAAGTGTGAGGTGGAAGAGGTTTTGAGTGGTCATTTGTTTATTGAGTTGTTGAGTAGTCAAAAAAAAGTACCAAAGAAAAGAAAAAAAAAAGGAGAAAAGAGTTATACAAAAAGAGTTGTGATTGAAAAACAAAAAAAAATTCAAAAATAGTGTGCGTGTCGTACATAAAAAATAAGTGTTTTGGGAAATGGTTTGATTTGAAAAAGGAAAATAGTAGCACCTAGGAGTAATTCAGAGGTACTTCAACTTGTGAATTGCTTGCTAGGTTGCTTGGTCTTTGATTATCCTATTCATTTATTTCGATTAAACCCCCTTTCTTAAAGCCCCATTACAACCTAAATAAAAATTCTCTTGATTTGAAACTCTTGTGTGTGGAATGATTGGAGTAATTGGTTGAAGAGCAAGCATATGGAAAACATGTGATGAATTTGATTTTTGAGTACTAACCATTTAAACACTTGAGTGCATTGAGTGATTTTTGAGTACTAACGCTCTAAACATGTTAGTTTGAATACATCTCAATGCATGCATTTGGTTTGACATGTAGCATGTCTGGCTTATTAGACATGCATTGATTTCATATTCTAATTATGTCTAAGAAAAGTTCAATCCATTAGTGTTGGTTCTTTAAGAGAAAATATTCACCATTCGGGACACTTACATACTTTTGCGTATAATCTTGCAATTCTTTTGTATTTGGAGTCTAGCTTAGCTTAATTTCTTTTCTTCTTTATTTGCTTGGGGACAAACAAAGTCTAAGTGTGAGGTAATTTGTTAGGTCCATAATTATGCTCTAACTATGTTTCTAACTCCATGTTTATTGTTTGCCTTTTATCAATAAATCATCATTTTTATTATATTTCCTTGTTATGCTAGGAAATGAGGGATTAACATGGAAATTCTCAAAGAGATGATATTTAATTACTTTTTGGAGAAGCCGAGCGCATTTCCGAGCCCCTTAGAGAAGATGGAGCAAAACTGGGAAAATGACGAAAAGTCAACGCCGGCCAACGGTCAAACTCCGGCAAGTCATCACCAGTCAATGCAAAAGTCAAGTCAAGTTAGGCTAAGGCCCAAGTGTTCAAACCCACAAGGAAGATATTTTGAGAGAAGGATGCACATGCAAGTCACATGACTTGGGGTGAGTCACACATTAGGATCACCTAAAAACCTAAAGTTTAGGATTATGTCTAAGCATCTTATTTTGAATTTCAAACACCAAAATATCTCCCTTAGCTTATCTTGGTCGAGCTCCCCTCTCTCCATAGACATATCACACTTCATGTTTTCATTTCTCATAGTTTTAGTCTCTCTCCATAGCCCTCATCCATACCCAAACCCTCTAGCTCTCTCCTCCACCTCAAAAACTCACTCTAATGTTAGAATCAATTATAAGAACATGACATTATTTCCTTGTATTCTGAATCTTGTATTTGATCAGTATAGATTTAAGAAGAATCTGTCATAAACCAATCTGTGAGATGGTTCTATAACACTGATATTCAGTGTACGAAAGGTTGCAGTATAAACAAAGGCATATCAGTTCAAAAGGAACTGATGCAATGGTTCAGCAAATCAATTTTCAATGAACAGACACAACAGTTGCTCAAATGGAAACAATTGTATCGATCTGCTCTCTATATAAAGTCTTGTCTGGTCCCTGAAATATACACACACATTCAGTTACAAGTCCCATTTACTTAGAACATAAGGTGTATATTTGCAGAAGATCAACATGGCAACAAGAACTGCTTCATCCTGTAAGTTTCATTCATTCTTTTCAATATACATAAACTGATGTTCTCAACGTGATTTTACAGATTACAATTATAGGAACTAAGTTTAATCTTACAATTGGTATCAGAGCATGTAATTGTTTCTGTAAAATCCAAGTTCAGTACTTTTATTATCCTTAAAGGTCTTGGGAATCACTAATCCGCATATATATATATATATTTAAAACGATGCTATTCATTCTGCAGATTATAATGCATGTTCTTTTCAAAATTGATCATTGTATTTTGATACTTATTGTCTGCATAAAATTTTTAAACATTACTTCAAAATCTTCATCCTAATCAATGTCATTAATTGCCAAAACAGTTATAAGTACTAGAATTCACTATACGATGGAGATTAAGATCAAATAAAGATGGTGTTAAGATTCATAACTATCTGATACCAAAGTACAGTTAGTATATCAGAAATCTAATATATACATCGATACTGAAGTCTGCAGTTTTGGTAAGAACCTACGAATCAAATTAATATAAACTTTCAAAGAAGTACATATTAAACATTTGGTTTACAGAACTTGCAACATTCAGATACATAAATAAACCTTCATAATCAAACTGAAATCAGAACATCTAAAGATGTCAGAATTTAATTTTGATTTTGTTTACTTATACTACAGTATGAATGAATGTTCAGATATTAATTTTTCATTCATTTGGGACTTAATCTTATGTCAGCTATGCATTTTCCCATGAGCATAAATCAGATTGAATTATTGAACGGCTCAAACTACAAGAAATGGAAGGCTGACATTGAGCTAAACTTGGGAATACTGGATTATGACCATGTTTTGAAGGACAATCCACCAGATGAACTGACACTAGATTCAAACAGAGAAGACAAGGAAAAACATGACAGATGGACAAAATACAACAAAATGGCACTGATTATGATAAAGAAAAGCATGACTGAGAATGTTAGAGGAAGTATTCCTATATCTGAGACAGCAAAATAATACTTTACCTCTATAGAAGAGAAGTATAAGATTTCAGATAAAGCAGAAACTAATAATCTCATGAAGGCATTGATGCATCTGGAATATAGAGGAAAAGGTAGCATCAGGGAGTTTATTATGAGAGGTTCAGAAATAGCAAACAAATTGAAGGACCTGAACATGACAGTGGAGGATTCCTTCCTTGTCTACATGCTGTTGAACAAACTACCAGATGAATATGACAACCTGAAATCACTTTACAAAACACAGAAGGAGAACTGGAGTGTAAATGAGATGATATCATTATGTGTTGAAGTGGAAGATGAGATCAAGAAAAAGGGCAAAGAGCTGTCTGTTAACTACATCTCCAAAAACAAGAAGAACAAACACAAGGGTTTTTCATCAAACTCAGGTCCTAAGGCAGACATCAGTAAAAGTAAGTCCTCCAAAACTTTAAAATGCTTTTTCTGCAAGAAACAAGGACACTTCAAGAAAGATTGCGAAGGTTTCAAAGCTTGGTTATCTAAAAAGGGTACGTCTACAAAATCAGTTTTTAACATTCAGTTTAATAATTCTGAGATAGACAATACATGGTGTTTTGACACTGGCTCACCTATTCATATTGTCAATTCATTGAAGGGCTTGCAAAGGATAACAGTCCCAAGTAAGCAAGAGACAAAGGTGTGTGCAGCAAATGGACAGAAAATGGCTGTGAAAGCAGTAGGAACTGTCAAACTTAAGTTTAATAAATTTGTATTAGTTCTGGAAAATGTATACTACATTCCTAGTATAAGAAGGAACTTAATTTCTGGATCCTTATATACCTTAAACAAAGGTTTTGATTTCAGTAGTGATAATAATGTTATGTACTTAACTTATTTATCTAGATGTTTTGGAAAAGCCTTTATAGATGATGGTTATTGGAAGGTTGATTGTGAATTTGTACAATCTGATCCATCAGCATATAAAGAAGTTTTCAACATAAACAGACATTCTGGTATAAAAAGAAAGCATAATCAGGAAACCTCATCTTTTCTGTGGCATAAACGTTTGGGTCACATATCTAAGGAGAGGCTTAATTAAGATACTGGTTAAGCAAGAAATTATTCCAGACCTGGATTTTTTAGATTTCAAAACCTGTGTGGATTGTTTAAAAGGAAAAATGACCAAAACCAGAAAATTTGGAACTAAGAGAAGTGAAATACTCTTAGAACTAATACATACAGACATTTGTGGCCCATTTCCAGTTAAAACCATTTGTGGAAATTATTACTTCATTACCTTTATAGATGATTTTTCAAGATTCTGTTACATCTACTTAATTTCTGAAAAATCACAAGCTTTGGATACATTCAAAATTTTTAAAACTGAGGTTGAAAGACAGACTGGAAACCTTGTTAAAACAGTCAGATCAGATCGAGGAGGTGAATATTTTGGCAAGTATACAGAGAAGGGTCAACACAGGGCCATTTGCCTTGTATTTGCAAGACTGTGGTATAAAAGCACAGTACACAACTCCATACACTCCACAGCAAAATGGAGTTTCAGAAAGAAGAAATAGAACTTTGATTAATATGGTTAGAAGCATGATCATTAAATCTGGACTACCAAAGTTTCTATGGGGAGAAGCATTAAAGATGGCAAATTATGTTTGCAACAGAACTCCCAGCAAAGCAGTATCAAACACACCTTATGAGATATGGTGTGGATATAAGCCTAGTTTGAATCACCTACGTATATGGGGATGCAGTACAGAAGCAAAGATCTACAAAAGGGAGGATGGAGCTAAATTTGATTCTCAGTCTATAAGTGGCTATTTCATTGGCTATCCTGAGAAATCAAAAGGATTCAGAATTTATTGTCCAACAAGAAGTACAAGAATCATTGAAGTTCCAAAGGCTGTATTCATAGATGAAGAATTTGATCAGAAAACATACATTGATACTTGTGAAGAGATCAACTTAAGCAATGACAGCTTTGAAGAATGGTTTGATTATCCTGAATCTAATGCAGAATGCTTTATGTTTGAAGAAGAGGCTGCTACTACACCTGTTGCATTAGAAGTCATCCCACCTCAAATAGAAGACCAGATTGGTGATGTTATTGAAGATATAGCATTAGAAAATGAAAATCATGAAGCAGAAATGGTTATAGAACAACATGTAGTCCAAGAACCAATACAACAGGATCAAAACATTTTAAGAAGATCAACAAGGGAAAGAAAGTCTGCAATTTCTGATGATTACCATGTATACCAGATGGAGTTGGAATATGATTTGAATGAAGAAAAAGATCCATGTACAATACAGCAAGCAATGAAGTCAGCAAACTATGATAAATGGAAATAGGCCATCGAGGAGGAATTAGAAAGCATGTCCAAGAACAAAGTCTGGATTCTTGCAGAAAAACCAGATGGATGTAAACCAATAGGTTGCAAGTGGGTATTCAAAACCAAGAGGGATGCAAATGGAAAGATTCAAAGATTCAAAGCCAGATTAGTTGCAAAAGGGTATAATCAAAGAGAATGAGTCGATTACAATGAGACTTTTTCACCAGTCTCTACAAAGGATTCATTAAGAATTTTAATGGCCTTAGTGGCACATTATGATTTGGAGCTGCATCAGATGGATGTGAAAACAGCATTCTTAAATGGTGACTTGATAGAAGAAATCTATATGCTGCAACCAGAAGGATATGAACAAGATGGAGAAAAGGTATGTAAACTCAGAAAATCAATTTATGGTCTGAAGCAAGCCAGCAGACAGTGGTATCTTAAGTTTGATAAGGTAATCACTAATTTTGGTTTTCTGGAAAACAAATTGGATGAATGCATCTACTTGAAAATCAGTGGGAGTGATTTTATCTTAATGATCCTATATGTTGATGATATCTTGTTGGCTAGCAGCAACATTTCTTTATTAAAATAAACAAAACATTTTCTTTCAAATCAGTTTGATATGAAAGATATGGGTGAGGCTCATTATGTTTTGGGGATAGAAATTATCAGAGATAGACGAAGAAGGATGTTGGGACTCTCACAAAAGGGCTACATTGATAAAGTACTGCACAGGTTTAACATGCAGAACTGTAAAGGAGGAAATTCACCAATGTCTAGAGGTGATAAACTACACAAAGGACAATGTCCTAATAATCTGCTGGAAAGGAAAGATATGCAGAATATACCATATGCTAAACTTGTGGGAAGTCTCATGTATGCACAAGTCTGTACCAGACCAGATATAGCTTTTGCTGTCAGTATGTTATCAAGATATCAGTCAAATCCTGGACACAACCATTGGATTGCTGGGAAAAAGGTGTTAAGGTATTTAAAACAGACAAGAGACCATATGTTGGTCTACAGAAGATTGGAAGATAAAGAGTTGAAAATAGAAGGTTATGCAGATGCTTCATATAAACAAGACATTGATGATTTGAAGTCTTGTTCAGGGTATATATTCATGCTTGCTGGAGGTGCAATATCACAGCAAAATAGACCTTGACAGCTACATCTACATTTCAAGCAGAATATATAGCTGTACATGAAGCAACTGGACACGGTTTGTGGTTAAGGAACTTTGTTTCAAAATTACAGTTGTTAGAATCAATCCAGAAGCCTATGACTATCTATTGTGACAATGCTTCAGCAGTATTCTTTTCAAAAAACAACAGAAGGACTTCTCATTCCAAGAACATAGATGTCAAGTATTTTTCAGTCAGAGAAAGTGTCAGAGATAATGAGATTGAAGTTATCAAGATAGGTACAAAAGACCAATTAGCTGATCCCTTTAATAAAGCCTTACCAATATCAAGTTTTGTCAAACATGTCAAAGCCATGGGAATTTTAGAAAATTTGGATGCTGATATGAACTAAACAGCGTCATAAGGATATGATTGTAGTATTGTACTAAGTCATGCTGTATGAATAAAATACGAATTATAATAGTTCATTCATTCTATATATGTATTTCTTAAGTTAAGGATTCTGCAGAAGTCTTTAATATAAAATACATTTAAAGTTATGCAAATCATGAATCAAAATTTTGATAGGACTTTAGGAGTATATGTTCTGATCAGTATCAAATATATACTTACTGCATTAAGTAGTTCATATACAGTTGTATTAGTATTGTTATGATTTAAAATACTAATGTTTTGCCAATTCATCAAGATATTTTTAATCTGGCATAAACTTTTACAAATTGTTATTAACAATGAAACAGATTAACCATTCTTAAATCAAGTCGACACTTCAGTTTATATATTGTGTCATTTTACATATTCAGAAATTGAAACAATGTCAAGTTCAGTGGGAGATTGTTAGAATCAATTATAAGAACATGACATTATTTCCTTGTATTCTGAATCTTGTATTTGATCAGTATAGATTTAAGAAGAATCTGTCATAAACCAATCTGTGAGATGGTTCTATAACACTGATATTCAGTGTACGAAAGGTTGCAGTATAAACAAAGGCATATCAGTTCAAAAGGAACTGATGCAATGGTTCAGCAAATCAATTTTCAATGAACAGACACAACAGTTGCTCAAATGGAAACAATTGTATCAATCTGTTCTCTATATAAAGCCTTGTCTGGTCCCTGAAATATACACACACATTCAGTTACAAGTCCCATTTACTTAGAACATAAGGTGTATATTTGCAGAAGATCAACATGGCAACAAGAACTGCTTCATCCTGTAAGTTTCATTCATTCTTTTCAATATACATAAACTGATGTTCTCAACGTGATTTTACAGATTACAATTATAGGAACTAAGTTTAATCTTACATCTAACACCACCAAAAAGCCTAGGAACCTCCATCACCACCACCATACTCTCATCTCCACCCTCTTCACCCTAGCCTAAGGTGGGTTCATCAAGTTTTTGGAGCCAAGGAACAGGAAAGAAGCCAAGAAGTGAAGAAAAGACTTGAAGAGCTTGGAGGCCTTGCTCAAGGGACTCTTAGGTTAATTCTTGTAACTATTGACTCTTATCTATGTATTTAGACTTCATTCTTACCATGTGATGTGAGAAAATAATGTCTTGATTTATGTATGGTTTATGTTTTTAGTGTATGTTTTGTGAAAGTGTGTTTGTGAATGAGCTACTTTGTGTTTGTGGATGTTTATGAGCTTAAACTTCAAGATTTATTTCATCTATGCATGTTTTGACCCTAGCTAAGATAATATATGTATTAAGAAACTAAAAATTAGGATCTTATTTGAATTAGCTACTCACTTAAGGCTAGATGAGCATGTACACATGATTATGGTCTATTCTGAGAAGGTTTACCTTAAGGCTTGGTTTCCTTAGCACTAAGCAAGGACTAGAGCATTCTTGAGTCTCAATAGACTCGGGAGACTTTAGCTAAGAATACATTGAATCGAGATGTTATTGTGGCTATTAGTTGGGTCTTTCGATTCGTAACTCAAAATGATGCGAATTGGGAGATTTATTTGGACCATCTCTCGAGTCCTCCAAAAGGGGTTCGGGAAAGGGAACCTTCCACATGTATCACATTGTATGCTTGTTCACTTCATTCAACTGATATAAAGTCAAGATGTAAGCCCGAAATGGCTTATGTCTTGATTCCGGTTCACTAAATGCTTCAAGGTTGGGTTCAAGTCGTCTAGAGTCCAAAATGATCTAGGAACTTGGGTCCAAAACCAAACGTGACTCAAAATGTCATGATTTGGACATAAATTGTGTGAAACAGACTTTAATAATCCACTTCATAAATTGGGACATTGTTTGAGCATTGTATGGTTAGCGGGCATCTCTTTAGCCAACCATTATTCTTTATATTGAATTCGTTGTCATTTTTCGCTTCCACACTTTAGTGTAATCAATCATTCAACTTTCATTAATCACTCACTGTAGTCTAATCACCCATTGCAATGCTAGGTCTCCAAATGACTTAGTAGTGTGAGATACACATTTTCACATTTTACTTTAGGTTAGTATCAAGTTAGTATCTAGTTTAACCGTAGTTTAATTGCTTGATGAATTAGAACTAAGAAGTTATAGTGGCTAATCCTCGTGGGTTTGACAATCGACTTCTTATACATACTATAACTTGACCTCGTATACTTGAGGGTAAGAGAAAATTCAATTAGCCTTGGACTAATCAATAGTCAAAAGGTTGATGGGATAAATCTCTCGAACAACCCCAAGCGTGCACCAAGGTCGCCACCCTTGGCTTCCATCTCGCTTTGACGACTTCCTAGGAGTGCACTCAAAGCAATCTTTTGTGGGCAGTCCCTAATCCAGTGTGGACCATCACAAAGGAAACACTTGTTATTGGGCTCCCTCGAGCTTTTCTTGTCCTTTTGCTTGCCTTTGTCCCATCTCCGTGCCGAGTGGCTATTTTGCCGGAACGCGTCCCTACGTAGGCCTCTGTCTTCCCCGTGTAGGCCTCTGTCTCCCCCACCATTGGCATGACCACTCTTTTTTTTTTCCCTCGGTTGGATGACGAACTCCTCTAAACTAGTGTAGTCGATTAGTCTTTCAGGCACAACTATGGCAGTGGCAAGGTCCTGCACCCAACGTCGCCTTAGCTTGGTCTTGGCCCATGGTTGGAGACCACCCATGAAATTAAAGAGAGTATCCTTATCGAACATATTGGGGATCTCAAGCACTAAATTCGTGAAATCCATGACATACTCACGAATAGACCCCGAGTGCTTGAGCCTTCGCAAGCGAGCTCTTTCCTCTTCCTTGGCATTCTCCGGATAGAATTACCTCCTAAGATCCTTTGTAAAATCATCAAAGGTAGAGATGGTGCATGTAACTTTCTCAATGTCTCATCTCCTTCGCCTCCACCATAACATGGATGTGTCAGTGAGGTAGAGAGACGTTATCCCAATCTAAGCGTCCTTCTTGGTGATGCCTACAACTCCAAAGTTATGATCTAGCCCCTATATGAAGTTGTCAACTACACGACCGTTGCGCGATCCCCAGAAAATCTTTGGTTTTGGCACCTCGATGTGCCTAGCCTCCCTGGTACTTTTGGTGCTTATTCCAGTCGATGCCAATGCGCGATTGTATAGGGCCAAGTCCCTATGCATCTCCTTATACATGCAAGCGTGCTATTCAACTCCTTCTCGTGGACTTGACGCATCTTTGCAACATGAACTCCTCGCGAATCTTCCTCATCTCGTCTCGCAAGGTCTCCTCTAGTTAGAGCAATACCCTCTTGATCGTAGTGTGGATTGTAGAGTCCTCTGCTTCTAAGCCCTCCACATGTTGGCTTAGGCCCTCAACATGTTGCCTTAGATCCTCCACATGGGCCCCCATGCCACTCAAGACATCCTCCACCTGAGCTAGGTGTGAGTCGAAAGCGGAGATAATCTCCTTAAACATTTCCAGTCTTGGAACAGCTGAGTTAACAAGCTCTTCGTGAATCCCCTCTTATGTCACCTATTCGGAAGGGTTGGACCCCAATGCACCTTTGGTAGTGTCAAGTGACTTAGCTTTGCTGGCTGAGTTCTTTACAATTGTCTCAAATGAGGCTCCGAAGGAATATATACCAACTGTCATGAGCTTATTTTTCAGCTATGCACAGTACTAGAAAAATCTACTTAGGCGACGAAACCATTAAGGTTTCGTCGCCTAAGTACACAATTTCGTCGTCTAAGTTTACTTAGACGACAAAAAATAATGCGTCACTTAAGAGAGAGAAAATTCGTCATGTAAGTGCAAACTTAGACGACGAAAATCAATTTCTTCGTCTAAGTTTGTTCTTAGACGACGAAAACAAATGTTTCGTCGTCTAAGATCTTACCCTAAATCTAAACCCTAAGCCTTAAGCCATTTTCCCTAAACCCGGAATGCCTTAGGCGACTAAACATATATTTCTTCGTCTAAGTAGTATTTAGACGATAAAATACAACCAATTTCGTCGTCTAAGTAGAGATTCACAATCTGACCTCTAAGAGCACGACCATGTATACCATCTTAATTACATATTTTTTTCGTTGAGGGCATAGAGTGAACCATTCTTGGACTGAAAGTGTCAACGGTTCAAAAATCAGAGTTATGAAGATTCGCATATCATCAAAGGTAGAGATGGTGCATGTAACTTTCTCAATTTTCGTTTCGTTGAAATTTCGGTTTTATGTTTGACTATACCGATCAAATCCTTAACAAACTTTGTTTTGAATGAAAATTCATCTACTTCCATATTATGTTATAATGAATATATTCAACAGTTATTTTGTCCAATTCAATTTCATTAATGTTGAGTTATACAACATTAGTAGATATATATAACAAGTTTTTAGTCTAAAATAAAAAAATATTGTCAAATTTCAATTAATTTATATTTAGCTGATAAATTAAGTTTTTATGATACGACAAACAATCGTAACTTCGGAAACAGGTTTTCGAATTATTTTTTACGATAGCTTTTCGTCTTTTATTTATTTTTCGATAATTACTAAATTGATTTGATTGAATCCTAAACTAATCCGAATTAGATTGAATTTTTTTCTACAATATTTTATAAATGTAATTGTTACATCTGACGGCTGATTTTTGATAATTTTTAAGCAACTACCCAAAATTAATTTTTATATTTTTTTAAAAAAAATTCACTTAGGCCACAAAAATACTTTATTTCGTCGCCGAAGTAAATATTTTTTAAAAGGAAAATTAAATAAAAAATTAAATTTTACCTAGGCGACGAAAACTATTAGATTCGTCGCATAAATATATTTTATTTTATTTCTTAAAAAAATTTAAAAAAATTAAATTCACTTAGGCGATAAAATCAGTAGGTCTCGTTGCATAAGTGAAATTCATTTATTTTTTAAAAAAATAAAAAAAATCACTCAGGCGACGAAACCTACTTATTTCGTCGCCTAAGTGAAACTAATTTTTTTATTTTTAAAACAAATTAAAATTAAAATTAAAAAAGATTCACTTAAGTGACGCAAATGTTTAATTTCGTCGCCTAAGTCCAAAATTTAGGCATTTAATGTTTTCCGCCAAATGTTTTATCAAAAATTGAAAATCACTTAGGCGACGAAAATGTATAATTTCGTCTCCTAATTTCAAAATTTTGGAAGTAATTTTTTTCTGCCAAATTTTTTTTACCAAAATTTGAAACCACTTGGGCGACGAAACCTACTAGTTTTGTCTCCTAAGTGAACGCCTATAAAAAAAATTCATCCCCTGTTTTTCACAATCTCTCTCTCTCTCTCTCTCTCTCTCTCTCTCTCTCTCTCTCTCTCTCTCTCTCTCTCTCTCTCTCTCTCTCTCTCTCTCTCTCTCTCTCTCTCTCTCTCAAACCATCACCATCACCACCACCACCTCCACCGTACCACTACCACGAAACGACACCACCTCCACCATACCATTACCACGACACCACACCACCTCCACCACCTCGGCACCACCACACACTACCGCCACCACCACCATTATCATTAAATTAAATTATCTTCTAATTAATTATAATTTTTGTATTAATTAATAATTAACATTTAATTAATTAATAATTACAATTTTACTAATTAATTACGATTTAATTAATTTTTGTTTTTAAAAAAAATACTTAAACGACGATCAATATTTTTTTCGTCTAAGATGTTTTTAATTAATTAATTTTATTTTTAATTCAACACTTAGGTGACGAATTGTAATTTTCGTCGTCTAAGTTCTCACTTAAACGATGAATTTTTTTGTCATTTTTTTTAATAAATTTGACGTCGTCTAAACACCTAGACGAAACATATTTCGTTGTCTAAGTACTTAGGCTACGATTGTTACACGACGAAAAAATACACTTAGGCGACGAAATAGTTTTGTCGTCTAAGTGTGTTTTTTCTAGTAGTGGCACTCGTGTGGTCTTAGCACTTCCCTAATGCTAAGTCAGCCTTACTCTCGCGAATGCTTGGCTAGAATAACCGAAAGAACAAAGGGAGAAGAACTTTGAAAGAGAGAGAACTTGTATTGCTAAGAAAGCTTTACAGAGTTTACAAGTGAGCTTGAATGCTTACTACTTTCTTGAATGCTCAATTGCTCTCTATGCTCTAAGCTACCTTAAATGGGAGGGGTGGTTGCCTATTACTAGAACTCCGGAGGTGGAAAAAATGAATAGATCAATATTTTTTTCGGAGGTCGTGTTGAGAGCTTTTGAGAGATCTTGAGAGATCTTGAGAGATGAGACAAAGAGCAAATGCTCGGTCTGAAAATGGAACCTGATCTAAATAATTGAGTTTTCTTAGACAACGAAATATTTTGTCCTCTAAGTGCACAAATTCGTTGTTCAAGTACAAAATTACATGACAAAACACTTTTTGTCGTCTGGGTTAATTTCTTAGACGATGAAAGTGTTTTTGTCGTCTACTTCGTGATTTTAGATGACCAACAAAGAAATTTTCTTCTAAGAATTTGTTCTTAGACGACGAATGCCATATTCGCCATCTAAGTGAATCTATCTAGACGACGAAAGTAGTGTTCGTCGTCTAAGAAATTCACCGAGACAACGAAGGTTATTTAGTCGTCTAAGAAGACACTTAGGTGACAAAAATGTGATTTCGTCATTTAAGTCCTACCTAGACTACGAATCCGTTTCTTACAAGACGAATTAATTTTTCGTCGTCTAACTCCGGCTTAGACGACGAAACTATTAAGGTTTCGTCGTCTAAGTGCGATTTTTTGGTAGTTGAACATTCAAATATTTAACCTTAAAGGTGTATTCAACCATGGATTTTGTAAGATTATTTTGTATTTTTAAAATTTTGATTTATTCAATCTAAATTTTAAACAATCATTAAAAACTTTGATATATTCATTAATGATTCTAATCAATTTATAAAAATTCTATGTTATTCAACAATCCACAGATTTTTATGGATTTCATTAAATAGCTGATTTTGAAGGATTGTTTACACACAAAATGACTATTTAAAATCAGACCTCTCACCCAAAAGATATCTATAGATTTCAAAATAAATCTCACATTTGTTATTGTTCATATCACTCATAATTGTTCACATCACCCACATGTTTTTTACTATGAGCAACACTCGCTGTTGTTCACATCACTCACATATTTATAATTATTCACATCACTCTCCCAAGCTTTCGGGTACTCTCTCTCTCTCTCTCTCTCTCTCTCTCTCTCTCTCTCTCTCTCTCTCTCTCTCTCTCTCTCTCTCTCTCTCTCTCTCTCTCTCTCTCTCTCTCTCTCTCTCTCTCTCTCTCTCTCTCTCTCTCTCTCTCTCTCTCTCTCTCTCTCTCTCTCTCGCTCCCTCCCTCCCTCCCTCCCTCTCTCTCTCTCGATTATAGTAGCAGTCAACAGAAAGATGTCTACCTCGAAGTAAAACTCAATTTCTCCAATACCTCGAGTAAAAGTATGGTTTTTGTGTGCAACAGTTCTGAAAGAACAGTTCATTTGCATTGTTTTATATACAAGCAATGAATTAGCTTGAAACTACACAACTAAGAAGTGCAGGTCTACTGATATTTCTTTTAGAACCATGCTTGGAATGCAAACAAACACCACGAAATGAAGTACCTCCGAGTAATATCCCAAGCTTCATTCCAGCTAAATCCCTTCACATCAATCAATATTCTTATAAATCCAAAATGCAGAAAGTTGGATAAGTATCATTCATCTGCACTGTTATTTTCATCAAACTTTTCCCAGTTCACAGGGTCCAATGATCTCCTTTCAATACGCGTACGTGCGATAATATCTTGCAGAGAAGCAGAACATGATGTGAACATGATGTATAATGTTGCTTCAACCTAAGTGATTTTCCCTCTAGGGTTTCATCTCCGGGGTACAATATGTAACATATCTGATCATGCAACACAAAACAATAAAAACTGATTATGAGTTCAACACAGTGACTATTTGAGGCTGTAGTAACATATCATTTGTAATGTGCTGCTTAAACATGCCATACTTGTATCTCAGCTCATATCTCCATGCCGGGTAATTTTGGGTCGCTAGCGACTTTAAAAAGCAGGAAGCAAGCCTCTCCCTAGTCCCCCATTTCCAAGTGCAACCTCCGTTTCCTATTGATTAACAACAAGGAATTCAAGAAAGCTATGACATGGGGAACTAAAACTATGATGAAAGAAAAAAATGCTCAGTACAATGTACCTGCTTAGCTACATCCTCTAGGTTGTGTCCTAGCTTTTCCAAAGTCTCTGCATAAGGCCCCGAAAGCTCCAAATTACCAATTGCATTCACCAATACTCTACCTTGCAACAATATCATAGCGCAACATATAAACAATGTAATACACCCGTACGATTTTCAAATAATATTGTTTGGCTCCTCTCAGAAGTTTGAGTAGAACAAACTGTCTCTTTTAATGTGTGTTAGGTGTGTCACTGTCGAGGGCAGAACGTCGATAGAGAGTTGCACCACCGAACTTGCTTCTACACAAGTGACAAAAATGAGAAGAGCATTAACCTCGATTTATAGATTCTTCTTGCCTAGATTGCCTAGAACTTGTGGTTGTGATCTCACTACAGAGCCACAAAAATGGATACCTTATACACCATGTCTGTTATATAGCAAAACGATCTTCTTGGCGTGTTTTACAAACATAGGTTTGTGATTTCGTAAACTTTCAGAATCTTCACGCTCTATCTGATGAACCTTCACTTGATCGTTGTCGTCTGACAATATAATGAATTGTTGAACTGCTCACGCCCTGTCTGGTGAGAATTTAGAATTCGCCGTAGCTGGTTTTCTCACGAAGAGTGCTTGTTTGCTAAGAGCAAATTTGCGTATGTGTGTAGAGGTCCAGATTTCATCATGAATCTGTCTATATATACTGAGCGTTCTGAGCGTATCTCTTAATCCATAATGAGTATGAAATCTAAATCTTTAAAGGATTTTGAATGCGAGATTCAATAGATCACGTTTTACTTGCTTGACAAGGAATTACCACGAGACTGAGATTTCCTTTCCAAACCAGGACTGTTTAAATTGGCCGCAGGAATCGATATTTATGGGCTCTAATTATCATAATTGAAATAAGATTTATTCACCCAAACAACTACATTAACACCAAAAGCAATTTTCAGCAGTAGAACAGAAAAAGACTCTTGGGAAAACTTGAAGAAACTCCATTGAGAGAAAATACGTCTACTTTACATTCAACTTCTCATAATACTCATAGGTAGCATAGCATTTCAGTTAATGATAAGCATATCATGAATACTCTTTGCGGTGGCATAAAAAGCCTTGGGAAGTCCAAATGATTCCATGGAGAAGCATGGTGTGAATTTTGTTGGATTGGAGATCCCACATCGATATATGACAATAATAAATATAACTTAAATGTGGTTGGACTATTCTTAATTGGACCGAGATCTTTTATGGATAAAACTTAACACCTTAAAGGTGGTTATGTTGAGACAATATCAGTACAATGCGGACTCCATGTGTCACGTTTGTTGTTCAACTTGGTATCAACGGGTCATTTTCAATCACGTCTTGAACCCAGTGGGTTCGAATTGAATTGGGTCTTCGAAAAATTGTTGCGTTGGCTCCTGCTGACTTAATTGGGTCTTCGAAAAACTATTGCGTTGGCTCCAACGGAATGTATAACCAAGATTTCGATGTGAATTTTGGACTTAGTTTCACGTGCTTACCTCTTACTTAGGTTACATGTGAGGGGACGTGTTGGATTGGAGATCCCACATCGAAATATGACAATATTAAATATAACTTAAATGTAGATGGACGATTCCTAATTGGACCGAGAATTTTTGTGGATAAAACCTAACACCTTAAACAGTGGCATAGCCAGAGAAGTAAATCAGTCGTGTCAAAATCGAATCCTAAAATATTATAAATTTTTTATACAAGAAACTACCATAATTTTTTCTATAAGAGTACAAATAAAATAGACTAGTTCATATTAAATCGCTAGAAAATATTTTCAACTGTCATCGACGAGTCTTCATATTTTGGAATCTTCTCATAATCATTTCATTGTCAATACTATCAAATATATCTCTTTCGATATATGTTATCATGTTGCTATTCATCCACATGTCTTCCATTCGATTTTGGAAGTCAATTTTGATAATCCTTATTGTAGAAAATGTTCTTTCTACGGTTGCAGTAGCTACTAATACGATTAACGCGAGTGATGACAATATAATTATGTTCGGTTGAAATAAAATAGTCAGGTGTATTTAGTTATATATAGAGAGAAAATATTTAATCTAAATAAATTAATGAAATTGATTCGGTAATCAAGAAGATATTAAATATTCCGTATTTGAATCAAAGGAAGTAATCAAAATATGATAAGCAAACTTTATTTCGAAAAAAGAGTATAATTAGGAATGATGTTTTGAAATGCAAGTAAATAATTTTAAACTATTAACTAATCAAACTTGGACTAGAAAACTTTCGGTCGTGTCAATCTCTTATTCAACCTATAATTGAAATTTAAAAAATCAAATTTTCATAGACTTGATTAGCAATAATTAAGAGTTGAGCCGTGTCATCCGACACTGCTCAACCTAAATTAGCTACGCCTATAACCTTAAAAATAGTTAAGTTGGATAATATCAATACAATACGGACTTCATGTGTCATGCTATCTTCGACTAATTTGGCGTGGTATATGATAACCGATGCAATGGATGCAGTATGGAGGAAATGCACTAAATTACACGCAACAAATTAAAACAACAATGTTAAAGAACCATACTTTGTCGCACAAGATAGGACAATTCAAATCCACATTCAAAATACTTCCAAACTGAAGTAAGACTGAGAAAATAACACAAACTTCTCAGGTGGCAATGTCTTTAGGTTCTTGTTGTTGATCTGTAGTCGCCACATTGCTCTCAGAGAGCTTTCTCCTAGGTCGACCGGAAACAGAAGCAGAGGAGATCAAGAACAGCCTTGAATGTATTCCTATGTGGTTGGAGCCTATGAAGTTGGAGATGAGTTTGGAAGAACGAGCTGACTTTGATGGCTTGGACGTAGCCGAGAATGGAATAGTCGCCATTGCTAACAGGTAGAGGGAAGCAGAGAGTACTGAGAAAATGAGTAAAAGAGAGATTGATTGGGTTGCGTCCATTTGTCTGCTCATCTTCTTACATAGATATTGCAACTTGAAGCTGCCAATGTGGTAACCTGAGGACCACCTTGCCAAAACTATACATTCCATATGAAATGAGTGGAATTTTGCAATCCGAAAGGCCAAAAAACAGTGTAGCTTATATTTGATCTGCATGGTACATGGAAGAAGATCAAAAATTCGAATCAATAGTGAGTCTTCAAAAATTATACTGTATATATATATATATATATATATATGTTTCAAGCCTTACAAACACACATGAAAAAAAGAAACTATTTACTGGATGTAGGTAAAATGGTAAGTGGAATAAATAAATCTAGAAATTTCATAACGAGGAAAGATAGCCATCAATTCTCTCTGGAAAAAAGACCTCAAAGTGAAGGTCTTGGACTCATAGGAGGTTAGAGCCGTACTGTTTCTTCGGCTTTTCTCACGGCACATTTCCTCTGATTTTTCTCGCAGTCACAGAGAAGAAAAATAAATACTTCCCCACAGAAATGTAAACCCTTCGCTTCTTTCATGTTGTTGTTCATATTCAATCCATTTTCTCTCTCTCACCTCAATATATATATATATATATTTTCTTTCTTAGATTTTTCATTGACATTTCTAGGTACAATATCTCGCCTTGTTTAATTGTGAGTTGCATTGTTGAGAAGAAGAACAGGTTCGGGTTCAAGAAATCGCCGGCAAAGACTGCCAAGCAAAGCTCTGTAGACCCAGGGTTTCCTGAAGCAGACACTGATCCTAAGATGAACCCGGCGAGACGAACTACATCTGATCCAGTGCCGTTGGGTACTAATGCCAAACCTCGTACTAATAAGCCTAGTAGAAGCGGAGCAACCACTCCTGCTTCATACGAGAACGATTTTCAAGACTCTGGAGGTCTAGAGAACCAAAGTGTGCAGGAGTTGGAGAAGTACGCTGTGTACAAGGCTGAGGAGACAACCAACAGAGTCAACAATTGCCTGAAGATTGCTGAGAACATCAGAGGTGACGCGTCCAGGACACTCGACATATTGCACCAGCAGGGTGAGCAGATCACAAGGAGTCAAGGACACACATGGCCGCTGTCGATATAGATAAGGATTTGGCTAAGGTATGGACATGGTTATTAGATTATCAAAGTTGTGTGTTCTTTTGTAATATGTTACCTAATTGTTCCTACATTTTACAATGCAGGGCGAGAAGCTTTTAGGCAGTCTTGGGGGCATGTTCTCAATGACATGGAAGGCAAAGAAGAGCAAGGAGATCAATGGCCCAGATTTGACAGCAGGTTTGCTTGTGTTGTAGTCTACCTACTTTTGTCTCCTAATGCTTTCAGGAAATGTAAATACAATAACGGGGATTTTGATGTGGTGATCATATTCAGCTTCAGCTACATCAAGTAAACCTGCAAGCGCAGAGCAGAGGGAAAAGTTGGGTTTATCTGCAAAGAAAGGAGGAGGGTCAGGTGCTCCGACTCCGACTCCTGGAGCATCGAGTGCCATTCAGCAAGTCGAGGCTGAGAAGGCAAAGCAAGAGGATGCTCTTTCGGATCTAAGTAACATTTTGGGCGATCTGAAGGGCATGGCTATCGACATGGGAAGCGAACTCGACAAGTTAGTATTACTGCTCTATTCCTTACATCTTGTTTATGATTGCATCACTTTCTCTGTTTCTGTTAAGTAACATGGAAATTGCAGGCAAAACAAAGCTATCGATCACCTCTCTGAGGACGTCGACGAGCTCAACTCTCGAATGAAAGGTTCTAATCAACGAGCTCGCAAACTGTTAGGATACGGGAGACTGGAGAAGACCTATGGCAACACCAGCGTACAGAAATTGTAAAATAAGTCTAGTTCTGTTACTTCACATAATTTGTTACTCACGTTTCAATAAAATAAGTCGTATAGTTTCCTGTTACTAGGTTGTGAATTCAGAAAATGGCCTACGTTTCTCAGAAATAGAATCGTCTCTATGTATTATTTGGTATAGGAATAGTCTAAGCTAGACAGACTCAAATGCTACGAAATTTTGACACGACAAACTAGACACAGTGGTGGACTACCACACAAAATTTGAGGGTTTTCTGGGTTGTTTTGGTTACCAAAATAAATCGGCTAAACTACAGCTAATGCAGAAATCAGTAAATTGCAAAAAGTAAATTGTTGTAAATAACCAATGAGATATGAGTGTTAAGAACTTCTCTCCACCCTAGACATACTTACGACCCCTCCCCAATATAATTGAACTAACCATGGATGAATACTCCCCACACAAGAGCTTTGGTTAAGTCCTCTTATGTATTACAATCTCTTACTTGGCATGAAAGAGGGAGGGACAATCCGCTCAATCTTGATCCTCACTTAACCGACTTATACATATGGTGATGTAAGTCTAGAGAACTGAAGTCATTACGTTCTAAGAATGTTTGAAGAATAACAGAGTTTCAAGGGTTGATAAGGTGGTCACCCTTTCATCACTAAGGCTTGTTTCACACAAATTCATGTTTGTCTCTAGAGAATATACAATGATAAGGTGGTAATATACATAATCAAGACTATAGATCCTAAGCCATGCATCTAAGCGTGCACTCAAAGAAACATGAACATAGAAAACATACGGTGAGAAAACAGTGAAACAAAACTCATCCAAATAATTAATAGAATCAAAAGGGGGTCAAAATCGTAAGCATATCTAGGGCTTCAATCAGCCCCTAACAATGGAAATTTAGCTACTCATAGTTTTAAATATAACATTGAAGAATTCATGAAAGATGAACAAAAGAAGGAGAAGAAATAAATTCTTGATCCCCATCGGGATCGCAGACACGCAATACAGCTCTTCCTTTTTCTTCCACTACTTCTTCTTTCTGTATTCTTCTTTGTTTGTCTTTTTCTTCTTGCTCTCTCTCTCTTCTCTCGCCAGCCCCTTTTTTTGTTCCAACCCCCTTGGTCTGCTCTACTTGCTATATATATATATATGTTAGCTAGGATAATTAGCCTAGCAAGATGACCACGTGCAAGATTCCAAATCAAACTCCAATTATGATTCTTTATTTATTGATTCCTATTTGATTTCCAAGTCCATTTCCAATTCTTCTTACTATTCCTCGCCAAGCAACAGCACCGCTTCCAATTATATATATATATATATCACATCATTTGGCTTGATTAAACTGTCTCTTCTCGCCAAGCTCCAAAATATATTATTTAATCTCCTTTTCTTCATTAATCTCCAAAATACCTAAAAACAAATAAACATAATTAATTCACTCGATTAATAACAATAAACTAAATATAGGGAACAAATTAAATACCAAATAGACGCATAAATATGCGACCATCAAGCTCAGGCCTAACCAAATGGAGATCTTCAAATGCACGGAAATCCCCAGTTGTCTAAATTCCAGAACATCCAGAAAATCTCAATTCAGATGTGTCTAGAGAAAGTTATGGCCAATTGAGTGCACGAAGGTCAGCCTGCCCGAGAAGAAGAGAAGAAACAGCCTACTTCTCCCATTGATCTTCAAACTTTTACTATAAAATTTTCATACCGAGCATAATACCCTCAATCTATAGATCTAGGATCAAACTTAATTTCTGTAACACCCTAGATCTAGGATTATTGATATTGCGATATGAGTTGCTTATATTGCATGTGTACTCTAGTTCCTATGGACCTATATCCATAGAATATAAGTGAAGATCCAGAGGGAGTCGCGGTTTAGAAAAGAAAAGAAAAGTAAAGGAAAATCGATCTTATGTGATGGTTAGTCACGGCTGCTGGGTGTGGTTTTTGCCACCACTTATAATCAATTTTTGTGACCATATATCATGGATCACGTTCTTATTCATTGAAACTTGATATTAGTGATCGTAGTTTTTGATCGTTACTAATCAACATCTCATGTCTCTCTTGTAGATGACATCAATTGAGCCAGTTATGCATGTATTTGATATCCTTGATCTTCAAGGAGCAGAATATTATCATTGGGTGTCAGATGTTGAGAATGCGCTTCTCCATATGAATATGATGGGTACAATACAACCACTACCAACACCTGGTACTGAGCCACCCACTCTAGTTCGTAAAGCTTAAGCCCTCATATTTTTGAGGCGTTATATACATTCAGTTCTAAAGAAACAATAACTACTAAAGAATGACTCCGAAGTTTAGTTGGTGACTTTACAAGCCAAGTTCAATAATGTGTATAATGCACAACTTCATGAACTGAGAGAAGGATGAGAATCCATCTTGTTATTGAATTATCCAAATATTTATGCTAGAGCTTCAATCTGAGTTGAGTGTATATGGTATTATATAGACTGATCAGTCTATGATCGAGAAGTTTTTAAGCACTCTTCTTACCTCCATGAATAACCTTGTGCGCCAATATCGAATAAATTTTGCGCAAGGACGACTCAGATCATTCAGTGATCTCAGAAGCGTGCTGGCTAAGAACGAGCAATTTCGCATGATTTTTCTCATCAATAATGCTTGGCCATTCATTACTAAAAATATCCATGAGTCATACAATCCTGGAGGGCATCTACGTAAGGATAGAAGGAACGGTCATTCTGAGCCTTACAATAACCATGGTGACAAGGGAGGACCTGGCAATGTTCGTGGTAGAGAATATAGTTAGAAATTGACTTGGTCTCACCATGACGATAGCTATAACTCCAACAAGAATCATTGAATTCCAGTTATAGGAATGGTGAAAATTATTTCAATTCTACTTCTAATTCGCGATTGTCATCTTGCTATAGATGTGGTTCTACCAAACACATGCACAAACAATATTGTGCACCCAAGGATATTTAACATGTCTATAAGAAGTATACAAAATATCTGGGACATGAGACTTAACTTCACTGAAGTTTATGAGATGGAAGATTGCGGTGAAGCAAAACTTATAATAGCAGTCAATACAAATACAAGTCTGGAGACTTCGGTTTTTGAGTAGTTTATGAATTAGGCTCATGACTCTGCTATGTACTCAAGTTTCATTTTATTTTTGACTTGGTTTTAGTGAAGTTTTGAGACTTTGTTTTAGTTGGTTTTTGAAATAAGAACATCTATAATGTAATTATTACTTATTGGCGTAATGAAAATTTCTCTATTTTTTGGTATATAAAAATGTTCTATTTGATACAAGTCTTATGTATAGTTCGATGTTTTACATATATATGACAAAAAGATGCACAGATACCTTAAAAACGTCACAAAAACGAACCAGTTTATTTTGATCACAGAGCAATTTTGACCCCTTGAAGATTCCTTCGACCCGTCAAAGACATGCTTCTGTCTCGAAAAGTGTCACATTTCGACTCGTCGAATTTTTCTTCGACCCGTCGAATGTTTGCTTTTGTCTCGGTTCATGTCTAATTTCGACCCATAGAAAAATGTGCTCGACCCGTCGAAAAAACGGTATCGAAAAATCAACTTTTATTTTGGGTTTTCTTCGACATGTCGAAGATATTACCTGGATGATGGTGTTTTAGATGTGTTTAAACATCGGTTTTATTGGAAAAGGACTGGAAAAAAACTTCGACCAACCTGGATTTCAGTACCAGATGTGGTTTTACATCATTTTATGTCATGTCATGGAACTTAAAATACAACGGTCATTTTGATCGATAAGATGTTGTTATACATTAGTTGTGTTTAGGTATTATTATACTATATCAGCACTCATCAAGGGTTGCACCCTTTCCAATCTTTAAGTATTCACTTAAAATGTTCGCCATGTCTTGGATTCAAAGACAGTTTGATCGACATTGTTTTGTTGATATATGATGGCGAGATTGAGTGTTAACATTCGAGCCTTACTCAAATTTGAAAACATTTCTGCCAACGATTTTTCACTTGGACATAACATTGTGAGAATGGAAGAAAGTTCGGTGTCAATCTGAAGAAATTTATGAGGATTTGTAGTGGTCTATATTTTATAACGGTTTGGATCATTGAATCAAATGCAGTCAATTATATTACTATGTGTGACTTAGCCTCATATGAGCTTTTGCATTCTGATGATCAAGATATTGAGATACTCTCATGGTCATCTGTTCTTAGGAGCACAGAAGCATGTGGGAATATCTAAAACCATCGGTTTAGATGGGAGAACTGAGATTACTCCACTCGGTTCAGGCTTGGTCTCCAAGACGAGTGTAGCACCATCCCGGTAACATACTATTGTGGCGTTGTGCGTTATCCCACCAGATTCATATGTTGCAATCTCTTTTACACATTGCTCATTTTGCAAAGATGTTTATGTCTGTAAGGCCATCTCCAATGATGGAGGTTCTATACCTCATAATATAACTTTTGGAAAAAATCTCATCTCCAACCCATAAAGATCCTAATCATATACCTTAAAACTAAGTCCTATACCCTATTTTGGGTTCTATAATAGAACCTTGAATGAGATATAAAACCTTGTAAAAATTGGTGGGCCCAGAGAAAAGAAGAACATGTGGGGAGAGAGAAAGAGGAGTCTTAAAATGAGATATAAGACATTGATGATTGGAGATGGGAAAGTCCTATAATGAAGAGTAATTTTAGAAGGTCTCATAATAGGGTATAAAACCTTGATGGTTGGAGATGCTCTAATGTTGTTTACATGCATGCTGGTCTTTCGTTGTAGACACAACTTCCATTCCTCCACAGATTCTAAGAATCTATTTGTGGATTAATCAAACTGATATGCGGACTGTTTATAAATGGTTTTGATTGTTGCATTGATGCATAGGTCATACGTTCTTACAATCCACATGCTCATTATAGGTCTCACCAGATTCATATGTTACAATCTCTTATACACATTGCTCATTTTGTAAAGATGTTTATGTCTGTAATGTTGTTTACATGCATGTTGGTCTCTCGTTGTAGACATAACTTCCATTCCTCCACAGATTTCAAGAATCTATTTGAGGATCAATCAAACCGATATGCAGACTGTTTATATATGGTTTTGATTGTTGCATCGATGCATAGGTCACACGTCTTTGCAATCCACATGCTACGTTGCACTTTCAAAACTCCTAGCACATATTATTAAGCTTCGGGCGGTTTTAATTTGGTCATTTAGATTAGTTTAATACATGAGAGTTTTCATTGAAATATTTTGTTGATTCTTTCATATTGATTGAGATTGTTGTTGATATCCCAGTTCCCCATGTTCTTTCATAGAATGGTTTAGTAGAGGCAAAAATCAAGCAGTTAAAGCTTGTGGCCTATAATGAGCAATATGTATTAATTTACCGGTATCTTCTTGAGGATATGCAATGTTATATGTAGTTATGCTTATTCGCTTGATACCCATAAACCGCAAACCCTTTAGTCTGTACCAGTTGGTAACTGGAGATGAGCCTGATATCTCACATATACGCATCTATGGTTCCACGGTACATGTGCCTACTACGCTTCCACTGCGTATAAATATGGGTCATCAATGACGATTAAGCATCTGTGTTGGTTCTCCAACGATTATCCGCTATTCAAATCCTTTGGCAAAAGATCTCTTTATTGCTAGTTTTGCAAATAGTCACTGTGATGAGACATACTTCCCGCAGTTATGGGGAGATAGGAATGATTTCATTCTGGATTAACGTTGAAAATTGATGTGGTATATCCCCTCTATGTTTCATCATGATCCTCGTACATCTCTGTATGAGATTGAAATGCAATGTATTCTTTATCTTCAAAAAATAACAGACTTTATGCTTGACTTCTTTACTGATATCATAAAGGTGACGAGATCGGTTTACTTGCTGCAAATCCTGCAATGTTGAAAGTCCCTGATATCGGGCAAGTTTAATGCAACACCAGAGCAAGGTAGTGTTTCTCCTACCTATAATGGGGGTGAAGTATTGGTCAAAATCCACTGATGAGTTGCCGGTGAAAAGGCAAGTCATCAAGGCACAACCGTTCATTATCAAAACATGAGATTGTTTCTGACTGCAATTGTGTCTAAAAGTCGATGTTGACAAACACTGACAAAGTTAAACAAATACTAGCATTATTATGCATAGTTCTTCCATGTTCGTTGATGATGTGTTTACTTATTCCATCGCTCAATAATTGACGACGATGAAGTGGAACATTGTTTTGTTGCAGATTGTCAACGGTTAATGTAGAGCAAATTGATCAATATGAAAAGTTACAATCTAGGCTGAACTAGACTCTCTTACAAATGACAAGTTTTAGCTATGATACTGATATGACCATGGTATGTCGATTAGACACAAATGAGTCTATGTTTGGAAGCAAGATGAGAAGAACTTGTGGCACAAGGATTCTCTCAATTCCTTAATATTGATTATGATGAGATGTATTCTTTGGTCATGGACATTATTACTTTCTGCTACTTTATATGTTTGGTAGTGTCCAAAATACTGAGTATGCAACTTATAGATGCGGTTACTATATATCTTGTTAGGGATCTTAATTCAGAGATATACATGAGAGTCGATTGACATGGTTCTACCCAAATCAAGTAACTCTAAACCACGGAGTGCTCATGTGATTATATTGAGACATTTACTATATGGATTAAAATAATCCGGTAGGGTGTGATATACACGTCTTAGTGACTACTTAATTGGAAAAGGATGCAAGAATCATAACTTATGTCAGTGCGTGTTCGAGTTATTTGAGATGATAGACCTTAGTAGGACTCGATTAAGTCTTGGTTTATGGACGATACATCGAGTTGGTTGAATTTTTATTCACCAGTTTGCTTATGTCTAATCAGACAATGGACAAACCACACCCTATTAGTACACCAATGGTTGTTTGTAGTCCGGAATCCAAAAGGATCTATTTCATCTGAGAGACGATGATGATGATTATCCAAGTGAACCAGGTTGGTCCCGTGATAATGCTGCGGACTTGTTTACCAAGTCACTACTCAAATCTATATTTGTGAAACATGTGAGACGCATTGACATGCGCAAGTTATCTGAACTCTATGACTGAGTTTACCAATAGGAGGAATTACATTTCTATAGAAATCAGGGGGAATCTACGTCACATGTAGTAGCTTTTATAGTTGATGCGTTGTACTCTTTTGTTTTACCCATGAGATTTTTGTTTGTTTGACGAGGTTTTTAGTGAGGCAACAAGTTATGCATCATTCTTTAGGCCATCGACACAAGAGAGAGTGTTTAAGGAGATTTATTCTCCCTAACTTCTGGTTTGTGTTTTGTCCTAATTAGATACGAATTAGTATAGATATACATATAGAAAATCCTTGTTTTATAGAGAGTTATTATAACAGATTATATCAGCCTATATTCTCCTGCAACAGCGAGATTATTACTTAATCAAGTATTAAATTAATACTCAAGTCCTCAAGTTGAAATCGACAAAAAATATTATTTTAACGAAATTATTAATTAATCGAATATTAAATTATTGAGATTTTACTTTATTTGGGTTGAATATTTCATCATACAGTATTACAGTTCTAAACAATCTAAGGTTGAATATTTACGAAACATTGCAGTTGTATATAAAACAAGGCATGTTAAAGCCTACCAGTTTGACCCAACTTCATAGCTTACAAAACAAGCAAAGCCGGGGCAGCCCTGTGTACTCGATCTTCAATACCAATAAGCTTACAACTCCTCCTCCCTCTTCACCGGAATCCAACTATTTTCTGGGACAGTTCTTTTCCTGGCATGCGAGAAAAAACCAATGACATAGCCTATAAAAGCCCCAAGCACTAACACACTGGCCCCCTTAAGAAAGTAAGTCAATTTGGACTCCACAATGCTCCCATGTCCAGCACCATGAGTACCGTAATCAGCTTCTTTTATGCCAGAACCAAGACCTTGGACACCAACTTCAGTTACTTCACCACCTCGAACTTCTCCCGATGCCAGAATCTCTACAGAATCATGCACCTGCCCGTCATGGTTCCCAACATAAGAAAGCCTAAGTTTCTCTTTCGAAGCAACCAATCGAGTATAACCAAATTCACCACCGCGGTACATTGACTGCAGTGGCTGTGGGAATACTGGAACAGTTGGGTGAGTCGCCCTAGGCTCCCATATCGGTTGCCAATCCTGCCCTCCCATCCCAATAACAACATGAACAGGTCCTCTACTCCCGCAAGTATAGTTGTTCAGCGGACAAAACCTCTCATATCTATGGACATGTCCCCAAAGTGCAAGAGTCACATTGTTATTCACCAACAAAGGCTCTAAATGCTCGAGCATCTTCGCCCTCATTGGTGCATCCCTCACCTCGTTGCTGGTGGTGTACATCGGCCTGTGTCCGCTAACCACCACAAACGGTGTCTTGGTCCGGTTCACACTCTCCAAATCCCTCTGTATGAACTCATGCTGCTTGCTCCCCGTGACGAAATTGGTCTCCGTGGAAATGTACAAGAAATGAACGGCTCCCACGTTGAACGAATAGTAAAGGTTCCTCGTAGGCGGTGCGCTAGTCCCTGTGGGCTCCGACGAGTTCCCCGGCATATTGAACCTAACACTGTACGGCACCCCACACTCACCGCAGCTGTCTCTCCCGTAGCTTGACCAGTCAGGCTTCCACGGCTGCAAGGGCCAATCGTACTCGTGATTACCAATGCAGACATGATACGGTAACCTTGATGCAATAGGCTCAATCTGATTGAAGAACTGATCCCACAGCCATGAGTAGCCTCGGGCATAGGCTATGTCACCAATGTGGGACACGAAAGCTTGCTTGTCGCCGAGAGCTTCCATGTCCCGGAGAATCCACTTCACGGTGGTCACGCTTTCGTCTTGGACACGGTCAAACGTCGTGTAGGGCGTCGCAGTCCCCATGTCGCCAAACATGAAGACTATAGCTTCGTCTGAGTCTTCATTTCTCGACATGAAGTTGTGCGTTTCGCTCCAGCCTTGAGCGTCACTCCCGACCTGTACACATTTAACTCAGACATTTTCCGATTCGGTAATTAAAGAAGTTCATGTGAAACTTGTCTTTTTACCTGGTAATAATATCTAACACCGCTTCTGAGATTGGTCATGACTCCATCGTGAACAAACCCAGGGTCTCTCCAGCCGAAGCTCGTATTGGCAGGATCGTGGCACATGTGCTCCAGCTCGTACCGGCCGACACGTGTCGACGCCTTGTCACCGAGCGAGTCCCTTTCCGTGCCGTATTTCACGGCGCGTACCTCGGGGTCCGGCGTCACGAACATAACGCGCATCTCGTCCGTACGGTCGGTGAATGACAGGTGGATCTGTTCGGGGACCCGACCCGAACCTACGGCGAGCTCCGGCGACGTGGCGAGGAGGTGGCTGGATCCGGGAAGCGGGTTATTGTCGTGGTCGCGGCGGTTGGGATTTATCTGGGACTCGGTCCAGCGGAAGATCCGGAACGAGTAGTTGGATCGGAGGTTGACCAATGGCAGCCATATGGATCCCGACCCGGACTGCCACGTGGAGCTGGAGTTGAGGAACATGTAGCCGAGGAAGTGGTGGTTGCGGGACGACGGCGGCGAGAAGATGCCGAGCCAGTCGAGCTCGGACGGCGAGTCGACGCCGGACCATTTGATCAGGACCGAGTCGCCGGATTTGGATAGCGTCGTCGTGTTTAGAGAAACCGAAGCTTTCTGATGGGTCGGGTCGAATAACAAGGCCAAGAGAAAGACGACGAAGACAACCATTGGAACCGTCATCGTCCTGGTCATCGATCGATCGATCGGCACTGGAATCTATATCATCGAAATATTAATAGATAGTATTCTCGTAGGTTAAATTCTCAGTTACTGGCCGAGTAGTTGGGTTGTTCGGGTGAAAGAGGAACAACCCAAAGGTTTTTTTTTGTACTGTTAAGCTGGGAAAGGTGAAAAATTAGAGAGTTGGGCCGTTGAGAAAAGCCCACGTATAGGCCCAAGTAGAGGCGATGTGATTGAATGTAGGCGGGTACATAGTAGACGTAAGAGTCATGTGACGAGTTTTACTAGTTCAGGGTTTTATAGAGTTGAAGTCGATCAGAATTTATAGTCGTTCATGTGTGTCTCGCTCCGCATTAACTGGCTAAAAACCATCACCGTCTCAATCGATTAACCCTTTCTTTCTTCCTTCCTTTGTTGATTTCAGAATCCCAACCCCAAAACCCTCTCCATTTCTCTCTCTCTCTCTCTCTTCTCTTTGCAATCATAGCCAAAAATGAAGAGTGCTCTCTCTTCTTCTTCTTCTTCTTCTTCTTCTTCTTGGAGTCCAAGACAGCTTGTGGTGACGTTGGTTCTCGTACTACATCTTTTGCTGTCAGCATCATCATCATCATCACTCGTCTCCGGGCAACACCGACGTCATTCTTGCGACGCGATTTCGCGATCATCTCACAAGTTACGTTCGCTGTGCATCAACCTCCACCACCTTCCGCCTTCGCGTTCGCCGCCGCCACTTCCAGTTGATCACGAGATTGATCCGAGATATGGTGTCGAGAAGAGACTAGTCCCTTCCGGGCCTAACCCTCTTCACAACTGAGTGTCTCAACTCCCAAGCATTCTACAGCTAGCTTATACCTTATGTGTATCCGCGTTCATTTATTGGGTTTCTTTCATTTCATGGCCATAAGGTTTAGTACTTGGCTTCTTCAATCTCGTTAATTAATTTCTTGGTTATATAATGTAGACGCTATACGCTATTTCCATGCTTGTTTTCAAAATCAGCTTAAGTTTCATTAGTGAAGAGAAATAGGTGGTGAAAAACAAGCATGGAAATAATGGTACGTTGGTGTTTTAGTCTAGTAGCTAGATCGAGCACTCTGTGTGGTCTTCGTCGTATTCTTGAGTTCTTGGGGTGCTGGCAACTGGCAAGGAACTCAGAAGAAGCCCATGAGTCTCATAAATTTGGGGTTATGAAGTCGTCATATAACTCATATGTTTGCAACCGTTCTTTTAATTGTTGAGATCAATCCGGATTTTCATTCCTCGTGTATAGTCTCATTTTATGTATTTAGATTCCAGTTGGAATTTATGTAATACTTTTTTTCCACAATGATCGAACCGTATGTCATTTTCTGCATGTATTTTCACTTTGTTTGCCTATCATGCATTCTGATCTTCCTGAGCTTGAAAATTGATGGCAAAGGTACCATATTGTTCCGGCTCTTTGTCCCATTGAATCGGCTAGCAGAGTTGAATCTCGTGACATTTTTAACGAAGTGTCCACTGTAATACACCCTTCAATCATCAATCCTACATTACTTAATATTTAGTAGCACTTAATCTTACGACCGTTTGAGTTATTTCGTTTGTGCGCAGAATCATAACATGTATGTTCAAAATTTCTTATATAACAAAAAGTATTTATTATGGGTGTTTTGGACTTTTTATCTATTTTTAATAGTTTAAGTTTTTCATTTTTATTTTTTACTGTTTTATTTTTTTATTTTTACAGTTTTAATTTACTTTTTTATTTTATTTTTTAACAATTTTTACAGTACTATATTTTACTTTTTACTTTACTGTTTTACTTTTTTATTTTAATTTTTATCATTTTTTTACAGTTTTTTGTTTTATTTTTTTACTTTTACAATTTTAATTTTTTACTATTACTTTCTATCATTTTTTTACAGTTTTATATTTTACATTTTTATCTTATAGTTAAATTTTTTACTTTATCTTTTTACCAAACTTTTTAACAATTTTATGTTTTACATTTTAACAGTTCTAATTTTATTTTTACTTTTTAATATTCACACATTATTTTCACAGTATTATTTTTTAACAATATAATTTTTATTTTTTACTTAAATTTTACAATAAAAATATTTATATAGATTTTACTTAAATTCTTCGCATTAATTTTTTTTGTTTTAACAAGTTTCATCTTTAACAAAATTTTCTACCTAATCATAATCTCATTTATGCATCATTTCCGACTCTTTTTTAACATATATCTTCTACCTAAATCCTAATCTCATTTATGTATCATTTCCGACTCTTTTTGGCGTGGGCTATTCAATTATAGATTTTATGCCATGACTGTTGAGTTTGGGTTCGATTGGTTAAACAATGGTTATGCTTCTGATTTGAATATAATTATTATTTAGGAGATTAATATGATTCATAAGAACTTATAATTCATAGGTTTTCCTTGTCTCTTTCTGAAATCCAGTGTGATTTCTAGTTACTAACAAACGATCAACGACTAATAACTTCATCGCTTGTTTAAGTTTAGATAATTGAGTATCCTCAATCATATCTTTCAATCACCTAAGGTCTTGAGTTAATAACTTCGACACATATCGTCCTTGCTATCAAAAGAGATCAATAGTTTGATTCTAGTTGTTGAAAAATACATCATGGATAGATCCGAATAAGAACAACAAAATTTTATTAAGAAAAGAAAAACCGCGGGTAACTAAAGGTTTTTATTTATTTATATAAAGGTTAGAAGACGAACCAATAAGAACAAAACGAGAGAAAATAATATTAAATTTAATAAACTGTCACCGACGGGTTCTGTTTCCGCGTTTGGCGAAGATTGAAGAAGAAGAAGAAGAAGAAGAAGAAGAAGCTCAAGCTGTGATTGCAGAACAGACACTATTAACTCCACTCAGAAATCGCTATAACATTTTGGGGCTTGCTCTCTGCTCCAGATCTAAATTCCACTAAATGCGACTCATACTTTCCTAAATCAAATCTAAATAGCCAAGCCTGAGATCAATCATCGATCTCCGCCTGGATCCGAAATGGCGCTGCGATTCTCTCTCCTCATCATCCTTCTTCTTTCGCCTCATCTTCTCAGCGCCAAAACCCTAAAACGCGACAGTAAGTGCTCTCATCTCTCTCGTCTCTCTCTGTATAGAGCTGAAATGACGTCGTCGTTTTTGGTGTAGTGAAAGCATTGAACGAGATCAAGGCGTCGCTGGGGTGGAGAGTGGTCTACGCCTGGGTCGGCGACGATCCGTGCGGTGACGGCGACCTTCCGCCGTGGTCCGGCGTCACCTGCTCCACTCAAGGCGACTACCGAGTCGTCACCGAGTTGTAAAGCCAAAACCTTCTTCACCGTTTCAATTTCGGTTCGATCAGCTGAGAGTGTAAAATTGAAGTAATTTCGTTTTTGTTTTTTTTTTCAATATTTGCAGAGAGGTTTATGCTGTTTCGATCGTTGGGCCTTTTCCTACTGCTGTAACGAATCTGTTGGATCTCACTAGGCTGTAAGAACACCTCTTCAATTTACTCGCAGTTTAAATTTTGATACTTTATGAATACAATGTTGCTAAATCTCTCTATGTATCTATTTTCTGTTTATAGGGATCTTCATAACAACAAGTTAACCGGGCCTATCCCTCCTCAGATTGGACGACTGAAGCGTCTCAAAACACTGTACAGCTCCTTCATTTTATTAAGCTTGTTTTCGTATGCAGTAGCACTCTTTAGTCGATTACTACGTTGATGTGTGTATCACTTTGGCTCTTTACTGATTGTTGCGGTGTTTATTTGTGTAAGGAACTTGAGATGGAATAAGCTACAAGATGTCATTCCTCCTGAGATAGGTGAACTCAAGAGTTTAACCCATTTGTGAGTGATATAAGATTCTCTCATAAACATTTCAATCTTCTCGATACTAGTTAGGAGATTCACGATTATAATAATGGTGCAGGTATCTGAGCTTCAACAGCTTCAAAGGGGAAATTCCCAAGGAGCTTGCTAATCTTCCAGCGCTTCGCTATCTTTATCTGCAAGAAAATCGACTTATTGGACGAATTCCACCGGAGCTAGGAACTCTGCAAAATCTACGGCACTTGTAAGTTTCGTACTTGTGCACATGTGTGTGATAAAGATATGTAAATGATTACTGATGTGTCATTGAAATGCCATCTATTGATAGGGATGTCGGTAACAATCATTTGGTGGGTACTATTCGGGAACTCATACGCATTGATGGCTGCTTTCCGGCTTTGCGTAACCTGTAAGTTTGTTCAAGCTGATGAGTAAATTGTAACTTCCATCTCTACTGTAAATGAATGAAGTGATAAATTGAGCTTTCCTTTTGCATTTGGGATATGTAGTTACCTGAACAACAACTATCTTACTGGAGGAATTCCGGCTCAGCTTGCAAATTTGACCAACTTGGAAATTCTGTATGCTTCCCTACCCCAGCTCTCCTGCCTATGAACTTTTGCTTCTGAAATCTGAAGTTAAATATCTTCATCTAGATAGACTAATGTGTCCCGCGCTGAATTTTTTGTTGGTTTACAGGTATCTATCTTACAACAAGATGTCTGGGATAGTACCATTAGGAATTTCCCACATTCCTAGATTGACTTACTTGTAAGTGTCTTCTGAATTTCTGTTTTTTTGTTTGTTTGTGCTAGAATAGATAGTATATTATGGGGCACTTCATCAATGGTTTTTCCTCACTTTTGTTGCCAATGTTCAAGTCATAATCTTAGTTCTTATATGAAAAAAACTTGGGCCTAGTGAACAATCCTGGCAGAACTGGCAGAAGAGAGACCTATTACCAAATACCAATGCATTGCCTTGTTCTGTTAACAGGAGTTCATCTTTATAATCGGCCACTATGAGTTTCTATTACTGTCCTCTCTTCTCGTGGAACATTCTCATGGATTTCAAGATTTTTCATGGCTTATACATTCATGAATGCAATATTAGGGTGCATTTTGTTCATTGGCCATCTATTCTTCTGTATATCAGGTTTTTATAGAAATTGTTGTGCTACATTCTTATTTATCATTGTTTCATTTTAGGTACTTGGATCACAACCAATTTTCAGGGAGAATTCCTGATGCCTTCTATAAACACCCATTCTTGAAAGACATGTGAGTATCTTTGGAAGACTTTGGAAAGTTCTACTAACTGACATTATGCAGCCAAGTAAGTGACTAATGTATTTTTTGGTTGTTTGCTCACAGGTACATCGAGGGGAATGCATTCCGACCAGGTGTAAAACCGATCGGCATACACAAAGTTCTAGAGCTCACTGACATGGAATTTCTCGTCTAGTCAAGACGTCAAGATAATTTTTATTTATTTACCAATTGTGCTCGAGTACTACCCAAACAAGGGTTATATATTGTCTGAATGAAAAGAAAATGTGTCGATGAATTTTTGCAGTCATTTATGGGGTATCCATATCGCCAACCTATCTAGGAGTTGCTTATATTTGTAAATTGTAGCAGAGCTTCGTATTAGTTTCACAAGTGATGGATTTTCAGAATACAGTATTGAAGTATCAAGACTAACAAAGGAAGCAATTTCTGAATTTCATGTAGTCATAGCAGCTCCCGTACTTCCCCTACTCTCTTTGTTTCATTAGCTGTATGAAAAACTTGTTGAAATTCAGTATAAATCATTTTGTTGTCTCTTGGAAACATGCTTTAAATGTCTATTTGCTTGTTGATAGTCTGCAAAACTAACTTTATGTCTTCCATTCGAGGGTGTGTTTTCTCCCCCGCTATGAATTCGTAAACCGTTCTATCAATCTCGACTGAACTACAACCCGGTTCCTTCTCTACTCCTCTGTTTCTCATCAAATTCCTCATTCTTCTGGCATCGCCATGGTTTCCAGCAGCTGCATACAAGTTTGAAAGCAAGACGTACACCCCACTGTGATGCTCTAACCGGAAGAGTCTCTCTTCAGCAACCTGAGCCAGGTGAACTTGGCCATGATTGCAGCAAGCACTAAGAAAAGCTCTCCAAACTACTGCTTCTTCAGAAGGGTTACTCGAATCGGATAGTCTCTCAATTATTTCCTTTGCTTCTTCAAAGAGACCGACACGGCTTAGAAGGTCAACAATGCATCCATAGTGTTCACTTTTTGGCCTAATGTTGTACACCCTGCACATTTTATCTAACACCCTCATGCCTTCATAAGCCATATTAGAATAACTACAAGCAGAGAAGACAGCAATGAAGGTGAAATCATCAGGCCTGACCCGAGCCGCCTCCATCTCTCTAAACAGCTCAAGTGCTCCTTCTCCATCTCCATTCATTGCCATTCCTGAAATCATAGCATTCCAGCAAACAGTGTCCCTTTGCTTCATCTCACAAAACACCTCTCTGGCTAAATCCAGCTTCCCACATTTCGCATACATGTCGATAAGACCAGTACTAATCTTGACACTCAATGGCAACCGAAGCCAATTCAAATACGAATGAATCCAAATCCCAATATCCAAAGCTCCCAAATGAGCACAAGCACACAAAACACTGACGAAAACAGCCTCATCAGGCTCCACATCCGCACACTGCATCAACCGAAACAAATACAGACCTTCCTTGAAACAATTGTTCTGTACATACCCAGAAATCATGGCACCCCACACCACTCTATCTCTCGCATTGGCCTCATCAAAGAACACTCTAGCCATATCAACATCGCCCACCTTCGCATACCCAGAAATCACAACAGCCCACGATACTGCACTTAAGCTAGGCATTTCATCGAACACGTGGCGTGCACTCTTCATGTTCCCAAACGCACAGTACATAACAATCAGAGAGTTACCCACATAGATATCAGAGCCAAAACCCAGTTTGAAGCTACACCCATGAATCAGTTCCCCAAAAAGACTAGAAATTTGAAGCCTAGCACAGGCCTTGAGAACATAAGGGAGGGTATAGTTGTCAGGGTAGACTCCATTGTTTAACATCTGGGTGTAAAGATTGAACATTTGGGTGAACTCATTTCTGAGCAGAAGAGCTTTCAACATAGTGTTGTAGATGCAAATGGTTGTGGGTTTGGGAATGTGGTGGAAGATTTTGGAGGCATCGGAGAGGCTTCCGTGATGTGGGTCTGAGCAAAAGGCTAGGACTCTGCTTAAGGCAAAGGTGTTGGTGCCAAGGCCAGAGGTGAACACTTGGGCATGAGCTTGGAGGAGTTGCTTTAAGTTCTTGCATTTCTCTAACAGTTGGAGACATCTAGTACTGCTCTTACTATATGACATGGGCGCCCAAAATTCAAAACTGAAAATCTGTTTGATGATGGCAATGAGAACATTTGGGAGGCAAATGGGTGAGTAGCAAGATATTCTATGTTATATAAATTACTAACGCAGAATTATCGAAGTTGCTCTCGTAGCTCAGTTGGTTAGAGCACCCGTTTAGTAAGCGGGAGGTCTTGAGTTCGACTCTCAACGAGAGCATGGCTTTTTTTGCCAAATTCTCATTATTTAGGCTCCAGCTACTTGATGCCACGTTGCCAACAACGGAGTTGAGCATAGTTTATCTACATTTACAGTAAATTACCTAAAATTATGGATGAGTATCGCTATCTCATCTGCATGACGTACTTGAGTATGTGCCTAAGAGATAATAACCAATGGCGCACTCTATATGAGCGTGGTTCTCTTGAAGGTTTTTCTCATAAGCTTTCTTCACTTTGAGCAAAAAGAGGTCCGGGGAAATTTGAACCCTCGGAGAATAACATGATATGCAATTATTCTGAATAACAGATTCATAGCGATGTAAAGAAAATATGTAAGGAAGTAAATAGACATATAACACCGGAATGTTTTTTATTCGCGGAAACTCTGCAACTAGGGGGAAAACTGTGTGGCCCTTACTCATGAAAGTCAAACTTTTTCACTATGTAAAAACACTTCTTACAAGATTATAATTCCAATAATAGCAAAAACGGTGTTATTCTATCTAGTCTCTCGCACTAGTCTAAGAACTATATTTCATCTTATCTCTAAGAGTTTACAAACAAAAGTTACAAAAACTTCTACCCGGAATCCAACTCCCATAGTTGATTCCCAAAAGTACATGTTAAGACACTCCTTACAAAACTATAGCTCCGATAATAACAAGTAACAGTGTTATCCTATCTAAACTCACACGCTAGACTAAAAACTATATTCGGTCATGTTTCCAAGTGTTTACACATGCGAAGCTTTTTGAGGATGGAAAGACACGTTGCTATTCATATCTAGTCTGCACACTAGTATGAAACACACTCGGTCTGTTTTCTCATACGAAGATATTAGAAGCTTTATTTCTAAAATACAACTATCACAAAATTGGTTCTTTAAAACACTTCTTGGGTTACTTGCACTACCTATCCGATTTCATGGATGCAAGATGCAATGAGTATGAAAATAGGTTTTATGTAACTCTAAGGTTTACTATCACTAAAGGAAGACTTAGAGTAAAAGACTACATAAACAAACCAAGACTCAACAAAGAAACTATGCTATGATAGTTTCTACATTTTGACAACTAAGAAAAATATCAAGCTAAACAACTGAGAGAGTCATGGGAGAGTCTTCCTCTATTTATAGATCAAGAGGATGATCTAAAGAGATGGCCAACACATATTAGTCATGTATAATCTGTTTTACAAGGTGGGAAAGACGTGGTTCAACCTAAGCCAAGTACCAAGAGCTTGGTCACTACACAAAGAAGCTTGGTCACCACACAAAGAAGATATTGTTTATATATGTCAAACAAGGTGGTACATAAGAGAGAGGTGGAACCATCTCAGCCAAGTATACAATCTTTCAAACCGCACAAAGTCATTTATAAGGTAAAAGAGAGCTGTCTAAAACGTAGCTCAACTCTTGGCCAAGTAATCAAACTTGGTGATCACACAAAAGACTCTTTTACTCTATAAATATCTTCTCTAATTCAAGGTAAGTAAAACTTTATTTTTATGTAAAAGCAAAATATATTTTACATATAACAAATGACCAGTGGTATGATTTGGAAAAGGTTTTACAAACATATATGATGCTTTGATAAAATCGAACATATAAATTGCCAAGGCAAGGACTCAGGGATAGGAAATCAGACAGATTTTCTCAGTAAAAAGTAATGAAGTGTATATGCATATTTTTATCTGAGTCCATGAGATCACTTTGGTTCTTAATCTTATTCTTCAGCTTCATTTTTTACTTGTATGGATCTTTATTAATGTTTTGTTCATACTAAGATGTGTCAATAACCATATATATACAAATTTTTATGTTGGATACTCGTATAATTGTTTTCAGTAGCTTTAGCTGAGTATGTTGAAGTCAGGATTCGGAGAGTGGTTTCGATAGCGAACACAGACGACACCTTCATATGTGCAACTCTGGATTGGTGGCCAACTGATAAATGTGACTACGGTCAGTGTCCTTGGGGAAAGGCTGGGATTTTTAACCTGGTAAATATCTTTCTCACTGCTTCATCTTCTTTGGTCTGTTGACAAAGTGATGTGGAAGTTCACTTTCTTGTTACTTTCAGGATTTGGAGAACAAGACCCTGATCAATGCTGTAAAGAGTAAGTAAGCTTTTCAATATTACGACTACATAACCAATAGCTTGTGAGATGATGAGTGAAAAATCATCTCTCAAAGATATTTTTAATTTAGATATATTATTATAATAATTAATTATAGGGGTTATCGAACACAAAGAATTGATAAAACTAAATCTTAACACTAAATCACAATGCTGACAAACTCGAGCACAATATATTAATGACACTACGATCCTACTCTAAACAGGCTCAAATGACACATAATTTTAACACAATAATCTAAACACAGTGGCAGACTATCACACAAAATTTGAGGGTCTTCGGAGATGTTTTGGGTACTGAACTAAATTGGCTAAACTACAGATACTGCAGAAATATGTAAATTCCAGAGTAAATAGTTAAATGTAAAAATGAGAGATGAATGTTAAGGAGTTCTCTCCACCCTAGACTACTTACGATCCCCCAATTCAATTGTACTAACCATGGATGAATATTACCCATACAAGAGCTATGGTTAAGCCATCTTATATATTACACTCTCTTACTTGGCATGAAAGAGGGAGTTACAATCCGCTCAATCTTGATCCCCAATTAACCGACTTATACATATGGTGATTTAAGACTAGAAAACTGAAGTCCTTATATTTTAAGAATGTTTGAAGAATAACAAAGCTTCAAGGGTTGATTCGGTGGTCACCCTTACGCCACTAAGATACGTTTCACTGTCTCTAATAAATATGCAATGATAAGGTGGTCATGTATACTATTAAGACTCTAGATCCTAAGCCATGCATCTAAGCGTGCACTCAAAGAAACATGAATATATATAGAAATCATCGATGTGAAGAACAGTGAAACAAAGCTCATCCAAATAGTTATTAAAATACAAATGGATTCAAAATCGTAAGCATATCTAGGGCTTCGATCAACCCCTAACTAAAAGAGTTTAGCTACTCATAATCGAAATTATTCAATAGCAAAACATGATGGGAAAGAAAACAAGAACCAAGAATCCTAGAAAACTCAGCATGGTGGATTCGAGCATTCAACTTAAACTTGTGGTAGGGGCATTGTCTAAGCAGACTCTTGAATTGACTCTATGCCTCATGTAGTTCATCCCCATCCTTCTGCCTGAAGGTGCTAACCTGCTTCTTCAAGTTCTTGGTCCTGGAAGCTGAGTAAAATTCCTTCAGAAAAGCACCATTCATGTTTTCCCAAGTGTCCATCGATTGAGGAGCTAGAGAATTAAATCATCCTTTTGCTTGCTCCTTCAACGAAAAAGAGAACAAAATGAGCTTCACAGTATCTGCATCCACATTTATGGACCTCTGAATTCTACACAAGGTTGCAAACTCATTGAGATAATCTTAGGGGTCTTTATGAGGAATGCCTCTGAAGTGTGGCAGATTTGAGATGAGTGAAGGGGGAATGACATAGTTTCCCAAATTGGTTGGTAACATGATTGATGAATCATCAGCACTCATGCCTGGAATAAAAGATTTTCTAAGTTGAGCGTGGTTTTCCATGGGTGACGATGGTGGTCATGGTATGTGTTATTCTTCCTGCTCCTCAAATTTAGATTCTAAATCAGACTGCTTTTCAGGTTCAGATTGCTCACCACCACTAGTGGTCACGTTCATCGACTGTTGTCTTTGCTGTCTTCTGTTTTGCCTTACCAAGCGTTTATTTTTCAGATCAAGTAATAATAGCTCCTCGCTTGTAGTGTGGCTAGTACGCATACACAATGTTTTGCACATAATATAAACAATAAGACTCAAAGGAAAAAGAAAACAAAACAAATAAAACAAAACTGAAATTTAAAGATTCTATTAGGACTTGGAATTAAGCAATTCCTCGACAACGGCGCCAAAATTTGATGAATGGAAAACCACCTCTCAAAGATAACATATTCTCAATTCATATATATCATTATAATAATCAATTATAGAGGTTATTGAACACAAAGAATTGGTGAAATTAAATTCTAACACTAAATCACAATGTTGATAGACTCGACCACAGTACACTAACGACACTACGACCCTACTCTAGACAGACTCAAATGACACAAAATTTTAATACAATAATCTAGACACAGTGGTACGTAGACTACCACAAAAATTTGAGGATATTCAGAGATGTTTTGAGTACCTAAATAAATCGGTTAAGCTACATAAACTGCATAAATATGTAAATGCAGAAAGTAAATAGTTGAATATAACAATGAAAGATGAATGTTAAGGAGTTCTCTCCACCCTAGACTACTTACGATCCCCCAATTCAATTGAACTAACCATGGATGAATATTCTCCATACAAGAGCTATGGTTAAGTCATCTTACATAGTACACTCTCTTACTTGGCATGAAAATGGGAGTTACAATCCGCTCAATCTTGATCCCCAATTAACCGACCTATATATATGGTGATCTAAGCCTAGAAAATTGAAGTCATTATGTTTTAAGAATTTTTGAAGAATAACAAAGCTTCAAGGGTTGATTCGGTAGTCATCCTTATGTCACTAAGGAACGTTTCACACAAGTACATGTTTGTCACACAAGTACACAATCAAGACTCTAGATCATAATCTATGCATCTAAGCGTGCACTCAAAGAAACATGAACATAGAAATCATCGATGTGAAAAACAGTGAAACAAAACTCATCCAAATAGTTATTAAAATCAAAAGGGATTCAAAATCGTAAGCATATCTAAAACTTCGATCAACCCCTAACTAAAGAAGTTTAGCTACTCATAGTCGAAATTATACAATAGCAAAACATGATGGGAAAGATAAGAAGAACCAAGAACCCTAGAAAACTCAGCAGGGTGGATTCAACCTGTCGTCGAAATCGCCTGACTGGCTCTTCCTCCAAGGTTGCGCATCTCTCTCTATCTTTGGTGTTTCTCTCTAAAATCTCCAACCCTGATTATTTCCTGAAAATTCATTTATAGATGGATGGACTCTTGGGCCTTTTCCTCTCCAAACAAGGCTTGGACTTCTTTTCATGTAAGCTTCCAAATCCTTAATTCAATTGCCAATATAATTTCCCTTTTATTACTCCTTTTTTTAAATTTCTCCAAATAACCTGCATAAACAAATACATAAATAAATATTAAAAAGTAAACAATTAAGTTAAGTATTTTCACACAATTATACACAACAAAGTTGCACATTTATGCAACTATCATGAGGAATTGAACAAACTAATTGTTTTGTTAATTTAAATTTAGCCTTTGACGATATAAGCATAAGAATTGGAGGATCATTGCAAGACCAAGTCACTTATGGTTTGGTTATGGAGTGAAAGAATGCAACCGTTTCAAGAAACAAGAGTCTTGTCTTTTTGGGTTTAGTAGCGCTTGCCATGACTCGAAAAGATGGGATGAGGTCCTTGAGTTCTATAACAAGACACAAGCTAAACTCATGTTTGGATTGAATGCCCTTCAAGGGAAGAAAGAAGACCCCAACGAGAAGATTCTTATGGTTGGTGATTGGGACGCAAGAAATGCTCGTGCACTCATGGAATACACCATTTCAAAGGGACACAATGTTGAGTCCTATGAGCTTGGTAAATAAAATCCTGTTTTTTACTTTTGACTCGGATATGTAAATACATTTTTAGTTTGTTGATCCGTATACTCCCGCTTAAAACTGCAGGAAATGAGCTATGTGGTAGTGGAATTACTAAAAGAGTAGAAGCTGAACAATATGCCAAGGACATGAAGAAGCTCAAACAACTTGTGAATGAATTGTTCCCAGATTCCAAAGATCGGCCTAAGGTTTTAGGGGCGGCTTTTATGCGAAACAGTGGTTCAATGACTTCCTCCAGGCCACCGGACCTGGTATACTTGACGACGTGACTCATCACACTTACAATCTTGTGCAGGTATATATGTTATACAATTCACTTTCCCAGTGTACTTAGGAGATCGAGATAGTAATATAAATTTGAGAAAAATGTTGAACTGCAGGTGTTGATTCGGATCTTATAAACAAGGTTCAAGACCCATTTTTCCTGGAACAATCAGCTCAGACATACTATGATGCAGCAAATACAGTAAGACGGTTTGCACCATGGACAGACCCTTGGGTTGGAGAAGCCGGTGGAGCTTACAACAGTGGTAGCAAAGACGTTTCACATACTTTTGCTGGTGGCTTCTAGTACTTAATCATATCCCCAAAAAAAAGTTCTGTCTTCAAAACTTCGTGCGCAAGCAATTTCTTTTGTGACAAATGACTGAATTGAATTAGGTATTTGGACCAACTTGGTATGACAGCAATTTATGGTCAGAAAGTTTTCTGCAGACAAGCCTTGGTTGGAGGAAACTATGCCCTACTTAATACCACATCATTAATTCCTAATCCTGACTACTACGGGTTAGAATGATCTCCGGCTTCTTTAGTAACAAATTGTTTTGATATGTACGTTTTTAACATTGATGTTGTTATGTGTACCAGTGCACTTCTATGGCATAGATTGATGGGAACTAGGGTTCTCTTTACATGCGATCGTATACTCATTGTTCAAAGAAAAAGCCTGGGATCACTCTACTTTTGATCAACATGTCCAACTCTACAACCTACGATCTCGAAGTTCTAAACGAGTTCAATCTGCATCAAAGACATGAAGAATCAGATTGTGCACCAAAGATAGAAGAGTATCATTTAACACCAGAAGGCGGCAATATCCAAAGTGATGTGCTGCTACTGAATGGGACTCCATTGAAGCTCACGGAGTCATCCGACATTCCTGAAATGTCACCAGAACTAGTGGATCCTACCTCTTCAGTCAGAGTTGCTCCAGATTCTATTGTCTCTGTATCTATCAAGGACTTCCATGCCCCTGCATGCGCTTAGTTAGAAGAAAGGACATGATTTGCTTCTTTTTGTCAAGTCTATTCTTTCCTTGATGTAGTTTTTAGTGTAGGTTTTCTTCTCTTGACTTATAAAATAGAAGCCTAGTCTTTCATTTTGTAACTGAAAGTATAGAATTGCTTTCTTTCAAGGTTCCAAAAGTGTCGAATGAGAGTACTTATGCCTGCTTTATATTCTGGAAGTCAGAACGCCAAGAATCAAGAAGGAAAAGAATGAATACTTTTCTTCACCAGAAAGGCCTTTGAGAACCAAACCAGGCTTTGCTTACATGCAAAGTATATCTTTCTTGCCTTGCTTTCACCTATGAACAGTCTAATTACTTAAGCCTTAAACAAACTCTCTTCTCCTTAAGTAGACTTAAGCTTCTCCTTCAAATAAACAACGGGAGAACACCCTAATGGGTACCGAATCATTCTGCAGAAAGAACAACCTTCCGGGCCAGTTTAATGGAGCCTATGCTTAAGCAGATGAGGTCAACTCTGTAAACTGTTGGAGCATACTTCCATTTCTTCCATATGAACAGCAACTTATTTGTCATTACTAATCAACTGCTATTGTTAGGGTGAGATTTTCTGGTGTAGATCAGGTGGAGTCCAGCAGTGCTGGTGATCGAACAATACCACCGCAGAAAACTCAATCTTTCAAAGGTAATAGTCCGAACCTTTACTGCTTCTCTAGTAAGTATCATGATCACAGAAGGTAAGGTAATGACTATTGATGTTTTTACTTGCAGAGAAAAAGAAAAGCCAGAACTGGTTCCAGAGACAATTACCTGGTCAGATGAGTAAAGATTATGATTCCAACGTCGAAATAGAGCATGCGACCGCAGTAGCAGCTGCGGCATTTGCGATTAAATCAATTGAAGAATCATCGATCTCTGATAAGAAAAGGAAAGGAAAAGAGATTGATTCCACTTTGGTGAAGATCAAGAGCAAAAGGGAAGATACAACAATTTCAAAGCCAGAACCTGGTATACTATCCAAACTATTCTCAGGTAAAATTTGTTTACCTTAGCAGTATGACAATATATTCGTGTCTATTGTTTGCATGGTAAAACCAAGATGTTGGCTTGTTTTAGGTGCAGGTTTAACAAAAGGTACTGAAGAAATCACAGAAACAAAGGTGCCAATAAGTATAAGTCCATCCAGAAACGATAAGATCCCTGGTAAGGCTAGTCTTCCTGCTTCTTCAATCAAAGAAACTCCAGCATTTGATGCCATTCGCCCTGATCCATCATCAATCAAAAAAGCTCCAACCTTTGCTGAAAAGCAAAGGAACAACTCGAGCAGTATGAAACCCGGAACTTCAGCTCCGAAACTTGATTTGCCCACCAATACGAAACCAGGAACTTCGGCACCAAAGATCGATTTGCCTACCACTACGAAACCTGCAACACCTTCAAATGAAATCAGAGGGCAGAGTGCGACAAGACCTGTGGTACAGACAAAAGCAGATGAGTGGGAGGAGGCTGAGATGCTTAAACTCAAAAACAGGTAGCTTCTCAACACAACTTAAAAACTTAACCTTGAGTTACATTCTGCCAAGTTAAGAGAGATGCATGGTATAAATCCAGATAAGATTTGGACTTCCTGAGCTCATTCCATGGCTTTCTTCCTTTACACTCAACGCCATATGTTATGATGTTCGTCCTCTAACAGACATGATTGTCAGGTATGAGAAGCAATTTGAAAGAATACGTTCCTGGGAGGATAAGAAGATTAAGAAGAGCAAACTTCGAATGGAGAAAAGAGAGGTTTTTCACAAATCTTCATTTCAAAAGTCTTTACTACTTTGATCAGGGACTATAAGCAAATGTTTTGAAACTGCAGAGTGAAATAGAGCAAAGAAGAGCAAAAGCGCAACGGAAGTTCAACAAGGAAATGGAATTCATTAAACAGATTGCAGGAGGAGCAAGGGCACAGGCAGAAGAGAGGCACCAAAATGAAGTACTTAAGGTACGAGAAAAGGCCGATATACTAAGAAGAAGAACAGGGGAAGAGCCTACAACATGTTGCTGCTTCTAAATACAGATACTTGACATTGATGAAGGATGTAAATATTTCTCTTATAGATGTGTGCGTTTATTCAGAGAAATCACAATAACATGGAACTCCCATAACATGGATTGTCCATACTTTTTTCAATAAAATCGATGTAAAACACATCTAAAAACACCACATTCGACTACATACTTCGACGGGTCGAGAAACACCATCGACAGGTCGAAGAAAACCTAAAATAGAAATTTGATTTTCTGATACCGGTTTTCGACTGGTCGAAGACTAGTTTCAACAGGTCGAAAAAGTAGTCCAAAAGCACATCTTCGACATGTCGAGATATTCTTCGACCGGTCTAAGATAAACCTAAAATGATATCGATTTTTCGATATCAATTTTCGACGGGTCAATAATGGAACTCGACAGGATCGATATTGGACAATGTTCGAGATAGAAGCTCATCATCGATGGGTCAAAAATTAGAAAAATAGATCCATAACACAACCTTCGACGGGTCGAAAAAAATCTCGAAGGGTCGGAAAAGTCCTGCGATCAAAACTTCCTCTTTTTTATATCACGTTTTTACTATATCTTTGTACCATTATACGATATATATTTGTAAACATCAAACCATATGCGGAATTTGTATGAAAATAACATTCTCAACACTTTCATATACCAAAAATTAGAGAAATTTCATTACTGCCAACAAATAAAAATACATCATAGATGTTCTTATCCAAAAACTAAGACAAAGAGTCTTCTAATAATGACTGAAAAATAAGCCAAAAACAAACCAAAACTTAAATACATAATAGAGATAACTGTCTTTTATATAGGTTATTCAAAATCCGGAGTAGCTAGTTCCTTCTCCTTGTCCTCTACAAGAACGAGATTGGAGTCAACTTCCATCTCTACATCTCCAGCATGGTTTGACTCTTGAGTCAAGTACTACTTGTGTTTCTTGTAGATGTTCTACATATCTTTACTAACACGCCACTGCTCATTCGAACTCATCTACAAAATACGAAGAGATTTGATTAGTATCTATCGAAGAATCACGATCACTAATATCAAGTTTTAATTGGATAAGAACGTGATCCATGATATATGGTCACAAAAGTCAATTATCAACAAACGGTGACTTAAAAATCACACCCAGCAACCGTGACAAACCGTCACATGGTATCGATTTTCCTTTCTTTTCTTTTCTTTTCTTTTCCAAAAGGTAACTTCCCCAGGACCGTCACTTATACTATATGGATATAGGTCCATAGGAACTAGGGTAAAAATATATAATATTCACACATCAATATCACAATCCTAGATCTAGCGTGTTGCAGAAAGTAAGTTTTAATCATAGATCTAAAAATTGACGGTTTAGAAAAGTTTACCTCAATTGGTGTTATGCTCGGTATGACCGGTACAAAACTTGGACGACGTAAAAGAAGAGCTCGTCTGAAACGATTCTTTGGAAGTCGAGCAATCTTAACGAAGTAGGAAGTTACGGTGGAGCATGTGTTGTGCAAGGAGGATTGTCAGAAACAAAAAGGAGGAGCCGACGGTGGAGTGGATCGGTGGTTATATGGGAGGTCGGCGGTGGAGGCTGTTTTGGATGGGTTAGGGTTTTTTTCTTTTTCTGTGGTGATGGATGGCTATCAACTCACAGCGTGTCGATAAAGTGTTTGAGAGGAAAAATATGTAAACTGAAAACTGTAACTCTTTCATTGATAGAATGCCTTATATTTAGGCTGATACAATCTCTAACAATAATTGTCCCTATAAAATAAAGATTATTTGTATCTCTATCTAATCTAATCCATATCTAACTAGGACACGACACACACCAGGAATTACGGAGAATAAATCTTCTTAAACAATTATATAATTTTGTTGCACTCGCTTTCTAAGATAAAGTCAAAATTATTTTATAAATTTTATTTAGTTTATTTCATTTAAAAAAAACTTAATATGCATATAAAAAAAACAATAGTTACAAATATCTTATAGTCGCTTGAAGATTTTTGAGGTTTTATTCAATTAACTGAGAATTTTTGTGGTTAGATAAGATATATGTAACGATCAATAATAATGTGTTCTTGACTCAGTCATATAAAGCCTAAATATTTATCTAAAAGCATTGGCGAATCCAGAGAAAAAAATTATAATGGGTAAAAACAAAAACAAAAACAAATCTTAAATTTTAATTTCTTTTATAGTAAATTTTATAGTAAATTTTAATTTTTTTTAAGATCAAAACTAGTTTAGGGTCTTAGCCAAGAGTAGAGCTAATAATCCCCTTCCCAATTCCGATTGTATTATAATAATGCATAAATAGAGTACAAGAGTGTTGCGGGAGGGACGTAATACCTTCACCCTGAGCAACATATAAATTCTCTCCAATATCCTGTTAGAGAACATCTTAAATAATACTAGGATTCTCATATAACCAAACCTCATCAACACCTCCTACTTTAGCGAGGTAGGAAAGCTTATGTGTCACACCATTCACTTCTCTATAGATATGACGAATACTCCACGACGATAAAGCCTGTAGATAAGCTTTATAAACATCTAGTAGCCACCATATCTCATTCAATGCAGTCACAATCTGTGCACTATCACATTCAATAAAAACATCCATCCATCCTTGGTGGATACCAAGAAGCAGTCCTGCCCTATATGCCTCAGCCTCCATATTTAGAGCCGACAAAGTAGGAGGGAACGGTCTGGCACAAGTAGCAATAGCAGCACCTACATCGTCACAAATAATTACCCCAACACCATTTTCACCTGACGCCACAGTCACAGAGAAGGTGCCACCAATATTCATCTTCAGTTGACCCCGAGGAGGGTATTCCCATTTAGTTAGTGGTCTAGCTTGCTTGCGAGCCGGCTTTTCATGATAAATTTGATAGCCCTCTAGTTGTCCAGTAACAACACTCACGAGTTGCATGGCTTTGAAACATCCCCCACGCCATAGGACGTTATTTCTCACAATCCACAACTGCCAGAGAGCTACAAACATAAATTCAAGCTCACCCAAAGGCAAGTCATCCATTAACAAAAGAAACCATTCCTTACGACACCCCATTTGCATTAATTAAACTAGAACTAACAGGGCACCTATTTGACACAAAAATTCTCCTAGCAGACTTAAGAGATATTGCAAACTGTCTTTTTTCCTTGATTGTGCTTCGTGCGCTGGCGTGCCACTGTCTCATGACGAAATGTAGAATTGTAGGCTAGCGACTACTGACTTCTCAATAAGTGATTTAGACGATGAGAGCACCAACCTCGCCTAAATGGATCCTTCTTGCCTAGTGACCTAGGACTTGTTGTTTTCGTGTCTCTAGTTGAGCCACAGAAATCAATACTCTACACTCCTTCTGGTATAAAGTAGAGCTAGGGGTCGGCAAAAGCCCGGCCCGGCCCGGCCCGGCCCATGTATAGCCGGCACGGGCCGGGCCGGGCCGGGCCTCAACAACATTTTAATATATGCGGGCCGGGCCGGGCCGGGCTTTATCTTTTATATAAGGATCCGAGCCCGGCCCATTCAAGCGGGCTTTGCGGGCTTTTGCGGGCTTTTGCGGGCCGGCCCTTTGCGGGCTTTTGCGGGCCGGGCCTATCGGGCTTTAATTATTAAAAAATTAAGACATTTCAAAATAAACGTAACCTTTATCCATGCACTGGGGTTTAAACGTACTCCGACGAGTCTAAATTTTACGTACGATGTTTATCACTATAAGATGGAGTTTTCTACATGTCCTCGTTTATTATTAAAACATATTTAATTCTTATATTGCTTGAATTATTCATATGTATATTAATATTCTTACGTTTGTTCATTTGTTATATGGAATGAAATACTTTTGTGAAACTTAATCGGACATGTTTAATTATTTTATAAAATTGACCATTAGATTGATTGGTTAGAATATTATAACCATGCCTTTAAAATTTTATAAATTTTGGACTTGATTTAGACATCGATCCATGTATTTCGCCAAATGTGACCATAGTACTCTTACAACTAAAACGGAAATTACCCCTCCCGATAATAATTTTTTAACATCAAATTTTGGACGCATACTCTTATGGAATACATATCTATCTCATAGTATCAAAAAAATTGACATAAAAAATTGATTTATCTACTCCCCCCATAGGAAAATAAGGAAAATAAGATGAGTGTATTTTAGTGTTTTCACAAATTTTGTTTAATTGTATTGACTGGGATCCAAACGTACTTCGATTAGGCTAATTTTTACGTACGGTGTCTTTTATTACAAGGTGAACTATTATATATGGCCTTCTTTATTATTAAAACATTTTTAATTCCTATATTGCTTGAATTCTCTACATGCACACTAATGTTCTTACCTTTATTCCTTGGTTATATGGGTTGAAAGTCCTTTGTGAAACGTAATCGATCATGTATCATCATTTTACAAAACTGACTGTCAGATTGGTTGTTCATAATATTCTAAGCATGCCGTTAAAAATTTATAAATTTTGGACTTGATTTAGACCTACATCTATGAGTTTCGCTAAATGTGACCGTAGTACCCTTACAACTAAAACATAAATTACCCATCCCTAAAGGAATTTTTTAAGATAAAAATTTTAACACACATTCTTGTAAATTACATATCTATCTCATAGTGTCAAAAAAATTGATATAAAAATTTAATTTATCAAGTTTCTCCATGGAAAAATAAGCAATATATAAGAGAAGGGTATTGATGTCATTTCACACACTCTCAATTAAACTCTCACTATTGAAAAATTACAAAATCTAATCTGAACCATCTATTATATTTACTGTTTTACAGTGTAAATCGATAAAAAAAATTACAATGAAACCCTAAACCTAAACCCTAACCCCTAAACCCTAACCCCTAAACCCTAAACCCTAACCCCTAACCCCTAAACCCTAACTTACTCTAAACCTCAAAATTCCTAAAACCTAAAATCTAACTTACTCTAAACCTCAAAATTCTTAAACCTTAACTTACTCTAAATCTCAATCCCCTAAACCCTAAGTTACCTTAAACCTAAACCCTAACTTAATTATCCTAAACTTTAAACAATGATTTAATAGTAAAATAGATACATAAATATAACTATATATGGAATTCCAATATTTGATCAATATATGTATATGTAATATATTAATATAAACATACACAAATATAAAAAATATATATATAGTACTAGTCACTATATTATATATATAAGTGTAGGTATAATGATATACGTACTACTATCTTATATATATAAAAAATTGAATGTCGGATTGGTTGTTCATAATATTCTAAGTAGGCCGTCCTAGGGGTCGGCAAAAGCCCGGCCCGGCCCATGTATAGCCGGCACGGGCCGGGCCGGGCCGGGCCTCAACAACATTTTAATATATGCGGGCCGGGCTTTATCTTTTATATAAGGATCCGAGCCCGGCCCATTCAAGCGGGCTTTGCGGGCTTTTGCGGGCCGGCCCTTTGCGGGCTTTTGCGGGCCGGGCCTATCGGGCTTTAATTATTAAAAAATTAAGACATTTCAAAATAAACGTAACCTTTATCCATGCACTGGGGTTTAAACGTACTCCGACGAATCTAAATTTTACGTACGATGTTTATCACTATAAGATGGAGTTTTCTACATGTCCTCGTTTATTATTAAAACATATTTAATTCTTATATTGCTTGAATTATTCATATGTATATTAATATTCTTACGTTTGTTCATTTGTTATATGGAATGAAATACTTTTGTGAAACTTAATCGGACATGTTTAATTATTTTATAAAATTGACCATTAGATTGATTGGTTAGAATATTATAACCATGCCTTTAAAATTTTATAAATTTTGGACTTGATTTAGACATCGATCCATGTATTTCGCCAAATGTGACCATAGTACTCTTACAACTAAAACGGAAATTACCCCTCCCGAAAATAATTTTTTAACATCAAATTTTGGACACATACTCTTATGGAATACATATCTATCTCATAGTATCAAAAAAATTGACATAAAAAATTGATTTATCTACTCCCCCCATAGGAAAATAAGGAAAATAAGATGAGTGTATTTTAGTGTTTTCACAAATTTTGTTTAATTGTATTGACTGGGATCCAAACGTACTTCGATTAGGCTAATTTTTACGTACGGTGTCTTTTATTACAAGGTGAACTATTATATGTGGCCTTCTTTATTATTAAAACATTTTTAATTCCTATATTGCTTGAATTCTCTACATGCACACTAATGTTCTTACCTTTATTCCTTGGTTATATGGGTTGAAAGTCCTTTGTGAAACGTAATCGATCATGTATCATCATTTTACAAAACTGACTGTCAGATTGGTTGTTCATAATATTCTAAGCATGCCGTTAAAAATTTATAAATTTTGGACTTGATTTAGACCTACATCTATGAGTTTCGCTAAATGTGACCGTAGTACCCTTACAACTAAAACATAAATTACCCATCCCTAAAGGAATTTTTTAAGATAAAAATTTTAACACACATTCTTGTAAATTACATATCTATCTCATAGTGTCAAAAAAATTGATATAAAAATTTAATTTATCAAGTTTCTCCATGGAAAAATAAGCAATATATAAGAGAAGGGTATTGATGTCATTTCACACACTCTCAATTAAACTCTCACCATTGAAAAATTACAAAATATAATCTGAACCATCTATTATATTTACTGTTTTACAGTGTAAATCGATAAAAAAAATTACAATGAAACCCTAAACCTAAACCCTAACCCCTAAACCCTAACCCCTAAACCCTAAGTTACTCTAAACCTCAAAATTCCTAAAACCTAAAATCTAACTTACTCTAAACCTCAAAATTCTTAAACCTTAACTTACCCTAAATCTCAATCCCCTAAACCCTAAGTTACCTTAAACCTAAACCCTAACTTAATTATCCTAAACTTTAAACAATGATTTAATAGTAAAATAGATACATAAATATAACTATATATGGAATTCCAATATTTGATCAATATATGTATATGTAATATATTAATATAAACATACACAAATATAAAAAATATATATATATAGTACTAGTCACTATATTATATATATAAGTGTAGGTATAATGATATACGTACTACTATCTTATATATATAAAAAATTGAATGTCGGATTGGTTGTTCATAATATTCTAAGTAGGCCGTCCCTAATTTTTATAAATTTTGGACTTAAACCCTAAACCTTAAAACCTAAACCCCAAACCCTAAACCCTAAAAAAATTACAATAAAATCCTAGAACCGGAACCCTAACTTACCCTAAACCTCAAATTCCTAAACCTTAACTTACCATAAATCTTAATCTCCTAAACCCTAATTTACCCTAAACCTAAACCCCAACTTATGCTAAACTTTAAATAATGACTTAATAGTAAAATAGATACACAAATTTAATTATATATGGAATTCAAATATTCAATCTATCCATCTATATGTAATATATTAATATATATACACAAATGTAAAATATATATCTATATAGTATTAGTCTATTAGACTACTAGTCACTATATATATATATGTCAATATGTGTGTAGGTAAACATTAACTAGGTATAAATTGTATAATGATTAAAATTCATTAAATAATTTAATGATATATGTCAATATGTGTGCGGGCTTTGACGGGCCGGGCCTAACGGGCTTTGACGGGCCGAGCCTAACGGGCCTTGACGGGCTTTTGGCGGGCCGGGCCCGCGGGCCGGGCCGGGCTTTAGATCTCTAAACCATGGTCGGCCCACCAACCACCTTGGCGGGCTTTTGCGGGCTTTTTTGCGGGCCGGGCCGGGCTTTTAGCCCACGGGCTTGCGGGCCTCCACCGGCCCACGAGGCCCACGGGCCAAATGATGACCCCTAGGCCGTCCCTAATTTTTATAAATTTTGGACCTAAACCCTAAACCTTAAAACCTAAACCCCAAACCCTAAACCCTAAAAAAATTACAATAAAATCCTAGAACCGGAACCCTAACTTACCATAAACCTCAAATTCCTAAACCTTAACTTACCATAAATCTTAATCTCCTAAACCCTAATTTACCCTAAACCTAAACCCCAACTTATGCTAAACTTTAAATAATGACTTAATAGTAAAATAGATACACAAATTTAATTATATATGGAATTCAAATATTCAATCTATCCATCTATATGTAATATATTAATATATATACACAAATGTAAAATATATATCTATATAGTATTAGTCTATTAGACTACTAGTCACTATATTATATATATATATGTCAATATGTGTGTAGGTAAACATTAACTAGGTATAAATTGTATAATGATTAAAATTCATTAAATAATTTAATGATATATGTCAATATGTGTGCGGGCTTTGACGGGCCGGGCCTAACGGGCTTTGACGGGCCGGGCCTAACGGGCCTTGACGGGCTTTTGGCGGGCCGGGCCCGCGGGCCGGGCCGGGCTTTAGATCTCTAAACCATGGTCGGCCCACCAACCACCTTGGCGGGCTTTTGCGGGCCGGGCCGGGCTTTTAGCCCACGGGCTTGCGGGCCTCCACCGGCCCACGAGGCCCACGGGCCAAATGATGACCCCTAAGTAGAGCAATCTCCTTGATGCGGTGTTGAGAATACAAGGGTGTTGCGTCCTTGAACCTCAAAACTCTCACTCTTCCTGGTGACAAGCCTTTTGATCGCCGGTTGTAGGTTTTTGCGTCCTTGAATCGCAAGAATCTCACGCTCTTCGGGTGATAACTCTCTTGATTGCTAGTTGCAAGGGTTTTCTCGTGATGAGAAGGATAGTTTGCTGGGAGAAAAATATATATTTGATCGAGGATCCCTTCCAAATCGCTCTTCAACTCTTTATATAGAAGATCATAGCCTTATTCCACTTCACTTGGAACTCTTCGGTATCAGTAGTTAGACTCACAACACAACTCTAAGTAATCAATAAAGCTCATCTGATACCCATTAATAACTCTCATAACAGAGTCCTAACCACTATAGGAAAGGTTAGATAAAAACAAGCCGCAAGGATCAGCTTTTAACTTTATTTCCTTCAAGCTCATTACGACCTGGACTTGCACACTCCATTTGGGCCGCTCGCCTAATTCAGCCTTCAAAGCCCAATAAGAGATATTTTATTTCGGGCCCAAACATTGTCCATCAAGCCTTGAGATTAAATTCAATGCAAACGAAAAGGCTTGTTTTACCAAACGACATGTTGATAATACCCAACGGTAGCTTTATACACAAGCACCACGTCGTCTCTTCTCTCCTGAAAAGCTATGCCACTTTGGCTGACGTCATATAAAAAGTGCACGTTCGCGTCAGTCCTCACTTCCAACACAAACTATTCATTTCATTCGAACTTTAAGCTTCCCTCAAAAGCCAACCTTTCTGTCTCTTAGCCGCTGTCAAATTCCAACTATTCAACACACCTCCTCAAAAAGAAAGATTCCTAGATCTCACCCAAATCGAGGCAAACCACCTTGCCGCCGATATTTGCACTGTTATGGCTCGCAGACAACTGGGTGCTACTCTCACTTTTAGAGTTACCTCTAAAGGCACCAGCCTCCTAGGCCCCTTCCTCAAAACACTAAGAAACCCAGAGCTCTTCCCCATGCTCTGTCGCCCTTATTGCAACTCAGCACTAATTTTTCAAGACAACTCGAAAGCTAGCCCCAAGGGATGGACGAAGAAAGACACCTTCTGCTTAATCAGCAAATGGCCCAAGACCTGATCGTGCTTGGTACACCAACCGTTAGGAACTAGACTTAATTCGATGACAAGTGGTTAACATAGATCAACTTCTCGACCTCTGCATTGCATTCCCCAGTGGTGGAAATCACGCTCCTTTCACCACCGCCATATGCTTCTGGGATTCAGCATGCAACTTCTTCTGTCTACCTTGTGGCGATGTAAGTATTACTCTCCTAGATCTTTATGTTATATTTGGCGTTCCTATAGCCAACCCCGTCTGGAAACAAGGCGACCATATCGAATGCATCATTCATGTGGATTCACACCGCCCCACTTCATACTCCGCCTGGACCAACACCTTCATTAACAACCAAACCGATCAAGGAGGGATAGCTTTCCTTGAATTTTGGTTATCCAAATATATCTTCTGTCCTTCTTCCTAGAAGGTAAAGAAATGCTGGACCAACCTCGCCTAGCGTCTCTTTGAAGGCACAAAATTGGGTCTTGCACAGTCTATCCTTGCCAGCATCTATCACAACCTAAGGTAGATTGTGCTCTCACGACTCGACCTCAGCCAACCAAGACCACTATGGATGGTAGACCTATGGCTTCGAATGTACATCCCCATTTTTCATCATCCCGAAATCCTACCATTTGAGAGAGACGTAATTCTGGGTAAGACTCTGGCGACCACCAACTCTTTTGACGGGTGGACTCACTAAACATGCTTCACTTCCTTTTGCTCGCATCCGGAGTTTTATGATGTCGTGGTCGATAACTTTTTGAGCCGCAACTTTCCTCAAGACCTGGACACTGGCTTTCTTCCCTCGCCAGAACAAGATAACCAGGCGACAGTCATCTTCTTTCAAAGCAACACCTGTGGCGACCTACTCATTCATCATCCTTCCACACTTGAGCATAAACTATATGCCCCGAACCACTTCGCCAGGAAACTTGGGCTATCTCAACATGCTCCCATGCCTCTCGTGTACTCAGTGAACCATTACAGCATCTGGCGAGCCACCTCGCATCCAGATCCTACTGACTTGATTGATGGTCACTACGGCTTCCCTCTAATCATGCTTCCTAAACAAGATTTCGAGCATCCTATTACACCGTCCCTTTATATGACTGCCAAATATCTAGCTTGGAAAGCCCAATTCTGGGACGAGATCAGACGCAAGCCACCACTAGCCCTTTTTTCTGCCATCTTCCGTAACTTCAAAAAGTAATTTATGGGTGAATCTGATCGGCAACTGCTACACATGGTCCATAAGGATACTGATGACACCCCTTGTCCAGTGGTATGTAACTATACTTACTTATTTTTCCTTGCTATACTTTTGCCACAGATGATGGCGATATTTTTGTATTATTATAATTCACTTTCCTTTACTGGACCTAAACAGTACTCTGAAAAACCTGGAGCCCAAGATGCAGTTGTTGATAAGGAGCCTCGCCAGAGGATGGAAAAAGAACAAGAAGAACTCCCATGAGTTGTAAGTATTTCATTCTCCGAATGCCTCACCATTTTAAGCCCTCAAAAATATAATTATCCTGCTTTATTCTAGCGGTCTCACAAGCGGACTCAAACCGGCTCGAGAGCCGATGGTTCTAACAAACGTAAACAACGCCGCCGTGAGGTCACCATCGAGGACGACTCAGAGGAACAAGTAGTGCAAAATGAACCTCATCGCCAAATCACAACCGAGCATACCCCCTCTGCGGTAACAATAACTCTCCCGCCATCGCCAGAGACTCAATCTATCACGGTCGTTCTGTCCCCAAAGACTGATGACGTCTCTACCGAGCAACCACATGAGCTGGTTAAAATCAACCCCTCGCCTTCTCTCAAGGTAAGCTAACTCAATCTTTTAACACCCCAGGCAACATTTAGTTGCACTGTTACACTTCTAATCGTTCATTGCCTCTAGGATCTGCTCACTGCTACTGAAGAGAGCACTGCACTCAACACTGAAGCTGTTCTTATCGAGAATGCTCCTGATCTTTTGGTGAACACTTCTGAATCGCTCATCTCTGAACCTTCTCCGGATACCAGACTGCCCAAATGCCAATCTTTCCTGGATTTTGCTAACGAGTCTGAGGAGCAAAACGCTGCAAATGAAGGCAATGCCACTCTTTCTCTTATCATTCCATGCATTATACTCCGGAGGAACGATAAGCCATGGTGGAAGGCCGCATAATACCTATCTCTCATCCAGACCCTCGAGGGAGCCTAACACATCTATGGAGAAAAGAGTACCTGATATTTTGCGCTCTCTTGAATCACATATGCTTGGAAAGCCTAATGTATGCTTACTATAACAACCTCTTCCTCCTTTTACACATTGCATCACCCATTATTCTGAATCCAAGTGTTTTTAACAGAAATCATGGCCTCAAACTTCTTCTATTAATTCTGGTGCTCAGCCTGCTTTACCAGAATGTTCAACTCCCATCACTATTGCTAAAGCAGCTCTTAGCGACAAGGAAGCATCTCTGTGGGCCTCATCATCTTCATGTCCCGCCAGCCGAATATCCGTTCTTCTAGACCGAGTCCTGAGCTTAGAAGAACTTTCTGCCAAGCTTGATGTCTAGAGTCCAATTTCGGCTGACATCGCTCTTTCTCAAGCTGCTCTTAAAAAACTCTCTCTAGCTAAATTAGACTCGTTTGAGAACATCAAAAGCTCCATGGATAAAGTTAGAGACTTGAGAAAAACTTCCCCTAACGAGCTCCTCGATACCATCAATGAATTCGAGCAAGATCTTCGCGAGCTCCACAAATATATAGCTGCCAAGATGACTTGAAGCATAGAGTAGACCACAAACAGGAGATGGTAACCGAGATGGCCAATTAATTACAGTAAGATCGAGGTCGAGTTCAAGAATTCTTGAAGAGTGCTTCAACCAAAAGAGAAGTTCTAGCCATCAAGGAAACTGAACTAGCATTCCTTCAGGCTGAAGTGGAACTTTTGCGGGCTGATGCTAGTTCTACTCATGCTAGCACTCAACAACTTCTGGAAGAAAGCTCTTATCGTGCCAACCAACTTGCCAAAGCCGAGGATGATGCTTCAGAGCTCCTGGATTCGTACAACTTGGCTTGGATAGACTTCGAGTTCTTTAAAGTGGAATTAAAGAAAAAGACTCTTCTGTTATAGTTTTTCTCGGCCTATAGTATTAAGCCCAACTTTTATATTTTATGAACCCAAAACAAAAATTTAATTATCTTGGTATTATTACGATCCATTTAGATTCTGAATATATTATTAGGCCTTAGATATAGGCCTGCTAAAAATAATCCAACAATAACTAGCCTGCTAAGGAAATTACCTGCCCTCTTACTGTTGTTGCTCAACTTTAATGGCCTTTAATCTCAAACTTGAAGTTCCGAACATGTTGTCCCATCTGTCAAATCTCCATACATTTAACTGCCTAAAAAATCTGTAATTATGGCACCTTTATCTTGAGATAGACCATTTTGTTGCTCAATCCCCCATAGACACGCGTCCTTAAATAATGGCTGTGTTTTGTCCTGAGAATCTTTACCACTCTATTTGGATGCAATGGTTCAATATTTACTTCTCCTATAAAGGCCATTCTCATTCTTTGCATCTATGCATCCTTCACATTCGATGAACTCCATTTCGCTGTATTTACTCAGGTTCTCTCTTCAAAAGAAACCTCCAGATTTAATCCTCCAATACTATAGACCTTAGATAGTGATATCCATGTCCAAATCTGGGCTAGATAGTGATATCTATGTCCAGATGATTCCTTGGCGAAGTCACCTTAAACATCGGGGATGACTTTGCACTAGCCTCCTCACTAGCAACTGATCTGCTTTTTTGTGCATAGAGACTACAGGTCCTATGAATGCAGACATTCTGGCGAGGAAAGTCAGGGAGTTCAATTCAGGGAAGTATATGACAACTAGCTTCCAGCGCTCTATTTGGGCTGCTGAACTAGCTTCCTTGACACTCCAACTCCTTATTCTTTTGTCTCTTAAGGTCCTTCTTCACCTTCCATTGAAGCTTTTGGTCCTCACGGCATCTTTATTTACCTATTTCATGTATGCATATTTGATACGCGTGCCCAGAGATTAGTTATCAATTGTTTGAGGATTTGGGGGAATAGCCGTCATTTTTTTCTTTTTGTTTCTGTTGTCAATCGTGGCCTATCTTCATATGGTATTAGAGCTTAAGGCCACAAAGCCTTTGTAATCTTGTGTTTTAATGTAATATGTTTGTGTTTAAAGAAAAGAGTTTCTCTCTGCAAAATGTTATTCGTATTGATAAACTCAAACATTGTTTGTGTATGAAAATACACTTATGAATTTGGCCACAAAAGTTGGCAAGTACAGATTAACAATTAAATATTGACAAAAGACTTAGCCACAAAATTGGCTATAAAACTTTTTAGGAATTTATAATAAAATTTCTCTACGAAAGTTAGCCACAGAAATTGGCCTTGTAGCTAGAGAAGCCTCTACGTTATGCCCCTTTAGTTCATTCAGGTGAGGAGTTTCCTTAGAGCCTGTATGGACTGAATTACTCTGTTGCTGAAGGGTCGTCGTACTCCCAGACTGGCTACAAATATGGCTTGAGGAAATAGCCATTGATGTAGCATGGATTGTACCATTCTGATCACGCAGACGCACAACTCATTTTCCTTGAATATGATCTATGATGTATGGAGCTTCCCACTTTTCAGACCATTTGCCTCTTCCATCTATCTTTTCGCTAATTAGAAGTATCACTCTCCAGACTAATTCTCCTTCTGCAAAGCTTTTGCCCCTTGTGTACTTGTCATAAGCACGTGATACTCTTCGTTTCTCAGCGCATAGGTGGTCATAATCCTCCAAACGTTTCTCATCTAAATCTTTAAACTCCTGCCACATTGCTTGCACATAATCTTCGCCAATCAAATCATGTTGTTCCATAACCCTCATAGACTGAACATTGATTTATAATGGTAGAAATGCATTGTGGCCGAACATTAATGCATAAGAAGTTGTTCCGGTTAGGCTTCATTTACTTATTCGGTATGCCATAATGTATTAAATAAATCTTCATGCCATAAATGGGCATTGCTGGCAAGCATTCTCTTCAGGATATGGATGATTATCTTATTGTTTACCTCAGCTTGATCATTGGATTGAGCATAATACGGGGTAGAATGAAGAAAATGTATCTCCAAGTCTTTCATTAGCTCACTTACCTCGCCAGACATGAAATTTGCCTATCTATCTGACACAAAACATTCTGGAATGCCAAATCTACAGATGACATCTTCGAACAAAAAATGGCGAATCACTTTCGCGGAGGCCACTTTTAAAGGCCTAGCTTCCACCCATTTAGTGAAAAAGTCAGTCGCAACAATGATGAACTTGTGTCCTTCCGACGAATGAGGATGGATCATCCCAATTAAATCCAAAGCCCATCCTCGTGCTGGCCAAGGCTTGATGATTGGTTGTAAAGGGATATTGGGCATATGCTTGATTCGACCATGTGCTTGACACTCTTCACAGCCTTTGGCGAACGTATTATAGTCTTTAAGCATTCATGGCCAATTGTAACCATGACGTCGTAATAACCATCTCATCTTTAGACCAGCTTGGTATGCTCCTACTGCCCATAAGTGAACTTATCTCATTATCCTCTTCGCGTCACATCCATATACGCATCGTAATAGCAATCCTTCTTCTCCTTGCTGGTACAGCGCATCATCTTTGAGCACATAGTTAAGGGCCAAAAAATGGATTTGCTTATCTGTCGGTTCATTAGGGTCTTGGAGATACGAGATGATAGGCTGTCTCCAGTCTGTGTCTATATGATCAAGTGTTGTGACATATTATCATTGTTTTCTTCTTAGCGAGCAAAGAAAGAGGGAACTGTGCGTCGTTCAACTTTTAGAATCCTCTCGCGTACTCCATCCTGAAGACTTACCCCCGTTACTTACTGTGCTAGCTCATTTACTGTATAATTCTCCTCATGAGGAATATGACTCAATTCTACTTCAGTAAACAACTTGAGTAATTCGCATGCTCGCTTGGCGTAAGGCTCTAACAGTGGCCCGACCTTATACTTTGTCTCGAGTTGTCTAATCACCAACAGGGAATCCCCTTATACGTGCACTTCTATAATTTTCATATCCAGCAAAAGCTCCAATCCTATGATAAGTGCCTTATACTCTGCTTGGTTATTTATACATTGAAGTTCCAACCTAAAAGAGTACGAAATTTTTTGACGATGTGGACTAATTAAGGTGACTTCTGCGCCAGCCATAGTTCTAGTACTTGAGTCATCGAAGTATAAACACCACGGGACAAGATCACTACAAGCCAAATTCAGTTCTGGACTTTCGCGAGCATCGATCATCAAATGATGGACAAGAAAATCAGCTATTGTCTAGCCCTCTACTGCCTTTTGTGGTACATATTGTAATGAAAATTCAGAAAGTGCCAAGATTCACTTCCCAATTTTGCCCCTTAGTATGGACCTTGATAACATATACTTCACCAGATCAGTCAGTGCAATTACACAAGTGGTGAAAGATAGTATATAGTGCCTTAATTTGCATCCTGAGAAATACAAGGCCAAGCACAATTTTTCCATTGGTGAGTATCACGTTTCACAATCTACCAAAGTATGGCTAAGATAGAAAATAGTACGCTTGACCCCTTATGTATTATCTTGAGCCAATAGACTCCCAATGGAATGGTCTGTAGCTGATACATATAGCTTAAGAGGAACCCCTGATCTTGGTGGGACCAAAATCGGTGGGTTTGCCATATATGCTTTGATGGTATCAAAAGCCTATTGATGAACAGGCTCCCATACAAAATCTTTTTGATTTTGCAGCTTGAGTAAATGCGAGAATAGTTGTGTTTTCTCAGCTACATTTGCAATAAATCACCTAAGGAAGTTTATTTTTCCCAACAATCATTGTAACTCTTTCTTATTCTTTGGCGGGATTGCATTTAGGACTATTTTCTTCTTATCATCTAGGACCTCGATTCCCCGTTGATGGACCAAGAAGCCTAAAAAGTCTCCCGCTTGTACTCCAAAAATGCACTTGGTTGGGTTCATCTTCAATCGATGTTGTCTTATTCAAACGAGCACCTACCTCAGGTCTTCGGTATGGTCTATTTTGCACTTTGTCTTGACTACCACGTCATCGATATAACTTCCATGGATTTCCCTATAAGGTCATGAAATATTAAATTCATAGCTCACTGATAGGTGACCCCTGTGTTCTTGAGTCTAAATGGTATGTCCACGTACTCAAATACTCCTGCAAAACCCGGACACCGGAACGCTGTCTTATGCTTGTCTGTTTCTACCACTGGAATTTGATGATATCCAGCTGTTCCGTCCATGAATGATAACATCTCATAGCGCGCGACTGAGTCCACCAGCAAATCTGCTACTGGCATTGGGTATGCATCCTTCAGAGTTGCATTGTTAAGCTCTCGGTAATCAACACAGACTTGCATCTTGTCATTCTTCTTCTTTACTGGAACTACGTTGGAAAGCCACTCGTTGTATTTGGCTACTCTAATAATGCCTAATTTAAGCATTTTTTTCAATCTCTTCCTTGACTAGAATTGTTGTTTCTGTGTTCATACGATGCATCTCTTGCTTCACAGGTTTCTTGCCTTCTAAGATAAGTAAGTTATGACACACTAGATCTGGCGACATGCCTAGCATGTCCTTGTACTTTTCTACGTACAGTCTGTGTATTCCTTCAACAATTCAATGAGCTTCTATCGTTCTTCAGATTCCAAGAAGGTACTTATATCCATAGTCATTGGCTCTTCCGAAGTCCCAAGATTAATCTTTTCAATATGATCTTTAACCTTAGGAGGTGTATCGTCTAAAACTGCTAGAGCTAATTGGATTTTCTAATCTTCATCTAACTCATGCAGTACGTCATCATCCACGTATTCCAATGCTACAATCACCGAAATACTCTCGTAGGCTTGACTCTCCATTAGAAAATTATGGAATCTTTCATACAAGGAGTAGCAAGCCTCGACCTCTATACTTGATAGAGACTCTATCATTGGAATGATTGGGGTGGTAGCTCAATGGTATAAGGTTGGCAACTGTCCTCACCTACTTAGATGATTCCCACTGAGCTAATTCAGAGGCCGTTACTCCAACTGGGCGGCCCTTGTTATCTACGCCACATACTTCCAATGGTCAGAGGCCACTGTTGTAATAGCTGGCGTCCAAAGCATTGGAAAATACGAAGTAAGGACGAGGATCGGCATCAATAAATTTTGCCTCTCCTGACTCCATATTCCAAAGAACCATATGTTGATGAAGAGAAGAGGATACATAATAGCTTCTGTGAATCCAATCTCGTCCCAGGATTGCGTTATATGGTATTGTACATTCTGCCACAAAGAATGTGTATGTGCTGATAAAGCTTTTTACACCCTCAAATATATCTCTATTATTATGCAATGTTTATCAATGTAGTAGTATGGCAAATATGGGTCATTACCCGCTGAACATTGATGAAACTAAGTTTTAGATGCAAACAAACACTAAAATCTGTTTCTGACAGACTCGACCTATAGACACTAACCTAATTAATTACCAAACCTATACTCAACTAAAAATTACAAAAATAATACTGGACATACTAGACATAGTGGTGGACTACCATGTAAAATTTTAATAGATTCGGAGTTGATTTTCAATGCTAAAAAAAATAAACAAACAGATAAATGTAAGAAATCAGCTTTGTAAAAAGTGACGAAAATCAATAAACAAAAGAGCTAAGGGGAATGTTCTCCACCACCATCACTCCATCTAAACAATATATGCTCAACCTAACAATGCTATGCCAATGGATAAAAGTTCTCAGGAAGATTCAATTACACTTAGAACACAACCTATTACTTAATCTTTATAATTACACCGGTGACTATCTCTCAAAGAACCTAAAAATCACGGACTCGATTTTACTAAGAGATAAGCATTATGATCTAGAAAAAGGTGTGAGAATCTACAAAGCTTTACAGGTACACTGAGGGCGTGCCTTGCTAGACTTAGGATTTCTTATAACCGAAAAGCTCGGTTTCTACTCAAGAGAAATTGAGGAAGACCAAATACAATTAACATGCATCAAATTCTCATAGATTTAGATCCCTAAACATGCATACTGTTTCTACCGAATTACGCGCGGGGGCGTAATGGGGCAGAAGCAACAAGAATGAGCTTCCTCTTCCTTCCTCAGTCGTGCGGTGGACCTCCTCTCCTTGGTGCGTCCGAACGGTGGGATTGTTCGGATGGGCGGGCTCTCCTCCTCTCTCGGGCGTTCGGGTGCAGCTGTTAGAGGAATATAACAATGAAGCAGGTGGTCAGGGGTCAAGACGGGGTGGCCCGCCTTCAACACTCCGATGCCTAAGTCAGAAGATGTATTGGATATAATAGTCAAGCGAACGTGCGAGCGAGTATGGGTTGGGGTGTTGAGGGATCGAATGGAATTAGATACCGTTCGATGGAGTGATCTTACCTGTAATAAATACCTGATATATATAGGTGGTTGAGTTTGGAACCTGGTGGTGTTCTTCGATGTGGGACTGATGGTTCCTGCTGGTGTGTGATCCGCATGTTCGGGCGCGTGCGCGCCCGGAGGGGGTGGGTCTGGTGAGTGAAGTTGGAGCCTCCAAGGTGGTCTTGCATGTGGTCAAGTAGGTGTTGCTAATCTGCTTAGATGGATAAGTATGTTAATCGTACAACTAATGATGCAATACTAACAAGTCCCCCAATTCCCCAAGTCAAAGAGAACTTTCTTGACTGGGGAGTTTGAAAAAGGGTGTGCGATTAACAAGGATACTTATCCACCTGAGCAGCGGTCATGATCCTGTGACCCCCCAAGTCCCCCAACTCTCCGGTCAAGAAAGGGCTCGCATGACGGAGCGGGACCTGGGTGTCCGAGCGTGTAGCTGTTCGTTCGGTGGTGTACCTGTGCATGTTCTAGGCTCGGCATCCCAACTGATCTTGCTAGTCTGGGACCCGCGCGCTCGTGGAGTGGTGTGTTCGTGCGTTTGGACTGGCGAACATACAATCATAATAGATGCAGATATACAAGTATGTAGGATATGATGTATGAATGTATGGTATGATGCATGAATGTATGGTATGATGTGTGTGCATGCTAAATGTTTTTCGTGACACCGGCATTGGGATGGCGCGGTGCACCGCGTACATCAACGGGGATGCCGTTCCGTACGGTATAGCGTCAACGGAGGGATCAAGACCGCGACCTATAAGTAACGCGCTACGGAGGGGACGGACCGCATGCCCGTGCCGTTCTTCGACTTAGCACCCGCAGAGAGAGGGTCGAACCCCATGCCTCCGTTATGACAGTCGGCTTGCTTTCGCGACGGAGGGACGTACCACATGCCCGCGCTCATCAATCCCAGAACGCGCAAGGAGGGGTCGGACCGCACGCCCTTGGCGCTCTGAGTCGGGGTCGAATGTTAACGTTGCGCTCACACGGAGGGGAAACACCCCACGCCCGTGCCGCCCATCGACTTAGCACGCCCAGAGAGGAGTTGGCCCCATGCCTCTGTCATGACAGCCGGCTTGCTCTTCGATCATGTAACGGTGCGCCCACGGAGGGGGCGAACCCCATGCCCGTGCCGCCCATCGGTCTCAGCGCGCGCTCAGAGAGGGGGCGTGCCCCATGCCTCTGCCGCCTGATCCGGCTTGCTAATGCGTGCGCGTACGTAGAGGAAGAACCCCATCCCGTACGGCGCAGCTCTTCACTCGGGACACGGCCAAAAGGGAATTCAGGCGTTTAGCCCTCTTTCGGGGCGCCCGAGCGGTGCTTGTACTAACCTGATGGTGGTGTGCGGGCGCTTGGTCGTGCGGGTGGAGCGTGCGCTCGTGGGGATGCGTGGTGTCGTGTCGTGTTGTCCTTGCCTTGGGGTTGGTGGTGTTCTGATGAGACGTTTGGAGGTGACATTCATTTTGATTGCTCTTGGGGAACTGGTGTAATAAATGCTAGCCGTCGCATTGAATGCTAGCGTGCCCTTTCATTTAATGCTGATGTTGTGATGATTACTCGGAGGCCGACGTCACGCGCGTTGGAGCGTGGGAGTGGGGCATGGGCGCCACGTGGCGGTCTGTGGGAGACCGTGCTAGGGTTTGAAATCGAGGCGGGAAGCTGAGGAGTTGGCGCGGTTACTTAGGAGGGCAAGTAAACCGCCCTGGCCACGTGTCACGATCCGATGGCGGACACGCGAAAAATGGACGACTGGCGTTCGTTCGCGTATCCCGTCCGAGTGGTATAAATAGGGTGCTCTTGCCATTGTTTTCTTCATCACTCTCATAACTTACCGAAGCTCTGCCGGAATCTTTCTGCAATCTGCACTTTGTCTGAGCCTTCTCCGTGTTGGTGTTCCCTTGTGGCTGGAATCCCTGCTTTGACGTGAAAGTTTCAGCCCGCAACCCATAATCTGGTGAGGCTCTCATCCTTGGATTTGTTGATTTTGTATCTGTGTTGTGTTTGCGTTTTTCTGGGTTTTTGAACTCGGTGGTAGGGCATGTTCTTGGGTGGGGGGGATGTTTTGATCTGTTGGTGAGTGGTTCTTTGTGGGTTTTGGTGTTTCTGTGTGGGGAGGGATTTTTGTCGTGTTGGTCGTGCGCTTGTTTATAGGATGGAGCCGATTGAGATACCGAGCGATCAGTCACGCGAGCGGATCTATATTCGGAGTTTAGGGTGGATTAGTTGTGGGTCGGGCGGGTCGAGTACGTCGAGTACGTCCAGTATGTCTTCGGATGAGTCTGTTTTGAGTGTCCCGCCACTGCAATGCATTTTGCCTGACACCTCTCCTGTGCAGCAAATGGAAGCTAGGCGAGTGTTGGAGACTGTGGGGCTGGGGAGCTCGTCTGGGTCGTCGGGCGGGCAGTCGAGTGAACAGTCGGGCACGTCGACCCACTGGGGTGAAGAGAGGTCGGGAGGGGGAGATTCACTTCCTCAACCTACGGCGGGTGGACCTGTCCACTGGGCGTTCCCTGATGGCACGCCCGTCCAGGAGTCCGAGCGTGCGCCAACCGCCTTGGAGTTGGATAGGTGGGCGAGAGATTACCATATCCCTGGCTCTGTGAAGTTGCGGGCACCTGGCGGAGGACAGACGTTCACTCGCCCGCCGTCCGGTTACGTGTGTCTGAGCGAGTATCACCTGAAGGCAGGGATTAAGTTGCCGCTGCATCCGTTTTTCCAGTATATGTTGGCGCTGTTGAATGTCACGCTGGGTCAGTGCGGGCCCACTCTCACCCACACGCTCGTGGCTATGTTTAATGTATTCCGGAAGAGCGGACTGGACCATCCCACGCGGGCGGAGTTCCTTCATTTCTTCGGTCTGCGTTACTCGACGCGCAAGAGGGACTGGGGGACCGTTACCGTAAAGCCGCGCGTGACGTGGTGGCTGTCGGATCCGCCTAGTTCTGCGACCAACTGGCGCACGATCAGTTGCCTGGTGGGCGGTGACTGGGAGTTGGGCTCCTTCTCGGATGTGTACGTAGCGAACGCCCACCTGATTAATCGAGTCCCCCAAGCCTTCCAGCCCCTTGACATGAGTGAGTACCCGATGACGTCCGCCGAAGAGGCTCGGGTCAACCGTCTGAAGTTTGTTTTTGACCCAGCGCCCGAGGCGAGGTCATTCTACGCCGCCTGTCATTGGGATATTATCGAGGAGACGCGCCTCGCCAGGCGGCCACGTACGTGTGCCTGTAGTTCGTTTGTCTGGGAGTAGAGTAGATTTTGACCAACTGTTATTGCTGTTGCTAACCTGTTGCTTGTTGTTTGCTGTAGTTAAGAAGATGACTGGTAAGAACGCTTCTGTTAGTGACGTGGCCAAGCGCCGCATGGCCGACCTTCGAGGTACTGGGGCGAAAGTCCGACTGGTGGTGGATGATGGGCAAGGTGGTCTGGCGCTGGGGGACACTGAGCAGCCCAAGCTCCCCCCTCCTGCTGTGAGTGATTATGCCCCTGCTATCCCGGCGGGTGCTCGCCGCCCACCGTCCGGCCAAGCTGGCGGATCAAAGGCGCAGGAAAAGGCCGATCGTGCCGAGAGGCAAAGGGAGAAGCGCCAGGACAACCGCGACATGCGCCGGCAGGATCGAGACGACACGCGAGATGCAGCTCGCGCGTCCAAGGTAGGCGGACAGTCTTCTTCGTCGCCCCAACCGTCCGAGCGTCCCGCCACCAGGTCCCGAGCGGCCGATCGTTCGCCCAGCCCACCCAGTGGGCTCCCCGAGAAGCGCCCGCGCATAGAGAACCCGCCCGTCAAGGCGTCTGCTGCTCGGCCTGATGACCCGTTCACCTGCTATACTTCGCTGGCAAAGTCCCTTGAGGTGGCCATGAAGGCGGTGGATGTGATGGCGCCAGAGGTGGCCGCGGGTAACAAGGATGACATGGATACAGCCTATAACCTCTGTATGGCGCTGCAGCGCAAGATGTATTTGGCGCGCGAGCGCTTCGCCAACAAGCGCTGTGCGGAGAGAGCCCAGGCGGAGATACTCAGGCTCACCAATGTTTGTAAGAAGGCTGAGCAGCTGGCGAGTGAGCGGGGGGCGCAGGCGGAGATACTCAAGGCCGAACGTGACTCAGCTCTTGCCGCCCTCGAAGAGGAGAAAGCTGTGGCGGGTAATAGGGTGGCGGAGGTGGAGTCCCGCCTGATGGCCGAAGCGCAAGCCCAAGTCCGGCAGGCGCGGGAAGAGGCGCGGGCGGAGGCGGTTGCTGAGTTCAAGAATTCTGCGGAGTTCAAGGAGTTGGTGGACGCTGAGGCTGAGGCTCAGGTTGTCCAATTTCAAGATATGGCGCGGCCTTTCCTGAAGACGAAAGAGCTGAATGCTTGGTTGGTGGAGCAGGGGGTGCTGCCGAGTGGAGGTGATGGTGCGGGCGCAGGCGGTGCGAAGTAGAGCAGCTGTTTCTTTTTCTTTGCTTTGTAATGGAGTAGATCTTTTGCTTTTCTTTCTTTTGTGATCGGGCCTTTGTGCTCTGGATTGTACGGCAGCTGTTTTTTTTTTTTTTTTTTTGGTTCTGGCGAGATGGATGAACTTTTTTTTTTCTTTTTTCGCTTGTGTGCCTTGTGCTTTGTGCTGTTTTGGATTTTGTGTGGCCATCCTTCGAGTAACTTGTATGGGCGCGCTTCCTCACTGTGCGTGGGTAGCCGATACCCAGTCCCCCGAGCACGTAGGCGGGTGGGGTAAGGACAAACGCAACAGTGTCTATACTTTGGATGAAAATACATGGTAATACTTAGTGAAGGTACTTCCTCAAGTGTTGGATGTTCCATGGATGACGTAGTCGTTGACCCTGCATGTCCCTAAGGTAGAAAGTGTTGTCGCTTATTACCTTGTCAACGACGTACGGGCCTTCCCACAATGGGCGAAGCGCCTTCACCTTCTGTTGGATCGCCTTCATCACCCAGTCCCCCAGTTGGATTGGGCAAGCCCGTACGCGCTGGTGGTATAACCGGGCGATCCTCTGCTTATTGGCGGCGTTGTGTAGGTGCGCCATAGCTCTGCGCTCCTCTAGCAGGTCGTTGTTGAGTCTTAGCCCCTCGCCGTTCGTGCGCGGGTCGTACCCCTCAATCCGCGGGCTCTGGTGGGTGATTTCTAAGGGTAGCACGGCCTCCGTTCCGAACGCTAGGCTGAATGGGGTCTCGCCTGTAGCTGCGTTGGCTGTCGTTCGGATGGACCACAGAATTTCTGGGATGATCTCGGGCCAGCGTCCGTAACCTGCATCCCCAGGTTCGATGTCTTCTATCTTCCTCTTGATGCCGGACTTGATGATTTTGTTTGCTGCCTCCACCTGTCCGTTCGTCTGGGGGTGCGCGGGTGATGCGAAGATGAGGTCCGTCCCCTGGCGTTCACAGAAGTCTATCAGCCTGGGGTTGTTGAATTGTGGTCCGTTATCCGTGATGATGCTGATTGGCGTCCCATAGCGACAGAAGAGGAAGCGCCAGAGGAAACGTTCCACCTTCTCCGTGGTGATCTTTGCCATGGGCTGGGCTTCGATGAACTTCGTGTGGTAGTCGATGATGACGATCAGGTACCTATATTTCCCTTTCGATTTTGGGAGCTCTCCGATCAGGTCCAGTCCCCACTGTGCGAATGGAACGGGCGACAGGAGGATGGATAAGGGGACGGCAGGCGCATGGTGGTGATGTGCGTGGAGTTGGCACTGGTGACACTTGCTCGTCAGTGCTGTGGCGTCTGCGTGGATGGTGGGCCACCAGAATCCGTGTCGAAGGGCCTTGTGTGTGATCGACCTGGCGCCCGCGTGATGGCCGCATGTGCCCGAGTGGATCTCTTTCAGGATTGAGCCGCCCTTCGTCGGGGTGATGCACTTGAGGCTGGCCCATGTCCTGCCCCGTCGGTAGAGTGTTCCCTCCCGCATGCTGAAGTTTGCCGCCGTTGCGACGATGGTCCTGGCCACTTTCCTGTCCTCCGGTAGTTCTCCCTTGGTTTTATAGGCGATGAGCTCGTCCATGTAACTGCGCTCGTGCGGCTCGATTGCCAGGACCTGCTCTGTCCCTGAGATGCTTGGTCGTCGTAGCACCTCGACGATACGCTGCCCCGGCCCTGTGTGTACGGGCGCCGTGGCCAACCGGGCCAATTTGTCTGCCTTTGCGTTGAATCCCCGGCGTATGTGGTTGATGTTGACGTACTTGAATCTTTTGATTAGCGTTTGAACGTGCTTCAGGTAGGCGATCATGGATTCCTCCTTCGCCTGGAATTCCCCTCCGACCTGGCTCACTACCAACTGTGAGTCACTGAAGATGTTGAGGTCGGGCGCCTCCGAATTTTTGGCCAGTTGCAGACCTGCGATGAGCGCTTCATACTCGGCCTCGTTGTTCGTTGCCTTGAACTCGAACTTGAGGGCGTACTCTGCGTTCACCCCTCCTGGCCCGGTTAGGATTATGCCGGCGCCGCTTACCTTCTTCGTGCAGGATCCGTCGACGTAGAGGTTCCACTTCGAAAGTGGTCGCTCCATGACCTCTGGCCTGTCGGACGACTCCGCTGTCGGATCGTTGGGCGCTTGGGCGGGCGCCTCCTCTGCTTCTGTATACTCGGCGATGAAGTCTGCCACGGCCTGCCCCTTGATTGCCGTGCGAGGTTTGTACTCGAGGTCGAATTCACTAAGCTCGACGGCCCATTTTGCCAGGCGACCGCTGTGGTCGGGCGATTGGAGTATCTGACGCAAGGGTGTGTTGGTGAGGATGTGGATGCTATGCGCCTGGAAGTATGGCCTCAACCGCCGGGCAGCGGTCACGAGTGCGAGCGCCATCTTCTCGATCGTCGGGTATCGCGTCTCAGCGCCCGTCATACCTTTTCCTGAGAAGAAAACAGGTAACTTCGTGTGGTCCTCCCTGCGGATGAGGGTAGAACTGACGGCGGTGAGGGAAGCGGCCAAGTAGAGGTACAGAACCTCCCCTCGGACGGGTCTAGAGAGGAGCGGAATGGACGCCAGGTATTCCTTGATCTGAAGGAAAGATTCCCCACACTCGAGCGTCCATACAACCTCGCGCTTGTTCGTGGTTCTCAAGGCCTTGAAGAACGGGGCGCACCTGTCTGAGTAGCGCGAGATGAAACGGTTTAGGGACGCGAGCTTCCCTGCGAGGCTCTGTAGGTCCACTCTCTTGACGGGCGGCTTCATGTCGATGATCGCTTTGACTTTGGCTGGCGCGGCTTCGATTCCTCATTGGCTGACAATGTACCCCAGAAACTTGCTATTGGTGACTCCAAAGGTGCACTTGGCGGGGTTCAGCCTCATGCCATTCTTGATGAGGACGTCGAGCACAGTCCCCAAGTTCTGGACGTGGTCGGCCGCCTGGACGCTTTTCACCAATATGTCGTCTACGTACACGTCCACGATGTTGCCGATGAGGCCGTGGAACATCGTGTTCATGAGCCTCTGGTATGTGGAGCCGGCGTTCTTCAGCCCGAAGGGCATGACAACGTAGCAATAAAGGCCTTTGTCCGTGACGAACGTCGTCGCTTCCTGGTCTGCGGGGTCCATGAAGATCTGGTTATAGCTCGAGTAAGCGTCCATCATTGATAGGAGCTCGTGCCCTGCCGTTGCGTCCACCAGTTGATCGATCCTTGGCAGTGGGAAGCTATCTTTTGGGCATGCCTTGTTGAGATTACTGTAGTCGATGCACATCCTCCATTTCTTGTTGCTCTTCTGCACCATTACCGCGTTGGAAATCCACTTGGGATAATCCACCTTCCGGATGAACCCGATGCCCAGCAGTCGGTCTACCTCCTCGTGCATGGCCGCGTAGTGCTCCGCTTTGTACGCCCGCCGCTTCTGCTTCACTACTCGGGCGCTGGCGCTGACGCTCAGTCGATGGGATATGATATCCGTGCTGATCCTGGGCATGTCTTTGTACGACCAAGCGAACACTTCCTTCTTCTCCTTCAACATTGCGACCGATCGTTCGGCTATCGCAGGGGTCAATGATGCCCCGATCTGGACCGTCCTTTCCGGGCGTTCGGAGGATAGCTGGATCGTCTTTAGCTCTTCGCGTTCGGGGACGGGTGATACGGCCATCAGCCCGTCACGGGGATCGTCGGGTACCTCTGATCCTGGTGCGGGTTCCAGGGCGAGGACCTCATGCTCGTCTCGAGGTTTTGCTGCATCCCCGTTGCCGTATCCTCGGACATATCCGACTCCGTGCTCGGTTGGGAATCGTCCCAAGAGCATGTATGTTGCGATGATCATTCTCAGTCTGCAGATCCCCGGCCTCCCGAGTATGGCGTTGTAGGGGGAGGGGGTGTCCATGATGATGAAGTCCGTCCGGATTTCGCTGTGTGGGGAATCGGGCGCGCCAACCTTGACCCGCAGGTTGTCGCTCCCAATAGGATACGAGGTCTCGCCCGTGAAGCTGGCGATGCATTCATGATCCCGCGTTATCTTCCGTGCGGGCCTTCCGAGCGCCTTGTACGCGTCAAGTAGATTATGTTGACAGACGCTCCGTTGTCAACTAGCACCCTCTTTACAAGAAACTGGTCAATGATTGCGTCGATCACGAACGGTAGGGTGCTGTCCCTCGGGTTCTCCTCCTCGTCCTTTGTTGTGAAGCTGATGGTGGGCGCCTCCGTCCTTCCTTCCTTGGGTGCTCTTCCCGTCCCGACCGTCCATACTTCTCTGCCCGTGCGGTCGGGCGATGGCGCCCTCTCCTTGCGCTTGCCCCCGGATATCGTGTTGATAGTCCCACGGGTCCCGGCGCCGGCCCGGCGCTGGCGTCCCCCCGTCCTGAGGGGACCGTTCTTCTTCATACCCTCGAGGGCCCTTCTAAGCAGTGGGCAGTTGTTCGTGTGATGGGTGGTGGCGTTGTGGTACTCGCACCAAATGCTCGGGATTCGGCCGACCAGAGCCATCGCCGCCGTCACGCCGCTCGGTTGTGGGAGTTGGTGCCAATGTAGGTGGAGGAGCTGCTCGGGTGACTGCTCATTGATTGTAAGGACCTTCCGTTCTGTCGGTTGGCGGGCGCCTTGCTGCGCCGATCCCTCCGCCCGGTGCCTGCGAAAGGGAGACCTTCGACTGCTCTGTCCTGGCGTGTCCTGGTACCTCTTGTATCCTCTGGCTGGAGTCCCTCCGCTGTTCGAGGGCCGCTGGGGCTGAGTGTTCTCCTCTGGCCTGTTGGTGCTAGACTCGGAGGCGGACCCGTACACTCGCGTCTCCACCAGCGCCTTCTCCACAACCAGGTCCATGGTCTCATCGTAGTCGAGATGCTCCTTCCTCACGAGTTTCTCTACGAATGGGGTGGCGAGCAGGTTGCCCATCAGAGCTACCTTGGCCACTCGCTTGTCAAGGTCCCTGCATGAGCTTGCGAGCGTCCTCCATCGGTTGATGTAGCTCGACAAGCTCTCGTCCGTCCCTTGGCGGACCTTGAGGAGGATGCCCGTGGTGTTATACTTCCCCTGGAGCCGATAGCGCTTCTGGAAACTTTCCGCCAGCTCGAGGAACGAGTGGATGGACCCCGGCGGGATCTCGTAGAACCAGCTCCGTGCCTCCTCCGCCAGCGTTTCCTGAAACAGGAAACACAAGGTTGGGTCTGAATATCGGGTCCCGTCCGTGGTGGACCAAAACTCGTCCACGTGCGCTCGTGGATCCCCGCTCCCGTCAAACCGGGCAATCTTCGTTATCTTGGCGTGGGGATCCCTTCCTCTTTCCAGTATGTGCGCCGAGAACGGGCTGACCCGGGGGGCGAACGTCCCGCCCTGACCGGCCAGTTTGTCCTTGCACAAGCGTGAGACTTCCTCCGCCAGCTCCTCCATCTGTAGGATCATATTGTTGTTCGTCGGGGGTGTCGACTCCTCCACGGGTGAGGACGCTCGGGCGTTGGGTCTGGCGAACAGAGGGCGCTCCTCGCTGGCGGTCTCCTGTGTTTCTTCGTGTTGCTCTATCCGCTGGCTAATGAGCGCCTCCAGTCGTTCCTCCATCCTCCGGCGGATTTGGCGCTCCTTTGCTCTTTCGAGCGCTGCCTCCCGCAACTCCCGGGCCATGCCGTTGATGCGCCCGTCCTCGTCGTTCCTGTCGACCGCTTGCGCGTTCCGCTCCCGTGAGCTTGGCGGAGTCCCTCCCTCGGGTGTGTTGCTGCCGTTAGTCGCCGGGTTGAGCATGTGGACCTTTGGTTTCGGTGGTGTTTATACGAGGTTTGCAATTTGTAAGTTTCCCACAGACGGCACCAGATGTTTCTACCGAATTACGCGCGGGGGCGTAATGGGGCAGAAGCAACAAGAATGAGCTTCCTCTTCCTTCCTCGGTCGTGCGGTGGACCTCCTCTCCTTGGTGCGTCCGAACGGTGGGACTGTTCGGATGGGCGGGCTCTCCTCCTCTCTCGGGCGTTCGAGTGCAGCTGTTAGAGGGATACAACAATGAAGCAGGCGGTCAGGGGTCAAGACGGGGTGGCCCACCTTCAACGCTCCGATGCCTAAGTCAGAAGATGTATTGGATATAACAGTCAAGCGAACGTGCGAGCGAGTATGGGTTGGGGTGTTGAGGGATCGAATGGAATTAGATACCGTTCGATGGAGTGATCTTACCTGTAATAAATACCTGATATATATAGGTGGTTGAGTTTGGAACCTGGTGGTGTTCTTCGATGTGGGACTGATGGTTCCTGCTGGTGTGTGATCCGCATGTTCGGGCGCGCCCCCCACGGGCGCGTGCGCGCCCGGAGGGGGTGGGTCTGGTGAGTGAAGTTGGAGCCTCCAAGGTGGTCTTGCATGTGGTCAAGTAGGTGTTGCTCTTCTGCTTAGATGGATAAGTATGTTAATCGTACAACTAATGATGCAATACTAACACATACTAAGCATGTACTCAAAGCATACAAGATAGAAATCATCAATGTAAAATTAACAAAGAAACCTCATCCAAGAACACAACAAAATTAGGTCAAAGTGTATATATTATCTAAACTTCATGTACAGGGCTTCAAAATAGCCCCTTAACAAAATATTTAGTTACTTATAGTATAGAAAGAAAAACCAGAATAATTCATAAAAGAAATTGATACAAACGAGATGATGAAAGATGGAAGAACTTGGCTTGCTCTTCTTCTTTTTCTCCATCTCTTTCAAAACTGTCGACTTCTCTTTTTTTTTCTTCCAAACTGCCGTCCTCCCTAGCTATCATAAGATATATATATATATATATATATATATATAGCTTCAACTAAGTTGGTTAATTAACCTAGCAGCCCACATTCTCTAAATCATCACGTGCATGCAGAAACCGAATACAATTGGCCTTATAGTTTGTCTAGCTCGCCAAGAATTCACTCGCCAAGGTACTCCTCTAGCAGCCCCCCTCTTATGATCACGTCTTCTCCTTTATATTAGCTAGCTAGGTTAATTAACTTCAGCCCAATATCCAGAAGGAATATGGATTCCTTCAATTGCTAGCCCAATTCCTTGTAGTCCACGTGCTCCCTTTCCTTTCCATCCACAACATGGACTTCTTCTTTCTCTAGCCAATCAAATCCAATCCTTATTGTCATAGGAAAGCTCAATTATTTTCTTTTTTTTATTTTCTCCAAAAACCTACAAAACAAATAAACATAATTAAAATACTTAATTTATAACAATAAACTAAATATAAGGATTAAATTAAATACCAAATAGACGCATACATATGCGACTATCATGTGCCTGTGGCTAGTCCTACTTGCACATGAAGGAAAACAATTTCCAAAGTCTTGGAGATGTTGCCTTAGAAATTTTGAACATTCAAGGATGTTTCTTGGATGGTGGACTTAGGGATACCTACAAGCGTCATTGCTTTGAAGGTGATAATGTTGACGGCTGCCCCTGAATCCACCAAAAGCTTATTGATTTGGATACCTTGGATCCTCCTTGTGACATATAATGATCTCGTGTGCATGGCCATATTCAGGGTAGGCTTCACGAACGTCATATATGCCTTCTTCAAAGATAAGTCAATCTCTGATTGCTTGGCGAGCGACTGCTGATCGGGTGATATAGTGTTCTCTTCTATGGTTGCCAAGTTGTTCACACTTTTACTGGGTTAACGTCTACTTCCGGCACTTTTGTTGAAGGTCCTGCAAATCTGGAGGGTAAGACAAATACCACATTAACATTAATATTTATCTTATCCTCGTATTCTTGCATGTCTTCCTCCTCATCTTCACCGTAGTCTACTAGTTCCTCGACGTTGTTGTTGCCCTCGACACCTTTTTCAGTCTTCTCAGCATCCATGTCTGCATTGTCAGTGATATCTAGGGCGGCAACGTGCTGCTCTTGAACCTCATGTATAGGTTCTAATGTAGTTGGTTGAAACAAACTCAAACTTTTCTTTTCAGAGATAGGAAAAGACTTGTCCAAGCTAGCATGTTTCTTCTTTTCTTCCTCAATCAGAGGCTCTGGCCTCCAACTAAAACCCTTTGTTTCACTTATCGTAACATGCCTTCATGCAACTTCCTTAGTTTGTGGAGGGCTCTTTGCTAATTATTAGCTTCCTCAGCAAAGTAGAGGCGTTGCCTGGCCGTTCTGTGTTTCCTTGGGTCGCGAGGAACCTCGGATACAGGTTCTGGTGTCTTCTGTCTGACTCATAACTCTGGTTAAGATCAAAAACACATGGCCTAGCTACTCAAACTTTGGGTTCGCGAGATTTCTTTCCAAAAACAACCAGGGGGTTAGAAGCCAAGGCATTCAGACGCCTCTGCAACTGTTGTAGGGTGTATTTAAACTGTTCTTCCCGCACCAAACCCATCTCCAATGCCTTTAGAGCTCTCTTAGCTTCTCCAAAGCGTTGTTGTAAGTTGCGCCTCCTACTCGGAGTTACCTCCATTGTCTTACATTTCTCCTTAACGTACCATGTCTTCCTTAGTGATATTTCTCGAAGCTGGTGGAATATATGGCTTGGCGAGTGTGTCTATTGCAGCTACTTCAGATTTCTCTACTCTGGTAGTCTTTTCTACATCTCTCATTCGCCTGAAATCTTGAGAAGTCCTTTGAATTAGCTCTCTTGGGCTATTTGGCTGATAGTGTTCAGATGTTGAAATCAAATCTGGGCAGATTTGGACTGCTTCCTTTAATTCCTCATATGTGATCTTCAGCCCACAGTGGAATTTGCAACGTGAACAAAAAGCCACTGGCGATTCTTCCTTCGAGTCAACATTTGCCTTTCCTTTTGATGTATTTTCTTGTGTTCTTCTTGAGGTACCCTCGCTACTGGTTTGAAGGTCGAGGGTTGGTTTCCTCTTGTTTGGGTTTCCCCTTGACAGCTCTATCATTCCAACCATCAACGCCTCTTTGATCATAGGATTTGGCAAGGGTCCTGTAATCTGCACTTCTACCTCGTCTATCCACTGTTGGATTTTATACATTAAGTTAATACATTCATTAGTGGAATGATGCCTCCATTTTTTATGGTATCGGCAATGAGGTAGACCTTTCACATCTTCTGGATTTAGGTCTATAGTGCCCCAATTGTCTGGCACCACTACTATCCCTGCTTAGAGTATCTCTTCAAAAATCTCTGCTCGCCTAGATGCATCATATGTGATCTCAGCTCATCTGGTTTGGACAAATTCGATATTGCACTTAGGCTTAGGCCTTCACCTTAGTCTTCTCAATCTTTGTGCTGGCCCAGATGCATCGCGAGACGAGGAAGTTTCTGGAACTGTAATGAAAGGTGGTCGTGTCTTAGGATGCCATTCTACCACCCCTTCTTAACTAACTATGATCACTTCACAGTTAATCAAACCCTGAATTATGTCCTTCAAGGCAGAACACACTATTGTTTGATGTCCAAATGTGTTGTGAAATCTGCAAAAATGCTCGCCTGGCCATTTATAATTTAGATGTCTTAGCTTGAATACTGGTCAGTAGACAATAAGTTTCATCTCTTGCACTCCGTATACGACTTCTTCCACCTTATCTTGTGGAAACATATATTGCGGGTGGACTGGTTCATTCTCTTCCTCAGCTCTTACTGCAAAGCTAACAGTTGGCGACCAATCGACATTCACCATGTTAACCTGAAGCGCCAGGAATGGTTAAGAATCAACTAGTGAGGCCGTCTTGGAAGCTTCTTCTAAAGCTAACTGGCCCTCATTAATCAACTTCTGGATTTGATCTTTCAACTTGATGCAGTCTTTAGTTATATGATTTCATGAGCCATGGAACTTACAGTACTTCTTCCCTTTCAAATGTTCCGCGCTAAATAATGGGCCGAAGTCTGTCTTGACAGCTCGCATACTGAAAAAACTCGTCAAGTATTTCATGAGCCATGTTGGTGTCATATGTGTACGTCTCGAATTCTGGCTTTACAAAAGCCACTGTCGAGAGCTTTATAGGACCTTTGTTCTTCTGAAGCTTGCGGGGCTTTAGTACTTTGTTTGTCACCAACTCAATAGCACCCCTTTGTTCTTCTTCTGAGTCTAATTCCTATTCGACGTGATCCTCTATATAAGCCACAGTTCTTGACTTGTGTTTATTGTACGACTTTGATGCATACGTCCCCTTTGATGAGTTGCGCTTGTTAACACGCTTCTGCATGGCACTATGAGATTTTGTCACGGCCGTAATAAGCTCATTTAAGGTAAACTATTTGTTGTTGAAAAACAAATTATAATATTGGTCTTCCAAGCCATTGATGGCAATCTCAACAACTGCAGCATTTCCTAACGGGGTTTTGCATAGGTTATACTCAGATCAGAAATGGTGAAGGAAAACTACTGGTGTTTCTGTTGATGATTGACTCATGGCCGCTAGCTTTTCGATGTTGGTTTCTGATCTCGTAGTCCCAATATGGTCTATGAACAATGCTTCCATTGTCGCCCACTCCGTGATAGACCTCTTCTCCAAACCTGTATACCAAACGAGGGCCGATCCGGATAAAGATGAACCAAAACTTCTCAATTTGAGCTCCCCGTTATCAGCAAATTGTCCTAGTTGTAGAGTGAAGTATGGAAAATGTCTAGCTGCATTGGCATCATCATCCTCTATGAAGGTTTAGAAGTTGATCTGTTTGTAATGTCTTGGCCACTGCCAAGCCTTGGTGTTGCCTTTCTGGACAGGCGGAACAAGAGTTTCGTACGGCTCATGTGCTTTGGCGATGTGAATGTCACATTCATCCATAAATATTTCTAAGCGCAATTCCCATGTATCCGAGAAAGTCTCTGCTTGTCGTGTTCTCCTGGTGAGATCGGAGACATACTTGGTAAGAGCTGAGATGTCTCTCTCCATTCTATGATATTAAGTGGCCATCGCTTTGGCCTTCTTTGTGAGGTTTTCATCTAGAGTATGCATGATCTCCACATGCATCCTCTCTTGACCATCCGCGATAGTTGCTATTTGAACCTTCAACAGGTCCTGGTCTTCCAAGCCCTTATTATGTTTTAGCCTTAAAGTTTTGATTTTGGCTATTGCCGTGTCTGTCTTTTCACTATTGGAAGCGAGCAGGTCTGCTTGTTCTTCTAACCTCCGTTCGATTGATTCAAAGTAACTTCCGAGTTGTACATCCCGTCTAGCGGCGTACGCTCTATACTCTTCATAACTTAGGTGATTAATATCACCCTCACTCAAGAAGTTAATGTCCATACTCGAATGATGTTTTGTTCCGAAGATGATGTCAACCACCTTCTCGGATAGTGAAGGGCACTTAGAAGAAGTGTGTTCCCAGTACTTCGATTGTGGGTGTTTACGACACTGAGGGTATTCCTTTTTATAGGGATCCCTAATTTTCGCTTAGAGACACTAAAAAAGTTTATCCCACTGGGCGGGCCAAAATGTTTGACACAAAAATTCTCTTGGCGGACTTGAGAAATATTGCAAACTATCTATTTTCCTCGATTGTGCTTCGTGCGCTGGCGTGCCACCGTCTTGCAAAGGAATGTAGAATTATAGGCTAGCGGCTACTGACTTCCCAATAAGCGATTTAGACGAGGAGAGCACAAACCTTGCATAAATGGATCCTTCTTGCCTAGTGACGTAGGACTTGTTGTTTTCGTGTCTCTAGCTAAGCCACGGAAATCGATACTCTACACTCCTCCTGGTGTAAAGCAAAGCAATCTCCTTGACGCGGTGTTGAGAACACAGGGGTGTTGCGTCCTTGAACCTCGAAACTCTCACTCTTCCTGGTGATAAGCCTCTTGATCGCCGGTTGCAGGTTTTTGCGTCCTTGAATCGCAAGAATCTCATGCTCTTCGGGTGACAACTCTCTTGATCGCTAGTTGCAAGAGGTTTCTAGTGATGAGAATTATAGTTTGTTGGGAGCAAAATATGTATTTGATTGAGGATCCCTTCCAAATCGCTCTTCAACTCTTTATATAGAAGATCATAGCCGTATTCCACTTCACTTGGAACTCTTTGGTATCGGTAGTTAGACTCATAATACAACTCTAAATAATCAATAAAGCTCATCTGATAACAGAGTCCTAACCACTATAGAAAATGTTACATAAAAATAAGCCGCATGGATCAGCTTTTAACATTATTTTCTTCAATCCCATTACGACCTGAACTTGAACACTCCATTAGGACTGCTCACCTAATCCAGCCTTCAAAGTCCAATAAGAGATATTTTATTTCGGACTCAAACAACACCCACTCAAAAAAGTCACAAATCAATGGGCGCTCACAAAAAACATGTAGGCATGTCTCAACATCTTCTCCCCAAAATACACCGTGCATGTCTTGCATGGGAATTTTTCTACTAGCCAACACAACTCTAGTAAGTACAATATTGCATAATAAACGCCAGATAAATATGTGTACCTTAGGAGGAACACGATCTCTCCAAATTATTCCAATAACTCGACATGTTGTTTTCTGAGGAAGACGCAATTTGCCTAGTTTGCATGGAGTCTCTAATAGCTCGATATCCACTCTTAACCGAGTATCTTCCTTTGGGATCATGGTGCCAAACCAATCTGTCCTCCACTTCTCTAGTACTGAAGGGGATACGCTGAATTTAATCAGCTTCGTAAGGAGAGAACAACTCATTCAGCATCACATCATTCCAATCTCTCGTATCCGGATCAATAAGTGCGTCGACTGTAAGTTCCTCCAAACCTTCCCTCATCGGAGAGAACACTTTAAAACTATGAGGTATTAATCCATGGGTCTGTCCAAACAGTTATGTGTCTCCCATCACCAACTTGGAACCTCAGTCCCTTCTCCAATATAGCCTGACCTGCAATGACACTTCTCCAGGTGAGGGACTCCCCTCCCTTTAACGCAGCATCCATAAACTTCCCATCTAGAAAATACTTTGCTCGGTAGAGTTGTGCCGGAAGAGACAAAGGATTAACAATTATCCGTCACCCTTTGTTTTGCTAAAAGAGCCAAATTAAAGAGATGCATATCTCGAAAACCCATACCTCCAACACACTTCGGTTTACACGGATTCTCCCACGACATCCAATGCAGCTTCTTCTCCTCTGCACTTCCACCCTACCAAAATCGAGCCATCACCTTGTGCATTTCATCACACAAGTATTTTGGCAACTCGAAACAGCTCATGCCGTAGGAAGGGATAGCTTGGGCTACTAACTTGATTAAACCTCTCTCCCCGATAAATTTACTATATAAATCAAGCAATAAAAGTACGTTTGATTCATTGATTTGGGTTGCATTATATTATCATGATGAAGAGACATCTCTTACTTGAGCTCAAAGACTCAAAGAGTTCTATAAGCTTCAATAAGTTCAAATTAAAGCTTACTTATTTATCGAAGAATAAGCCATGAATAATAACCAAATTCTTGGATTAGACGAATTCCTAAATCACATTAATCCTATGATCTAGATAACAATATGTTGATGAATGAGACTTGGCTGTCCAGTCATGGATAGGAAGGGTTGTCCACGGTCAATCGAAATTCGACAAGTTAAGTGATATTTTTGGGTTAATCTCTCCAAATTTTTGGATTTAACTCATCTTCTTCTTCTCATAATTAACTCAAAAATATCACGTATCGAATTTTGATTAACCGTGGACAACTCTTGCTACCCATACCAAGTCTCATCCTATGTTGATAGCCAATAGGAAATTTTTCTCCTGCTTGACCTTAGCACACACTTTTTGCATTTGAAGTAGTTTTAGATGATCAAATATGGCACTTGCTTTGACAGCACAAGACTATTTTCTAAAGCACGTGCTCTAGGGAACACGTAGACAACTACTCTCACTATTAATAAAGAAGCAAAAATACGATGTCGTATTGAAATGAAAAGAACTTAAAGAAGCATATCATCTTCTCCAATGACTGCATTCTGCCCTTTCCTGCCATTTTTACACAGCCCAGTTATGTCAAACCTCCATACTCTCAAGCTAACTCCAAAATGAAATTGGGCAGTTGTTTGTACGTGGATCCGTCGTTGCTCAAGAGTCATCGAAACTTAGTTTTTGACTCAAAAGTCAGATATATTTTTAATGTTCTCCATGAAAAAATGGGCACTTAGCATAAAATGGATTTCTAATATATACATAACAAATCAACTAGTATTTGGTACAAAGTACACAGATTAGTTTCTACCATTATCTCGATATATCTCGATAAACAAAGTTCAAGTAATGTCTGCACACTCTGTGATTTGGTGGCTGTGAATATAGATATACATTGCAACTGAAACATGATACCGGCCGGCCACAGATTAAACTCATGAATTTAGTACTTGCAACAAGTAATTCATGTCATCGGATCTAAACTTATAGCATTACAGTTTTGAGAAATGACAACGTTATATTTACAACGATACATGAAACTATCCATATCTCCAACACACCTCATAATATATGGCCATATGTGCGCATACTCTGCAGCACAAGATCCACTCCTAATTATTCGGCCATACAAGCTCCATTAACCTGAACCCTAAAGCAGTAAAGCTTCTTCAGAACAGGGCCGAATTAAGCCCAAACAACAAGCACAGGCCCACCAAGAGGCCCAACACACAACCGGAAATAGCAAGTACAAACTGCAAACGAGAGATAACCAAGTTTCTGAATTCTGAGACAGACAGATAAACCCTGAGATTAACCTAATCAAGTCATTAACCCTTCAAGAAACTGGAAGCCATCTTCATGACATCCCCAAATCCACCACCTTCCTCATCATCATCTTTGCCAGCTGGCTTCTTCTTCCCCGACGACTTCTTCGGAGCGTCTTCGTCGTCGTACCTTTCTTCATCCTCATCGTCGTAATTGTTCTTCTTCTTGTTCCTGTTGTGCTCGTCCACCACTCCGGCACCTGCACCACCGTGGCCGGAACCGGACTTCTGGCCGTACTTGTGGAGCATCTCCTCTGCTTTACCCAAGTACTGGCCCATCCCCTTCTCGTCCAGCTTGCCGTAATGAGACGCCGCGCCGAGAATGTTGCTTGCCGCCTCCGCCAGGTTGCCCTTGTCCACCTTCTCCCCCTGCGCCGCCGACATCACCAGCTTCGCGCTGCTCATCAGCTCCCCAGTCGACGGCGGCGACTTCTTCTTACCCACCTCCCCGCCGTGGGATCCTCCTGATTTCCTACCCTCGCCGTACTCATCCTCGTCATCATGTGCCTTGCTGCTTCCACGGCGGGGCTCGTCTTCGTAGCCACCGTGGGATGAAGTCTTTGTTTGGCGACGGTGATCATCTTCACCGGAGCCGCCGTACGATGATTGTTTTGACTGACGGCGGTTATCATCTTCTTCATATCCACCGTGGGAGCCACCGTAAGAGGACGGATTTGATTGACGGCGGTCATCATCTTCGTCGTATCCACCACCGTAGGATGCCGGCTTTGATTGAAGGCGGTTATCGTCGTCATCATAACCACCACCGTATGAGGACGGTTTCGTCTGACGGCGGCGGTTGTCTTCGTCGTCATCAGCACCGTAGGAGGAGCCTTTTGAGTGACGGCGGCGATCATCTTCGTAATCCATAACTGATCAAAGGTAGAGAACTAGAGATAATCTGATGAGGATGATTTGTTACTCTAAAGTATCTGGATGAGGAAAAATGACTAATGGGATTACAGGAGCTATATAGTGTGGGTTCTCAGATTCGTGAGGAGGGAGGTCCCCGCGTTATTTACGCGCCATCAATAAATTATCGACGGTTGCCTTTTCTTTTTGAGATAATGAACAGTGTTAAAGTCAGATCTCAAATGAGTGAGGAGGTGGGGTCCCCCCGGGAAGAAGGGCAACTCTATCGGCCACTCGATTCTTGTGGCTCTCGCTGCTCACCGACACGTACCGACTGTTAGTACGTGGGTGACATGTTTAATGCAGGGTTCTTATCTTGGCTCCAAACACATCCGGGCCGGGTCTTCAATCGGGCCCAGATGTTTTCGCACAAAACATTAGGAAGGCCCAACCCAAATCAAAAGCAGAAAAGTAACATTGGCAAAAATGAGTGATTTTAATTTCATGTCCCATTTCATTTTTTTTAGAAGCCGTCAAATTTATTAGGACTGATAAATTACAATAAGAATATTTTTTACCGACTTTAAAGATAAACACGAGATAGGACGGGAAGGACCTTAACAAAGCCTGATCCGTCCTATTTTTTTTGTCACGGGACGAGAATGATGATTTTGAATCTCAGACCCATAAAGACCTGTCCCGTCCCGATTCGGGACAGGCCGAGCACGGGATCCCGACAGTTTTTTCTTTTCACCTAAAGCTTGTGAGAAATCAAGAATGAATTAAATTGTTTCCTACAAATTCCTAATTACCGAACAATTTAAGACGAGCTATTGATAAATAAGCTACATATAAAAACTGTAATACAAATAAACTAGATAATTAACATTCTAACAATCCAAATCGACATAGAAATGGATATGAAAGGGAGTTGAGCACAAAGATACAACTCGGGTCGATGGAGAGATTAGTGATGCATCCACTGGACCGAAACTAAGGTAGATCAACTCTGGTCTCTGGGGACACGATTCTAGGTAGAACCTAAGGTCAAATAGGGCTCGACGAGTACATCCGTCGTCACCAAGGTCGGCACCGTTGCCAAGCTTATGGTCGCTGATCGATTGAGGGATTGAGGGCTTATGTGTTTAAGTTGAGGCCATGATGGATTGACATGTCTAGGAAAACTAGCTTGAGATTGAGAATTGAGGATATTTTGGCTCGGAGGTGACGAACTTAGAGAGTGAAAAGACTTGGGGATATTTTGGCTCTGAGAGAGAGAGAGAGGGGTATGCGGGTAAGAATAGGTTATAAGAGCATATACACCGACAGCCGAAAACGGCACGAGCAGGGTCGAAAAGCCGGTGGCCCCCGCCGGCGAGAGCACGAGCCGGGAATCAGAGCGTGCAACGGTGCTGTCAACGCCCGGAGACCGCTCGTTGACTTCGGCCAGAAGCTCCGGCACGAGCTGGAATGGCAGCTGCTGCTGCTCGAGCAGGTTGGTGGTCCCCACTCACGTGGGTGACGCCAGCCTCTTTTTTTTGCGTGTGGGACCCACCGAGCTTCAGTAAGCTATTTTTTTTACTGTTACATGACACGTGGCCCAATAGAAAGCCGCCACGTGTCAGGTCGGTGCAGGAAAAAAATCAGAAACGGCTACTTTATCTGGACCGTAGATTTTGAATCGAAAATCCAATCCAATGGTCCAAATTCAATTGAAACGGCTACTTTTGAATATAACGGTAAGAATTATTTATTTTGCAAAACAATCCCTAAAAAATGGCAAAATTACTCTGCAAATGTTGCAAATCAGACCCTAAATATTTTCTATAAATACTACATCATTTCATTAACCTCTCACACAAAAATTTATCATCTCCCTCATTCCCATCTCTCTTTCCTTTGTATTTTTTGGCAAATTAATGGCCACTTGGCTTCCTTTGGAGGATTTACAATTGTGCATTTCTTATGTTTGTCATAGTGTAGATCCTCTCACCGGCAACAAGCAAAAGACCGACAAATTATGGGAAAAAGTCTATGCCGATTATTCGGAAAATTGGGAGATTGGTCATGGTGAATCAAGCAAGGAAGCTAGGACCCAAATCGCAATTTCATCTCGTTTTACTAAGTTGAGACCAATTTTGAAAAGTTGGGGTGATGCTCTTGCTTATGCACAAAGGAATCCACAATCCGGTACAAATTTGCATGATGAGGTAATAACTCCTTATAATTTTGGCATCTCCATTTTGTTTGATTTATTTAAATAAATGTTGTCATCTCCATTTTATGTAATATTATTGTGACATAAATTCGTATATTTTTTGTAGCTAAGAAAAACTCAATCATGGTATATGGCACAAAAGAAGAAAGAGTTTACAAAGTTTGAATGTTGGGAAGTGGTGAAGAATCATCCTTATTTTAGGTTCATCCAAACTACAACTCCACCTTCTTCCTTTCCATTCGAAGGTACTCCTCCCGTTTGCGAAATGTCTCCCACAATCGATTTGGATGAGAATGAAGAGGTTTTAACACCACAAAGCAACCCCCAAGGTCCTTCTAGTCCGGTTAGAGCAATGGGAGTGAAGGCAGCTAAGCAAGCAAGGGAAAAGGGAAAAAAAGGAATGACTCCTAGAAATGAGGTACGCGATGAGGCTTTAAAATGCATGGTGGCCAATCAAAAAATTTGGCTCTCCGGCCAAAAATCAAATGATGATAGTGCGCTTGCTTTACACAAAGAAACACTCGCCCTCCAACGCGAGGACTTCAATTTGAGGGCTTTATCCGAAGAAACAAGGATCATGACAATGGATATGAATGCTTTGACCCCAAACACAAAGAGGTATTTCTCGAAGAGGAAAGCGGACATCCTTAATAAAGTGGATGAGGCTGAAGAGGATGATAGCACTGCAACATTTTCAAACTGTTATCGCCCGCTTAATTTTAGTGATTAGTTTAATTAGTTTGTCTTCATAATAAATCTAGGCTTGGCTTGTCATTATGTAATTTTAATTTTCAAGAAATAAAAACGTTGATTTCTTTATTGAGATAAAATTCAAACACACAACAGAAAAATAAAGTACATTAAATTCAAACAACAGGAAATCCAAACACACAAAATTCAAATACACATAATGCAAACACATTAAATAAAAACAACATATTTAGATATGTTCATTGGTTTCAATAAACCAATTGTGTTTCACCAAGTGAAAGGACCCAACCCCGATTTAGCTACCTAAACCGGAATCGAACCCCTTCGAAAATACGAACCAACAAAAATTTTCCAAAATTTGGGCAGAGTTTCGTTACTAGCGTGGAATTACCTTAACCTGCACGCGTAAAATACACTCCATCCTATGCCACAAAAATCAAACCGTGGGCACCAATCCCATCCGGATTTCTCAACATCAATATAATCAACAACAGTAAACATACTGTACTATATATATGTATATCCGAGAAAATCCGTAATAACAAGTGTCAAAATGTATCAGAGCGACCTCTAGTATAAAAATATATACAACATGTACATCAGTCGGCGAAACTGGAACCTACTGGAAAACACAGGTGACTCTGATCACTAGCCTCCAAACCGCGACGTGAAAACACCAAACCTGAACTGCAACTGGGCACGGAAACCGAAAAGCCCAGGGGAAAGGCAATTAAAAACGTTAGAGTGAGTGGACGAAAATAAACATATGCCTTTCACCAGTTATATATATACAATCAATATAAACAATGCGAGTTCGGAACACAACACATTTATACAAGGAGGTTGTCGGGCAGATCTCTCAAGCCCGACGTCGGGTGAATCGCTCAAACCCGACTGTGATAGGCCAGGGGAATCTCTCAACCCCGGCGGCACTCAGGGGAATCTCTCAACCCTGCTTCAGAGGAATCTCTCAACTCTGGGCCAGAGGAATCTCTCAACTCTGGTAGCATCGATGCAATAAATGCCAATCACAATAACACATAACAATACCTCCGAAAATAACATATATATCAATCATCGTATATAATAAATACGGAAATCATAAATTCCACGAACTCGCAAATCAACAGTGAAAATAGAAACTTGTCCACTCACAGATCAGCTAGCGCGAACTCGCGCTAAACTCGTGGTCCGGCGGAAGTCCCCTCGCCCGAAGCACGATCACGATCCAGATCTCGATCTCGATCCCCTGAATATATTCATAAAACACAACTGATCAATATCGTAATCTACAACACTGTACTGATGCACGGAAACCAACCGTTCCCGGAAATACGAAATGCAGTGCAAAATGAATTACGGAAATCCCGAAATCCCCACTCGAAACCTCGACTGAAAATCGGCTAACCAAATCAACTCGAAAACCTCCATACGATAACCAGGGTGTGATTACGAGAAAAATGACATTAAAAACGTCGAAATCTAAAAATTTGACTTTTCCGGCCGTTGACCGCCGTTGACCGCCGCCGCCGGCGGCGGCGCGCCGTCAACGGTGGAATTCCGTGGCCAAAATTTCCAGATCAGCTCCTCTCAACCACGCGAACATCATTTCCTTCTAACACGTAGCTCAAATCCTACCGGAAACACCTCAACTCTTCGAAATCAAATCGGGATTCTCAAACCGGGTTCAAATCGGGTTCGACCCAAATCACCATCTCTTCCAAAACCAGCTAACCCAAAAGCTTCTCCTAAGTGTGGGGAGCAAAACCCCCAACAAAACCCCTCAAAAATCACGCCGGAAACCTTCCTCCCGTCACCGGCGACCGACACCAATTCGGCCCTAACCGGGTTCCCACAAAACGGAACCAAACTCACTCAAACCAATTACCATCATGCTCGAATTCACAAGGGGAAGCGAATAGTACCTGTCCCGTGGTGGATGGTGGCCAGAATCCGGTCGCCGGAAACTGTCTTCCCGTTTGGGAAACTTTCCCCTTTCGGCTGCTACTCCACTTTCCAAATATGGAAAGTCAACAGAATTCAATTCGGTCAACGCCCCAAAATGAAGTTTCCGACTAACTCTCGACTATATTTCGACTTTTCGATATTTATACTCGTCCCTCGGGTCGATCGACGGTCCGAAATGAAAATACGAAATGATTCGGATAAGCTCAAAACAAACGGATAAACTCGTCGAACCCGAAACTTCAAATAATCATAAAATATTCCTCGGCTATCGGAAAAATCTTCCGAAACCACCCACGAACTCGAAATCACGTACTCTACGTTTTCCGTGAAGACACTCAACCCAAATTCTCGACCGAAAACAAAGTCGCGAATCGAATCGACAAACCACATAATATCGCAAAACTGCGACTAAACTCAAATCTCGAGAATCGTGCCAAACGCACCTCAGATTCTGGTTCGGGTCGTCACAAATCTACCCCCCTTAAAGAAATTTCGACCTCGAAATTTACGTACCTGTCAGGTGAACAGATGAGGATACTGCTCCCGCATACGCTGCTCGGTCTCCCAGGTGGCCTCCTCAACTGAGTGGTTCTGCCACAAGACCTTCACTAGCGGAATCACGCGGTGCCTCAACTCCTGCTCACGACGATCGAGAATCTGCACTGGCTCCTCAACATACGACAAATCCTCTCTGATCGGCAACTGCTGTGGGGCTATCACATGTGAAGGATCTGAGATGTACTTCCGCAACATCGAAACATGAAATACATCATGCACGCGAGCCATCTCAGCCGGTAGCTCAAGTCGGTAAGCAACAGCTCCAACCCTCTCCGTAATCTCATACGGACCAATGTACCGCGGTCGAAGCTTGCTACGCTTCCCGAAACGCACTACTCCCCTCCACGGAGACAGTTTCAGGAAGACCCAATCACCGACCTCAAACTCCAAGCTCTTCCTCCTCACATCCGCATAACTCTTCTGCCGATCCTGGGCGATCTTTAACCGATCTCGGATAACCTGTATGTCCTCCATCGTGGTTTTCACTAAATCCGGACCAATAAGCCAACGCTCGCCCACCTCACTCCAACACAATGGAGTGCGACACTGCTTCCCGTACAGAGCCTCGTACGGTGCCATCTCAATACTGGCCTGATAGCTGTTGTTGTAGGCGAACTCAATCAGGTGTAACTGCTGATCCCAGTTTCCACGAAACTGCAACACACATGATCTCAGCATATCCTCAAGAGTCTGAATGGTCCGCTCGGACTGCCCGTCAGTCTGAGGATGAAAAGCTGTACTAAATCGCAACTTCGTGCCCAAAGCTTGCTGCAACGCCCGCCAAAACTCGGATGTGAACTGACTATCACGGTCAGAAACAATTGATACAGGCACACCATGCAAGCGAACAATCTCCGATAAGTACAACTTGGCCAATCTGCCCACTGATACCTTCCCTGGAAGTGCTAGAAAGTGTGCGGATTTCGTCAGTCGATCAACAATAACCCAAATACCAGTGTTGCCCGCCGAAGTACGCGGCAACTGATAGACGAAATCCATCGTAATGTGCTCCCACTTCCAAACCGGAATCTCAAGTGGCTGTAATTTCCCTGCAGGTTTCTGCCTCTCCGCCTTCACCTGCTGACAAATCAAACACCGACTCACGTATGTGGCAATCTCCCGCTTCATATTGCGCCACCAATAGTACGCTCGAAGTGTACGAAACACCTTCGTACCCCCGGGATGCATCGCATACGCTGAGCTGTGGGCCTCATCTAGAATCTCCTTCTTCAAGTCCTCATCTCGGGGCACACATAGTCTGCCTCTGAACAACAACGTACCGTCGTCGCTCAAACGGAACTCTGTAGGCACACCATTTCGTATCATGGTCTTCTTTCCCAGCAAATAAGGATCTGAATCCTGTGCCTTCCGCACCTGATCAACCAACACTGGACGAACCTGGAAGCTGGCCAACAAAGCGCCGTTATCATCGTAATCAAACACAACACCTGTAGCCCGTAACTCGGCTAACATCGATACTCTGGCCACACACATGTGAAACAACGAGGCTCCCGATTTCCGGCTAAGTGCGTCTGCCACAACATTAGCCTTCCCCGGATGGTATTCGAAAGTGCAATCGTAGTCGTTGATCAACTCCATCCATCGGCGCTGCCTCATGTTCAGATCCGGCTGTGTCCGTAAGTAAATGAGACTCTTGTGATCAGTGAAAATCTTACACCAAACACCATACAGATAATGTCTCCAACTCTTCAGCGCTAACACAATAGCAGCCAACCCCAAATCATGCGTCGGATAGTTGACCTCGTGCGGTTTCAGCTGTCTGGAACCGTATGCCACAACTCTACCATGCTGCATCAACACACAGCCAAGGCCCAACTTCGACGCGTCACTGTACACAACATACTCACCACTGTCATCTGGCAGCGTCAGGACCGGTGCGGTAGTCAATCTCTCCTTCAGGAGCAAATAACTCTCCTCGCACGCATCAGACCACTCAAACTTGACGCCCTTCTTCGTCAGTCTGGTCAGTGGTGTAGCTATCCGGGAGAAATCCTGTACAAACCGTCGGTAGTAGCCCGCTAAACCCAAGAAACTCCGAATCTCTGGCACAGTAGTGGGTCTACTCCAATTCAGCACGGCCTCGATCTTGTCAGGATCAACACCAACTCCCTCGGCCGAAATCACGTGGCCCAGAAACTTCACGCTATCCAACCAGAACTCACACTTGCTAAACTTTGCGAACAACTGATGGTCCCGCAAAGTCCGCAATACTGCTCGCAAGTGCTTCTTGTGCTGGCCCACACTCCTCGAATAGATCAAAATGTCATCAATGAACACAATCACGAACTTGTCCAGGAATCGTCGAAACACCCGATTCATCAAGTCCATGAAAGCTGCGGGAGCGTTGGTCAACCCAAACGGCATAACCAGAAACTCATAGTGCCCATACCGTGTCCTGAAAGCTGTCCTGGCCACGTCAGAATCCCGGATCCTCAACTGGTGATATCCGGATCGAAGATCAATCTTCGAAAAGACTGATGCTCCCTTGAGCTGATCGAACAAGTCGTCAATCCGCGGCAACGGATACTTGTTCCTCACCGTAACCTGATTCAGCTTCCGATAGTCGATGCACAAACGCATGGACCCATCCTTCTTCCGCACGAACAACACTGGAGCACCCCACGGAGAAACACTCGGTCGAATGAATCCCTTCTCCAATAACTCCTGGAGCTGAATCTGCAACTCCTTCAACTCTGCAGGCGCCATCCGGTACGGTGTCTGGGATATCGGTCCAGTACCCGGCAATAACTCGATAGTAAAGTCAATCTCCCGCACATGGGGTATACCAGGTAACTCCGCTGGAAACACATCTGGAAACTCAGACACAACCTCGATACTACCGAGATCCGGCACTGCAGCTGTAGTGTCCACAATGTGGGCTAAATAAGCAACACAACCCTTCTTCATCAACTGATCCGCCCTCATTGCAGAAATCAAACATGGTAGGGAAGTGTTCTTCTCGCCGCGAAACAGTATCTCGGGTAACCCTGGTCGTCGAAACGCGACCTCCTTCCTGTGACAGTCGAACATGGCCCAATGCGACTCCAAGAAATCCATACCCAAGATCAAATCGAAATCCACTATATCAAGCAACAACAAATCTGCAGCTAAACCATGGCCATCAACAAACACCTCACAATCCCGGTAAACCCATCCGATGCTCACAACCTCACCTGACGGATACAACACTCTCCACAACCCCGGAAGTGGAGATGCAGGAACCGTGGCTAATGATGACAGTCTATATGATATGAATGAATGTGTGGCACCTGGATCTAACAATGCAACTACAGGAATACCAAAGACATGTAACGTACCGATAACGACTTCCGGTGATGCTCTGCCCTCACGTAGAGTCATAGCATGAACTCTCGCCTGTCCGGCCGGTCGTCCTCGTTGGCCCTGTCCCTGCTGCCTACCCTAGCCTGCAAACTGTGCTGGTCGAGCACCCGAAGTGGCACCTCGCTCTCCTCCGGAACTCTGGGCCCCCTGTCCTCCGGTAACCTCATGCTGATAACATTCCCTCACATAGTGACCCACCTGGCCACAGCGGAAACATGTGACAGGATCTCGCTGACATGGACCCACATGATGTCGACTACAGAGACTACACAATGGGTACTCTCTCGGTACAGCAAAAGTGCCACCGGTACGCCGAGGATAACTAGAACCGCTGGAACCTGCACTAGCCTGCGGTCGCCGCGGTCGGTCTCTCCTCCACCTCGACCTCTGCCTCGGTACATCAACTGGTGAACGATAAGATCCACCGCCTGAGGATGAAGCTGAACCGGAAGTATCAGAACTCTGCCTCTTCGAAGGCCCCTGACTCGGTCCACCTTCCTCGAATCGCCTCGGCTGGTATTTCTGCTGTCTCTCCTGCTCAATATCCTCGCCTCGGAGAGCTGCACTAACAAACTCATCAAAATTGTTCCTCGGCATCGTAGTCAACGTCGCCTTGATGTTCAGATTCAATCCCAGCTCAAACCTGCGACACTTGGCTTCCTCTGTAGCCACCATATCCCGCGCAAAACGAGACAAACGGGTAAACCGATCCCGATACTCAAGTACAGACAAACTGCCCTGCCTCAAATTCGTGAACTCCTCGTACTTGCGCTGCTGGGTAGCCTGATTGAAGTACCTCCGCATAAACAAATCACGGAACACTGTCCACGGAGTATCAACCGGAACCCTGTCGGTGCTAACCCACCAAAAGTATGCATCACCCTCAAGTAAACCAACTGCGGCTACTGACATCTGCTCAGGAGTAAACTGCAGACGCTCACAAACACGCTCAACCTGAACCAACCATGCCTCGCATATCTCTGGCTCAACTGAACCCGAAAACATAGTAGCACCCGCAGTGCGAGCCTTGACCACAGGGTCAAAACGCTCTTCCAAACGCAGCACTCGCATCAGCAAGTCGTGCGTTCGACGATCCTCATCAGGATCATCATCCCGATCAACACGGGGACCACGTCGAGGAGGCATCCTACTGATACAAGACAAGCATTAGGTACAAGCAGAAAGAACGTAATCATGAAACCGCAGATATTTGAGGACACACAACACCCGAAGTATTGATGAGTACCGCTGGCCAGTCGGGTCATCACTCCAGTCATGCTGTATCAACTCAAATACCTTAAGCGTCACAACTACAAGAGTCTACAGAATCTGACAACCTAATGCTCTGATACCAAGCTGAAAGGACCCAACCCCGATTTAGCTACCTAAACCGGAATCGAACCCCTTCGAAAATACGAACCAACAAAAATTTTCCAAAATTTGGGCAGAGTTTCGTTACTAGCGTGGAATTACCTTAACCTGCACGCGTAAAATACACTCCATCCTATGCCACAAAAATCAAACCGTGGGCACCAATCCCATCCGGATTTCTCAACATCAATATAATCAACAACAGTAAACATACTGTACTATATATATGTATATCCGAGAAAATCCGTAATAACAAGTGTCAGAATGTATCAGAGCGACCTCTAGTATAAAAATATATACAACATGTACATCAGTAGGCGAAACTGGAACCTACTGGAAAACACAGGTGACTCTGATCACTAGCCTCCAAACCGCGACGTGAAAACACCAAACCTGAACTGCAACTGGGCACGGAAACCGAAAAGCCCAGGGGAAAGGCAATTAAAAACGTTAGAGTGAGTGGACGAAAATAAACATATGCCTTTCACCAGTTATATATATACAATCAATATAAACAATGCGAGTTCGGAACACAACACATTTATACAAGGAGGTTGTCGGGCAGATCTCTCAAGCCCGACGTCGGGTGAATCGCTCAAACCCGACTGTGATAGACCAGGGGAATCTCTCAACCCCGGTGGCACTCAGGGGAATCTCTCAACCCTGCTTCAGAGGAATCTCTCAACTCTGGGCCAGAGGAATCTCTCAACTCTGGTAGCATCGATGCAATAAATGCCAATCACAATAACACATAACAATACCTCCGAAAATAACATATATATCAATCATCGTATATAATAAATACGGAAATCATAAATTCCACGAACTCGCAAATCAACAGTGAAAATAGAAACTTGTCCACTCACAGATCAGCTAGCGCGAACTCGCGCTAAACTCGTGGTCCGGCGGAAGTCCCCTCGCCCGAAGCACGATCACGATCCAGATCTCGATCTCGATCCCCTGAATATATTCATAAAACACAACTGATCAATATCGTAATCTACAACACTGTACTGATGCACGGAAACCAACCGTTCCCGGAAATACGAAATGCAGTGCAAAATGAATTACGGAAATCCCGAAATCCCCACTCGAAACCTCGACTGAAAATCGGCTAACCAAATCAACTCGAAAACCTCCATACGATAACCAGGGTGTGATTACGAGAAAAATGACATTAAAAACGTCGAAATCTAAAAATTTGACTTTTCCGGCCGTTGACCGCCGTTGACCGCCGCCGCAGGCGGCGGCGCGCAGTCAACGGTGGAATTCCGTGGCCAAAATTTCCAGATCAGCTCCTCTCAACCACGCGAACATCATTTCCTTCTAACACGTAGCTCAAATCCTACCGGAAACACCTCAACTCTTCGAAATCAAATCGGGATTCTCAAACCGGGTTCAAATCGGGTTCGACCCAAATCACCATCTCTTCCAAAACCAGCTAACCCAAAAGCTTCTCCTAAGTGTGGGGAGCAAAACCCCCAACAAAACCCCTCAAAAATCACGCCGGAAACCTTCCTCCCGTCACCGGCGACCGACACCAATTCGGCCCTAACCGGGTTCCCACAAAACGGAACCAAACTCACTCAAACCAATTACCATCATGCTCGAATTCACAAGGGGAAGCGAATAGTACCTGTCCCGTGGTGGATGGTGGCCAGAATCCGGTCGCCGGAAACTGTCTTCCCGTTTGGGAAACTTTCCCCTTTCGGCTGCTACTCCACTTTCCAAATATGGAAAGTCAACAGAATTCAATTCGGTCAACGCCCCAAAATGAAGTTTCCGACTAACTCTCGACTATATTTCGACTTTTCGATATTTATACTCGTCCCTCGGGTCGATCGACGGTCCGAAATGAAAATACGAAATGATTCGGATAAGCTCAAAACAAACGGATAAACTCGTCGAACCCGAAACTTCAAATAATCATAAAATATTCCTCGGCTATCGGAAAAATCTTCCGAAACCACCCACGAACTCGAAATCACGTACTCTACGTTTTCCGTGAAGACACTCAACCCAAATTCTCGACCGAAAACAAAGTCGCGAATCGAATCGACAAACCACATAATATCGCAAAACTGCGACTAAACTCAAATCTCGAGAATCGTGACAAACGCACCTCAGATTCTGGTTCGGGTCGTCACACCAAGTCCTTCTGAAGCTCTCCATGAATATAAGCAGATTGGAGATCCACCACACGGTCGCGAAAGCGTTCTTCATTCAGGCCATCTCTTCCAAATGGCTCCAAAGGAACTCGATTACCTGAACCATCCACTGGCCCATCATAACTAGCGAAGGCGCTGGCTGGGTTTTGTAGATCTTCTTCGTCGTTCTCCTCAAATTCGTTCTCCACAAATTCTTCCTCAACAATCATGTTGTGCATTATGATGCAAGCCAACATGATCATTTTTAATACCGATGTGTGGTGACACCGAGCTGCATGACGAATAATTCCCCAACGAGATTATAAGATCCCAAAGCACATCTCTACGTCTTTGCGGTATGACTCATGTTTTCTTGCGAACAACTTTTGTGGTAGCTCCTGAGGATTAGGAATTGTTTTGACGAACGAGGAGTACCTCGGATATATTCCGTCGGCTAGATAATAAGTGTTGTGGTATGTCATACCGTTGACTTTAAAACTCCGTTACGGACTTGTACCGGCAAGGAGCGAATCGAATATATCCGATTAGTGGAGCACGTTGATATCATTTTGTGCTCCAGGTACCCCGAAGAAGCTGTGCCATATCCATGTGTCATATGAAGCCACGGCCTCTAAGATAATAGTGGGTCGTTTCTTCCGGCCCGAGAATGCTCATTGCCAAGCTGTTGGGCAGTTTTTCCATTCTCAGTGCATGCAGTCGATGCTTCCAATTATACCAGGGAATCCCCAAGACCTTCCCCTCCTTAGAAGTCGAGTGAGATCAGCTGCATTTGGAGCGCGGAGGTAAATGTCACCGTAAATCTCGTACACTTGCTTGCACCACTTCTTCATGCATTCTAGTGTTGTTGAATCACCCATCCTTGTGATTTCAGCGCAGAGCATACGAAGAGCACTTCAACATACGAAGAGCACCGGTCATCTTTTGTTGGGGAAGAAGGCCGAGCATTCCAGTGGCATCTGATCTTTGATGCCAAAATTGGTCGTGGTTGCAGAGATCCGTCATTATACGGTTGAATAAGTTCGTACTCATTCTGTACCTCCGACGAAAGGTTTGCTCGTTGAAGATTGGGCGTTCGATGAAGTAATCTTCCATCAGATTCTGTCTCCTTGACTCCCTATGCCTTTCTTCATTTCGACGGCGGCGAGGGGGTTCATTATCGAACGATGTAGCTACCATGACCGCTGTTAGTATTGCATCATTAGTTGTACAATTAACATACTTATCCATCTAAGCAGATTAGCAACACCTACTCGACCACATGCAAGACCACCTTGGAGGCTCCAACTTCACTCACCAGACCCACCCCCTCCGGGCGCGCACGCGCCCGTGGGGGGCGCGCCCGAACATGCGGATCACACACCAGCAGGAACCATCAGTCCCATATCGAAGAACACCACCAGGTTCCAAACTCAACCACCTATATATATCAGGTATTTATTACAGGTAAGATCACTCCATCGAACGGTATCTAATTCCATTCGATCCCTCAACACCCCAACCCATACTCGCTCGCACGTTCGCTTGACTGTTATATCCAATACATCTTCTGACTTAGGCATCAGAGCGTTGAAGGCGGGCCACCCCGTCTTGACCCCTGACCGCCTGCTTCATTGTTGTATCCCTCTAACAGCTGCACCCGAACGCCCGAGAGAGGAGGAGAGCCCGCCCATCCGAACAGTCCCACCGTTCGGACGCACCAAGGAGAGGAGGTCCACCGCACGACCGAGGAAGGAAGAGGAAGCTCATTCTTGTTGCTTCTGCCCCATTACGCCCCCGCGCGTAATTCGGTAGAAACATCTGGCGCCGTCTGTGGGAAACTTATAAATTGCAAACCTCGTATAAACACCACCGAAACCAAAGGTCCACATGCTCAACCCGGCGACTAACGGCAGCAACACACCCGAGGGAGGGACTCCGCCAGGCTCACGGGAGCGGAACGCGCAGGTGGTCGACAGGAACGACGAGGACGGGCGCATCAACGGCATGGCCCGGGAGTTGCGGGAGGCAGCGCTCGAGAGAGCAGAGGAGCGCCAAATCCGCCGAAGGATGGAGGAACGACTGGAGGCGCTCATTAGCCAGTGGATAGAGCAGCACGAAGAAACACAGGAGACCGCCAGCGAAGAGCGCCCTCTGTTCGCCAGACCCAACGCCCGAGCGTCCTCACCTGTGGAGGATTCGACACCCCCGACGAACAACAATCTGATCCTACAGAGGATGGAGGAGCTGGCAGAGGAAGTCTCACGCTTGCGCAAGGACATGCTGGCCGGTCAGGGCGGGACGTTCGCCCCCCGGGTCAGCCCGTTCTCGGCGCACATACTGGAAAGAGGAAGGGATCCCCACGCCAAGATAACGAAGATTGCCCGGTTTGACGGGAGCGGGGATCCACGAGCGCACGTGGACGAGTTTCGGTCCACCACGGACGGGACCCGATATTCAGACCCAACCTTGTGTTTCCTGTTTCAGGAAACGCTAGCGGAGGAGGCACGAAGCTGGTTCTACGAGATCCCGCCGGGGTCCATCCACTCGTTCCTCGAGCTGGCGGAAAGTTTCCAGAAGCGCTATCGGCTCCAGGGGAAGTATAACACCACGGGCATCCTCCTCAAGGTCCGCCAAGGGACGGACGAGAGCTTGTCGAGCTACATCAACCAATGGAGGACGCTCGCAAGCACATGCAGGGACCTTGACAAGCGAGTGGCCAAGGTCGCCCTGATGGACAACCTGCTCGCCACCCCATTCGTAGAGAAACTCGTAAGGAATGAGCATCTCGACTACGACGAGATCATGGACCTGGTTGTGCAGAAGGCACTGGTGGAGACGCGGGTGTACGGAGCCGCCTCCGAACCTAGCTCCATCAGACCCGAGGCAACAGGCGCCCAACCACAACAGCTGACGGACAGCGGGAGGCCAACCGGGGGCCTCAAGAGGAACCGGGATACATACAGACAGAACTACCAAAGGCCCGTCTTCCGCGGATATCAGGGCAACAATTACAACCAGGCGCAGGGTGCCCATTTTCCGCCAGCCCCACGCTATCGGCCGGCAGTACAGGAGGTCTTCACAATCGACGGGCAGTCACCCGAGCACCTGCTCCGCCTGAACCGACACCGAATACCGCCGCCAAACAACATGACGAGGGCGGGGGTACCGGCTGGCCAGCTCCCGGACGTATGGTGCGAGTTCCACAACGCCACCACCCACCATACCAACAGCTGCATCATGCTGAAGAAGTCCCTCGAAGACATGAAGGACGAATGGACGAATGCTCCCAGGACGGAAGGACAGCAGCGCCAGGTGGGCGCCAGGACCCGTGGGACTATCAACACGATATCCGGGGGCAAACGCAAGAAGAGAGCACCGTCGCCCGATCGCTCGAGCAGGGATGTGCTAGCAATCGGGGCGGGGAGAGCGCCCAGGGCACGAAGGAAGGAGGCGCCCACCATCAGCTTCACAGCAAAAGACGAGGAAGAAAATCCGAGGGACAGCACCCTACCGTTCGTAATCGACGCAATCATCGACCAATTCCTAGTGAAGAGGGTGCTAGTTGACAACGGGGCGTTCGTGAGCATAATCTACTTCGGCGCATACACGGCGCTTGGCCGACCCGCCAGCAAGATGACGCAGGACCATGAATGCATCGCCAGCTTCACGGGCGAGACCTCGTATCCTATCGGGAGCGACAACCTGCGGGTCGAGATTGGCGCGCCCAACTCCCCGCACAGCGAGATCCGGACGGACATCATCATCATAGATACCCCCTCCCCCTACAACGCCATACTCGGGAGGCCTGGAATCTGCAAACTGAAATTGATCATCGCAGGGCACCTGCTCTTGGGAAGATTCCCAACCGAGCACGGGATCGGGCACGTCCGGGGATACAATCACGAGGAAACCACGGAGACTCGGGGCAGGCAGGAGGTTCTCGCATTGGGACCCACGGATCGGGAGGCGCGATCCACACACGAACGGCGCAGGACCACACTTCGAGTAATCTACTGAGGGTGAGGAAACGGACCGCCCAATCATCCGGACCAGCGCGTCCAACGAGAGAACGCCCCGCCCACGGAACGTCCAACATCTGGGGAAGTATTGTTACTATGTTGATCGCATTATACTTTTGTTGCTCTTTCCGTTAGTTTATATTTGCGCGTTCGTTTGTCCTTGACCTGCCCGCCCACGTACTCGGGGGACTGGGGGACTGGGGATAGGCCACTAAATGTAACGTTGCTTTGCATGCTCGCACAAGTTATTCAAAAGATGCCAAAAAAAAAAAACAGAGGCACACGGGCAGGAAGTAAAGCAGTTCCATTCAAGTTCACAATTACAAAGACCTACTCTATTACAAAAAAAAAAAAAAAAAAAAAACGCCAACTACTCTACTCCGCCCCCGTCTCCACATCCAACTCCTCACCCTCATCCGATGACACCGCAACCTCAGCTTCCGCCTGCTCGCCCGGCCCCATCCGCCTGACCACTGGCTCAGCCTCAGCACGTCCCCTGGAAGGCCCCGCCACTCTCTCGTACGCAGGAACCTCGACGCCCGACAGCCTCTCGACCTCAGACTCCAGGAACGCCACCCGGGCGGCCGCTTCAGCACGAACGCACTTTAGCTCGCCGCGCAGGCACTCCGCCTCGGCCACAGCCTTATCTCTGTCAATCTTGGCTAGAGTTTCGCTGGCAGCAGCTTCTCCCGCCCGGATATCCGCCTCGTTCACACGAGCGACGTACCGCCGCGCCAGATCGTTGGCCTTCTCCTTGGCGGCCACCACCACATCCATCGCCCTCTGGTGCTCCAGCGCGCCCTCCCTGAGGCGTGCAAGTTCCACAATCTCCTGCGAGCGGTAGCGGAAGACCTGCTGCATCAGACGAGCGCAGGAACCAAAGACTCCATCCAACCCATCAGCAGGGGCCTCCTCCACCGAGGGCAGCGCGACCGCGAGCGCAGCAGCATCATCCTCCAGGGACTGACGCACTCTCTCCACAACATCATCGCCCGACCCAGGAGCGGGGCCGGGAGGGGAGTCTTCCACCCGCGCACGCTTTCGCGCCCGTTTACCACCTTTCCCGTGCGGGGGAGACTTTGGCGCATCCAAGGCCAGAAGAGGAGGATCTAGAAAACAAGAACTCTGGGGAGGACTCGGAGGCCGACTTGGGACAACCGCCCGACTTGGAGACGGCACCACAGCAAGCGCACGACTCACCGGTGCCAGCGCAGGGCTACCCACCCGCCTGTTCGTACCACCACTCCGCACGACCAGCTGTTGCTCACGTTCTGCCTCGACCTGCGTCTCGGCTCCAGCAACATCGCCTGCCGGCAGGAGAGGAACATCCGCTTGTGGCACTTGGACATGTAGAGCAGGGGCACCCACACCGCCCATTGGGGGCGCACGTTCGGCATCATCCACCACAACTGGCGGACCACCACCATCATCCGCCACCCCGCGGACCTTCGCCTCGGCACCCAGCAACCTAAGCATTCGACGCTTGCTCACTTCATCCATCTTCTTCGCTACAAACGCACGCGCAGACAGGTTAGTAAACCAGATAACACTTTCGCAACATTTGAATTCTACTTCACTACTGCCACGCCCGCGCTCGTTGGACCCTCGCCCGCACTAGGCGCGCGCGTGTACTGGGGGACTTCCGCCCATGTAGCCTTATAAAAGACCGAGCCAAACACTTAGCAGCAGACAGAGGAAAAACACCTTAAACACCAAAACCCACCAAATATCACCCAAATCCAATCTAACCCACCCCACCTCAAGAACCAACCCTGTTTTTGAGCAAAACAAACAAGAAAATCCAGTAAAACCCAAACACAGCCCAGAAGCAACACAAAACACAAACCCAACGGATACACAAATATCAGGGGTGCGGGACTCACCAGCTTGAGATGGTACCACTGGGTATAAACGACGGGCACGTATTCCGGCAACAGAGGACACAAACGTAGAAAATCTCGAGGAGGCAGACCACAGGAAAATTTTTGCAGAGCTTTTGTGAATCATAAACGTATTGGAACAGGCAACCCACACCCCTATTTATACTAATCGATCGACGTCAGCCAGCCATCGCCAGCCGTCCACTCTATACCCACCGTAGGATTGGAACGCGTGGCACGGCCCGGTTCACCTCTCCTCAGTAACCATGCCAACCATCGTCTTCCCGCCTTAAATTCAACCCTAGCACGACCCCCAACAGTTCGACACATGTCTCCCATACACCAACCCATGCGCCCACGCGCGTGACGCCTGCCCTTCAGCCAATCATGACGACAAGCAGCATTAAACACGCCGGCCAGCATTCATCACAACGGTTCCCAAGGGAAAGGGGAATGTCATCTCAAACCGTTTCGTCACCAGCACACCACCAAAATCCAAGGCAAGTCACACACCACCCGCACGACCAATGAAAGCAGATCACAAAGCGCACGTCCAAACAAGGTAAACGCCACTATACGCACCACCACGAACTGGCAACACGGTTTACGCGGCAACGGGCATGGCGCGTAAAACTCCCCAGGCGCCACTGGCGTTGGGTTCTCCCCGCACACACCAGCTCGGCCCTGGCAGGTTGCAGGCGCCGAGGCTAGACGGGCGACGGGTGTGGGGTACGCCCCCCCGTACGCAAAGATACAGGTTGCCTACACGAAAGGGCAAGGGGCCCGTCCTCCCCTTGCAGTCCCTAGAACCAACGGGCGACGGGTGTGGGGCACGTCCCCTCCGTTCGCACACAGTGCAGGTCGGATTAAACGCCAGAGGCATGAGGTCCGCCCTCTCTCTGTATGTCCCAGGCAACCGATGGGCGGCAACAGGCATGGGGTCCGCCCCCTCTCTTGCGCGCGCCAAGGGCGCCACGGACGTGGGGTTCTTCCCCTCCGTACGGCGGCTCATTCCTAGCAGAGGCATGGGACACGTCCCTTCTCCTGACGAAAATCGGTAGCCCGTAACAGGCATGGGGTCCGCCCCCTCTTTGCGTACGCTAAACTCGATAGGCAAAACACGGGCGTAGGGTTCTTCCCCTCTGTGCCAAACAAAGTCCTAGTAGGGACGTGAGGTCCGTCCCCCCCTATAGGCGACATACACGACGCGAGTGGTGGGTGCGCCCTTCATTCGACGTTCGCAAAAAAAAAAAAAAAATACAAGCCGACTTAGCGAGGCTAAGCTCGATGGGCGGCACGGGTGTGGGGTTCTTCCCCTCCGTGTGCGTAACGTTACATTCGCCGACTCGGGTTCCGGATGGGGGGTGTGGGGTCCGTCCTCTCCTCCTAAAGGCCCGAAACCGATGAGCGTAGACCGGGTGTGAGGTCCACCCTCCCCGGGCGCTAAATCTCCCCGGGTTAGGCGGCAGAGGCCTCTGCGCACGCTAATGCCGAAGAGCGGCACGAGTACGTGATCGTGGGGGCTGCAACACTTGTAGGTCGCGGTTCTGATCGCCCCGTTGACGCTACAGCGTGCGCGACGGCATCCCCGTTGACGTACGGCGTACGCAGTGTATCCCATAACTGGCGCACGGACAGCATTTCGCATACACACACCTCATGCCATACATCCACGCATCATATCATACTGCATCTATATATCTATATACATATATACTTATCTACCTATCTACCTATTTGTTACTTATCTACCTATCTACCTATTTGTTACTTATCTACCTATCTACCTATTTGTTACTTATCTACCTATCTACCTATCTGTTACACCATAAAGTGTCTCCACAACCCCACCCCATCTGGGAGCGCGGCTCCCAAGCAAATATAGCACGTCCTGCTTGGGGGCCGGGCCCATAGGTACACCCCCACACCAACAGGTAACAACCCACAGGCACGCGGGTCCCAGACTAGCAAGATCAGTTGGGATGCCGAGCCCAGAACATGCACAGGTACACCACCGAACGAACAGCTACACGCTCGGACACCCAGGTCCCGCTCCGTCATGCGAGCCCTTTCTTGACCGGAGAGTTGGGGGACTTGGGGGGTCACAGGATCATGACCGCTGCTCAGATGGATAAGTATCCTTGTTAATCGCACACCCTTTTTCAACTCCCCAGTCAAGAAAGTTCTCTTTGACTTGGGGAATTGAGGGACTTGTTAGTATTGCATCATTAGTTGTACGATTAACATACTTATCCATCTAAGCAGATTAGCAACACCTACTCGACCACATGCAAGACCACCTTGGAGGCTCCAACTTCACTCACCAGACCCACGCGCCCGTGGGGGGCGCGCCCGAACATGCGGATCACACACCAGCAGGAACCATCAGTCCCACATCGAAGAACACCACCAGGTTCCAAACTCAACCACCTATATATATCAGGTATTTATTACAGGTAAGATCACTTCATCGAACGGTATCTAATTCCATTCGATCCCTCAACACCCCAACCCATACTCGCTCGCACGTTCGCTTGACTGTTATATCCAATACATCTTCTGACTTAGGCATCGGAGCGTTGAAGGCGGGCCACCCCGTCTTGACCCCTGACCGCCTGCTTCATTGTTGTATCCCTCTAACAGCTGCACCTGAACGCCCGAGAGAGGAGGAGAGCCCGCCCATCCGAACAGTCTCACCGTTCGGACGCACCAAGGAGAGGAGGTCCACCGCACGACCGAGGAAGGAAGAGGAAGCTCATTCTTGTTGCTTCTGCCCCATTACGCCCCCGCGCGTAATTCGGTAGAAACAACCGCGTCAGTGACGAAGGCATTGGCAACTTCAGCATCTTGCTCACGTTGTTGTTGCCTCCTCGTGATAAAATGGTTCAAATCGAAAAGATTCATCTACTGGTGTGGGAATGTGAGGAAATATTTGAAGAAATGGTGTGTACAGGTAGAATAACTAGTGAATTGGAGATGGTGTGAGAATACAATGATCAATTGTCGATTTTTATAGCCAAATTCAGATCATCTGATATCTGAAGATGATGACACGTGGCACATTTTGATTGCTTCAATTATTCGAACGATAATGACACGTGGATTGGACACGTGGCAGCCCGTGATTGATCGAAAATCTTATCGGAAATTTGGTTCAATTATTTAGACGATAACGTACTGTGAGAATGACACGTGTCTACTCGTCATTGGTCGAAAATCTTACGGGGAATATAGTCTCATTATTTGCACGATAATGACACGTGTCGCCTATTTATTGGTTGAAAATCTTATCGAGAAATAAACAATTTAAATTTTATAAGTTATGAATAGTAATAGGAGGTGCTATTTTTTACACCACTGCACGAAAAACAGGAACAACACCTCCTATTCGATGAATAGTGATAGCACATCCTCAAATAGGAGGTGCCATCCCAATAGGAGGTGCTATACGGGTGCATATGCTCTAAGGATTTCCTTTCTCTACGGATCGGGCCGGGCTCTGATGGAAATGAAAATATAGGCTTGTGGCCTGTTCTGTTTAGATAAAATGGGTCGGGACCATACGGGCTTAATATATAAAAATTCAAACTTAACCCGTCCTGTTGCAGGCCGGGACCAGGATTCACGGGCTAAAGTGTCCATCTTTAATTGGCTTGATAGAAAGAATTTTCTAAAATAATTTATACTATTATATGTTCTGCACAAATTATCATTACATAACTAGACGGATTAGACGTAAGAAAATGACTAAAAAAATTCGACCCCACATCCTATCTAGTTATGTATCCCAAATCATAACAACAACAAGTGGGGCCTCAGCTTGCTCTTACGAGGATCTCTCTTCATAGACATTCTCTCTCTTTTTTTCTCCGCAAAAGAGTATGTCATCGATGTCCATTTTCTTTAGGTGACCAATCTAGGATCATCTTCGTTAGTGTTCTTTCCCATGCTTTTGTTGGTCAACAACCAACCACAAACATCTCACTAAAAATCTTATAAATAAAGGGGGGCCCAGCTAATACTCCGAAATTCTAGGTTACGCATGCTCCTCGACCAAAGCGAAGAACTCCCTTTATCAACCTACGCGCTTAAAAAAAGCAAGCGCAAGCGATAGAAAGGATAGTATCTCGGGCAACCTCCTTTTCGCGAGAGCGGTTGGATCCTATGCCACCTATTTCTGCCTGAACTCATACTTGTCCACCTTAGCTACACGGTCAGTCAATGTCTGTCCTAGGGTCGTGTCCAGTTCTGTCGTTCAAGGGTTTCTTCTCGAGGCCTTCTTTTCCCTCCTACAACAGGGCGTCTTGCAATCAGTCGTAACTCACCAGTTGCATGCGTTGATACCCCACTCGCATGCCGAGATTCACCACTTGCAATGCAGAGACACCCCATTTGCATGCAACGCCTGATGGACATAACTGAGGATAGGAACCATAATCTGAGGAGCTCAAACATGTGGATAGGAATATCATAACCTTCGGAGCTCCACCTAAGCTTGGACATAGCTTGGTTGGAGTCAGTTTGAGGCTCAAACCGAACTTGGGTTGAATTTTTCGGTTTGCCCAAATTTAAAATTGAATGGATAATTTCTGTATAGTACAAGTAATACAATCTAATGCACACACTCATATATATATATATATATATATATATATATCCTACATCATGCAATGAAATATCAATTACAGATCTTATCCTAGCATATGGCTCAACATAAAGGAGTGACACTAAGAACGCAAGTGATGTTGGCTGCTTTTGCAATTACAGCTAATGCACCTTGTGTTCTCAGGTTACCCCTATGAACACGAAGGCTTTATCTTTATCTTGTGAATCGTTTCATTGAAAAGTATGTCTTCTATCAATTAGTATTTACATTTCAAAATTATATTCATTGTTCTTTTAGAAAACATAGATTTAACTTCTCTTTAGTTTATCACTTTACGTGACATATTTTGTATGAGTTTGCATCAAAATATGAGAGGATGTTGAAAGTCATATTGTGATGATCAATCAAATTTGTGATTAGTCATAATCATTTATCATAATATATAAATCTAATGGTTGGAAATAGTAAAATATTTAAATTAGAATATTGATCATATTATATTCACAATTAGATGCAAATATACGATAATTAATCCCAACTGGACTTGCCATTTGTGTGCTTATGTTTTTAAATCTTTGTAACATGGTCGCTCGCTAAATTATATGTTTGCTTTAAGTAGAAGTAATGTGCTTGCATGGAAGATCAAGTGTTACACAAAGTTCATACATTTCTTTCATTATTAACAGATTGCTTATGCATTAAAGTGATCCACCGCTGAAAAAACGAGACTTTTTTTCTCTATTTTCTCTCAAACCCTAAGAGAGTTTTTGCGGCGGCTGTCTCCTCCTACGGCTTCCGACGTGAGACTCAACACCTGACGGCTCCCTTTGGCACAGCTCCTCGAACGCCTTTCTCCGATGGCGTAGCAACACAACTGTTTTTAGGCAGTTTCTCTTGGATTGAGCTCGAGAACTACATATATGTACAACAAGATTGTGCAGGAAGTAGCTTCTGGCGGGGTGGGATACGACCGGCGCGTGCTCGACTCAAAGACAATGAACGGTGGTGTAGATCAAAGGTGCGAGTGGGTGTGGCTGTTTGACAGCGGCTTCCTGAATGTTTCGGCTTGGGCAGCGATAGGCAGCGACCGCTCAATCTATCCGGACAGCCTATCATCACCCCATGTCAGAAAGGGTAATGGTCTTGGATGTCATCGACATTTACGATTGGGTCGGCGAGACGTGCTCCGACGACGAAGCTCTGTGCCTTGTTCGGAGAGGTGAATTTGGTAAATGTTTCAGATTGACCAAGTTGAGTTTTGGGCCTAGGTCAATGGTTGTGGCCCAAAATTCTCAATGTGTCCTCTCTATTAGATCAAGGTTAAGGGCTTGGTCAAGAGGCTTTTTGATTGAGCTATTGATCTGAGCTGCAGACCGAATTTGGATCCGGATCTGGAAACTAGTGAGATTTCGATCTAGACTTGGATTCTGGTTCAAGTGCTCATGTCGTATTGGCTTTGGTTCTTTACGGTAGCCTCCAACTTCTCTTTGGATGATTGTTATTCTCCATCTTATTGGGTTGACTTGAAGCAACTACTTGGTTCTTGTTACGGTTCTCGCAATAGTCTCCCACTTCCCGTCCTGCGTAATTTTAATTTACGTCTATATTTACACTGCCTATTAGATTTATAGTGCAGATTTAAATGACCCTCATTATCATCTCCTGGTTCCTTCAGGTTACAATAATTTACGTCGTTTTTATGCGTCGATCTATATTTTTTACTTTCAATTCGGTGATCGTTTACATCATTTCATGTTTTCAATTATATTTTTTTATATTGATTTTTCAATAAATTGTTGGTAGTTTACCCTTTTTTTAAAAAAATTAAAATGATTTAAAGCCCGATTTAAAGCCCACTCCAACTCGCGTGATCTGCAAAACCCCAAAAACCCAAGCTTGTTCGACCTTGTGAATCTTTACAGTAAACATGGAGATCGATCCTTCAAACCCATCGGAGCAGCAAATCAAAAGCCAAGACCTCTTCAAAGCCGCCGAGGCCGGCGATTCCTCCGCCTTCGAATCTCTCACTCAGAAACAGCTCGCCGTAGTTTTCTCTCTCAGGAACGAGGACGACCGCTCCCTCCTACACGTGGCCGTCTCTTCTGGTCACCCTCAGGTCCGTCTTCTTCACTCTTCACTACTCCTCAGCTTTTGATGTGTTTTTTAATTACTTAGAGTGATGTGCAGTAGTGTAAATTATGGTCAGTTTTGCTTCAGTTTGACATTGAGTTCAAGATTTAAGGGTTTATATTGTTGTTATTTGTAATCAGGTGGTGAAGTTACTACTAGATTCTGATGAATCGAAAAGTGTTATAAACAGTGTCGATGAAGATGGCTGGGGACCACTTCATTCTGCAGCGAGCAGTGGAAATATAGAATTGGTTGAGATGTTGCTAAGCAAAGGTACAGGTGTTCGAAATTTCTCAGTTTTTGCTTTAGAGTTGTAGATTTTGAGTATTGATTTGATTTATGGCTACACTGACCTGACGCCTATCTAATATTGATTGTGTTGTTCATAATGTACTGATTTGTGTACTATATAGGAGCTGATGTTAATTTGAAGAACGGTGGTGGTCGCGTTGCACTTCACTATGCTGCTAGCAAGGGATGGACGGAAATTGCTGAGACTTTGATCTCACATGGGGCGAAGCTTAATGTAAAAGACAAGGTTTGTATCTCCGTAGTTCACCCGCTGTACTCATTTTCAGAAGCAAACTATGTGATGATTTGTTTACATGCCCCTGCAATTTTCGTATTTGTTAATTATTTGGTATGTGTTGCGTGCAGGTTGGCTGCACCCCATTGCATCGAGCAGCTAGTACCGGGAAATCACAATTGTGTGAGCTTTTGATTGAAGAAGGAGCAGAGATTGATGTTGATGATAGAGCGGGTCAGACTCCTCTTATGACTGCCGTGATTTGTGAGAACAAGGAGGTGAGATTGAATGGATTAATAATGTTTTTTCAATTTCATTCCATTTGGTGCATAAGCAGTCCTTGCTGATTCTTCTTTACATGCTGTTTTAGCCATTAACATTAAGCATTCTTGATTTTGATATACTAGCATGAATGAAATGTAGAAAGTTAGTTTTGTTTATGTACAATTTAATGAATGCACTTTTGTAACTGATTGTGTTACATCGTCTTCAATGGCTGTATACACTTCAATATGTTCTTGTTCATAATTTTCCCAAGTGTATGATTGGAAGCATCTACATTAAAGGGGTACCTCCCAAGTGTGATCTCAGATTGTGCTTGGCCCATGTTTGTTTTTATCTGGCTTTGTAGGAAGTTAAATGATAAAAGCTTTATTCTTTCAAATCTCATCTTGACAAAGTACTCATACGTTTGTGAAAAGAATTTTGTATGGTGTTAACTTCTAGTCTAGTCTAGCTGAAGCAGAGCTTAAGATTTCTCACATCTCCTAATTGTGGTGTTCACACACAGGTTTCTCTCCTTCTAATAAGGCATGGAGCAGATGTGGATGTCGAGGACAAGGAAGGATACACAGTGCTTGGTCGAGCTTCAAATGAGATCAGACCCTTATTGATTGATGCCGCTAAAGCACTGCTTGAGGGGTGATTTTGTAAGATTAATATCTTCTGGTTACATTTACCTGTTGGTCAAATCTTCACCCTTGATGATCAATTGAAGTTTTGTAGTTTTTGTAAGGTTCAATTATGACTGGATTAAACAGTGTATATATCAGCAGCACACAAGGTTGATACCAACTACTTGCGCAGCAAGGGGGTAGGTAAGCTTGAAGCTCGTTGATTTTTTGTCCCAACTTTCATCCATTCTCTCTAGCCACCACAATGCATCAATGTGTGGCTATCAACTTGTGTACACGGACTGGGTATCTTTTTATATATACTGTTCTGGTTATACTCGGTTTCATATGCACATTCTTCTCATAATCTCCGAGCATGACGTCACAATCCGGCAGCGACCTCCTCCGGCCACCAAAACCTCACATCGTCCTCCTCCGTAGCGCTGGCATGGGCCCTCTAACACGATTCCTACGCCACGCCGCATTACTCTCACCACAATTGTCAACTGAGCCTCATCACAACCCAACCCACCGTCTCACTCTCCGAGTCTTCTCTCATCTCTCGCTTCCTCTCCTCCTTCCCTCAAATCACTCAGCTCCACTTCCACCTCCTCCCTCTCGAAACTGCCGCCGTCAACTCTGCCGAACCCTTTTGGCTGCGCTTCGAAGCCACTCGCCGCTCCGCCCATCTCCTCACCCCCTTACTCCCCTCACTCTCCACCACCCTCTGCTCTTGTCTATGACGTCAGTTTGATCTCCCCGTGCTCGCCGCCGTCGAAGCTCTCAACTTCAATCTTCCCGCTTACGTCCTCTTCACCTCCTCCGCCAGAATGCTCTCCTTCTTCGCTTATTACCACCACATTGCCACCACCGCCGCTGCAACTCTAAAACTCGGCTTGATGGGCAGGAGGAAGGGTCGGTGGTGTATGTGAGCTTTGGAAGCAGGACGGCATTGTCGAGAGACCAAATCAGAGAGGTTGGAGAAGGTTTGGTGAAACGTGGGTTTAGGTTTTTGTGGGGGGGGTGTTGGTGGTGGGAAGGAAAAGCTTGTTGATAGGGAGGAGGAGGAAGAGGAGGGTAGTTTGGACATTTTGGAGAAGGGGAGGAAAGGGAAGGGGTTGGTGATGAGGCATTGGGTTGATCAAGGAGAAGTCTTGGGTCACAAGGCAGTGGGAGGGTTTGTGAGTCATGTGGGTGGAATTCAGTTGTGGAGGCTGCTTGGTTTGGTGTTAGAGTTCTGTGTTGGCCTCAACATGGGGATCAGAGGATCCATGCGGAGGTGGTGGAGAGGAGTGGGCTTGGGGCGGCGATGAATCGGTGACGGTGGTGAAAGGGGAGGAGATTGCTGTGAAGATTAAGGAGCTGATGGAGAATGAAGTGTTGAGAGTGAGAGCTTTGGAGATTGGTGAAGAGGCTAAAAGGGAGCAAACTAGTCTAGCTCTCTGTCTATAACAACTACTCGTCAAAACGACTGCCGTTTTTGTTGATGCTCTATGTCTGTTTCTCGTGGTTGATATGAACCGTCAATAATGTGTAGTTGGTTATCTTTAAATTTGAGGAGCTTGGCTGTGGTATAGTGAGGGGAGCCGCACCATGGTTTCCTCTTCTATCTCAGCTCTCTCCCACTCCCCTACTCCACGTACCAATTTGGCCGTCTGTGAAAAACTCAGCCATGATGTTAGGAGACTAGTCCAAATTAAGAGCAACAAGAGACCCGTGACGGTTTGTTCTAGTTCCAGTGATCAAGGGTCTTCTGCTTTACAATCTCGCCGTGTTCTTCTTCATAGCTCTGTTGCTTTTGCTGCTTCAGCAGCTCTTCTTTTCTGCTCAAGTCCAGGTATATGGCTCAATCTGCTCAATATCATTGGTTTCTTGCTTCACCTTTGGGTTTATTCTTTTGAGTAGAATGGGAAAGGATAGTTTAGTGCTTTGCCTTCTCTGTATCCACTAATCACTTTCTGGAAAAGCTTTTATCTTGTGCTTTATTCAGAAATCATAGAAACAAGGTTACAACATGGATATCCTAAATTATAATTTTTGTGTACATGCTCCTTTTCTTTTTGTGTTGAAAGCTATTATCCGAAATTGTCATAAACTGTGACCACTCGTATAGATGAAGCTAACCAAAGACTGCATAGACTTGCATTTCCAAATTGCATCATGTTTAACGGAAACAAACTTAAAAGAACAGTAGCAATTCTGGTGCTGCAGCTGAAGCTGGATTTCTGTCGGGATCCACGGGGATAGAATCAGTTCCGGGACCTGAGTTGCCCAAAGTGGAGTTCCTGGACCGCTTCAATGGTTTAGATCCTCCCTCATCTTTGCTACGTATGTTACTAAACAAGCTTAATGTCAGTACACAATGACAGAATGTTGTTTGATTTGAATCTATGCAGAAGAAAACCGGAAATTCTATGAAGAAAATGATGCAAGATTCAAATCATCTCCGTTACTTCAGGGTCTGCTAGAGAAATCCAAGCTCAACAAAGAGAAGTAATTTCCTGCTAGCTTGCACTATGATGTAGTACTCCACTACTCCCAACATTGTACATTTTTTCCTATTCCTTTTCCTAATGTTGTTGTCGGAATTGTTCAGGAATAGTAGGGAGATTCAAGACAAGTACTGCCTCCGCGGAGCAGAATGGGGAGTCGGAGATTGCTCAGCAGAAGGAATGAAGCCTGACGAGAGAGACAAGTTCATTGCAATGTTGAAGGAGAAGGCTGGGGTCAAAGATTGACCACTGATATATATATATGTATATGCTGCGTGATGCAGGCATCTGAGAATGACAAACTCTTACATTTCTTATAGACAGTAGTAATGACACGCTTGTAACATTAACATGTTAGATCGTGATCGAGTACTTAATTTCGCTTGTGTGGCATTTCACACATTGTCATATCTTCCTTCTTCAGTTCTTAGCAATGTTCTTAACAATGCTTATGTTCACTAGTCAAAGAGCCCATCTCGGATTACTCTGTTCTGTCAAAGATAAAACTAGAAGGTTTACCGCGTTGAATTTCCCTTTACGAATAAGAAATCTCAAACACCGTTTGTTTTTCCAAAGATAGCACAAGAATATTTATAATCAAGGGACAAAGGAATTTATTCACCAAAAACAAAGAAATTACCTTGGGGTTAAATGTCAGAACACGTAATATAATGGAAGATGGAGGGGTGCTTCTGATATTTGAAGTCGATCAAAGACAAAGACAAACGGCACAAAAACAATAATACTGAGCAATCAATCTTCAAATTTTTTTGGGCTAAGCGGTTGATTCTGTCCCTGGCCAAAAATCCCAAATGGACAATACGCTGCTAGCTCAGCCGCCTCATCGAATAGCTGTACAGTCCCAGAGGGCACCTAGAAAACCCAATACCCCAAAAAACCAAAAAAGAAAAAAACGATTGATCGCTCTCTCTCAAAATCGCAGGTAACTCTTCTTCTCTTTCAACTTTCGATTCCGCCCACAAAGTTGTGGAATTTCTTCAATTTCAATACTTTCTTCGATTTCTACTCTGGTGTTCCCTGAAGAAAAACTAATAATTGAGATGAGGTGAGATATAAACAGTCGGGTCGGTTCGGTTCAATCCAACGAAGAATTGAATCACATTCGTTTCCCTGCAGCTCGTCAACTTCGAAACAAACGATTTCTGAAGAATTCATCGGCTCTTTTAGAGTCTGGAATTGCGAAACTTTTGATCAAACAGAGTCATTGATGTGATCAGTTTGACTGAAACATAGTTTTATTTTGGTAGGAGCAGAATTGTGGTTGCAATTCTTGTGGTGAGTGACTGAGTTGAAGGGGCTGTAGCTCGGAGTGGCGAAGAATGTACCGGAGTGTGGGTGCAGCTACAACGTCAACTCGGGGCGGATCTCCGACTGATAATGGGGATTCTGTGGTCTGTTTGGACCAAGTGCCGCGGTGGAGCAATGCCGCCGAGCACCGAACATCTATGGAATATGACAATGAAGATCCTTCCTTTTCACATTCCTACTTTCCGGATCCTTTGACTTCGCAGTCTGGGGCTGATGGTGGTCTCAATGCCATACCTTCACGGTTTCCAGTTGATCATGAGATTAATTCCAAGATATATTTGTGGAGGGGGAACCCTTGGAATCTCGAAGTTGATGCTGTTGTAAATTCCACAAATGAGGCGAGTGTTGGGAGTTTCTGCTGGTCTGGACATTGTTGGAGGATTTCGAGATGTGTTACCCTAATAATATTTTTAATTGCGATTTTTTGCAGAACATGGATGAAGCACACTGCAGTCCCGGTCTACATGCTGTAGCTGGACCTGGCCTTGCAGAAGAATGTGCTTCACTGGTATGCTATTTCTTAATCAAATTTAGCTTATTCAATATTGTGAAGATATAGTTTAAACTTGGTTGTAGTAGACTGTTGTAATTAGTCTTCAGACATTTGTTATGTGACACTTGATAGAAGATATTGAATATGATGCTTTTGAAGTCTCCTGGTTGGTATTATTTCTGTTGTGATTAATGAACATCACGTCTCAACCTATATGAACCTTGTTCTTGGCAGGGTGGCTGCCGGACAGGGATGGCAAAGGTTACCAAAGCATATGACCTTCCAGCTAGGTTGGTATATTGTTATTTTTATTGTATATCTATGTAGTATCGTTCCAACGCTGAAATCTATTTAGTAACATATAGGAAGCTCACCCAAAGCACTCTTCACGTATCTATCTTTTGGATTTACAATACAATACACTAGTTTGTAGGGTATGTTTAGGTGCTTTAGCATTTTTAGCTGTTCATGGAGTTTGTGTCTTTCTATTGATGCTTCACACAAGATTTGTGGGGTGAATAAAATCTGATTTTCCTTGTGTAATCTCCAGGAGGGTTATACATACTGTTGGTCCCAAGTACGCAGTGAAATACCATACTGCTGCAGAAAATGCTCTGAGCCACTGCTACCGTTCTTGTCTCGAGCTCCTCATTGAAAATGGGCTGCAAAGGTGGGCAATATTAGCTTTAATATCACCTTAGAGTTTCCGTCTATTGAGCTCTTTATTTAATTCTTATTACTTTAATTTGTCCTGCAAAAAGTCACTTTGCCTGGCAATTTTTTTGCAGCATTGCAGTGGGCTGTATATATACAGAGGCTAAGAATTATCCTCGTGAGCCAGCTGCCCATGTTGCTATAAGTGAGTTCATTTTTCACATTTTTAATGATGTTGACATGAAGCGCATCAGCCATGTTTGAGCTTCCATGCTCAATTTCTATAATCTATACTCATGGCTGTATATCCATAATTTAATTGGTTCTCTATAACTAGTTCTCGAGATGGATTTTTCTATATTCTAGTTCTCCATTCATCTATTGTGTGCTTTTGTACAGGGACTGTGCGACGGTTTCTAGAGAAACAGAAGGATAAAATTGCAGCTGTTGTTTTTTGTACTACCACATCAACTGATACAGAGATTTACAAAAGGTAGGGTTTTTTCTTTTGGTTTATCGAGCAGAAGTAGCTTGTGCTGGTTCACTGTGGTCTGTGACATAAGGTTTTTGAGTTATTGTGAGAGCTCACTATCTTTTCTTCGCTTTTTTAAATGTAGATTGCTTCCCCTTTATTTCCCTCGAGATAGACTCGAGGAGGAGGTTGCCATGTCAAAACTTCCTGCAGATGTCGGTGATGAAAATGGTGAGACAATTATAGATGAACGCAAAATCAGGATAAAACCTTTGCCCAAAAAGACTACTCCAAAGCCTCCCCAAGCTCCTGTTGACCTTCCTGTTAGTGATGTCGGTTTGGTTCGAAGGTGAGTCAATTAGATGTAGCATACATTACAATTAAAAATGTAACAGTACTTAAGTAATACCAGAGAATGCTTACTGCCAAATGCCAGTAAAGAATTACATGTTTATATAGCAGTCACTTAGATTCTTGGCACTTTTGTCATATAGTGACTTACTGAAGAAGTGGTATACAGGAATTCAGCATATTTGGATACATTTCTGGATCCGGCCTTTATGTCTTTAATAAAAGATCCGGATCAGAGACGCAGGGAACAATGGGAAAAAACTGCTCAAGCACAGAGTGGATGGAATTGTGCTAAAATGCTTGGGTTTGGTGATCTTGGTGGACCTCCGTTGTCTGCTGCAGAAGAATACTCACTTCATTCAAGATACCTTGCTAAAGCAAATTCTCTCAATCTATCTGAAATTGCAGAAATGAAAATTGTGTATGCTCTTATATCTCTTTGCTATTTTGTATTTATTTTGGAGTCCTTAGCTATCAGATTCTTACATCTGTCAAGATCGTATTATAGAAGTTGCTGATTTATTTACAAGTTATAACTAGCTCCTCAGTTGGTTGGGGTTCAAGTCTTTGATATATATAGAAATGGAGGTAGTTATCTGTTGTCAGACATATGAAATTATTCTGTGCTGGAGATGTAGAAATTTTGAATTTCATAATTATTCAACGTCATGAGGATCAATTTCTCCATAATCCTGAAATGGCAAGGATTTCAAAGAAAAGACCCAGAGGGAGGTGTTTCTTTTGTTGTGAGATTACATGAATTTGTTTTTTTTTGCAACAATTAAGAGTGTCTTCTTTTGCACCTATTATATTAATTGCACATTTTTCTCTCTACATCAGCTACCGAGGTGGAGTTGACAGCGAGGGCCGTCCTGTAATGGTAGTTGTGGGAGCACATTTTCTTTTGCGATGTCTCGATCTAGAACGATTTGTGCATTATATTGTCAAGGTATGAAAGCATTGAAGATCATGTTAATCAGCAGATGTCGAATTGAACTTGTTTAGCTTAAAGATCCATGTCTTTTTCTGTCCTCTTGAGTCACAGGAGTTTGAGCCCATAATACAGAAGCCTTATAGTATTGTGTACTTCCACTCCGTAGCATCTCTACAGCTGTAAGTTCCCCAAACTGCAGATTAACTTGTTTCTTGAAGTTTTAATTTCTGCTTATTGACCCATTCGGATAAACTCATAAAAGTGGCAAGCTGTAACCAAATAGCTATTATGTTTTATGTAAGCTGTTATGTTACTCATTCAGTATTGCTCTCCTATATGCATGTAGTCAGCCAGACTTGGGGTGGATGAGAAGAGTACAACAAATACTTGGTCGTAAACACCAACGCAATCTTCATGTAAGTTAATGCTATTTTGTACATCTACTTCAGCGCCTTTATATCTGCCAGCACACGGCTTATCAGTGTTTCCTTTCCATAATAGGCAATATATGTCCTTCACCCAACTTTTGGACTTAAGGCGGCTGTATTTGTTATGCAATTGTTTGTGGACAGTGTGGTATGTGTAAGTTTTGATTTTGCTGATTATTAAACTCAGTCATCGCATAAAAAGCACGGTGCAAGGGAATGGTAATGAACATTTGTTTTTAGGTCTGGAAGAAAGTGGTATATGTGGATAGACTGCTGCAGCTCTTCAGATATGTTCCTCGTGAACAGTTGACCATCCCTGACTTTGTGTTCCAGTTGAGCTTTCTCTGCAGACTTGGTCTTTTATCAATTCTTCATTCTACAAAGTATATGTTTTTATTTGATTCTGATGATCTTTACGACCATGATAATGTTGTAGGCACGATTTAGAAGTGAATGGTGGAAAGGGTCTGATTGTGGACCCTAGAACAAAATACGTGTATCATCGTCCGTAGCATCACCAACACGAGTCCATAGGGAGTGAAGGAAGTTGATGGATTATGATTTCTTGATTCTCTCTCTCTCTCTCTCTCTCTCTCTCTCTCTCTCTCTCTCTCTCTCTCTCTCTCTCTCTTATTGTATCTTAATAGGTAGATTGGAGTTGTTTGTGTAGAAAAGTTGTAATCTTTTTCACTGTTATTTTCATTTTGGCAAATGATCCGCTTGTGTCTGATGAAATTAGTCATTCTTTTTTGTACAATTTTATCAATAAAATGAAAGCTGCTCTGATTTTTGTGATAGCGAGTACGAATTTGGTTAATTAGTATGGTTCACTGTAAATCAGTTCTAAATTCATCCTCTAGATTACATGAATGATCGTAGACAATTTTAACCAAACCTAAGCAAAATAGAGGTTTTACAGATTGATTTCAAGAAAAAATATTTAAATTACCGCCGGAAATGTTCGTGGACAAAGAAATGAATAAAATTTAAATGTATCAACAGCGAAAGCAGACGATTATTAATCCTGGTAGGAGTTGAGATAAGCTTAAACCAGACTGTCAAATAAGCTTCACAGAAACACAGTTGCTATCATAGTCTAGGAAGCAGACGATTGAAACCCAACTCGACCTCGCTGCTTTCTCCGGCCCATCTCCGGTAAGCTACTATTCCTTATCTCTTCAATATGTCCATCATTTAATTTTAATTTATAGCTGCACTTCACAAATGGTACAGAAAGATAGGATTTTGATCAGTCTTCATTCATAAAATTCGATTTTGATTTCGATTAGCCTTGAGTTACATATCTGAGTTGTAATGTAAAATTGGAGTTGATGTTTACTTTGTAGATGCTGATGTCGCTTTACAAGCGTCTGGAAATTCAAGCCTAGCTAGTATTGTTTTTCATTTGATTTGTTAAAAGTGACAAAAATGGTGCAAGCTGGTGTGTCACTGAGTACTACCTGTGTGTGTGGTTCAATGCCTTTGTGGAGTAAGCATTTTAAGCTAATGAGGAGAGCCCAGATAAGTGGTGGAAGCAATTTTCTGTGGCATTTGTGTGATCAAAGCGTGTTTGCGCGGGGTGATCCCGTTGTGTTGAGGCAAAGGAGTGTAAGAGTGGAGGCTGGGTGGCTGTTTAAAGGCGGGGGTGATCGGGGAATGGAAGCAATCGCAGAGAGGAGCGAGAGTGCTAATGAGGATATCTTGATATTCTTCTTCCAGCTTGACCTGGCAACTCGAGTGCAGGTTTGATGCTGCTCTATGTCTTATCATCTTATATGAAGTTTTTCTTTTTTAAACGGTTTGATTAATTTTAGAGGATTAAGTGGTGTGGCGTAGTTTGTTAGTCTGACGTGCTTTGGCCGTTTGGGATGTATTGGCAGTATGCGCTGAATATGGAAGAGTATGACATGGCACAACAACTGAGAAATAAGCTGGCTGAGGTTACAACTCTCATCTCTGATCCTCATTAGTTTGCGAAATGCTAACTAGGTGCCGTTTACTAGCTTTAGAAGTCTTTTCTTTTCTTATGAAATCAAAGACTTTATAGGCTTCTGTTTGGATTTAAAATTGCACTGCTTGGCAAACTCATTAACCATTGCTTTAGATGTGATCTATGCTTGTGTGCAAATATGTATGCACGCTGAGCTTTCTGGTAAATGGAGAATCAAATTATCCTGCTGCTTGCCTAATGAGCTTTCTTTGTGGAAGGTTGAAGCAGAAGTTGTTAGACAGCAGGAGGGTAGAAGAGGATCTTCTTCAAAGAGTGAAGCTCAAGATAAGGCTATAAGTATCATTCGTGTACGGTACGCTACTGGTATTCTGACTTTAATCATTTACGACGGTGTGATACATATTTGTACTTCTCCTAGATTTTTCAATTTGTTGGCATACGAAGATAATGACACTGCCACCATCGATTTTTATTACAGAGCAGAACTGCAGGGTGCAATTGAGAGTGAGGATTATGCATTGGCAGCCAAGCTACGGAATCAAATTTCCAAACTGGAGGCAGAGTCATTGGCTGTATCAGCCAAAGCTTTGGCACATGATAATGCAAATTATTCTTTTCGTTTGGGACAGAGAGTGAGGCATAAAGTTTTTGGTGCGTTACATCTGTGACATTATAGTGGTGCCAAGTATTGTGTAAATTGCTAGTCAGCATAGAGATAGTTGTTAAGTTCATAACTAGGCTGTAACTTCTGGGCAATTCAATCAAAAGTATTCTGGTATCAGAAGATGAAAAGAAACAAATTGCAGCGTGGAAGGAGGCTAACTTAATAATGCAATCATGTTTCCTCCTTTCCTTCTTGTTTTTGTTTCAAACAAAGCTAACCTTGAAGTTATCTAATCTATTCAGGCTATCGGGCTATTGTTTGTGGAATGGATCCAGTGTGTTGTGAATCAAGTTCATGGATGGAAACTGCACAAGTTGAAAAGCTGTCTCGGGGTTCTAACCAGCCATTTTATCAGGTTAAAACCTGGTTATAGCATATCCATCATGATTGTGGATCTTGATAGGTTTTATTTATTAGAATGAAATAACAACAGGCTTCATTGCAAACATTGCATGCAATATTGAATCATCTCTTCTTTTCACTTTTGCCAGATTTTGGTTGATGTGCATTCAGACCCCAACCTTCTGGTGGCTTATGGTAATGTTCATCGTTCTTTCTACCAAATTAATGCTCAAACACGAGTCCCTTATCATATGCTGTTATACATTAATCTGCACTTCTCGGCATTCAAGTCAGCATAATGTTGAATCATGATTGCATGCGTGCCTGGTTTTGTATTGTGTAATATCAGATATATTCATTTCGTATTTTGCTGGTTTTCTTGTGCTGCAGTTGCTGAGGAGAATCTACTGGCCCCTGATCAACCAGACAAGGTCAGTAGGAGTCTCTCCTTGTTTGTTTACTAACATTTCTCGTCTTATAAACTTGAATTGCCCTTGAAGAGCATCACACATTCCCCCTATTAATTAGTTCTGTTCTGCTGTTGACCTTCTGCAGGATCGATTTGATCATCCCTACATATCATTTTTATTTTATGGGATGGATGCAGCAGGTGATTTCATCCCTATCAGGCAACTGCGTGAGAAATATAACCGGCCGCGTCATGAAATACCCTTCGATGAGGAAGATGGAGACGAGGCTTAGACAAATGCCAGCATTTATACCTTGTATAAGATAAATATTTACATATGAATATACTTCTTGTTCACTCCTTCCTATACCCTGCTGATTAGAATGTGAATAAACGATTAATAGAGCCTATCAATTTGTTGTTTTCTTTATATGCTACTCAATGAAACCTGAGGACCTGAAACATGACCTAACACGGAAAGAAGGGAATGACCATTGCATCTTGAACCAACTGCTGTTGAGTTGATAACTCAAAGTGAATGATTCTCTGATGTGCAAGTTCATAATACAGATCATACTCGAGACCAATGCTCTTCTGTTCAGTCATCGCTGCTGGTCTTATGGCATGCCATCACTCTTAATTTTGCAGTGCACTCCTGAAAGTTACATCGACAATAATGCAATGTTGAGATTGCAGCAAGAAGTGTCTCTAGAGCCTTGGAAAATCAAAATGTTGTCCGCTCATTGGACGCGGCTTCTTGCAATTGAAATGTTAATCTGATTACAGATTAAACTTTAAGCATCCAGATCATCTTGTTGAAACGTCCCGAATTGGCGTGCATAAGCATCAATGTTTCAACAATAGTCAATTTGAACAAGCCTGATGATACATGCTGCTAAGCGACACATGCCACCCTGACAGGTATGATACCATTTCTGGAATCCATCTACACTTGACTATATGCATGAGACTTGCTCAAACCCCTTTGTTTCATTAAATCTCTCACCTGTTTAACCTGGCTCCATCTACCATCTGAAGCATACAGGTTAGACATTAGCACATAGTAGCAAGCTTCATCAGGATACAACTCTAGCATTCTTTTAATCGCCACTTCACCAAGATTAAACCTCAAATAGAGTCCACATCCATGGAGAAAAGCCCCAAACAAACTAGCATCTGGTCGAAACGGCATTGTCTCAATAAATTCCAAGGCTTCTTCAAGTTTACCAGCCTGAGCCAAGAGATCAACCATACATGCATAGTGCTTCATAGAGGGCACAAACTTATAGTCCCGACATAGAGAATTGAAATACCTCAATCCTTCTGTAACCATTCCTGTATGGCTACAAGCTGATAATAACGTTGTCAAGACTACTTCATTTGGCTCTAGCTGCTTCTTTAACATATCATTGAGGAGTTCAACGGAACCTCTACCGTCACCTTGAATTCCATAGCCACCAATCATCGCACTCCATGTTATAGTGTTCTTCTCTACCATTCCATCAAAAACTAGACGGGCAGACAGAGCATCGCCACACTTGGCATATAAGTTTATAAGTGCAGTGCCAGCATAAAGGTTTGAAGTTAATATGCCATCCTTTATCGAGTAAGCATGAAGTGATGAACCGACCTGAAGAAAACCAAGGGAAGCGCAAGCTGAGAGCCTGAGAGGACACTTACCAGTGTGAATGCATCAGGTGAGAATGACTCTGATCTCATTTGATGAAACAATTGGAGGGCTTCATATGCAGACCCGTTATGGGCACACCCACAAATCATCGAACTCCAAGTAACCACATTCTTGTCCAATGTTGTATCAAAGATATCATGAGCATCCCTAATCATGCCGCATTTGGCATACATGTCCACAAGAGCATTTCTCACAGAATATTCTTCCAACCCAAAATGAATCCCAAGACCATGAACCGACCTTCCCGTCATCAAATTACCCGATTGTGCACAAGATGAAAGCACACTTGCGGTGGTTGTAGAACTTGGCAAGACACCATCCCATTTCTCATCCGTAAACAACTTTAACGCCTCCAATGTATACCCACTTTGCATGTACCCAACAATCATTGCAGTCCATGAAACACAATCGATCATGGAATGCTCATCCAATATAAAACGAGCATCCCGAGCATCCCCGGACTTTACATACATGTCTAACAGAGATGTCACCAGCACAGAATTCAGTTCGATACCATTCTTGATCAAGAGTCCATGAATCCACTTCCCCTGATGCAAAGCTCTCAATTTTGCACAAGCCGTAAGAACAGACCCTAGCGTAAATTGGTTCCCTTCAACCATCCCCTCCCTCATCCTATTAAACAAAGCCAACCCGTCTTCAGCACAATCATTCTGCACGTACCCAACAATCATCGAAATCCAACAAACCACATTCCTATCCACAATGCCATCGAAAACCACGAGAGAACACTCAATCCAACTACATTTTGCATACACATCCACCAACCCCGTCAACACAAAGCTATCAGGACTCGCCGCCTTAACAATCTCACAATGCACCTTCCTCGCTTCCTTCACATCCCTCATTTCACTACAAGCGTTTAACACAATCGAGTAAACAAAATTGTCACGCTCTAATACCCAATTCCTCGTACTTCTAAAGAAACCCAAAACCTCATCATACAAATTGTGCAGAAAATACCACCTCAGCATCACTTTCCATGAATAAAAATCTGGGCTGGGCAATTCATCGAACACTAACCGGGCATAATTGACGTGCCCAAGTGACCCGCATAAGCTCATCAATTTAGTATGACAGATTAGATTGTGGGACAAACCGTGCACAACAAGCAAGCTATGAACTTTTCTGAGAGAATCGATGTTTCTGCTCATGGCCAAGGGATTGAAGCCTGGATTTGAAAAGACTGAGCGAGTTGAAGCTCTGGCTTGAGCGAGCTCAGATGGGTATGGAGTCGGTGAGTTATATATAGAATGGTTCAGCGTACGTATTTGAAGTAGAGGGTTTCTGAGTGTGCGTTTATAAAGTCGGGAGATGATTTTCATCGTCTTCGTCTTTGAATTTCATCGGCGAAGTTTTTTCAGTTTTTGAAATGCGGTTGAGTTATGGCGGCTAATTAGTGAGTTTAATTACGGAGGTTTGGGATTGTTTTGTAGAACTTTAAAAATATTTTTGAGAATTCTTCTAAAATTAAAAAGCTTATGTTTCTCAAAATATTTTCAAGTGTTTTTTAAACTCAACAAAATAATTTTTTTATTTTCTATATTTATAATAAAATTTTATTTTTATTTCAAAAACTTTTTAGACATTTTAAAAATAATACTAAACATACCCTACGTCACTTTACAGTACTGATTTAGGCTTATGATTTGCGTTGATTCTGAAACTCGGCCCAACATGTTGATAAGAAGGCCCAAGATAGCCCAACTTTACATGCAAGCCAACCAAATAAGAGTCAGAATTGTACTATTTTAGTATTTTTAACCGTTTGGTCACTTCAAGGAGAAGATAGAGAGTTGCCTACAGAAATAGAAAAAAAATTACATGTGATCAGAAACATTATACTAATAGCTAAAAGCCAATTCGGCTTATAAACAGTGTCGGCTCTGAGCCGAGCCATATTATCAAAAGACCGTTATGCCCTCAGTACGTTTTCATGAGTTATACCAATCTTTATTTAATATCACTTTATAATTATTGAAATAACTAAGGTCCATAATTGTAGTGTATAACATGAAAGAAGAAGGGGCAACTTGCTTCATCACGTTTCTTCACTAAGGTCCATAATTGTAGTGTATAACATGAAAGAAGAAGGGGCAATTTTGCTTCATCACGTTTCTTCACTGACATCACATCTCTCTCTCTCTCTCTCTCTCTCTCTCTCTCTCCCTCCCTCTCCCTCTCCCTCTCCCTCTCCCTCTCCCTCTCTCTCTCTCTCTCTCTCTCGCTCCCTCCCTCGCTCCCTCCCCTCTTACATTCTCAAATATCAAATTGCTCATCTTCTCTCTTCCTCTCTGGCATTGCTCTTCAATATAGATATTAGAGTCATGGGTTTGTTGCATACCACTTAAAGTGATTTTTTGTAGTTCTTAAGGGTCTATCGATGCATTCACCCAATCGTTTCTCCCTTTTTGAGAAAAAATAACGGCCATCAACAGGTCAATTCTTTTCGTTTAAGTGATCAATAACTACAAGGTTTGAGTTCCCTACTTTTCATCTTTCTCTATGATCCATGTTTTTCCTTGATTTGTGGTAACTTTGGGTTTAATGATAAGGTTTTATAATCATTCCTTCAATTTAGATATACAGTTAAACCTCTATAAATTAATAATCTCGGGACTGAAAAAATCTATTAATTTAGCAAGATATTAAATAATCGCTAAATTAATAATTTATTGGTTAATTAATAACTTATTAATTTAGAAAACTATTATTGTTGTATCTTGTTCAATATATATTATTTTTTTAATATATTGTGTATACATTATTAAATGTGATATGAGAAGATAACACCAGAAATTCTTACCATGTTAAGAAAAATTCAATATATATGAGATTCAAGATGACATCAATTTCAAGTCATTCTTCATAAAGTCATCATAAATGAATAATTAATTATGTGTTAAGTCATTATTAATTTATATATTACTTAGGGTCTATATTAATTCTTGAATTTCTATTATCTTATCAATTTAGGGAATTATTAATTTAGCACGTTGTCCCCAAGTCGGAACCGAAAAAAATATTATTTTAACGAGGTTATTGATTAATCGAGTATTAAATTATCGAGGTTATACTGTATTACTACGATACGGATTAATGGATTGATTTTGCAATTTTTTTTCTTTGAAAGGAAAAAGGAAGGGGCATTTCTGAGAAAAGTACAACAGTAGACGGAAGTCCAACCATGAAGAACGTTTGTCTCTCAGATTAATTGTTGTTGTCCAACGGAAAAAATACATATCAACAGAAGGGTATTGCTTCAAATATAAAGAAAAACTAAAGGGTACGTGCACATGAAGGAAATTAGATTTATCTAAATTTACATTTCCATTTTGGAGTTTCGATGGAGGAAACAATTACAAGTAATTTTTTAATTTTTGTTTGATGGATTTTCATCTTCGGTACCTATTTTTTCATGCAGTCGTCATGCATCATCATTTTGTTCTAAATTTACTGTGTTGTTTATTGCTCTCTATATATATGTTGGAAATGCAAAGACCAATCAATATAGTTGTACGGTCAATATGTAAGACTGTAAGAGTACAATGAACAGATCATAAATTGTGTTTAGATATTGCAAATCTTCATGTATTTTCTATGTTATCTTTTAACAAAATGTTCAGGGCTCCAGACTCAACATTTTTGGTAGTACAAGCCATGATCTCAGTTTTTCTTTTCATTTTTTTTTTTTACAGTTCATGGGGTTAGAATTGTTTTTTACGGTCCCACAAATTTTTTGATATTTACTCTGCCAAGGTAGCAACAAAATACTACAGTTAACCGTGGATGCACAAATAACAGTCATAACACTCCATTCTTTAGGCAATTACCAAGATGACAATTAGGCAGCCAATTAATCGGTCTTAGGTCCAAGGATGATCAATGTATAACAACAAAATTCATCCATCTCCAATTGAGTGAAAGAGTAACATTTACTCCGTAGAAGAAAAGGAGTGACCTATTCTCAATAGTCTCCTATTTATCTTTTGACATATTTCACATTTAAATTGTACTTTTCTTCTCATTATACTTTTGGATTATTCGTTCTTAGTATTATATACGAAACATAATTAGGATGTTTGTGGTTTTATTACTTTCTTCTCCCGCCGCGAAGCGCGAGCTCAGTAGCTAGTGCATACGAAGCTTCAGTCTGTTTTAAGTTTCTTATGATCAGACAAGAATTTTATCCACTTACATCACATGATTCACATCGGCATGAAACATGAATGTTTTTAACATGGTAGCTAGACATAAATGAAAAAAAAAAACACAAGGTTGAGTTGTTTGAAAATCAGCCCAATTAATTAGGGTCTGTGAGATATTGGAAAACTAATATTAGTCAGATAACCAACCAGATCATACACTATTAACTAATAACATCGATTAATTATGGTTTATATTTTGTTACTTGTTTGATAGAATTAAGTTTATTGTTCAAATTTTATTAACTAATAACATCGATTATGGTGTAATTATGTTATTTTCAAATTTTTTAATAGATAAATAGAATGTAAAAAAACATAAAGAGTTTTTTCCATGAGCTTTAAAATAAGATTTTTAATTCCCACTAACCAACTAACAACGTTTTAATTCCTACTAACCCAACTTTCATGTATAAATAACTACATGCCACTACTCTTTTATGTAGTCATATTCTCTCTATTGATCAATGACCGTTGACCCACAACGTTGACCGGTGACCGGATTCCGTCAAAGTTGCCCGGTGATCGGCTTTCAGCGACCGTTGACCGTCAAGGCCTCTAGACTATAGGTTCATCAACTCAGTTAATGGTCAACTGATACTCAGTTAATGGTCAACTAATACTCAGTTGACGTTCAACTGATACACAGTTAAGGGTCAACTGATACTCAGTTAACATCTATAACTGCATATTCCAACTTAACTCTACTAAATCTCAACACAACAATTCAAAAAATGCAACGATTCGCATAAAACATATCAACATAACGAAACACATCCACAATCAAAAATAACAACATATTCGATAACACACATCCGATGACAAGAAAATCTTAGTCGAGCATTTCGTCGAGCACATAGTGTGCACTTCTCAAGTTAGCAATTTCAAACCAACAACAAAAAGAGAGAAAAAATCAAACAAAAGGAAAAACTATTGAATCACTTAAATATGCATTGGAGTCCATATTTGAAGATTGAAATTAAGCAAATAACGTACATACTCTTTTAACTAAACAATTCACAAAGGATGGAGCTCTTGGTTTTCTTTTATGCACATTATAGTTCATTGAACATTTCCTTCCTTGTATAGTAAATGATTGAATATCTGTAGTTAGTCATCAACTTCAATCTCACCAAGCATAGTTTAAATACCTTTAAACAAATGTTAGCTCGATCATGGCGACATGGCCAATCCCAGTACATATGCCGTCTTTTTGGAGGGCTACGATATCTAATCCAAATCGGAGAGGGAGGGAGGGAGGGAGGGAGGGAGGGAGGGGGAGAGAGAGAGAGAGAGAGAGAGAGAGAGAGAGAGAGAGAGAGAGAGAGAGAGAGAGAGAGAGAGAGAGAGAGAGAGAGAGAGAGAGAGAGAGAGAGAGAGAGTGTGTGTGTGTGTGTGTGTTTTGGCTTATGGGATAATTTTGGAAAGAAAATATAAGAAACCATGTAAAGTTTGCTAGTGGGAAACTTCTCTTAGAGTTAATTAGCTAATAAAAATTTCTCAAACTTTTATAGGATAGTAAGAATAATTTTCTCAAAATTAGGGCCGATGAAAATTTTCCCAGAATAAAAATACAACAAGTAAATAATCAAATCAACACCGTAAGTTGTACTTTCCATGCTCGGTTACTCTCTATTTCTAATTATCTTTGAGTCTTTGTTTTTAATATTTTACAATTTTTTAATGCTTTGTTCTTTCACATGATTAATCATGAATTTGACGTTTGCTCCGTGAATAGTGAAAATAATACTTTCTTTTAACACGTAGAAAGATATAAATCAAATTTGAAACTTCCGTTAAATTTTTTTTCTTTTAACACTAGATTAATTATTAGTTGGCTAAATGTAATGTTGGACCGTAGAGACACACGAGATTTACTTCTCTAGTTTTGGGTATAGTTTTTTACTTGTTTCACTTTCATTGTAATGATAATTTTCGAACAAACAAAAAAATGTTTTCTAGAATCTGAAACATCAACATTGACTTAGAAGTCATCATTGATTTTTAGTCTCCATTCATCTAAGTAAATGATAAATGATACTTCCAATATAAATAACAAGAATCCTTATGTGAAAGTATATAGAACAGATCGAGTCAATAAACAAGAGACTCAATCTGCGAGTAATTCCTACAATGTGCTGCCCTGTGGTGTGCGGATTTATTTTCATTAACAAAGTGCCATGTGCTTTTCATATAAAAATGAAAGGTAGTGCAAAATTTAGCATGCACACCACTAAATAGCGCACCAAAGTGCACACCTCAATCACTCAATGTGCAAACATAAGCTTCATCTTATATTCTGCTCTTTTGCATACTTGCAAGGAGTATTAACGAAATGAACTAGCTCAAGTGGTCGGTAAGAGCACTACTACCTAAAAGGTGGACTATTATGTTTTGGGTTTGAGTTGCAAGGGGATAAGAGTCAAATTTTATAATTTTCTTATATAAATAAAAAACCTGCCAAAAGCATTAGATTTGAGAAAAAGACAGACAAAGAATTCGATTCAGGTGAGGATCGATGGAGCACGAGACTTGTGATTCTTAGTTGTATGGTGGGGTAAACTCCTCATTCCAATTGTTTCTTCATGACAAAAGAGTTATCTGAGTCATGATTGGCCAGAAGTAGAAAGAGTATCCAAGGACTTTACTTAAGCCTGACATGTGGCTGGTTGACTGCGACACACAAAGAGAGAGAGAGGAATGAGATTTTGTAGTCACTGTAGTACCTAATAGAAACTTAGACGCTGACAGTCTCTCGCATTCTCATGTACAATGCAAGATCTTCTTATTATGTAGCACCGACACTTTACTTTAGTCTCGTGTCACGTGTCCGATATTTTGGGACATCGTGTCTAAAGTGTCATGTGATGTTTCTCAAAATATTGTTATAGTTAAATATCTATAAATTAATAACTTCGAGATTGACAAAAACTATTAATTTAGTGAGATATTAAATAATCGATATATTAATAATTATTAATTTATTCGTTAATTAATAACTTATTAATTTATAAAACTATTATTGTTGTACCTTGTTCAATATACATAATTTTTTAATATATTGTGTACACATTATTAAATGTGCTATGAGAAGATAACATCATAAATTCTTACCATGTTAAGAAAAATCCAAGATGAGATTTAAGATGATATCAATTTCAAGTCATTCTTCATGAAGTCATCATAAATGAATAATTAATTATATGGGTTAAGTCATTATTAATTTATATATTGTTTGGGGTCTATATGAATTCTCAAATTTCTATTATCTTATAAATTTTACGAATTATTAATTTAGCACCTTGTCCCTAAGTCGGGATCGGCAAAAAATATTATTTTAACAAAGTTATTAATTAATTGAGTATTAAATTATTAAAGTTCTACTGTATTTAGACACTTTGGGACACTCTTTATACACTCGGGGACACTCCTTTGACACTTGTGAACACTTTAACACATTAAATATTATACTTATTTTTATATATTTTTAGTATGGGTCATATTTATTATAGAATTGGGAGTTAGTGTAAAAAGTCTTGATACACAAACAAAATCATTCTAACCCAAACGTTGTTCTTGTCTTTAGCATCTTCTTCAGTTCAATGCTGATTTTTTTATCAATGATATATGAATTTTTAAAAGATAAGTTCATGAATAATTTTTTATTATATAACTTAATTTTAGCCTATTATATATTAAATATTAATATTTATATTAATTTAATTGTCGTGTCCATGTCGTGTCCGTGTCCTACTTTTTAAAATTTTGCCGTGTCCCGTCTCCTTGCGTGTCCGTGTTTCCGTATCCGTATCCATGTCCGTGCAACATAGTCTTCTTACCTTCTGAGCTCAGCAACTCATCTCCACACTCCCCATGAGCGCGTGGTATATCTTTTTTCTCTATCCCTTTTTCTACGGTAGGTAAAACAGAAAAATACAAAATATCAAGAACTCTCTTTTTGTGGTTTTTTTCTTAATGGAGAAATTAAGAACTTTTCATCGACTTTTTGTGTAAAAAGAAGTGGAAGATTAGAGAAGGTTTGCATAAAGTAATATGGGTTGGCAAGATTGCATCGAATGCCAATCAAGAGCTTCTTGATCGTTCACTTTCCTTTTAGTTCTTGATTGTTTTAGGTCATAAGAGAATATTACTTTGTCAAGGCTAGTAATTGGTGGCATCTGAGTTGGGACATGCTTAGCCAAATGGGCTTCCCAAATTTCTGCAAAAAGATAGGACAATCAAGGCACACCATGTGGGTACGTGTTCCCTAGCTCTCTGTTCACCATTCACATCCTTATGGGGCAGCCACCAACATCATCGTCACCAATCTACATCCTCTTAAGTTAGAGCACCTGCACCGCGCCTTGCTCGAGTAGCAGCTCCCGAGCTCGTCAACGAGCGGTCGCCGACGACAGCAGCTACCGCTGCACGGAGCTGCTCGTGCTGCTCGCCGGTCAGGCCCACCTCCCCCCTCTCACCCACTCCGTGGCCCCACCCGTGCTCGTGCTCTCGCTCGAGCAATTGTTGCTCGAGTACCTGCTCGTGCCGTGCCGGTCGCCGACGACTTTGGCGGCCCCCACGCTTGCTCGTGCTGAAAAGCTCTCGCGGTGCAGGTGCTCTTACAGTCATCTATCCAGTTTGGTATGATCTGCTTACAGTAACAGGGTTTACACCAGGTAAAGAACTCTCATTCCTTCTGGGAGCATTGATGAAGGAGAACACAGTTTTCGCTATTGACTATGCACGCTTGCTAGTGTTCGATCATAAAGCTCTTGGGTCGAAGGTACAAGTTATGTTGCACCTCAGCGCACATTGTAGGTTAGCACGGTAAAAATCTTCATTGAGTTTGAAGTTTGAACATGGTTCACGCTGTAAATGAAAATGAATTTGTTGAACAGAAGAGGAAGAATGTGGAGGGTTGATGAGGAGAAGCATATTCATCATATCTGAATAGAAGCGCACACGAATTCCCCGGAGATGCATTATGCATAAGCAAATGAAAAGGAACACTAGTATCTCTATCCGGGAATAAATCATGCAACATTATTTTTGATAATAATACAGAGATGGTAACCACCCAAAGAAAGAAAAATCAAGCCAAACCCAAATCCTGGGCTACGAAATGTACAGATAGGGCAATGGCAACCTCAACCCCTCTGAAGCCGGAGATACAACCCCTAGTTTCCTCTATAGAGCTCTCGATCAAGAAGTTAAAAGTCTCTTCCCCCATGTATTTTAGGTTAAAGGAAGAAAGTGACCATTACCTGCTGCGCATCTTTGCCTGCGGGGCCTTCTGGTAGTCTTACCCCACCCTGTTAGGCTTCTATCATCCAGTGCCATTTCGGTATTACTAAACTGCTGCACCACTGGAGTGCAAGCCGGAATGGTAACCACAGGGGGAGAAGGAGTCACTACTGCTCGTCGCCTGCCCCTAGCAGAACCTCTTGTTGAGTTCCTCCTGGCCAACCCTGATTGCCACATAGGATGACCTGTTGCACGCATCAACCCTCCAAATGTCTGGATGTCTTCTGTTACCTCGTGCCTTGACAAAGAAACAAGGCCGGGCAGGATATCCCTTTGGAAGTCCCGCCGCTGCCTTCCTCTCCTTGCCTGCCCCCTTCGGGGCGTATTCGTTAGCAAATTGGTTCCTGGCTCTTCAAAAGTAATATTTTCTGGAACCAAAGGGTTAGGCATGTAGTCTTCTTCCCTGGTCTCCTTCAGTTTCAGAGTGAGGAATTCAAAGTAATCAAACTCTTCTACTAAAGACTCTTCATGACCTTCCCCATCGTCACTTCTCAGAACAGTGTCAAACATGCTCTCAATATCATTCCCACATGAAGAAACTATGTCCACAAACCACATAAGAGGGTCAACAGAAGATGCTTCTGCTAGATTGCAAGAGGTCTGGTACCTACAGTCAAGGGGACCACATGATGAAATGGAAACAATTGCCTCTGCCGCTACTCTAGCAAGCTCATCTTGGGAAAACTCGGTTTTTTTCTGTGGTAATGCTAAGGACATCTTGTTCTGCTTTTCTGCAGATGCATCCTCATCATCACTCTCCAGAGAAATGGGGGCTTCCAAATCTATCTTCAATGCAGTCTTCACACTGGTGCTTGGAACAGAAGGTTTCAAAGATACTTCATCATCACTGATACAGAAGTTCAAGTCAATGTGATGTCTGAAATTAACAAACTGTTTATCCCTTCTGTCTTCTACCACTACAATTTCTGCTAAATTATTTCTGGCCAGGTCAGGAGCTGCAGTATCACAAGGCAAGTTGATGTCCGGCATTCTACTTCTCCTGTTATTTTCCCCTTCACACTCTGATGGGTGAGAAATAGACACAGAAGGGGAGGTGAGAGAAAAGGACTCATTCTTAGAAAGCTGAGACTTCTCGAAAATAGGAAATCCAAGAAGTTTTCTATTACTTGGGCTATCAGCTAGTTCAGTCCTCCTCCCCTCTACATCATTCCCACAAGAAAATGATTTTATACTCTGAGTAATAATTTGATTGAAACCCTTTCCAGCTTCAGCTTTATTGGATAAATTATTCACAGAAGACTGAAAGAAACTCAGCTCACCAGCCTTCGAAACTCTGCCACCATTGGCAAACTCATTCTTACTAGCGGGCTTAGCTCTTAGCCATGGCAAAGTGGCAAGAGGGTCCTCATGCTTCTGTTCTCCGCCTGTGGTCTTAAGACCTCGCTGGTGTAACTCATCATTAGATGAACTGTTCGAAAGCATTACGTTCAAGTTAACTTCCTTTGCAGACTTCACATCCATGAAATTCGACCCGCTGTAGAATATTGTTGAACCATGACCCATCAAATGTTCAGAGCCTCCATTATGATTATTGCTACTGCTCAGATAGTCGTCGTTGAGAGAAGGAAAACGAACCAGTTGTTCCTTAGACCCTGAAGAGGAACCATGATGAAAACCGTTTTGGTATGGCAATTCACTTCCTGAACCTTGGTTAATTCTAGAATTGTTGTGAAGATGCCACCTGTCTCCAAAAATCCCATTGCTCTGGACTGATGACTGGGAACTCTTACTTAAGGTAGCAGATGAGTTAAAACATGGGTAAGCTTGAACTGACATTGACTTTTGGCTTAAACTACTGCCTGGCTTTTCCCAAGAAGAAACCGAGTGATTCCATGACTTGACCAAATCAGATGAAGAAAGAATGGGATATGGACTGGGCCCATGAGTCGGCATAAAGCAACTCGGATGCTTATTACTGGAGAACTCATTACTTCTTTCAAAATTGTCCACACCAGAAACTTTCCTCTCTCTCCAAGGGTCTACCTTGGTTCTATCAGTCGAATAGAAATTTTGTTCATGAACATTGTTACTAGAAACTTGCATTGGCCGGGATGATGTAGGCGACCTTTCTGTGTGGGAAACAATTTTGAGGTTGCTTTTACTTTGCCCTGTAATACAAAGTTAGCAAGAAATGATCTTTAACAAGAATTGCTCATAACTCAATATAAACTTCTACACACCCTACAAATCCGTCTAATCAGCCAAATGACAGCATTGCTTATAGCATATCAGCCGATATTCACGTTGTTTATTATAAATAGTAATCTAAAAAAAGAGGCAGAAATTATTGAAAACTCGGATGAGTAGGATCCCAATATTTCATCTGTTACATTCACAAAAGTTTTCATTTGCCAATATGCTCATATGATATTCTAAGGAAGAATATACAGCATTGTGAACGCAAATAGAAAGGCACAAATATTTGAGTTTTTAATGCAATTGCTAGTATTAAAGAATGTACCTGATTCAAGAACATGGGAAAACCACCCATTTTTTGTTCCACTGACTCCATCACCCAGCAGCTGTGACCTTGACTTAACAGGCAGATCCAGGCTTTGAATTTTCTCACGAAATGAGTCATTGCCGGGAAGATCAGCATATCCTGAACCACTTGCTTCTTCAAGTTGAATTGGCTCATTCAAGTCAGCAAAACCATTTGCGCTCCTCAAACATGTCTCTGATTTCAAAGCATCTCCTCCGAACTCTGATTTCCTACCATCATCAAGAAAGAGCTTTCCACCACCCTCAGGTGCAAGTTTACATTTAGGTATGCCAGAAACTTTCTCATCACTGCACTCTTCCCCTTCTTCAGAATCCATGTACACATCAGCCGGAAGTTGAAGGTCAAACATTCTTTTCCTCACTTTTGTTGGTCTTGAATCCATCACCTCAACATCTTTTGTACTAATCCCATTTTGACATGGAAATAGACCATTCTTTGGGTTGTTTCCTTTAATGACACTAGATTGAGAATGAATGCCTTCAACACCTGAACATGATGGTCCTGCATAAATGGAATTCGCCAAAGGAAAGCTTGACTCGGGCCATTTCCGAGCATGTTCAGATGTGACGTGAGATGCTAAGGGACTTGATGACAGTGATGTATCCATGGGCATATGGTTTCTATGAAGTTCTTTCCTTTTGATTTCATCCATCAAATCCCTCTGAATTCTGTACAGGCGGTGAAGTTCACAAACCTGAGTCACATGAAATCACAACCGTTCAAGTGTCTTACATACCGTAGAATATACTTGAAGCAAAAACACTGAGTTCAATCTCCCTACGTCACAGAACTAAGAAATATGAGAGAATATGTACCTGATTCTTAAATATGGCCTCATGTTCAAGCATGGTCTGCTTAACTACATCTTTACCATACCCTTGAAAAGCATCAGCAGCAACCCTTGGTAAGAAACCATTGTAGTACCGACTGTTTGGCACAGGTTTCTCTCCATAATATAAGGGCCAGCTACAATTGTTTGGATCCTCATTAAGATCCCTAACTGAGTAATACCCTGGCAAATAAGTTTTGCACTGCATTTTCGTTCCCATTCCTGAAAAGCGTGACAGAATACATTAGTGCCGAATCAGAGGGCATACAAAATAGGAAACTACAAAGTAAAACTAAGAACATGTAAAGGAAATATGTTTAGCCGAATTTGTCATCCCAGAACTGCAAGCAAGGATTGAGCAGTAAAACTATTGGAGAAAAAACAAAAAACAAAAAGACACAAAGATGAGGAAATGCTACTGGCATTGAGTACTTATTAAACTGTATACTATGATCACACCCTACAAGTATACATGGGAAGCGACTTAGACTTCAATTGCGAACCTAATGATTCTCCAATCAAATGGCACAATCTCCATCATCTCCAAGAACTGTCAACCAGTGTATTAAATACTCAACCTAACGCAAAGTGATTTTTTAAACATGCCTCTAGACATTCCCGATTGTTCTATCCCCTAGTTGGAAACCCTGCAGCCTTAGAATGAATGCTACTGTATCTACAATCCAAATTATGCACTGTAGTAATGTGCAACATCAAAATAAGGCAATTCGGGCTAACCGGAAAATCCCCAATGAGAACCCTCTTGATTCAGCAACAGTGAAAACTGAACAAACCAACCCTTACAATTGTGAGGCTAATGAATGCAAGCTCTAAAAAAACAAAGAACATTTCTTCAATTTCTCAACTAATGAAGTAAAAACATCCTCAATTAATGGATAATACAATGAGAAGCATATGGGCAATAAACTCGTAGCCTGTTGCCTCAATACCAGAAACCATTTCCATACAAGCTGAAACTTTCAGGAACTTCATGATCAAGCATCAAATTTGACATGAAATCAAATTAATCACTAGTAGAAGCTAACAGAACAGATCTAAAGAGTTCCAATTCAATCAACGTATATTAGCAAGGATGATTATCCATGACCTACAGTAACAAAGACCAAATTTACCCATGAAACTGTTTTTTAACATCCAACAAAGCAAATCAATAAAGAAAACAAATTCAATTACCCAGGTCCACAGCTTGCAATGAGGAAATATTGCACAAAACCCATCAAAAAAATCCAAACTTGGTAAGAAATTGGCAAACCCCAATTAATCAAATCAAACCCAAAAAAGAAATGAAAGAATCAAACTTTGCAGAGAAGCAGATATAAGAATTTTACCTCAGACCCACATCCTATAATTCTCACAGCACAAGCTTCACATGATAGAAAACTCAGAGTCAGCCAGTCTTTTGGAAGACTCGCACACTGTTAACAACAATACAGCAAAGCAAAGCAAAGCAGCCGAAACTCTTTATTGCACAATCCAGAATTACACAACAAAAAAGACCAAAGCTGGTGCTTCTGAAACACCATTCAACCAAGCTCAGATCGTCATCAGGTTGAAGAAGAAGAGGAATTAGAAGAAGTAAAAAAGAAAAATAAAGGTTGCAGAGGAAGATTTTCGATCTGCTGGGCCACTCTCTCTCTCCCCCTTCTCTCTCTAAGTAGAACAAAGGAATTGGAGGTTTTAGAGAGAGAAAGAGTTGGGGAAGTATTTTGTTTTTCTTTTGGTGTGTTTTTTCTTTTTAGAGAGAGAGATCCCAGATAAGAAATCTTTCACACAAACAAACGACCTTCTAAGAATAGTGACATGAAAATTTGTCAACATCCGGTCTCTTTTTATTCCTGCTTTTTCTACACTTCTCTCTCTCTCTCTCTCTCTCCAAAACCCAAAAACAAAAAACAATTTCTTTAATTATGGGTTTTTTTTTTGAGTTAATGGAAAGAAATGGGCATTTCTAGATTCTCTTCACCTTCCTTGCTCTTGGTACAGATAATAAAAAAATAAAACATTTTCATCCGATTAATTAATCCCCAATAAGACACTCATAACTAATATAGAAAAAAGGCCTGCATTGCTGCAACAACAGGCACACCCAAACCTTTGCTTGACAACAATACAATCCCATCTTTTTCCCCTTTCTTTCTTTCTTTCTGTCTTTCTGGGAAGAAGAGGCCTCTGCTCTCTCTCTCTCTCTCTCTGCTCTCCTGGGTAGGTTGCTAAAGAGAGAAGACCTAGCTGCTAATTTTTTCTAGTACAAACCAAAGCACTGGATTTTTCTTATTTCCTTTTTGAGAAGTGTGTGTTTAATTTCCACAGCAGCAGACAGGAGGTGGGTCCCAATGATACTATGGCAAGGCATGAGGTTCATTTTCTTTCTTCTTCTTCGGATGCGAGGTTTTAGGGATAAATGAATGCCCTTCTGGGAAGATTTTATTTACGAGAATGGGATTTGATTCTTCTGTTGGGCTGTGATCGGAGGATCCTCTGTTTTCTTTTGTAACTGTACCTCGTTAAAGAGAGAGAGAGAGAGCCTACAACACACACGTGGCCTAAATCCAAGGATACCTTTAGATCACGCCTGGTCAATCAAGGATGTAGATCACTTTATTACAGTCAATTAATTATAAATTTTCTGTATCTTTTTTGAGAAAAGATAAAACCTCGAGGATTATGTATACTAAATTATGGATGATATGAATGTGTGGGATTTTATTTTTTAGAAATTATTTTATTTAGGGCTGGGCACAAATCCCGCAAATCTCGGTCCCGTCCCGGTCCCGTCCCGATCCCGTCCCGGTCCCGTCCCGATCCCGTCCCGATCCCGGTGGGATTTGAAACAAAAAATGTTCGTCCCGTCCCGTCAGTAAAACAATGGGACGGGACGCGGGACTGAAATTTTTCGTCCCGTTAGGCCCGTCCCGTCCCGCATATAAATTTAACTTAATCTTGACCGTTGATTTTTTCATCTCCACCGTTGATTTCAACCCTAATCTATATCATCCTACACAATAGGATGCACTTTTACTCTTGAAGCATGCACTTGGTTTCTTATTGATATGTTTATGATTAAAGGGAGGTATGCCTGGCTCGGTGAGGTTGAGAAACTGTGAAGTGCTCCAGAAAATTACAAGAAGCCAGGCCGAGGAGAGGAGGTTATATGGAGCTATATGTGCTGCTCCGGCAGTAACACTTCTGCCTTGGGGTCTCTTGAGGAGAAAGCAGGTGCGTTAACTTTATCTCTTGAATTGAGTTTTGTTGAAATTGAAATTTTTTCATTCGGCTAATGGTTTTCTGGTTTTTTATGCAAGACAACTAGCCACCCTGCATTCTTTGACAAGCTACCAACATTCTGGGCTGTCAAATCAAACATTCAAGTTTCAGGAGCACTCACAACAAGCCGTGGTCCTGGAACTTGTTTTGTGTTTGCCCTGTGCCTAGTGGAACAACTGTATGGGGAAACGGTCGCTAAGGAACTTGGAGAGTTGCTGGTGAGTGGTGAGCCCTTCTACTGTAATTCTCATTTAGTCTATGTGCATCATGCTGTAGCTATAGTCTTGATATATACATAGAGTAGATTCAGTCTCAGTTTTTGTTCTAAACAAGCACAGCAAACTGTGACTATTCTTGTCCTTTGCACCTTTGACATGTACTATTAGATATGAACACAGAAAATAATAGAGAACAATTATAGATTACAGAGTTAGAATGAACCTTACATTTAATATTGTTTCCAGTTTTGTAGCGGGATTGGGCCCGTCCCGTCCCGATCTCGTCCCGTCCCATGCGGGATTGGGCCCGGTGGGATCCAATCTCAAAAATGCAAGGCCCGTCCCGTCCCGTCCCGCATGTAACAACCGGGACGGGACGTGGGATGACCTCAATCCCGTCCCATCCCGTCCCATGCCCACCCCTAATTTCATTAGTAGCCTACTCAAAATGTGGCTTTTACCAGCAGATCTAGGATTAAAAATTCATCGAAGCTAATTTTTTGTGAATAAATCACGATGATATGAGATAATTTTATAAATTGAAAAAAAAAATACACTTAATTAGCAATGGGGGGACATTATGAGTCTTATCCCGTACATTAAACTTTCTAAACTGAAATACACATTAAATATAATACAAAATACAAAGTAATTACATAAAAACTAACTAAATCTTACTCTACAAATTCCACTTGTATACGTATACTTATCCACCCGTATGTGCGAGACTTCGAGATTGGGGGATTTGGGTCTTTAAATTAGGTTGAGAATTGGGGATTTAGATGTTTTGTGAATAACCGAATACTATCAGTTGAAGCAAATCAATTAAGCACTGTGAATTGGGTTTGAGTATGGTAAATAAACTGAGTTTAATTTGTTTTTTCAATGTGAGGTAATTAAGTAAACTAGTAATGCTTTTTTTTTTTTTCACCTCTAAAATCTCACGGGGCTTTAAGCCACAATCTAAGTCTGCACCCTGCTTCTAAGTATATGAAAATTGTTATCCATTAAACCATTAAACTCTTCTACGAAAGTTCTGTTGCAAACACATACATTTTGATAAGTAATTTACCTTAAAAAATTCGGCAGTTTTCATAGACATATTTTGACATGCCATTTGTCGCTTATTTTATTCCTTTTTCCAAACTCGTATTATTAAATTTTGAAAATTATTTACATTAAAATTATGTGGTTACTTAACTTATATTTGTTGTTGATTTCGTTGTTGACCGGCAATGTAGGATAATTAATGAGAAATGCAACTTTAAAATTTGAAAATATATAACCTACATTTCGAAACATAAATTCAACAAGGAACAATGGACACGAGATGCCCTGGAACATATGATCTATGCTTTTACAGAAATAAAGTCAATCAACCACATCTAGATATTACTTGAAAACCCAAACAGTCCATCCCAATTTTCAGACGCAACGACTTGGTACCCAACCAATTCAAGTAACCCATATATACACTCATGGAGAGATTGTCTCTAAACAATAATGAAATTGTTTGAGGGGAATAAACTGTAACTCTTTTATTGATAGAATGTCTTAAATATAAACTAATACAATCTGTTACAATCAATGTTCCGATATAACAGAGATTCTCTGAATCTCTATCAAATCTAGTCTGTATCAAATTAGGACAAGACACACATCAGAAGTTACGGAGAATAAATCTTTTTAAACACTCCTCCTTGTGTCAATGGCCTAATGAATAATGCATAACTTGTTGCCTCATTAAAAACCTTGTCAAGCAAACAAAAATCTCATGGGTAAAACAAACGCTTGATCTAAAGGAAAAATAATATAATGCATCAACTACAAACGCTACTACATGTGTCGTAGACTCCCCCTGATGTCTACAGAAATGTAACTCCCTCTGACTGTAAACTCAGTCATGGAGTTCAAATAACCTGCGCATACCAATGAGTCTCACATGTCACAAATGTAGATTTAGGTAGCGACTTGGTAAATAAGTCTAACATTATCCGCCAAACCAACCTGGTTCACATGGATATTCAACAGCTGTTGTTGTTGCTGATTGAAGAAGAGTTTTGGCGATATATGCTTTGTATTGTCACCCTTAATGTAACCCAACTTCATCTGTTTAATGCATGCTGCATTATCCTCATAGATGCAAGTGGGAGCTGTCGTAGTAGATGGTAATCCACTAGACCCTCAAATATGATGAATGACTGACCTAAGCCAGACGTATTCTCTAATCGCTTCATGCAAAGCAATAATTTCTAAATGGTTCGAGGAAGTAGCAACAAGGGTTTGCTTAGTTGATCTCCAAGAAATCGCCGTGTTTCCCATAGTGAAAACATAACTCGGTCTGTGAATGACCTTTGTATGGGTCAGAGAGGTACCCAGCATCACCAAATCCAACCAACACATCAACCGGTGTTTCAGAATAGAGGACTACAGTAAAAATGCTCACAGCATGGGAGGAGTTCGACGGGTCGAAATCCTCACTCGACGGGTCGAATGAATGGTTCTGTTTGTTCCAGTGTACCGATTTTGACGGGTCAAAACCTTACCTCGACGGGTCGAAAGATGCCCTTGGGTTATCACAGTTTGCTGCATTCGACGGGTCGAAAGCGTCAGAACTTGTATGTTGTGACTGAATCATCCCTTTTCTAGGGTTTTCCAATTTCTCTTTGTACTCTTTGTAAGGGAAAAATAAACCCAAGTCAATAGCACCCTTCAAGTATCTGAAGATTTTTTTTACTCCATTTCAATGACGTTGCGTAGGCGCAGAGCTAAATCTAGCCAACAAGTTCACTAAGAAGGCAATATCTAGATGCATGCACTGAGCTAGATACAACAAAGCTCCAATAGCACTAAGATATGAAATTTCATCTCCTAAGTTCTCATCATCGTCATCGACCGGACGAAATGGATCTTTCTTAGGGCCTAGACTGCGAACAACTATTGCTTTGTCCATGTTAAATCGCCTTAGCATCTTTTAGACATAAGTAGACCGGTGAATGAGAATTCCACCAACTCGATATTCCAGCTCTAATCCGAGACAAAATCGAGTCCTACCAAGGTGACGATGTCCATGACTGCAGAATACATCTCCTCATAATCAATCACAGGGAGTTGAGAGTAACCTTGCGTTAACAGTCTAGGTTTATAGTGCAAGACCTCATTCTTCTGATTACGCTTCCAAACAAAGACCTATTTATGTCCTACCGGCTTAACATTCGGTGGGCATAGCACTACCAGATCGAAATCCTGTCTTTTATTCAGAGTCTAATTCGGCCTAGATTGCAACCTTCCATTGGGCCAATCTGCTCTTTGTTGACAATTCGCCACAGAGCGAGGTTCCACTTCATCGTTGTATATGATCTCTTGAGCGACGGAATAAGCAAATGCACCATCAACTAACATGGGAGATCTATCCACATCATTTTCTTTAAGTGAGATTTCTTTGTTCTCTGACATCACAAGAAGTTCTGAGGCGTCCCCTAGATATGTTAATTGTGATTCAAGGACATAAATGTAGTCAGAGACAATCTCATGTGAACGATTCACAATGTTGATGATGAATGAATCATTTTGTGCCTTGATGGTTTGCCTTTTAACCGACGACTCATCAGTGGATTTTCTTGGTCTCCCCCTCTTCCTGGTGGGAGTCGAGGCCGACGCAATACCATCCACATGAGTAGGAGGAATGTTTCCTTGCCCGATGTTGGTACTAACCAATCCTCTTTTCAAGATTTCTAACCTTGCAGGAACGTTTGTAGCTGGTATATTCGATCTCCTCACTTTAGCGATATCAGCAAAGGAGTCAGGCATAGAGTCTGCTACTTTATGAAGATCGAGTATTCTTTTCACTTCTATCTCACTCTGAGATGTGCGGGGATCGTGATGAGGCATAGTAGGATTAGACCACTTCAATTTCTGACGTTGAACCGGAATAGTTACATTCCTTCCTCCCTCTAATATCGGGAAATATGTCTCATCGAAGTGACAATTTGTAAATCTTGCAGTAAAGAGATCTCATGTCGAACGTTCAAGATAACGGACTATCGCTGGAGCTTTATAGCCAAGATAAATGCTTAATCTTCGTTGAGGACCCATGAGGAACGGAATGTTCAACTTCAATCCTAAAAGACATGCAGTAATCATCAAAAGAATTTAATGTAAACTCTCATGTGTTTTCCAATCTAATAGACTTGATTGGATGATCCGAAAGGTGAGCCTGGAGCTTAATAATTTATGCCAAGAGTTTTACAAACGCAGCATTCCTTGTGGATAGCAAAGCAACATGTGACCATCACGTTGATGCATCTACCAAAACCATGAAATATTTAAATTGTCCGCATTCCAGTTTAATAGGTCCACAAATTACACCTTGGATTCTTTGTAAGAAATGTAATATTTTCGATATTGTCAACAACAAAAGAAGAACCTGCTTATAACTTTGTTAAAGAACAAGCTTTGAAAAACGAGCGATGTACATCAGAGATTGCAACATGTGAATCTGGTAGGATAACGCACTGCGCCACATTAGTACTTTGTCGGGATTGTGTTGCACTCGTCTTGGAGACCGAGTCAGGATTGAGAGGAGTAGTCTCATTCCCCCCATTAAAACCGATGGACATAGGTATTCCCACATGATTTTTTTCTCTGAAGAATGCATGACCATGAGTATTTTTTAATATTTTGATCATCATATCACGACCCACATGTCACAGTCGAAAATGCAAAAGCTTATAAGATTCTGAGTCACATAAAGTCGTGTGAGTCATGGCATTGCATTCAATGATCTGAATCGTAGTTAGGTATAGACCACTACGAATAGCCGAAAACTTGTCTAGGATGTCTTTGTGACCGCATTCAATAGAAGTGATACATAATAATTCTTGTTCATTCTCACAATATGTTTCCAAGTAGAGACCGTTGGCGCAAATATCTTTGAAACTTAACAAAGTTCGATTGGCCTTTGGCGGGTATAAGACATCAACAATAAATATTCTTGTACCATGAGGTAGTAGAAATTCCGTTAAACCACGCCCTATAATAACCGGCGTTGCACCTATTATGGTAGTCACTGAGGAGTTGTATGTGAAAAGATCCACAAACAATTGCCTATTTCGCTGAATTGTGTCGGTAGTATCACTATTTGCAAGACACTCAATCTCGCCTTGAGACATCTACAAAATCAATGTAAATAAATGAGTCTTTTGAATTAAAGATCTAGAGGACAATTTAAGTAGACACTTAAAGATTTTGAATAAGAATTTGACCCTTGTTGAATGCTGATATGGCATGACATGAATCGATGTAAAATCACATCTGGTGTCGAAATTTTTCTGATCCTTTTCCAAGAAAATCGATGTAAGATACATCAAACACCATAAAACAAGATATAGCCTTCAACAGGTCGAGTAAACCTTTTGAGAGGTCGAAGAAACTCAAAATAGATTTTTGATTTTCCGATATCAAGTTTTTGATGGGTCGAAAGGTTTTTCAGGGGCATACATTTGATGGGTCGAACAAAGTTTCGACGGGTCGAAGAAAACCTAAAACTAATATCGATTTTCAGATATCTATTTTTCGACTGATCACGCACATTTTTCGACGGGTCGAAAGTGTATCCAGAGGCATACATTCGACGGGTTGAGGAGAATCTCGACGGGTCAATTATTAAAACTAATATTGATTTTCCGATATCTATTTTTCGACGGGTTGAGTACAATTTTCGACGGGTCGAAATTGGACATAGTCCGAGGTAGAAGCAAACATTTGACGGGTCGAGGAAGTCATCGACAGGTCAAAATTGGACATTGTCCGAGACAGAAGCAAACATTCGACGGGTCAAGGAAGTCTTCAAAGGGTCAAAAAATTTTGGGATCAAAATATCTGTTTTTTTGTGTCTCGTTTTTACTGTGTCGTTTGTGTCATTATGCCATATAAAATTGTAAACATTGAACCATACACTGCATAAGTAGTGAAATAACATTCTCAACATTTTCATAAACTGAAAGTAGAGAAAATTTCATTGCGTGCCAACAATTCAAGATTATATCATAGGTGTTCTTATTCATAAATTAAATAAAAACCAAGACAATAGTCTAAAGAAAAATGGAATTTAAACAGGCCAAAAATAAACCAAAAACTTGAGTCCATTACAGAGATAATGCATTTTACATAGACTATTCAAAATACGAAGTAACAATGGTCGTCTCCTTGTCCTCTCAAACTGCGAGATTGGTATCTACCTCCATCTTAAAATCTCTAGCAAAGTTGGACTCTTGATTCAACTATTGCTTGTACCTCTTGTAGATGTTCTGGATTTCTTTGCTAGCACGACACTGTTTGTGCATATGTTTTGTTGATCCATACCGATAGCAGGTGAATTTTCCAGAATTGGAATGTCTTTGCCCATCCTGACCTAAACCAGATTGGTTATTGTTGGAGCGTTTTGAAATCTATACCAAGTCAGATTTTGGCTGCGGCCTCGGCCATACCCACGCCTTCCTCTCCTGCCACGTGGAGCTTATCTACCACGATTGTAAGGTTCCGAATGATCGTTCTTTTTGTCCTTGCAGGCCTTTCCTCTAGTTTGATAGCTCTCAGACTTTTTGGTACCAGCCAGTCTAGCATTATTATTGAGGATAACCTCATGATGTCTCTCCGTTTTGGCTAGACTATTTATGAGATCACTGAAGGTAACGATCCTTCCTTGTTCAACTTCGATCCGGTACTGATGAGCAAGCTCGCTCAGAGAGATCGGGAAGGTGTTCAAAGACTTTTCAATCATGTTTTTTTCGGTCTTGTCCACCACACAGAAGCTCAAATCGAATTGCAAATCTAAAGCTGCTTGATTATAATCTTGGATCTTTGAAAAATCCAGAAGCCTAAGGTCTTCCCATTTTGCAGTCAACTCTAGAAGCCGTGCATCATGCACATTGTCGAAGCGTTGCTTCAAAGCATCCCATAAATCCATGGGATATATTTTGTTTATGTATTGCTTATTGGGAGTTGTGTGAATATGACGCCTCAAAAACATGATGGCTTGAGCTTTTGATTCTGTTGTTGGTGGGATGACGTTTGGCCCTACGGGTTGAATGGTGTGGCTGAGTCTCTTTCCGATGAATGTATTAACCACATCAGAGACCAAGCAGTGGTATTCCTTTCTTTGAATATCAAGGATGTCGAATTCTGGTCTAACCGGCTCCTTCGAACTGATTTACAAAATATAAAGAGATTGTATTAGTATCGATCGAAAAATGATCGATTTCCCTTTCTTTCCTTTTCTTTTCTAAACCGTGACTCCCCCGGGACAGTCACTTATATTATATGAATACAGGTCCATAGGAGCTAGGGTATAAATAATAATCACAACAATATCACAATCCTAGATCTAGGATTTTGCAGGAAGTAAGTTTTAGTCCTAGATCTAAAGATTGATGGTTTAGAAAATTTACCTCGATGGGTGTTATGCTCAGTATGATCGATACAAAAGTTGGATGACATGGAGTAGGAACTCGCCTGTAGAGGTTCTTTGGAAGTCGAGCAATCTTGACGAAGGAAGAAAAATGTTGGAAGTAAGGAGGAAGAATCTGAGATGATGATGATCGACGTTGATGGAGGCCGGCGTTAAGGATTGATGCCGGCGATGGAGGTGTAGTGTATAGGGTTGAAGCTTTTTTTTCTTCTTCTTTTTCTGTGGTGATAGCTGGCTATTAACTTAGAGTGTGCATGATAACGTGTTTGAGGGGAATAAACTGATAGACTGAGAACTGTAACTCTTTTATTGATAGAATGCCTTAAATGTAGGCTGATACAATCTGTTACAATCAATGTCCTGATATAAAAGAGATTGTATGAATCTATATCAAATCTAGTATATATCTAATTAGAAGAAGACACATACAGAAAATTACGGAGAATAAATCTCTTTAAACAAAAATAAACTTTCCACAAAAAAGAAGAAAAAACCAGTTGGTGTAGTAGACATTTTGTTAAGCTCTTCTTTTTTCTTTCCCATTAGATTTTTCACAATATATATACACGTAGATTAAAGAAGTTGATATAGAGGATGCTATAAGTCGGTCTGGAGTTTGATGTAATAATAGAAAATAATATAGAGTAATGTTAGAGATAAAAGCGCTTAAACCTTTTTAACAATTACATTCGAGTTAAATAATAGTTAACCATAGTTCTTGACCAAACCACCGAAACATAACTAATATGAAAAGATACAAAAATTTAATGACACACTAATTTACACAAGTTTATGACACATTTAGAAGTCGAAACTAATTTAATCTCAAACAAACAAACACCCTAATCCATCCAAGCAATCCAACCTAACATGTCCGCATGTGATTTTAAGTTTGAGCGTATTAACTGGTTTCAAAGTCTCAAGTAATGAAGCAATCATTCTAGATATATATCTTCTTCTATTTTTCCAAACCTTAGACCTAATTAATAAATAGAAATGTGGTCCTTTGTTTCCAATGTTGTCACTTTCATGGAAAATGTGTGAAGCTTTCCAACTAGTGGTAGATTTGGGCTTAACTAGATGTGAAGGGCTCCACAGATTTGGTTGACTCAAATGAAGCACTTGATTTTTTCAATAAAATGCAAAACTTACATATCTCTTTTGGGGTCGAATGTAAATTTGGAGAGGAAGGAAATATTGGATCCGTTTGGTTAGTGGGACAATTCAATCCAGATCTCATAAATTAATAGTAATGAAGTCTTAAGATCTACTCCTACACTTTAACAGTTGCAAGTTATTTACTTCATTCCTTTGAATGGGGTAACCCCACATTGCAGTTGGATTGGTTTTGCGACCAGAAGAACTCATAAACAACACTGGAGTCGGGTACAGTTTATTTATTATTTACAGCACGGCAACCAGAAGGACTGAAAACAACATGAACTAAATGGAGTAGTTTATCATAATACTTTCCAGCTTATGTAGATAAGAAGGTTCAAAAGATTTAAGCCCATGTAATATAGTAGCTTGAGTGTTTTTATTCGTACCAAATGAAATTCATTAATACATAGTATTAGTGTATTACATATAAACAAGAGCTACATATGGTTACTTAATGTTACAATCGCCCGAATTATGGACTGAACAACAAGGGTGTCGAAACAAAAAAGTATTCTCTCTTTATCGTTTTCTTCCCTTGAGAGAACAAAGAGCGGCAACCGTGGCGCTTGGTTATCTAGTCCGGCAGTAGCCCGTAGGGGCGGGTCACCTGACTCGTGTCCTATCGTTGGTTTGATGTTGACCGGGTTGTAGGGCCTGAGTTTGTCTTGAGGCGGGGCTCTTTCTGGCTACGCAGTTTCCTTTTGGTTTCTCCGGCGGGATGACATTTTTTTGTGGTTTTGCAGCGGTGGGATGTGATGGTGAGGAAGGTGCATCGTGCTGGGATCAAGTGATGGTGCCAGCCAACGTTGGTGGGTGTTGGAAGGGAGGCTTTGCTTTGCTACTGGGAGCGGCGGTCTTGGTTGGGTTTCCAGGGAGGCTGCCTTGGGATAGTTTTTGGGCTTCTCATGTGGGCTTTTATTTTCCTACGTTTTAGTTTAAGCTAATTCGTTTATGGTTCTTTTGTTAGGATCGTAGAGTCAGGTACTGTTGGTACCAGGGCTTATTTGTATCTTTTTGGGACAATGCAATTCATGGGATGTCATACATACCACAATTAAGTGCTCAGGGGTATGTTCATCTCCTTTGTCACAGTCTTTCGTCTGTCCTGGAAAGATGTAAGTAACCTCGACTATGTTCAAGCTTAATATTATAAATAATAGTATTTACTACTGATTAGTTATTCTTCTCTTGAGGTAGAGTTAAAGTTATTTGTCAACTGTTTATGTACTATTCAGGTATTGAGGTCTTTCATTGAAACCTCATATTTTCGAAGAAAAAAAAGGAGCTTAGAGATGGTGGTTTTGAAGGCATTAGCGCGCGGAGGTTTGATATTCAATACTTTCCTCCAATATTTGCACATCATGTTCAAAAAAAAAAATAACACTTATTTTAATAGGGTACACAAATTGTTATATCGTTTGATTGTTAATTAATAAGAGTCGATGAACGTTAATGAGAGAGATGGTCATTTCCGTCCTTGAACTTCTTTGTAACTACTTCTAAATATTTTAGTATTTCGAATGTGCATTGTTATTGTGTATGATTTAACATGGTAGTAACTAGTAACGATCATAATTTACATATTTTATCTCACTCAATGAAGAAATCAAATATGGACATATAAAGTTGTAAGTGATTTAAGTTAATAAAAAAGGGTAAGTACATGACTCAAGTTTTTTCAAGGAAAAATGACTCAAATGAATACTCAAGTTTGTTATAATCGACAATTTGATCACTAAAGTTTAGAAAATATAAATAAAAAAATCACTAAACTTTAACTTTGTCTATCAAATTGATCACTTTGCCCATCTTGGATGTCAATTTTTCTTATTTCATAGTGGTTTTTATATTTCTCCCACTTATGCTCTGTGTATTTCCCACATAATTTCATTTATATAAACAAAATATTTGAAAAATTAAAATATTTAAAATAGGCAAAGTGGTCATTTTTTTGATATATTCTAAAGTTCAGTGATCAAATTGTCGATTATGACAAATTTAAATGATCATTTGAGTCATTTTCTCTAAAAATGAACAACTCACTCTAAAATTAACGATTAATGGATTAAGTGAGTGAAATGCCAAATACTTTTTGACACAATGATATTCTCGCCCCCAAAAACAAGGATAAGTTTAGAACTATCTACAATGAAACTACTACACAAACGGAGAATCGGAGAAGTTTGCCTTGTTTTCTTGGCCCTCTTTGGAGACTTGCACCCTTATAATTTTTTTGTTTTTGTTTATTTCTCAAATCTGGTTAGTTACCAGAATTTGTTTATCGTAAAAAAGATTTTGAGAATAAGGCCGCGGAGCCCGCTTTCAGATTTCCAGATATAGAGAACTGCAGAGTTTGTTGTTGCATGCAATTTTGGACTTGAAAGAGAACCCGAGCTTTGATGAAAAGCATTAAGCATATATTTGCAGCTACTGATATATCATGCCGGACAAATCACTTGGGCCTCTAATTTGTCGAAGGTCATCGTAATTACACAAAAAACTAATTAAATTGCTTCCAGCATAACTAGTAGGTAAGGAGGATCGTGGCATAAATAGTCATCATTGAAGGTTGTCATTTGGTCTATAGGCCTGAAAAGTTCAAGTTCAAACTCGGCCCGATTCGAGTTTAGGCCCAAAAAGTTTAGTTCTATGAGTTTTGAACCGAGTTCGGGCCAAAGTCTCAAAGTTCAAAGACCCAAAAAAATTCGGCCCGTCAAGTTCCGTCGAGACCCGCCCGGCTCAACCCGTAGAGCCAAGCCCGTCTAGCCCATCTATTATATAAATTATATATTATTTCATTAATATAAACCTCTAAACTTTCTAATTTACCTTAATATTATTCATCATATACTAATTATAAATTTATTTTGGATTATATATTATTTAGTGTATATAATTGTTGATATATTTGTTAATAGACACTATTAATTTCTAATTTTTTTTATTTAATACAAAAAAAAACCCGGCCTAGCTTGAAAAGCCCCGAGGCCTAAAGCCTGTGGGCGGCCCGTAGGCTTCAAATTTTCGAAAAAACTCTGCCCGAATTTTGGAGATGATGCGTGAAAGCCTCACCCAAGCCTGACAGATTTGGGCGGCCCGGCCCGGGCCATTGCCGAGCCCTATTCATCATCATACACCATTAGGCAATGTAAATTATTGCAAAATTCCATAGCCTGGGCCGGTTTTGAGTACATGGCTTATACGCCTGCGCCTAGAGTCCCTATCAAAAAGAAACCCTAAAATTGAGTTTAAATATGTACAATATATGTATTTGAGCCGTTATATTTTTATTTAACTAGAATTTCATTAAAATTTTCACATCTCTGAGTGAGTTCTATCCATAGTTGTAATATATGAAGCGCGTGCCTCATTCCTACCTATGTCAAACGGAAATTATAAGCTTATGGCCAAAACAGAGCACCAAAACGGGGCATAGATCAATTTCATAGATGTTAATATTAGTCTCGAATCTCAACACAATGTTTGATAATTTGTAGTGATCGAGGTCGTCATATATTCCGTTAAAATATTTTCTAGACAGAAGATAGTAAACTTTCACGGTTACGACCAAACGGAACGCCAATGAAATTCCGGCTCTGTCCGTACTCGTGTCTTTCATGAAACTTGCAGCAAAAATTCCAATTTATTAAATAAAGAAAAGCTCAATCTTCAACTCTCTTACTCTCTGCTCTTACCCACACTCTCTCACTGAAATCCACATGGCGATCTGTGTCCACGATTCTTGGGCTTCTCGACTGAATCCAATCTCCCGCGAAACAATCATCCCTTGTTTTTCCCTTTTATTACGACCAAACACCATTCTTTTCGCGAGTTGACGATAATGCCCTCTCTCCCAAGTGTGAGTGATGGGCCCCTACATTCATTGCATCTTGAACCTGAGAGAGAACTGAGCCTGATCATCTCTCTGTTTTGTGTCTCCTCCTCCCAACTCTCAAGAATCTCTGACAGCAGAGCATCATCTCCGCCTTTTTCGAGTAAAGTCCGGTCAAAACAACTCTGCCCACCCCCACCCCCGGCCACTCTATTACCCTTCATATTTCAACTCATTCATATTCATTCGTGCCCTATTTTTCTGATGAACCAAAGCTCTCCTAATAACTATTTCTTCTTCCATAAGATCCTATTTTTCTATTCTTCCCCTGAGAATATCATTTTTTTATATAAATAAAAAAATAAATACAACGACAATTATAAAATAAGGGAGTCTCTCTAATCCTATATGGTTAACACTTTATAATCAACGACATATAAGACTCAAATTTTTTAATCATAATATGACAAATAAACTGTTAAATGTTTAGTTATTATTAATAAATGTATCGTTTACACAAAGTTTTCTATTAAATAAAAAAATCTTTAAGGGATTAATAATCATGATTTATCAAGTATGAACATGAACGGTTCAACTTTGACAAATTTTGTACGTTCATTGATTTGATCTTATTCGACGCTTTAATGATTTTCAAATAGGATGAAAATTTACACAATTAATCTACTTATATATCTAAATATTCAACCGTCGATATTCTGAAATGTGGTTGAAAAATATGTTTCATAAGAAGGTACTCATTAGAGAATTTTCTTATAAAACAAAGGATAAAATTCACCACCAGAGTTTGAACTATTTGAGATGTATCAATTTGATACCTGACATTTAAAAACTATCAAAGTAATGCCCAAACTCCCGAAATCGTATCAACAAGATGCTTACAGTCAATTTCCGTCTATGCACTATTTGTGTTGATGATCTGACACCTTTTTTTTTCAAGTAAGGAGTAAAATGTCATTGTATAGCAAAAAAGCCAAAATGCTTAGGGCACCTAAAAATTGTTATGGACACTTCAAAAATTGCTATAGGCACCTCCCAAAACTGATTTGGCCACCTAATTTTTTTATTTTCCGCATTTTTCTCTCTCTTCTCTCTCTCTACGTCGATGCCTAGATTAATACGTTGCTGCAGTCACGCCGTGGTTGACCACTGTCTCCCACGGCGGCTCTCCGAGCAACCACTTGGGCTTGTGGCTGCCCATGTTGAAACCTTAGCCGGAGATGGGGTCCACGAAGTGGTTGTTGACAATTCCGTGATGGGCTGGGTAAAGCCCAGTGACTATGGAGCCGATCTTGTCGCCGTTTCCATTTCCATCTCCCTCTCGCTCCTCTCGGTCTTTGCCTACTCCACCATCAAGCGATGCCGATAACTAAATCAATGTACTTCATCCCTTCCCTCACAATAGCCTTCAAACACAACCCAACAAGCATAACAACATGTTCTCCTAAACAATCATAACAATGCAATGATGAATATGAGTTTTGAAAAACAGTTTTTATGCTTTAAGAATCCATGTCTATTATGCACTTAAACAGAGCAACCAGAAGATATGGAAGGGGAGAGAAGAGATAAGAGAAACTACACTTGAAAGTGCTCTCAAAGAATACCAAAACTAAATAACCAAAACCCCAAAGTTTTCACTCAACCAACCAAGGATCCAAGACATCTTGGGAATCCTTATATAGGCAAGGTTATTCAGTGGTCAAAGACAGCTCAACTAGGCACGTACAACACAGCAGCACACAAGCCTAAATGCAGACCTAAACACTGTCCTAAAGCAGACCTAATCATGGACCAATGCAGACCTACATCAGCAGCTACCGAAGGGACACAACAAGCTAAACAGTGAGCAAAACCAAGGCAGCTTTTAGGTCTTACCTTAAAGAGTTAAGGTTGTCTAAACAAGGCAAAAGGCTTCTATGTACTTGTACAAGAATAGCAATTGCAGTGTTCAAGGAAGAAGCACGTTTCAAGACAGTAAGGAAGAACCAGGAAAACCAGTGCCCAAAAGCATTTTGATAAACAGAAAAAGACAAACAGATTTCAAGAAATCACATGTGAGTTTTAGTCAACTTTCCTAGGGATCTTCATTAACTAAGTCAGTTTTCCATGGTAAAAGATCAACCAGATTAATCACAAGTAAACTGGAATTTTAGAAGTGATTAAAGCCATGAAATAACACACCAGAAAGACGTTCCAGAATGTCTGGGATACATGCTCAGTGTTCTATCCTAGATGGAAAACATGATATGCAATGAATGTTATACCTGTTTGTCCAAAGAGATAAAGTATGTAATGTCACTTAAGCTTTGATGATCTTCCATTGCTGTGTTTTGTCATAGCTCAAGAAATAGCCAACAGCAAGTGCTTGCCCAGAGCATTCCGGTGGGAAACTCCAGCAGTACAGATAGCCTGAAACATGAAGTACTCAGCAGGGATGACAGGACGGATGGGGTCATGACTAAGGTACGCCATTAGGACAGCTTGTTTGTGGAGAATTTTGCTGGTCTGAGTAGCAGGATGGAAAATGGAACGAACCAGAAAGCCCAAGGCTTTGAACCATTCCGTCATGAACTTACTTGAAAGAAAAGTACCTAGAACAGGTTCAGGAGGAGGAGATGAGTAGAGACGCAAGGCAAGATCTTGGACGGTAAGAGAGGTAGAGTATTCAGAGTAGGATTTCAGGACACCATCAGCAGTGAGTGGGAGAGACAGGGCTTGACGAATCCTGGAGGGTGAGAAGTTCACAGAAACTCCACGGACGGTGACACAAATTTGCTGTTTCGAGCGAAGACGGACCTCAGCGGAAAGATCAGAGGGGAAGTTCGCATAGAATTCCTGGACCAGGGTGCGATTATAGCGAGGCAGGGATGCCAACGTAGTAACCCATCCCAAAGAGGACACCAGAGAGAACAAAGCAGGGTGTAGGGAAGCAAAATCAAAAGGACGCTCAGATACAATGGGACGGTGCATGGTGATATATCCAAACAGACTGAAGGAATCTGCAGAGATGAAGTGAGAGCGAGGAGGGAATGAGGAGGTTTCAGCAGAACGTTTGGAGATGGTGGAGGTAGAGGCTTTCAGGGTGAACTTCACTTGAGGAGATGCAGAAGGTTTGAGTGCTTTCTTGGCTGGAGGAGAGACAACAGACTTTTTGGATTTGGATCGAGTGATCCGAGGTGCAGTAGATGCAGGAGAGACCTCAACAGAGGGAGTGGAGGCAGAGCTAGAGGAACGAACAGTAGTTGTACGCTTCCATTTTCCCAAGGGAACTTGGGGAGAAACATAAGGGGGATCGACAACAGGAAGAGAGATGGGAGTAGGTTCAACAACCATAGGAGATGGTGGAGGAGAATGAGGCTGAGCAGATGGTACTTCAGGCTGAGCAGGAGCAGGTAGTTCAGAGGCAGAAATATCTTGTGGAGGTGAAATGGTAGGAGAGGCAACAGAAGCAGAGGTACTCTGTTTCTTCTTCTTTGAAGCCATCTTCTTGGCTCTAGTCGGCTTGGAGATCGCCTTCTTGCGTAAGTAGGTCGAACGAACAGTAGGAGGCTGAGATTTCTCGGTAGGAGCAGGAGAGACGATAGGGCTTGGATTCTTTGGAGAATGAGGAGGTGACTTTTGTGGTGGAAGCAAGATGACTTCTTCAGGGATGAATGGGTCAGGGAGAGCCATTAGAGGATGAAAGAAGAAAATTTATTTAGGAGGGAGGAAAGTTCTTCGGTTTCTGATTCGAGTCATGAAGCAGAGAGAGATTTAAGGGAACCAGAAGGGAAGTCGAAGTGAAACGCCTAAGGTAAGAGAGTGGAAGCAAATGCAAGGGAATCGAAAACGACGAAGACCAATGGGGCTTCTCCTATTTCTAAGCACAATCATAATAAATTCAAATCAATTCCTTGGAATCATGCACCAAGACCATTCAAGCACGTAAAGGAAACTGAAACAAACCAGCAGACTTTCAGTCTCGTGTAGTCACTTCAATGCAGAAAGTGCTACAGTGGCCTATCCCTAGGATACCACGTATGTGGTCTAGTCAGGATACCTCAAAAGCAACTAAGGCCCAATTATACAAGAGGACATGCAATATCCACTGGGATGCATGGGACAAACCTGAGTAATAGGAAGTATCAATATACTTACCACCAAATTTGAAAGCTCCCCCTCACGTGATGCATAAAACAACACAAAATTTTGAAATTCAGAGAGATTTTCAAACTATTCAGCAGAAACACTGGGATGGAAACAGTCTATAGAATCCCAGACCACAGAAGAAATTTAAGCATGACTCACAAGAATGTGACAACTAATTTCCATATGTCTTGAGTGCTCATATTTTTCACATGGGTATATGACTAAAAAGCAACATTAATGCAATGTTCCTACAAATCAGACCTTGGAACCTTAAGAGTGTGTGTGTGAAAAGTTTATCTAAGGGAGTACAAGTTTGGAGCATCAAATGATGTGAGGACATCAAGAGTAACCAAGTGACTTTGTCACTACCCTTTTAGAGTTCTGGAAATTCAGCATATCATGGACTTTGTCCTAACTTGGCCTTTGGCCATTCTCATTTAAGTTCAAAGCAATTTCTCCATTTCCTTTAACTTTTGTCCAAGAGCTCATCTGAGAAATACGTCCTCATAGGTTCATGTAGCAGAGTAGTTACCATTATGTCCTGAGCGCAATGCTCGAAAGAATAATGTGTGTTTCAAGGACACTCGGTGGGCAACTAGTCCGAACCCATCGAAGGATAGATAACATCTCAGGGATCCCCACTGGTTCCGATTAAGGTGCACCCAGCAAAAGACTAGCCCATTCCTTTACTTTAATCATTTAACAATAAGCACCAGAATATCACAAATGTTCTTTAGAGACTAGTTCAACTCACTCAATTTTCTAGCTCAAACTTTGTACACCCCATAAGAGTAACCTTTGTGCTCATGAATTCTTTCTAGTTCCAAGAGTGATTTAGACCATATGCACTAACATCCTTAAAGACATAGATGCATATACACAAGTGAAAGATGCAACAATTTGTCTATCAAGAAACATGAAATAAGAACACAACATTCTAGATCAAGTTCAGAAATATTTCCAGGGATGCATGCATAGACTCGTATCCCAGAGTAAGCCAACACTTATTTTCAGAAAATTATTTCATAAAGCAAAATGCTGAAAAGTAAATTGAGATCAGTGAGGGAGATATCTCAAGTGATGGTGCATACACCAATGGCCTTCCTAAGACTTTCAAATCTCATATTGTCCAAAGGCTTAGTGAATAGATCAGCCAATTGTTGTTCAGTTGGGATGAATGTCATTTCAAGTTGATTTTCTTCAACCAAGTTTCTAATAAAGTGATATCTGATCTCTATATGCTTGGTCCTAGAATGCAACACTGGATTCTTTGAGATATTGATGGCAGAAGTGTTATCACAGAACAAGGATAGAATACCTTGCTCAAATCCGTAGTCGCTCAGCATGTGCTTCATCCAGAGGAGTTGAGTATAGCAGCTTCCAGCAGCTATGTATTCTGCTTGTGCAGTGGACAAGGATACGTAATTCTGCTTCTTGCTATGCCACGACACCAGGTTGTTCCCAACAAAGAAGCAACCTCCCGAGGTGCTCTTTCTATCCGTGGCGTCTCCAGCCCAATCCGAGTCCGAATACCCTGCAATCTCAGTGTTAGTATCTGTTGTATACAAGATTCCAAAAGCACACGTACCTGAGACGTATCAGATGATACGCTTAACTGCCTTTACATGGGATTCCTTGGGGTTGGCTTGATACCGAGCATAAACACCCACACTGAAGGAGATGTCAGGTCTACTGGCTGTGAGGTAAAGCAAACTTCCAATCATGCTTCGGTAAAGAGTTTGATCAGCATTGATGCCCTCCAAATCAGCACTGATTCTGCATGAGGTTCCCATTGGGTTCCGGATGGGAGAGGTTCCTTCCATCCCAAACTTCTTCACTAGTTCCTTAGCATACTTTTCCTGCGAGATGAACAAACCATCTTTCCTTTGCTGAACTTGTAGTCCAAGGAAGAAGTTTAGCTTACCACAAAGACTCATTTCAAATTCTTGCTTCATTAGAGTGACAAACTCCTCAACAAGTTTTTGAGAGGTAGAGCCAAACACCACATCATCCACATAGATTTGAGCAATAATCATATGATGTGAAACATTCTTGACAAACATGGTTTTATCAATAGATCCCCTTACATACCCATGGTCAATCAAGTGTGTAGACAATTTTTCATACCAAGCTCTAGGAGCTTGCTTCAACCCATAAAGGGCTTTGTCTAACATGTACACATGTTCGGGATAGCAAGAGCTCAGAAATCCCGGAGGCTGTTCCACATAAACTTCTTATTTCAAAATCCCATTTAGAAAAGCACTTTTCACATCCATTTGAAAGAGATCAAATTTCAGAAAACAAGCAATGGCTAAGAGTAACGTAACAGACTCAATTCTAGCTACGGGGGCAAAGGTTTCATCAAAGTCTAGTCCTTCTATTTGTGAATAACCTTGCACAACCAATCTAGCTTTGTTTCTCGTAATAATTCCCTTCTCATCCGTTTTGTTTTTGAACACCCATTTTGTTCTAATAACATTCTTATCCTTAGGTCTAGGAACTAGGTGCCAAACATTGCTTTTTTCAAACTGATTTAATTCCTCTTGCATAGCCATAATCCAATTTGAATCCTTTAAAGCATCTTTAACATTCTTAGGCTCAACACTAGAAACAAAACCATGGCAAGCAATTCGATTGATAGCTAACTATGCAAAGTAAGAAAACTTTTGAGGATAACGAGATTACTTACAAGCACCTTAGACTTACTTCGGGTCTGCCTTGGTTCATTCACCATGCCAATCACATCCGAGGGAGAGTGATCTTTTTGAACTTGACGTTTCCCAACACGATGAGACTTCTGGATAGTCAGGGTCTGGTCTATCCCGGCTCCTTCAGCATCAGATTCTGTATCCTGGGATACATCATCAGGTATAGGGTTCTGCTCATTTATAGGGGTCTCAGCAGCTTTGGGAGATGTCTCAGTGCTTACATCCTCAACCTGCACATCTCTTGAAGAATGGTTGTGATAGCATACAAGAGAGTCATTGATGGCTACATTCACCGTTTCTACAACCTTACAAGTTCTCTTGTTATAGACACGATAAGCATGCCTGTTCAAGGCATAACCTAGAAAGACACCTCTATCACATTTAGCATGGAATTTGGTCAAATACTCACGATCTCTATAGATAAAACAGGGACTACCAAATGCCTTTAGATGTGAGATATTTGGCTTCTTGCCTTTCTAAAGTTCATAAGGTGTTTTACTAATACCCGGTCTAAAAATCACACGGTTAAGAGTGTAACAAGCATTAAAGATTGCTTCAGCCCAAAACATGTGAGGTAAGTCAGCAGAGCTAAGCATTACCCTCCCCATCTCAACCAACACTCTATTCTTTCTCTCAACAATCCCATTTTGTTGTGGTGTGATGGGGGCTGAAAACTCATGATGTACACCATTTTCTTCACAATAATCCACAAACAAAGAATTCTCAAACTCAGTTCCATGGTCCGACCTTATTCTTACTATGTGCTTATTTTCTGAAAGTTTTTCATTTGAAATGCGTTTAGCTAGTTCTAAAAACTTTCTAATAGTTTGACCTTGAGTTTTATCACTTAAAAACACAACCCAAGTAAACGTAGAAAAGTCATCTACCTCAACAAGCACATATTTCTTCTTCGCAAGACTTTCAGTTTCAACAGGGCCTACTAGATCTAAGTGAAGCAGTTCTAAAGCATTAGAGGTTGGCCTAGCATTTAAAACAGGATGAGAGGTTCGGGATAGCTTACCCATTTTGCAGTCTCCACACATACCTGCAACTCTCCCGGACAGTTTGGGCAGACCACGAGCTCCATCCTTAGAGGACAGCTTCACCACATCTTGATGGTTGAGATGGCACATCCTCCTATGCCATAGATCTAGCATGCTTTCTTGTGTCAAGGATCAGAAGCACATTTCAGGTTCTAACCTTTTGTTAGCACGGACACAGTAGCAATGATCTCTGGACCTCTCACCTTTCATCACACACCTTCCTTTCCCATCAAGGACAGTGCACTGAGATGTATCAAACGTCACAGTCTCATATTCGTCGACAATCTGACTTACACTGAGTAAGCAGACTTCCAAACCCGCCACCAGCAGAACATTTTTCAAAGCTGGGAGACCAGGAGTATCAACTGTCCCGCTTTCAATGATCTCTGCCTTGGCACCATCACCAAACATAACATCACCAACTGGATGAGTGTCATCCATGGAGGTAAACCATTTCCGTTCTCCGGTCATGTGCTTCGAGCAGCCGCTGTCCATGTACCAAGAATCGGATTTCCTGGTGGAAAGAGCAGTCAAGGCAACATTGCAAACAGCTACAACTTCTCTTGCAGCAATGGGTGAGGTCTTCACTCTTGAAAGGAAACAAATGACATCTTCCTGTTTCTTCTTGCCACCAGGTTCTTTGGGAGACATGACACTTCTGGTATCCCTGGTTCCACGAACAGGTTTTCTGACCCAGTTAGAGGAAACTGGCTTGTTCTTCTATTTCGGGATGGCAAGAGACTGAGCAATCCTGGTCAGTTCATTGAGAGATTTCTGAAAATGAGCAAGCAGATTGTTGCTCTGTGGGATCTTTGCTGGTGCAGAATTCCTTCTTAGCTTGTAGCAGTTTCTCCGAATATGTCCACTGTTCCCACAGTAAAAGCACTTGATTTTCGGGTCTCTCCTGATCATGGATACTTTGGAAATTTCAGGAGCATCAATCTTCAGTTGAGGTGGAGGCTTTCCCAACACCGAGCTGGTACATTTTACAAACGTAGTCTTCCCCGAGCCTTTGGGTTTGTCATCATCCTCGAACCCCAGGCCTCTCTTGCTACCATCCAGCCTTCCCATCCCACAGATTTGTGATAGCTTCTCCGAGCTAATGGAGAACTTTGCGAACTGGTTCCGGGCGTCCAGCAAGGATTCTTCGAGTGTCAGCTTCTCAGCAGTCAGCACGCTTATGGCAGAAGACTGACGGTCCAGCTCTCCTTTGAGGATACTCACTTGTTCTTCTAGTTGAGTTCTGGTTGAATCCCATTCTGCTTTCTGGGATAGAAACTCTCCTTGTATCCTGGAATGTGTCTCCTTACTCAATGAAAGCTCATTAGATAGAGCTTCATTTTTAGCAAGCATAGACTTAGAAGCTTTACATAAACGCACATACATGTCATGTCCTTCATCATCAGAATCATTGTCTTCAAGAGACTCATCTAATGTGATATGGGAGACAAAAGCAACCTTTTCGTCTTCATCAAGATCAGTTTTAGAATTTTCATTAGACTCACTATCACTCCAGGTTGCTTTTAGCACTTTATGAGACTTATTTCTCCTATTGGCACAGTCCACTGCTTTATGTCCTACTCCATTGCATTCAAAACATTTCATGTCCAATTTCGGGATAGAAGAGGACTTGATATCCCGACTTTTCTGTGCGACCTTATTTCTAAAAGGCTTAGAGCTAGATCCTTTAGAAAAGTTCCGGTTAGAGTTGAAAGATTTCCTTTTCCTTAAGAATTTCTCAAATTGTTTAGTTAAAAAGGCACATTCATCATTATCATCTTCTTCATCATCAAGCACTTTTTCAACATCAATTTTAACCGAACTTAGAGCAATAGATTTTTCATGCATAGGCCTTTTCTTAAGTGTCTCATAAGTTTTCAAATTTCCAACAAGCTCCTCTAAAGGATAAGTGTCTAGATCATGAGCCTCTTCTATAGCATTCATTTTCGAGTCAAAGAAAGGAGGTAACGCATTTAAAAATTTCCTAACAATTTTCTTTGATTCTATGGCCTCGCCTAGGCTACAACATTGATTTGTGATGTTTAGCACACGACCATAGAAGTCATCAATAGACTCTTTGTTACTCATGCACAAACCTTCAAACTCATAAATAAGATGTTGAAGTTTTTGTTGCTTAACACGAGAGTTACCTTCATGAGTGTTGATGAGCACTTCCCATGCCTCCTTAGCAGTAGAGCAATGTATGATCCTTTGACGCTCTGCTTCAGATACGGCATTGAATAGACAACTTAGAGCTTTGATGTTTGCTCTAGCCCAATCCTTGTCGTCTTTCTCCCATTCTGACCTCGGCTTTGAAACCCTTTCGGTTGATTCAGCGCCTCTTGGTTTTGTGGGATGTGTCCAGCCTTCCTCTACACTTTGCCACAGCATACCATCATCTTGGTAGGAGAGGAAGGCGCTCATCATGATTTTCCATTGAGAGAAATCATGTCCATCGAAAAAAGGTGGAACATTTATGGAAGAACCTTTTTCCCGATCCATAACTGACCCCTCAGAGGATCTCACTAGCAAAGGCTAGTGGCCGCTTTGATACCACTTAAAGGTCCTAGAGGGGGGGGGGGTGAATAGGCATTTACCACTTTTTTCGTTCAAACTGTTCTCGGGATAGCAAGATAGAGATCTATCCCAAAACACAGAAACGAGTACTGAAATGTAAAACAGTAAGTAAAGAGTGACACAAGATGTTTTTGATAACGCAGAAATCCTACAACCAGGATTAAAACTGCGTGCCCCTAACTCTTGAGGGACAAACCTTTCCACTAACTGGTAATACACACAATTACAAGTTTCTGGCACTCTGGGGATATATAACCCGTATGCTATCCTGACTAGTCTACCCACCAGTACAAACAGAGCTACACTACTTTAATCTATGTGCTTACATTTTGGAAATTATACAGAAGTATCAACTCAGATCTTAACTACACTTAAGTTAAATCTTCTTGATCAACTTCTTGGGTTGGGCATCTCCATACTTTATCTCAATGGAATGCACAATGCAATGATGCATATGAGTTTTGAAAAACAGTTTTTATGCTTTAAGAATCCATGTCTATTATGCACTTAAACAGAGCAACCAGAAGACATGGAAGGGGAGAGAAGAGATAAGAGAAACTACACTCGAAAGTGCTCTCAAAGAATACCAAAACAGAATAACCAAAACCCCAAAGTTTTCACTCAACCAACCAAGGATCCAAGACATCTTGGGAATCCTTATATAGGCAAGGTTATTCAGTGGTCAAAGACAGCTCAACTAGGCACGTACAACACAGCAGCACACAAGCCTAAATGCAGACCTAAACACTGTCCTAAAGCAGACCTAATCATGGACCAATGCAGACCTACATCAGCAGCTACCGAAGGGACACAGCAAGCTAAACAGTGAGCAAAACCAAGGCAGCTTTTAGGTCTTACCTTAAAGAGTTAAGGTTGTCTAAACAAGGAAAAAGGCTTCTATGTACTTGTACAAGAATAACAATTGCAGTGTTCAAGGAAGAAGCACGTTTCAAGACAGTAAGGAAGAACCAGGAAAACCAGTGCCCAAAAGCATTTTGACAAACAGAAAAAGACAAACAGATTTCAAGAAATCACATGTGAGTTTTAGTCAACTTTCCTAGGGATCTTCATTAACTAAGTCAGTTTTCCATGGTCAAAGATCAACCAGATTAATCACAAGTAAATTGAAATTTTAGAAGTGATTAAAGCCATGAAATAACACACCAGAAAGACGTTCCATAATGTCTGGGATACATGCTCAGTGTTCTATCCTAGATGGAAAACATGATATGCAATGAATGTTATACCTGTTTGTCCAAAAAGATAAAGTATGTAATGTCACTTAAGCTTTGATGATCTTTCATTGCTGTGTTTTGTTATAGTTCAATAAATAGCTAACAACAAGTGTATGCCTTCAGATCATATCGAACGCTCGGCATCAGTTGCATGCATGGCTCGGTTTATTCATAAATTTGGTAATTGGTTGGTATATGATTCATTCGTTTGATTGGTGAATTATGGTTCCACGGACAACAACTGTTTTGCAAGCATGATATATATGATGTCGAAATGTAGGTGTATGTTGGCCACACAATATAGTCGCAATTATTAATATGAACTACACATTTACACAAGTTTGTTATACTATACAAATCATTCTCAACCCGAAAAGACTTGCAAATCACATAATGGTATAAACTCATTTGTTGTTCCAAGTTCTATCTAAAATAGCTCGGAGTTTAGTCTTAAAATGGAAAAAAAAATCTGTAAAATCTAATTTATAATTGACTTGTTCCGGTTGCGTTTAGTTCATATTTATTTATTTATTTAAAAAAAGGGGGGGGGTCTGAAATCGACTAAAGTTATAGGCTCAAATTAAAAATTGTTGAATGAGAAATATAGATACACAAGAGATGGATCTGGAACTGTACTTTATTCATTGATAGATAACCTTAAATAGACATTACAGTTTGTTACAATCAATATCTCTATAAATCAGGGATTGAGAGAATATCTACTTCTACTCTAATTAGGACAAAACACACATTGAGATATTAGGAATATTATTTTTTTAAACACTCCTCATTGTGTCGCGATTCTAATGGGTGATGCATAGCTTGTAGCCTCACTTAAAACCTTGTCAAACAAACAAAAAAACTCTTGGGTAAAAATAAAAGTTTGGTCTAAGATAAAAAGAGTACAACTCATTAACTACAAAAGTGATCACATGCGATTTACTTTCGCTGATGTCTACTAAATGAACTCCCCATATCAGTAACTCAATCTTGGAATTCAGACAATCTTTGCATACCAATGCATTTTACGTGCTTTGCAAATGTAGATTTTAGCAATGACCTGGCAAACAAGTCTGCAACATTATCAGCCGAACATACTTGATTCACATGAATGTTCAATAATTGCTGTTATTGCTGATTGAAGAAAAAAATAGGCGATATGTGCTTGGTATGATCACCCTTGATGTACCCCAACTTCATTTGTTTGATACAAGCCTCATTGTCCTCACAGATAAAAGTTGGTGATGTATTAATGAATGATAATCCACTAGATTCTCGAATATGATGTATGATTGACCTAAGCCAAACACACTCCTCAACCGCTTTATGTAATGCTATAATCTTAGAATGATTTGAGGAAGTAGCAACAATGATGTGCTTAGTTGATATCCAAGAAATTGATGTGTTCCCCATGGTGAATACATAACCTGTCTAGGAATGTCCTTTATGTGGGTCAGAGAGGTAACAACATTAGCAAAACCAATTAAGACATCACAAGGTGTCTCTAAATATGAGACTGCACTAAATTGAGGAATAGTGCTTGTAGCCAGATCAATGTTCAATGGGTCGAAAAATTCTTTCGACGAGTCAAAGGTTTGGTTTTCATCCGTCCAGGGTGCAACCTTGAATGGGTCGGGTGATTCACTCGACGGGTCGAAAACCCTGGAACCTACATGTTGTGATTCAACCATCCCTTTTTCCGAAAATTTCAAGCTTTCTTTGTATTCTTTGTAGGAAAAGAACAAGCTCAAGTCTATGAAACCCTTCAAGTACCTGAAGATGTGTTTTATTCCATTTTAATGTCGTTGTGTAGGCGCAGAACTAAACTGAGCTAACAAGTTCACTGAGAATGCAATGTTTGATCTTGTACATTGAGCTAAATAAAACAAAGTTCCAATGACACTAAGGTCTGGTACCTCAACTCCCAATAATTCCTCCTCATCATCTTTCGGACAGTATAATCCTTATTGGGTTCCAGACTGCGTACAATCATTGGTGTGCTAAGAGGGTGTGCTTTCTCTATGTTAAATTGTCTGAGCATCTTTTGGACATAAGCATACTAGTGAATAAGTATTCCACAACCTCGATGTTTTAATTCCAAACTAAGAAAAATCGAGTTCTACCAAGGTCTTTCATCTCAAACTCGGATTTCAAGTAGCTAACCATCTCATTGATTTTATCAAGAGAACCCAATAATATTCATATCATTAACGTAGACCATTACAATGGAAAATCCTGAACTTATTCTCTTAATGAAGACACAAAGGCATAAATCATCGTTCTTGTATCCCTTTCCAATCAAGTAGTTACTTAAACGTGTATACCACAGCCTTCCAGATTGTTTCAATTAGGCCTGGACTCGGTACTTAACTGAGGCCATTTTGAGATCAACCATAACCAAACTGAGAATGTCAGTATCTCCAAATTCTCTGCCGAAACCAAACTGATAAATCGATTACCACCTTAAGCTTATTTTACATTGTTATTACCTTGAAAAACCCATTTTGGACCTGGAAATTACTTCCTCAACACCCCACAGGATACTAACAACAACTAGGTGGACCTCTAACAATGTGAGTGCTCTCAAAACTGCCTCAAATATTTTGTAGATCGACTCAAAGATCCCCAAATGTACAACAATAAAAACAAAAGAAAATATCAAAAAGAGACTTCAAGTTTATTTCCAGAACGCAAAAAAGTACCTTCATAGAGAAGAGGTCAAAATTTTAGATTTGAGGTTTTATGGGTTTGATTTATGGTTTTGAGGTTTTAAGAAATAAGAACTTTGGGTTTGAGGTTGAGGTTGATTTTCAATGTTTGTGCCTTTGAGGTTTCTGCATGCAGCGTTATTGAGATAAGATTTGATTTAGGGATACTGTGACTTGTGAAGTTTTTTATCAGTGTAATCGATGATGATGAAAAGACAAGATATGTAAGGAGCTGGAGAAGGATGTGAGGAATCAGAGGATAGATGAGGATTGAGGAGGGTTGAGGGAGGGCGATGGAAGTGAAGAGTATTAGAGAAATGAATTTGGAGCAGACCCTTTTAGGTTCCTTAGGTCAAATGGCTTTGGGGTGCAGTATGTTGCTCGATTGAAGTTTTAATTGAAGGGATCTAATGGCTCATAGATGCCATGTATTAAAATTTATTATATTTTTGGTTGGTTAGGTTCAACCAAAAACTCCAAAAACTTAAACTTGTAACCGAGCCGAAGTCAACCATTCGGTAGGCTCAACCAAGCCGACCATCGGTTTCATTCGACACGGCTTATTTTTTTGGCTGGTTTGGGGAATCTCAGCTCAGAATCTCAGCCAGAGTTTCAATCTACATAGTGAACGCTTTGATCTAATCACATGAGCACTATATATGTGGTGTAGAGTTACTTGAATTGAGTATGACTACGCCTTCCGACACTTTAATGTATATCTCTGAATCAAGGTTTCGATAGAGATATGTTGTCACCACATCCATTAATTGTATGTTCAGTTTTTCGGACACTACCAAACTAACAAGGTAGCAGAAAGTAATGATGTCCATAACCGGAGAGTATGTCTCCTCGTAATCAATGTCAGGACGTTGAGAAAATCATTGCGCCACAAGTCTAGTTTTATACCATATGACTTCATTCTTCTCATTATGCTTTTGAACAAAGACCAATTTATGTCCAACCGGTTTCACATTTGGTGGGCATAGCACTACCGGACCAAAAACCTATCTTTTCATCAAAGAGTCTAGTTCGGCCTGCATTGCTTCTTTCCATTTCGGCCAATCCGCTCTCCGTTGACATTCAGCAACCGAGCGAGGTTCCACTTCATCGTCGTCAATAATCGCCTGAGTAACGAAATAAGCAAAATAATCATCAAATACATTGGATGATCTATCCATAAAAATGCATGCATCATTGTTAGTTAATGATATTTCACCTTTATCTTACATCACATATGGATATGAAGCGTTCTCTAGAGAAGCAATTTGGGATTCTAGGACATAACTCTAGTAATGAACAATCTTATGTGAAGGATTCACAATGTTGATGATTAAATGACCATTTTATGTCTGGATTGCCTGTCTTTTCGCCGGCAGCTCATCTATGGATTTTTTTTGTCTCCCCATCTTCCTGGTGGGAGTTGAGGACGACGCTACTCTATCCCCATAGGCAAGATACACGTTAGTCTGCCCTAGAGTTACATTATACCACTCCTTAGGGTCTTTTAACCTTGCAGGAACATTTGCAGCAAGAATGCCTAATCTCGTCACTTTGGCAATATCATTAAAGGGGTCAGGCATCGAGTCTACTACCTTCTGAAAATCAAGGATTCGTCGCACTTCAATCTCACTTTGAGATGTCCATGGATCATCTTGAAACATAGTGGGAAGAGCTTTCCACGTCAATTCCTATCGTTCAACCAGAATGTAGGCATTTCTATCTCCCCCTAACGTCGGGAAGTATGTTTCTTCAAAGTGACAATCTGCAAATCTTGCAGAAGATTCTAAGTAACGGACAATCATTAGAGATTCATAACCAACATATATGCCTAATTAATGTTGATGACCCATTTTAGTGCGCTATGGAGGTGCAATTGGCACATACACTGCACAACCAATATGTGTAGACATGAAATGTCAGGCTCATATCCAGTGACCAACTGGTATGCACTGAATGCTTGGCGTGCTACAGGTCTCAAACGAAGAAGCATTGTTGCATGTAATACTGCACATCCCTAAACAGATGCCGGAAAATTAGTATACATAACCATTGCTCTGACCACAAGCTGTAACCGCTAGATTTGTGTCTCTGCTAAACCATTATATGAATGAACATGAGGGACAAGGTGTTCAATTTCAATCCCAATCGACATACAATAGTCATCAAAAGTCTTTGTTGAGAATTATCCTATATTATCCAATCTAATTGACCTGATTAGGTTGTCGAGGTGGTGAGGTTGAAGCTTAATAATTTGTGCTAAGAGTTTTGTAAATACATTCCTTATGGATAACAAAGCAGCGTATGACCATCGCGTTGATGCATCTACCAAAATTAAACCATAAATATTTAAATGTTCTGAATTCTAGTATGATAGGTCCACAAATATCTCCATGGATTCTCTGTAAGAATGGTATATTTTCAGTGTTTTAAACCGCAAAGGAAGGTTTAGCTTGTAACTTTGTTAATGAACAAGTTTTGCAAAATGAGCAATGAGCATCAGAGATTTCCATAAAGGAATCTTGTAAACCAACACTAGGTGTTGTTGTAATGATCCAAACCTAAATTAGTGGATTAATCTACATTAATCGCGCTAATTAACGAGTTATAAATCCTACGTCACGTTTATCAAGATTAATCGAGAGTAAAAATTAACTTTTTATAAATTATAAGTTTGGACTCACTTCCTTCATAAAAGTCATAGAGGAAATTATTTCGGTTCATGCGTATTTTTATTATATTTTTTGGAGGTCGGAGTTAATTGTTATGAATTTTGAAAGATTCAACTAAAAAGTAATTAAATCAGAAACCTACTATTGGGTAAATTTTCTGGACCGCTCGAAGAAATCTGGGCCGTCCATTTGATTAAGTTGGTTTGGGTATTTTGTTTACCTTGGCTAGGTAAACCTCCAACCTCTTTCCTTCTTATTCTTTTTTCTCTCCCCCCGATTATCTCTCTCTCCACGTCGACTGACTCCAGGCAACCCATCATCGACCAACCACCAAATTGGTTGGTCTCAGTCTCAAAATGCTTGTCTCAATCTCCTTATCTCTTTCCCAACACAGAAACCTCTGATTCACATCCACTGAAGCCGAAAATCAATGAGAAATTCTAGGTTTCGAGGCCGAATCGGCGGTTATCGACTGCCTAATTATAGGGCTTTTGACGCCCATAGGCGCAGGAGCCGAATGGGTACACTCTCGGACCTCGGTGTAGTCAAGCAGTGATGATCAAGCGATTTGAAATTCAGCGAGTTCTTCGACCTTTGGAGGTAAAATATGATTGATGTGTTGTGAATCAACCTTAGACATAGTCATGAAAGTTGTTGTGCATGTTGTGATCTTTGTTTTGGCCTGCAGGTCGAAGCCATCCGAGTGGGTCAGTTTCCAGCTAGCAGCCCGACTGGTTCAGGTCCTATCAGATTGCCAGCAACTGTTACGTGGACATGCCCGGAATCGCCCCAAGCATCATCTCCCACAAACTCAGTATCAATCCAACCCAAAACCGGTCAAGCAAAATCGATGGGGGTATGACCAGGAGAGATACACGGCCACGCACGCGGAGGTGGACAAGCTATAGAAGATCGGTTTCATCCGAAAGGTTGACTACCCGAAATAGATCACCAACGCCGTTATGGTCAAGAAGCACAATAGATCATGGCGCATGTTCATGGATTAAAGCAATCTGACAAAGGCTTACCCGAAAGACAAATTCCCATTGCCCAGGATTGATCAGCTGGTGGACGCCACTGCAGGACACGAACTGCTATCCATGATGGATGCGTATTCGGGGTACAACCAAATCCTCATGAACCACGAAGACCAGGAGGTCACCTGCTTCACAACGGACAAAGGGCTTTACTGTTATGTTGTCATGCCGTTCGGCCTCAAGAACGCAGGCTCTACCTACCAAAAATTGATGAACATTATATTTGATGGGATAACGGGCGAAATCGTCGAGGTCTACATTGACGACATACTGGTCAAAAGCACTAAGGTAATAAACCACCCCGAACGCCTACGAACCGTACTCAAGCTCCTGATGAAGAACGACATGTGACTGAACCCGGCTAAGTACACATTCGGTGTAACAACAAGCAAGTTTCTCGGATACATCATCAGCAAGGGGGGCATCGAGGCCTCAACAACGAAGGTCAAAGCTATACTAGACATGCAACCCCCCATGACCAAGGCCGAACTCCAAAGCCTAACAGAAAAACTAGCATCCCTCAATCGCTTCATCTCTTGCTACTCCGACAAGTGCACTCCATTCTTCAAAGCCCTCCAAAGAACAAACAAACGAAACGTCATTTGGACAACCGACTGTGAAGCCACATTCACATCCATCAAGCAATATCTGGCCTCAATCCCTCTCCTATCCAGGCCCGTGAAGGGAGAAACATTATATCTATACCTATCTGCTTCTCTAACGGCCGTTAGTTCCGCCCTGGTTCGGAGGGAAACAAATTCGAAACTGCCAGTCTTCTTTACCGAAAAGGGCATGACACCACCCAATACCCGTTACCCAACAATCGAGAAGGTAGCACTCACACTCATAAGGGCAGCAAGGTAACTCAGGCTGTACTTCCAGGCCCACAGCATCGACGTCCTCATAAACGTTCCATTACGACAAGTATTGCAATCGCTCGATCATTACAGCCGTTTAGCAAAGTGGGTCGTCGAGCTGAGTGAATACGACATCCATTATACCCCCCGGACAACAATAAAAGGCCAGACTATCGCAGACTTCATAGCCGAGTACACCGAGGCCGAGGCCACAACACATCCTACCCTCAACGGCATGCCATTCGTTAGCACAGACATACCCAAGGATGAACCCCCAAAACCCGAATCACCATGGAACCTCTACGTAGACAGATCATGCACCAAGAAGACTAGTGGAGCTGGAATCATCCTTACCGAGCCAGGGGGTGTACGCACTCAGATTCGAATTCAAAGCAACAAACAACTAGGCAGAATACGAAGCTTTCATTATCGGACTGCAACTAGCCAGAAACTCATAAGCCCTAAGCATCAAAATCTTACCGACTCGCAACTGGTTGCTAGCCAAATCCGGGGTGACTTCAAAACAAAGGGCGATACAATGACAGCATATCTTGGTCACGTCCACACGATGTTAAGCAAGTTTAAGTTTTTCAACATCAACCACATCCCCAGGGGAAGAAACACAAAGGCAGACGCACTCACCCGTTTAGCAACATCGCCCGTACAAACGGAGCCAAGGCAACGGGTAGTTGAAGCCTTAAAAAGATCAAGCATCACGAAAACATCAGAAGAGATCTTTGAAATCGAGCCACACGTGGCCAGCTGGATGGACCCCATCATCCAATACAATACAAAGGGTGAACTCCCAGCAGACTGGGCACAAGTGCGAAACATCATAGCCAGAGCAGTTAACTTCAGCATCCAACACAACAACCTGTATATACAAGGGAAGACGTGGGCCAACCTCAAATGCGTCATACCAGCGCAAGGCGACATGATACTAAGGGAAATCCATTTGGGCATATGTTTCCACCATGCAGGAGCACGATCCATCGCACAAAAGGCACTCCGAACTAGGTTTTGGTGGCCTACCATCAATGCTGACGCAACCGTAATTACTACGACCTGCCACCAATGCCAGCTATACACATACAAGAACCATACGCCAGCAGTTCTCCTATCGATCCTCACTTCTCCAGTTCCATTTACACAGTTGGGACTCGATCTCATCGGAGAACTTTCAAAATCCAAGGGTCAGTATTGCTACATCATCGTCATCATTGACTAACACACCAAGTTTATCGAGGCCAAACCGATGGTCAAGATCACAATCGAAAAGGTGAAGAGATTCTTGTGGCATTTTCTCTACTGTCGCTACGGCACCCCACTAAACATCATAACGGATAACGGGCCGCAATTCCACAACGAGGAACTCAAAGCATTTTGCAGAAGACAAGGTACCAATCTGGTATTCGCATCACCAGCACACCCCCAGACAAACAGACAAGTAGAAGCAGCAAAAAAATCATCAAGGAGGGAATCAAGAAGAAAATCAAACTCATTGAGAAAGGGGACACCTGGTACGGACGATGGCCAAACACTCCTCCCCGAGATACTATGATCGATCCGAACGACCGCAACGACGACAACAGGAGAAACCCTGTTTAGCGTCACATTCGGAACGGAGGTCATACTACCACTCGAGCTCACATACAAAAGCTCAAGAACTGAAAGCTATGACCCCACCACAAACGGAGACGGACTACGACTAGACAACGATCTCCGTGAAGAAAAATGAGACACGACACATCTCCACAACACCACGAACAAGCAGTGCGTCGCTCGACTATTCAACCAACGTGTCAAAGAGCGCCCGCTTCAACTGGGGGACTGGGTCATGAAGGCAATCCAAACGAAGCCAAAGAGTTTACGCCCATCATAGGAAAATCCCTACGTCATCGACGCAGTCGTAATCCCGGGTACGTTCTACATCAAAGACATGTTTGGAACAAGGATAGGCAACCCTTGGAATACACATCACCTGAGAAAATATTTTCATTAAGTGTTCATCTGCTTGCGTTTGATTGGCACTAACACGTGTACGTCTGCTTTGTAACTTTTTGTATGAGTACAATCGCACGTTTTGTTTCTAGATAGCAGCACTAAAAGTAAATATATATCAAACGCATTCAGACAATGTAAGCAAAATAAAGGTACTTGGATATATTTTTTTTTTTTTAAAAAGAGTTAATACATAGTTCGGCAAACGTACGCAGGCGCAAGAAAAAAAATACTACAAAGCAAGAAAGCAAAAGTACACAATCAGTTGGCCCCATCCCCGACATCAGCTCCACTCTCCAGCTCTGTAACTCCATCCTTAGCTTGCGCTTCGACCTTAGGCTCCTCGAGCGAACGCTTTAGTTTCTCGGTCTCAGCAGCTTGCCAAGCATCAAACTCGTCTACCTTGACAAACGGGAGCACGAGTGAGGAGAAGACTTCACAGTGGACGTTGGCCTCGGCCTCGACCAAGTCCTCCAACTCGTCTGAATTCTTGAAGGCCTCGACCGCATCGGCCTCGACCTTTTCAAACTCGGACGACGCCATGAACTCGGCCACCGCATCTTCCACGATCCTCCTGCGGATTTCCTCCGTCATCTCGTGCGTCCGCGCCTCAGCAAGCTCTCGCGCTCCAGCTTTGTTGGATGATCAGAGGGTGGCGAAGTCGATCTCCAGAATGGCGATCCCAGACTGAGACTCCCCTAACTCCTTCTTCATCTCATCGAGCTCACGGACTAGCTTGTTCACTCGAGAGATTTTGTGGTTGGCTATGTCCGTGGACCTCGTCAGAGCCTCCTGCATCTTGGCCATTTTAGCCGTTAGCCGCCTTCTCTCGGCTTTCGCCTTCGACAGTGTGGTTGTCTGCAACATCGATCCTTCTAGGCCCTTGATGAGGAAGAGCTGATGCTGGAGCTCAGTGCAGGTGTCAAACGCTGCATTCAGAGACTCACTCGGAGTCACGCCCAATTGACGCCACTTCTGCAACGATTCAATACCCGCACCCATGGAGCTCTGGATGCATGCGAGGAACTCTGAGGATAGGACCGTCTCGCTCGCCACACCTACAGTAACACTCGGCGTGGCTTCGGTGGTTGGACCCCGGGAGCTTATGAATGGACGGCTGGACGCCCCTTGGTCATCTGGCTTCCTCATCGAAGACCTAGGCTGTGGCACCCCCGCATCTCTAGGCTGACGGATGGGGGAGAGCTCGAACGAAATCTTGGAGGAGCTCATGTTGGCAGAAGAATGGAACGTGCTCTGAGAACCGGAGCGCGGTCGACCCTGGCTTTGGTGTTTGTCTCCGCGGTCGATCTGGCGCTCGCACCGCTCCTTGCTCCTTACCTCTTTTTCCCATCAGAGACAGTCTTTTCAGGCATGCTCGCCTTCTTCCCCTCGATGGGTCTCGAGGGTAGCTTCTTCAACCCGGTGCTCGGGAATGGCGCCCAGCACGGTTAAGGCCCCGACAGCCGCGCCCACGGCCTCCACCTCTTCATTGACCTCCGGTACCGGATCGAGGTACTGATTGCAGTCGGGAGCAAGCAGAACTGGCTGCGGAGTGTTGCCCTGAATGAGATGGCCGTTTCCATCCTTCACCACCATCCGGGCTTGCCTGGCCTTTTCCATCAGCACTAGCATACGCTGGTGGGTCACATCTTGCTTGGCTGAGGAATGAGACTTCTTCATCTTGGCTGCAACAAAACAAAAGCAAGGGAAATGTCTGCCTGAAAACCTACATAAGCGGTATGAACAAATGCAGTAAACGGGGAAGTTGAACGTACCAGGAGGGCATGAGAGGCCACAACGTTCAACTAGCTCCCAGAGGTTGGCCGCCCAAAAGTTTCTCGCGTCCGGATGAGGATCGAAGGCAAACTTGATTCGAGCTAAACGATTTTCCTCCAAACGGGTGAGGGGGTATGATCGTTGATCTACAAAAAAACACAAGGCATTAGCAAGCACGAATACGAAACGACAAAAGCAAGCAAATTTCGATAGCCGGTAATACAACACCACACCTAGAGGTTGGAAGGACTCGGCAAATAGTGGGGCTCCGTTCCCCATCCAGATTTCTCAACATCATACATATAATAAACTAAAAGGTTTACAAGAAATCCAGAAATATTCAGGAGTAAACTCAACTGAAAACACAACATAAGTATTCAGAGCGACGCCTATATACATCATATACAACTAGTAGGTCGAACAAGGAATCTGCAGAAACTGAAGTGTGATCTGAACTCTATACCTCCACAGTCGGCGTGCAACACTGGAACCCAAATTGCAAACTGGGCAAAGAAAACCGAAAAGCCCAGGGGAAAGGCAAATAAGATCGTTAGAGTGAGTGGACGAAAATAATCATATGCCTTTCATCATTTATATATTCATAAAATAATGCGAGTTCTTAAATAAATGAAGGCTACCACTCCGGCGGATTTCCCAGCCAGAGTAGCATGTCGGGCGAATCTCTCAAGCCCGACGGTAATAGACTAGGCGAATCTCTCAAGCCTAGTCGGCATATCAAGCGAATCTCTCAAGCCTTATAGAAGGACTACCGGTGATCAGCCGCGTAGCCAATGCATCGATGCTAAATAAATAAATAAATGCCATCACCAATAAAATATACAATACCTTCAAAACGATAAATAATCTGAACATTATACTGGAAACAAATACTGAAACCAAGAACTCGCTATGACAGTGTAAATAAATGTCCACTCACAGTACGAGCTAGTTGTGAGGTCTGGCGGAAGATCCCTCGCCAAACGCTCAATCACAATCACCTGAATAACAGGGATACGATCAATACATATTGAAACACATCATATGGAGCTAATACGTCAAGAACCCCGCGTTCTCGAAGAATGTATCGCTCGAAATATCGATGAAGATAACAAAATTCCTAAAATACACCCAAATAACCCTCGTCCCAAAATAGAATACTCAAATAAACTCAAAAACCTCATGACTACGATCGGGACGTGATTACGAGAAAAACGGTATAAAAATCTCCAAAATCCCAAAAAGTCAACTCTCGCCGGAGCTCTGCCATTGACCGCCGCCGGCGGCGGCGGTGCGGCTTCAACGGTGGCCAACTCCGGCGGAAAAAGCCCAGAACTCCTCTTCTCCTCAAGCCCAACAACTTCCTCTTCTACCATCAAAGCTAATTCCAACCATACCGGCCGGAATTGAGCTCGAAACCTAGCCGGATTTCTCCTCTCCGGTCACCACCACGGCGACCACCAAAACTCACCCTTACTCAAATCAAACAACCCAGAACTCATCTAGGGGATGAGGGAAACCTAACCCCCATCATCCGCGACACCACAACTCGCCGGAGCACCGCCCCCGACGGCGACGAAATCCCAAAATTTCATCCAACTCAAACTCCCACAATTCTTAACCAATTCTCACAAAATCAAGTGTAAACCAATAGAGAATCACCAGAGGATTCTAGCCATACCAAAATTGTGGCCGAAGGTGGCCGAAATTTTCGGATCGGACGGCGAACCCGAAACTGTCACGGTGGTGCTTGGTCAACGCGGTCAATAGTGGTCAACGCAGGTCAAACGGCCCAAATGCAACTTTTTGACAATTTTACGACTATTCCGATATTTATACGCTCGACCCAAGACGATTAACGGTCCAAAACGAATCGAAACAAAACGGATAAACACGACTAAATCTAACGGTCGAAAATATGCATAACTTATTCCTCGTAGCTCAAAATAATCCTCCAAAAACTTTCACGAGCTCGAAATCACGTACACTAAAACTCTCATGAAGGAACTCATACCAAATTCTTGCTCGATAATTTAGTCGTAAACAAACCCGTCATATCGACCAATTACGACAAACTGCGACTAATCGCGAAACTCGCAAATTAAACCAGTTAACATACCATTTCCGGTTCGGGTGGTTACAGATCGGGCCTACGTGATAGTTCACCATCAGGCATATCGAATCCCCACTCACCACCGACAAGGCAGTGATACCGGCGCCAGACAGTAGAAGAGGAAGGGGGCTTCGTTAACCACCACTTCGTTCGGGGCTCCACCATTATTGTGCCCTTATCCTTCATGCGTGGGGAGTACTTTAAACGAAAGAAGTAACCGATCTCCACACGGGTAGGGAGCTGCAGCCCACTGAGCTTCCAGATATTATGGAACGTGATCTGCACGTGCGTCAACGTAGGACCACACTGGCCTAGTGTTATGTTGAAAAGTGCAAGCGCGTACTGGAAGAACGGGTAGAGTAGAAGCTTCAACCCAGCCTTGAGCTGGAACTCGCTCACACAGGTAACTGCGAGGAGGACGCGTGAATGACTCGCCTTGACAGAGGGCCCTCAGCTTCACCTTTCGGGGGATATGGTAGTCCCGGTACCACCGCTCGATCTCGCGAATAGACGGGGACCCCTCCGACTCTTGAACCACTTGCCCATCTGCGAGACGCCACAGTACGGGCCCCCCTCGAGGGAGTACGGGGAGAGCATCCCCTGACGCACGTCCACTGCATGGTAGGATGACGTACCCATGAGTGCCCCCGGAAGAAGAGGTAGACGCCTCACCGCTTGGCAGCATCGAGGCACCTTGATGTTCGGACCGCACAACGATAGACCCACTCTGCTCCATGATTGGAATGGCTGACCTATGCAAAGCACCACCAGCGTTAACGGACAATGGGGAGACGCTCAGTAAGCTATCGGACGAGTAGTCCGAAACATTATGGGCATGACTGTGTGACCCTATACAGAACCTAGGGGTTTGGGGAAGGGACTCATCGTTGGAAACGGCTACTAGTTCCATTATCCTAAGAGAAAATCAAACTTGAGAATAAGTCAAACGACGAACGCGTGGAGTATGTCGCCAAACCAGTTCTTCAAACAGCACAAACAAATCCCATCATTTCGCAAACACCCAAAACAGATCAAAAACCCTAAAAGCAACAAAAACCTTAAGAACAATACTGTTCTTCGTTACAAGCCCAGAAAACGGCAAAAAACCCAGAAATTCTATTAACCACCAAACAATGCAATACCTAAACTAGCCAAACGAGCTCCACAAATAGCAAAAACCACAATTCCAGAAATTTACCACAAACAGTACCATAAAACCAGTAACAAAACGTACATAAATGTACCAAAGCAATACAAAACACCACACGTTTTGAAGCAAAGGAAAGGAACAAGCAATTACCTTTACAAGACAACAAGAAGATTCACGAGAATAAAAAGCTCCAAATTGAGTACAAAATCTTCGCAATAACATTTTGGCAAAGTTTCAGTTGAGCACGAATGTGTAAAAAAGTGAAGGTGAAAGAAAGATTATTTATAGGCAGCGAAACTAACCCTAGGCGAACGCCTACCGTTTATTTTCAGCGCTTCCGACCGCAGGATTGTGACACGTGTCTCACGCGCCCCATGCACTCCCGCCAAATTTAATTACCCTACCGCTTCGAATTCGGCGAGCCACGCGTCACACATGTTGCAAACAACTGTCAAAATGTTTGACACACAGGCATGTCAAACGACAAGTAACCGTTACGAAGTCGAAAATGTCAGAATGCGAAAGGACAAGGGGGCCCACTTCGAAAATAGCAACATCAAGTTTCAGAGTCCACCCCGATAGTCGAACAACAACAACGTTCGCACTATCGTGGCACGAGTAACAACATTACTTGTCGCCACGTAAGCGGCTCCAAACAGCAACATCAAGTTTCAAAATCCACCCTGATAGTCAAACAGCAACAACGTTTGCACTATCGTGGCACGAGTAGCAACATCACTTGTCACCACGTAAGCGGCTCCAAACAGCAATATCAAGTTTCGGAGTCCACCCCGATAGTGAAACAGCAACAATGTTCGCACTATTGTGGCACGAGTAGCAACATCACTTGTCACCACGTAAATGGCTCCAAACAGAAACATCAAGTTTCGGAGTCCACCCCGATAGTCAAACAACAACAACGTTTGCACTATCGCCATGTAAGAGGCTCCAAATAGCAACATCAGGTTTTCAAAGTGCAACCAGACAACACCACTGCACGAACATTCGACATCCGACCTCAAAACCAGCTCTTCATCAGAAAGTTGGGGGATTTGGGGGTATCGGGGCGCGGACCCCTCCTCGCGTGACCACGTGTGCGCAATCAGGAAAAAGTTTTTTTACAACTCCCCAATCAAGAGCTGATTCCCTTGACTTGGGGGACTTGTTAGTGTGTGATCCCGCAAACACACAAAATACCGCATACTTAGTCACTACAAACGGGTCAACACAACTTAGACCAAATGAAAGACAACAATACAGGCTTCAAACTTTAAACAAGGGACCAACACCATCCAAACGTCCACGCGTTCGGTACGATAAATAGAAAGTACCAAGACAGGCAATGTACAAGAGACAAGATCCCACATCGAAGAACAACAAAAGACTCCATACTCAACCAACAGTATAAGCAACACATTTATGACATATATGAGATACGCCCGTTACTCTACCAATACTACTGTTACATTTCATACATTCTAACTAGAGCGTCGGAGAGTCGAAGATGGGAACACACCGTCAAGACTCCTAACGCCCGTTTGGTGTATTATTCTTAACAGCAGGTAAATGACGACATACAGGCGATAGTTCAGATCACCCGAAATAGCTCCGTCCGATATTTTACTAAAAGTCCCTCACGGAATTCGGTAGAAATATTATGCATAAGAATTCTTTATCATTCTCACAATGAGTTTTCAAATGTAAACCGTTGGGTCAAATGCCCGTAAAACTTAGCAAGATTCGATTGGTCTTAGGCGCGATACATGAATTTTTGTGCCATGTGGTAGTAAAAATTGTGCCGGACCACGTCCTTGTATAAGTGGCATTGAACCAATCTTGGTTTTCACTGATAATGTATATGGCACAAGATCAATAAACAATTGCCTATTCTACAGTATAGTATGAGCAGTACCATTATCTGCTAGACATTCGATCTCGCCTTGAAACATCTATAAAATAATTTGAATTAATTAGTCTTAAGGACTTGTCAAACACTTTCAGTAACGACTTAAAGATTTACCAAAAGGTTGTGACCCTTAAAGAGTGCTAATATGACATGAGCAAACTGATGTAAAACCACATCTTTATTAGGTGTAAAAATCCAAGTTGGTCGGAAAAAATTTGAACTTTTATTTTTGAGAAAACCGATGTAAATACACATCATAAAAAAAACCAAATCCGAGTACAACCTTCAACGAGCCGTGAAGCGCATAATTGTGTCACATAAGGCATCCTTTGAAGGGTCAAGAAAAAATTTCCACGGGTGGAAGAAAATCCTAAAACCGTATCTAATTATCGATATATTTTTTCGATGGGTGGGTCGAGAAAAAATTTCGATGGGTCAAAAAATATGACATTTTGGAGATAGAAGCTATCTTTCGATGGGTCGAGACTATTCTTTAACGGGTCAAAGGTGCAATCATGTAACCTGAGGACTATTTTCGACGGGTCGAATGAAAACCAGACAAAAATTTTGACGGGTTGAAAAATTCCAAAAATTGATCCAGAGTGTGCCCTTTGACAGGTCGAGAGAATATCTCGACAGTTCGAAGGATGCCCATGATCAAAACCATCATCTCTTTGTCTCATTTTAATGATATTTTGGTGTTATAATGCAATTGAATTTTGTAGAATTTGAATCCTGTAAGTAATATGTATGAACATAACAATTCTTAACACTTTCAAATGCCGAAAGAAAGAAAATTTTATTACTTTGCCAACATCAAAAGATTATTCTTGTTCAATAACCATGACTAAAACTATAGTATAAAACAAAGATAACCTTGATTACATAGTGAAGATATGGGACTAATCAAAATCTGCAGTTTCTACACTTGCTTTGTTGACATATGCTACTATAAGGTTAGCTTCACCAACATCATCCATCTCTTGATCCACAGTATAGTTGGTCTCATGTGTCAGGTACTGCTTGCATCTCTTGTAGACATTATGGACATCTTTGGGTGCACGACATTGCTTGTGCATATGCTTGTTAAAACCACACCTATAACAAGGTGCCAAGCTAGACGTTGAAGGAGCAGACCTTGAAGAATTTCCATTGTTCCTAGAACCAGAACTTGATGGCTTTTTGTTGGAGTTGTTATGGCCAATGTCTTGGCGAGTCCAAGTTAAATTCTGACTGTGTCTTCCTCGGCCACGACCTATGCCATTACCTCATATACCATGATTATTTTGATAAGGTGCAGAACGTTGCTTCCCCTTATACTTCTAGCTGGCCTAGCATTGTTGTGGAGAAGAATCTAATGATGTCTTTCTTTCTCATAAGATCACTGAACGATCAAAGTCTTCCTTGCTCATAATCACTGCGATACTAATGTGTAAGGGTGTCCATAGAGGTAGGAAATGTGCTCAATAACTTCTTGACCAAAGCTTGGTTGGTCTTGACAACGCCACAATTTGCAAGCTCAGATTGTAACTCTAGCATATTCTGATAAAAATCGTTGATCTTAGGATAATCCAGCAACCATATTTTATCCTATTTTTCTATGAACTCTGAAAGTTGTGCATCATGCACATTGTTAAACCGTTCTTGTAAAGTTATCCACAAATACGCGGGGTCATCCTTTAACAAGTATTATTTTCTCAGAGTAGGATGAATATATCTCTTAAGAAATGTGAGAGCTTGAACTTTTCGCGTTAGAGTGTCCTCGTTGGCTTCAAGTACATGTGGTAGTGGTTGGATGGTATCGGTTAGACGTTTTTCGAGAAGGGTATTCCTCACGTCAAATACCCATCGATGATATTCTGCTCCTTGAATGCCGAGGATATCAAACTCTGGCCTTGTTGGCCCAGTCATCTACAAAAGACAAGAGATATAATTAGTTTACCGATCAAGAAACCATGATAAACTAATAATAAGTTTAGGGAATAAGAAACTGTGATCAATGATGTGTGGTCACAAAGATCGATGTAAAATCAGTGGCTTCATATCATTCCCTATCAAATCGTGACTGTTAAATAGTCACAAATATCGACTTCCATTTTTTTCCCATGCGAAATCACAATTAACCATGATATTTGCTAATAACCGTGACTCCCCAAGACTATCACTAAGCTTAAACTTTGGGGAATAGGTTATTAAATCAAATCTCCTTCACTCATATCTGCATTCATCCATAAGAATTAGAGGCATATAATAATTCACGATATTAAAACTTAAATCTAGACCTAGATCTAGGGTGTTGCAGTAATTAAGTTTACAACCTAATTTCTAAATCGAAGAGAGATAGTCGATTTACCTCGAGGGTGTTATGCTTGGCACGAAAACTTCACTGTGAAAGAAGTTTGAAGAAAATAAAACACGTCCACAAAACTTTCGGCGGAATAAAGAATTCCAGCGTCGAGCTCCGGGGTGGAGGAATTCAGTTAAGGAGGAGGCCGACAGTGGAGGTGTAGTGTTTTGGGTTTATTTTTCTTTTTTCTTTTTAAGGATTTAGGATGATAACTATCAACTCAAGAGTTATTGATAATGTGTTGAAAGAGAAATATAAATACGCAAAAGGTATATCTGAAAATGTACTTTATTTATCGATGAAAAATCTTAAATAATTTGTGATTAACCCCCACACGCTCTAACCAGCTGAGCTATTCCAGCTTGATGCTCTTAAATTCCGATATAACAGGAATATTGTCGACATCTCATATTTATGTCTGTAGCGCACTTCCTTGATCATGGTCTCAAGGTACTTTGGGTCTTTGAAAAACAATTTTAGCTATTTTTGCAAGCGGGGCGGGTGTGGCAGACTGCAGTGTAGACAAGTACAGATACAATATCTTTGTTTATTGTGTACGTGACAAATGGATGATATGGGTAATTTTCGTGACGTCAAACAACAATAACGGACTGCGCCAAAATATAAGTTTCGTAGGTCGAAACTGAAAACCATGCCTAGATGGGGCCTATCAGATCTACATATGTCCAGTGATTGTTCTACACGTCAGAGAAGCCGTCTCAGGGTGACAGGGGCTAACCTCCCTTACTGACGTGGGATCCACCGTATCCATCGACTGACTGTACGCGAGGAAGATAAGATATGATGTAATCCACAAAGTTTACTATATCCCGCGGACGGGTCCATTGCTCACGTATCATTTTGTGTATTAGAATTCACAAAGTAAAAACCCTATTGCCAGATTGAGTTTGGCATAGACTTGTCTATAGTTCAGCTGCTACATACATATGTTTAAATTTTAATGCTTTGTAATCCCTTACGTGGTCAGTGAACTATAGGTTCATGTTAATCTGTTGAGAATTTGCCAAACCATTTGTTTGTTTGTTTAACGCATTTTACAAGGAAAAATACTAGTAAATGATACAATATTATTTCCCAAAAACATCATAAACTATACAGTAGCACTGTAGCAGTGTTAAAAATAAAAGCATTACTGGTTGTCACCTTATTCTATTTATTTTTTAATAAAATTTTAAAGGACGTAAGTTTTTAAACCACTTGGAAGATTCACTTTAACACGCGCTTGATTATATGCAAATAATTTAAAAACTTGCCTGTAAATAATATGATGGAACCTACTTGTTTCAGCTCAATGTATAATTGAACGTCCAGTTTTGTTACAAAAACCGTGCATGTTGCAACTTATAATGTAATGTGGGTGAAACGTTTTCAAAAATATCTTGTCAACTTCCATAAAAACCCTAATGCATATAACTTTTTTTATATTATTTTTTTAGAGTGAACGAGAACAATTTTATTATCGGAGTAATAGATAGAGTATATAATGATCACCCTGCAACATGCTACGACAATATTGATCACTGCTTGAACTAGTAAAGACTACCTCCATATTACTATCATACGACGTTCTTAGTGCTGTTAATACAAACCAAGTTAAAGTACAGACAAAACGATAATAATCTAGTCTAAAATTGTCTAATTACTTGCGTAAAATAGACAGGACCACCTTTTGCGCACATATAATCTACCTAGATCCCAAGTTCTATTTCCCAACCATATCGGGCCATCAAAACATAGTCCTGAGCAAGGCCTTAAACTAGAAGCCCAACACAAGACTAAGTCCAATATCGTAGGCCCACAACAAGCCATAGCACGTGCAACATCAATCTCAGTAGTAATGAGTTGTCGCTCTGTGTGAGCTCTCCCCACCGCTCTCTGTTGTGACACCGTCCACCGTTGCACCAGGCCAACAATGACCAACCATACATCTGAAAACCGGCGAACGAATCAAGTTGACAAACTCACAGACCGACCATTGGGTGCCAAGAAAATCCCGCTTCACATGTAGTTCCTCTTGAACCTAATCACCAGATCCACCACCACGGCGCAACAAAGTACCCCTTTTCGAAGTAGCAAAGAGCCGCCACTATCCCAGACCAAGCGGTAAGCCAATCGATTCCGTTGGCTATCATTGAGATCACAATTAGATCTCAATCTTTGAAGAGTCTGGGAGGCTGAGATTCTCCGCCCAAAGTTGAATTCCTACACTTTAGACGAGCATCAATGAAGGAGGATCCAAGGAGACTGCCGGGGTTCAAAGCGTCAGGCTTTGTTGAAGAAGCGCCGTTGTTATTGAAGAGCTTCTAGCGAGGAGACCTAGGGTTCTTATGGCTCTTTTGTATGATTCCCTAATGCACATAACTTAATTTGGTAGCTCAGTTAATCTTTGACAAAGTACATGGACTGTTCCAAAGTAAGAAACAAGAGCAATTACATTTTCTTCAAATAGAAAATCTAACGCTCCCCGATTCAATTTCATTTATTTTTGTCAGATGTCTTCCACCTATTAGAATCCAACAAAGCGTCATTCACATGTCTGTAGTTCACTTCTCAATATTCTCTCTCTTCTTCACTCTTTCACTAAACACAAATTGTTCCATGTACATTGGCTCTCTCTGTGCTTCCTACTAGGATTTTGAGTGAAAACATTTGGCCACGTCGTTACACCAATCGTTAAAAAGTCATCGTGTTGCGAGGATAGTTTGAATCATATCAAGGAAGACAACGAGACACAAAAGAAAGAAACATCAGCCCGGTATAAGCCATTGCAACAATGAACAAGAAAGACCGATCATTAGCAGCGATTTTGTGTGTGGCGCAACTGGTGGTGTTGTTCGTTTGCCACTTAAATCTCTCGGCAGAGCTGAAGTTCAACTTCGGGCTCATTCACTCGCTTTCTACTACTCCAACACCAGGTATGCACCATTAGATCGAGCTTGGATCATTATTGTGGATACTAGCTAGTCCTTTCTTCTGGCTCTTCTCTTTTTCGTTTTCGCACATTAATGTGGTCAAAAAGATGTGCTAGTTATACAAGGCAGGAATTAAAAATCATAGCATTACTTATTATTTTCAAACACATTTACAAATTATCAAAGCAGATATTGTACATACCAAGAATAACTTAGTATTCGAGATATAGAACTATAGTAACTAAACTAATTAGCTACAATAAGTAAATAACAAAATAATTATAGTGGTTCACCAATTGGTTAGTCCATTTTGCCTCGTTGGGCCTCAACTATGCTACTCGAGCCCAAAGATAGTTTTAGGCTCAAGTGCTATGTATGTTGGGTTGAATAAAATTGATTTAAGTGATAGGGGAGGCCTCCTCTTATAGGTAAGGATTAATCTCTCCTTTACATTTATTTCACTGTGGGAGAGGGAAGCTCTCAAGCCACATAATACTAAAATAGAGCTAGATTCTTCGGTAATGAGTCGATGGTTCCTGTTTCGGTTTCAATGGCCGGCTCATACACGAGTGCTTGGTGGCATAGGTTGTATGACCTATACGAACAAGTCCCCCAACTTTCTAAGTAAGAGACAATTCTTGCTTGGGGAATTACAAAAAGAGTCACCGAGCGTGAGTGCGGTATGGACCCCCTAGTCCCTCAACTCTTCAAGTAAGAAGGGCCTCACCTAAACAATGCATAAAGTCACATAAATAATATGTATTAGTAAACCGAAGAGCGAATCAAAATTCTTGAATACTTTTATCTAGTGTGACATAGATGATAGTGACAAGTAACATTGATAAGCATGTGACAAAGTGTTTTGCATCAATGAAAGGTATGAAGAGCATTTGTTTGCTTATATCGGTGATGTGAGTAACGTAACATGGAGAGCGTAAGACATAAGTAAATGTATGAAGAATTCTCATTTCATTGATGCAAAAAATAGTATAATTAATATAAGCGAAAATGTTGTTTAAGCATTAATTTAATCAAAATTATAGAAAGTCGAGTCCCTCATGAGTTGGTACGTAAGTATTATAAATGTCCTGAAGGATGTAATCTACTCTCTTTGGAGGATGTGATCAACTCTAACGTGAACATATTGTAACCGTAACATAGCAAATGCCTAAGTCGAGGTGACCCAATCAAAAACTATAGATTACCTAATCAAGCTTCTAGAAACAGTTTTCAACATATATCAATTATAGGAACATTGATGTCCAAACGTAACATGGAGCGTATGAATCATTAGCATGGAGAGTATGTAAAGTTAACATGTATCATAGTAGAGCATATGTGAATGGATGAGTAAGCAAGTAACGAAATGTTGACACGTGTAAAGTATAGTAGCCATGCTTCAAAATTCAAATAGTAACACAAGGATTTTCGGATTTGGAGAAAAGAATCACTTAGCTTATAGCAGGCTCCTTCAGAAATGGGCTTGGCTTGGGCTGAGCAAAAAAAAACCAAAACCTGAGGAAGCCTGATTTGCATGTCCCTCATGCTGGAGGAACAGAACCTAATTTGAGTGGGAGGCCCAAATTCAAAGGCCTAGCAAAAGAGGCCCAGCCGAAAAGATCTTTTGACTTTTCTTCACGTTGTCGCTTAGTGTTCTCTCTCGACTTCCCAGTCGCTCTTGACCTATGTCTCTCGATTTTTTTTCTTCCGATCGAGAACGAGAGAAAGTGCGATCGAGATTGAAGTTATCGATTTTGCTTAGCTCGGAGGTTTCGGGGTCGTCTTCAGAGTGGCGGCTCTGGCTCGGGGTAGTGCCTCGCTCGGTGAAGTAGCAAATCAGGGAATCAAACCGGGGTAGCAAATCGGTGGAACCAAACTAGCAGTATCTGATTTGGAGCATACCGACACTGAGAGTCAGAGCAGACCGGGAGAGGAAGCAAACTGGTGATGTCGGGGAATACTCCCTTAAGGGGAAGGCACTCTGATATCAGGAGGTGTGGCGGTATCGGGGAGCAGACCTGTCGGGAAGCCAGACCGCTGCCGCTCGGGGACTCAAACTGGTGCCGTTCTCGAGGAATCAAACCGCTGCCGCTCTTGGGAAGGAAACCGGGGCAGCAAACCGCTCGGGGAGGCAGACCAGTATCGGGGAATCAACTCAGACTTGGGGAAGTAGCTCGCTCACGGGGAGGTGGCTCCAGCTTGAAGTCCCCCGGCGTGGGCAGTCCCCCAGTTCCGGCGAGATTGGTGAAGTCCCACAGCGTTGGTAAAGTTTTGTTTCCGTTGTTGTTGTAACTCGTGATTGTTGATTGCTGTGTTGTGTTGTGTTGCCGCCGATGCGGCTCTTTTTTGTTTTTGTTTTTAATGATGTGTTTCAGTCCCTCGAGTCTTATATCGGGAACACACTCACTCCTTTGCGCACATGTGTACAAAAAAATGACAAACATTATAAGTGTGGTAAGTTACCACGAAGGTGAGATCAGTAAGTAGTTAATTTACTGATTCTTGATTTAGAAATACCGGCAAATTTTTCACGCGATTAAGTGGTTTTGAAAACCTTCCTGGTTGAGTCATGGTGTCATACCTGGGTTCCTTCAAATAACGGTAGAACCTAATAGGGCCGTTCCCAATGAAACTCTTCCCGGTAACTGACATACTCCTCTGTAACTTTCTAGTGTCGGGGGATGCAAGGAGCGGCTAAATTGCACTGACCGAGGATACGCTCTTCGGCGTTCAAGCACTCGATCCTGCCCATCAGATAACTTTATTGCTGGCGTGAGTAGTTATACCATTGGGGGCGTTACAGTGGGTGGAACTCGTTTGGATTGGTAACCCTTGAGTTCTCGAGTTCCTATCCCCCGAACGATATTGCGGCTCTTTGGATGATAACGAAGCCTTTTCAGCGTTATGGAGTAGCTCTTTGGCTGTCTGTCTGACGACGCTGATGGCTGCCGCTGATGTGGGCGATAGCGGAGTCAAGTATATGATATATGTGGGTGATAACGGAGTCAAGTATCTGATATCTGTGGATGATAACGGAGTCAAGTATCTGATATCTAGGCAAGACCGCTGATCCTTGTGATTAACGTTGTGCTCCATAACCTGATAGTCTTTAAGCGACATATAACAACACATGGCATAATCAATTAGAGTGCTTTTTAAAAAAATGTTTACATGTGGAAGTTGATTTTGCATCGATAAAAGGTCTAAAGAGGATTCGTTTACTTATGTCGGCAATGTGAGTAACGTAACTCAGAGAGCGTAAAGAAATAAGCGAAGGTATGAAGAATTCTCGTTTTGATGATGCAAAATAGTATAATTAATGTAAGTGAAAATATTGTATAAGTCTTAATCTAGGCAATTTATAAAAAATTGAGTCCCTCATGAGTTGGTACGTAAGTATCACAAGTGTTTCTGAGGATGTAATCGACTCTCCTTGGATGATGTAATCAACTCTAACGACGAACATGTTGTAATCGTAACGTAACAAATAACTAACTCGGAACAACCCAATCAATACTATAAATTGTCTAATTAAACTATAACTTTTTTCAAATATATTAATTTACTAATGTATGGAGGCGATATCGTTATACATGTATAGAGTAGATACAGAAAACATGCTTTAATCAATCAAGAGTTATTCAATTGAGCTAAACACATGCTTCTTGTAGAATGATCGCGCCAAAGAAATTGCTTTAAAAAAATTATCACAATTCACTCATGCCTTTTATTTTGGAGAACCGTAGTCATGGTATTGGATGTAAGCACATAACCCACCCTAACACATGCTTTATCATACGATTAATCATAATCAAGGACTCACAGACTTGCGGGGGCTCCTTCGACAATAGATGATGTAGTAGTGGATGTGGTCGGGCTTCCCGCTAACGCCCAAGATAGGCTGGTCTCTTTGTGTTTGAAAGCGAGAGTAGATTAAAGGCTCGGAGTGACTCAGCGGTAAGCCCACTGGTAGAGGAATAGCGCTTGAGTTGGGTTGAGTGGAAGCCCAAGAGATGAGGCCCGATATGAAAAAAGCTTGACTCTTCTCCTCTATAATCGCTGGACAGCCGCTCACCTTTTCTTCTTGCTCCTCTCCTCGCCCAGTCGCTCTTGACCTCTGCCTTTCGACACTTTTTTGTTTCGGAGTGATTTCTCGGAGAAGGTGGGTTCCGGCTCGAGGTGAGCGATGTCGGCCGAAGTCGATCTCGGAGCAGGATCTCGGGATTGGCTCTCGGAGTTGCGGTTCCGATCGGCGAAGCATCTCAGAGAAGTGGGCTCGGAGGAGTGACTTCGCCGTCGACAGCTTTGGTACGGCGAATTGTTCCCGGGCTCGGCGAAGTGGTTTTTCTGTCTCGGGGAAGTCGCTCCGATATCGGGGAGGTCTGCAGGTATCGAGGAGTGGCATATCAGCGTTATGGAAGTCTGTCGATATCGACGTGGAGGAGCAGCTCGGCGTTGGGGGATCAAACGCTCTTGGGGTGCAAACCGCTCGGACTCGGGGAGCAAACCTCCCGGACTCAGCGTTGGGGAAGTTTGCCGGTGAAGGTGTTAGTATAGCATCGTTAGTTGTCCGATTAAATATACTTATCCGCTTAAGCAGGCAATCAACACCTACCCGACCACTTGAAAGACCACCAGGGAGGCTACAACTCTGTTCACAAGACCGACCCCATCCGAGCGCGCACGCGCTCGTGGGGCGCACATCCGAATGTACGGATCACATGACAGCAAGAGCAAACCAGTCCCACATCGAGGAACACAGGCAAGTAGCAAACTCAACCACCTATATATGAAAAGTATTTATTACAGGTAATATCATCTGATCTCATCTCATCTCAATCCAACGTATTCAAAACACTAAACACCCCAACCTACTTCTACGCACGTTCGCTTGACTGTTATATCCAATACATCTTCTAACTTAGGCATCGGAGCGTTGAAGGCAGGCCACCCCTGTCTCGACCCCTGACTGTCTGTTTGTCGTTGTATTCTTCTAACAGCCGTATCTGAGCACGCGTACCCGCACACCCGAAGAGAGGAGAAGCGCCCGACCATCTGAACAGCCTGAACGTTCGGACGAACAAGAAGAAGGAGATTACTCGTACTTGCTTCTGCTTGATTGCGTCCCGCACGTAATTCGGTAGAAACAGAAGGCCCTCAGCTCGGTGAAGCATACCACTCCGGTGAAGTATGCCGCTCGGGAGGCAGTAGCAAACTACCCGGGAAGGTAAAGCAAATCGCTCGGTAAATTATGTTGACTTTTCTCCTCCCTCATGCTTGGCAGCCGCCCACCTTCCTCTTTCTTTCTCGCTTTCGAGTTGCTACCTGCTGCCCAATCTTTTTTTTTCTTTTCGATCTAGGTGGTTCCGGAGTGAGGCGCAGACCGCCGTTGAGAAGCAGACCAGCGTTATCAATCTCGGAGGCAGACTGGCGTGCAGACTGGCGTTAGGAAGTATACCGGCGCTGAGGAAGTCTGCCGGTTGGGGAAGCAAACCGGCGTCGAGGAGCATATCGGTCGAGGAAGGCAGACGGCGTTGAGAAACTCGGCCGGTAACGGGGACAGGGATGTTGATCGGCTCTTGGGGAGGTGGCTCCTCTCTCGGGGAAGCAAACTGATGCAACTCGGCCGGTAAAGCGAACACGGGACAGTAGAAAACCGCCCGGGGTAAATTTCTTTCTCGTTGTGATTGCGCTGTTGTAACTCGCCGCTTGATTGTTCCCGGTCGAGGAAGGCAAACCGGCTGGTAATGCCTATGTTTGATTGTTGCTGCCGCTTGTTGTGGGTGATCCGCTAACACTAGGTTTGCTAGGTTCTGCTTGTTGTTGTGATTGTTGCTGATGCTTTGCTGTGTTGTTGATCCAACCACGCTAACGCTAGGAAACCGATCACGCTAACGCTAGGAACTCTAGCGTGGTCCCCCGGGCTATGGCCTTCCGCGTTAACGCTCACGCTCACAAACTGACTCATGTGTTCCCCGTTAGTAAAAATAAAATTTGCCTGATCCATGTTCATACCAAGAATAACTTAATATTCGAGATATAGAACGATAGTAACTAAACTAATTACTTACTGATAAGTAAAGACAATACAATAAGTAAATAACACAATAATTATAGTGGTTCAGCAATTGATTAGTTCATTTTGTCTCGTTGAGCCTCAACTATGTTACTCGAGTCTAAAGATAGTTTTCGGCCCAAGTGCTATGTATGTTGGGTTGAATCAGATTGGTTTAAGTGATAGAGGATGCCTTTTTTTATAGGTAAGGAGTGACCTCTTCTTTACATTTCTTTCAATGTGGGAGAGAGAAGGTCTCAAGCCACATAACACTAAAATAGAGCTAGCTTCTTCGTTAATAAGTCGATGGTTCCCGTTTTGGTTTCAATGGCCGGCTCATCGGTTCACGCACGAGTGCTTGGTGACATAGGTTGTATGACCTATATGAACACATATATATATATACCTTTTATACCTCAATATTTCATACAATTTGTGGTATACAGTATGCTATTTGACGAGCAGAACAATTCGATGTCGTAGTACATTATTGTAGGTTTTAGTGAAACACTTCACCTAGATTGTCTCATTGTCCTATTTGTGAGGTTCGACATACTCAAACAGAAGATCCATTTCTGTAACTGTTAACCTTTTATGTTGGCCTTGATGGTTGCAGACATCTTCGAACGCTTAGCACCAAGATCAAATAGTACTCGGCCGTCATCGAAATCCCTTCCATCAACAAAGATGAAATGCACCCGTTCTCACAAACACTACGATTTTTGACGTCAACAATCCAATTGTTTTGGACCCCACCACTTCGACATTATATGTAATGGCGGACTCCAGCGGCCCAACCTGGGTTGAGAAAATCAAGCCCTACCCACGAAAACACGAGACTTCAACAATGGAGGAAGTCAATGAGCTCACACTCATCTCTGGCCTACAAGGCACAAAATGCCGGGTCCGACATAATGCCCCGGCACTGGTATTCAGTGCAGGCGGGTACACCGGAAACTTCTTCCATGATTTCAATGACGGATTCATCCCTATCTACATCATCGTCAATTTGATTATGCACGATCAAGATCCGGTGCTTGTTATTTCCGACGTAAATGATTGGTGGATAGAGAGGTACTCAGATTTGCTACATAGATTTAGACAGCACTCGACGATAAACCTTGATAATGATACTGCCACACATTGTTTTCGTTCTGCCATGTTTGGTCTAATATCTCGTGGGTATTTGACCATAAAACGTAAGCTGTTGAAACCCCCTAAAATACTGCCTCATTTCCATGCCAAGCTAGGAGAAGCCTTTGGCCAAACCGTCCAGCACTACTACTATCTGCGCTGCCGCAATGAGCTGCCACAGATGGTCTTGATCAGTCGAAGCGTAGGCGTGGGCGGGGCAATCTTGAACCAAAAGGAAGTGATAGAAGTTGCGGAGAGAATCATGTTTGAAGTGATTGTTTACGAGCCATCTTCAAGGACCGACTTGCATGTACCATATGACTTGCTTAGTAACAGCCATGCAATTGTTGGTGTTCACGGTGCAGCCCGCACACACTTGTTGTTTATGCAGCCGGGGACGGTGTTCGTGCAAATCATTCCACTAGCGACTCAGTGGCTAGCCAAAGTGTGCTATGAAAATCCATCTAGAGCTATGGGGTTGGAGTACATCAACTATAGGATCACCGACGAGGAGAGCAGCTTGGTAAAGACGTACGACATTGATGACATTGTGGTAAGGGATCCGGCGGCAAAGATCGGTCCAGATTGGTCTATGGAGGTTATGAAGATCTATTTGAAGGAGCAAAATGTTCTGCTAGATTTGGATCGTTTTTCTGGGGTTTTAAAGGCTGCATATGACGAGGCCAAAAAAATTATTGATTAGGGAAGGATAAATAGTACATGCACCACTGGCGGAGCCGGCCAGTGGCTTACCTGGGCTTAAGCCTAGATAAGTTTTTAGAAGCAAAAAAAATACCTACTTCAAGTTAAAAAAGAAAAGAAAAACTTGATTTTATTCATTAATTCACTTCGTCATTTTTTGTATCTTTGTAATACTTGTTCTCTTTTAACCACCGCTTATTTCTTCTCCCTTACCAAAATATACGAGTTTTTCGCAAAATTAAGATTCAATGCTTGTCTAAAACATTTATCTTTGATTTTTTATCTTGTTTTCAGTCTTTAGTTTGCTCATTCTAATCCGTTCAAGTTTAAAGTTTAGAACTTCGGTTTGTTGTGTTTGTAGGATTCTATTTTTTTTTCTTAGTTTACTATGTTAAAATTCAACCGTCATGGTGAAGTGACAAAAACCTTTAAAAAAAAAATTGTGCGCTACACAAAACATCGTCGAGTTACAATTAATTCGGTTAACAATTCAATTTTGACTCCGCTACTGGCATGCACTACAATTTTTTTGATTACTTGTATAATGGAAATTGATCAATGCCTCAATTCTTCGAAGTCGATCAATAAAACCGCGGTTAAATCACATTATTATTGAATATGAATTGATGGAGTAGATGCTTCCTATCTTAAACCCCAAACCAAAAGAAGTTGGGGAAAATGATTGTATGGCCTGAGAGAATGACCCGAAATGGTTCTTGGTATTTTTATTTATAAAGATTCTTGGCTTGTTAATCGATGAACGGATCTTATAATGGGAATTTCCATGTCCAAATTCTATTCATTGGATGAATAAGATGATCACATGTGATGAACTTAAAATCTTTATGTATGCTCATCTATAGTTGATGAATGCCATGAGCTAGGAGGTATGAATAAGATGACCATGCACATAACATCTCTTTAACATGAAAATAAGAGTGAAGTATGATGACTGTTTGTTTACATAGTTTTTGTAAGGTATTTTGTTATTATTCGAAATGTTTTATTTGAGTTTTTTGTAAAATGGTGTTTAGTTTCTTTGTCTCTGCTATGTATCGAACACTCTCATTAATTATTAATCCAGATTTGAGGGATGCAACAACACCCTTGTTTCTTCCAAAGAAAAAAGAGTGAAGTATAATAAAACTATTTGTTGAAATGTTGAACATGTATTAGTAACTTGTTATGTATTTAATTTATAATCTACATGAACTGAGATGTTGGAAGAGACCAAAATAACGTAATTATTGAAATACAACACTGTTTTGATTTATCCAAAATGCAAAAACTAATTCTCAGTCTATTTTTAGTTTGAGGGGTTGAGCGTTACAATACAAAATAAGCAAACTATATATCTTTTAGATATCTATAACGTACTATAATGATCTATAGTCTTCTAAATTTTCACTCCCAAGGTGAGGTTGAAAATAGCTGGAGTGTGGAGGTGAGGATAATGTAAATGAATTATTCTAATATATGTACTCAATTATTATTGTTTGGGCCTAAATAAAATATTTACTTTGGGCCTGGATAGCCGAGGTCTATCGAGCGGCCCGTCGAGGGTTATTAGATTCCTATCGAGGAAAGCAGTTTCCCATCGAGGGAGTTAAGTATAAGCCCAGCGAGATTCGTATCGAGCTTCGCTGGGAGAAGACTTAGAGTTCTATTAGAACTGTGTCTTATCGAGCTGGTTTCACGCGGCTTAGTTTCTATTATAACTAGTTGATATTTGCAGGACTCTTAACAGAGTTATGATGGAATTGGAATACCTATGAGTGGTATAACACGATGCTGGTATGGAGATTCAGACAAAGTTACAAGAGTAAAGGAGTTAGAAACAGAATCAATGACTGATAAGTAAGCGACTATATAAGGAACGCGAGGGTCTTATGAAAAGCACGACGACGACAACAACAAAAACATACAAACAATCCTTGCTATACGCAATACAACCTGGACGGTTATCTCGTCTTCGAGATATCTATCTTCTTGCAACCCAGAAGGTCTAAGTACTTGTCAACTATCGATTGAGAGTATTTACGGCTCAAAGGAAGCAAAAACCTGCAACCTGAAGGTGGAAGGGCAGCTCACTTGTATGCTGAGGGCTTGAAAACTCAAAGGAAGCTAGTGTTCTCAGACACTTCATCAAGGAATTGCTCTGCTCTACACGAGAGACGTGGGGGTATCGATTTCAAGATTTGGCAAAGAGGTACACATATCAAAGTCCTAGGTTCCTAGGCAAAAAGAACCTATTCGGATAGGGTTGGTGCTCTCCCTATCTTAATCGCTTACGTTAGAAGTCAGGCAGGCTGTAATCAGTCCAAATTCCGTTGAGAGACGGTGGCACGCCAGCATCGAAGCACATACAGGATAGACCGGTACACGCGGTTGAAACATCTGATATCAAAAGAGACTGCTTCGCGGAGAGAGTCTCTTCAGGGAGATATTTCTGCATCGAACATTTTGGCACGCCCAGTGGGACTGTCAATACTTCTTTGTGTCTCTGAGCGACAATTGGAGACCCTTATCGAAGGGTTTACCCTCAGTGTCGTAAACACCCACAACCGGCATACCGTGAACACACCTCTAGTCGGTGTCGCTCACTAAGTAATCAAGCGGTTGAGCTCATCTTCGCTAACAACTTCAATACTATGGAGTTCGAACCTCTAAGTGAAGCGGCGATAAAAGCACTCACGTATGACGAATACGTGGCCTACGCAGCAAAACGAGACTTATACCACGCTAGTAGTTTTCGATTATTCGAAGACAGACTTGGGCAACACAGTGAACATCTCGCTACTCAGACCGACTCCTTAAAGGAGATAGCGAGTACTATGCGGTCTATGCAATTAGAGTTGAATCAAGAGCGAGAGGATAAAGAATCCATAAATGCTCAAGTAATTAGTTTGGCAGAAGGTCAAGAACGCCTACGGGCAGACGTCCAAAGCCTTTTAGACAAAGGATTGGAAGAATACCGCCGGTCAGCGGCAGCTATCACTCAAAGAGTCGATAGGGATCTGGCTTCCCTAACCAAAACCGTATCGGACTTGGCTAGGAAAACCAGACGATCAGAGGATTTTGCTTTCGAGTGGGAGGCACGTATAAATAAGCTCATGGAGGATTGCCATGTACGAATAAACAAGATGCATGAGACTTATGAAGCACCGTATCCCCGAAGCAAAGACGATCCTAACGAATGGCATTGGCCAAAATTCTATAAACACCAGACCTTCCAAACATTCTCTGGTGACGATGATGCTAATGCGGCAACACACCTGGCCTATTTCACCTTACAGTTAGGCCAGTTTGCCGAGGACGATGGACTCAAGTTAAGGGTCTTCGGTTCATCATTATCGGGATCCGCCCTCGTTTGGTATACTGGCATCGAGAAGGGCTCAATTAGTACGTGGAAGGAGATGGAGGCCTTATTTATAGATCACTTTGGAACAGAACGGCCAGAAACCACCGTGGGAAAGTTGGCTTCTCTTAGCCAGTCGGTGACTGAGAGTCCGGTCACTTTCCTACACCGTTTCCGTTCAGAGTATAACCTCTGTAAGACCCCTCTAAGCAAGGAAGAGGTGGTTGAGATGGCCAACAATGGGCTGGAGGATACTTATCACTAGTTGTTCTTAAATAGCAAGTATTTCTCTCTGAATGAATTCATCGCTGCGGTGACCAGAGCTTACAGCAACATGCAAGAGAGAGATAACAGAAAGAACGCGTCCAAGGGGACGTATAACAATAGAACCTATGATAGGTTAAAGCCAAAAACTGTGGCTTATGTTGAACAGATGGATGACCAGGAAACAGATTCTGAGGACGACCATATAGGGGCTTTAGATTTAATGTCAAATAAAGTGCTGAAACCCCGAAAGCTTCAGAAGAATAGAGGTCCCATCAAGCTCTCGACAGTGGCTTTTACTAAGCCAGAGTTCGAGAAGTACACTTATGACGCCAACATGGCGCATGAGATCTTGGACGAGCTGTACGGACTGCGAGTGGTCAAGGCCGACTTCGGACCGCTTCCCACGGCTGAGCAGTTAAAGGGTAAAAAGTACTGCAAGTTCCATGGAGCATGGAACCATCTTACCAAGGACTGCATCAAGTTGAAAGATCAGATCCAAAAATGGATCAATGAAGGAAAGCTGGAGTTGGAAGGCTCATCCAAAACAGCAGCTCTAGTGGATTCAGAGCCGTTCCCGGTTCCACAGGTAAACATGGTCGATGTAAGTTGGCCAGCACCTAGTGGAATCCTTGAAAACAAAGAGGCTTGGAATCAACCAGCCTACTTAACCTATTCATTCAAGACGGACATGGTGGATGAATATTTGGATAGGTTAAAAGATATGGGGTTGATTTTCTTTTACCTTGTCTATAAGCTTAAACATCTACGGTATAAAGGGCCAGCCCAACATTTTTGTAGATTCCACAATCACTTTGGCCATCGAACATCGATGTGTTCGACCCTGAGAGACAAGATCCAGGGCTTGATCAACTGGCAAGTGATTATAATCGCTGAAAACGGAGAAATGGATTTTCATCCTGAATATCCTCGTAAAATGCCATCTTCTCCGATCACAGAGTTTCCCGTCAGCGGTACTTCTTCGGAGTATAGTCAAGGTACACCAAGTCAAGAGAAGAAGAAGTCCAAGCGAAGGACCAGGCAGAACATAGCCTTTGTCCGACCCAAACGGACACGTATTACATACAACGCGTCTTGGCGGGAAGACGTATTCGAAAAGCTATGCCTAGAAGGGATAGCAGTGATACCCGACAACTGGGGATCACCAGACCCACATCCTGATGATGTTAGGGGTCTCCCTTATTGTCAATATCACCACAGGTGGGGAAGTCACACTACAGCTGTTTGTAGAGATCTGAAATATAAGATTCAGCAGTTGATCGATGACGGAGTAATAGCGATCGAGCAAAATCCTTCGCTTAACTTAACAACTCCAATCCCCATGATTGTTGGCATGTTGGACGTGACAGGTACTAAAACCAACAAAAGAAAACAAGCCAACGACCAACCAACAGCTGGCGAGAATCCACCACATACACCACAGAATAAAGGAAAAGAAAAGGTGGACCCTAGAGCAGACTCGCCAGTAGCCCTTTGTGCACACTGCAAGTTGAGGAGTGGGCTGAAGATCTCCTTCGAAGAGCTGGCTCAGGCAGCCAGAGCCTTCCCGGAACTATTTTCCAATAAAGATCATGGATCCCCACTATCAAAACAAAGGGACACTCCCGCTCCCAAGCGACCAAGAGCAACCAAACAGGTCAGCGTGGTTAAAGCACCTGAGTCTATGGTTGCCGATACGCTCACCAAACCATACATTCCTCCAGCTTCAAGGAACATCACAAAGGAGGATGTATGGTATATAAAGGAGAAGGGAAAGACAGTCGAGGTCACTCCAAGTAAGAGGAGGAACCTACAACGACGCTTTGGTAGGGCCAAGAGAGCGTTGGATGCTTACGAGGCTGGCCTTATCAAGGAAGAAGACCTGGAGTTTCCTCCAGAAGTATTGCAGAGGAGATTGAATACTCTTGCAGCAAACCCATTAGTGGTGTTTGGGAAGAAATCTCACGAGCCCAAAGTAAGAGCCCAAAGACCAGGGGTTTTCGATAGAAACCCAGAACTAGCAAACAAAAGAAAAGAGTCAGAACCTACTCTAGAGGTTCATCGTTTAGTTCAGAAAAGACAACCAGTACGGAGGCGCCTTAACTTTGACAAAGACACGATGAAACAAGTAGGACTGAAGACACCTCCTAAGGGAACAGAGGGGCCACCACAACAGAGTACTCCAAGCAAGCTGCCAATCTTACAGTGGAGGCCAAGGCCTTTAGTTGTGGAAGAGCAAGCGAAGGCCAAGAAACTAACCCCAGTTCCCAAGGAAACAGTTACACCACCAACACCACCACCAGCTATCGATCCTATTCCGGAGGATATATTACGACAAGTTGCTCACCTTGAACTGACTACATTGTCTATCGAGGAAGGACAACCATCCGCTAAAGGTGATGACTACAACGAGGATGAGGAGTTGGTGGATTACGGTGAGGATGAGGTCGATGAGGTACAAAATTCCATCGAAGAGGATACTGCAGCCATTAACATGGTGTACGTCCTATCCTCCAAATATGCTTTGCCCTCAACAGCACCAAGAGATGAATCCAGGAAAGTCAGCAGCGTGATGTTACAAGATGAAGAATCACAAGTGCCAGACAGTTCCACACTGGATGGCACACCAGAACTGGATTCACCAGAAACAAGAGGACGGATGATGTTCTCCAAGCCTACCCTTGACATGGCCATGCATATGCGGCCACTTTATGTCACAGGACAAGTCCAAGGAGTCCAATTAAATAAACTTTTGGTGGATTCAGGGGCAGCAGTGAACATCATCACCTTTAAGGCATTGGCCCTTATCGGTGTTCCCAAGTCAGCTATCCAAGAGACATCGCTGAGTGTCAGGAACTTCCAGGGTAGCATAACAAAGACCCTGGGGATTGTCTTCTTACAGGTACACATCGGGATAGCTTCAGGCACTTATACATTCTTTGTGATAGAATGTACATCACCATACAGTGCCATCCTAGGACGTGATTGGATCCATCGAAGCTACTGTGTACCATCTTCGCTGCATCAGCAAATGCTATTGTGGAACATGGAGTCAGGGGAAGCAGAAATAGTCAACGCTGACCCTCGTCCTTATTCCGTCTCGGCTAATGCTCTAGAGGCCAGGTATTACCACAATGACCTTAGGCCATTGGAGGTATGTGGCGTCGATAATAAAGGCCGCCCGATGGGTGTCACGGCCTCTGAATTAGCTCAGTGGGGGATTGTTCAAGCAAATCAGGATAGTCAAAGACCCTACACCATCGAGCTACCATCCAGACGTTCTCCATGAATGGGTCTCTATCAGAGATAGAGACCGAGGCTTGTCTTTCATTGCACGATCGCTTTCACAACTTTATGTTAGAAAGTCAAGCCTACGAGAAGGTTCCAATGATTGCAGCATTGGAATACGTGGATGAAGACGTTCTGCAAGACTTGGAGGAGGAAGACGAGATTCAACTAGCTCCAGCAGCCCTGGATGATACACCTCCTAAAGTCAAAGATCCCATCGAACACATTGAGATTGGGTCACAGGAAGAGCCAATGTCTGTGGCTATAAGTACTTTTTTGGAGCCTGAAGAGAGGCTCAAGATGATTGAATTGCTGAAAGAATAAGCAGATTGTTTTGCAGAGAAATACGAGGACATGCCAGGTCTTTCACCAGACCTAGTTTGTCACAACTTGCCCACCATCGAGGGAAAGAAGCCTGTAAAACAAGAGATGCGGCGCATGAATACAGAGACGGCAATTCTAGTCAAAGAGGAGGTTGAAAAGATGCTCAAGTCGGGGATTATACGAGTAGCCAAATACAATGAGTGGCTGTCTAATATAGTTCCAGTCAAAAAGAAGAATGGGAAGATGCGAGTATGCGTCGACTACAGAGACTTGAACAATGCAACCCCTAAGGATGCTTATCCTATGCCAGTAGCTGATCTGTTGTTTGACTCAGTTGCCCGCCATGAGATGTTAACATTCATGGATGGTACTGCAGGATATCATCAAATCCCAGTGGCTGAAGAGGATAGACATAAAACAGCGTTTCGATGCCCAGGCTTTGCCGGTGTTTTCGAGTACGTGGATATGCCATTTGGACTCAAGAACGCAGGGGCAACCTACCAACGAGCAATGAACTTGATCTTTCATGATCTTATTGGTAAGACCATGGAAGTATACATCGATGATGTGGTAGTTAAAACGAAACATCGAAGTGACCATTTTGAAGACTTAAGACAAGTGTTTCTCAGAATGAGGCAGCATCAATTGAAGATGAACCCAGCCAAATGTGTGTTTGGCGTCCAGGCAGGCGACTTCCTGGGTTTTCTAGTTCATCAGCGTGGGATAGAGATACCGGACGACAAGAAACAAGCGGTTATCAATGCAGCCCCACCTAGGAGTAAGAAGGAGCTTCAACGCCTATTGGGAAAGATCAATTTCTTACGACGGTTTATTGCCAATGCTGCTGGGAAGACACAACCATTCTCTACTATCCTCAAGCATCAAAATCAGAAAGACTTTGTATGGGAGCCTATTCATCAGGAGGCCTTCGATATCATCAAAGCATACTTAACAAATCCACCAGTCTTGGTTCCTCCAAGACCTGGGGTTCCTCTTAAGCTGTACATATCAGCTACCGAACTCTCCATTGGAAGCCTATTGGCTCAGGACGACACAGCAGGGGTTGAACGTGCTATTTTCTACCTAAGTCGAACCTTGAACGATTGTGAAACGAGATACTCTCCAATGGAAAGGTTATGCCTAGCCTTATACTTTTCAGGGTGTAAGTTGAGGCACTACATGCTATCCTTCACTACGTGCGTCATAGCACAAACAGATTTAGTGAAATATATGTTATCCAGACCAATCCTCCGTGGTCGTATTGGGAAGTGGATTCTGGCTCTCTCAGAATTTTCTTTACAATATGTTCCTCAGAAGGCGGTGAAAGGCCAGGCAGTGGCTGATTTTTTGGCTCATCATCCCATGGAAGAAGTGGTCGATGGACCAGAACTGGATCTTGCTCGGATCGATTTGGCCCCTTGGTGTTTATATTTCGATGGGTCAAGTACGAGTACTATGGCTGGGGCAGGGGTAGCTTTGGTCTCCCCACGCGGCCAAACTTATTCTTATTCTTTCAGGTTGGACTTCAGGTGCACAAACAATCAAGCAGAGTATGAAGTTTTAATCATTGGATTAGAACTTCTATTAGATATGGAGATCAATGACGTGCATGTCCTTGGAGATTCTCAACTAGTGATCAGACAACTGGAGACCAAGTACAGGGCAGGCCCAATATTATAACCTTATGCAAGGAGGGCTTGTGATTTATTGAAGTTGTTTATAGAGGTGGAGTTGAGTCATGTTCCTCGAGAGAAGAACTATGCAGCTAATGAGTTGGCTCAACTAGCAACGGGTGTAAGTTTACAAGATGGAGTACGAGAAAGAATACTCAAGGTTGAAAGAAGAACCCTTCCATCTTTCCTTGCACGACAAGAAGACAAAAACGAATGGTACGTTGCTACACTTGATCACATCGATAAAGACTGGAGGCAGGAAATCATCTCCTATCTCCAGGATCCTAATAATCCGGTTGACAAGCGGATTCGATTCTTAGCTCCCAATTATGTGCTCAAAGATGCTGAGTTATATCGAAGGGGAGAAGAAAGCATACTATTAAGGTGTGTCTTTGGACGTGACGCTAAAAAGTTAATGAGAGAAGTCCATCTTGGGACTGCAGGGGCTCATCAAGCCGGTCCCAAGATGAGATGGTTGCTAAGACGACATGGCTTCTATTGGCCAGGAATGCTCAGAGACTGCATCACGTTCGCTAAAGGTTGTGAAGAATGCCAGAGACATGGTCCAGTCAACCATATGCCCAGAATACCATTACAGCCTATAATCAAGCCTTGGCCAGCTCGAGGATGGGCTTTGGATTTAATTGGAATGATTCATCCTCATTCATCCGAGGGGCATAAGTTCATTATCGTGGCTACTGATTTCTTCACAAAGTGGGTCGAAGCTCGACCTCTCAGGGTATCTTCAGCGAAGGCCATCCGTCAGTTTTTATTCGAAGATATTATATGTCGGTTTGGCATCCCTGAGTGTTTTGTATCAGACCGAGGGGCAGCCTTCATGTCTGGAGAAGTAGATACCTTAATGAAGGATTTAGGAGTCCATTTTCTCCACTCTTCTCCATATTATGCCCAATCCAACGGTCAAGCTGAAGCGAGCAACAAGATAATTATACATATCCTAAAACGGATGCTCGCTGTCAATGCCAGACTGTGGCATGAAGAACTTTTTCATACCTTGTGGGCTTACAGGACTAGTAAGAGGACCCCCACAGGTACAACTCCTTATGCACTGATGTTTGGGCACGATGCTGTTTTGCCCTTAGAAATCAATGTTCAGTCTTTACGGGTCATGGAGCAACACAATTTGATCGGTGAAGACTATGTCCAAGCAATGTGGCAAGAGCATGAAGACCTCGATGAGCATCGAATTCAGGCTTTTGAAAGTCTACGTGCTGAGAAACAAAAGGTGGCTCGTGCCTATGACCAGCGAACCAGGGGCATGAGTTTTGCAGAAGGAGAACTCGTTTGGAGGGTGATCTTGCCTATCGGTGAGAAAACGGAAGGACGAGGAAAATGGTCAGAAAAATGGGAAGGACCATACATCATCGATCGACTGTTGGGTAAAGGAGCAGTTCGACTGAGAGATCGAGATGGGACTATACATGCAAATCCGATAAATGGTCGTTACCTAAAGAAATTCATACAACCTGCTTGGGAGTATGATGATCCTCCAGATACTGCTTAATCTAGTTTATTCATGCTTTTGCATCGATAAACTACAGGGGCAACACATATACTCATCGAGGATCATAGTCATCGAATAAACCTACCAATGGGGTTAAATAATCAAGTGCCAAATTTTGTATCAGAGTAATTATTTTGTCCAAGTCAAAGTTCGATACAGGCCAGTCTTTGTGGCTTAAATTTTTGAGCAAACTATATACAAGTTTATCAACACAAAGAACTTTTACACTGCAAATAAATACTACATTCAAATACTTGGAACAATACAAAGGCTTTGCGGCCTCAGGCTCTGATACCATATGGTGAAGATGAATCTTGGACAACTGCAAAAGATGAATGAAAAATCTTAAACTGCAGAAGATGAATGAAAAAGCTAAAGGATTCATTATTCACAAGATCCTCTGCGTGGCTCTCCATCTCTCAACCTAACAAGAGGTCCAAGTTGGAGAGCGAAAAAGAGGATCCTCGGTGCTCCCAATCCCGTCTCTCAAGAAGATAAAACCTGCAGATCGAGCTCGGTGATTTGAAGAGATTGACCTCGGTGAAGGAGAGGGAGAGGAAGCTGGACCGTCAAGACAAGAGGAGGATGACTACGACAAGAGTTGCACCTGCCTTGACGATCATCGCCTTTGTCCAGTCAACATGATGCCCCCAACTTTTCCCATGGACTGCAGGAGGCATTAAAGAGGAACGCCACCCTCTATGCCTATCGACACCGAACGGGTACGAGACAGAAGTCGAAGGGGATGGAACCTCTGGATTGTGGCCTCTCCCTTAGAGTCTCCTTCAAAAAGGGAGAGCCAAGGCGACGCCTGGGCATAGATATTGCTATCTAGTCCAGGTTTGGGCATGGATATTGCTATCTAAGGAACAGAACATCGAAGGATTTATCTGGAGGTCTCTTTGGATAGTAAGACCAGAACATGTCGAGTTGGGTTTGATTCATTCTCGCAAAGGACTTGGTGTATTTTTACCAAGGAAAGGAAACCTTTTATAGCCAGGAATTACGACGGTTTGGTTACGCATGAGTAATTACACCCAACAACAGTGAATACGTGTTCAATTAACAGTGGACCATGAAGCGGTTTGACTGCTCGCAAGAAGTGCATGATAAATGAGAAGATCTTTGGGGCAGTTAAAACGTATTTCAAAAGATTTCGATGGTCTAACGCGATACGAATTCCAAGTATAGAATTCAATTCCATTTATTGCTGGACAACCGAAAGAGTTAAAATTAGTTACAGCTTGAAATGAGGCTGGATCAGGGTTTGGAAAAAGGGCTTATTATAGAGGCCCAACCAAGTTTTAAACCCAATAGAAGCTTTGTTGTCAAAACAGTGTAGATATATAAAAATCTTTGTTTGTTCGATAACAAATACAAAAAAGCCTATACTAAAGGCCCAAAATTTGCAATTGGAAGACGAAGCTCTTTATATTAATCTTAGTATACTCCGAGGCCACCCAGGCTTGTTGAGCTGCTAAACAAGCTTCGCTAACTTTCGCACGTGCCTCTTGTAGATGTTGAGCCCGAGCCTCGTCCTCATTCAGGAAATGTTGTACTTTGTCCTGATAAGCGGGGATTTCAGTTTCCAAGACAGCTATTTCAGAGTTGAGTTTGGCAAGGTCGGCCTCAAGGGCAAGCCTTTGGGCACGTTTGGTCAATAGAGCCTTTTCCCTTGTCTCTTTCTCCTGCACAAGTTTTTGAATTTCCTCTGCTTCCCTTTGAGTTGTTTGCTCTAGGTTGCTCGCTGCTTCAGTCTCACGATCAACCCCGAGTGTTAGATCATGAAAGGCTTCACTTTGGCGTTGATACTCAAGGAATTGTTCTTCTAACTTATCCAGGAAAGGAATAAATGCTGCAGGGGCAGTGGCTCGGAAATCCTTCACTTGTCTCGAAACGGCCTGAACATCCGTACTGGAGTCTAGTGGCCCAGAAAGAATTTTACGAAGCTGACAAATGAGGACCGTACGATCAGGAGAAGTGCTTGAAGTGCTCGATGCACCTGCAAGTTCTTGAACTACGGTTGACCCTTGCACACTGAGCAGGTCGAGTTGTTTTCCAGATGATGAAGAGGGGACAATTATTTCCTTGCAGCAAACGGAAGGTCCTTCATCATCATTGGCTAGGGATCGATCAGGTTGGTCTCCGACGACCATCGAAATTGGCTCTCCTACTATGCTTGCTTGTTTCCTTGGGCTATCAGGAAGAATTTGCTGAATGGTCACGTCCATAGAAACAACATCGGGCTTCGATGTAAAATAACAGGAAGTGTTAGGAATATATCGAACAAATTTCTAACCTAAGAAGTGAGGTTGCGATAGCTTACTTGTTGGGGAGACAGTATTGGTGTCTCCTCAAGAGTCTGAACTTGTGGCTCTGATAAGGGGGGATTCGATGCTTCGACCTCTGGGCTAGTCTCGACTGGAGTTTGTGATCGATCAGATCTGGGCTTTGGTGAGGAGACGATTTGTTCAGCCTCTGAAGCAACTTGTTCATCATGAGCACTGGAACCTTCGCCAGAAGAGGAAGGAATGTAGCAGCCTTGAATTTCAATCTGAAGACGGTTGTACAAGGTGGTAAGGGCTACAGGTTGTTTCTTCTCCTCTTCTTCAAGTTCCGCTCGATGGACTCCAGCCAAGAATTCGACGATAAAGCCCTTGCAACACTCTTGGTGGCTGTTGACTATTGCCTTGTCTGCAACGGTGGACATGTTACTGGACTCATCGAACCTCAGAATAAAGGCCTGGCTGTGTCCTTCGAGGAGCCTTTCTCCTAGTGAGTCAATTACGTAGTAGGCTTCGTCTTCAGCCTTGAGGACGAAGAAGTGATCATTCCAGCTCACTATGTAGACCTGAGGTTTCCTGCTTTTCTGAATGTGTTCCCACAAGTCATCGAAGGAGCAGCAGCCGTGACCTTTCAGATTAGCAAACCTTTCAGGATTAAAGAGTCCTATCAAGGTGTCATCGGCCGAGAAATGGAGTGGCCTGATGTTTGCCTTCAGGATGGTGTCCAAGTCAAAATGCAGGTTTGGATACTTCGTGGCCAGAGACTCATCCTTGCATAGCTCTTGCCATTCCCTGGAGCCTTGAAGAAGGAGGTCATCGAACTGAGAAAGAGTGGGAGTGCTACCTGAATTTGCACAAAACCAGTGTGCAATGGTAAAAGCAATGGCTGAGCAAGCACTAGACCCTGAGGCTTGACTACTCCTTTGATCGAATGAAGCGAAGAAAGATGGAGTGACGAGGCGTAGTTGGTCGTTTCTGCTCCTAAGCCGAGATTCCAACCAAACTCCACTCTTTGGGGGTGCTCGTTTAAGTTTCTTGGAACTTTGGGACTGCAGAGATTAAGGGCCAATATCGAGATCAGTGATGAATCAGCAGGTTCTGAAAAGGTAATATTGAGTACTTACAGGTGATTTGGAACGCTGGGTCCTTTTCTTCTTGAAGGATTGAATTGCCATGGTTACGTCTGGCTCTGGATGGCACTGTTAGAGAAGAGAAGGATGGTTATTATTGGTCTTGAGAGTTCCAAACACAAGTCGAACATTTTCTGAATTAAAGGCATACCTGTGGCCATGGAGGTGGACTCGAGTCAGAGGAAGGATTGTCGAGTGCCTCTTTGTCTGCCGGCATCGAGAATTTGTCATCGAACTGATGGAAGATGGTGGCAAAGCACAGTGCTGGACTTTTGTATTGCAGCTCGACCCAAAGTTGGGAATACCAAGTGAGGTATGTTGGGGTAACCAACCTCGATGGGGACAGTGGCCTAGTAATCTCGGGAACTATCACCACTGGAAAGCCAAATTCTTCATCGATGACTTCTGCTCCGTTAGACTTACCCTCTGCCCGCCAGAGGGTATACTTGTTAACAGAGCATACAAGGGGCATATGGGCATCCTGGCCGAGTCCAAGTTGCCTGCAGAAGTGATTGGGAGCATAAAGCTCATACCCGGAGTCTGGAAGTGGTAGATCCTGGCAGGTGTTCGACTTAACGAACAAACTCCTCGCTTGATTATCCTGGTCAGGAGATGGCATGAAGCCACGTGAGAGGAGGCCAGGATGATGACGATCCAGAATTCTCTCGATGGCGGTATAAGGAAGCTCTTGGCGGTAGCAGAGGTGCTTGAAGCAGCTGAAGTAGGACCATTGCTTGGTCCTAGGTTCCATAGAGACCAGTGACTTGCCCAAAATCTTTTGTTCTTCGAACTTAGGGGTTCTGGAGGGACAGAAGAAAGGGAAATAGACCTGTAGCCAGAGGTCTACCATCCAGAGTGGCCCAGCTTGTTGCAAGTCGAGCCTCGATAGAGCAACTCGCTTGAGACTGTAGTAGATGGAGGCCAGGACGGGTTCAACCAAACTCAGTGGTTCTCCGCTGAAAAGGCGCTCAGCGAGATTAGTCCACGTTTTGATGACCTTTGCTGAGGTTGTGCAGAACAGGTACTTCGATAGCCAATACTCCAAGAAGGCTATTCCTCCTTTCGCGTTGCTTTTCGTTGAGAAATGATTTACCCAGGCGGTGTAGGATGTAGGCCGTTTTTCTGAGGCCTTGTCAGGAGTCTGGATAAAAGTCTGAGGAGTCCAGTTTTTCTCAGCGGCAGGAACTCCAAAGATGGTATAGAGGTCGAGCATGGTAATGCTTATATCTCCACAGGGAAGCCTGAAGCAGTTCGTGGTGCAATCCCAGAAGCACATTGCTGCAGCGAGTGGGGGTTTGTTGGCTCCAGACGGAAGGGAGAAGCATAGATCAATGAGTTCTGTAATTCCTGCTGTTTCCCATCGATCTTTGTCTTGCCTACGGCGTTGGCGGTACCAGTCGAGGTCGTCGGGGGAGGAATGTGGCCATTTTCCAATAGAACAGAGGCTGTCTTTCTGAGACCATGACTTTGGGTCTGCAGAAGGGTCTACCTGGAGAAGAAGAGAAGAGTTGCAGATGGGTTCCCGAAGGATAGTGAAGAGGTCTGGATTCAATGGAGATTCCAGAAATGGGCCGAGAAGACCTGTGTTTTCTTCTGCGTCTATGGTAAGAGTGCAGGTGGTGTCTGGGTTCGATCGAGTAGCGACTTCTTTGAGCCGTTTGACAAACTTCTTGGCGTGGACGTGGTCAAAAGGAATAGTAATGTCTTTACGAGGAGGCATTTTTCTGGGTTAGGGTTTTGACGGCGGTAAGGAGAAAGGTTTGAGCTTTTTGACTGTGAGAGTTAAAAAGTTGCAGGTCTCTGAGCAATTGGAAAGTTTTTGATGAAAAGATAAAACTTGTGGATATGGACTGTTGCTCTTATAGAGGAGTCAATCGAGCGTCATACTTTTTCGAAGAGTTAGACGTGGCGTTCGAGTGGCGGTATAGCGTTTCAAAGTCAATAAGCACATCGTTCAAGGTACATTCAAGTCTTTTCGCTTGTTCAGAACGTTTCCAAGTTCAAGACCTGAGGGGCATTGTTTGGGCCTAAATAAAATATTTACTTTGGGCCTGGATAGCCGAGGTCTATCGAGCGGCCCGTCGAGGGTTATTAGATTCCTATCGAGGAAAGCAGTTTCCCATCGAGGGAGTTAAGTATAAGCCCAGCGAGATTCGTATCGAGCTTCGCTGGGAGAAGACTTAGAGTTCTATTAGAACTGTGTCTTATCGAGCTGGTTTCACGCGGCTTAGTTTCTATCATAACTAGTTGATATTTGCAGGACTCTTAACAGAGTTATGATGGAATTGGAATACCTATGGGTGGTATAACACGATGCTGGTATGGAGATTCAGACAAAGTTACAAGAGTAAAGGAGTTAGAAACAGAATCAATGACTGATAAGTAAGCGACTATATAAGGAACGCGAGGGTCTTATGAAAAGCACGACGACGACAACAACAAAAACATACAAACAATCCTTGCTATACGCAATACAACCTGGACGGTTATCTCTTCTTCGAGATATCTATCTTCTTGCAACCCAGAAGGTCTAAGTACTTGTCAACTATCGATTGAGAGTATTTACGGCTCAAAGGAAGCAAAAACCTGCAACCTGAAGGTGGAAGGGCAGCTCACTTGTATGCTGAGGGCTTGAAAACTCAAAGGAAGCTAGTGTTCTCAGACACTTCATCAAGGAATTGCTCTGCTCTACACGAGAGACGTGGGGGTATCGATTTCAAGATTTGGCAAAGAGGTACACATATCAAAGTCCTAGGTTCCTAGGCAAAAAGAACCTATTCGGATAGGGTTGGTGCTCTCCCTATCTTAATCGCTTACGTTAGAAGTCAGGCAGGCTGTAATCAGTCCAAATTCCGTTGAGAGACGGTGGCACGCCAGCATCGAAGCACATACAGGATAGACCGGTACACGCGGTTGAAACATCCGATATCAAAAGAGACTGCTTCGCGGAGAGAGTCTCTTCAGGGAGATATTTCTGCATCGAACAATTATTATCTTCAATAAACTTCCGGGCAAGGACGATGAGCTCGTACTTGTTCCGTTTTCAAAAAAAATAATCTGAATTTCTGTGCTCTCGACTTAATTTGCATAAATTCAGAAAGAGAGTGGAGATTTTTCATTAATTGAAAGAATCTCTAATAAGATAGCGCTTGAAGGAAACTTTAGTATAAAATTCATCTTCGATCAACTCTTCAAGTCCAAGTTATGAATATCATTTCAAAACACAAAATGTGTCTTCTCCTATCAGCCTCCTCCTCTAGCTAGGCGCTCGATCACGTTCTTTTCTTTCTAAGTGAACAACGTGTTTACGCGTCCGATCACTTTTTTCGTTTAGTTTCATCTCAACAATTTTCTTCTATACATTCCAATTAACACCTCAAGCAATCTTCTCATCCACTCGATCTCAATCTCACTCTCTCACATAGCTACCTGATCGAAAGCAGATTCAAAGTCTTATTCCAATGCATATATACATGGCCAACCGACTCGATCTTTGGTCATCAAATCGAAGCCGGATGATGAAGATGAAGAAGAGGGTTTTGGCAGCAGTGGCTGTTTTGTGCTTGTTCTCCATTGTATTCCAGATCAGTGTATCATCAACCTCCAGATTCCTTAATATTAATGCAGCAATTCCAGCAAAGACTACAGGTACGTATGAAGTCAAAAGCTTTTCCATTACTTTTTTCAGTCTCCCATTTTCGGCAGCTTCCCACATTTTGATTAGTTTGTTTCTCAGACGCAACTGATTTCAGCTTCAATTATTTGCATGCCGCCAACTTCCATTACTTCTAGTCTATGGTTTTAAGACTTTAATCGCTCATCCACTCTGATGTAGACATGTAGTTCAGTAGTTCCTAATGTAGACATTTTATATTAAATAGCCGCATGTAACTGCTCCTTAGTTGTCATTTACCTAGTTTGCACAATTGATGAAGAAAATGTCAAATTACTTGCATAGTATTCTTTTTTGCTTTGTAGAAATAGAAGACAAACACATTAGAATGCGCTATGTGAAATAAAAATAGTTCATATATTTGAAGTCAAACACGCAAGTAATGTAACACCATCCATTCTTTTGCGTTATTAGTTATTACACACTATTCGCTTTAAACACACTAAAGTGGAGAAATTCTACATTGAGGATCTCTATTATGAGTACCTTTTTATAAGTCATACTTTTTAATAACTATTTTTATAAATTTTCATCAAATTTGAAAATCGTTAAGGTGCCGAACAAGATGAAATAAATGAACGTTTCAAATTGATCAAACTTGAACCGTTCATGTCTATAATTGATAAACCATGATTTTGAATCCCTTAATGATTTTTGTTTTGGTTAAAAATTTACAAGAATGATTTACTCATATATAGCTAAACATCTAACGGTTGATATGTCAAAATATGATCGAAAATTAAGTCTTATAAACCATCATATAGAAAATATTCACCATAAAAGTCTTTAATGGAGAAGCTCCCTACTAAAGTGACAATTTTTTAAAATCTTGTTTACAGAGACAAAACATGGGGATGCAAAATTGATTAGTAAACAAGGATATCACCCTCCAAAATCTTTGCAGCTTCCTTTTGAGAGTCCCATAATCTGCAACCGTACCTCTCTATATAGCATGATCTCTGCAGTGGCTCAACAGTGTTGGATCCATCAACATCAACTTTCTTCACTGTGAACTCGGCCCGAACTCCATCGATTGAAAGAATCCGGCCCTATCCTCGTAAATTCGAAGATCTTATAATGGGTTATATCAAGAACCTAACGCTCATTGTCGGACCACAAAACCCACAATGTAGCGTCCGACACAATGCTCCTGCACTAGTCTTCACCGCAGGTGGATACACCGGAAACTTTTGGCACGACTTCAACGACGGTTTCATTCCGCTTTTTATCACCGCCAACACGATATTATCCGATCAAGACTTTGTCACTGTGGTTTCCGAAGCTCCCAAGTGTTGGCCTAGTAAATATGCCGATTTACTGCGAGTTTTCACCAAGCATCCTATCATTACCCTTGGAAATGATACCAACACCCATTGCTTTCCTTCTGCCAAGCTAGGCCTTATAACACATGGCTTTATGACCATCAACCAAACACTAATTCCCAACTCAAAGACGTACATGCATTTCTGTCGGCTCATTGGAAAAGCCTATGACCAGAAAGCCCATCATCAAGCCCAAGTGTTTACCTCCAAGCCCACGAAACCTCGTCCGCGTCTTGTTTGGGCCAGCCGCCGTCATGATGAAGAAACTAGGGTTTGATGTCATATTGTTTGAGCCTAAAACCAAGACCTCCCTGCATGAGTCTTATGCATTGAATTCAAGCCATGCTTTCGTTGGGGTTCATGGCGCTACACTTACGCACTCATTGTTCCTCCAACGGGGCTCGGTGTTCGTTCAGGTGGTGCCGATGGGAATCGGCTGGCACTACCACATATGGAAACATTACCGGCGAGATCACCGGAGACAAGGCCGGCGACCGGAAAAGTCGCCGATAATGTTCATCATTACCGGCGACTTACTCCGTCGCCGGTAATGTCGCCGGAAAATCGCCGGTAATGTTTAAAAATATTACCGGCGACTCCAACCGTCGTCGGCAATGTCAAGCCGAACATTTCCGGCGATTTTCCGGCCGGAATTTCGCCGGAAATGTGTGGCTCGACATTGCCGGCGACGGTTGGAGTCGCCGGTAATGTTTAAAAACATTACCGGCGATTTTTCGGCGTAATGTCGCCGGTAATGTCTTCATTTCCGGCAACTTACTCCGTCGCCGGCAATGTCTCTTATATTAGACGCAGATTGCAGCAGCTCGATCATTGATTCATTTTGATCGAAAAAAATCCAAAGAAATTGAAAGAAGGAAAACGTACGCTCTGAAATCGATCCTTCGGTATATTGTCAAAATTAAGGCGCGCGTCGAAAACTTGATCACTCGGGAAGCTATATATATAGGTACGTGTATATATACGTATATGTGTATGTATATATATATATGTGTGTGTGTGTGTGTTGATCAAATCAAATTCGTGAGATATATATGAAATGTTGTTGATGTCACGGAAACGAGAAAACTGCTTGTAGTTAATCTTATCTTGTGTCTGAATCAACGACTGGTATTATCGTAGTGTTATCGGAGCCAGGCTTAACAGAGCCTCCTACCTAGTCAAATACGTTTTGAATTGAAAAAAGAAGAATACCATCATCGAGTACTGAATCGAATTCAGAGATTAGATCGATATATATATATATATATGCATGCATGTGTTGATTTAATTAGAGTTGAATTGAGATATGGCGTCGATTATATATTAGTAGTGAATGTGTGTGTATATATATATAATTAATACGTAAAATTGTTAGAATTTTCAGGATGGACAAGAGTTGGATGAGTCTCGAAAGATGGGTGTCAGATATCACCAGGGAATTAGGAGTTTTGTGGATTTTGTGAAGACTAATTGTGGAGACACTACACTTCATTATTGCCCGTGTAAAAAATGTAAGTGTTTCAGCGATCGATTTCGTTTTCCCATTGATAAAGTCCAGATGCACCTGAGTAAATACGGGTTTTGGGATAAGTACACTTGTTGGATTTATCACGGTGAAACATCGTTAGCGGGTCCGCATGATCATGGACAATTTGGTGAGAGGGCCAGTCCCCGCTATGATCATGGAGATTTTGCTGAGAGGGGCAGTGCATCCTATGATCCAACAGCGATGTTAATCAATGATATGTTTCTTCATGAGAGCGGTGTATTTGCTGATGAAGCACCAAATGTCCCTCCCGTCGTTGAGGGTTTCCCCCATATCGAGCCAGTCGAGCCATTACCTGGAGCTCATGTCAACACAAGCGGTATGGACAAGTACAACAACCTAATTGCATTGCAACAGACTCCGTTGTACGACGGTTGTAGTAAGACTGTTCTTGAAAGTGTGATGGGAGTGATGCAGCTCAAAATGGAAAACAAAATGTCTGTCAAAGCTGTTGATTCTTGGTTGAAGTGGACTGCTTCGCTACTGCCACCCGGTCATCGTCTTCCTACCACTCATCATAAGGTGCGACATATCCTGAAAGATCTTGGGCTTTCCTACATCAAAATCCATGCATGCAGATATGATTGTATTCTCTTCTGGGGAAAAGATCTCGAAGACCTTGAAGCCTGCCCGGTATGTTTTACAGAAAGGTATAAGTTGACTCCTGCAGGCAACAAGAAAGCTGTGAAGATACTTCGATATTTCCCGCTTATTGATAGGCTGGAGCGGTTGTTCATGTGTGCTTTCACGGCCGAGGCAATGAGATGGTGGGCTGAGAGGAACTTGCCTGACGATGACACCCTTATACACCCTTCCGACGGAGAGGCTTGGAAGCACATGGTCAGGGAGTTTGATCATTTTGCAGCAGAGGTCCGAAATGTTTGGCTAGGGCTCTCATCTGACGGATTCAACCCTTTTGGCAACATGAGTCTTCAATACAGTATATGGCCAGTTATTTTGGTACCGTACAACTTTTCACCATGGATGTGCATGAAGAAGGAATACAATATGCTGACTCTGTTAATTCCGGGCCCGGGTTATCCAAGAAAGTGTCTCGATGTGTATTTGAGGCCTTTGATTGAGGAGCTTAAGTACCTGAGTGAGTGTGGCCACCCCACTTACGATAGGTTCAAAAACGAGATGTTCCAGATGCATGTCATGCTTGTTGGCACCATCAGTGATTTTCCTGCCCGCGGTATGTTGTCGGGCAACGTTACCAGGGGTTACAGGGCTTGTTCAGAGTGCATGACGGTTGATTGTTGCAGTCCTCATTGCAGTAAAATTGTTCAGATGCGTCACCGTTGTTGGCTTCCATATGATCACCCATTTAGGCAGGATCCAGACGCGTTTGATGAGACTGTGGAAACAGGTGTGGCACCAAGGCGATGGACAGGGGTAGAAATTTTGGAAGTGTTGAATGAATATGATTTTGGCCAGCTGAGCAATCATCCTGACATAGTGGCATCAATTCCAGACAAGCCCGAAAGGTATAAGTTTTGGACACACAAGAGCATATTTTGGGAACTCCCCTACTGGCCCAGGTTGCCTATCAGACATTACCTAGATGTCATGCACATAGAGAAGAATGTGTGTGAAAGTGTGGTGGGCACAGTTCTTAACTTGGAGGGGAAAACAAAAGACATCCCTAAGGCACGTATTGATCTGAAAGCTATGGGACTGCGGAAACATTTGTGGTTAAGAGATGGTAAGAGAAAAATGCCGCAAGCTCCTTACACCGTCAAGCCGAAGCATAAGCATGAAATTTTTCGGTGGCTGAGTAATGTCAGGTATATATTCTTATATATGACTATGCGATACGAAAATTGGTTTGCCTTAAATTTTTACCGGATTATGGTGATATGCGAGAAATATAATTGTTGCCTATGGCTATATATATATATATATATATATATATATGTAGGTATCCTTATGGCTATGCAGGAAATATAAGCAGGTGTGTTAACTACAGGGACAATAAGATGTACGGATTAAAGAGTCATGACTGTCATGTACTGCTTCAACGTCTTTTCCCTATTTTCATTCGAGAGTACCTGCCCAAGGAGGTGGTGGAGCCGTTGGTGGCCTTGTCAAGATTCTTTCAGAAGTTATGCACCAGGGAAGTTAAAAAATCAGATCTCAGGGAGATGCAAGATGACATCATTTTTATCATGTGCAAGCTTGAGAGGATATTTCCGCCAAATTTTTTCGACATCATGCCTCACCTAACGATCCATCTTCCCGAACAATTGTTGCTTACCGGTCCCGTACACTACACTTGGATGTATCCCATGGAAAGGTACATTTGGTTTGCCTCTGTTTTTATATGTAAAGTCTTATTTTTACCCCTTTTAACATGCACTTGTTAACTTGTAGACAATTGGGAGCCTACAAGGACTATGTGAAGAATAAATATGCACCTGAAGGGTGTATCGCTGAAGCATATATTGGGCACGAGTGTGTAACGTACACCAAAGTGTATTTGGGAGCGCTTGAGGACCCCCAACAACAGATGCCGATAGATGAACCTCAGTTCAAACTTTCTATCATCTCCAATGACGTTGTTGTACAGGGAAGCTTGCCAAAGTCGTACAAGTTGGATGAAAATGAGGTAGTCATTGCCCACTGGTCGGTACTGATTAACTGTGAAGAAGTACAATATTGGAAAAACTATCATCTTCACTGCCTTGCTATTGCCGGAAATGTTGATTACCACAACAGGACGTTTGCAAACTACTTTGGTCCATGGGTAAGGGTATATGTGTATATGTCTTTTTTTATCTTGCCATTTTCCTTATATAGCATGTGTGTACGTACGTGGTTTTGTGGTTTCTATGTTGTAAATTTATTGTGTGGTTTCTTATCGTTTTCAGATGAACCATGTAGCAGATGATGGTTCCCCAGAGTGGTCAAACGAATTGAGGGTCCTTGCGATGAAACCGATAGCATCAAAAGTTTACTCGATGTGTCAGGTCAATGGCGTTAAATTTATATGTGAAAATTGAGACGACCGACTGAAAACACAGAATTGTGGGGTGATGGTCCATGGTGGGCAGGATGACGTTGACTATTATGGTGTCCTTCATTCAGTTGTTGAACTAATTTATGGGAACCGTATGAAAGTGTACTTGTTCAAGTGTAGATGGTTTGATACTAGCCCGGAGAACACAAGGACTGATCAGCACGGAACATTTTCGGTGAATACTGCTACTACCTGGTATGAAGAAGACCCTTTCGTTCTTGCCTCATCAGTAAAACAAGTGTTTTACCTGGACGATCTTCTTAACAAAGTCCCGTGGAAGGTGGTTAACCATGTTGCTCATAGAAACATATACAGTGCTGCCACACTTGGTGATATCGCAGATGATGAGGAAGTTACTGCATACCAAGAGCCGAACGCTTTTGACATTCCGGAATCATCTACGATTCGCCTTAATAATGTGAGATCTGGGAGTGTGGTTCGAATTACTGGAGCAGAACTTCTCGATGTTAATCCATATGAAGTTGACGCTGATTCAGATGACGAGGAGAGGCACATATTGCAAGAGGTTACCTATGAAACCGAGTCAGACTCAAGTGATGACGATGATTACGATTATCATCCTTAGTACGTTAATGATGTTGTTGGAAATTGTTGTCGGAAATATGATGTAGTCGGAAAATGTAGTCGGAAATAGTAGACGGAAATTGTAGTCGTTAATCGTAGACGGAAATTGATAATCGAAATTGTAGTCGGAAAATGTAGCCGGAAATCGTAGATGGAAATTGTAGTCGTTAATCGTACGTAGACGGAAATTGATAATCGAAATTGTAGTCGGAAAATGTAGCCGGAAATCGTAGATGGAAATTGTAGTCGTTAATCGTAGACGGAAATTGATAATGGAAATTGTAGTCGGAAAATGTAGCCGGAAATCGTACACGGAAAATGTTGTCGGATATTCTTCAGGAAATAATGACATTACGAACGAGTTATAAGCAACTCGTTGGTAATGACATTACCAACGAGTTAACTCGTCGTTATAAGCAATTCGGTAATGCCATTGCCGGCGACGCCGTTTCCCGTCGCCGGCAATGTTAACACCGGCGGGGAATTTCCGACGAGGTCATTGCCGGCGACTTGTCGCCGGTAATGACAATTCCGGCGAAAAAAAAAAGACAAGGCCGGCGACGGTAGGTCGCCGGTAATGTCTCCATTTCTGGTAGTGTGGGCTGCGAATGCGTGTTTCGGGAGAGTAGCAAAGGGGTTGAGTTTAGAGTATTTTGACTACAAGATTGGAGTGGAAGAGAGTGGCTTGGTGGACAAGTATGGGAATGATAGTTTGTTGGTAAGGATCCATTGGCGCTTCAGAAAACGGGTTCGGGCTGGCCAACTGAGATCATGAACATTTTCCTCTAGGAACAGAACGTAAAATTGGATTTTGTTAGGTTCAGGGCATGTTTGAAGAAAGCTTATAGGAAGGCTAAGAAATTTATGGACACTGTTAATGGTTAGAGTTTTTGGTACAAGCTAAGGCAGTGGCCAGTCGAAATGTGGAATAACCAAAGCTAGCTTATAGCTAGGAAGGCTAAGAACTTGTAGGTATTGTGACGACCCAGAACAGAATCAGCTGTGGAATCAGCTTGATCTATGAGCTCGCGTGTTATCGCAGATTTCCGACAGTTATGTGAATAGCCGAATTTGTTAACGACTTAATTATTGGCCGAGAATTGGAGCTGAGTCTCTTCTCGAGAGTTGTTGTATGTGTGGTTTTGAGTTCGTGGGCGGTTCCGGATCGTTATTTGAATGACCGAGGAATTAATTATGAATATTTGAAGTTCGGATTTAAATGGTGGCATTCTTAGCGACTAAATTACCGGATGAGAATTTGGTTTTGGCTTCTTCACGGAAGTTGTTTAGAATTTAATTTCGAGCTCGTGAGAACTTCCGGAGCATTTTTCTGAGTTACGGAGATTAAGTTATGATTATTTCCGATTGTTGATTGTTTAGTCGGATTATTTATATGTTTGGGTTGAATGGTTGACTTTTTATCGGTTTGGTCGATGTGTTTGACTTCGGGTGATAATTAAAGAGTACGTCGAGACGAGCTTGTGGCCGCGAGAATTATCGGAATCGGAGTTACGACGCTAGAGTTACGGATGTTTAAAGTTTGCCGAAAATGTATTTTTGGAGGTTTCCTTTTTGGGAAGGTTTAAATAGTGGGGTTTCCAAAACAGGCAAGTCAACATTTCATTTAATTTCTTGACTTGGTCAACTCGGTTGACCGAGGTGGTGAGATGGTGGTTCGGCCTCGCCGGCGGCGAGCTTGATCCGGCCACCCCGTGGCTTGGTTCCTATCCCGTTCTCCTCGGCTCAACCTCACAAGTCTAGCCCCGGCCTCTTTTTCCGGCATGGTCCACGGTGGAGAGAGAATTATCCGGCCAAAAATGGAGGAAAACTTGGTGATTCGGGTTCAATGATTTAGACCGATTCGAGCTACAATTTGTTGTGGGCTTTGAAACTCTCCTCACATACAAGCTACCATGTAAGTTTGGTGATCTAATTTTGCTTGAGCTTGGAGAATTTTGGATTGGAAAATTTGGTACCAATTCGGTTTATCATGAAATTGGACTAGTTAGAGGTTGAATTGGCCTTTGTTGCAGTTATGAAAGTTGCTCAGTGGATGATTTTGAGTGGAGTGAGGGTTGCTCCGCCGTGAAATTTTCCGGTCGGATGGCGGCGCCGCCGTGGGCGGTGGTCAACGGCGGTCAACAGTTGACTTTTTGGGTTTTCAACAAATTGCATGTCATTTCACTCGAAATCGCGCCCCGATCGCAGTGGGGAGGTTCGTTTCTCGATTTGAGCATCCGAAAATACAGCGAGGTATTAAGGTGTGATTTCCGGATTTCCGACAGTTTGTCGTAATTGAATTACGTGTTTCCGAGAACGGTGGTTTCTCGTGATTTGTCTTGTATTGACTTTGAGAAATGGATTTTGTGAATATTCAGGTGTTCGTGATCGTTTGTTTGGCGAAGGACTTTCCGCCGGATCACGGGTTAACGCATATCGCGTTACGCAAGTCTGTGAGTGGACATTTCTTTTCACGGATTGATTGCGAGTCTTTTATATACGTTTTACGAACTTGAGCATGCAAATTGATTGTGATTTTACGAGCATGTGTTTTACGATTATGCATATACGAATATACGTATACGAATATACATACGTACATATTATGTTTTATGCATGTGCATGGAAAGGATTTATGATTTGATTTACACAGAGTACAGTCTCAGTTACGTTGTTGTATCGATACACTTGCCTCTCGGATGATCCCCGATGGTAGGCTTTTACCAGGGGAGGCATTGACTCCTGACCCGTGACCTTTACCGGGGGGAGGCAGACCTTTGACCTGAGGCCTTTCTGGCTAGAATTGCGTGGAAGTCTGGGACTCCGTGATTCTGACTGTACTAGCACGGATGTGTCCACGAGTGGCCCCGTGAGATTTTTATGCATGCTCCGTACGCGTGAGGAGTTAGAGTCTCCCTCGTGTACTCGGACGCGTGAGGAGTTAGAGTCTCCCTCGTGTACCATTTGATTATTTAAACTTTCGACTCGCATATGTTTTTATAACGTATATATTATTTGGTGAAAGACATTTATTTTCGTTCACTCACTCTAACAGTTTTCATGTCTTTCCCCTGGGCTTTTCGGTTTACGTGCCCAGTTTGCAGTTCAGGCTCTGGTGTCGCACGTCGTGGTCGGAGGCATAGTGCTCGAGCTACCTTGTTTCTTCCAGTAGGTTTATTGTTCTACCTACTGTGGTATACTGATATGTTTATACATTAGAGGTCGCTCTGAGTAATCTGTTGTTTATGTTATACGATTTTACTCCGGATTTCAGCACAGTATAGATATATTTATTGTTTTACTTTACTGTTGATATATTGAGAAATCCGGATGGGATTGGTGCCCACGGTTTGATTTTTGTGGCATAGGATGAAGTGTATTTTCCGCGTGCAGGTAATGGTAATTCCACGCTAGTAACGAAACTCTGCCGAAATTTCTACGGTTTTTGTTGGTTCGTGTTTTCGAAGGGGTTCGATTCCGGTTTAGGCAACTAAATCGGGGTTGGGTCCTTTCAGGTATACATTAATTTACCGAAAAAGAACTGCATGCACGTATTTGCATGCAAACTTTACGGATAGGAGGGTAGCTATTAGTTTGTTTGTATTTCTCTCATAATCGACCCATATTGTAGGATTGCTATGACGCACGCCATCAAAGTCGTAATAGTGTTTTACATGATAAAGTAATCCGCTTCTGTAGCAAAATTAATTGGTAATGATAGGAGTAGTCCAGATTCTTATAATTAATTGGTAATGGTAGAAGTAGCTCAGATTCTTATAAACTCACAGGCAATGTCCCAATTTTTCAACGTGGACAACATTTGGGTGACGTGGAGTTCGTGTAACCATTACGCATTCACACGTATCGTGGGTAACCCGCTCTGATACCAAGATAAAGTAATCTTGGGTTTCATACCAAAACCTATTGACAATGATATAAGTAGCCAAAATCCTTAAAATTACTATCAAGACCCCTCATTTCCAATATGAGAGTCTTTCTCCATTTACATTCTCAACACGCCCCCGCACGTGTGGCAACATCTCTAGCTAAACACGTGGACAATATATATGAGTGACGGTGAGCATGTATGATCCGCATTCGACAACACACGTGAGAGAACCCGCTCTGATATCATGATAAAGTGATCTAAAGTTTCATATCAAAATTAAGTGACAATGATAAGAACAACCCAAATCCTTATAAACTCACATGCATGTAAAGACTCAATTTCCCACCGTGGGATTTATATGTCAACAGTACTGATGGCGGCGGCCGGGGGGCGGCGGCAGGTGTTTGAATAGGTTGTTTAAATATTTTTACAACACATTCCTCGTTCAAGGACACAAGAATGAAGTATTAAATTAGACAAATGGAAAAAGAAGTGAGAGGTTTTTCATTAATTAAAAGAAACCGTAATGGTGGCGCATGAAGAAACTTTGTGTGCAAATGCCATCTTCAAGTCCAACTAATTAATAGAGATCATATTAAGACCACAATCCCGTTCTAATTAATTAGCGTCTTCCTCTGCCAGTCTCAGAATTCACTCTTATTTTGTTATTTTTTCCTTTTTTAAAAAATGGACAGAGTCTGTTTACGCATCTCCCCCCCCCCCCCCCCCCCCCCCCAATCGAGTGATTTGAGACGTCCTAGCTAGACTCCGATCCTCTCATCTCGTCTATCTTTCTCCCCCTTCACTCTCGCAGATCCAAAAAGGTCGATTCAAGTTCTTTTTACCGGCCAGAACACATTTAGAACACATGATCGAGTTGATTTGCGTACACCATTTTAAACGTACATTTGGGGCACAATGGCTAGATTTGTATATCATATATTGATGTGTATCTAAATTGACATCGAGTTATTCGAGTACCGGTTCGTAGGCCAATGAGGAAGATGAAGAAGATGGCTTTCATTGCAGTGGCAGATGCTTTGTGCTTGTGTTTCATTTTGTCCCAGATTACTGTATCATCAACCTCCAGATTTCCTAACAATGCATCATTTTCATCGGAGACTACTCAAGGTATGTACCTATAAATGGCTAGTTCTTCGATCAATCCTCTTTTCTGAGTAATCTATTTTGATTGGTTGTTTTGTTTTCCGGAGTCAACCGATTACAGTTCCAATTATTTGCATGATGCCAAGTAGATTTAGATACTTCTGATAATGTGTTAATGTTATTGATTTCTACTAACGTTTCTCTCTGAGTCTTACTTCTACGTAATGTTGGTGTTTTCCAAAATGATAGGCTAGTGTCAGTTTAATTACTCGGTTGTCATTTGTTTAATATGCAGAGTTCTATGTCAAAGTGACTTAATTATCACTTGTTTGTTCACCTAGCCCCTTTCTTGTGACTTATTTTCAGATGTACTATATTTTCCATTACTAAAACAGATATTTGAGAAACAAGTCAAACAACACATGAAGTTGGAGTTTAATGGTAAACAAATCCATCACCCTCGACGACTTCCGACGAAGAGGTCGATCAGTTGCGACCGGATCTCTACATAGCATGATCTTTGCTCCATCAAAGGACCAACAATCTTGGATCCGGCCACATCCACATTCTTCACTATGGATTCGACCCAACTTCCATCCATGGAACGCATCCGGCCTTATCCTCGGAAGTTCGAAGGTTTCATAATGGCCAAGATCAAGGCCCTCACCGGAAACTTTTTGCACGACTTCAATGATGGATTCATGCCCCTATTCATCACCGCCAACACTATCTTCCCCGATCAAGAATTCGTGATTGTCGTCTCGGAAGCTCACAACTGGTGGCTCAGTAAGTATGCAAATGTACTACACAAATTTACCAAGCACCCTATCATCGCAATTGGAAATGAAACCATCACTCCTTGTTTTCCTTCAGCCCATCGAGGTCTAATAACACATGGTTTCATGACCATAAACCAAACATTAATACCCAATTCAAAAATCTTCATCCATTTCCGTGGGCTTCTTGAGAAAGCGTATAACCAACCAGCCCAAGCCTAATACCAAACCCAATTGTCAACTTTTGGACCCACAAAACATCGGCCACGTCTTGTTTTGGCGAGTCGGACTAGTGCCACTGGACACATGTTCTTGAACCAGGCCCAATTAGTTAATTTAATCAAAAGAGTAGGATTTGATGTGATTGTATTTGAGCCCAACGCCAGTGCCTCACTGCATGAGCGTTATGCATTACTAAATTCAAGCCATGCTTTTGTTGGTGTACATGGCGCTGCACTTACACACTCACTGTTCCTCCGGTCGGGATCGGTGTTCGTGCAAACTTAAGCATTTGGGAGGGAAACGAAATTCACTTACAAATTTTGGTGGAAACAATCATTGTTGGTCCGGAAGCTCTCGTTGTTGCCATGACCGCCGTGGCCTTTGCCACAGACTCAAAACCCAGAGGGATGGTGGACGGTTTCGCTTGGATACCATCACCACCCGAGGATGTTGCCCTAGCATCCACCACCATCGCCGACAGTTTTGCTTCCCGAGCTAGCAAAATTCGGCAACCCTCCTCGCCATGCACAAACTTTCAACAAAAATTGCAATAACCCCAAATATCGGGGTAATCAAAACCAATCAACAAAGTGCACGAGGAAGTGCATCAAAACCTTTTCCTCAACACAACTCCGCGGCGAAAATCCAGATCGACCACAATCTTCATCTTCCTTGATTTGGAGAAGGAGCTCATTATGAAGCTAGAAAGTCATAATGGAGTTTCCGATCTTCCTTGCCCTACTTTTGACCAATGCGGCATCTGGGACGTCCTGAACCATCACCTCCATGGTAACTTTCGCCGCCGCCACAACATACAAGAGAGAGAAGTCATCAAACTCCTCCACCACCACTGTAAAGTCACAGTAATACCATGACCCTCACTTCTTTGCACGTCGAACCGCTACCGGATCCTTAAACTTGCCAAAATATTAATCTGGACCACGGCATTGAAGGGAAATCCTATCCTCGCCGAACCTAGAAAGTCATGCCATAAGCGAACCATCGCCGCCTTAAACGATTGTTTATGTTCATGGACCTCCGACAAAGTCAATAGTCTAAAAAATCGTACGACGGCGTACTGACAGCCTTCATCATCCTCCTCGACTGCATCGGGAGCTAGATCGACGATCTCAGTCTCATCAAGCTCTGGGTCAAAGCTCGTTGCCGCAATGTGGTCGGAAACCTCATCTGCCTCCTCAGTCATGGAGACAAAGAGGACCGACAAGGAGAAACGAGGGAGAGAGAGAGAGAGAGAGAAGTAGTAGCGCCGCTCTCCCTATAAAGATCAAAGAAGTCGAAAAAGATGGAGGCAGCTAGAGTTTTCCTAAACGGGAGCACTCTCAATTCTCAAATTCTCAACGACAGATTGTCGATGACTTGATATATTTACATCGTCTCACATGATCGAGAATATATTGCACATGTAAATTCATATATCGAGCAATGGTACAAGATTACACCGAGAGCCGACTAGAATAAATACCACTTTAACAAAAAAGAAAATTGGGAATTAGCTCAAGTTGTAAGAAATTGATACACATGAGCTGACTAATGTCAACAATGAGCTTATTCTCATCCATTAAAATGTATGGTTAAATGGACCAGGCCCAAGGTCCATTTTTAAAATCTAAGAAAAAGACCCTTGATTGAAATATAGATTAAGGGTGGATATTGGACGAGTTGGGTCAATATTTGGTCATCTTTATTCCTATCTCGAACGGGACGGGACATGATGGGATGAAATTGGACATTTTAAAAGTCTGTCATGATCATCTCAAAATCCGAACGGGACGTGACGGGTCAAATTTTGGGTTTAATTTAAAATGAATAATTAATAGAATTTTTAACAATAAAAATTCAAATGAGATAAGATGAACCAAATTTTGGTCTTAATATAAGATAAACATATTTTATTAAGACCTAGAAGTGTATAATTACATAACGTAATACCGTTTTACTTGATGGTTAATTAAAAACAGTAATCCGACAAACACTTATTTCATGTTTAATTGATACATTTAGTTCATATTAGGGTAATTTATTTTTTAGGTCGGATATTGTTAATTGTTTGATATTTTAATATGCCAACTCTTTATAAAATAAATGATATAATATATTATGCGAGACGGGACATGTCTATCGGGATTTCAAAATTAAGACCCGATCTCGTCCTGAAAAAATAGGACGGGTCGGGACGGGACGGAATAGTGAAAATTTTAATTTTCACCCCGTCCCATCCCAAGGAGGATCGCGTCAAATTCGAAATTTGCGGAATTTGTGCCTATCCTAATGTAGATAGTTAGATAAGGACGACTGAGATTGCCCGACCCAAATTTCAAATCCAAGTCGAATACATGGTTAGAGAATTAAGAGCACTTTTGCATGTGTGCGGTGATCTCTAGTGATAGTTGTAGTGTAATCCTCAGATGGCCTGGAGATTACGCGACCTTAGACCCCACCATATGTAGTTGCACCTTCAGTCATCTGAAAAAGGAATCAGACTGATATGCACCAGGGTCTAAGAACCCTGGGTTATTTTTTAAAAGTTGACACATGTCGAATTGTGATTGCTTGTATTAGTCAACATTTTATTTGGATCTTTGAGCTTATAATGAGGTAGTTGTGTTGGATTACCCACTTACAATGAGAAAGCACTTGGTCTCCGCCATCGGGAAATCCACTCCGTCACCGAATTCAACACCCTTCTCTCTCTTTCGGTCTCTCCTCCTCCCTCTCCGTTGAGCCTCACTGATGGGTGCTTAGATTATGAGTTATTTGAATACACTAAATAAACCATACTAGGAATAATAATCATCAACAAAAATGTCCTAACAAATATAAATCAGATCGAACTCAACCATGTCTAAACACAATAGATATAAAATCACTAGTTTACATTGAGCAAGGAAGAAGGGGCGGGGTAGTACGTGAAGTCGATCAATCTAGTACAGCCAAAAGACTCTGGTCATAGTCTTGGTGGGAGAGATTGGCTTCCATGATATGTTGGGGGCTCATTTCGCCATCATTCTCCAAGAACATGTTGACGAAATTGTCATCGTTATTGTGAATCCAAAGGAGCCTACTAATTGTGATGATCCCTCGATCATCTAGAGTATGCTGCACCGGCTCCAAATGATCATGACCAATTCTCCAAAACACAATAAGGGGCAAGTCGTAGCCCTGCTCCTTATAAGGATGCTTAGATTAAATCTGGGTATGGGTGCTTAGACAGACCTTCGTCGCATCGTATGGGTGCTTAGATTAAAACTGGGTATTGATGAAAACGAGAGAGAGAGAGAGAGAGAGAGAGAGAGAGAGAGACGTATCTTTACTCACATAAGCGATTAGAGGTCTGTTCTATAACTGAAGGAGTAGGTTACGTGGTTATGTGATCCTCAAGAATTGTTCAAGTCTGTTAGGATTTGTCAAGGGTTAATCCCTAGATTGTAGGTAGTTTGAATCGTTCCCGTTCTGTTACTACTCTGGCATGATTCTCGCCATGAAGTGGGCTGCATTTTCATTCTGTTATGTAATCAACCGGCTATATAAAGCCTGGAACTCAGATGAATAAAGTAGATTATATTTCTGCAATTTACAGCTTCTACAAACTGTGTCATTTGTTCTCAACATCTGGTATCAGAGCCCCAACCAGGGGCCTGACTGTGAGAGGTTAGATACAGCAGTATACTAACGTAAGAGATGGAGTGTTTGAGAGAAACACTGTGAGAAAAGAGAGGAAGCCAACAATGTCAGAAGGAAGTTACGTACCAGCTGCAATTCCCAGGTTTGATGGTCATTACGACCATTGGGCAATGCTTATGGAAAACTTCATTCGTTCCAAGGAGTTCTGGGACATTATCGAGCATGGAGTCACTGAGGATCCACAGGAGGTAGCAGGATCCTCTGGATCGAGGACTTACTCGACCATAGTAGCAGAGCAGACTCAACCCACAGCACCACAACGTAAACAGATGGAGGATTACCAGAAGCAGGTTGCTGAACGAAGGTTGAGTGATCTGAAGGTAAAGAATTATCTTTTCCAAGCCATCGATCGCACAATCCTTGATACCATCCTAAAGAAAGACACTGTAAAAGACATTTGGGATGCTATGAAGAAGAAATTTGCAGGAAATGCAAGAGTCAAAATGTCACATCTCCAGGCTCTCCGTAGAGAATTTGAAACCATAGAGATGAAGACTGGTGAAGGAGTAACAGATTACTTCTCTAGGGTCATGACAGTTGCAAACAAGATGAGGCTCTATGGAGAAGACATGCAGGATGTAAAGGTGGTGGAGAAGATTTTGCGTTCTCTAACTGAGAACTTCAACTACATTGTCTGCTCCATTGAGCAATCAAAGGACATTGATTCCCTAACCGTTGATGAGCTGCAAAGCTCATTAATAGTTCAGGAACAAAAATTTCGTAAGCACTCAAATGAGGAGCAAGCTCTACAAGTCACTCATGAAACCAGCAGAGGGCGTGGATGGGGAGCTTACAGAGGAAGAGGAAGAGGAAGAGGAAGAGGCCGAGGAGGCAGTGATAGAGCCACCATTGAATGCTATCGATGTCATAGGCTTGGCCATTATCAGTTTGAATGTCCATCCTGGAACAAAGAGGCAAACTATGTTGAGATAGATGAGGAAGAAGACATGTTGCTGATGGCTCTCGTAGAGTTGCATGAGGCTAAGAGAGAAGATGCATGGTTTCTTGATTCAGGGTCCTCCAATCATATGTGTGGAAATCAATCCATGTTCAGTGACTTGGATAGAGATTTTCAACATGTGGTGAAATTGGGGAACAACACAAGGATGAATGTAACAGGAAAAGGGAGTGTCAAGCTGATACTGGATGGTGTAATTCATATTGTCAGTGATGTGTTTTATGTTCCAGAGCTCAAGAATAATCTCTTGAGCATAGGACAACTGCAAGAAAGGGGTCTGGCTATTTTGATCAAGGGAGGTCATGCAAAATCTATCATCCAGACAAAGGTCTGATCATCTAAACCAGTATGACAGCAAACATGATGTTCATTCTCTTAGCTCAACAACAAAAGTCCTCTCAAAGACAACAAGACGGCTGCTTTCACACAAGCTCACAGAATGTCACTGATCTCTGGCATCGAAGGTATGGACACTTGAGTCACAAAGGCTTAAGAACCTTGCTGTACAAGAAAATGGTACGTGGTCTCCCTCAATTAGCTGTTTCAGACACAATATGTACTCACTGCATCACAGGGAAACAACATCGTGATGTCATTCCAAAGAGAAGCAATTGGAGAGCCAGTAAGCAGTTAGAACTCATCCATGCAGACATATGTGGTCCAATAACCCCAACATCCAACAGCAACAGAAGGTATGTGCTATGTCTCATTGATGACTATAGCAGAAAATCATGGACTTACTTTCTAACAGAGAAGTCAGAAGCTCTAAGTTCTTTCAAGTCTTTCAAGAAGCTGGTAGAGAAGGAAACATAAATGTCTGTGAAATGCTTGCGTACAGACAGAGGAGGAGAATTCACTTCAAATGAATTCAATGAATTCTGCAAGTGGCATCAAAAGGCAGTTAACCACTGCTTACACTCCTCAACAGAACGGTGTAGCTGAGAGGAAGAACAGAACCGTGATGAATATGGTACGAGCAATGCTTTCAGACCAAGGAATACCCAAAACCTTCTGGCCAGAGGCAGTAAACTGGAGCATTCATGTGCTAAATCGGTGTCCCACATTAGCTGTCAAGGATGTTACTCCAGAAGAAGCATGGAGTAAAGCAAAACCCTCTGTGGGACATTTTCGCGTTTTTGGATGCGTGGGACACGTACACATTCCAGAGGTAAAAAGAACTAAACTTGATAATAAAAGTTTTCCATGTGTACTACTTGGTTTAAGTGAGGAATCAAAGGGATATAGATTATATGATCCTGTGACCAAGAGGGTAGTTGTAAGCAGGGATGTAGTCTTTGAAGAAGAAAAATAATGGGATTGGGATAGTAGCTATAAGGAACACATTCTGGTAGATTTAAGTTGGGATGATAATAAGGAAGCAGAAAAGAAAGGGAAACAGGGGACTAGTGGTGACTTAGATGAAGCCAGGGTTAAGGGAATTGAAGAAGAGGGAGTAATTGCTCATTATGAAATAAATGAGGGTGAGGAAAGGGTGAGAAAACCTCCAGGTTGGATGCATGACTATGTAATAGGTGAAGGTCTTTCAGAGGATGAAGCGAACATGGCACTGGTAGTGTCAAGTGATGATCCAGTGAGCTATGAGGAGGCTGTGAAGAATGAAAGCTGGAGGATTGCTATGGACTGTGAGATCAAGTCCATTGAGAAGAACAAAACCTGGACATTCACTGAGCTACCTGCTGGAGCCAAGAGAATTGGAGTAAAATGGGTCTACAAAACCAAATACAATGAATCTGGAGAGGTTGATAAGCACAAGGCACGTTTGGTTGCAAAGGGGTACTCTCAGAAACATGGCATAGACTACACAGAGGTATATGCACAAGTAGCAAGGATGGAGACAGTGAGGATGGTAATTGCTCTTGCAGCACAGAAAGGCTGGAAGATTTTTCAGTTGGATGTCAAGTCAGCTTTCCTACATGGTGAGCTAAATGAGGATGTTTACGTGGAACAGCCAAAGGGTTATGAAAGGAGGGGCAAAGAGCATCTGGTATACAAACTTCACAAAGCTTTATATGGTTTAAAACAAGCACCACGTGCTTGGTTTAGTCGTATAGAAGCACATTTCATAAATGAAGGCTTTCAGAAGTGTGGAAGCGAGCAGACACTTTTTACAAAGAGAAATACAGAAGGGAGAATGATCATAGTGAGTGTCTATGTTGATGATCTAATCTTCACTGGAGATGATGAAGCTATGATGTCTGCATTCAAAAATTCCATGCTAAGAGAGTTTGACATGACAGACTTAGGAAAAATGAAGTTCTTTCTTGGTATTGAAGTGCATAAGAGTTCTGATAATATTTTTATATGTCAGAAGAAATATGCCTTAGAAGTATTGGATAGATTTGGGATGTTGGAAAGTAATCCAGTCACAAATCCAATGGTTCCTGGGGTCAGAATGAGCAAAGATGAAGATGGAGTCCCAGTCGATGAGACTTACTACAAGCAGCTGATAGGGAGTTTGATGTATCTCACAGCTACAAGGCCGAATATAATGTTTGTCACTTGTCTTCTCAGCAGGTACATGGCGAAACCAACAGAATTACACTTACATGCAACTAAAAGAATACTTAGGTACTTAAAGGGAACTGTAAACTATGGAATACAGTACAAGAAGACAGCAGAAGATGGAGGAATAGCAGCATTCACAGACAGTGATTATGCTGGTGACATAGAAGACAGGAAAATCACATCTGGTTATGTGTTTTTGATGAGCTCTGGTGCTGTCTCATGGAGCTCTAAAAAGCAACCTATTGTGACCTTATCAACCACAGAGGCAGAATTCGTAGCTGCTGCAGTTTGTGCCTGTCAAGCTGTCTGGATTAAAAGAATTCTAAAGGAGCTGGGCTATTCTCATGGAAGTTGCATATGCATCAACTGTGACAATACCTCCACCATTAAGCTGTCTAAAAATCCAGTCATGCATGGACGCAGCAAACACATTGATATAAGGTATCATTTCCTGAGAAACCTTGCTAATGATGGTGAAGTCGAGTTGATACAGTGTGGAAGTAATGATCAGGTTGCTGACATTATGACCAAGCCTTTGAAACTTGATATGTTTCAGAAGCTTCGAAATCTGTTAGGAATGGTTGAAGTCTCAGACTTAAACTAACTGCATACAGCTGTTAGTTTAAGGGAGGGATTGAAGGAGTAGGTTACGTGGTTATGTGATCCTCAAGAATTGTTCAAGTCTGTTAGGATTTGTCAAGGGTTAATCCCTAGATTGTAGGTAGTTTGAATCGTTCCCGTTCTGTTACCACTCTGGCATGATTCTCGCCATGAAGTGGGCTGCATTTTCATTCTGTTATGTAATCAACCGGCTATATAAAGCCTGGAACTCAGATGAATAAAGTAGATTATATTTCTGCAATTTACAGCTTCTGCAAACTGTGTCATTTGTTCTCAACAATAACGATGAGCTTTGTTTTTGTCTAATTGGGTGTTGCAATATAGATATCGAACTAGGAGAGTGATGAGATTCTCGTTGGTGTTGAGCACCGGTGTGATGTGATCAGTGTCGGTATGGCGGTGACATATCGAAATTGTCGGGATCCCATTTCGGCAAAGGACGACACGGAGGATTAAAAACACACGATGACCGCCGTCGGTGCAGAGAGGAGGCGAGGTCGGGAAAAACCCTAAGCGTGGCAGGAGAGAGAGAGAGAGAGAGAGAGAGAGAGAGAGAGAGAGAGAGAGAGAGAGAGAGAGAGAGAGAGAGAGAGAGAGAGCGAGGTGGCGTTGCTGAAGAAACAGTCACGCGATTTCCCGGCAACGGAAGTAGGTTTTCAGGCTGATAAACTCGATCAACTTCACAAAATGTTAAAATTGTTAACGTGACACATTTGAAATTAATCCTGGAGTTCTTAGTTTTAGGATCCATTTCAAAATTTTCCCTGAAAAAGGCTACAAAATCCATGCCAAAGTACAAAACTAGCCTCAGACTGCCTCGTATATAATTCACTCACACTGTCATACACGGTCAAACCGCAGTAGCTAGCCTAGCTCTCTCCTCGTTGTTTTCTCGACTAGTGTGAGACTGTGAAAAGGAGCATGTTTGTCTCTTCTATGCGCCACCCTCAGATTTGATCAGGTACTACACCACTTTATGTACTCGTTTCTCATCCTCCTCAGTTTCTTTCTAAGTAGTGAAGCAGTTATTCTGTACTCATTAGAGGGAGAGAGAGAATGGAGAAAGCTCTGACCAAAGTGAGCAGCTTGAAAATTGGAAGCTCATGGATCTCAAAGAAAGCCAAGGAAGAGTTGTCTAACATTAGCGACGACATCACTGTGAGTAGACACAGAAAATTCTCGTACCTTGCTTTCTACTTCTGTGGTTTTTGGTTTGCTTTTGATGATTGCTTTTGCTCATGATGGATGCAATGTGGGCATGAAATGAGTACAAAATGATCTTGCTTTTTTCATTTGTGGCTATGGGTGGATGAGATCTGATTGAATTTAGCTGAAAATAGAGTGAATAGGAATGTGGGTCTTGGATGTGAATGAGAATTTGGGGAATGGTCTTCTGGGATCCTTGATAGATCAAGCAAGCTATTTCTTTTCTGGCAAACTGTGATGTTGTTGCATCATCTGTTTGATTGTTGTGCCTACTGCTGTGCTTCTGTTCAAACCAGTGATTCATCTCAGGTTTTTGGTTCTATGTGATTCAGAATTTGCAGTTTCCTTTCTGTCTGGTTGATTCACTATATGGTTGGCATCTACGGAATTTGGTTATTTAAAAGGAAAACCAAAAGTGGTAGAACCTATTGACAACACAATGCAGAGAATTTGTGCAATTGTGCAGTCTTGATTTACACTGTTTGTTGTTGGCTTGTTACAGACTTTCTCAAGTACTGTTGAGCATAAGGCAAGATGGGTTTTCGACAAGCTAAAAGGTGTGGAACAATAGATGAAGCTATATTTTCAATAGAATATTGAATCTCTTTCCTTTCCACCAACGCCATTTTTTGATTAAACATAAGTAGGAACCTTACCATAACAAGGATGATGCTTATTGATTAAAGGAGGAACTTTCTTTTCTGAATCTCCAACAGGAAAGCCACCCAAAAGCTTACCGGAACTTCTCCGAGAGTACAATTTGCCACCTGGGCTCTTCCCAGCAAACATAACTTGTTATGAATTCACCGAGACAAATGCCAAGCTGATCGTGTATTTGCCTGCTCCATCTGAAGTCAGCTTCAAGGATTCATCTACTATAAGGTATGCAACCCGGGTAAAGGCAATTCTACTGAGGGGAAAGCTCACAGGGATAGAGGGAATGAAGACAAAGGTGGTTGTCTGGGTTAAGGTTACTTGTGTAACAGTGGAAAGCTCCAAGTCTGACAAGGTCTGGTTTACGGCCAGCATGAAGAAGTCAAGATCCAAGGATGTCTACATCACTCCCCGTGATGCTGTTAGAGTAGAAGAGTTCTGAGACTGGTAATACTGAGCATCATCATCGATACAGTCATCACTCAGTGGGAAGATGACCTAAATTCTTGTTACTTTTTTGTTCAGTAGGCATTTGTTTGGTGCTTCGATTTGACAATGTCAAGTTGTCAAATTGTCAAGTGTAGCATGTTGTAATGTGACAATTGGAAATCTGTTACTTCTTCTATTAGGCAGTTGGATTTTGGATAAATATATTGGAATGGACAGTGCAATTTGCAACATTTGGTTTTCTTGTCAATTCCATTTCAGGCAGAGCACAATGAATGATTACAGCACTCAGTTAGCATTCTGCTACCTCTATTCACAATTGCAATTCAATTGGGACTGAATTTAAGAATATTGGAGTCTACAGATTGATAAATCACGCTCTTGAACAAAATTGGTTTCCTATATTGAAGTCTGCTATTGCACAGGTTTCCTATCTCCTTTCCATATTATCCAGAACCGGCACTTGAAGCACGAATAATCTCGTATAGCGATATAATATTCTCTACCGTCAACAGAAAGATGATGCACCATTCCAAAAGATCTGACTTTCTGTTTTGCAGGACTTCTTGCAAGAAATGAATGTTGTGCTGCAAAGAAGGAACAATTTAGGTTACGAAACAGATGGCTTGATTCCAAACGTATAACATCTACAGCATATTATTCAACAAAAATAAAAGAGATGAGGTGAAAGTCTCCCCTGTTGAGGAAATGAGAGATGACTTGGTACATAATATAAGTCAAATTTACCTCTACAAATTTTAACTTGAAATCCAAGTTTCCAAATCGTTGTGTAACTTCATACTCCTCTCTGAGGTACTCATGTATTTTAGCGTACTTTGCATCCCTCCAAGCAATTTCTGATCTGATAGGTTAATAGCAAAATACTCAAGAACAAGGAAGAAGTTGAAATCAATGAGAAGAAAAAACTCATTTTCATTGCCAATAAGACTTTCATCTATTGTGCAGAAGGAAATTCGATGGTACGTATCAAGCGAAAAACAGTCTATGCAACTTCAAGATTCTAATCATCACATAAAGCAGCCAATGACAGCTAAAATGGAATTACCTTTCAAAGAGACCAACTTTGACAATTACGTCAGCCAGAGTTGAGTTGGCCTTTCCAACAAGTTGAAGGAGTTTCTTTTTATGCATGGTGAAAGTTCCAGTTTTTTCCATGCCACGATTTATATCTGCAAACTCTTCAACCATACCATCAACCTAGAGAGAGAGAGAGAGAGAGAGAGAGAACCGCGCATCAGCATGATTGTTGGGGAGGGGTTAGAGAAAGATTGAGACATAAATAAACAAAATTTATTCAACCAAATTACTTGCAGAATGTGATGTTCAACGAGTGAAAGTGTGATACAATGTTCACCAACACATAATAAACGAATGACTAATCTAATATGGAGAAATGAGAACATAAAACACAATGCATAGGAATTACCTGTGAAACAAAATAATCTAAAGCAATACTTTGGCCAAGAACGCTTCCAATAATACTTATACTATCAAGGTCCAAATGTCTAAGAACTATGTAGTCCGGTTCACCCTGCATATCGCCAACCAGCTGTGGCTTCTCTTTTACAGCATAATCTAATGCAAACAAAAAGAGAGAGTCAAGCAGTGATTTATTATTACACGAAAAAATTGTGCGAATTCAGATGAACATATCAAGGACTGAAATGAAATGGAGTTCCCTAAGGAAGCTTACCGTCTTTTACCACCTCTGGTAGCATTCCCGAAGCATGCCTTTTGACTAGACTTAGGTAAGCTTGAACCTCATGTTCCTCAACATTAAACAGAAAAGTAGAACCATACTGGTATACTACCATGTAACGCCAGGAGCTTGGATTGTCCCACACTCGAAATCCCTGAACAAAGACCAGCAAAGACGTCCTGAAACTGTCAAATTACCTAATGCTAAGTAAACCGTCACAAATAATAATCACTAGGACATCAGTCAATCACTAACATAAGACTTCATACATAAGCATGAAAAATGATCCAAGTTCCTCACTCCACATAGTATAAAATACAGTCCACACACCTCTTATTATTGCCCAAATTAGTTAAATGGATGCATTCAACTAACTCACTGCAATTTCAATGCTTCAAAATATGACTGAAGGCAACAATATCTGATTGCTCAAATGAACTCGTCTTAGATTATTTTCTGAAGGGAAATCACGAAATCTGAGTGCGATATAATTCGTTGAACGCGATGAAGGAGGAATGACATTGCTCAAATACTCGGCCTGTATGCTCTTCAAATTGATACTGCGACAATTCACAAACACATATCTAGAAAATCTTCAGAACATTCAAAACCAAAAGGCAGTAAAGTCATAATCTTTAAGATACCCATGAGCTAAAACACAAACCCAGTTGCGAATTCACTCAAATGAACACCAACCTTGTGCACAAAAAATAAGCCTTGATTGGAATTTTTCCGATTTCATCGTCTTCCTCCTCCTCGTGGTGGGCTTGGTTATGAGCACAGTACGGAGGCCCAGAATCGAAATCAGTCGGGTCGATAGAGACCCGAAAAGGGATTGCAGAGAAAGGTCTAGACTTGACCAAGTAGAATCCGAAACTGTGAGCAGAAGAAGAACGTAATAGACTGAGAGGCTTGAAAAGAACATAACAAGATTTGAGCGCTTTGGTTTTGGTGACTATAGAGTTGAGGAGAAGAGAAGCTGCTCTCCATCTCCCCATTCACCGCAAATTTTCAGGTCTTCAAAAATTTAACTCCAACTCCAACACCGAATTTGATTTGATTTTTTTGTTTGCTTTGGTTTTGAAGCCAAAGATTTTTTCTTTTCCAAGTTTTGCGCGCGGACGACATGTCGTATAGGCTTTGAGGAGACGAAAACAAAAGGCAGGTCCCTTTTTTCAAAGGGAGCCAAAAACGGAGGGCGGAGTGTGACAGCGAAAATCTGAGGACACAGTGAAGAAAGGTTATGGCGATTATTGGGGATCTGAGAGTCTCGGCGACGCTGGCTTCTCATACGACGCACTCTCTCCGCAGCTCTCTGCCGTCTTCCAAGGTTTGAAACATTTCTGTTGCCCCTTTTTGGGATTAGCTTTGATGTTGGTAAATTTATGTGCTTTTTTTGTCTAGATTTTCTGGGTTTGATGAGTTTTTTCTGTATGAAATTTGGGTCTTGCTCCTTAGTCTCAACTTCAGTTTGATTTTGGTGTTCAGTTTTGGTAATTTGGAATTTGTGTTAACGGTTACTTCAGAAGAGCTAGGTTGTGAACTTGAGATAGTTTACTATGGGGCTTGGCCAGTTTGTATTAGTCTTACTTGTGCCTAATCTGGTTTGGAGCTCACTCTAATTGGTTTCTTAGCAGTCTAGTTCATTAGGCGCAGGGACGGAGCCAGAATTTTCGGTTAGGGGGGCCTAAATGAAAAATTTTAAAAATAGTCTCGGTTATGGTAGTCAATTCGATCTTGATCTGTATATTTTGTCCAAACAGTTTCAATGTTTTGTTTTTGGTTTGATAAAGCATCACAATTACTCACAGCCTGATTATGAGTAATATTTGATCCTCCAAAATGTGATATTAGCGTTTGCTTCTTCTTCCAATTACTGAATCCATGACCAGCACCAACAAAAGTTTCACCACCGCCTTGTTCTCCAATAGCTGGTTTAAAAAGATAACAACATAAACAAAATACAGCATCTTCTTTAATACTGTACTTTAACCAATATGAAAATTCAATAAACAAATCACAAATAAACCTTCTTTTCTTCTTCTTTTTTCTTCAAATTCCGTGAAAGGAAAAGTATGATGTTTAGGTCGATAAGGGCCTTGTTGTAGATAATATCTTCGAACTTCTTCTTGAATGTTAGGATGATAACTTGAAATTGGCGGGCGTTTAGCAGGATCCGATGGATACTTTTCTGTCATATCTCTAGCACGAAACATTTTCATATTGTTACTATTCTTCTTTTGAATTTTCGTAGGTGGTTGCTCATCTAATGTTGGAGTAGAAGAAGATGATTTGTTTTTTGAAGTATCTCTCCATATCTAATCAACTTAACAAAAATGATTGTATTATAATCTCAGGAACGGTAGAGCTTTTATAAAGAAAAAAATACCATAAAATCTTAAACCTGGTAAGAGATTAAATCCTAATTGATCTAATATTTGGACTTCATTATTGAAATAATATATAATAATATTCTTATAAAGTCGTCAAATTTGAATTAATCATACACTCATACACGTAATTAAAGTTTAGATATACTTCAAATAAATTATAATATTTATATTATAATACTAATAAACTAATTTTTTTCCCAAAAATTGAGGGGGGCCCAGGCCCCCAAATGGCTCCGTGGCTGATTAGGCGTATACTTTCATTTGAAGCAGTAATGCAATACTTTCATTATTAGGCTCTCTGGAGTCTATGTTTTGCTCATAAAGGAAGACCCCAAAGCACTTTTGACATTGTGATTGTTGAATTACTGTTATACTTGATTTAACATTGAGTACGTTACTTCGGTCATGTCAATGGGGAGTGTACACAGAGATGGGTGAAGATGTCTTATCCCAAAACTAGCAGTTTAGTATGGGTATGGTTTTAATTTGATAGCTTGTTTTGGTCGTTGATTTGGAAAATTGTCAGCTGATTGAGTCTACGATGATGTTTTGCTTCTTTGTTGGAAAATTGTCAGGGATGGTGGCTCGGTGGAGCTGCCTTCTAATGTGTTTTCATGCAGTAAAATGTTGCTTACACATCTTACATATGATTGAAGTGTTCTGTCTCAATGGCTGGTTATCTGCATTAGTCTGTATAGTTGCTTTCATGGAGTGCCCAAAATAGATTTGATTTCGTTTACCCCCTATTGTCAAATTTCATCGAATGTTTTTGACGAAATGCACCAATTTCTATCTCTGCTGAACTTCAAACTTTGGTGGTTTGTCATAGGTAGACTCTGTTAGCTTTCTGAATGGAGGGTCTAGCGTTTCTGAGATTAAACCAAAGTGGCTCAGTGTGACACGTGATAGTCGTGATATTCGTCAACGTTCCAAGCGATCAACTGGAGATTTTCAACTGTCATCGAACTCCATGAACCAAGATGCTGAGAGCTTCCTCATTAATGCCATCAATATGAGTTTCTTTGAGCGGTTCAACTTGGCTTGGAAGATACTGTTTCCGTCACCAGCCTCTAGAAGGAACTCTAATGCAAATATAGCCAAGCAGCGCCTGAAGATGATTCTCTTCTCTGACCGATGTGCAGTTAGTGATGAGGCTAAACGCAAGATTGTCAACAACATTGTCCACGCACTGTCAGATTTTGTGGAGATAGAATCACGCGACAAAGTTCAGCTGAGTGTGTCTACTGATACTGATCTCGGAACCATTTACTCGGTCACAGTGCCTGTAAGACGGGTCAAGCCAGAATATCAAATTGGAGATGAGACTGGAACAATAACAAATATCGAATACAAAGATACCGGAGACGAGAATGTTGATGTCCGGTTTGATTTCTTTGTCCCAGATGAATGAACCACAAGAATTCCCAGGTTCAAGAGATTGTGGTTCGCAAATAACAAAAGTTTCTGTATTAGATGTGTTTTGATCTCCAGCGAGACAACTTTGTTTTTCCCTGTACATATATGAAAAATTCATGTGAGCCGATTAATGATTTACTTTTCTTGTGCTAATTCTCCTCAACTTTGTTTTGACTGATGCAGTACCATGTCTGATTTCTCCTATTTCACCTTGTATCTTGAGCATAATATTGAAAGGAGAGAGAAAAAATGCAGTTCTCATTTCTCAAGCCGAGTAGAGAAAAAGAAATCCAATCTGGAGTCAGACGCGCTCAGTTGAATATAATGTGCCATCTCATCCATGTAGTTGAGTCTGCTCCTATAACTTTGCTAGTCAACTTAATTATTGACTTCAAAATGTTGTAGGCCAAGTAATTACTTCTGGTTTGGACAAGAAGTTACATTCATGGGACATGCGTATGGAGAATGGTAAAAAGTCTGTATTTGTAAAAAATATGGACTCGGAGGTGACATCCATGTCACTCTCAGGTGATGATATGGTGGTAATGATCGGAGCATCTGTATATGTGTGTGATTTTGCAATCTACAAAAACCCTTAGAATCAAAGAATTCAGATATGGACACCCCACTAGTGTGTCTCTTCAATTCCATATGCTAAAGGTATTATTTACAGTACTTTGCATAAACCATCTACGGTTCATAATCTTACTGGAGAACATCATGTCATATGCTGAAAAATCTGTTTTCAGCTTTTAAGTGAGCATGTGTTTGTCCATTCTTCATAAGAATGAAGGATTCGCAGGATTCGCAGTTGGCTCAGTAGATGGACGAGTGACATTAGACATATGTCGTCAATCTATTCCAGATGGCATCAGGTCAATTTGCTGGTTCACCAGCGTAAGTAATTTTGAATTACAAATATATATGGTCTTTTGTTTTATCATGTTGCCAGCTACTACAATATGCATTTCCTTGAAATATGTTTCGTTGATTGCTGGACTAAGTAGCATATTGTGAAGACAAGTTAGAGTCGTTATTACTGACCTATATAATCCCGGAATGTTAATCAAAGTCTATTTGCAACATGATGTTTCTTAACAATCCAATATGCACTAAAGCTAAACTTTTGCTTTCAAGTTTCTCACAGATGCTCCAACTATTACAGATATATGTTCCGGTGTCATCCAAAGTCAATAGACAAAAGATATCATCTAGCATCAGTGAATGACATTGTGTTCAATCCACTGTATGTGTACTTATCTCAGCTCCAAGCCTCAAACTATCATTGAATTCAAAACTTGCTCCTTTATTAAACAGGAGTTAAAAAAATAAGAGACAAAAATTTAGACAGTGAATGACTTTGATTCGATGTTTCACATCTAGCATCTACGGTGCCCTTGTTACTGGTGATGATGAGGGACATGTTATTGCATGGGACATGAGAGCAAAAAGAGGCTATTTCAGGTATTTGCATTATAGATGCATACTCCTTCTATCTTTTTTCCAGCAGTTGTCATAACATTTTCATGTTTTCAGTTGCCTAGGTGCCCAAATAGCGTGGCATCTTTATCGTATCATCACCAGAGACAATTACTGGCTGTTGCATCAAGCTGTACATATAAGCAAGCCATTGAGTCGTTAGTATTTTCTAGTCCTCTACTGTATCTCAGTTGCTCCATTGTTGTTCATGTTGTCTTGCTGTATTTCATTTCCACTGATCTGTGACAGAGATGAGCTCCCTCAAGTGTTCAGACATGATGTTGGCAATGCTAAAATTAGACCACACGTAGGAAGTTCAAGCCGTGACTAACTGTACACAGTGGGATGAAGGTACTGCAAGTAGACTGCTATCTTCTAATCGAAAGAAGGTCCCCATGTTTCTTTGTGATCTTTTCTTGTATAGCAACCTAAACAGTGAAATCACATCATTCACTAACCTTGATGTCAAATTAGGTTTATGGAAAAAGAAAAAGAAAATCTCCACGTATAGTAGACCAGTATTCCCACGTGTTTGATGGACATTGAAGCGTGAACACAACGCAATACGAGATTATCTAATACTAACCGTCCCGCACGTCTAGAGTGCAATCCAACGGCCTTTCTTAAACTAGAAAAAGAAAGAAAGAAAAAAATTAGGCGCGTGCAAAGTAGAAACCCTAGCCTAGAGGACTCTCTCTGTCCTCTTTACTAGTCTCCACCTGTTATATAAGCACTCTCTCTCTCTCTCTCTCTCTCTCTCTCTCCTCCTCCAAAACCGAACACACGCTTCCTCGTCTCGATCAAATTCCATCTTTCAATCTCTCTCAGCGGCAGCCATGTCCGACGAGGAGCATCACTTCGAGTCAAAGGCCGACGCCGGAGCTTCCAAGACCTATCCTCAGCAGGCCGGCACCATCCGCAAAAACGGTTACATTGTCATCAAAGGCAGACCCTGCAAGGTCCGATCTGAATCTTTCGCCTTTAGATCTCTGCTTTGTTCCTCGATTTTCGCTCTCTGTTTTCATTCTTATACTATCTATCGATTTTTCTGCTGCTTTGAAAATACGATTGGAATTTCTGATTTGGTCGAGTACTTCGATCGTTGATTATTTACATGGTGGTGGTTGCATGCAGCAATTGATCGTTTTAGATAACATGTTTGAGCTGTATCTGATGCAAGACATAATCCATTTTCTATTTTTTGTTGTTGTTGGTGATTGTTGTAATTATGATATATATCAATTTCATGTTGCTGGTCATGGAACAAGTTTGTGATGGATTTGTTAGGCCGAATTTGTTTTCAAGGCTCATGAATGTAATGTTCTGCAGGTTGTGGAGGTTTCGACTTCCAAAACTGGCAAGCACGGCCACGCTAAGTGCCACTTTGTTGGGATTGACATCTTTACTGCTAAGAAGCTTGAGGATATTGTTCCCTCTTCCCACAATTGTGATGTACGAACTATTTCAATGCCTGTTTGTTTTGCTGATGATAAAAGCTTGTCTTCTGTTTGCTGCTGCTCATTTGTTTTCTGTACCTGTTTTGTCATAGGTTCCCCATGTCAACCGTACTGACTACCAGCTCATTGACATCTCTGAGGATGGATTTGTAAGACCATAGATGCCTCTGTTCTTATAATCTAGTTATTAGATTACAGATTTTGCTTTGAGACGTCCCCTCGGATACAGGGGTTAGTCTAATGTCATGATATTCTCTCAATACTACAGGTGAGTCTGCTGACTGAGAATGGTAACACCAAGGATGACCTGAGGCTCCCAACCGATGACAATCTGCTTACACAGGTTGGTTATTATGAAATCTTGCATCTTTCTGTATTCCAGTTGTGTCTGATGGTAGCTGTCCCATTGACATTCACAAAATAACCTTTTATGTGTGTCTCGAGTTTGGACTATGTTTTTTTCATGGACTGATTTCGGATTAGTAACTAGATCAGCACATATTTGGGCATGTTGACAACTTTTGAATGATGCTACACTTTCCATTGCCTCTCTTATCTCTGCTGTCCTAACCATTGCTGAATCTTACTTGGGTTTGTTCTTGATATACGCAGATCAAGGATGGTTTTGCCGAGGGGAAAGATCTGGTTGTGTCTGTGATGTCTGCTATGGGTGAGGAGCAGATCAATGCTCTCAAGGACATTGGTCCAAAGTAGTTGTCTTTTATTCCTCCAGAGTGGGTGGTTTAGACTTAAATTTGAATTGGGATGGTTTAATAGTATCTTGAGGGGTCACCGTTCAGGAGCTATTCTTGACTGTAGTTGGCCTTGGATTATAAGTATGTTGCCATCTATTAGCTTGTCATCCATACTTCTTTGTTTTGTTTACTGTCGGAACCATATGCCCTATTTAATGGTGTTGGAAAGTCATGTTGAGACTGTATAGTGTCTTTTCTGGTTTTCATGTCTACTGTTTCTGTCAATCAGTCATTATTCACTGCTTTGGTGGGATTCAGTTTAGTTACTTGGATTACCGTTTTCCAGACACCCAGTTGGGTTTATGATGTCCCTACCGTTGTTCATATATGTTTTTTCTTTTTACATTCCTATGAATACTACAGCTGCATTTGAATGGTCGATCCTTTATTAGCACCAGTCAAGGCATTATGACTTGTGAATGTTGGCTCATTGTTCTCCATTAACCTCACCGTATATCACTAGTTTAGTGAACTTCATCCTTTTAAAATGTGTAAGATTTTCAATAGCCAAAGAAATTGATCGCCTGCTATTTTCGTTCGTCTAGTCATTTTGACTCATTTACATGGAGCAAGTTAATCCATATGCAGGGATTCCTTGTTCTGATGGGATGGGCGAAATGTGATCCGCCAAATGCCGTAAATGCTTGGAGAAGCACTACTTGGTGGCACTTGACTGCTAAGACCCTGTCACTGCTGTGGCTAATGAATGGTTCAATTACGCATATTGGGGTCATTGGGTCTGTCGGGCTATCTCTTCCCAGCAAAGGGTCAGGCTGTTTGCATGAGTGTATGACAATGATGCTATGGTATAGACTAAGATGGCGTCAATCGGGAAGTAGACATCAAGATACAAGAAAGCCTCAATTGAGCGAAGGGACATTTATATAGGGCCTGTTTGTGATGGTAAATGTTGTAACTTGTAAGATTGAAAAGAACGATTATGATATTGAAAGTGATGAGTGGTATCTCTATCTAAACTCATTTGAGGAGAAAGCTTATTTATGTTTTTGAGCAAAAAATAAAATGACTACAAATTAAAGCCTCGAGTACAACCAGCAGTAGCAGGATCAAACATGTAAAGTGAGGAGAAAATGTATTAGCTGAGTACAAAGACAGATAAAATTAAAAGAAAAGACTGAAATAGACGTGGGATTTATTATATTAAGTTATTATAGTACATTGATAGTTGCAGTTGCATTGGATGGTATATAAAGATCTTAAGTTGATGATAATATATATACCATTCCTTAATTTTTACTTCTTAAGTTGATAGTATCGATCTTAAGGCAACTCGATCAGCAGTTGCTGAGTGGTGTGACAAACACAACATAACATGTGTCCCATCAGTCAAATAGAACACAAATGTTTAAGAAATTTTTTGATATATTGATCAATCTCGAATTAGGTATATATACAAGTGTACTTATAGTTCTTGAAGAAAACCTAATCAATTATAGAATCCTACTTAATTACAGAATATACACCCCCTAAATATACAAGAAGTGTAACTCAGTCCAACATTCCTCCTCAAGATGAAGCATACAAGTCTTGAATGCCCAACTTGTCAAGTGAGTCCCTGAAAGTCCTAGATGAAACAGCTTTAGTAAGGATGTCAGCTAATTGCTGATATGAATGAACAAATGGGAATGAGATAATACGAGCATCTAGCTTCTCCTTGATGAAGTGTCTATCAATCTCTACATGCTTCGTCAGGTCATGCTGAACAAGGTTTTGTGCAATTTCAACTGCAGCAGTGTTGTCATAATAGAGAAGCATTGATTGTTTCTGCTTGAAACCTAAATCTCTTCACAAATATTTCAGCCATAATAATTCGCAAACTCCTTGAGTTATACCTCTATACTCGGTTTCTGCACTAGAACGAACCACCACATTATGCTTCTTGCTTCTCCAAGTAACAAGATTTCCACCAACAAATGTGAAGTAGCCAGAAATAGAACGCATGTCAGTGATATTCCCGGCCCAATCTGCATCAGTGTAACCACTAGTTCCCAAATCTCCATGCTTGCATAACACAAGACCTTTACCAGGAGCAGACTTCAAGTACCTCAGAATCCCTCACAACATTCATATGATCTTCACTAGGATTATGCATATATTGGCTCATCACACTAACAACATAAGTAAGATCAGGTCTAGTGTGTGACAAGTAAATTAATCTTCCAACTAATCTCTGGTAAGATCAGGTCTAGTGTGTGACAAGTAAATTAATCTTCCAACGAATCTCCGGTAGTTGTTTGTGGTAACTTAATCAGGATATTCTACAATTTGATGATTCTGTTCAATGGGCATATCAACTGGTTTACAGTCAAGCATACCAGTCTCTAACAACAGATCTAGAACATATTTCTTTTGACTCAACATAATGCCCTCCTTGTTCCAAGCCCCCTCAATATCCAAAAAATACTTCAAGTTTCCAAGGTCCTTCATCTCAAATACAGAAGACAACTGAACTTGTAATCTCTTAATCTCATCAAGATCATCACTTGTCATGACCATGTCATCCACATAAATAATCAAGGCTGTCAGCTTACCCTGTTGATGCTTCAGAAATAAAGTGTGATCCGAAGTGCTCTACCTATACCCAATCTTCTTCATGAAAGCTGTGAACATTCCAAACCAAGCTCTTGGAGAATGTTTCAATCCATACAAAGACTTCTTTAATCTGCACACTACCTTCTCACCTGTAGAAGTACCATAGCCTGGAGGGAGATCCATGAAAGTTTCTTCATTCAAATCAACATGAAGAAAGACATTCTTCACATCAAACTGTTACAAAGACCAATCCAGATTAGCTGTCAAAGACACGAGGACTCGAATGGTATTGATTTTTGCTATTGGTGTAAATGTCTCACCATAATCCATTTCATACTTCTGGGTATGTCCTTTTGCAACCAACATCGCCTTATACATGTAAACAGATCCATCTGCATTATGCTTCACAACATAAACCCATCTACACTCAACAGTCTTCTTTCCAGGTGATAATGGTACCAAGTCCCAAGTACCATTCTTGTTGAGAGCATCCATCTCAACCTCCATTGTTTTTGCCTACTTCTCCTCCTTGATTGCATCCTGCACTTTATTAGGAAGAGACGCGTACAACAGATAATTGATTCACAAATACTACATATGGCTTATACAATCTATGAGTTAACACATAATTAGCTATAGGATAGTTGGCTTTAGCTGACAAGAAAAGTTCATATCTTTTTGAATGTTGACCACAGGTTGACCTAGCAGGCAAGACTTTTTCAGGAACACTAGAACTAGACAAAGGAACACTACTGCATACCTCACGTGATGACAGGCTGGGAGAAATTGGTGATGGAGAGGGAGAAACTAGATTTGCATGTACATCTTCAACAACTGGTGGCTGATTACTAACTAATTATGCTCCTTTCGACATGTCGACGTGTCAGACATGTCGAACACTTTCAGAATTTGGAATAACAACCAGGGTATTATCGACGGGCCGAGCCACATCTTCGACCCTTCAAAGGTTAGCTATGGGTTGGGACGGGACACTAGGTTTGACAGGTCGAGACTCCTCCTCGACGGGTCAAAGGTTAGCTACGGGTTGGGACAAGACACCAAGTTCAATGGGTCGAGGCTCCTCCTCAACGGGTCGAAGACTACCTTCTGCCTTGTTTGGGACGATTTTTGACGGTGAGAGGCACATAACACAACTTCTCCCGATAGGTACTTGGGCATGTTGGAGCTGAGTAAGAGAGCTCGTCTCATGTCCAAGAGGTGATGATTCTTCCTTTCATAAACTCCATTCGGCTCTGGTGTCTGAAGGCAAGTAGTCTGGTGAACAATTCCATGTTGTTGAAAATAGTCTTTGAAATAGTGGTTGACAAACTCTCCTCCATTGTCAAATCGAAATATTTTCATACAAGCATCATACTAAGTGTGGATGAGACTATGAAAAGTAGTGAACACAGAAAACACATCGTCCTTATTTTTCAGCAACACAATCCAGGTTAATCTTGTAAAATCATCAATAAACAAAACATAGTATTTCATTCATGACAATGTTGAACTTTTTGAAGACCCTCATTCATTAGAATGAATCAACTTAAACGATGCTAAACTAGAAGACAGATTAAGAGAATAACTAGATTTATGACTCTTAACAAAAATACAAATTTTACCCTGGAGATGCATATGGCATCGATTTCTTTATGAACGTCAAGTTTGCAAACAAATGAAAACATGCATGCAATAAAATAATGACACTCAATTAACTTACTAGGAAAAGGGATATTGTATGTGCAAGTGACGGGGAGATTCTTATCATCAGTTTTGAGGCCTCCTACTCCAGCCCTTGAGCTACTGGAACAACTTCAACTGCAGCAATAACAAGCATATATAAAAACAACAAAGTCTGTTTGGAGGACGCCATCGATAGATCGAGAATGTGAGACCTGTTGCTGCTATACATCGAATAGATTGCAAATATTTGTCGGATGGCTTGATGAATTGTTGTGCGTAATGATCAAATTACAGGACAGGACAGTTGCAAGCTTCACGAGAACAAGATGCTCCAATATTTTGAGATTGCAAAGATCGATATCTATATATACACCTAAAATGTTGTAAGCGCGCTATAATTCCTATAAATGCGCGATATATTAATGCGATCATGTTGATGGCACTCGCAAGAAAGTTGGTGGCAGAATTTGTTTAATAGGCTTATTTGCCTTTATTTGCTGATGTCTCGACTACGTTTTGGTTAACTCTAGTTTGTTCCAATCCAAAGTCTCTGAGCAGCGGTGAAAGTGGTGGTGCAAATGGAGGAAGCTGCTTTCCTAACCGAAGAGATTGTGTTTAAAATCCATACTTTCTTACCCGTTAAATCACTCATCCGATTCACCTGCGTCTCCAAACGCTTCCACCACATCATTCTATCCGACTCCAAATTCGCCAAGGCTCAATATGAAGCTGCTTGTGAGCTCAAAACTCTCACTCACAAACTCCTCATCTACAAACATGACTTTTCCTAACATAAGCCAACACGTGACCTGGAGTCCGTAGAGTTGGACGGAATGGATGCGCCGGTGTTTGGACACCATTCCTCGATAAGAAAGGTAACTGTTAGTATAGCATCATTAGTTCATGAATTAAACATATTTACCCACTTAAGCAGATAATCAACACCTACCCGACCATTCGAAAAATCACCAAGCGGATTACAACTTCACTCGCAAGACCGAGCCCATCCGACCGGGCACGCGCCCGATAGGCGCACATTCGAATGCTCGGCCCATATGATAGCAAATACAGCCATATCCCACATCAAAGAGCACAAGCAAACAACAATCTCACCCACCCATATAGGTAAGGCATTTACTACAGGTAAGGGATTCAATTCAATTCAACCCAGCAATCAATTTTAGTCTTAATTACTCAAACCTACTTTCTTACACGTTCACTTGACTGTTATATCCAATACATCTTCTAACTTAGGCATCGGAGCGTTGAAGGCAGGCCGACCCTGTCTTGACCATCTGACCGCCCGTTTGTTGTTGTATTCTTCTAACAATAGGAGCCGAATACTCGAATACCCAAAGAGAGAGCAGACACCCGACCATCCGAGCAGCCCGAACGTTCGGACAAGAAGAGAAGATTACTCGTACTTGCTTCTGCTTAATTGCGTCCCGCGTAATCCGGTAGAAACAGTTAGCGCCGTCTGTGGGAACCTTACAAAATGCAAACCTCGTATAAACACAACTAACCTAAAGCCCACATGAATACCCAAGAGACAAACATCAGCGACATGCCCGTCGAGGAAACACCCCCAAGCGCACGAGTGCGACAAGTAATGGAGCTGGGGACGAGCAGCAGCCCCGGACTGAGCGGCGAGGAACGCGCCGACTGCCTGCTCCAGGAACTGCGAGAGGCAGCATTCGAAATGGACCATGAGCGCCAGGTCCGGCAGAGGCTGGAAGAATGGCTGGACGCGCTCGTCAGCCAGCAGCAAATACAACACGGGCAGGGTCCCGTCCGGGAAAATACCAACGCTGAGGATCTTCAGCACGCGTTCGGAAGGGCCGACCCTCGGGTGACCCGAACACCCACGCCGATAGAGGAACTCGCACTCAGGGGCACGCCCCCGATGGACAACACCCTGATCCTCCGGAGGAGGGAAGAGCTGTCGGCATAAGTGTCGCGCCTACGAAAAGACAAGCTTGCCGGGCAAGGTGGGATGTTCACCCCCCGAGTCAGTCCGTTCTCGGCACACATACTGGAGAGAGGCAGGGACCTCAACGCGAAAACTATGAAGGTCACCCGGTTCGACGGAAGTGGGGACCCCCGCACGCACATCGACGAGTTTCGGTCTGCTACGGACGGAATCAGGTACTCGGACTCAACTTTGTGCTTTCTATTTCAAGAGACGCTGTCTGAAGAGGCAAGGAGCTAGTTCTACGAGATTTCGCCAGGCTCCATCCATTCGTTCCTGGAACTGGCGGAAAGCTTCCAAAGACGCTACAGGCTCCAGCGCAAGTACAACACCACGGGCATCCTCCTCAAGGTCTGCCAGGAGGCAGACGAGAGCCTATCCGGCTACATCAACCAGTGGAGGGCGCTGGCGAGCACATGCAGGAGCCTCGACAAGCAGGTGGCTAAGGTCGCCCTAATGGACAACATGCTCGCGACACCATTCGTAGAAAAGCTCGTACGGAATGAGTATCTCGACTACGACGAGATCATGGATCTGATCGTACAGAAAGCGCTGGTGGAGACACGAGTGTACGGGACCGCCTCCAAATCCAACACTGACCAACCAGAGAGCGCGGACGCCCAATCGCGACGGATCGTCGACGACAGAGAAGAGTCGGGCGGAGGCTACAAGCGAAGCCGAGATACGCACGGGCAAAATAACCAGAGGCCGTTTTCCCGCGGTTATCAAAGCATCCGACACGACCGCTCAAGGGCACAAGCACCACAGGGAATCTGTTCCCGAGAGGCCCCCGGTACCGACCGGCCGAGCAGAAGGTCTACGCGATCGACCGGCAGTCAAACGAATAACTACTCCGCCAGCACCGAAACCAGATTCAACCGCCGAACAACGTGTCAAAAGAAAAGGTCCCGATCGGTCGAACCTCGGACAGGTGGTGCGAATACCACCACACTGCCACCCACCACACCAACGACTACATGATGCTGAAGAAAGTGCTCAGCGACATGCAGAGGGACGGACAGATCGCCCTTCCCAGAGCCGAGGAACGACCGCGCGAGGGGAACGTCGAGACCTGGGGGACTATCAGCACGATATCCGGGGGAAAGCACAAGGAGGGGACTTCACCGCCCGACATTCCGAGCAGAGAGGTTCTGAAGATCGAGACAGGAATGACGAACAAGGCAGGAAGAAGGGAACTATCAACCATCAGCTTCACGGCGGAAGACGATGAGATGAGCCCGAAGAACAGCACCCTGCCGTTTGTGATCGACGCGATCATAGATCGATTTCTCGTGAAGAGAGTACTGGTGGATAACGGGACGTCCGTAAACGTGATCTACCTGGACGCATATACGGCACTGGGCAGACCCTCACACAAAATGACGCAGGATCACGAGTGCGTCGCAAGCTTCACGGGCAAGACGTCATATCCGATCGGAAGCGACAACGTTCTGGTCGGGATCGATGCCCCCGACTCCCCGCACAGCGAGGTCCAAAAGGACTTCATCATCATAGACACACCCTCCCCATACAACGCCATACTCGGGAGGCTGAGGATCAGCAGGCTGAAACTAATCATCGCAGGACACATGCTGCTGGGTCGATTCCCGACGGAGCACGGGGTCGGGCACGTCCAGGGATACAACTACGAGGAGGCAGCAAAACCCGAGAACAGGCAGGAGGTCCTAGCCCTGGAAGAACTGGCGCTAGAGGCGGAAACACAAGATGACCCGCGCGACTGGCTGATGGCAGTATCTCCCGTCCCCGAACGCGAAGAGCTGAGAACGATTCAGCTATCCTCCGAGCACCCGGAGAGAACGATCCAGATTGGCGCACAACTGGCGCCTGCGATGGCCGAACGGCTAGTCGCACTGTTAAAGGAGAAGCAGAAGGTGTTCGCATGGTCATACAAGGAGATGCCTGGGATCAACACGAGCATCATATCCCACAAACTAAGCGTCAACACCGACGCGAGGGCGGTGAAGCAGAAACGAAGGGCGTACAAGGTGGAACACTACGCAGCAATACGCGAAAAGGTGGACTGACTGCTGAGCATTGGGTTTATCCGAAAGGTGGATTACCCGAAATGGATCTCCAACGCTGTGATGTTGCAGAAGAACAACAAGAAATGGAGGATGTGCATCGACCTCAACAAGGCATGCCCCAAGGACAGATTCCCTCTACCAAGGATCAATCAGCTAGTGGACGCGACAGCCGGGCACGAGCTCCTATCAATGATGGACGCATACTTGGGATATAACCAGATCTTCATGGACCCCGAAGACCAGGAGGCGACGTGCTTTGTCACGGACAAAGGCCTGTACTGCTATGTCGTCATGCCTTTCGGACTGAAGAACGCAGGCTCCACATACCATAGGCTCATGAAAGCGATGTTTCATGGTTTGATAGGCAACATCGTGGATGTCTACGTGGACGATATACTTGTGAAGAGCGTCCAGGCAGTCGACCACGTCCAAAACTTGGGGACTGTGCTCGATGTCCTAATCAGGAACGGCATGAGGTTGAACCCGGCCAAGTGCAAATTCCTGGGGTACATCAATAGCCAGAGGGGAATCGAAGCTTCGCCCACCAAGGTAAGGGCAATCATCGACATGAAGCCGCCCGTTAAGAAGGCGGACCTACAGAGCCTCACGGGCAAACTTGCATCGCTAAACAGGTTCATATCTTGCTACTCGGACAAGTGCGCTCCGTTCTTCAAAACCCTTCGAACGACGAACAAGCGAGAAGTCGTATGGACGCCCGAATGCGAGGCATCTTTTCTCCAGATCAAGGAATATTTGGCCTCAATCCCACTCATATTCAGGCCCATCCGAGGGGAGGTATTGTATATCTACCTGGCTGCTTCCCACACAGCCGTCAGCTCAGCCCTCGTCCATACTGCACTGAACTGCCAGTTTTTTTTCTCGGGAAAAGGCATGACAGGCGCCGAAACCCGATACCCCATGATCGAGAAGATGGCGCTCGCACTCATAACCGCCGCCCGACGACTGAGACCATACTTCCAAGCACACAGCATCCGCGTCCTCACGAACGCGCCCCTGCGCCAGATCCTCCAATCGCCCGACCACAGCGGCCGCCTGGCGAAGTGGGCAGTCGAGCTTAGCGAGTTCGACCTCCAGTATAAGCCCCGAACAGCAATAAAAGAGCAGGCAGTGGCAGACTTCATCGCCGAATACACGGAGGCACAGGTAACGCCGACCGGCGTACCCGAAGACCCAACGGTAGAGGCATCAGAAAGGTCAGAAGTCAAAGCAGGACCACTGTCGGAGTGGAACCTCTACGTCGACGGATCCTGCACAATGAAAACGAGCGGCGCCGGGAACATCCTAACTGGGCCAGGAGGGGTAAACGCAGAGTACGCCCTCAAATTCATATTCAAGACAACCAACAACGAAGCCGAGTATGAGACGCTCATCGCTGGCCAAAAACTCGAAGGCGCCTGACCTAAACATATTCAGCGACTCACAGTTGGTGGTGAGCCAGGTCGAGGGCGAATTCCAGGCGAAAAGATAGTCTATAATCGCCTACCTCAGGCACGTGAGGGCGCTGATCAGTAAGTTCAAATACGTCAACATCAACCACATACACTGGGGACTCAACGCGAAGGCGGACAAACTGGCCCGATTGGCTACAGCTCTCGTCCACTCCGATGACCAAGCATTTCGGAAGCAGAACAGGTCCTAGCAATCGAACCGCACGAGCACAGCTACATGGACGTACTCATCGCATACAAGGTAAAGGGAGAATTACCAGAAAACAGGCGAGAGGCCAGGACCGTCGTCGCACGAGCGGCAAACTTCAGCATGAGGGGTGACATGCTTTATCGACGAGGAAAGACTTGGGTGAGCCTCAAGTGTGTCACCCCTACGAGGGGCAACGCAATCCTACAAGAGATCCACTCGGGCACGTGCAGCCACCACGCAGGAGCAAGATCAATCGCGCACAAGGCCCTCCGATGCAGATTCTGGTGGCCCACCATCCATGCGGATGCCACGACACTGACGAGCAAGTGCCACCAGTGCCAGCTGCACGCACACCACTACCACGCGCCCGCCGTCCCACTCTCAATCCTCCTATCGACGTACCTTTCGCACAGTGGGGACTTGACTTAATCGGAGAACTCCCAAAATCCAAGGGGCAGTACAAGTACCTGATCGTCATCATCGACTACCACACCAAGTTCATCGGAGCACAGCCAATGATAAAGATCACGACAGAAAAAGTCGAACGCTTCCTTTGGCGTTTCCTCTTCTGTCACTACGGGACCCTGATTAGCATCATCACGAACAACGGCCCACAGTTCAACAACCCTCGGATCACGGCTTTCTGCAAACGGCAAGGAACAGAGCTCGTGTTCGCATCACCAGCGCACCCCCAGACAAACGGGCAAGTAGAAGCGGCAAACAAAATCATCAAGACAGGCATCAAGAAGAAAATCGAAGACATCGAGCCCGGGGAGGCAGGATACGGGCGCTGGCCCGAAGTCATCCCAGAGATCCTATGGTCTATCCGAACGATTGCCAACACGGCCACAAGCGAAACTTCGTTTAGCTTGACATTCGGAACCGAAGCCGTGCTACCTCTATAAATCACCCACCAGAGCCCGCGGATTGAGGGGTACGATCCGAACACAAACGAAGAAGGGCTACGACTCAACAGCGATCTGCTAGAGGAGAGGAGGGACACAACACATCTCCACAATGCCGTGAACAAACAGAGAATCGCCCGATTATACAACCAGCGCATTCGGGCTCGACCGATCCAGCAGGGGGACTGGGTCATGAAGGCAATACAGGAGAAGGTTAAGGCACTCCGTCCATCGTGGGAAGGCCCGTATGTCGTGGACTAGGTGGTAAGCTGCAGCACCTTCTACCTAAGGGATATGCAAGGTCAACGACTACGACACCCGTGGAACATCCAGCACTTGCGAAAGTACTTTCATTAAGTCCTTTTTTATTACGTCATGTATTTTCGTGATCCGCCCACCCGATACTCGGGGACTGGGGATAGACTATTCGCATTGATGTAACACCTGGTGAAAATACCATACAAAAAATATAGAGCAAGCACACGCATACGGAAGAAAAAGAAACTTCATTACTCAAAAAGGGCACGAACGGCCAATTACAAAATCCTACCTACAAGTTACAAAAAAGAGAAGGAAAAATCTACACTACACTACTTCTACGTCCGCTTCCGCCAGCTCCGCATCCGCCACCTCCACCACTGCCTCGGTCACCACTGGCTGCTGCTGCTCAGCCTGCTCGGGCTGCTGCTGCTGCTCCGCGTTCTCAGTGGAGAGGCCAGCCGCTCCAGCCGCACGCTCGCTCAGATGGGCCCGGTAGCGCTCCAGGTTGATGAACGGGGCCACGGCTACCCGAAAAGCAGTCACCTGCTCCGCAGCCTCAGCCGTCACCAACTCCAAGAAATCATCAGACTCCTTGAAGGCAGCAACAGCCTCAGCTTGGGTAAGCTGGACCCAATCCGGAGTCCAAGCGCAACGCTCGGCCTCCATCAGCCGGGACTCCATCTCCACCAGCTTGTTGGCAGCCTCCGCGCGCACATGCTCCACCTCGGCCAGGGCACTATCCCGCTCGGCCTTAAGCATGGTCTCCCGTTCGGCGCTCTCCTGGAGCTCTCGAGTCAGCTCATTCACCCAGGTGGCCTTCCGCTCGGCCAACTCATTTGCCTTGGAGTGCCTGGCTTGCAGCTTCTCATGGGCCACGGCAGCCTGGCGGGACTCGGCCCTCAACCGCATCAGCTCCTCCAAGTTCTCATGCGCGCGCAGGCAGAAGAGCTGATGCTGCAGTTTGGCGTACACGTTGAAAGCTCAGTCCAAACCGTCAAGGGCAGGGGCAGGGGCAGGATCCGATTGCAGCAGATGCTGGATGGACGACACGCCCTCGCCTATGGATTGGCGGAGACTCTCTAGGAGGGTATGAGACGCCTCCCCAGCTTCCACCACCGCGCCAGCAGCGTCCGTCTGAGAGCGCTTGAAGGGACAAACGGCCCCACCTTCAGGAGCAGGTGAACCAGTAGAGAGATCTGCACCACTGGATTGGGAGGCCTGGCCCCGTGAGCCCGAGTTCAAGGAGGCCTCCCGCCAGTCCCTTTGCTCCACGCGCCTCTGGTCGCGCTCCGTTTGTCACTGCTCCTTCTCGCGGGAGAGGCGATCCTGTTCTGTCAAATGCAGCAGACGACGCAGGTGGTGGACAAACAACCCCTTTAGCAGCATCAGCAACCCGCACTCAGGGGACGACAACAGTAGCTGCACGAACAGCAGGAGCGTGGTTGAAGACGTTCAGCACTGGGATCCTCGCCTGGATGGTGTCCCCCACAACCAGTCCACGTTGCCCGTCATCCACGACCCGGCGCACGGTCTCGGCATTTGATAGCAGCAGCTCCATACAACGTTGGAGGGCCTCGTCCTTCTCGGTGGCCTTTGACTTGGTTATTTTGGCTGCAAAAAAAACACAAAAGGTTAGTAACAATTATCAAATATACGTACGTAAAGCATGCAAAAATGAAACAGGTATTAGATGCCCGAACAGACCAGGTGCTCGGGCCAGACGCGTGCACTCGATCAGATCCCAATGGCACGCCACCCAGAAGTGTCTCGCCTCGGGCGCCGGGTCGAAGACATACTTCAGACGAGCAACCCTGGCCTCCTCCACAGGCGTCATCGGATACTCGTTAGTGTTGAGGGGATAGAAACGCTGGGGGACTCGATCGATGCGGTGAGCGTTAGCCGCATACTACAGGGAGAAGGAGCCAAACTCCCAATCACCTCCGACCAGGAAGCTGATCGTTCGCCACGAAGTCGACGAGCTCTGCAGTTTGACCAACCACCACTTCACCTTCGGCGGGAGGAGTGCTTGAGACGGAAGGAGTGCAGGAACTCCGCCCTTGTTGGATGGTCCAAGCCGCTCAGGCGGAAGATGTTGAAAAAGGCGACCAACGTTAGGGTCAGCGTGGGCCCGCACTGACCGAGCGAGATCCTCAGCAGCGCCAGCATATACTGGAAGAAGGGGTGCAGAGGAAGCTTGATACCCGCCTTCAGGTGGAACTCGCTCACGCATATGTGACCGGGCGGAGGCCGCGTAAACGCCTCAACCTTCCCAGGGATCCTCAGCTTCACGGACGAAGGGATGTGGTAGTCGCGCGTCCACCTCACCATCTCCTTCACCGAGGGTGCTCACTTGAGCTCCTGCACCAGTACTCCGTCGGGAAGCACCCAATGCACGCGTCTGCCCTCCACAAACTGGGGCACGGGGGACTCCTTCTGCGCGCACTCTTCACCCCAAGGCCCCGACGAAGACGACCCAGACGACTCGGACGCATCCCCCAACCCGACGACTTCGGCAGCGGTTCGTGCTTGTTTTTTTTTCATCGGTTGCATCACAAGAGAATCATCGTTAGGGATATACCGCAAGGGCGCTACACTTATCACGGAGTCGGACGAGGAGTCCGATCCGCTCGTGCACGAACCACAGCTAACCCACCCCGCCCCCGGAACATATATCCGCTCACGTGACATGCCGCTCGAAACTTCTATTGGGTCCATCTCCTAGACAAGACGCACGCACGCAACACCCAAACATTTAGCAAAAAAAAAAACCCTACCACAAACAACAAAAACCCAGAAAATCTACCCCAAAACAGATCGAAACAGGCACGCCTCAAGAACACGCCTTGTTCTTGAGACAAAAACCCAGAAAAGCCCAGAAACTAGAAAAACAGAAACGACAAGGCAACCAGAAAAGCAAAAAAAAAAAACAGAATGGAAAGCAACACAAATCAGTTTAGAGCCTCACCAGAAGTTGATAATTGAAGCTTGAAAGTGAACGTCGACGAAGAACTCCGGCAAGTAACGTAAACAGAAATCAGAAACAAGAACAGGTAGCAAGGTAACTTTTTTTTGCAGAGTTTGTGAAAGTAAAAAAGCGATGGGAGAAGACGACACTACCAGGGCCTATTTATACTGACCCGACGACACACGCGAGCGAACGCCTGCCGTTCATTTTTCGCGTATCCACCGTCAGATGGTGACACGTGTCCACGAGGCGGTTTACCTACCCGCCTAAGTAACCACGCTCACCCTTCGGCTTCCCACCTTGGTTTCAAACCCTAGCATGATCTCCCACGACTCACCACGTGTCAGCCATGCAGCCTCCCACGCTCCCACGCGCGTGACGACTGACCTTCGAGCAGTTACTACGTCACCAGCATTGATTACGCATGGCACGCCAGCATTTATTATGCCGGATAGCATTTATTGCACCCCTAACGGTTCCCAAGGAGAAGTTGAAAAGATGTCACTCCAAACGTCCTGTCAGTCAAATCACCCCACTCGAGGCACGCGCACGCACGTCACGACTCCTGTCATTCGGACTATCGCACGCATCACCAGCACGATCAAGCGCCTTACAATCTCACAGGCAAGTAAACGCCACCCCACCAGGTTAGTGCAAGACCATTGAGGCGTCCCGAAAGAGGCTAAATTCACGCATTTCCTTTCGGCGTGTGCGCGCTCAATGCAAGACCATTTAGGCGTCCCGAAAGAGGCTAATGGTCCGCGTTCCTTTTTCGGCGCGCACGCGCTAAATGGACTATAGGCGGCGCGTGGTATCGTCTCCATGGCTCTATTGGCGAAGCCGGAGCACAAGCGGCCGCTTATGAGTCCGCGCCTAGACACCCAGTAAGAGGTGACCCACCGTTCGGGCTACGCGGCACGGAAGCGGCTAACGTCACTCATTACCTTCCGGGGCGCGCAAACCGCAGGACCATTCGGGCGGCTCGAAAGCGACACGCACCTTTCGGAGCGCGCGCCGAATGATGGGCGACTCGGGAGTGGCCCCATTCCTTCCGATGGTGTAACGCTACCATTCGCCGAATTAGGCGGCACGATAGCGGCAAGCTCCTATCGTGCGCGCGCTAAACCGAAGAGCGGCACGAGCATGCTGTATGTCCCTCCGTGCGTGCTGCGACACATGTACGTAACGGTCGGGGCCCCACCATTGACTCTATGATAGGTCGATGCCGAGAGTGAGGATCTCCTTTCGGGAACCTAAGCACGACCGTTCCGAGGACCATTCTTGACGGGCTCCGAACAGCAAGATTCGTTCGGGAGTGCCGTGCAAGCGGTTCGGAACCATTCATGCATCAAGAAAGGCTATTCCGAAAGCCTATTCTTGGCGGACTCCGGACAGCAACATTCTTCGCGGGGCCGGGTAAGTGGCTCAGAACCATCCATGCATCCACATAAACATACATCAACACTCATTCACTCAAACACATCATCACCCAATCGCATCACACGATCATACATACATCCGCATACATCCACATACTCATTCACTCATCCATACTTGTATCTGTACCGCATACATACACTTTCACTCCTACATACTGACATACAACCACATACATAAACATACATACCCATTCACATGGCTCCACAGGTACACGATCGGGCACACGGCTCCAAAACAGCAAGATTCGTTTGAGAGTCGGGTACCCGGATACAGGATCACGCGAATAGATACATTATCGGACGCACAGGTACCCACTCCGTCAAGCGAGCTCTTTCTTGACCGGAGAGTTAGGGGACTTGGGGGTCACAGGACCGCGTATCACTGCTCAATTGGATAAGTATTTGTTTAATCGCACGAACCCTTTTTCAACTCCCCAATCAATAAAGGTCTCTTTGACTTGGGGACTTGTTAGTATAGCACCATTAGTTCATGGATTAAACATACTTACCCACTTAAGCAGGTAATCAACACCTACCCGACCACCCGAAAGACCACCAAGCGGACTACAACTTCACTCGCAAGACTGAGCCCATCCGACCAGGCACGCGCCCGACAGGCGCACATCCGAATGCTCGGCCCATATGACAGCAAATACAGCCCTATCCCACATCGAAAAGCACAAGTAAGCAACAATCTCACCCACCTATATAGGTAAGGCATTTACTACAGGTAAGGGATTCAATTCTATTCAACCCAGCAATCAATTATAGTCTTAAATACTCCAACCTACTTTCTTACACATTCACTTTGACTGTTATATCAAATACATCTTCTAACTTAGTCATCAGAGCGTTGAAGGCAGGCCGACCCTGTCTTGATTATCTGACCGCCCGTTTGTTGTTGTATTCTTCTAACAGTAGGAGCCGAACATCTGAATACCCGAACACCCGAAGAGAGAGCAGACACCCGACCATCCGAACAGCCCGAACGTTCGGACAAGAAAAGAAGATTACTCGTACTTGCTTCTGCTTCATTGCGTCCCGTGTAATCCGGTAGAAACAGTAACTCTTCCTTTTGAGCCACCTGTAGATGAATACTGATATTTTAATGCACAAATTTTGGGCTCTTCCAATGGTATTGTATTTCTAGCTTTCTATGCCACGAAATTTTATATCTGGAACCCATCAACTGGTTTCTTCAAGAGATTAACTGACTTGGTGTTGCCAAAATATATGCTAACCCATTACGGGGTTGGCTATATGCCGGCTACTGACGACTACAAGTTTTTTGTATACTACTCTGAGGACTTTGACACTGATACGACAGAGGCCGCTGTGTTCTCGACGAGCTAAAACACTTGGAAAAGTCTATGGTCGGAGGACGCGGGTGAACCCTCGGTGGCTGTGAGTAGGTTAAGGGGTTCGTCGGAGATTCTTTTGAATCAGGCACTTCATTGGACCAATCTAGAGGGAGATGTGGTGTCCTTTGATTTGGCGGAGTACAAATTCAGTGTAATGGCCTGGCCTAATTTCAATGATGACGATCAAGGTGGTAAGCATATCACCCGTATTGTGGCCAATGATGAGGGATTCCTAACTCTAGTTCGTCATCTGAAGGGAGGCACTGATTGTGTTCTTGTGTGGGTCATGAAAGTATATGGTGTGAGTGGTTCGTGTGAGACAGTAAGAACCAGCAAAAGTATTTATACAGCAGCCTTGCATGAAGAACAGCTCAGAGTTTATTACAGATACACTTGTATTTACATAGACATAGTCATTAATCGAAATTGTACTTTGTAAATGTAAACTTACAGATTGAATTGAAAATTTGAATTCAAATTGTGTGGTTATCCATCTGTAAATCTCTACTATAATAAAACCAAGCGTGAGTTTGATGCCATTAGCCATACCAAATTTTGAACTTTCAAAATTACCTTTAATAGTAAAAGGAAAAAAAAAGTAAAAAAAAAACCAGAAATATAAAAAAGAAAACCAAAATTATCCTTAACTGCTATAAATATGTTTCACTCTTCCAGACTCCCATTTATGCCACTCCGCACTCATTGAGTGTGGGTCTTTGCTAGTTATGATAAAGCAAAGCTTGAGTTTGGTGTCATCAGCCTCCTAAATTTTAAACTTTTCAAATTGTCTTGATGATTAAAAAAAAGATAAAAAAAAATCAAAATAAAAAAAATAAAAAATAACTGTTATAAATATATTTTTACTCTTGCACTCTTGCACTCTCATTTCTGTTGTTCCGCACACATCGAGTGCGGATATTTACTAGTCAGATTAGAACAAAGAACAGTTATATGATGGATATAACTACCTCCTTTTGTTATCTGGTTGATCTCTATAAATAGAGAAGGTGCATTTCCTTGTGGTCTCAGTCAGAACACGTTTTCTCTTATAAGTATTAGTCCCATCGATAATAAAAGAGATCAAGAGTGAATCTGAAGGAAGATCATGGCACAGGGTCCTTCAACAAGTCAGTAAATGCATCTGTTCGGCATTCATGTTTTCTGCAAACTTTCCTTGTTCATATAGCAGCATTCTAATTTCATCTTGACATAGTTTATGTACACTGTCTTTGTATTCCGCATAAACTATCTATCAATTGGTATCAGAGCACCTATGTTCAAAATGAAATTGAAGTTATACTGTTGTTTACTTTCGATTCTAGGAACCTAAAACTGATTATTCTGGTTAGACCATAAAATGAATTCTTGCTGTTCTTACTGCAATATGATTTACAGTACCATTATAATTTACATGTCTGCTATATATTGTTATTCTATACTCTGAAAACATCAATTTAACTGACTACAGACATTTACATATATGGAATATGTATATATCATGATGCTGTTAAAATGGCCTTGAATACACAGACACATAATTAAGATTAAGTATTTCATGCAGTCATTTCCTTAAAGATATACGTTTATGCTATCAAAATAGTCAGATGTACATCTTGTAAAAGGAATTCATTAGAGATACAACAGATCATAATGCTAAAACTTTGATTTCGCTTTCCAAAGAAATCGAAACTTAAAAATTTAGTTCATTGTTCTGACTTCATAAGATGAATGAAGGATCTAATGTTAAAAAGGAGTATATCACAAATGATATCAGTTATTGAAATTAACATGCTTTCATTATCTAAAATTATGCACTTTGGTTATAATGATTATTCATTGAAATATCAATATTGGGACTACAGACTGACATAGTTTTATTCTAATTTCATCTTGACATAGTTTTATGTACACTGTCTTTGTATTCCGCATAAACTATCTATCAGTTCGTGGACTAAGCTCTTTAACTTGAAGCTTCCACTTCCCCCTGAGGTTGTCCCTGCCTCCTTATGGTGTAATCCTGTCTGGGTTATGGGCAATTGTATGGTGGTCATGTTAAAAGGATTGGTAAGAAGTTATCACAGAGATGAAAGGATGCATGACATATATGAGAGTGGGAGATATTTGGCAATGATCCGATATGAAGAGACTCTAATCAAGATAGATTATTAGTCTCCTTTTGCTCTTTGCATAGCAAGTGCTGGTGAGATACTTCTCTTGGATTTTAATCTGTTTGTTAATATACTGTTACTTATATCCTGTTCTTCAGTTCTAGATTTTTGAATGAATGCCATTGAAGCACAATAAACTTCTGAAGCAACATCAGAGTTTCAAACAACAGCTAAGAGCATTAAACTCCAAATCAGGAGAATCAATCATTATATTTTGGGATGTCGGAACCCAAATAGCACCGTCTAACAAATTCAGAAATAATCGATTTGGGCAGATATCCTTCTTTGAAATTTATGAACCAATTCCACTAGGAGATCTCAGCTCTATAGTACAGAAAGAAGAATAGAGCAGATCAGCGCCAACAATAGGCCTCTTGTTTCACATGTCATTGCTTCTCTACATTTAATTGATGAGCATATTGCAAATCCCATCCATTTCATACTCTCATATAGATTCTGAGGAGTCTCGATTAACATATAGGTCGATGGCCTTGTATATATCATGTCATGACGAAATGTTCCACAAGAGAGCGAGCAATAACAAACTCATGGAAGCATGACCCTGGAGATTTTAGATTCTTCATACCGTCAAGAAATTTGAAGTCTTGTACGGCGGTGCCGCTTTTATAAAGCTCCTGCATGCAGACATACCTACATATTGATATTCCCATGTATCTCCTTTAGTTTTGAGCAACCTTGTAGACAAACACTTTCCAAAGATATCAAGCATTGAAACATGTTACTAGGCAGATGCAAGAGAATTTTACAATTTGGTCAAAGCGGTACCTCAATACTACTTCCATCCAAGTGAAGCTCCAAAAAGCTTTCCGGATTTCCTACAATTTCTAGTCTCGAAAATTAATGAAAGATTGAACATCATGTAATTTGACACGCTAAATTCTTTTGCCAAAAACTCCAAAAAGTAGTATCAATAATAATTAAAAAATACAACTTATGAATGGGAAATATAGCGAGAATAATGTCAACATGCAGATGCCTCGATAGTATGTTGCAAAATTGAAGTGCAATCTACCTAGCATCATAACCTTCAAACTCGATTGTGATGACAATTTTGCACAACCTTACTAGAGAATTCTTGATTTCTGTACACAACATTTCTTCGTGTTGATTTAATTGATTTAACTCAGTGAAATTCTATTCAGTATTGTATTGAATGAATTTAGCTTTTCCCTCCTGGAAAGTAGTAAATAATCTTGTAATAGATCATGTACAACCAGTGTTAAAAAAAACGGTAATCGGACACGAATCGTTATGGTACTGATTATTGTGTAATCGATTACTCGGTGATTAATCGGGATTAATCGGAATCGGTATTTTTTTATCTATTAAATAATATTATAATTAGTAATATATTAAAAAATATCTAAAAGATCATTAGTATCTCCAACGATACCCTATTTCCCAAATAAAGTCAAATTTGAACTTTTCTTACGTAAAATATCACTCCAACATGTACCCTAAAGCAAAGTTAAATGTAACTTTGAGTTAAATTTTGAAATTATATTTATCAAAAGTGGGGAGAGAAAATGACTTGAAGTCATAGTCTCCATCTTTCAGTTTTTATTGTTTTAACGTTCAATTTAGTCTAATTTAATTTTTAAGTAATTTTTTTACTATCTCACAAGTTATATATATATAGTCTAGCTATATTTAACTTTTAGACAATTTTAACTTTAAAATTTAAAACTCCATCATTGGAGAAGGTAAAATGATTAAGTAAAAAAAAATGTTAGGAAAGTGATCAAAATTGAACACATAGTTTAATATTAAAATAATAAACATAAGAGAATGCATTTCAAATAAGAAAATCACTCCATGCCAAATCTTCCTTGAAAAAATAAAATTGGGTTTTAGGTTGTTATTTTTAAATTTTGATTTCTCATTAAAAAAAATATCTGGCTGTGTAGGCAGTGTATCACACCGATTAATCGGTGAATCGGCCGATTAATCGGTCTCTACACAGTTCACTGTGTAGGGGGCCGTTCAGGCCTTAATCTATGCAATTTCTTACCGATTACCGATTACACACCGATTAATCGGCTGTGTAGACTGTGTTTTCGAACACTGTGTACAACCAAAGGTCCTAAAGCGAACAACCTTCGGAGATGATGAAGTTTAAACTAGACTAAGATGATAGCATGTCTTATTATTCATCCCTAATATCTAATCAGAAGGATCAGATTTTTATTTTGGTCTAGTTCTACACCAAATTAAGGATCAGATACTTGATTTAGTCGCTATTAAAAGATTCCGATTTGCACCTAATAAAGAACAGAGTGGTCGATCAAACATCATTGAGAGAGTGATATCAATGCATAGAAGAAGTTTGAACTTACCCATCTTGCAAATGCCAACCAGAGACTCTCTTCTCCTCTTCAGCCAATACAAACAGTTGAGACTTGAGAAGAAGAAGAAGAACAAATGTAGCCATAAAGAGGAAGAGAGACAGCTCGAGAGAGAAGAAACACTACTGTAGTAGTAGGTAAAGGGAATTCAATTCTATGATTTTCCCTATTAGATTTACCTTTATTGTTTTTGACGACAGTGGACTGACCCCAAAAAAAAGTTAAAACCCACTTCTGTTTATCTCAAAAACAAACTGAAACCCAGTTCAATGCGTAGCTATCCTGAAGTCCTCAACTTCCTCTGCTAGTTAATACAAACCCAGCACAAATACCTCCACCCTCCTCCTGCTGAGCAGCACGTGCTTCTCATATTAATCTCCTGTCTCTAAATTATTTATGCTTTATTTCAATTATTCTCATGTATTTGGTTTTCATTTATCGTTCAAGTCTGATATGAAAATGGGAAGTCTTGATGTGTATGAATCTACCACATTTAGTTGTCAGCATTGCCTCAATATATTGATGGGTTTCCAAGCTTTTTACTTGGAGATGGTAAAGTTGCATACTTTGGCCAAATTTTTATAATTTTTTTCGGTTTTCTGTTTTTCTGATTCAGTTTTTCATTTTTTCTTTCGAATTTCGTTTTTTCGGTGGTGGCTCGATTTTGACTTGAATTCTTTTTATGTTAGGTACAAATGTCCCATCCGTAGAGAGAAGACTATTTTGTCTGACTTTGGCCTCAAGGAACCTAACCGATATATTAATACGTTCATGTTGATGGCACTCGTAAGAAAGTTGGTGGCAGAATTTGTTTATACGACTCAGCTACCTGTATTTTCTGATCTCCACTTCCTTTTTGTCAACGATAGTTTGTTTGTTTTGTTGATGGTGGTGAAAGTGGTGGTGCAAATGGGGGAACCTGCTTTCCTAACCGAAGAGATTGTGTTTAAAATCCTTACTTTCTTACCCGTGAAATCACTCATCCGATTCACCTGCGTCTCCAAACGCTTCCATCACATCATTCTATCCGACTCCAAATTCGCCAAGGCTCAATATGAAGCTGCTTGTGAGCTCAAAACTCTCACTCACAAACTCCTCATCTACAAACATGACTTTTCCCAACATAAGCCAACACGTGACCTGGAGTCTGTAGAGTTGGACGGAATGGATGCGCTGGTGTTTGGACACCATTCCTCAGTAAGAAAGGTAACTCTTCCTTTTGAGCCACCTGCAATTGAATACTGGAGTTTTCACGCACAAATTTTGGGCTCTTCCAATGGTACTGTATTTCTATCTTTCTATGCCGCGAAATTTTATATCTGGAACCCATCAACTGGATTCTTCAAGAGATTGCCTGACTTGGTGTCGCCAGCATATATTCTAGCCGGCATTTATGGGGTTGGCTATGTGCCGGCTACTGACGACTACAAGATTTTCATAGACTGCTCTGACGTCTTAGACACTGATACGACCGAGGTTGCTGTGTTCTCTATGAGATGCAACACTTGGAAAAGTCTCTCGTCGGAAGATGCGGGTGACCCCTCTGTGGCTGTGACTGTGAGTGGGTTAAGGGGTCAGTCGGGGATTCTTTTGAATCAGGCACTTCATTGGACCGACCGAGAGGACGATGTGGTGTCTTTTGATTTGGCGGAGTACAAATTCAGCGTAATGGCCGGGCCTAATTTCAATGATGACGATCAAGGTGGTAAGCATATCACCCATATCGTGGCCAATGGTGAGGGATTCCTAACTCTAGTTCGTCATCTGAAGGGAGGCACTGATTGTGTTCATGTGTGGGTCATGAAAATATATGGTGTGAGTGATTCGTGGACTAAGTTCTTTAACTTGAAGATTCCACTACCCCCTGAGATTGTCCCTGCCTCCTTATGGTGTAATCCTGTCAGATGGGTTATGGACAATTGTATGTTGGTCGTCTTACGCAGTTGCACCAGGAAAGGATTGGTAAGAAGTTATCACAGAGAAGAAAGGATGCATGACATATATGAGATTGGGAGCTGTTTGTCAATGATCCGATATGAAAAGACTCTAATCAAGATAGATTATTAGTCTTCTTTTGCTCTTTGCATAGCAAGTGCTGGTGAGATACTTCTCTTGGATTTTAATGCATATACATGTTGTTTGTTTATATACTGTTACTTATATCCTGTTCATCAGTTCTAGATTTTTGAATGAATGCCATTGAAGCACAATAATTGTTGTGAACCAAAAAGAGTGTATTCTTTGGAAATTTGCTGGATACTCTGCATTGATTTAGACAGCCAATTAGTTGGATGAATTTGTTCATGCTGCCTCCTGAGTAGATATTAATAGATATCTCTGTATTAGATAGATGTTTACATGCAAGGGCTTGCTTGGGCAGCAAAGATGAAACTTGTTCACATTCTACAACTGTTTTCATGCTTACTAGACACTTGGACAGTTCAGCCTAGAGGTAGTGTCACCTTAAGATGATTTTCATGGGCCAAGAGGTGCATGCAGAAGGAGTTTCAGAATCTATCTATTGCTGACGAGAAAGAGGTGCATGCTACGTTACCTTTGACATTTCGAATCCTAGATATATGTTGTAGGTTCTGCATGCATGTAAATCAAAAGATGAGACCTCGTGCATGGTTAATATTTGTCCTGCTAACTCGGGTATCATAAGAGGTATCACAAAAACTAAGATTTTCAGGTGTAAAAGCCTCTCGTAGCTCAATTCATTCTAAATTTCTAATAAATGCATGACAAACAGTTTTAACTCCATTGTACGTACGCTGTATTGAAACAATTGAAGATGGTCTTCAACGACGGTTACGAGAGTATCTGGTCAAATAATGATTTTCTCGGGACTAATTTTTCTCTAGAATATCTCGATTTTAATTAGACTTGAACTTATAAAGTTATCAATGTAATATCTAAACTCAATTTTTTTTATAAACTCAATTTCTTTTTTAATTTTTCGTTATATTTTCATTAGAATGCTGACGTGACTTACACTTCCGTAAGTATATGACAAAAGAACCAAAATACCCTAATACATAAATATAATTTTTTTTAATATAAAATGACAATTTTGACCCATCTCTCCCTCTCTCCGTCCCACTCCGGCCGCCGCATCTCGGAGTAAGTGGTCAAGAACCAACCGAATCGATGGCACATACTATCCCTCTCCCTCATCACAGCCCCTAACCCAAATCTCGGAATGACGAACATGGCGATATATGAACAAGACCAGGTGGTTGAGCGCGTACCTCTGCCCCACGCACTGGTGTGCCCCGGCTCCGAATGCCAAGTAGTTCTTTTGGTATATCCGGTCCTCCTCCCTCTCATCGGAGAACCAGTCCAGCTCGAACCGCTCCGGGTCCGTGAACCCTTGGAAGCACAACTCGTATGCCGAAGGGAACACGTCGGTGTCCTTGGGCACCGTGTAATGCTCGGTCAACGGAAAGTTAACTGCTGCAATGTGGGGGACCATGGTGGCGGGTGTGCGGTACCTAACGACCTCACGCCACCGCGTGCGTGTACTTCATCCCCGCCAGCTGCTCTGCCATGATTAGAGTGTTGGATTCCGGGTCCTAAATTCCGGCAAGAATGATGGTGAAGTCGCGTCGTTTTACCGATCGGGTTTCCAGGTTCGGGTCGAAAATCAGATTGGGGAGGGTATGATCGGAGGCCTGGGGAGCAGGAGAAGGCTCTAACCATAGAATATTAATGCTTCGATCTGTGCAAGTCCCATACTTGGTGTTTGCAGTTTTATCAAATCCTGCATATTTGTCATACTCTAGTCGATCTCAGCAGCTTGCGTCTCAGGGGTAAATTTTTGTTGTTTGTTGCAATATATGATCAACATTCTCTTTGATAATGTTGCATGTTGCTATGCCAAGCTATGTAAGTATATTATTGCTCTGAGTGTGGTATTGTGAATTCGGGATTGAAGAGAGGACAAAGAATATGCATATGTAAAGTAGTGTTGAATGTCTGTTGAGCATTGTCTCTCCGGTGAACCTGGAGAACTTGGAGTTAACTTGTTTCAACTTTTTGAATAATCAGATTGAGAAGGAATATAGTGATGCTTTTTAGCTGTATCTTAGTGATCGGACTTAATCAGATTGTACTGGTGAAACTAATCGATGCTTTTCAGCTATATCTTGGTGATCAGACTATATCAGACTGTACGGGAGGGGCTGGGTTGTTGGCGACGGAAGAGAGAGATGGAGAAGAAAATAAACCTGGTAAAAAGACTAATTTACCTTTACTTTTTAAATACGCGAAAGTTACGTCAGCATCTTAATGAGGTTGTGACAGAAAACTGAAAAAGAGATTGAGTTTATAACAAAAATTGAGTGTGGGTATCACATTGATAATTTTATAAATTCAGGTACTACATTGTCCAAACAACTAAAGTGAAGACATTGTAGAGGAAAATTAGTCTTTTCCCGTACATGAAGCTTGAATGGTAATTTAAATTATGAGTAATTTTAGCAATCTTGTGAAATAAATTTTCACTCTGTTTTTTCAAAGCGAAACTATATATGCACGCTCTAGATATGAACCATATATGTATATATAAACATGGAGGATCAAGTAAGGACGTCATTACTATGCAGATGGTGCAGATTTGGTTATTTTAATCAGCTCACATTGATTTCAGCAATTTAAGTCATTGATGTTATAGATATCACGTTAGAGAGTAGACATACAAATTGTCAGCCAATATTGTAATCGTTTGGTCGTTCAAAATGGTGAAACAATATTACGAACAAATATGGAGCGTCGGATAAATGTTGATCGACGATATATAAATAGCGAATCAAATGGCCAAACAATTTTCAATTTGGCTCAAATTTTGTGAGTAACTTAGTTGAAATATTATCTATAGCATGTGTGATCTTAATTGTCAAGATTTGATGTCTAAATGAACTAAAACGGAAAAATTCGCACAATAAGGATGTTCTTAACAGAAAAGAACTATATATAAATATATAACCAGTCAGATCCGATCAAGTGCTAAGTTTCGCACTGAAACTTTCGTGTGAAGTTATATTTTATGCAAAATCAATAACACAGTTCGAATGTTGAAACCACTCATCTTTTAGATACCCATATAAGGATCGTGTTTGCAAAATTTCAGCTCAATTGGAGATGTTTTTGACTATTTGATCGTGTCATTATTTAACAATACACACATATTCACAAATTTAGCTTAAAACTTACATGTGGTGATCAAATGATCAAAACAATTCCGATTGAGCTAAAATTTTGCAAGCAGGATCCTTGCATAGGTATCTAAAGGATGAATGATTTCAATTTTTAAATTATTTTGTCAATTTTGCGTAAAATAAAATAAACTTAGTATTTGATATAATTTGTATAACCTGTAGAGGAGGTCTCCACTTCTTTTTGATACATAGGTACCAGTATATGGCATCATAGATAATTTAAGGCTCGTTCGTTAATGTTTTATAAAGCTATTTCTCAAAAAACAAAATCTGAAAAAAAACAAAATCTTGTTTTCTGTTTTCATTTTTTGAGAATACATTGGGTAATAAAAATCTCTTGTTATCATCTTCCTCGTGCTAGCCTTTGTCTTCGAATCCTTCTTTACACTCCTGCACACATAACATAACATGTTTCCAGCAATTCATAGTGCATGCACAACAGTATTTCAAACACAATATTTAAAAACGATACCGAACAACCCGTTAATGATTTTAACTGATGAGTTTTAGATTCTGTTACTTGGGATATGGATTACAAAAAACTAACCAAATTAATCAATAATCATTTTTTTTGTAAAACCATTTAAATGTAGACTACTAGATAGAATATAAACCAAATAAAAAATGTTGGTGAGTGATAGTCCTGTGATAAGTACTCATGTTCAAATTTCATTAAATACAAAAATTGTTACTAAATTTCAACAAAAATCAAAATTTCTACCGAAAAAAACTTAATGATTATATTCAATCGAAAGAGATACGACCTTTATTATTATACCAGCAAAAACCCACACCCGATAGGTGTGGAGAAAAAAAGATGGGGAAACTAAAGGAATGTATGTATTTGCTTTGCTGATGATACGCCATTTATTATTATACTAGCAGAAACCCACACCCCATAAGTGTGGAGAAAAGGGGAAGGTGAAATTAAAGGAATATATGTAATTGCTTTGCTGATTTTTCTCTAATGTATTTACTCTTTTATCCCTTGTTTGTTAATTTATGTTACTTTTAGAGCTATAAAAATGAAAGGCATTTTAAGGCATTTCAAATGTTCTACCTTACCTTGTAACCGCCATAAGACAAATTCTCTTAATTAATAGAGATTTGTATTTAGATAATGAAAATTTTCAGTACATTAGATAATATCAATCTTATTAATTATAGTATGTACCATCAACTGTATGTTCAGTTTTTTGGACACTACCAAACTAACGAAATAATGGCAAGTAATGAGGGGTCAAGACAAAATGGTAAGAAGGGTGTTAGAGAACAACACATGGTAGAGGGTTAGGCGCAAAGACCATGTTTGGTATGTCATTTTGGTTTTATAAACTACGAAATTGGGCTTTTTTGAGCTCTCTATTTGTTTATTTGGGTCTCTAACTTCAATGGCTTGCTAAAGCTTATTGGGTTTTCCTAGCTAGTTAATAGTCAATATAGCTCACATTACCCCACTCAATAATTTTATTTCATCATGGACCTAATGGGTTAATGACTTGAAGATGTGTTTTGGATGTACAACAACCTAGGTGACAATTACAATAGATGTATAGTCATATTGTTGTTAACCAATAAATAACGACAAGTGAGTCGTAAATTGTAACTTGCATACAAAATATGAGAAAAATTGTGGGTTTAACTTTTATCCACATCCATGGATCTTTCTTCTGCAAAAAGAAAACCTCCTCTGTATAAAATACCAAAGTTGCCTTCCACAACAAACAACACAAACGACATCTCTCACTTTACTTTCGAACACTTCTTTCTTCCAACTCAAACTCAAAACAAATCTTAAATCTCCAAACTCTAGTCGGCGCTTCAATTTTCAACGAAGCCCAACACAAGATACAAAACCCTAGATGGTAGAGACCATATATTTATAGTAAACTAAGAGAAATGAAGAAGGAAGAAATAAAGGCTGCTTGTATTCAATGATCCAAAACCTAGCATCAACTTACAATATATAGGGTGGAGCACAACAAGTGTCGTCGTTACATCTGTCTCTCACCCATAGCTCTTGTCCTATAGCCATGCAACTCATTTACGACAACAGAATGATAAACGACATTGACAAAACAAAACGACTAACTTCTGGGCTATAACAATTGATCCCTCCCCAAAACAAGCTTGTCCTCAAGCTTGAAACTCATGATATCTTGCTTGAATGTCGTCAGCCTACTCCCAAGTGGCGTCATCAACTGGAGCTCCAAGCCATTCGATCAACCATTTGGCATATGCTTCTCCTCCCTTTTGAACCAACACGGACTCCACAACTCGAGCAGGATACCAACGAGGATTTCTTGGATCAACACTAGTGGGCAGATGATGATATGGCACCACCTTGTTTCCTATCTTCTTCTTGAGGAACGAGACGCAAAACATGTTGTGAATCTTGGCTGTAAGTGGTAGAAGAAGTTTATAAGCCATTGTTCTGATTCGTTCCAACACTCGAAATGGTCCAAAATATCGAGCTGCAAGTTTGTGTGACAACCTCTTTGCCACTGTCTTCTAAGCATAAGGATGTAATTTCAAGTAGACAAAGTCATTTATCTCAAAACATGCTCAGTGTGCCTCTTATCATAGTTCTTCTTCATCCTTTCTGGAGCTAGTTCGAGACTCTCCTTGAGACTGGCCAATATTGCATCTTTTGACTTCAACAATTGGTCTACTTCATGTACAATAGTAGTACCTTTAGTGTAGAGCTTAACTTTAGGAGGAGTGTAACCATATAGAGCTTGAAATAGAGTCATGTTAATGGCTGAGTGGAAGTTGGTGTTATACTACCACTCGGTCGATGGAACCTCCTTAATCCAAGATGAAGGCATGTCGTGCAGCGTAAGTAGTGCTCTAAGGATTGATTGAGATTATCCATTTGGCCATCCATTTGAGGGTGGTATGCGATACTCTTGCATAACTTAGTGCCTTAAAAACTAAAGAAAGTCTCCCAAAATTGGTCGAGAAATATCGAATCCCTATCGGAGATGATCGATTTTGGCATCCCATGTAACCGAAACACTTCCTTGATAAACAATTCGGCTACTATCCTGGCCGTGTAAGAATGAGAGAGAGGTATGAAGTGTACAAATTTTGTAAATCGATCAACTATTACTAATATCATTGACATACCTTCGAATTTGAGCAACTCTTTAATGAAGTCAAGTGAGATATCGATCCAGGCACCTTCCGGTATGGCATTTACTTGCAGAAGTCTTGGTGGAAGTATTGTTTCGTAGTGATGGGGCAAGTATCACACTCTCTAACAAACTGCATGATATCACGCTTCATTCCAGGCCATGAAAAATTTCGATTGATCCTTTGGTAGTTCCTAAGGTGACCTGAGTGACCACCTTCCCTGCCACTGTGAAGCTCTTCCATAAATTTACTCCTCCAATGGTCAGAACAAGGCACAAAAATCCTACCCCTATGAAACAATTGCTCCCCTCTTAAGGTAAATTTGCTCTCAAGGTAAAATCCTGCGATTAGAATATACTCCATGTTTAAGCTCATATGTCCACTTAATGGCCCCCACATTCATTTTGCAAGATTATTAGAGCTCTTGCATATATGTATCAATCATTAAGGAAGCTCCTAGAATCATCATCAACTCAGGTTGTCAAGAGAATGCATCTATTGCACTGTTACACCTTCCAGCCCTGTATTTGATGGAGAAGTCATAACCAGCTAGCTTGAGCACCCATTTTTGTTGCATTGGTGTGGTAAGACACTACCTCAAGAAGTATTCTATGGTACGGTGATCAGTAATTATGAAAAATTGATGTCCTAAAAGGTACACTTGCCAATGTTGGACCGCACTTACCACCGCCAATATTTCTTTGTCATAAACTGCCATGGCTAGGTGTCTTAGAGACAATGACTTACTCATGAAAGCCACTGGATATGTTTCTTGTGAAATCATAGCGCCTAAGCCTTTCTCCGAAGCATTACTCTCGATTGTAAACTCCTTAGAAAAGTCCAGAAGCATTAGTACCGGTGGTGTTGACAATGCTAATTTGAGCTCTTAAAAGGCTGCCACAGATTATGCACTCCATTCAAATTCATTCCTCTTAAGCATCTAAGTAAGGGGTCATGCAATTCTTCCAAAGTTCCTTATGAACTTACTGTAGTAATCTTCTAGGCCTAGGAAGCCACGTAAAGCCTTCAATGTTGAAGGTTGCAGCCAACTTCGATTACATTCAATTTTCTGGGGATCTATTGCCACTCCTTCCTTGGTAATCAGATGTCCAAGGTACTCCATATTCTCCACACCAAAAGAGCACTTTAATCGCTTAAGCTTGAGGCCATGTGCACTTAACCTGTCAAAAATTAGTTCTAAATGCTCTAGATGAGTATCCATGTTAGGGCTATAGATTAGGATATCATCAAAAAACACCAAGACAAATTTTCGTAAGTAATCACAAATGATATCATTCATAAGATATTGGAAGATTGAGGGAGCATTGGTAAGGTCAAATGACATCACCACAAACTCATAGTAACCATTCTGTGTCTGAAATATCATCTTCTCAATATCCTCCTCTCTCATTCGTACTTGATGGTACCCTGAGCGTAAATCCAGCTTAGTGAATTAAGGTGATCTATGCACCTAATCAAGCAACTCATCCATAATCGGAATCGAATACTTTTCTTTTACCGTGGTGGCATTCAAAGCTCGATAATCCACATACATGCGCCATGAACCATCATTCTTCTTAATAAGTTATAGGAATTCCCTTACAATGGCCTCTATCTTAGACGTTTGGTAGTGAGAGTATCTGTAAGCTCTCACCGAAATAAGAGAAGTGTTAGCCTCCAATGTGAATTTTTGATCATGTGCACGAGTAGGTGGCGGAGACTTGGGTTCAGCAAATAGATGAGCAAACTTGTTTAAAATGCCATCCAAGCCAAAATGCTTCACTTCCTCAATCAATTCCTCTACTTCTTTTGCCATCACATAGACAATAACCCCTTCATTCTGCATAAACAAAGTTTCTGTCATAACTTTGCAACTCACTACAAATGACACAATTTCTCTTTCACGTTTTAGTAAATAGGACTGGTTCGCTTGAGTCAATCTCATAGTCATGAACTCAAAACTCCAAGTGATATCTCCTAGTATACGTAGCCACGAGGTGCCTAAGAGAACTTCACAAACTGGCACTGCTAATACGTGAAAATGGCCTACAAACTCATATTGTTGCAACTGTAATGGTATTGACACCATCCCTTGAGTCTCCATGATTTTCCATTAGCAATCCTTACAGCCATAGAAGAGTTGGAAACGTGTTGTAGCCTTAACTTTTTCACTAAGGAAAGGTTGATAAAACAGTGTGTGGCTCCTAAATCAATGAGTACATGGACACAGTACTGATACAATTTCCCTTTTAGTTGCATTATCTCTCAAGACTTATCCCTCCCATGATATTAAGCTGTATTGGTGGCTCCTCGAGGTCCACAACATATTCTTCGATTCTTGTCTGAACCTGTCGTGCCACCTCTAACTCAATCCCTCCTTGTACCTCTTCGTGGAAAACCTCAATGAGTAAGACATGGGACCTATTACACTTATGACCAGGCTTGAATGTTTCCTCACAGTAGAAACATTGATTGTTGGACTTCATCTTTTGATACTCTTCTTGTGACAACGTTCTAGTAGGGTTAGAAACATTGGTGTTTGAGTTAGGAGCTCTTATTGGTCCTCGTGGAGGTGGCATTGATGGTCTAGCAGCCATTATGATTTGATTGAGCCTGGTCGGAGAATTGTAGTAAGGCCATGAGATTGAGCGTTGAGTAGCTAACTTTGCTTCAAACCTCCTGTGGCAACTTTACATGCTTCGAAAAATGACGGCAGCCTCTGATTGTCAACATTATACTGTATTTTCTCTTAAACCTCCAATAAAGCAGGAGAATGGCAAATCAGGGGAGAATCCTTGCACTCGCCTCGACAATCGAGTGAAACAACTCTAGTACTCATCCATCGTTCCTGTTTTTGACATTCTAGAAAGTTCTGCTTGTGTTTCCCTTCTATTCCTCATCCCAAATTCTATCATTAACATATCGCTCAACCCTTGCCAAGTATACAAAACCTCATGCTTAAACATGAACCATACATCTGCAGCGTCACCACTGAGGAGAAAAGTCACCACTGAGACCTTACGATCCTCTGGAACTTGATATAGCTCAAAATATTTCTTCAAGAGTAAGCCAGTCGAGAGGATCACCTTGATCGAACGTAGAGAACTCTAACCGCATTTGTCCGCATAGTATGAAGTGTTAGATTAGACTGATGATTCCATGCTTGGATTGAAGCCAACGAATATGTATGCTAAAAAAAAAATTGGTTGCCAATAACGAGTTGGAGTCGTGCATGGGTTGATTATGCATGACATAAGGTTATGGGATGAGGCTCATGGGTTGTAAGTATGAGGAGTGGGTATTGGAATGGCAGTGGGCTGGGCCTGGGCTTGGGCTTGGGCTTGGGTCATGGCATGGTAGGTCATGGCTGGTGTTGGAAGCTGAGGATACCACGCCAAAAAAGCATTCGGGTCCCAGTTAGCTTGTGGCACGTAGAAGTCAAGCTGAGGAGCACGTGAGGTCCCATCTGCTTCTTAGGATCCATTAGACTGATTTGACGACCCATGAAGGGGAACTCGTGAGCCAATGAGGATTTCTGTTAAGCTGGTGACGTCGAAACTTACCTTACTCACCACTCAATATTTACTAGTCAGACATCAGTATTGTTCGGTAGTGAGTTCTCGTGCCTCATTGGTCTCTGACATAAGTGGACGGACTGGTTCAGATGCTGTCCTTATCGGAACCACAATGGGGTCGCGTCTGCCGAACTGTAAGGTATGTGTATCCTTCAACGCCGGTGATCTTGAGGACAGTTCTCCCTGTGAAGGAGGTGACAACGACGCTTTAAGAGAATGTATTGCCTCCATAATCTCGTTGAACATAGATTTGGTGTCATCTCTGATAGATCAGATTTCCTCACATAGGTCCGTATGAAGATTGTCTTGTTGCAACTGGATATATGTGTTGTACTCGTCAAGAGATGAGTGTTGAGAAAGGAGCTCCCTAAATTTCTTCGTACTATGCTCATTCTTCTTAAGGGTTGCCCCCAGCTCCTACACCTTTGCCATTATGCAATTCAAGCTCACGAAAATAATATCTTCTGGGTACTCTGGGACCTGGATGATACATTTCAACCCTAGATACTTCTCATCTTGGCCCTGAGGTGGTTGTGGTAAGGTCTCATTATTTCTTTGACACTTACTATTACTTTGCGGTTGCAACGAATCTTCGAGGTTCTTCTTATACTCATTAATCAGGTACTCATAGCAGTATCATTGGTCTATTAACTCTATGAAGTGTCACTTGAACACCCCACACTCGATCATCTTGTGTCCATTCCCCTTGTGGTAGGCGCAGAAGTCCTTTGAATCACTCCTGCTTGTTATGGGCGGGAGCCTCTTGAGCCACAGCTCATTCTTGATGTGATGAAGTATGGTAGAGATCGGTATTGTCATGGGTGGGACAAACATCTTTCCCCCCGAGCCAGAGGGTTAGTGCTCGAAGGCCTTCCGTTTATTATCGTAACTTCCCCTTCCTTGACTCGAGCTATTGTTAGAGGCAGCTCTCGTTAAACTCATGGTGTTCTCCTCTGCCTTGGCCTTTGGGGACTCTCGATTGTATCCCCGCACATCCTCCACGCGAGCAAAGTCTAGGGCCTCGCAATACACGGTGGCCAAATCTTTGGTCTTTTTTCTGATAAGCTTGCTTGCCAAATCTGAGTCCATGTCCAACCCATTGATGAATGCGGTGGCGGCAGCAGTATCGTCCTTGTAGTCGACCAAGGCATACTCCTTCCTGAACCTCGTGACTCAATCCCTCAAGGACTCCTATTGTCTCATCTTCAGAGACATGAGGTAACTCACATCCTTGACTCCCTCTCATACCTCTTGAAGAACGCGGCCTTCAGACCTCTCCAGTCCTCATTGACCCTAGGGGCAGGGTCTTATACCACTGCAGCGCATTGTCTTTCAGGCTTACTTAGAACATCTTACACATCCATGTATCGTTAGGTTGGTTGGTGGCCATAGCAGACTGGTAATTTTGCACGTGTTGGTACGAATCTGAATCCCCTGCATACATATCGAACCTGGGGTGACTCCACTTCTTAGCTTCTTGGATGAATTAGGCCAGAGGATTTTGGGACATTCTCCAAGCCCGTAGTTCCACCTTAGACTCCTTCTTGGATATACCTTCCTTTCTCAGCCTCTCCATCTCTTGGTTTGTTTTGATGTTGTTGGCACGTTGGGACTCCATGAATTTCTCCATCATTCCTCTAAAGGCTACTATCTCGGGGGCCTCCTAGTTTACGTTAGGTTGTGAGGTTTGTTACTCCTAATTGACATGGTTATCTATCTTGTGCTGGTTATTCACCATGATCGTCGGGATCTCCTGTCTCACCCCTGCCACCGAATCGAGTATGATGACCCCCTGCCCCTTAAGCAGATTTACCAAATCCAACAAGGTGGTCCGCACAGCAAAAATCGTGCATGTTAGCTCATTCATGCTCTTTGTAACCCCTTATGTTGACTGTTGTAGCACAAACATATCGACTCTCAAGATTACATATCGTTCTTCGACCCGGTGGAGGTCCTGATCGGCCTTGACCCTCTATCCTCCGGTTTCTTCGTTCTCTGGCTCAAAGCCTTCTTCATCGCTTATGAGGATTTCTCTTGAGAGGTTTCTCCGCCCGGTCTGATGCGAGACGGTGTTGTCATATTTCGATGCCCCCGTGTTCGGGGTGGTCTAATCGTTTCCTCCAGGAGGGGCTATCTCCTTGTCATGCTAGTTGTTCATATCAGTATTTCCTTCCATGTTCTTTCGTTCACGAGAATTAGCCTAGGGTTCTGCTCTCAATGAAAGCACCAATTTGTGAGAGCAGATTTTGACTCCCTTTAGCTTGAACCTGCAAAATAAGTCAGAACACGGTGTGGTACCGTGCTTAGACCCTCTAATGCTTAAGTCAGAACTTATCTCAAGAATCAAAGAGTAATTGGGGAAGAGTAACACTACCTCGGATCATGTCAGGATGGTCTATTTATAAAGATCGTATTAGGTCTAAGCATAGTCCTTATCGAATCGGACCACTTTACTTTCGGAGTAGAGGAATCCATTTAGGAACGGATCTCTATATCCAGGCTCAATCATGCAACACGATTACCACAGACCCTTTGGCGTAATTCATTTAGGATTGATATAAATCTTACCCTTTTCCTCGAGGATTCTGTAAATCCCTTGAGGTCTGCATCATACCTTAGGATTGCCACGCCTTCTTACGAACATTCTAGAGGCTTCTACAATGTTCCAGATACTTCAGGAAGCCTCTAAATAAATCGTCCTCACTCGGAACCCTAATCGTACGGGCCTAGGCCCATTACTTGGATAATCAGACCTCTTTCATAACCATGCCTAAGGAACCATAATCACTCAAGCTCGGCGCGACCAAAACTGACTCCCACATCTATGACCGGAAGTTGATGAATTCTTATTGGAGTTGTAATGACCATTGTGTTGGCGAGTCCAAGTCATATTCCGAATGTTTCCTCCTCTACCACGACATCTACCATTACCTCATCTACCATTGTTTTAGCAGTAAGGTTTAGCGCGTTGCTTCCCCTTATTCTTACGGGTCTTCCCTCCAGTGTTGTATATCTCATGGTCTTTCTTTATATCCGCTGGCCTAACATTATTTTGAAGAAGTATCTCACGATACGTTTCTTTCTTGACCAGCACATTCATAAGATCATTGAATGATCTAAGTCTTCCTTACTCATAATCCATGCGATATTGATATGCAAGTGTGTCCATGAAAAAGGAAAGGTGCTCAAAGATTTTAAATCATAGCGTGGTCATTCTACACAACGCCACAAATGGCGAACTCTAATTGTAGCTCCAACATAGCTTAGTAAAAGTCATTTACCTTGGAATAATCTAAAAACCGGATTGAATCCCACTTTTCTTGTAGTTTTGGTAGTTGTGAGTTATGCACATTATTGAACCGTTCTTGTAAAGTTACCCACAAATCCGCGGGGTCTTCCTTTAACAAGTACTACTTCCGTAATATTGGATGGATATGTCTCTAAAGAAATATGAGAACTTGAGCTTTGCGAGCCAGTATTTCTTCATTGGCTTCCTCACCCAGTGGTAGTGGTGCAATGGTATCAGAAAAATGCTTACCGAGGAGAGTATTCCTCACATCTAACACATATCGATGGTATTCTACTCCTTGAATGTTAAGGATGTCAAATTCAAGCTTTGTCGGCTTAATCATCTACAAAAGACAATAGATGTAATTAGTTTACCGATCGAAAGAACCATGATCACTAATATCCAGTTTAGAGAATAAGAAACGTGATCAATGATGTTTGGTCATAAAAATCGATGTAAAAACTAGTGGCTTCATACCACTCCCCAAAAATCGTGACTTTCAGATAGTCACAAAAAGACTGACTTCCCCCTCTTTTTTTTTCATATATCATGACTCCCCCATGACCGTCACTAATCTTAAACCTTGAGGAAGAGGTGACAAAATCTCCTTCACACATATCTACATTAATCCATATGAACTAGAGGCATATCACTATAACAAAAAATCTAGTTTGCTTCAGTTGTTTACGACAACATTTGATGTCGTAGCAAATACTTACCAATAACAACGAAAAAAGAGCCGTTGCAAATGAAAAGATCTTTTGAGACGGAAATTGCATACCGTGGCAACTATTTTCAGCATTTGCTATGCCAAATTAGTCGTTGTTGCAAAATCAGATATGGGTCGATTATAAGTTTAACCCCTAAATGTTCGCGTGAAACCTTAGGGTCTTTCTCATATCTCAATCTCTCTCGAGTCTCCCTATATAATCCCCATTACTGAATTAATCGCCGCTCTCACATGGCCTCCACCATCACTCGCTCACCCCTGTCGTTGCCTCTCCTCTCGATCTCTGCTTGGCTCATGAACTCCGTCGTTGCACATCGGCTCAGTAACTTGGTGACTTTAGTATCTGCTCGGTTTTGATGGTTATGTGTAGATGTAAGGAATCCAAAAATCCTAATCACAATCGAGAATTGCATGTACGACCAAATGAAGCGAATGCTGGAAGAGCTCAACAGCTCGCTCTGGTCCTCCTCCTCCACTTGGGTAGAGCCTCCGGCTGAGTCCTGGCCCGCTAATTCACTCTCTGATCACGATGAGAAAGTCTCCACCGACCTTCCACTGGTGACCTCTCTTGCCAAGCTCAGCTATAGGTCGAGGTTAGTATTTACTCTTGTTTCACTCTTCATGTATATTTAAACTATGAAAATATATGTGTTTGAATAATATGGCCGGGGTTTCATTATGGTTGTAGCTATCAAAGAAGATTATAAATGTGTGTGAGCTATGGAAGATTGCATCGCAGGGTTTACCAGATGGTGTTGGCATTCGCTCTGCAGTTTGGAAGGTGCTTATAATCTGCTTTTGTTTTTAAAATGATTTACGTTCTTAGCTTATTGAACATGTAATGATGATTAAGGAACTCTATAGTTACCAAGGAAATCAATAGAGCTTGAAAGGGTGAACAAGTCTACTTTATTTTAGTTTAGAGGTTGATGGTTGTTTCTTGCAGCTATTACTTGGATATCTATCTCCAGATCAATCACTTTGTTTAGTTTACTTTAGAGGTTGATGGTTGTGCTATTAATGCTGATAAAGCGAAGATTGGATCCTATTTAAAGATTGTGCCAATTGTAGTTTAACTTGTTGGTTACCTTCTCAGACTCAAAGTATATTATCTTAGTGAATGTTAGTGAAACATCCTTCCTGGTTAATTCTCATTACAACTCACATGATTTAGTTGATGTTGAATAATGAATTTTGCCGTTAGCTTATTAAAAAAAACGAAGATTGGTGTATGCATGTTTTGTAGCATATATAGGACAAATAGGTTTCTGAAATTTATTTTGAAAATGGAATGTAGAGTAACCAACAAATGTTTGTGGAACTTGTTATTCATCTAGTTGTTAATACATTTATATCCGAATGTCTTTGTACGATTTTATTTATCGTCTTCTGCAATAGTCTTAGGACTCTTTACACAACTGGCTTAATAGAATTTCCATGTCAATTTAAATAAGTAAAGTACAAATGTCAATAAATGAAGATTTTAGTCTCCTTTTTTTTAACGGTTTTTGAATGTGCTCAGGTTTAAATTTCAATGATGTGGTGGTCTATTTTGGTAGATATAATTGATACCTTGACCAAGATGATTCTGGCGGAGAGAGTATCAGAGAGAGTAGCTACTCTGAAGACGATGGAGAGATGAAGTGGCGCAAGTATGATGTCTCTTTTATCTCTGTAGCTAATATTTCTTTGATCATTTTCTTAAGTTTTGAACTTGATCGAAATTGAAATCTAAATAATTCTATAAGCATTACTCCTCGTATATTGTTGTGGCATATGGAATATTTTACTTTATGGTGTGAAGGTATCACATTATATATATTTTGGTAGGTTTACTAGAAATTTTGATATTTTCAGTGTGATTATTGTGGTATAGGTGGGTTGATGGTCACTTGGTGCATATGTTATCGCCAAACATATCCCGAAATACATCTGAGGCTCTTGAGTCCTTTGACTATATCACAAGTAATGGTAAGTATACTCTTATCAATCAGAGTTTTGGGACATGCGAAGGCAATCATCGTTACTTTCTTCGTTATTGATCTAGTACACATGTACTTTTTTCTGATTTTGTGCAACCGGTTTGAGCATTAAACATTGGGGATTAGGCTTCTGATATAGTTCCCTGCAACTACAGGTAATTTCAGCTATACAAAAAAAATTACAGTGAAGTATGTTGGTGCTGCAGCTATGTACTTTGTGTCTAAGAAACTGAAGAAGAAATATAACATTACTGATGAACGTGCATCCTTGTATGAAGCAGCAAAAATATGGGTTGATGCTCTGAATGGGCAGGAATTCCTTGGTATGTCCTGTAACTTGTGCATTATGTCCCATAGAGATTGCATGTCGATTGTTATTTCTAATTAGCTGGTTAATGAGGATGCACACAGAGACAAAATAGATAGATGAATTTCCATTTTTGTAAGATGGCATGAGAGTAACTGAGGTCAATTCTTACAACATTGCATACTTGTGTGACTTTTGTTGTCTTTGTGCTACAAATTAGTTGGTAATTATATTTAGGAGTAATTTAACTTCCATATACTTTTATTTTTCTTCCATAAGATTATTAAGTTCAGCATAGTGTCTGTGCGTCACATCATTTCCTGATATTGGCTAGAAAACCTACTCACATTTGTCAAATGTTTCATTTCAATTTGTCTCAGTCACGAATAGATACTCACAAAAATCATTGTTAAAATTTAAATCTGCATTGATAAAAAAATTTAAGGAACCGCCCCAACTACTGAAATTGTGTAATGATGAATGCGCAGAGCTTCACAAATTAGTGGTCAACTGGTCCATGCTGTGGCGATATGAATCTTATTTAGTTACATGAAAACTATGTGTAATGCTTAGTTTCTGGTGATATATGGTGGTGGAGTGGTGATAGCACTTTGTTGTGCAAGTTTCCCTTAATTTGCATTATTTTGACGCCGAATGACCGAGATGTAAAGCACACTCATCCAGATATGCACTTTTTCAAGATGCATTGAATTTAAATTTGATATGCATTTGTGAATAAGCTCTAACATCGAATCAGATCGAAATGTGGAGTTCATTTCAGACTAAGTTATGACCTCATTTGTCACTGTAATGTAGCTTAATTTATATAGTGGTTCATGCTTTATTATGTTGCTTTCAATTACTGAGATGGAGCATTGCAAACATGAGAGGTCAATACTGAAAAGGAATAGACTTATTGTTTCAACTGTTGAAATTTAAAGACAGGTAACACGTGGGAGTTATTCGTGAGACATTTCCTTAAAAGTTGAAACATTAACTTGTACACATCGGCTCACCCTGTGATCTTTTCCAGCGAATGAAATGCTTCCCATGATACACAGTCGGTGCTCATTTCTCAAATCCTTCCTCATTGCTTACTAGTCTGAACAGCTCTAGATAAGATTGCCCAAAGAAGTCAAGCCCATGCTGGTTGCAAAATTTCCAATGGCATCAAAGTTCATAAGTTTTAAGTATTGTTGTTTCTGCCATCAGCTCAATTGAGGCTTGCGATGCCATCTCCATGTCTCAGCTGCTTGGAGTGACACCTAGTTTAGTTTATCACACTACTGGTTCACCATTTTAATGTAGTTGAGAATGAATATGGTACTCAAGGGAATTGAGGCTTAATGAATATTTGTCACAAGGAGGAATTGATTTGGGCATGCATATTTGCATACCAAAATGGATTTTTTGTCTTTATTTATTATTTTGCCACGGCATTCTTGCCGTAGAAAACGGTCATTCATGTCGTAGCAAATGGGTATTCATGCCGTCGCTAAAGGTATATTTACTACAACGTGGATTGTAGTAATTTGTCGTCGCCAATACCAACTCAAACACTACGGCACAAAACTGTTGTAGCAAAAGACTTTTGCTACGGCATCTGTCGTAGTCGTTAGCAATTGTTTCGCCACCAAAGCTATGGAAAATTTGTCGTAGCGAAAGGTTAATTTGCCTTTGCAAAAACCTTTTGCTACGGCAAATTTTATTTTTGCCACAGCATTTTTCCGTGGTAAAATCAATTTTTTTTGTTGTAGTGGTATTTAAATCTAAATTTAGACCTAGATCTAGGGTCTTGCGGTATTAAGTTCTGAAATTTCATTCTAAATCAAAGAAGGTTTGATAACTTACCTCGAGACTGTTATGCTCGGTATGAAAACTTTGCTGAAAAAAATTTGAAGAGAAAAGTCCACAAAATTCGGCGACTGACAGAGGTGCTCCGGCAGTGAGGGTGATTTCGGTGGTGGAGTATGTAGGGTATTTTTTTTGTTTAGGGATTTGGGTTGACTGTCATCTCAAAAGCTATTGATAATGTGTTAAAGGAGAAAATAGATACGCAAGAGAAATAATCTGAAACTATACTTTTTTCATATTGAAAAATGGCCCTAGATAAACATTACAATCTTGTAATGATCATTATCCCTATAAATTAAAGATTGAAAAAATATCTTATTTATATACTAATTAAAATAAGCCACACACCCAAGATGATAATGAATATGTCTCCGATTCAATTTAAAGAGATACAACATTTATTGCATTAATATATTTGAATAGATAGATTGCATTGGATAGTTTCAATCTTCAGTATATATAAATATATATATATAGATCTTATTGGACATATAATGATGTTTTCTATTTACGTACTAGTAAGTAAGAACAGCTGCACCGTAGTTATTTGCATCTGTTCAGCAGTGTGACAAGCTCAATAGTCCGATGGCCACATATTTTTACACACGCATTGAAAACTGGCCGGCGGCGTTGGTTGTCTTAGTTGCAGTGTAATCTGTTCCACAACGCAAGTAGACCAAGGCATCTACACGTTCAAGAACAAGAAGCTAGTAAATTAACAGTATTCTATCTTGGACTTCCAAAAACGAGGTTATAAGTTTAGCAAGCAAATTAAACCATGCATTCAATTAGTAGTAACTATGCACTTACTAGGGAATGGGCGATTGCCCGGGCAAAAGACGGTGTCGGAAATGCATGCCAATCTTACAAGATATCAGGAAGATACTTGGTTGTGAGGGCTTCTAAACCATCCCCTTGAGCTACTGGAACAACAATTGCAATTGTTGCAAACCACTACGCACACGAGCGACATCTATTCTGGGCTCTCCAACAGAGAGTACCACCTCCGTTGGGCTTCAGCTCGAGATCTCGATTCACGTCCGACTCTGATATTGTCATCTCTGATTAGTAACACCGTTTTCAGCCTCGGAGGATTGGATATCCAGTGCACCCAAGGCAGCCATGGCATCAGTCACTCACCTCTGCCTCTACTTATCAACTAGCATCACATCCTCAGCACTTGAGCATTATCAACACTTGAGCAACATAATTTGGTAATCTCTATCTCAAAGATTGACAACATTTATCAACTTCATCAGTTTTCCACTATTCTTTAATATCAACCTGTGCACATATGCACCTATTCAATTAATCAGTGCACATATGCACCAATTTCAATCAACCAATGTTGAATGGCATCAATTCAATCAACCAGTGCCGAATGGCACCATTCAATCATCCTGTGCACAACTGTACCATTTCAATCATTGCACAATTGCAACCAATTTCAATCTATTTTTAGGACCGGTGATTTAAGCTTCATGTCATCTTTGGGATATCACTCATATCATACTGTGAATCTACTGTGCTTTACTGTTTTTGGCTGGATATTTGGTTGTTATGGAGTTATGCAGAGTAGTGAGGATTATTGTTGGACTGCTGGTATTTTTTTTTGCATTAGTGGAAATTTGCTAGAGAATGAGAGAAAATATGCGGTGGACAGTGTTCCAGAATTTCAGTCTTTTTAGATACATACAAATGCAAATTGGTGTGTATATTGGTTTGTTCAAGAGCAAGCCTCAAGGAAATATATGTGTTGTCATATGCAGAGCAAGAATCAAGGGATTATTGGTAGTCTTGTGCAGTTTTTTGGCACGCTCTCTCTCTCTCACCATCATCGCAATCTCGGATCTCAATGAGAGTTGATATATCAAATTGTTTGGGTTCTTAGATTGGGATGTTATGTTTTCATATTCACTATCATTGTTGTTATCTTTGTTCCAAACCAAACATATGGTTGTTATCTTTGTTCCAAACCAAACATACGGTTGAGGAGGGTGTTAACTATGTAAGAATATATATGTGTTTTAGCACTCTAGTTTACCTTACTGTATAACCTTTTATGTACTGTTCACAATTAACCGAGCAATGTAGTTTCGTTTCCTTCTGCTTGCTTTTACTTTCTTTTTCAATAATTCATGGATTCCTAACAATTTCCACAACCACCGAAACCATGGTCCGATGTTAATCGCACGCCGGCGATCAACAAGGGACCGAAACTTACAAACAAACCGATCATCGGAATCCTGATAAAACCCATCAAGCCGGAACCAGATGCACGGTGCCACAGACTAATCTTGAAAGCTTGCACACGATCTGCAGCCAAAGGTTCTAGAGAAAACAGCCGAGCTACGGCGAAGAACCATGCCTGATCAGCATCCTCATCGTCGGAGTTGGCGAGGTCCACCTCGTGCAGTGCCGCCGCCAGAAATTGAGGCTCTGGCACATCGGCATCCGCCGGCGGATGAACGAAAAAATCAGCATCGGCATCAGCCCCGGCAGCGCCGTGATTCGGATGAGCCATGCAATAAATGTTTTGGATTGTAGGGAATAGGAGGATATCCCCGGTGAAGGCCGATCAGAGACAGACCGACGGCGGCGGCGGAGATCGGAGAGGAGCGGCTGGATGGGGAGGGTACACTTGGGTATTCATGCATGTTAACACAATCTTGTTTCTATTATTACTGTGGTTTAATTATTTTCTTGCCATCATACCCTGATGGTTGTTGAACGCCTGAATTATGGACAAGAGGGTGGGCATCAAGCTAGGACATGAACCTTATTACTGAACTGTTTGTGCTATCGAAAGTGGTTGCTATCTCTACCTACATCAAGGATAAAATTTATTACGTGATCGAGCACAAATATATTTTTAAAAGAATAGAACGACATGAATAGATTAAAAAAAATGACGCAATTATTATTTATTAATTTAGAGTAGTACATTGAGAACTTACAGTTACAATGATAGTATATATGGATCTTAACGATTATTTTCTATCTATCGTGTAAAATGAGTTAGCAGTCCCCAAGTGGTGTGACAAGTACAACATAACATGTGTCACCCAACTTGGTGTGCAAATCTCGTTCCGCTTTAGACAACACAAATGAAATTTGTCTTTTGACGTTGGTTGTCGCAGTTCCCTCCAGAGTCCCAATTCCTTGTCCACAACGCAACTCTACTTTGGCATCTACAATGTAATGCATGTTGTAAGAATAAGAAATAAATTAACGGTGTGATCAACAAGTTTCAAGATCAATGTTATTAGTCTGCAAACAAATCAAAAACATGCAGTAAATTATTTATAATTTGATAACTTCCTTGGAAAAGGAAGGTTGTTTCAGCAAGTGACGGTGCCTCAAATGAGGAGATTTTTATTATCGGGAAGTGATACGGTTGTGAGTCCTCCTACTCCGGCCCCTTGAGCTGGAACAACTTCGACTGCAAATATTGCAACAACCAACAGGCACACAAACAACATTGTCCTTTTGGAGGATTCCATCGATAAATTGAGAAATGCGAAAATTGCGAGCTATTATTCCTCCTGGTAGACTAATTTGCGAGTTATATGCTTTGATGGCTTGATGAAATATTGTGTGCGTAATGAAACAATTTTTATAGGGTAGTTGCAAGCTCTAAGAGAACATGCAAGGTGCTTGAATATGAATCTGAAATGGTCAAGTTGCTCTTTGATTTCAGTGTTGGTCGCCCAATATTTGCCAGAATCTGCCTTACCAAGCTTTGAATGCTATCAATGTTATACTGAAACAACACTGGTCAAGTCAATATTCGCCGGAATGTGCCATACCTAGCTATGAATGTAACTTTGGATTTCACTACATATTCCCCCAATTTAGTGGCTCACGGACTCATTACTGATCTTGTTTAAGACGCCTAAATGGGTCCTTATAAGAAGAGACTTTAAACCACAGATTATATGCATGTCTGTTGAAGGGTTCGACAGTTGAATGTTTGGAATGGTTAACAAGGGTTTACCGTACTTTAGCATCAAGAATGAAAGTTATTATGTTGCGAGTAATTCTCATTGGTAGCCACCTCTGACATTTCAATTTTCAAACCCCTATTTGTGTATTTGAGTTTTGGTTTATAAATAGAAAGATTAGGCGCATTAAACACCCTTTCTGTCAGTAGAAAATGGACATAACTTCTTCATTCATAGAATTCAGAAGTATTATGAGTATCAACAAAACTATAAGTTTCAGGTGTAGCATCTTCTGAAAACTTCATTCTAATATACGACAAACAGCTCTCAATTATGTATCGAACAAGGTTTAATAGAACCACTACCGGAAGTTACCAGGATTGGGTTTTTTTCATGTGTCCACATACTGTTCAGCAACTCTAGTATCCGGCGGTCATTTACTTGCAAACCGGATTAATGTTCCAAGCCAGTCAGCAGGAATTTCACCTTTTAATTCACCACTCAAGGCCCTCAATGCATGGCTTGTGGCTGCCTGTTGAAACTTGAAAGCACCAGCTGACTATGTGAAATCACTGCATTGAAGTGGGAAAAAGAATGAAGGGAAGGGATTATTATTTTACCTTCACAATATACACATCGATTCCAAACTTTGCAATCAGTGCAGCTTCTGCTATCTTGGTCATCATTCCACCAGTTGTGTCATGGGCAGCTACGCTTGTTTTAACTGTTGACATCACAATAAGTCTCTCTCGAAAAATAATGGCATCCGACTAAATATGAAAATACCAATAAATAAGTAAACTTTCACCAAATGTCCTAAAATTCAAGTGATATGTGAGACAAGTGCTGCTGCTGCAAAGGATACACTTAACTGCTATTGTGACTATATAATTGACAAAAATCATCAATTTGATTCTTCATAATTAGGGGTGAAACTGAAGTACCTCTAGCTTACCTTGATTATTCATGTCCTGAAGTGTTGGCTTCAGAACGGACCAGCTCCCATCTTCAGCCACAGCTGTAATTAAACTTTCATATAAGTTGATGCAAATATATCTCAGTACTAATTGAATTTCACATCATTTATGGACATACTCAATTATGAATTTGTCTTTACCAATCTCTCTCAGGAGTATTGCATCGGGTTCTGATGGTGGACGATTATATACTCCAAGAACATCTGTCTTAAATTCAAAATTAAGGAAACAAGCATCCAATATTGGTAGTGTATCAACTATCAAGAGACGCATGAGAATTTCTCTTTTTGGATGGTGGATACAAGAAAAACAACGTAGTCAGGCTTCAAATTTGCTGCTAGATGACTGATGATGACATCTCCACTCAATATAGTGCAGTCCTGATCAGGAAAATCAATTCACACCATGTACCAGTAAGCCATTAGATATCAATTAGAGTCCATACCAGTAAGTCATCGAGAACGGCATCTCCATGCAGAACCTGAAAAAATGCAACAACCAACACTAGTCACAAATTAGAGTACGGAAAGAACTAAAAAGAAATTAAGAGTATATGTAAGCTCATAAAGAATCATAGTCATGGTCATGTATCATTTGTCATTTGATTATTGCAAACCTACAGGTACTAAACCAGATTCAATAGCCTTGGCCACTGCAGACAAATCGGCTGAGGCTATCTGCAGAAATAGGAAACTTCAGTCAGAAAAAGAAGATTAGGTTACAGACTCAAAAAATAAAATTGAATACACTGTACAATAACTTGTTTGCTAACATTTCTTTCACGTGTTGACCATCCACATGAAAATGGAGACATACCAATGGAAGGAATCCCCTCTGTAAGGAACAACAATAGAGAACTCAGGCAACTGAGGTGATATATTAGCCAGAGACAAATAGATGCCATAAAATTTGCACTGTGCTAGGTATATGAGTACCTCTGGCTAGGGCTCTAACAATTTCAAGGTTGAGATTCGTAACCTGAAATTATTGAGACATCAGAAACATGGAAATGGAGAAAGGCAGTAGACTACATATAGACAGAGATCTCCACGAAACAGAAACGATATCAAAACAACAAAGCATTATATCTTACAGATATGCGGGTGGCAACAAAACCAGCCTTGACAAGGGGTCGACTCCATCCCCCTTTGTGAACCCCAGATTTACTAGCTTGAAAATGGCCAAAAGACCCTGAATTGTATACTATATAAAAGACCTTTCCATTTGTCTAGAACACAATGAACTTGTACTAGTCTTTCACTTGCAGTACATATAACAAAAATATATATACGTAGTCACTTCAAATTCATAAACTAATCAAGTAACTAACCTGCTCCATGGACAACTATAAAGGGGCTTGATTCGACAACTGGGTGATCTACGAAATCATCCACATTGGATGCAATATCTGATTCTCCTGACTTCTTACTCCAATCCATCCCAAGAACCTTTCCAGAAGATGAACCAGCAATCATCGATTGCCTCAACTGTGAGGAAACCATCTTGAGATTTTCTTCATTTATAGTCTCTAATTCATCCTTGCAAGTAATTGCTGCACCTCCTACACTAGTAGAGAAAAACCACATTGTAAACGACATTATAAGATACACCCAACAAAGTGTCTTGCAAAACACTGATCGAAATTAGCTTCCATTATTTTTAAGTCTCTTAGCATATAATAGATAGTTTCATCGAGTTGAAAAGCAGCTGTCTTTGCTCAAATCCAGAGTAGCCTTATAGATTTTTATTATCCGATACTCCATAAAGAATTAAACTTTGTCGATCACCCATTAATCTAGTAAACAGCACTATTTTTCAGAGATTGTAATAGCAAATGAATAAGAGAGGGTAGAACGTAACACAGACCAAGTTTGACGATGCAACGAATCGATTTTGTAAGATTGATAGAACCAGTTTGTTGCAGAGCTTCGTTGCGCTTCTCCTCCATTGATTGGGTTTTGGGTCTGAAGATCGGAGCTTTTTCTGAATTCTACGACAACACGAATCTGGTCAGTCGACACAGTTGTGAAGTTCACAAGCCGAGTCAGTAAACTAGTCATAAAATTCAGAAAGCAAAGACCGTCGTTTTTTTTTTCATTTCTATTTTCTCTTTCAGATAAGTCCCCCCGGGAAAATCGGGCAATCGTCCATAAGAATATTTAAATATTAAAAATTTGATGTTCTTAATAATTAATATTAATTTTAATTAGTGTTTATGTCAATTTAAATAATTTGATGACATCATTTAATTAATTAATTTATTTATTTTAATTTTTTAACTTCAATAATAATCACAATATTATTATAAAGTAATATAATCAAAATAATAAATTTATCATGTATAATATTTTAAAAATATTATAAATATATTTTTTAAAATTTCTGTAAATATAATATATGCAACAATAATATAGTAAATAAATATAAATAATGTAATATTTTAAAATAATAATAATAATTTATTTGTTAAATAAACCATGAATGAATATAATAAATATAATGTAATTAAAATATTAGTATAAATATCAATGATAATATTTTCAACAACTAAATTATGTGTAATGGTAATTAATTTTTCTTCAATAAATATACAACTCTTATTTTCAAACCGTTCCTCATTCCTTTCTCCCGTATTCTCTTTCTTTCTTCAAATATGGCCTCCATAATTGAATATATGTATATATAATTTTAAAAGTTTTAATTAATAAAATAATATAAAAAATTAAAATTAGAACCCTTACGGGTTGGAGACGGCACAAAATATAGCCCTCACTATTCATTAAAATAGTATATTTGAATGGCTAAATTATAATTCATAGCCAAATATACCTCCTTCAGACTGGAGATTGCCTGATATATTTTGGAATTTGCATATGCCGCCTTGAAATTTCTATCAAATCAATTTGTTCTATAAATAAAGATAAAATAAAAACAACTATAGTATCGAACAAAAATATACGCTTTCAAATAGAAAATATATAAGAGCTAGTTTGAATTCTGATTTTCATGAGTTAGGACTCATTTACTAAAAAAAAGGTACAAAAGACCAAGGATGTGGTTGTCACATTGAACACATAACATAAATAACGTTAGGATGTCAATTAACATATAAAAAATAATTAAAACTATATGGTCTTCTTATGCCATGAGATAAACAATATAATTCAACTAATCTTATGTTCTTTTTTAACAAAAATCTATAAAAATGTAAGAGAAGTTGGATTTAGGTTATTCTAATTCATGTACAATGCTCTTGTATCACATGAAAATTTTGTTATGAAAAGATCCACTTGTATCCGAAAGAGGAATGGAATAGCAATGTCTCCCACACAAAGCCACTTGACATGTTGTGATAAGCTCAAACTCAGCTTGAGGGTAAGTGAGCCAAACTTAGACTTGTGGCCATTTTTATATATTCATTCATTATTAAAAATATTCATAAAAGAAACAGAAACAGAGCATCATATTATTCCAAAATTTACTCTTACATTTTATGGAAGAACATATTGAGAGAGAGAACCAACCATTTTCTCTTCGTTTTTCTTTGTTTTGAGATGTGTGAGAGAAGGACATTCTCCCCTCTATTTCTCAAGGTCAAGGCAAGAGCAATGCAACTAGTAGAAAAATCAAGATTATAGTCTATTAAATCAACTTTCTCTCTCATATGGGTTCGTGCCCAGATTTTGTTTCTCTCTCATTGCATGCAAATTTATTTTCTTTCTAAAATTTCATTTCAGAGGAGAACCCGATATAATTTCTAATATTTATCTCTTATTCTCCAATTATAGAGTTTAGTCATCAATCTCTTCATTGTTTTTGTGCTCCAAGAGCTCTACAGTACTATGATTTTCGATTTCAATCAATCAACAATCCCATTCGTATCACTTACAACAAATCAAAATACAGATTTTGGATTCATTGATGATGATGAGTTAATGAAGTATAATTATTTCTCGACCCATAGAAGAAAAAGGAGAAGAAGAAAAAAAAAGAGTTGAAGAACCAACCGTAAAATTCAAAGTATTTCTGATATATATTTCTTTGTAGGCGAGTTTATGCCTGCAATTGTCTTTCAATTTTATGATATTAATTTTTATTTTTGAAGTTGCCCAAATCAACAAAAGAAAAAGTTGTTTGTGGGCAATGTCTTCATGAAGAGAAATAAAATTGAAAAATTGATATAAAAACTTATTGAGTTAATAAAAAAGTAAAACATACCTTTCAAAAAAGAAAAATACAAACATTTTCTCATGTACACAAGAGAAGAGAGTATAAGTGAACACATCTCTGAATTTCACTCACCCTTTAAAATGAGTTTGAGTTTATCCTCCCCTGGTGTGAGAGTTTAGGATTCCCTGCCAGGCTGCCACGTTATGTGTGACCACGAACTCCCATTCTTGGCGACATTTCTTATATCCCACGTTTGTATGAAAGCTATCAAATTAGAAACATATATATTAATTTCACTCTGGCTCCGCATTGCAGAGAGAGATAGAGAGAGCTTTTGGCCTTTGGAGTATTCGTTATCGTTTTTCTATAACTTAGCTTGTTACAGCTGGCTAACCCCAAGAAGCACCGACATATTATATTTTTTCTAAGCTCAACTTGGTAACAAACTCGTATCAACGTAGGTCAGTTCGTGACTGCGACTGAGCTCCTCTCTATTAGTTCATGACTCTTCTCTTCGCCCCCTCTTGACTTATATATGCATGCGCCCTTAATCTCCTAGATTCACCATTTAACAATTCTAATTGAAAATTGAAAGCTTAACCTTCATTCTCCGAAAGGGTCGCCGGCTCTAGATGATATGCACGTCTAAAATCACCTTGCTGGTTTCGTTTTTTTTACACTTTTGGGAAGACTTGGGAGATGGCAGAAAGTCTTCGGGGGCAGCGGGGTCATTTCAGGTGTGAGCTGGGGGAAAGGGCATGAGGTTGAGGGAGGCAGTTAGCCACCAACATCAACACGCCGACACACACAACATCAACATCAACATCAAACATCAAATATCAATACAGTAGGGAGACAAGAGATGCAAGTAAAATAAGGGAATAGAAAACAAAAGGATAGAAGAGCAGGGCAGAGCAAAAGCAAAGAGCTTTTTCGTATCCATCTTAGGAGGAGCTGAGGCTGCAGCGTGGACTTCTGGTCTGGCAATTCAGATCCGCAAAGCGCCCAAAAGCAAACAGACAACCCAAAAAAAGAGTTGGTCTTTTGAAACCAAGTTTTTTACTTTGGTAGTTGTTGTTGTTGTTTGGTCTTGATCGAATGGCTGGTGGGAACGAAAGTGAAGAGCCTCCTCCGTCCACGTCATCATCACGTCCTCCGCATCCTTCGCGTCCTACCATCACTCTCCCGCCGCGCTCTTCTTTCGAGACGATTTTCGGCAACAACTCCGGCGGCGGCGGCGGAGGTAGTAATACCGGGCTGTCTGGGATGGGATTCAGCCCTGGCCCGATGACTTTGGTCTCCAGCTTCTTCTCCGACGGCGATGACTGCAAGTCTTTCTCTCAGCTTCTGGCCGGAGCCATGCTGTCTCCGGCGGACAGAACCGGGTTTCCACAGCTGGAAGACATAAATGACACTTCTGATTTCCGGTTCAGGCAGTCGGTCGGACCGCCCTCGCCCTTGTTTCCGGCGGGTTTCCTTGACTCTCCGGGACTCTTCTCGCCCGGACAGGTATTTCCTTTATTAGAAAGTTTCACTCTTTAGGAAAGTTTCCATTTTTTTCTCTATTTCCTTGTTTAGTAGTATATAACTATCTTTAAGAAATCAGATATTTTTATGCAAGTTTTGTTTTAAGATGCAAGGATTGAGTTGGGGATGTTGGAAATTGGAATTTTAGTACCTAAAATTGTGGTGGTGTCTGATTGTTGTGATAATGTAGGGAGCTTTTGGAATGACACACCAGCAAGCACTAGCACAAGTCACAGCTCAGGCTTCACAGTCCCCGTCCTACACTTTTCACATCCCAAATGAACAACACTCTACTTCCATGACACAGCTTCCGTTTTATAATTCCAATTCAACACCACAGCAGGAGGCAATGCCATCTAGAATACCGGAGTCTAGGGCCACTGCACAAGAGTCGTCGGAAGTCTCCCTTTCGGAGCAGAGATCACAGCCGTCTACATTGACTGTCAACAAACCAAATGACGATGGTTACAATTGGAGGAAATATGGGCAGAAGCAGGTGAAGGGGAGTGAGTTTCCTAGGAGCTATTACAAATGCACGCATCCGACTTGTCCTGTCAAGAAAAAGGTTGAGCGGTCTGTTGATGGACAGATAACGGAGATTATTTACAAGGGGGAACATAACCATCAGCGGCCGCAGCCCAAGCGGCCTAATAAGGATTTGGGGAATGAGAAAGGAAATTTACATGACTTGGCTTCCCAAGTTCATGGTGGGAACTCGAACAAGTCGAGAGACAAGCAGGGGCAGGAGTCCAGCTTGGCGATATCTGGGACTAGTGACGGTGAGGAAGTTGGAGATGCTGAAACCAAAGTAGAAGAAAGAGACGAAGATGAACCTGATGCCAAGAGAAGGTACATATATATCCTTTTATTTTTTATCCAGTTAGGGGGGAGATGCAAATGATCGTGTGCCAGGGACTGCCAGCTAATGTTATTTGCTCATTTTTATGCCTTTTCTGCACTTAACATCGTTTGTTCTGTTCTGCAGAAATACGGAGGTCAGGCAGTCGGAGCCAGCATCTTCTCATCGGACTGTGACAGAGCCAAGGATCATAGTGCAGACAACCAGTGAAGTTGATCTATTAGATGATGGCTACAGGTGGCGAAAGTATGGACAGAAAGTTGTCAAAGGCAATCCTTATCCAAGGTAACACTAAAAATTCAAACTTTTTACTTTGTGGTGTTAGATTTTCTTATGTGACTGATTATAATTCAGCTCCTCAAAAGTTATGCCTAATGATAGAACACAAGCAAAACTAGTGTATAAAAGATTTTCATCCTATGTGATAGCTGATCATTCTGGTTTCTATTGCCTTTTTCCTTCTTTGATAAAAAAAAACCATCAAAATTTCTGTTAGGATATTGTCAGTTGTATTGGTGTAGAATTTTTCTGAACTGTCTTACTGCATCTGCAGGAGCTATTATAAATGCACATTCCAGGGATGCAATGTCCGTAAACATGTAGAGAGAGCAGCCACAGATCCTAAAGCCGTCATAACAACATATGAAGGAAAACATAATCATGATGTACCTGCTTCTAAAACTGGCAGCTATGCAGCGAACAACAACGCAGCAAATCTAAGATCAGGCAATCCAAGAACTGAGAAGCATTCCTCGGTTAGCAAACTGGATCTTCAAAACAATGACCAACAGCCTGTAGCGCGCTTACGTTTAAAAGAAGAACAAATAACATAGTTCTGTTTCGGTCACTGTAATTTGATATTTCCATGAATCAAGCAAAAGCTGCAAGTGATTTTTTATTTGAATCTGTTCTCGTGTGGCCGAAATTTGATCAAGGTCAAGTACCCATTGGTGAGGTATAAAGAGAACAGGGTAATACGAAAGAAGAAAGGAAGAAGTTGGTTCTAATTTTTTGTTGCTGTGTAAAGTAGCTTACAAGCATACATCGTTGAGATTTATAACTTATGTGCATTCTTTTGTAAATGGAAATGCAGCGATGTTGGTTTATATGATAAATTCTGATACACATGATACTATTGTATTGATGTTTTGAGTATCACGGAAGTGTTCTCTACTTTTAGCTTGGTTCTTTCTACTGTACTTGTGTTATTTCTTAGTGGCAAACTTGCGTAATCTTTTCTCGGAGCATCCTAACTTCAGTTGTCTCCTTAAACCCCTCAAACTGCTAAGGTTTATCACCAGCATTACGATTAAATATGGCTTAAAGATCTAATGGCGGAGGAATGGTATTAAAGCATAACTGCAGTCTGCATAAAGGTATTATCTGTACACAGACATTGATGCTATTTAGCAAATAATAATCCATTTGCTTGTCATTCTGTTTATTCCCTTCTTTGCACCATTGAATAGGTCATAACAATCTATTGTCACATAAAGAAAACACTGTGATCAGTTTCGCACCGGAGTTGTGAACTAATGCAAACCTTCCAGGACTCCACAGGTGCTTGTCCAAGTCAATCAGTCATCCATAGTTACAAGAGTAGGTATTTGACCATAATTTACAAAATCAATCTTATTTAATCGCATACAACACAAGACTTGCTCTGGTAGTTCCTCATGTTTTTGTGCCTGCAATGTTGTTCAAACAAACTTAGTTTTTAGTGTTCTCAACTAGAAGTATCATCTTGACATTGTGTTAAAACAGTGACATAATGTACCTGGATTGTTAATCCCAAATCAAGAACACCATTCTTCAATCTGTCTCTAAATGATTCAAGTCCTTTCCTGGAGATGTAGCTGAACCTGTGTATGTCTAAGTCAATCTCAAAGTAATTAGGTCCCCTGAAGAAATTGTGTTGAGGGCGTGAAAGCACTGGTTTATCATTATAAGCACTAATGAGTTTCTTCTCAGTAGAACTCAATTGGAGCTCCTCGGGATTCACCAATCCGGCCATAATTTTTAGCCTCTCTCTGAAAGAAACAATCGACTCCTTTGCAAACCCTTTAACTTTCTCCGTATCATCCCCAATAAACCTCTGTGGCAAAAAAAAACAATAGTTATACTCTATGAACCAGCAAAATTGGACACATACGTCAAAAACTTGAAAATTTGTGGATACCTTGATGAATTCTTGAAACTGAGGAGATATGTCTTTGTCAAAACTTTCACTAACTTTAAAGTATAGTACAAGGCTCATGCCTTCCCCATCACAATCACCAAGGAACATTGAAGTGGGATAAGTAGGTAACTACAACACCAGAAGTCTATGTTAGCTTATACATATGTTTGAAAACTAGAAAGTAATGGAACTAAAATGACTTGTGCCAACTTAAAGTCTTGTAAAGAATAAGTACCTGTATATTGACTATTAGGAGGGAAGGAACTTTGTCATGTGGTTTTACAGACGGAAGCTCAAGATATTGAGCAATGTGATCCCTCTTTCTGGGGCAGACAAACAAATCAAGACCAATTGGTACATATGAACTGTAGTTTGGAGCAGGGTATTTCAGTTTATCCTTAAAATAGTTCTCCCCGCGGAGCTTAAAGACTGATGGCGGAAGTTCAGACCAGGATCCTGGAGTTGCCTTATCTACTAGTGAACAAGGAATGCCGAGCGCTGCTTTGGGACGAAAAACGTACTTGTGATCATTCGCGCCTGTTTCATTTCAAGCAACACATTAGTATGATCATGCATTGTGCCGAATCTAGACAACAAATGCCGTATTAAGTTGGCTACATACCTGAAGTCCTTTCAGGGTTGTCTACAGATTTTCTTGTGTAGGAAAGCATGATAACTGAGGATTGCTTAGGCTGATTCTTGTCATTAAAACTGACTTGGGTTTTCTCCAAAGAATGACGTGCACCTCCCCCACCAATATTCACATAACTTTCGTAGAACCCTTCATACTTGCCTCCATTATCTACAATGCATGCTGCACTTTCATACTGGATGTTCCCAATACCATTACCTACTACCATAGGAGGAAAACCATCTGAGAAAACCCGAAACACAAAGAAGTACCAGCGTTAAACTCACTAGCTAGCTAACATTCATAATTCAAAACACAAGTAGAAGTGAGATTTGAGTATATCACCTCCATGTACACTAGCAAAGTCATCATCTGAATCAGACTCCATTATACTATGCGAGTCGAACCATGTATCAGGTGCTTGGCATTTCCCTGTAATTGAAATTTGCCGATCCAAAAATTACTTAACTGACAAGAAATTAGAAAACTACTGAGCCTAGAGTGAAAGTATCATTCTTACCTCCATTTCCATCAAGTTGACTGTGGTTCCATTGAAGCTGAGTCATATGAAATGTTCCGTTGGAAACCTCGGATCTTTTGCAAATGGTGGCAGCACCTTTCTCGAAATCTAGACGAACAAACTCACTGACGGACCTGGTCGCCGGAACAGCAATCTCGGAGTTGATAACTGAGGTAGTTACCTTCTTGCTCCTCCTCCCACGGCGTCGGCCTTTGGGTCTGTGGACTTTTTTCTTCGGGGTTTTTATGGTTTCACTTGGCAACTTCGATACACACACGCCCATCTCTTCCCTGCGATTAAAGTTTCTCTACAAAAACCACTAGTCCTCCTACTCGATCAAAGCCGAAATCTTTGGCTTCCAACTTTGCAAAAACAGATGGCACCGTCGAATTTGGACGAAAACAGAAATGATCATATCACTTCGACATACTTGATACTACACCTCTGAACAAAATCTGAGAAAAAAAAAACAATTTGGCTAGTCAAGAAACTTAACAGTTCTGCGTAGAATCTAAAACCCAGATACATTTTTGTTTTGTTGAGATCAAACAGTAGTTTTCAAGAAACATTAATGGTCCAGAGATTAATGCGAGCCAAGGAGATATCTAGGAGTGTTTAAACTTTAAAGAGAGAGTGGTTGCAAGGTGTTATGGAGGCATTAAAACAGAGTAAATGCATAATCACATCCCAAACTTACAATCATATCATGTCAATCAATACAGCATGCATTTGTAGACTAAAAGCTGTAAAAGGACAGAAATTCCATGTGGAAGAGTAAGAAGTGAAAGCAGGTAAACTGCTCGGATCAATGTTCCCTCCCGCTTCGCTCCTCCCTCGTGTTTTTCGTCGTGAACCGGAGCCCCTCTAGTAACCCCTTGCTTTTCCGAAAGAATTGACAAAACCCCGTGTTTTTTCATTACTTATAGACGAGTATCCCGTCTTTTTGCCCGGATCGGCACATGATAATATGACTTGATCGTTAACAGCACTTGTAACCCAAATAGAGCAATATACAGAGTAAAGATATGAAACAATGTCAATATGTCATCATCACGAACGAGGACATAGCCTATCTTCAATCAATGAATGCATGCAACACAGAGGAGGAGGAAAGCGACCTGGAGTTGTGGGGTAGAGAGAATTAGTATTCCGGCGTGAAAACAAAAGAAAGGAAAACCGTGAGTTCCCGGCGAGGAACGAACACGGCCTCCTCTTCCTTCTTTTCTCTGTCGAAACTAGAATTTGTCCTTCTCTGTTTCTTCTTTGGGTTGTGATTGAAACCCACAACGGATTCCAGTGAAGGGTAGTTATACGATGGATTAACTAATTACGACGGACACTTATTAAAACCCCCTATACCCAAATACGAACGCAGGCAGTTTTAATTTGCGTTGAAATCGGGTGTCAATGTTGGTCAGTAGCTCTCTGTATTTTGTTGGCACAGCTTATTATAGCCTCCCCCCGCTTCATACGCTTTTTTTTTTCTTATTAAGTTTCAGGTCAGGATTACGATCGACTCAATTTACTTGAAGAAAACAAGAATCGACAGAGCAACATTACGTAGATAAACAATCAGTGATGAAGGTTCATACCAAATTTAAGAGAGGAAGCCAACTGGTCTGTTTAGCCAAGTTCCATGGTGCGTCCACAGTGAGAGTAACAAAGAGATACTTGACTAAAAGAAGCAAGAAGGAAGTGCTTTATATAGTTAGTATCACAAAAAGTTACAAGGATAACCAATTATTTCAATCCTTACCTAATAGATTAAGGAAATCTGAACAAATCATAGTCCTCTACTAATTATAAGATAACGGAATCTTCGAGACGATGAAATCAAATCTTAGAACTCTGTTTCACGGAACTGTAAGACTGTAAGACACAATTAATAAACATATTACCAACGCCAACTAAGACAGAATGAATACTTTAATCTTGTACCAAGAAATATTTATAAAATGGGCGCATTCCTAAGTTTTATATTGAGCCGAGGATTGATTCACATAATGTATAAGCTTAAGCAAATTAATTGATTAATATAGCAGGTTATGTACGTACGTAGCTAACCGAGAATGGTTTGGTACAAGTGGGGGAGGTTCACCACTAACTACCCCAACAAACAGTGAAACAGAAAAGAAAGGCCGGAATGGGGACGAAGGTCAGCATCAATAAATAGCAAAGCTAGGCTAGCTCTGTCTGTATATATATATATGTTTCTAAGCTTTTGCGCGCGCACGTCCAACTCCAGACGACGAATTGGCTTTTGACAAGTGACGACTCACCAACGCCGATCGATGACGACGTCTCTAGCAGTCTAAACATGCACGTACGCACCAGCGGCACCACCAACCTAGCTCGATCTCGCTCTCTTATTTCAAATGCCTAATATTATCCAGCAAACTCAAAACGCGTCTTTGTTTGTTTAAGAATTATGAATCACAGAATCGGATTCAAAAGCTTGCTAGCATTCCATATTTTGGAACAATGATCGATCAAGGTTCAGAAATTTTATATATTTCGAGTGATAAACATTGAGAACCTCCCCAATTTGACCGGCTTTCATAAACTTATGGTCTTTAAACCTCAGCTCAGCTGGATGTGAAAGTCAGATCGATCAGGTAAAAAAGTAGGCATTGCACCATTGTCATCAATTAAAGAATCTGTAAGCAAATGATATATATCCTAGTTAGGTGCAATCACACTCATATATGACTAGAAGAGGACAAATAATTAATATATAACAACACAACTACTTCAACATCTGGAAATTAAGATAATCAGACATTTTCTCAGTATTGGTCTGAAGATATTTGTAGAATTATTGTATTTGGTTTTGTTTAATAAGAGAGAGTAGTGGATGGTGATCTAAGAACTGATAAAACCCAATAAACAAAACAAAGCAAAAGACCAAGATATTCTGATATTGTTTGTGCAAATCATCGGCTAGCTATACCAAATGATTATGGTGTTGTGCCAGACAGCTACAATAACACCACCAAATTAAACTGCATTGTTTTGTAGTGTGTTCCCTAACCCCTAAACCCTGATGAGATTCACTTCAACCATCTCCATACGACTCGACCTGTTTCAAATTAGCAGTAGCCGATCGATCACTAAACAGGCAAACATGAACATATTATTCCCAATGGAGTTGGCCTATACTCTACAGTATATTCCACTTTAGAGTAAAGACATTGGAACAACTACAAAATCAACCATATTGGGTCAATTTTAGCTTCTGTCATTTGATAATATGCGTGCAGAGGTAGATGCTTTCTTTAGAGTATGCCCTTTGTTTTGGGGACAAAGATCTAAGGCTGGGACTGGGGTCTAGGGATACATAAAATTTTAAAGAAGCAACAGCTAAGCTTAACTTCATTGATGGCCACAAAACATTAAAATCACCATGTTCTTGAAATTTATAACTTTCTTGTAGACTGTAGCTTTTGCACATGGAAAATATGGGAGGGGAATCATTTTCAGATCAAAACTAGTCAGTCGGTCCTAAAATATAAACGGAACAACATTGTAAGAATTAAGAAACCTAGAAGCCCAACCCAGCACACAAGACACGATTGAATTTCTATGGGCCTGGCCTAGATCGAGTGTTCTTGCATGATGGGTATGAATCATGGGTCGGGTTGACTGGGCTAGGCCAAGCTATTTCAGCAGACAGGTAGGGACTTGCGACTTATAGGCTTTATTGGTCCGCCATGATTGAATGTATGCACAGACCACATGTTTGTCTAGTGACCCAAGACAATAATGATGGTAAGATATTATACCCAATTCTAGAACCCTTTGATTTCCCATCGAGTGAAGGAATGACGAAGGATCCCTCTCATGTCTTTGAGCTTTTAGTGTGTCATGGTCAGGCATTTCTGAGAGAGGAATGAAGATACAATGGCGGAGTCATAGCTTATGAAGCAAGACTAACGTGCCCATAACACTTCTTCTAGAGACTAGAGTGTGAAATGTTGTAGTCTCTAATTTTCAGTTAGCGTATCATATCAGATGTACATATCCCCATAACATAGTTCTTTGGTTAACTTTGTGTGGGGCATTCCTACTTGAAACATGATAACCATAGTCTCTGAACTTGGTTAACACGAGTGCTAGGCCTGGGCTCGGGTCGGGTGGACCCTAAAATTAAGGAAACCGAAGCCGAACTGGGTAAGTCTTATCAGGGTCGGGTTTCGTATAAAATTTTGAAGAACCAAGTTGGACCCGAACCGAGAAATTCGGGTCGGTTACCTCGGGTTTTCGGTTCCAAAAATGAGAAAATCGGGTCAGGTTTCTTTTCCATAACGATTGTTATTTCACACACATCAGAGTTCAAAGTGATAATTTTTTGTTTGTACAATCTTTTCTTCTGCTTTGCCTCTACAGAACAATCCAAAGAACAAGTAAAACACATCATAACTGCCTGTCACAACAAAATAAATGACACAACCAGTCCAGAAGTCCATTTAAAAATCCATTATATTAATCTATTCTTCCAATCTTTGAAGTATTGACGAGCCAAGGATGAATTTTGTTGGAGTCCTTGCTTTCCTTCTTCTTAATCTTTGTAAATTTAAGACCATAGAAAATACAGATCTAAACATCCAGAAGAAAGAAGAAACCCAACTAACCTATTTAAACAAATTCAAATCGGAGCAAAGTAAGATACGCGATATACTTGTGTGAGGTGAATGAGGCAGAGGCAGAGGCGAGAGGGATTTAGGTCTAGAGGTGGCTACTTTTGGAGATACTGAGGCGCGTTGTCAGGCACTGAGGCGAGTGAGAATGAGGGAGAGAGAATGAGGGTTATTTCTATTTATATACCAAAAATCTGGTGTGTTAGGGTGTATGGTAACTCACTGTGTGCTCGAAAATCAGCAAGTATATACGCCACATGTGCACATTCAATTTTCTGGGCTCGTGTGACGCCATTTTCTGGAACCGAACCGGGTCAAACCGATTCAGTTTAATGAAAATTTGTAGATATTTGTAGGAGAATCGAACCGAACCGATTGATTTCAATTCAGTCTAGTCCGGTTCATCGGTTTTAAATGGCCACGCACTCGTCGAGTGCGATGGGTTGCGATCAAAGTCATTTTGTGAGCTAAGTTAAAAGTTTAAATATTTTTGTCTTCGTATAGATGGAGAGTGTGCAAGAGAGTAATTTATTGTCTAATTTTTTCTTTGAACAATTCATCTAAGTTCAAAGTGATTATAATTGTCACAAGTACCTCGCACACTTGTGTCATTTGCACAATATAAGTACACCAAATTAGATGTGTTTGGGCCTGAAATAAAAATTTCATATTGGCCTTGAAAGGCTGAAGTCTTGGCGAGCGGCTTAGGGTGAGCCGAAGTCTTGGCGAGCGGCCCTGTTAGAGAAGTGCAGCTTGGCGAGCGGTCAAATGGAAAAACAAAGTCCGTTTCTGGATCAACTTAGGATTGTGGATTCAGGATAGCTGATTTATGCGGCTTAATGTCTATCATACCTTTTCTATTTCAGTTAGGTTTCTTCTAGTGAAGGAGTTGTGATAGCATTAGAACTATATAAAGATAAGACTCGTGTGTTGGATGGTGTTAGAGTTATATTGAGATTCAAAGAGCAAGAGCAAAAGACGTTCAAGAGAATTGAAAGACGACTACTGAGCATTATATAAGGAGAGTAAGAACATTTGAGAAAGGGTCCCCGATCAAATACAAAAGTACATCTAGACATCTCATCAAGAGATTGGACGATCAAAGTGTTTGTCACCGAACGAGTGAGAGTATTACGATCAGAGGAAGCAAGTATCATGACTGGAAGATTGAAGAGCTTGTCACCGATCGAGTGAAAGTTTGGATATCGAAAGGGAGTAAAATGCGACTGGAATGTTGAAGGGCTTGTCACATATCGAGTGAGAGTTCGGACATTCAAGAAAGCGGTGTTCTCAACACATCGTCAGAGAAGTTGCTCTATTTTGCACTCGTAAAGGGTAGTATGAGGTATCGATTTTTGAGGCTCTGCTAGAAACACAAAAAACCCCAAGTCATAAGTTACTAGGCGAGAACAAGGTTCTAAAAAACGCTAGGCGACCCTAGACGGTGAACATACCTTCGAGCGCCTAGGCGGCTAGACGTGGATTAATCGGAATTAGACGTTTTCTAGGCGACTTAAAGGCGGTATTAATTCAATACATATATATGTGAAATAATGAATATTTAAAACACTTATATAATAAAATTAGCAATAAATATAGTTTAAATTGTCATAATCTCCATACAAAAATATATAATATAGAGTAATAATATCAAATCTAAAATTATTTGAGTTTTAAATTATTATTATTTTCACGCCCAGCATCGCCTAGGCTCGCCCAGGAGCGCCTGAGAGCGCCTAGCCCGCCCAGGAGCGCCTGAGAGCGCCTAACCCGCCCAGAGAGCTTATTCCCTCATTTAGCTTCGCCTAGCGCCTAGGCATCGCCTAGGCGGTCGCCTAGGTCGCCTTTTAGAACAGTGGGCGAGAAGGACACATTCAGACAAGGTTGGTGCCCTCCTTGTCTTAATCGCTTATCAAGAAATCAGGCAGCTTTACGTTCTATATTCCGTTGAGAGACGGTGGCACGACAACACATACAAGATAAACCGACAACTGCGGTCAAACTATCCGAGTCCAATAAAAGAAACTGTTTTCGAAAAAATCCCTCCTCGAGAGATATTTTAAGCTCAAACAAGATGCATATAATGATATCCTTAAACATCCAAAATTCTCACTTCCAACATTATTTTAAATAAGATTAATAATAAGGGCCGGTGGTACGATTAATAAGATTGCATTACTTTATAAAGAAAGAAAATGACATTCCTACTTGAACTTGGTGGGTTGGTGTTTTGTGCCACCTAACTTGAAGGAGATTGGTGTGGGTCTAATTCCCAAGATGATTAAGAACCGATACATATTGTTCCTATTTGATTGATATATACTCTATTAGCTGAAAGGACCATTTGGGTATCCAAGTCCAACACACTAGGGAAGCAAGCATTTTGTCACGGATATGATCACTCGCATGTTCCTAAAGTTGGCTAGAGAACTATATACATTTGTTTACATGTTTAAAAAGAGATGAGAGTGGTCACGAGTGGAATCTCTTTTCCGCCTCTATGCCTCATATCCAAGTATGTTGTGTTAAACAACCCTTAGCTAGCCCTTATCATATATAGTCGGGTTTTTTTGTATCATTCCCTTTGTTTTCCATGCTTGTTCTATTACTCCACATTGGTGTTCTCTTCTTATTTTATTCCTAAGTTATGGTTAAGTAAGCATCAATTTCTTGGTAACAGTTGGTTACATTTTGACTTCCATTCCTAAATTGTATTCGTTGAGCAACCACATGTTACTAGGTGGTAGACTGGTAGGGTTTATAGTACGGTGTACATAATTGATTAAAATTGTATTAAGTTTTTTTATCGAAAAAAGTAGATGAATATGTATATATTATAAATAATCTAGACCAATCAAATAATTTACGATGAATACACGATCGCGACATTGTAATATATCGGGTCGATAAATGTTTTTACTAATAATCACTTCATTCACTTGTGTATGAGATATTTTCAATTTTTTTTTGAAACAAATTTTATTTATGTTGAAAGAGAAATAAAGATACGTAAGAGATAGATCTAAAACTCTACTTTATTAATTGATATATATATATGGCTTTAAATAGATATTACATTATTTTACAATCAATATCCCTATAAATCAAGGATTGAGAGAATATCTATTTCTACTCTAATTAGGACAAAACACACACTGAGATACCAGAAATATTATTTTCTTAAACACTCCCCCTTGTGTCACGATCCTAATGGATTATACATAACTTATTACCTCACTAAAAACCTTGTCAAGCAAACAAAAAACCTCTAGGGTAAAAACAAAAGTTTGGTCTAAGGAAAAAATAGTACAATGCATCAACTACAAAAGCGACCCACATGTGATGTAGATTCCCCTTGATGACTATGAAACGAACTCCTCCTTATCAGTAACTCAATCTTGGAGTTTAGACAATTTTCGCATACTAATGCATTTTGCATGCTTTACAGATGTAGATTTTTGCAATGACTTCGAAAACAAGTCTGCAACATTATCAGCCAAACATACTTGATTCACATGAATGTTCAATAGCAGTTGTTGTTGTTGATTAAAGAAAAACTTCGGCGATATGTGTTTGGTATGATCACTCTTGATGTATCCCAATTTTATTTATTCAATGCAAGCCACATTGTCCTCAAAGATATAAGTTGGTGTTGTAGTAGTGAATGATAATCCACTAGATCCTCGAATATGATGTATGATTGACCTAAGCCAAATACACACCTTGTTGCGTTAGAAAACCTATGTAAAAACACATCAGAAAAATACCATACCCGAGTACAACCTTCAACGGGTTGAGAATTGCATAATTGTGTTATAGGAGCCATTTTTCGACGGGTTGAGAAAAAATTTTGACGGGTCGAAAAATGTGACATTTTGGAGACAGAAGCTATCTTTCGATGGGTCAAGACTAGTCTTCGATGGGTTGAAGGTGCAATCATGTAACCTGAGGACTATATTCGACGGGTTGAATGAAAACCAGGAAAAAAATTCTACGGGTCAAAAAATGTCAAAAACCGATCTAGAGCACCCTTCGACTGGTCGAGAGAATATCTCGATAGGTTGAAAGATGCCCAGGATCAAAACCATCCTCTCTTTGTCTTGTTTTTATGATACTTTGGTGTCATAATGCCATAGAATTTTGTAGAATTTAAACCCTGTAAGCAATATGTATGAACATAACCATTCTTAACACTTTCAAATACCAAAAGGAAGAAAATTTTATTACTTTGCCAACATCAAAAGATTGTTCTTATTCAATAACCATGACTAAAAAAAAGTAAAAAATAAAGCTAAACTTGATTACATGGTAGAGATATAGGTCTAATACATAGACTAATCAAAATCCGCAATCTCTACACTTGCTTTGTTGGCATCTGCTACTATAAGGTTGGCTTCACCAACATTATCCATCTCTTGATCTGCAATATAGTTGGTCTCATGTGTTAGGCACTGCTTGCATCTCTTGTAGGTATTCTGGACATCTTTTGTTGTACGACATTGTTTGTGCATATGCTTGTTAGAACCACACCTATAGGAAGGTGCCAAGTTAGACGTTGAAAAAGCAGACCTTGAATAATTTCTATTTTACTTAGAACTAGAACTTGATGTATTCTTGTTGGAGTTATTATGGCCATTGTCTTGGCGAGTCAAAGTCAAATTCTAAATGTGTCCTCCTCGGCCACGACCTCTACCATTATCTCCTCTACCACGATTATTTTGATAAGGTACATAACGTTGCTTTCCCTTATCCTTCAGAGCTTTTCCACTAGTGTTATAAGTATCATGGACTTTCTTAGTACCAAATGACCTAACATTGTTTTGGAGAAGGATCTCGTGATGCCTCCTTTTCTTGGCCAAAATATTCATAAGACCACTGAATGATCGAAGTCTATTGAGGTAGGAAATATGCTCAAAGACTTCTCGACCATGGCTTCGTCGGTCTTTACAACACCACAAATGGTAAACTCTAATTGTAGCTTTAGCATATCCTGATAAAAATAATTGATCTTAGGATAATCCAATAATTGGATTCTATCCCATAATTCTATGAGTTTTGGAAGTTGTGCATCATGCATATTGTTGAACTGTTTCTTGTAAAGTTACCCACAAATCTGTGGGGTCATCTTTGAACAAGTACTATTTTCTCAGAGTAGGATGAATATGTCTGCTGAGAAACATGAAAGTTTGAACTTTTTGAGCTGTGGTGTCATCATTGACTTCTTGACCTATTGGTATTGGTTGGATAGTATCCATGAGTCTTTTATTGATAAGAGATTCCTCACATCTGAGACACATATGTGGTATTCTGCTCCTTATATATCAAAGATGTTAAACTCTAATATTCTGTCCTTAGTCATCTATAAAAAGACAAGAGATGTAGTTAGTTTACCGATCGAAAGAACCACAATCACTAATATCAAGTTGAGGAAATAAGAAACATGATCCATGATGTACGGTCACAAAAATTGATGCAAAACCAATAATTTCATACCACTCCCTATAAAATTGATAGCGATCAAGAAGTTGATGAGTCACAATTATGTGGACTCATGTTCGGAAAGGATCCGGTGTGTGTTTTGCTCGTATCTCATGCAAAATTGAAGAAGAGCTTTTATTGATCCATTACTCTCTATTTACTTATCCTTCTGTAGTGGATTAAGTATTTGAGCTTATGAGGTTTTACTCTTATTTAGAGTGTGTTAAATAAGGCTGTTAGTAAATTTTTATTTTTGTAATAGCCATGAATGAAGCTGAAAAGTCAGTGTCGGCTATGGCTATTTAAGTTGTATTTTGGAGTTTGTCTGACCGGAAGTCATAGAAAACCTTTGAGCTTGAAAATTCTTCTCTTATCTCTTGGTGAATTCCTAGAGTGGCAAGAATTAAGACTTTATCTTTGTGAATTCCAAGTGGCGTCCTAGCTTATATCCATTTCTCTTTTTTATGACCACTTCCGACTATCATCAACACCTTTCATCACCCAACTCCGCTCTACGTGACTTTCCGTTTATCTTAAGTGTTTGGCTCAGTATAAAAAATTGTGACTAATTCAGAGTCACAAAATATCGACTTTCCTTTTCTTTGTTTTTATGTATACCATGACTCTCCCATGATCGTAACTAATCTTAAACTTTGAGGAAGATGTGATTAAATCCCCTTTTACTCATACTTGCATTAATCTATATGAACTATAGACATATAATAATTCACGGTATTTAAACTTAAATCTAGACCTAGATATAGGGTGTTGTGGTAATTAAGTTTTGCAACCTAAATCTAAATCGAAGAATGTTAGTCGATTTATCTTGAGAGTGTTATGTTCGGTATGAAAACTTTGTTGTGAAAGAAGTTTGAAGAGAAACGTCCACGAAAGTCGGCGGTAGAGAGCTCCGACGACACCAAGGTGGTCGGCGGTGTTTATTTTGTGCAAGGGAGGGAGGCTGGCGGTGGAAGATTGTAGTATCTAGGAGTTTGAGTTGACTATCAATTCAAGAGCTGCCAATAATGTGTTGCAGGAAAAATAAAGATACACAAGAGATAGATCTGAAACTATATTTTATTCATTGACAGATGACCTTAAATAGACATTACAATTTGTTACAATCAATATCCCTATAAATCAGAATCGAGAGAATATTTACTTCTACTCTAATTAAGACAAGACACATAAATATTATTAAAAATATTATTTTCTTAAATAATTTCAACTATATATATATATATATATATATAGCCAATTAGGGATGACAAGTGTGATGAGACCCCTTTTACGGACCAAGGCAGATGGAGATCGAAACTATTAAATGCAGCCCAGCAACTCTGTCAGGGCTCTATTACTTCAATTCTCTTCCAATTTACCCTATTATCCAAACATCTCAATCAAATTTACTTTAAAATCCTGACAAGTAAATGCCAAGAGGAAATTGACAAGGTTTTGAAGCAGTCCCATGCAAAAATGGAGCTTCAATTCGCTTCCAATTTACCCTTTTCTTTGCTGTTATGTCACTCTCTCTTCCCCTGCGTTTCCTTCAATATCCAATCAACTCCTCCCCAACACCGCAGTAAAAAACTCTAAATTCTGCTTAATTTTTTTAATGATCGAGATTATGTTTAAGAGAAAACACACGAAAAAAAATATTTTTCTTTAAAATATAGACTAATTTCAAGAGTGAAGATGAGCAAAAGAGTTGCTTTCTCTTTCTCTTCCAGATTTGATCTAACTGCTTGTACCGATCCACATACTAAAACCGTGAAGCTCTAATTGACTTGTAGCCTTTTGGCAGGCACATGGTGACGGCACATTCAAATTTCGGTTACTTGCACTTTAAAAAACTAGTTACAAATTCTTATATAAATCCACAAATAATAAAAATTAGAATTTTAGTATTTTAAATTAGTGAATTCTCGTATTTAGATTCTTTATAAAGAAATTTAATAATGACAAGAATTACAAACTTTTAAGAAGAATTCGAGAGAATTGTAAAATGACATATGTTTTAGAGAGAATTGGAATGCGGAATTTAAGTCTTCAATTTCCTGGATTTTTAAGATAGAGTAATTGTTAAACTCTTAAAGAAGTTTTACAAACTCAAAAAATTAGGTGGTAGAATTCTAAATTCTTAGAATTTAATTAAATTTCTCTCATTCTATCTCTATCCAAGCACACCGTAGTTGTTTACCAAATAACCAATTGAATCCAAAAGTCTCTTAGTAACAACATTTTGATTTCATCATCACAATTGTTAGGGTATCTCCAATGATGGGTTGCATATTAAGTTTTGCAACGCATCTACAAAATCTCATCTCCAATGATGCATTTGCAGACCCAACTATTTACCTAACTTCTTTTACAACTCATCTAACCCAGAATTGGTGGAACCCACACTCATGTGCTTCAATTTGTCTGAATACCAAAATTGTTTCAAAATATTAATAATTTAATATATCTTATGAATATCAGTGTAAATACAAATATAACTTAAAATAATAAAATAATTTGAGTTTTATAAATTTGCATCTTCATCATTGGAGATTGTCACATTTTAGAACTTACTTTATAGATGAATAATTTCTAATATGATTCTATTTCTTACAACTCAACCTTAATATCGCTCATACCATTAGAGATAACCTTAAGTTCATAGGTTTTTGAATCTTTGAGCCAGAACCAAATGATAAGAGAGATAAGAGGGAGGCTTTAGCATTCTCCCGAGTTTTGGTGAAGCATGAGTCACAATATCATTGACATGAGCAAAATGAAAGTAAACTTGAACTTGAAGCATTCACTCATATTTGAAGCAGCACAGACATGAGAAAAGTAAGGTCATTATCATCACCAACATGGGTTCAAAAATTGCCTCTGAAACTAAATAGTAGTAGTAACTAGTAAGCACAAATATATTCCTATTGGCCACTAGATCCAAGCTTGAGGTCCTCTTCTGCAAGAGCATCTAAAAACCCAACTACCTCCTTAAAATTTAAGCAAACATAATGATGAACGGCATTCAATACAAGTAGGTCTCTGTCCAAGGACTCCAAAACAGTTTACAAGCACAAAAGTTGCTTCTGTTCATTTCTACTGGAGGTAAGTTTTATCCCAATTCCACACCAAAATCACCATCACCATTTATAACAAAAAAGAAAAAAGAACCAAACTTTAAATTCAAGGGGGTTGAGGGCAAAAAATTACAACTGCTGTTGCAACACTGGCCTTGTGCTGTGCGACACATGATTTGCCCAGAGAAAAAGGTAACGCTAGAAACAGGAAAAAAGTAAAGGTGGAGAGGAAAGCAAAGAGAACACCAGTGAGACCAAATCCTCTTTCATTTGGTCTCTCTCTCTCTCTCGCTCTCTCGCTCTCTCTCTCATTTTCATTCTATACAGTATAGTCAATTCAGTCATGGATCTTTGCTCACCTGTTTAGTAGAAGCATACAAGAGAAAACCCAAAAACCCAGAACCAGCAAAGCTCTCATCTTTTTTGATAATTTGAGTAGTGAAGCAGACAAAGCTTCCTCATTGTGAGACCAGACCCATATTCAGAACCCACTACCTCCTACCTGTCATATCTTCAAAGCTCCTTTTCCCTGGAAAAATGTCCATGAAATCTAAGCTATTGTTGGGTTGGTTCCATAGTGTAGCAATTAGCTTTAATTTTCCCTGAAAATAGGGGAAAGTGGAGGCTAATTGAATTAAAATAAAGACAAAGAAGCCAAAGGGATACCTCAAGTCTGTGTCTTTGTTAGCTCCATTACATTGTGTATTGTCTTCTTCTTGCTTTGTGTCTTCAGCATCTTCAAACCGGTAAAAAAATGAGGAAGCATGGATGGCAGCTCCCTTATCATCCTCTCCAGGTATTATTTCTCTCAGAAATCTTAGCATTATTGTTTTTTGGTTATATACAAAAAGTTGAGAAGTTAAAGACTGAATTTTGGGTTATGTGAAGGTGGTGGCTGTAGCTGTATTTCTGGCTTTGGCTTTTGCTTTTTATGTGTTCTTTGCGCCATTTGTGGGGAAGAAGATTTTCCAGTATATTGTGATCGGCATCTATACTCCTCTTGTAAGCATTTCTCTTGATCTTCAGTTTCTTCTAGTTCATAAAAATTCTGCTTACTTTGGGTGGGTTTAGAACTGAGATCCGTGATTTATATGCTTGCCATGTGAATTATGTGTCTCGTTTCTCCAATCTGGGTTCTTGCTATTTTGTGTTGGCTTTTTAAGTGATTGAAATAAGAAAGTTGATAAATGGCTGCTGGTTTTTTATGCGTGAATTTCACATTTGATGTGTGTTCAAAGAACATTGCTTTAAATGACAGCATTCTTGGTTTTGTGTGAGCTCTATTTCTTGGTGCGAGGTAGAGTAACTGCTGCAAAAAACTCTCTATAGATGACACATCAATTGCTTTATCAAGCTACTTGTGCTGATTATTTATAGAATTATAGTATGGTGAACTTATAAGAAGTAAGCAATAATGCTTATTGCTCTCTGTTTTCATGGCATTGTGATTTAGGACCAAAGCATTCAGTTCCATATATATTTCACATACCTGGTGAATGTTGATTCCAGAAAGTATTCGAGACTAGGTATACTTGGGCTCCGTCAAGCTGACAACTGACTGAGTTGTAGAAATATGAAATTTAGAGCCTCCAAATGCCGCATTTTAAGTGTCAGTTAAGAAAAGAAAAGTCACTTGTCATGAATTTGCATCCACTATCATGTATTATTGCATATATCCGATCAACAAACATTTATTTTCTTTTCAGATTACATGTGTCTTCAGCCTATATATTTGGTGCACAGCTGCTGATCCCGCAGATCGCGGAGTATTTAGATCAAAGAAATATCTCAATATTCCATTCAATGAAAAGCATCCTAGAAGCAAAGATTCTAGACGATGTGGGGAATCAACATCATCAATGCATGATGCTAATGATGTGGCAGTTGGAAGAAAAACTCTGGATAAGGATGCGTTTAGCAAAGACGCTGCATCAAAAACGTCTATTAGTGAAAGTGAAATGAAGGACGTATCCTCCAGAATTTCCTCTTGCCTGTTGCTTCTTTGCTCTCCATGTGCTTATGTCTGCAGTTGCTCTCGGTCAAGTGAAGAGTCTTCAGTGCAACAAATGAGTGAAGAAGGCATGTTCTATTGCAGTTTGTGTGAAGTTGAGGTGGGTAAATGCTCTTATGAGGCACTAGATTCGTAGTTTCTCCATACAAGCAATCGGTAGTTTTTTTCAATTTTTGAAAGCTCGAGTTCAAAAGTAACATGTATGGAGTCATTGTACTATATATATATATATATCTCGTCATGTCACATGATTTGTGCCTTGACAGTGTACAAGCTTATGTGATTCCAATATATGTTCTCATGCAGGTTTTCAAGTATAGCAAGCACTGCAGAGTCTGTGACAAATGTGTTGACAGTTTTGATCATCACTGCAGAGTATGAATTTTTTTACATTGTTAAGTATTGTTTTCTTAGACATTCTGTAATTCCTAATGGTAATTATGTTTTTGATTTTGTAGTGGCTAAACAACTGTGTTGGAAAAAAGAATTACCGACAGTTTTTCACCCTAATGGTTACTTCACTCCTTTTGGTAAGCACAAGTCTCCAGTTTGTCGCTTTGTCAGGAAATTTCATTTGGTCAAACATCTCAAACCTACATTCACTGCACATGTGGTCAACTAGAACATTTGCCGATGATCCGAATATTTATCCATTTGCAGCTAATCTTACAATGGTCAACTGGAATTTTCGTGCTTATCTGTTGTATAATTGAGAGGAAGCACATCTCTGTGGATATATCAACAAAGTTGGGAAGCAGTTTTTCCTTGGTGCCTTTCGTCATTGTTGTGGTCAGTCTCTGCTACTGCATCTCTTTTTCCAATTAAGCTGCAAGTCCTGATACACCATCTATGAATACATAAACCTATTGATATCTTCACTTGTTATGATAAATAACTTCTTTAATACACTGCAGGCAGTGTGCACCCTTTTGGCTATGATTGCAACCCTGCCACTTGCTCAACTTTTCTTTTTTCATATCCTCCTTATAAAGAAGGTTAGCATTGCATTTGCTTCTTGTAATCCTTCTGGCCTTTTCTTTAGGTGAATATCATTAACGATTAATGAGCCGAGCATATTTACATGAATTCAATGCAGGGAATCAGCACATATGATTACATCATTGCTTTAAGGGAGCAAGAGCAAGAGCAACAAGGAGCTGGAGGTCAACATAGTCCACAAATGTCTCCTGCAAGCTCACTTACTGGATTAAGCAGTGCAAGCTCCTTTACTACTTTTCACCGAAATGCATGGTGCACACCTCCACGACTATTCCTTGAAGATCAGGTAGTTTACCAGCTTCTTATTGAGCGACAATAAATCGTTTATGCTATTGTAAAAAGTCAATACACAGTTTGGCATGACATACTGAAGGGGCTCCGTGCAATTTATCTATAGACTTTGAATGAAACACGATTTAAGGTGTTATCTTATACTTTAATTAGCAGGTCCATTTTGTCTAGGGTGGAGAATGTCAACAGTGTACTGTTTGTAGTTCTGTAAATAGGAGTAGACTGCACATTGCAGAGACATTTAGGTTAATGATGAATGTAAGACAGGACTGATAGGTTTTCTGCTTTCCTTTCCAGTTTGATGTTGTACCCCCTGAGACTGGATCTGTTAGCTCGTACGGAAAAAAGATGGTAGATGAACCAACTAAGAAGAAGACTGCTCCAGTAAAGATCAGTCCTTGGACTCTGGCAAAATTAAATGCTGAAGAGGTATCAAAAGCTGCTGCAGAGGCAAGAAAGAAGTCCAAGATCCTACAACCTGTGAGACGTGATGCTCCTTTTGGACTGGAAAGAGACAATAGCTTTGGCAGCAGTGTCCGCCGGATGGTTCCAAAGCCAGACAACAACAGAAGGCGCACTACCAAGCGGGTGCGCCTTCCAGCTGACCTTCCTGTGGTTTTAACTAAACCTACAGCTAAAGCTGTTGATAAAGGTTTTCCAGAGACATCGACTAGTTTGGCCCCACTTCAGCTTGAAGCTCGAAGTGCTTTCCAAACAAGTCGAGCCATGTCAAATTCCATAGGCATTGTTGCTTCTTCTCCTGAGAGCAGTTTGGATTCACCTGATATCCATCCCTTCGGGGTGTCCTCATCAGGAGCAGAAGAGGCAAGGCAGCTCACAGGTCTGCCTGCCGCCATTGCAGCTGCTCAGAAGGGAATCCCACTGTCCAGGTCAACCAGTGATGGTGGATACGATGCTTCTGGTGGAGAAGATAGTGACAGGGTTCCTCCTCCCAGAAATGTCGAAAGGTCAACAACAAATTGGATTAACCTTCTCTTTGGCTCTGAGCAGGACGAAAGGGTTGTCAAACAGAAAGTGACATCTTCTAGCCTGGCTCAGAACAGAAGGCTCTGATCAGTTGTGTCGTAATGGAACTTGGGGTCATTCTGATTGGCTTCATCAAGAGGGGCAGTTCAATATTCTTTCATTTGTGGGCTGTAATCGGCCTTGAGATCTTACTTTCGCGGGGCTTCATGGGCATGGCATGGCATGCGCTGTATAGAGAAAGTGTATGATTTTGGTTTTAACTGAGATGCACATACTTTGTATCTTGTCTGAAAAACTTGGTTGCAGATTCTGGTGGATTTCAGGGACTGCCTGTATGGCAAGTTTGCTGCCACATTACTAAACTTTTGTTAAAAGCTTAGTCTGTCCGTTGTAAAAAGAGTAGTTGCTGCATGTTATTGACGATGATCCAGAAAACATGAGCAGATTCATTTTCCATCGGATAATACTTGGGTTCAAATTATGTTTGGACACAGTTTGGACACCATTGTTTAAACAACTTTCATTTATACAATTTTTATTTTAATATTTTATAATCGACACTACATAGCATATAATTTATCTCATAAGGATCATGTGTGCAAACATTTGAATAAATTGGAGACTGTTTGCTCATTAAATTTTGTAAAACAAATAGGCGGTTGTTAATGTAATGTTAAAATGTACAATAATCGTCTATTTATTTAATGAGATTAGATATCCAAACGATTTCTATTTTAATTCATTTTTTGGTGAATTGATTTTTAATCCACGTTCTATAAGATAAGTGTTCTCGATTATCAAATACCAAACCGCAAATTATATAAATGAGATTTGTTTGGACGATGGTGTTCAAACATTATTTGGACCCAAGTTATTTCCTTTTCCATGTGAAAAAAAATGAGTATCAGAATTCTATTTATTCTACCATTACCACTGGAGTGATCCAGATACGTTGATGCATGTGAAATACACATATCCACATGTGAATCAGTTACCGTATGTGTTTTGTTCAAGAGTCATATTTTGTACACTGTAACTTTGGATCAACATACTTGATATCATGATCTAGAAGAAAATAGGGAATTACATTAAACACTTGCCCGAGTCTTCAGCTTCGCTTCACATGTTCGATACACATTTGGATCAAACTAGAACATTATATTTACAAGTCTCCTATCATTTTGCATTATTCACCATTTGATTTCAGTCTCTGAAATGAACTAAACACTTACAAGTGAAGGACTTACCTCATCCTCATCAAACATGCTCCACAACCGAAACAACATGAGGCACCTTTCCATCATCAAAGGGCAAGCTGACATACTCACTCGCAAACTCCTCAGCAGTCTCCATGGTCAGCTCTCCATGTAAAGCCTTGCAGTACATATACAGCACCGTATTCGCAGCAGCACGATACAACAGAATCACCATCATCCCCGTCGTATACACCACCGTCTTCGCCACAAACCCCACACTCTTCCAATCCCTCCACCCAGCATTGCTACCACCACCAATCCTCAACTCGGAAGAAGAAGCGAGAAACCCCACAACCGCAGTGCAGGCCCCGAAAAACACCATCAGAGACAATGCCACTCCTCTCATTCCCTCGATCAAACTCGCACTCCGAGTCAGCGAGTCAATCCCCCAGCGCGGCTCCACCACAGAAACCACACCCGCCAGCGTCCAATTCACATGGAGATACACCAAACAAATCAGCACCACCACATAAACTCCGATAAAATAAGGCGACGAGTACTCCATTTCAACCCCTACAGCCTCGGCCCCTCCGATTATTAAAAACACAACCAGCCCAGCTGCAACAACGATCAACAGAAACACCATATGCGAAACGAGTACAGTCCCAAATACGGGGAAGAACGAAAATGATACAGATTGAATCGCGGCCATGACCTTAACGGGCCGGGCGTAGAAGCCGTGGAAGACGCTGTAGGTGATGGAGCCGACAGCCAAGAGAGAGAAGGCGAAGGCCAGAGCGAGGAGGATGAGGGTTCTGGTAGTGGTGGGCCCGTCATGGTGGTGAGGGTCAAGACTGTAAATTCGGAAGAAAGACTGGGAATTGTCCGGTAGGTCAACGGCGACGAGGAGATTACGGAGAGTGGGGAAGACGACGGAGGAGGAAGAGGACGGAGAGAGCTAAGAAGTGGCGGGAGTGGGCGTTGAGTATCCGTCCACAGGTTCAGCGACGGAGTTGCCATAACGGCGTCGTTTTGGGGCAGAGGAAAATGGAAAGCCGAGGGAGGAAGTGTTGACTAGTTTTATTGGGCTCTTTTTAGTGTTTAAAGGCCGGCCCATAAACATGAAACCCGAATAAGAAAGGATCCAAAAGACGATGAACTGCAGAGGAAGGGAGAGGAGTCATGGACAGCCACCACCGGCGGCGGAAGATAGAAAAAATGGAGGAGTTCGTGGATGGGCGACTCAAACCGGACCTTGTTCAAACCATCGCTCAACGGTAAACCAAACACCTCATCTTTATTTCGACATTTCTTTCTCGCCCAGTAAAACTGAAGCTTTTTGATAAACAGGGACAAGGTGTTTGAGAAGCAGAAAGTTTTGTATCCTTTTTTTTTCCGTGTGGTTTTGTAGTTTGGATCGATACCCAACACTTAAAATGCTTAATTTTTGTGGTTTGTTCAAGTGTTTTGCTTTGACTTTGGGTTTGTTTAAGCTCGGATTTGCGGAAGAACATTGATAATTTGGAGAAGAATAGCGTGACCAGTTTGAGGACGATGGTCAATCTTGGCTCTGAAGTTTATGTGCAAGCTGAGGTGTAAGTCTTGTGGTTTCTTTTTCTTCGGGTGTTCCTATTTTCATTGTCTTGTAATCGTTCATGTGGCTTATGTTTGTGTACGTCACTCACTATTGTTACATTCTTAGTCATGTATATGAAGCTAGCTCATCCCAGATTCACTTTGGAGTTGGTAGCAGTATTTAAACTTGGTGTTGATATTGTTATCATAATGAATTTCAGTTCCATAGTTTCTGACATCTTTTGTGTGCTTGATGCTGATGAGGTTCAATTACTTTGTTTTGTCACATGATTGCAGTCCAGATACTAGACGCATATTTGTAGATGTTGGACTTGGATTCCATGTGGAATTTACTTGGGCTGAAGCTTTGGCTTATATATCTCAAAGAGAAGAAAAGTTAGAGAGGTATAAGCATTTGTTTATCAATGTTTGGACTTTGGTTCTTTCTTGGAAGATTTTCTTGTATTGGGACCAGTTGAAATCTAAGCAATCAATAATAACCACTCTTCAGAGAGTAGGCCAGAGATGCTTGTTTTTAATATAGCAGAAATTAGTATAATTGGTTCTGTTTTGGTAGCTTGATTGTTACTTTTAAAAGTTAATCTTCTGCTTTATTTCAGTAAATGAGCCTAATCTGATGTATTCAATTGCTTTCTGTAGGGAAATTGAAGATTATACTAAGCGCATTGCCTCAATTAAATCCCACGTAAAAATGGTATGTTCGACTCATTGAAGCTATTCATTTCCTTTTTACATGTTTGTTGAACCAAATATTACTTAATGTGAAAGATAGAGTACTTGATATATAGGCAGATTGTAGCTGTTTCGGATAATGCAATTATATGTTGGTTCTAAGAAAGAAATTAAAAGACGGGAATTGAATATAGCAATATGAGATTGCGATTAAGTGGATTCAGTCTTTTATTCTCTTTCTAAATTTTTCAGTATCAGTCTCATACTCTTGTACACAATTACCATGCTACTGGAATTTGTCTTTCTTTGATCCACTTGAACAAGCATAATACGCTTACTCGTCTTGATTATGAAATCAATCTTGTAAAATTTGCTCTCAGGTATGTGAAGGGCTTCGGGAATTACTGGAGCTTACAGCAGAGAATCGTGTGCCGGAGCTCAACGTTTGACAATAATGGCTTGTTCTACTTCGTTTTACGGTCACTGGCAACTGATATCAATGACTGAGATGTGTTGTTTATCAGTTTGTGTTGTATGTTCAAAGTTGTGCTAGGAAAGTAGTATTGACTGGTGACTGATATATTCTAGCCGAATCCCATTTGAGGTGTATAGACCCCATTGCTTTTTGGCTCAAGTGTTGTTGCAAAGTTTATAGTACATAAAATCTTATCACAACTCACAGCCTAACTGGCATGGCTAACTTATTGTCATCACCATCATTATGATGGCATACCTTATGTTTAAAACAGATTATATATAACTATATCTGATCGAAGTTATACTCTCCTTCCGCCGGAGCCGCTCTCCCTTTGGCAGTTAAAATAGACGGCGGCCACCGGTGATCCAAGATTATAGTTCTCAGCAAACACTCTGGTGTTAAAATTTTGGCGCCACTGTGGAGCGTATACCGTGTCCCTTCCTAGTTGGCGAAACAACACTGAGACAAAGCGATGAATTCCCATCGATGGCCGTGGGCTTTCATAGCTCACAATCTCTTGGCCTGCAAATTAAAGTTTCTCATATTAAATACAAAGTAAACTCAAATCTACAAAAATTAATACAGGATCCTACTCACCGTAGCTTGATGCAGTTGTTGCCGGAATATCTGTAACCAACCTGGACAAGCATGCAAAAGAGGAATTAACTCAGGATCAAGAATATTAATTGATGAGGAATTAGTCATCTACGTACAGCAGGTTGGAAATTACCAATGCAAATACTCCTTTAGGTTTGGGTCACTCGGATTGGGTGCATCAGGATCCACCATAACCTAAGTAAGATTATACATACAGGTATATATATACAGAGATGAATTACTTATGGCATACATACATATATATGTACAAAAACATATGCAACATTAAAATACCAGAGTGTAGAAAGTCCTAAGATCGTCTCCACCTATCTCAACTCGAGGTCGGTTGACAACATGAGAAGGTTTGAGCTGACAACCACAAGTAACCACCCTGCTGGTGCTGGTATTACCATAAGTTAACCTCATCGAAACAGACTTTGTAAACGGCTCTAGAACATCTCCTACCACTCTCCCAACAACAAGGGGATCCATATCCCTAGCCCTAGGCATTGATACACAACCCGGCCTTAACTAAAACTGCAGGCAGTACGTTTCAGCTAGCTGTATCTCTGATGATAACTGGAGAGCTAAGGACAACTATTTATATATGCATGCTCAGATTGTTAAGTGGGATGTTTTTCTGTACATACACATTGCTCGGATTAGATTCTGTAGCTGGAGTCTTCGTTTTTTTCTTTTATTTCTTTCTTTCTTTTCTGTCGAAAGTCGATCAAATTCTGGCCGGCGATTAGCTTGTGAGATGTGATGGGCTTCTCTCTAAAATGAATCAAGTGTAAAAGTAAGTTAGCTAGCTAGCACCGAGTGCCGGTGGACCACTGTCGACTCACTCTGGCCTCTGCTTTCCAGTTTATACGTACACTCATTCCACTAGCTAGTTCTAAGTTCTAACCGAGTGAGTGATCCAGAGCCAATTGCATCATTTGCTATGTACCTTGTCATATTTAGCTATTGCTAATGATCCTTCCCATGACATCAGAGATGGATATATTCGAGCTGCTAATCGTTTTCTGGCTGAGCAGTGAGATGCATGTGATCGGCATTACTTTTTTGGGGTCATTTTTAGGTACAGGACATTACACTAATTTTTTGATTATATTTTATCATTTTCACCGTTCAGATCTTAGGTCCTAATGTGTAGATCAAACTTGTAAATTTTCCGCCAAAATGGTGATCGCTAAAGTATTCAAAACTGCAATTGAAGTTTATAAGTATGAGCGGTTCAGGTTTGACAGATTTGGTCCGTCTCTTGATTTAACTTAATTCGATATCTATTCATATAGACCTAATAACTGAACGGTGGAGATGTTAAAATATGATCAAAAAATTTATGTAATACCATATACCTGAAAATGACCAAAAATAGATATATCTTAATGAAATGGTCCTCACGAGTCCTTGTTGTGTCAAGAGTAGGATTTCTATTCAAGGTCTTTCCATATACTTTTTGCAAGGGGGCTATTGAGGACCTCCTTGTTAAATAATAATACGTGTCTTGTCTAGACATGAGTGAGCTTGTAGTGTTAGTGAGACTTATGTTTGGTGTGGAATATTAGAGTGAATAGGACTAAAAACAAAAGTAAGTGTTATTGTGAGTTTTCCATTTTGAGTACTCAAGATAACACTCATTTAGAGAACTAATGAGAAAATGAGACACTAGTTTGTATTATTAATTTTTGTACTAAGTCACCCCAAACATGTGACAAACAAACTAATACTTCTTAACTAAGACTGTGCGACTTAGTCCCGACAACCAAACCGACAACCAAATGACGCCTAATTTATTTGCATCCATCATTGTCGATCGTCTCCGGTGTTTATAGTTTAAAGGCGTTGTTTACTATCACCTAGCGTTTATAGTGTTTAAACTTTAAAGGCGTTGAGTTGAAACCTAGGAAGACCGATAAAAGGATTGTAGGATCATAGTTTCACATGTACATTACTATCACCTATATTGTAGGGGTATCTCCAAGAGATCTTCATATTCCGGTACAAGATCAGTATTTATTATAAATTCTTCAAGAGAAAAAATAAAATAAGAATAGGAGATATGTTGAAGTTGATCTTGATCACGAACGATCAAAAACATATGATCCTCAAGATCCACAAACAAAACAAGCCAAAGAAAAATAAAAGAAAATGAGAAAATGCTCTACAACAGTTGCAAGGATGACAAACACTCTCTTTAAAAAATGAAAAATTGGTTTTGAGAGTGGGTATTATCCCAATATGCTCACTTTTGGTGCCTTGTTTGATCTTTCGGGGTGCTCCTTGATTAGTCCAATAGGCATGTCCTATAGTGATAAGATGAAACTGAAATATTCCATCACGAGAATTTTCTTTTTATGAGTTATTTAAGGTTAATCGAGAAATGAGGTAATTAGTTTTTACCGTTGATAAATATTGAGAGTTGTTTTGGTTGACTTTTTATCAGTATGTTGAAGTTGGTTGACTTCAGATGGAAGTTGTAGAAATTGTCAAGATGAGTTTGTAGACGCGAAAAATGCAGAAAACGGAGTTACGACAAGAAAGTTTTGATCATCGAAAATTTATAATATATGTAATAGTCACAAATGGACGATTGTAATATGCAAGGAATGCAAAATCGATATTTTTGGCGATATTTCGCCAATATTTTGGTTATTTGACTCACCTGAAAAATCCTCAATTATATCTCTAAATCTCCCAAAAAATTTCGACTTTTATCGATTTTTTTGATATATCGACGATATTCCCTATATTTTCCAAAATTTCTGAAATTTTTCGTAACTTTCAAATGTAGACAAAATTTTCGAACTCTTCACATGGTTCAATGTCCAATCCGGTAGATATGGTGGAGGAGGCCATGGATACGGTGGAGAAAGCAGAAGAAGTGAATACATGCAATCCAAGAGAAAGGCGTCAGGGAGTTTATCGAGGAATGCTGAAGATGTGTTATCCACCACTTTTGGCTCAGTAGGTGTTGGAGATGGTATTACCAACCCTATTATTATTGTCAGAATTTTACAATACCTTATCCTTCAGATGTCATGCCTTATGGTCTTCCAACGAGTGACAACTCATAGTCACAATCACAAACAAATACCTCAAATGATGATAACAATGGAGAAAGGCGAGCAATGTCTGGTTCATACTACAAGCTCCAAAATCCTCAAAGACCGCCCCCTGACTCATATAGTTGGCATATAAGTCGATACATGCAAAAGTACATAGACGAGTAATCATTTAATAATTTTACTCTTCACAATATACACATGATTCTGCACAAAGATATGGAAAAAATAGTGTGAATTTCGAACCTCATAGGTCCACATGGTTTTGAACTATTTCAAACTATATGATTTTGAAGTATTTGTATATTTTGTTTTGTGATGTGTGATGTGTAACATATTGTACAAAAGACGTGATGGCCTAACTATTTTAGCCATCAAACACGTACATTATAGTAATATAGCAAATTTATGTCTTGATTTTTATCAATAATTTATTTTCACATAGGGGAGATAATTGATCATATAACAACCTCCAAAAGTTTCATTACAAATTTTCATATATTTTTATTAGTTTTTATTTTTTCCGTCAGAAATTTCACTGGATCGATATTTCATCGATATCTCCGTCGATATATCAAAATTTTGGACCGTCGATATATCTTCGATATCCAATATTTTACTCCTTGATAATATGACTTTCTATCTCAGGAAATTATCTTAAGGAAAGTCGTAGAGTTTACCAAGACGAGCTCTTGACGACGTTAAGTGTTAAAATCGGAGTTACGATAAAGAAATTGTGGTCAACAATTTTTTTTCCGATTTTACAGAATCGATTAGTTGCAACTCGTACCTATAAATAAGACTTTCCAAAAATGAAAAGTTAGACTTTCCATTTTGGGTCACGGACTCGTTGACCCGCGTTGATCAACCTCCAACGGCCAAAATTGTCGCCGAAGGCGATGGCGGCGGCGTGATGGATTCTGGCCACTTCAGGCCATGGAATTGGTCGGGTTTGAAGCGTCTTGTCGTCCTCTATCACTTGGGGACACTTTTTTCAACGATTGACTGCAGTGGAGAGAGAATCGAAGCCATGAAAAACTAGGTTTTTGGGGCGAAAGCGGTCACCGTCACCGGCGACGATTGAGGTATATTTCGAATCCTTATAATGTGTGGAACGATATGGGTTGTTAAAATTGGAATTCGCAGGTGATTTGGTGGTTGAATCGACGTGATCTTTGTTCGAAAATCACCACCGTTAGGGACGGCGGTGGACGACGTGAATTGGGGATATGAGGTTAGGTGTTTTGTAGCCCTTGTCCTAATGAACGTTTTTTGACTGGCCTCGAGCTCCGATGTGGCTTGACAGCGCCGAAATTAGAATTTGAAGTTTTTCGGCGAGGTTGGTTTCGGGCTGATTGCCGGCCAAATTGGCCGTGACCATAGTTAGACAGTGTGTTGGGCTCATCGAGAGCTTACGTTTATGCTTCGGGTCGCTGGAAAATTCCACTGGCAGCGCTTTGGCGAAGGTTTTTTTGACGTAAATTTTATGTCATTTCGCTCGTAATCACGTATCGATTGTAATGAAGATGTTATGGAATTGAATTGGACATTAATGATTAAAACGTGTGGTTAATCAGATATTAATCAAATGATTTTACAATTATATCGATCTGTTGAGTCGATAGTCGATTCGACTTCGAGTCACGTAACGTTTGAGGAATATGTTACGAATTTAAAAAGTATTCAGGAATTGGAATTGAGAATTATATTAAAAGCTCGTCATTAGTTCGAAAAGCACGTTATTCGAGAATGCGAGGTTCTCGACGATTTTGCTCGTTGGTTAACGAGATTAGTTATTCATTATGAATTCTGACGATTCGTTATTAAGTAATAATCAATTTTTCAGGACGACGTATTAACAGCCAGTGATAGATGTTTAAAACGGCGACATGCAGACTTTGGCTTGATGGAAATCACGACACAGTAATGTGAGTTGACCTTTTATTTTCACAGTCGTAGCGAGTTCATATTTTTATCAGTATGCTCTACAATTTATTGTCGAGATTTTAAATTTGGAGGTTTATTTGTGATGGTTTGTTTAGTTGCATCGATGCTCTAGCTATTCGGCTGATCACCGAATAGTTTAGTCAGGGGAGGTTAGGTGGCCTCGTCTTACCCAGATCGACTCAGGTTAGGTGGCTCGGGAACGATCCCATCACATATACTTTTTTTTACAGTTAATCGACTTAGGTTAGGTGGCATGGGATAACACCTCCATATGTATTTCAGTTATATAATTTTGAACTTGCATTATTTCACAAAAAGTAACGAAAAAGCATACAGTTGCAGTTTTACAGATTACTCAGTTTATGATTTTTGTCCATTCACTCTAACGTTTCATGTTTTTATGCCATTCCCTAGGCCCTTTTTTAAAAATTTCTCAGATTGCAGGTTAGCCGGTTGAATTCGTGATCGTCCAGAGTGTGAGGCATGACAATCCACAACTTCTGTTTATTCAGGGTAGGTTCTCAGTCAAAGTTCAAAGTTGCTTGTGTTAGGGTAGCTGGTACTGATTAGGCGGTGCTAGATACTCTAATACGGGTCGCGCAAAACTTATTTTGAATTACTATGGTAATCTGGGGTGAGTCTTGTCAGAAGCAAAGTGACGCTAGAGATTGTTTTAGTGAACAACATATCTATTATAATTGTAGCATTGGTTAATATGTCTTTTCATAATTTCAACCTTATATGTACTGCTGTAATATTCATTCTTCATGATTAATACAGTAAACAATGCAGTCACTATACTTTCACTTTGTGTTCTTTTAGTTTTCCGCTTGCTTTTAGTTTTAGCCCAAAATGGTGAAACAATTGCTGACGTAGCCCAAATTTGGTGGAAATTGGAGTCGTAAAGTGAAGTCTAAGAGAAAAGTTCTCGCTGAGCATTTGTTCATGGTTATGGTGTTTTGCGAGAAATATATTTTTTTCGAGGAACAGAGACAATTTACTGGAGCTCAAGTTTGTGTGGAGTAAAGACGTATTGCATATGAGAAGTATTTATGCATATTGAGGAACCATCCAATGGTTCATGCATACAACTGAGAACCTAACATGGACTGCTAATATTTCTCTACATTTGGCAGAGCAGGAGGAGTAGAAGAAATGAATGTCATATGATGTGTGGTAATGGGAGGTGGAGTATACTTATCTTGTTGTAGTTGAGGTGTTGTGGACTTGTGGTAACAGAGGATTCTTAAGCATAACATAATTGTGTTGATCTAGGTACACAGTGGCAGTGACTGATTCAATTTTTTTACTGGATTGCATATGTTGTTCTCTGTCTTTCTTGTTGTTCATGTAGTTGTGCAACGCAACACTGTATCACCTGCTCGTGGTTGTTGATGGTCTTAAGTGCATGACTAAGTCTGATCTTATGAGTTGTATCGTTGAGGAGTTTGGAGATCACGCCATTTTTGTGGCACCTGTTCACAATGAAATATGCTTTTTGTGATGGTAGCATGCATGTAGGTTACATTTTTCTAGTTTAGCCGCCTCTATCACAATGTTACATTGTGTGTTATGCTACTAATTCGATGAGCACATCATGGTTGGTGCTGGTGTACTTCATCATTCTTGATCCTTTCGTAAATGGGTTTATTTGCCTATAGATGGTCAGAAATGGGGTTTTCTTATTTGGTTGCTCTTTAGTTACTGTGCGCGTTGCTTTACATCTCTTACATGTCACTTGGTGAGTGGCTTACACAAAGGCAAGAGCACTATTTCGTACTCAACGAGAAATTCATGTATTAGAATGGGCATCTGCTTCTTCTTATAGTGGCTTACCGTAACTAGAGCTAGCAGAGGGATGTTGAGGATGTGCTATGTGGCAACACTTTCTTTGGTTGGTCTTGATCAATATATCACCATGTTGCATTGTTTATAGAGTTATACTTGCGATGAGTTTGGGGTGCTGGATTTGGGATATTGTCTTGTCATTTTGGCTACAAGTGTTGTTATCTTTGTTCCAACCATTATGCTAGTTCTCTATTATATAGTTGAGGGAGGGTGTTACAATTGTAGCATTATAGTGTAAGGGTTAATATTTCTTTTCATAATTCCAGCCTTATATGTACTGTTGTAATACTCATTCTTCATAATCAATACTATAAACAATGTAGTCTCCTACACTTTCTTTGCGTTCTTTTAGTTTTCTGGTCGCTTTTACTTTCTTTAATAAATCTATGGCTTAGTTAACATTAGCGTGAAATGCTGATTTTGAGGTTCTCATATGATTTTTTCTTAGCATTAATTTTTCCGGTGTGCCATCGTTATTCCAAAGCAAATGATATTGCTCATGTAGCAACTCTTGCTATTAGGTGGACAGTAAAATACACAGTTTGTGTGGAAGCTTCGGTTACTATTTTAGGATGCTTTCGTGTTACTTATTATAATATGAGATTTAGGTATGTCGTGATTGTCACTCTTATTGAATTTTGTAGTTTAATTAAGACTTAAGAAAAGTAATTGAGACACGTTCTAACCACAAAGTCGTAAAAATAGCCAAACAATGTGTTGCAATGTACATTTAGACTATTTCATATAGACCGGGTGTAACGTCCTCTTTGAACTACCATTGAAATTTTTTTTTTTTTTTTAAAAAAAACGACTTTACTTCAAACAAATAAAATTTTAAAAACAAATAGGGAGGGTAATCCTATATTTGGTCAGTGAAACTGTTCGAAGAGGGTCATTGGGCTTTTGAAAAAGACCTCAAGTCTTCTGTCTTCACGAGGACTGGTGGGATTTGGTGCCCATAGAGTGGGCGGGCCTGGCTAACCTTGGCGTGTTCTGGGACCAGTACATCAATTCAACAAATTTTTGTAGACCTACTTTAAGCAATTGGAATTCTTTGTTGAGAAAACTTCACGTTATCACTCCACTAATGATCGACTGATAGTGACTGACCTTCTAACTTCTCAGTGCGTGTTAGATTAGACATTGTTTGCAATGAGATGAAGTAATCTAACATCGAATCGGTTGGGGCGGGGGAATCTAGTAGGAGTAGATGGACTGATGGGACATGTGAGCTCTTGTTCTTCTATTTGGGTAAAAATGGATGTTCCGGCAAACCAAGTAAAAAAACGTCTTGTTTATGTTGAGAGATCGATGACAGGGGCGTTTGCTGCTACTTTGGGTGCATTATGATATGAACAAGAGTTGCATAGCAATTTCCATCTTCATGGACACACGTACAGAATCAGGTTTGTATAATCATCTCTTTTCCTATTATTAAGAACATCTCACAGATTATATTTGACCTTGAACTATAATTTAACACTTTAAATATACTATTTTAATGAATAATGAATGTTATATTTTGTGCAATTTTCAACACATAAGAGTTATAATTTTATATTATTTTATTAATTTAAATTTTTAAACTTATATATATTCAATTGTGGAAGCCATATTTGGAGAAAGAAAGAGAATATGGGAGAAATGAATATTTATTGAACAAAAATTACCATTGCATTTAATTTAGTTGTTAAAAATATTATCTGTTTATACTAATATTTTAATTGCATTGTATTTATTATATTCATTGATGGTTTATTTAACAAATAAATTATTATTAATATTTTAAAATATTAAATTATTTACATTTATTTACTATATTACCGTTGCATATATTATATTTACTGAAAATTTTAAAATATATATTTAAAATATTTTTAAAGTATTACACATGATAAATTTATTATTTTGATTATATTATTTTATAAAAATATAGTGATTATTATTGGATTTAAAAATTTTAAATAAATTGATTAATTAATTAAATGATGTCACCAAAATATTTAAATTGACATGAACACTAATTAAAATTAATATTAGTTATTAGGAATATCAATTTTTAGTGTTTAAGTATAATTGTGGTTCCCACAAAAATATAGTCCAAGGCTATTGTAATGGCCATATATAGCCCAATCTTTGACCTGATCGGGCTATATTTAACATTTTTACTATAACCATATCCTGAGTTGGAGATGATTTTTGCTGATTTTGAGACTTTATCAAACCCCAAATCCTGAACCAGAGATGACATAAGTTACTGCTGTGTGAATCTATTACCTACACTACACTCCTATAACATACAATTTTGTTCCGTGGACTGATCACATCACCATTGTTTTGATCGCCTAGATCTTCTATTATGTGTAATTTTATTTGTTTTGCTGTTAAAGTAGCCTCTATTAGATTTTATACAGAGAGAGACTTGAGTGGTACCTCTAAAAATAATTGAATATGGTAATCACTCGTTATCAATTGAGTTCGACGATAAAGATAATGAGATATATGAACGTGTTTTAATTATTTGGAAAAATTTTGGTTGTGGTACTCAAATTATTTATGTTATACTTAAAAGGGTCATGAATTTTAAAAATTAACAACAATATACCCAAATTCTTAAAAATTATTAAGGAGATACCTGGAACGATTTTTCATCAGCTCTCTGTCTATATCCGTCAAAATTGTTGACGTGACATTTTTTATATATAAAAAATAAAAATAAAAATATATTAATGCCTATTTTTCATATATATGTATATATTTTTATTTTCCTCTCTCTGAACCTAATCCAAACCGATCGGCGGTATGACCCCAGCCTCTAGCAAATGGGTAGTGAGTTTCGATCAGGTGGTGGTCTACCACCTTCGCTCGTCGCATGGTGCCGCAACTTCCTTCAGTGTCACCTTAGATCCTTAGATCTAGTTGAGATCGACCACAACCTCATTCACTCACACCAAGCGGTGCTCCACGAAGTCTTCCCCGCTAGGGGTCGCCTCCTCTCGGTCTCGTCGTCCAATGCGATGCCGAAGAAGCTGCGTCGAAGCCCACTGTTCCCCTTCTCGGCATCTCTTTAAGCAACCTATTGCCTCCCTCCTGAGGTGGTCACGACTCGCTCTCGAGTTCTCTGCCGTCTCAAGCAACCCATCGATTCGCGCTGCCTCAACTCACCGCTAACATTATCACATGCGTCCTTCCCCCCCCCCCCCCCCCCCCCCCCCCCCCCCCCCCCCCCTCTCTCTCCCCGAGCAGATTGAGCATATATGGGCTCTACCTTCGTCGTGAATGCAACAACCATTGTGTTCCCACCTCGAACCGACGTCAGAGAAGAAGTCGCGCTATCTATTTGCTTTTGAATTTAAACTTTGAATCTCGCTTTGTATGAATGTGATTTGGATTCCTGACTGTGTGTGAATTTAAGTGATGACCTAGATTTTGATTTAAAATTTGTTTGTACGGATCTTGATTCTTTGAATTTGAGGCTTTGAGCTTGCTGTATATATCTATGTAATTTCACTTGACAAGTGAATGTGCTTAGATGTGAATCAGAGATGTGATTCGAATCGATCATCCATACTTTGTTTAAATTTTGAAGCAGAATTTAATTTGAACATTAATAGTGCTAAGATATCCGGATTGGGCATTGAGTAGGATGACAGTTTGGGCAGCGGCAACGAGATGGAGCTGCTTCTTCTGTGTTTTCGACACAGTAGAAAGAGAGGGAAAACTGAAGAAAAAAAATGAAAATAAGGGCGGCGGCGCGTTTCACTCGACGATATGAGCAAAGCGCGAGGTCACATTAATATCGTAACAAATTTGATATTCATCAAGTTATATAAGATGTAAATTGACTAAAAAACCTTTTGTCTAAAAAAAATAATTCTCACGTCTTCAAATTTGTCGGAAAATGGATGGAAATGAACGGAGATATCTCCTTAATAGCTTTTAAGAGTTTGAGTATCATGTTGATAGTTTTTAAAATTCAGAACCTTTTTAGGTATAACATAAAGAGTCTGAGTACCACGGGTGATTTGTTTCTTAATTATTTTATTACTGACAAAAAAGATAAATTAGAACAAATGTATGATCATTTTCTAATGGTTCAAAATCTGGTTAAATTTTTCTCACTGTCAATAGTCTCCGTAACCCCTCTTATCACCAACATGAATCCCACATCAAGATAGCTGATTAGATGCAGTATTGTTAACTTTCGACTTGGAACATATACTGTCACGAACCATATTTTTTTGGAGGATCATGCTACTATGCACCACAAGTCTAACTTTCCCAAAATGTCACGTGTATGAATATTATTAGTCGATTATTTCAACTATCTTCAATTGTGAACATCCACCCACACCAAAGGGATTTTCGACGTGTTCCAGGCTGGCGACAGAGCTTGAGGTCAAGGCTGGCAGCAAAGATCTGTTGCAGACGAGTCAAGCGAGACGACTGGCGCGGCGTTCGAGGCATGGTCAGGCCGATGCTAGCGGTGGAGATCGAGGCCGGCCTAGGCTGGCGATGAAGGTGTTGCCGTCCTAAAAGGCCATGAACATGAGAAATTGTCATCAACGTGAAAGATGCTAGCTCTTTTAGATCTAGGTTCGATAAGGATGGTGTGCGTTGTCTTCGAATTCTTTGGTAGCCATTAATTTATGATCTAGCTCTTGAATTTATTTGTAAGTCTCAGAGAGAGAGAGAGAGAGAGAGAGTTCCTAGTGGTGGTGAAGATCCCAACAACTGGAGTTCAGTTTTGGGAGGGTTTCTTTTTCTGGGGATAGAGAAGATCTCATGTACTGGCTTTATCATAAACTCAGTCAAAGAGCAAAACATTTGACCAAATGAACGAAAGAGAATGTGCCACGTAAAATTTAGGAAATAGAACTCAGAGTGCTTAGTCATGTGGTATATTCCAGAATTATTCTTTCTTGGAATGGAAACTTGAAAAGAAACCCTTTGATAGTCTCTCACTGTATAGTTACTGCTAGACTAGGTTATTCGTTGGATATGGGCTAGCAGTAAATTTGCTGACGAAGCCATATTGTTTGCCTTGGTAGTCTTTCTGTTTCTTTCCCTGTGCAGTACTAAAAACTCTCTCTCTCTCTCTCTCTCTCTCTCTCTCTCTCTCTCTCTATGACAAAGAGTAGGGTCGGGCTAGACTGCATGCCAGGACCTGATTTCTATGGTGACACGTGGCGTGATATGATTCGTTTGTATTTTCAACCATTTTTAAGGTTGACAGTATGCAGATCTCCACTTTGTTCAGAAAATCAACCGTAAACACCTCCGTCATCGGATTATCGCCGCCGCCCACCGCAAAAAACCTCATCCCTCCACCTCCAAAGCTAGCTTGAAACATGTTAACACTACCAGAACAATTACTATGACCGACGACTTGATGTCGTCGGTCTGTTTGGGCTCCTCGTCGGTCATAGATATATCCGACGATGTGTCGTCGGATATAATAGCGTCGGTAATAGACCGTCGGTCATACTATATCCGACGACCAGTTAGGGTTATCGTTGGAAAAAGGATACACTATATCCGACGACGGTTTTGTGTCGGTCATAGTTTTAAACTATAACCGACGATGTCATCGTCGGATATAGTTTTCTCCATGGTCAAAATGGTTGACTCTGGAGAAAACTATATCCGACGATATTGACACATGTCGTCGGATATAGTGGAAAATTTTAAATTTTTTTTGCAGGTTTTGGGTTTCATCCCAAAACCTGCATTCACAAAAAAATCACGCTATCTATATATTGTTCAAATTGAAAATCAACAACCATTGAAACTAGAGTACGTAGTAAATAAATTAATTAATAAAAAACCGAAATAGTTCAAATCTATATACATATGCGTAGTAAATAATGAAAATAAAAATGAAACCGATAATTGTTCAAATGTAGGGGGGTCCTGGTCCTAAGTCTATGTGGTCAAACGAGTCGTCATAAGTAGGTTGGTCCTGGTCTGGCTGTGGCTGAGGCTGCGGCTGAGGCTGAGGCTGAGGCTGTGGCTGTGACTCATCGAATATGGGCGGGGGAGGTATCTGGATTCCAGATGCTTGCAACTGTGCATAACATTGCTGCATCCATGTCCCCATTTGCTGCTGCTGTTCGGCCAACCGATTCTGCTTTGCAGCTTGCGCTTGCTCCATCTCCTCTATCCGACGCCGTTGAGGTTCCATCTCAATTGATTGCCTATGAAGCCGGTCGTTTAGCTCATTAGTCCTCGAAGATGATGATGATGATCCCGATCCGCGAGAGAATTCAGGGGTCTGCTTCAGCAGCCCTTGACCCCATTTTCCGGAACCCCTGCAGTAGAATGTGTTCTTCCCTGGAGGGATCGCAATTGACGTAATCCTGGCCCTGACGATCGGATCAGATCGATCAATCTGATCAATCGGGAGTTCCGCATCGGGGGTGTCGGGATAGAGCTCTCTCGCCACTTGAGTCAACACCTCCGGAATCGCCTCCTGAATTCTCGCCTAATTGACAAAGAAAAATAAAATATTAATTAAAAAAACAATCTAAATAAATAAGAAATAAGTTTATTTTGTTATAAGGACACTTACAGCATATTCAGGATTCTGCGGATACGCGTGCTGCATCGTATAGATAAGGGGATCATCTTCTGGGTGGTTGGCCGCCTCCTCGATCCAACTCGAGTATGATCTGGTACCGGCATGATGATTTGTTGTGTTTTTGGCCCGGTTCCTTGCGTTGATTTCAGAAAGAGCCTGCGCGATTAAGTCAACATAAAAAAATACCCATTAGCCAAATAATTTACGGGAAGTACGATAAAACCAAAATTAAATCGATTGAAGGTTGCGTACCTTTAATCGAGGGTTGTTGAAGGGAACCACAAGCCATCGCCACTCGTACTCCCTATAACGAAACTCGCTAGGGGTACCCTCACGATCGTCCCCGTACTTTTTCCAATGCTTCTTCAGCTCGGCCTTCCACTCCTTATACCTATATATACCCATAAAATCAAGCGTTAGTAACTAACAACATTGTATGAACATAATCAAAAGAAACGAAAAAATTGAAACAAATGGTCGTCTGCAAACCTGCTCCCATGCACTTCATCTGCCCACGTGGGTCTAATGTCTTCATCCACGCGGAACCACCTCTGCAATGCATATATTTATATATATATATCAATAATATTAAAAATTTATTATTGAAAATTTTCATAATGAATATACAATTCAACTCACCGACAACGCATTATTCAGCTGATGTTTGACGGTTTGTGGCACTGAATTCCAATCTTGCCACAACATTGGGACTCTATCCTGTATGAGGCTGCCCGCCATCCCCGCGTACTTTCGAGTGACCTTTCCCTCGATCACCTGCCCTCTATCCCTGGTCGGAATCATAAGTTGGCCACCACCGCTAGCCTGAATGGCTTCGTCCAGTCTCTTGCCGACGACGGGGCCTCTGGTTCTCTTCTGTTTGGCACCGGGCACGATCTCGCCTATCACATATATATGTAGACGATTTTGTAAACATCAACACCTAATTGAATTTAAATATTAGGGAGTAAAAAGATATCACTAATTAATATTTACCTGATTCGTCGGTGCGTTGTCCCGGAATCCTTGCACTCCAGAGAGGTGCCGGGAAGGGTATATACGCATATGCCTGCTCCGGAGTAATGAACCCTAGCTGTCCCGGAATAGGCATCCCGTCGGAATCGACGTGAGGTATCGTCGGGATTTCCAACGGTAAGAATAATGTAGGCGGCGGGCACAGTCGCATCCTCGCCGAGGACTGAGTAGATCCACCAGCCTCCTCGGAAGAATGAGGAGCTGTCTGGTGTATGACGGGGGAACCCTCCTCGCGATGAATGTCCGGCATTCAGACCGAGGATTGAGTCGCACTATCCGTTTCCGGCGTGCGACTGACCTGCTGAACCCTCCTCGCGCCTGAGGATCGAGCCGGCTCGAGCTGCTGCTGCTGAGGTTGTCCCTCGCCCATCAGCCGACGGTGTCGAGAGGTCAGCGGAACACTGTAAGTGTTGGGGACACTGGTGGATCCTGATGCGGACCGACTTCCGGTGCCATCAAGATCCCTAGCTCCCGAGCCCTCATCCCCACGTCCCGATCTCCCTCTCCCTCTGGACCTCCCCCTCGAAGTACTCGACCCGGCCCCTCGGGAAGGTCCGCAATTAAACCATTGCATCGTTGCTATAAAATTATTAAAATTAAAAAAAATTCCTAATTCATCCAAAAAATCTAGCACATGCATATTCCAATAATTCAAATTCCAACAAGAATAATTCAAATTCCAACAATAATAATTCCATTTCCAACAATTCCAATAATTCCAACAATTCCAACAATAATAACTCCATTTCCAATTAATAATTCCAATTCCAACAACAATAATTCCATTTCCAAATCCAACAATTCCAACAATAATTCCAATTTCAATTCCAATTCCAATATATTCCGCTATATAAACATACATGCAAAAAATCCCAATAATTCGAAATTTAACCAAATAATCCAAATTTAACCTAAATTTCATACTATTCCAATATATATCAATACATGCATAAAATTCAAAAAAATTGAAATTTAACCTAAATTTAACATACATATTATTTACAAATATTCATGCTAATTTAACCTAAATTTAACATAATATTTACAAATATTCATGCAAATTTAACCTAAAATAACCTAAATTTTACCTAAAAATCAAAATTATTCTAATATAACTCAATACATGCATAAAATCCACAAATTCCACAACTATATCAATACATGCATCCACATTGACAATCAACACATTCCACAACGTTGGTATGCAACCGAATTCAAAAAATTTGAAATTAGGGATTTCAAACCTGTTTTTTCACTAATCGACGAGGAATTTGGCTTGAGGATCGATGGAATAGCACTTGACCTTCGATTGCTTGCTTCCAACACGTCAATTGCGTAGAAAATCGAGAGGAGGCGGAGAGGAGGCGACTATTCCGGTTTGGGGCAGTTTCGTTTCTGCCCCAAATCGAAACCCAGATCGGGATATAAAACAGACTATATCCGACGAGTTAAGTAATCTCGTCGGATATAGTTGAACCGAAACTATATCCGACGAGATTTCATATGAATGTCGTCGGATATAGTTTCGGTTCAACTATATCCGACGAGATTACTTATGCAACTCGTCGGATATAGTTCTTTTTTTTTTTTCATTTATGCCAGCCGGTAAACTAATTAAATGTGTAGTGTTTTAATATATATATTTATTAATAGTTAATTAATACGAAATTATTAATAGTTAATACGAAATTAGTAAAGCAAAATTAATTATTTAATAATACGATCGATCGATATTAATTATTAATCGATCGGCTGTATTTTTTTCCCGATCGATCGACACAATTTAAAGTCGATCGATAATATGATCGAATAAAATTCATTTTACATTGCACGTTCTAAGTCAAAATAACATACATATATATACACTAATTAATTAATTAAGGCGCATAATCAGAATCATCGCTTGAGTCTGACTCTGTTTCCGAGTTAATTTCAGGTAATATGTGTATGTCCTCGTCACTTGAGTCTTCATTGTCTTCATTTTGATTAACATCAAGAAGATTTGGTTGAGGAATTCGTACCACACTGCCCTGTCTCACATTATTAAGACGAATTGTTGAGGTTTCAGGAATACCAGTTGCGTTCGGCTCTTGGTATGCACTGACTTCTTCATTATCCGAGGTCACAGTACCAAGGGTGGAGGCACTGTATATGTTTCGTGGAAGAACATGGTTAACCACTTTCCACGCGCCTTTATGCACAAGATCATCAAGATAGAACAATTGTTACACCGCCGTGGCCAACACAAACGGATCATCTTCATACCAGCTTGTGGCAGTATTCACCGAAAAAATCCCGTATTGATCGGTCCTTGTGTTCTGAGGGTCGTTATCAAACCATCTACACTTAAACAAGTGCACGGTCATGCCTTCCCCATATATTAATTCAACAACTGAATGGAGAACACCGTAATAGTCAACTCCATTCTGCCCACCATGCACCATTACCCAAGAATTCTGTGTTTTTCGTCTGACATCTCTATGTTCACAAATAAATAGCACGCCATTAACCTTACACATAGGATAAACTCTGGAAGTTACCGGTTTCTGCGCCAAGAGCCTCAATTCGTGTGACCACTGAGGGATACCATCATCTTGTACATGATTCATCTGAAAATAATCATTTATTAAGTACGTATAAATAGGATGCGAGACATGCACTTAACATCGATCATATACAGGTCAATTTAAGTATCAACTTACCCAGTTGCCAAAATAGTTTGCGAACGTCTTGTTGTGATACTCAACATCACCGGAAATAGCAGGGCAGTAAAGGTGCAAATTTTTCCAATATTGAACTTCTGGACAGTTAATCAATACCGACCAATGGGCAATGACGAGTTCATAAGGTTCCAACTTGTACGAGTTGGGCAACTTTCCAGAAACTTCAACATCATCGGAGATGATCGAAAGGTTGAACTGCCCTCCATCTACGGGCATATGTTGTGGAGGGTCCTCCAACGCTCCCAAATACAACTTGGTGTACGTTACGCACTCATGCGCAATATATGCTTCAGCGATACACCCTTCGGGTGCAGATTTGTTCATCACATAGTCTTTGTAGTCCCCCAATTGTCTGTAAATGGGTAATTACAGATCGAGCATGTTATGCTTATTGCAACAATATATAAGTGAATAAATAATATTAAAGATCGACATATATATAGCCAGATTCAGAGATGCATTACGTACCTTTCCATAGGATACATCCATGTGTAGTGTACTGGACCAGTAAGCAACAATTGTTCCGGAAGATGGAGCATCAGGTGAGGCATGATGTTGAAAAAGTTTGGAGGAAATATCCTTTCGAATTTGCACATGATAAAAATGATGTCCTGTTGCATTTCCAACAAGTCCGATTTCTTCACTTCTCTCGTGCATAACTTCTGAAAGAATCTTGACAAAGCCACTAACGGCTCCACCACCTCTTTGGGCAGGTACCCTCGAATGAAAACAGGGAAGAGGCGTTGGAGCAGTATATGACAGTCATGACTCTTTAGTCCGTACATCTTGTTGTCTTTGAAGTTAACACATCGACTTATCACTACAAGAAAACTGCACTTAGACCACGGACCATTTCCGTCGTCTAAGTGCAGTTTTCCGTCGTCTAAGTACTTGGACGACGGACACTCCGTCGTCCAAGGTCCGTGCTCCAAGTGCTGTCGTCCAAGCACCTGGACGACGGAGACTTAGTGTGTCCGTCGTCCAAGTGAACTTGGACCACGGACAATGTCCGTGGCCCAGGTGTTCACCTGGACGACGGAGACTTAGTGTTTCCGTCGTCCAGGTGAACACCTGGGCCACGAACATTGCTACCATTATCCGTGGCCCAGGTGTTCACCTGGACGACGGAAACACTAAGTCTCCGTCGTCCAGGTGAACACCTGGGCCACGGATAATTGTAGCAATGTCCGTGGCCCAGGTTTTCACCTGGACGACGGAGACTTAGTGTTTCCGTCGTCCAGGTGAAAACCTGGGCCACAGACATTGCTCGTGTGTCCGTGGCCCAGGAGTTCACCTGGACGACGGAAACACTAAGTCTCCGTCGTCCAGGTGAAAACCTGGGCCACGGAGAACGACAGGGTTTAGGGTTTAGGGGTTAGGGGTTAGGGGTTTAGGGTTTGTGCACCTGGACGACGGAGAACATAATCTCCGTCGTCCAAGTGAATATTTAATTTTTTTTTAAAAATAAATTGAAATTAAATATTATTAATTTAATTTATTATTATTTTAATTTAAATAATGAAAAATGCTAATATTAAATAAATAAACTAAATTTTGAATATTAAAATTAATAACTTATATATATAATTATTAAATAATCAAAGTAAATTAATTTGTACATACGAAAAAACCCATAAATTAAAAATTAAAATATTGTTCGGAATGCGGAAAGAAACGAGATAATATACTACGTGCTAGCTAATACACTGGAGGAGCAGATGCGGGGCCGAGTCCTCCGCCTCCAGCCGGGTCGTTGTCGTCGGGGTGTGGGTTCGGAGGAGGTTGACATACTTCTCGATTTTGGTTCATGAGCGCGATGAGTTGGGCTATTTGTGCTTGTTGTTCGTCAAGTCTTTGCCGCATTGACTCATTCTGCTCTTGTGTCCGTCGATTCTCCTCTCGTGCCAGTCGAGCCTCTTGAATGGCTGCTTCGACGGCCGCAGCTTGACTCATTCTCCGCTGCCTCGAACCTCCCGTAGATGATGAGCCGGATGTCGTCGACAAATCTCGTACCACCCTAGGCCCAAAGTGCCTAACCTCCTTGCCAGCTCTACGACCGTAGACCTCATCCGCGATTGCAATTTGGCTCTCTAAGGATAGAGGAGGCAGGTCTTCCGGCGGCACATCTGGGAACGCAAGCTGAGTGTTGGCCAACTCTTCATGCGCACGCTCTATCGCCCTTGCCTACAAAATTATAATTAATTTATTATAATTTTGTAATCATATTTAAATAATAATTACTATAATTAAAAGCACACATATATATATATACATATCACTTACCCCGCATTGACTCGCTTCATTATCGAGCCCTGGCGTCACGTACGCGCTTACGCTTGCATCAATAAAAGGGTGTTTGGAACCCTTATTCTTGTGCTCCTTGACAATTTGAATGAACTGCTTGGCGCCGGTAGTATGGTGTTTCTCCTTCTTCCCCCGGTTGGCTTTGTTGACACCGGAGAATTTCTGTTACACAACATAATTAAATCATTAAAAAATGAATAACTACAATTTAAATAATTCAATTATTTTAATTGAAATAAAAAAATTAAATTAATACCTTAAATTGTTCATCGGCAAAGTGGTTACACAACCACTCCCACTCATCTTCTCTCTCCCCTTGCAGCTCTACCGGGGGAGGCACGGGACCGACATCTTTGAAGTACTTATGGAGCCTGTACTTCCAATCTTTGTAGATGGAGTTGGCGGTTTGATTGATATGCCTCAACATATCCGGTGTCGGATCCACGTCAAATTGTTCCTATGAAAAATAAATAGAAAATTATAATCGTATATATTATGAAATTTTAGGCCGAGATTAACAATATTATATAATAACTAAATTGAACGTATTACGTACCGAAAGATCTTTGAAGACTTTCGCCTTCTCATGATCCGGCGCCTCCTTCCAAGTAGGGGCAGTGATACGAACCCGGTTACGGATGATTGACCCTATCCTATGCGCCGAGAGACTTGCTAGCTGAGCTGTGGGAGGGCCACCGGTGAATTTGTCGTACGGCAAGTCGATCTTTTTACCGGTCGCCTTGCAAATACGCTCCGCTTTTCCCCCTTTAACGAGACCCCGAGTCCTTTTCGGTTTCGGGTTAGTGGGGGCCCTCCTTTGCCTACGGCAGGCGCTGTACATGATTGATTCGGCGGTCGAGGACGCCTGAGTACTTCCCGTTGAACCGGTACCGGGCGTCGGAGTTGAAAAGAGGTCGACGTCATCACCGCTCGAGATGAAAGGGGGAGCGGGAATTTTCCCAGAGGGCGCTACGGACGGACCAGATGATCCGTTCGGATTGAGAGCGTCGTTGCCCTCCGGTGGTAATTCCCAACCGACTTGGTCCGCCAAGCGGCGGAGCATGGCATCTTCTGCCTCTGCTTGGGCTTTCTTCTTGCCGGATGTCGTCTTTGGCGGATCCATTTAAACCTAAGATTGATGCGTTAAAATACCTACTTACCATAATAATTACAACTTAAAAATTTACGCTAATTAATTAAGTACGTTTAAGATTTAAATAGAGTACACTAGCTTGGCATTTTCGGTCGTTCAATGGACGTGCGACCCGCGCGATAAAGTGTAAATTTTCAATTAATCAGCCTTGGTTAAATCGAAAAACATGGCCAGTTAGGGATAGAGATAACGCGAGAGGCAGGACTAATTTCGACAAAAGTCTTTCTTAGTCCAAATCCTGTCACCAGTCATAACCCGTTTCTAGACACCATGTCCGACATTCGGCCAATTTTTCGAAAATTTACACTCCCTCAAGTCCTTTGCAAACTCCGCCCTCAACCTCGTGTCCATAACTTCACTTAGGTTATGGTGTACGGTGATGAAATCCACACATCACGAGGGGTTAAGGAGATAAGCAAGGAAAAGAGGCGCCATCTATTCCAAAGAGTGCGACTTAATTACACCAAGCCTATGTACTAAATTTAAATCGAACACGTACTACTAATTAATTTACTAAAAAATACACGTAATTACATGCAATAATTTATTTTCCATTTAGCATGCAATAATTAACCATTTAATTAATTAATAACAATAATTATTTATTTAATTAATTAATAACAATAATTAATTATTTATTTATTTAATAACAACAAATTTACAATTATTCATTTAATTAGGAAACAATAACAATAATTATGATTTAATTAATAAATAACAACAATTAATCATTTATTAAATATTTAAAATTAATTACTAAATTAATTTCTACTAATTAATTATATTTAGAATTTAATTAATTAATAAAATGAAAATTATTTAAATAAGGGAAAAATAGAAATGTACCGAAGCGGAGTTTACGGGAATTTCGCCGGACTTGAGTCGTCGGAGAGGAGGAACCACGCCGGAAAAAATGTCGTCGGAGCGTCGCCGGAGGAGGATCGCCGGAGGAGAGGAGAGGAGAGGAGAGGAGAGGGAGAGGAGGAGATGGAATGATGAGAAAATGAGGGGGGGTGCAACTCTATTTATAGAGTTGCACTTAGACGACGGAGCACTATTCTCCGTCGTCTAAGTCCACCTGGACGACGGAAACAGTGTTTTCCGTCGTCTAGGTGGCGGTTTAAAAATTTTCAATCGGCGCGTAATTAATCGGCGGGACGTTTTGAACCGCCATGAATTTGGACTTAGACGACGGAGAATTGAATCTCCGTCGTCTAAGTGAAAATTCAAGCGGTGCCGAAAACGGAAGCGGTAAATTGAACCGCCATAATTTTGGACTTGGACGACGGAGATGGTCAGTTTCCGTCGTCCAAGTGAAAATTACATGAAAAAAATAAACAAAAATAAATTTGAACCGCCATGGTTTTTGAACCTGGACGACGGAAAATGACCATCTCCGTCGTCCAGGTTCAAATTACGTAAAAAAAAATTTTAAAAATAATTCGCTAGGAATTTAGCGATCTGTCATTCGAGTGAAATAGTCGTACAATATCGATGAACGCATCGTGTATATAAACAGTTAAATTTGAACCGACGATTAATTTTACGTATTGAAACATGTTAAGTATCGACTAATCTTTACGACTTAAGTGTTCATGAGTAGACGCTCATTTGCAGCAGAGTATTAACGAAATTGAATTTGGATAAAACAACCGTTGGATATGTTCGTCGTAACATAATATATAATTGTCTTCAAAGGATCATAAAATAATAAGTTCGGGAAGGGTTTGATCGGCACAGTCAACCGCAAAACCGATAATTTCACAAACCGGAAACGTGGATACTAGGCATTTCGTAACTCCGATTTTCGAACCGTCGAAGCTCACACACCAAGAATTGTTTACTCTAAAGTCTTGATGAAAAGAAAATGCATTGGAAGAAGGTCTAGATGGTCGTTGTCATAGAAAAAATTACGATATCTGCACCTGGACGACGGAAATGAGTGTTTCTGTCGTCCAGGTGGATAGACCCTGAATTCAGGGGTTAGGGCCTTAGGGTTTAGGGTTTAGGGTTTGTGAACTTGGACGACGGAGAATGACCATCTCCGTCGTCCTAGTGTGTACCTGGACGACGGAGAATGACCATCTCCGTCGTCCAGGTGTAAAAACCCCGAATTCAGGGGTTAGGGCCTTAGGGTTTACGGTTTAGGTCGTCCCCGGTCATTTGTGTGTGCGTTCAATTATTCTGATTCAAAAATATAATTAAAAAATTGATCGATCGATCCGAACTGCTAGATTTAGGGTCCAGGATTTAGCTAGGGTTTTATATGAGATTGAGATTTGGCGCCAATTAATCTGCAATTAATTTCTCCGTTGTCCAGGATATATAATTCGGATTAATTTCTTACCGTAAACCAGCATCGATCATATATATATATATATTACAATAATTACAGTAATTAATTACCAATTAATCTCCCTCGTCGTATGACCGTACTCTTCGTCATAATCATCATCGTCCTCATCCCCGTTAGTCGACGGCTCATCCTCGTCATCGTACTCAACATCGTCCGACGAATAACCTAAGTCCTCGTCCGCGTCCTCTTCCTGCTCGTCTTCTTCATCTACCTCATGGATAATCTCATCTTCAGTTAGATCTGTACAACCATCAGGCATGGGTAACCGTTCACCATCTTGAACCAGGTCCATTATATCGGAGCGGACCATAGAAATATTAGGCTCTTAATAGGCAGGAATGTCTCTTTCTGGTTCAGCAGCATCTTCAGTCGTCGCCGGTGTCCCTTCAATTGTCTCTGTATTCCATATTCCTCGGTGAGAGATATGGTTCACTATTTTCCACCCTTCACCGACTTTCGGATCGTCGAGATAGAACACCTGCCGAACTAAGGTGGCGAGAGCGAAAGGCTCATCCTCATACCAGTGCGAGTTTGTATCGACAGATAATAGTCCCAGGTCTTCCTTTGTACGCTTGAACCATCTGCACTTGAATATATAGGAAAACGTTGACATCATTCCCGTAACATAGGTGAACCACGTATACAATAGCCCCGTAATATAGATCATTGTCTTTCCCAACGGCTACCCCACTGTTTTGTGTTCTTCTTCCTTCGTCTCGGGCCAATGAATGGAACTTTACACCGTTCACAAAACATCCGGGATAAATATAGTGTTTAACCGACTTCCCTGCTAGCAAGTGCTTTGGCCATGACCACCACCCTCCGTGGTTATCAGATTTTTGCAGATCAATCATCTGCGAAAAAGGCCAAATTAATATAATGGTTTACTTTCTACAAACATGAGCAATATGTATTTAAATAATTAATACCGAGTCGTACGTACGTACCCATTGGAAGAAATAATCAGGAAACTTCTTCTTAACCATTTTCTCAATCCACGCCGAACTCTTGTTTTGATTTAACGCCTGAAGCCTCTCCCTGTATGACATCATGTACGGCTCAACTTCATCACAGTCTCGCAACACTACCCAATGTGCCTCAATAAGTTCTTCCCGTGTTAACGATTCTTTTAATACTCCTCTAAACGGTCGGACGACATTGGTGACGACAGAAAGATTGATGCGGGCACTGCGATCGGAGGCAGTACTGGGAGGGGGTGGATCTTTGAGGTACCTGTTGTAGTAAGTAACACACTCATGCATTAGGTATGTCTCTGCTATGGAGCCATCCGGGGCCGACCTGTTTTTGACGAATGACTTATACTGTCCAAGCTGTCTACAAAATCAAACGTACACATTACATAAGTACATATAGCTAGCTGGCTAGTATATATATAATCTCCAGTGGAACAAATTAATTAATTAGTTGTACGTACCTTTCTTGAGGATACATCCAAGTGTACTGGACCAGACCAGAAATGAGCACCTGCTCGGGCAGGTGGATCATTAGGTGAATCATGATGTCAAAGAAAGCAGGGGGGAAAATCCTCTCTAGTTTGCAAATGATGTGCACAATTTGTTGTTGCAATTCCCCCACATCTGACTTCTTTAATTCTCTGGCGCATAACCTCTGCCACCACCTGCACAATGCCACTATTGATTCTACGACGTCCCGAGGCAAGTATGGTCGAATTACCACTGGAATCAGACGTTGCAGCATAACGTGATAGTCATGTGTCTTTAGACCAACAAACTTGTGTTGCACCTCGTCCACTGCTCCAGTTATAGTAGCTGCATACGTAGCCGGATAACGAACGCCCTTAAACCAGTGAAATACAGAACGTCTAAGCGTCGGCTTCACTGTGTAAGGTGCATCTGGCATCTTGTTGTACACTCCTTTCCTATCCCTCCTCAACCACAAGGGACGACGTAGATTCATTGATTCCAAATCTTTGCGCGCTTTGGGAGTATCTTTAGTCTTGAACTTAATACCGAGAATTGTTCCCACCACGCTGTCGCACACATTCTTTTCTATGTGCATTGCGTCCAAGTTGTTCCTCAGCTTCAACTTCGACCAGTAAGGGAGTTCAAAGAATATACTCTTGTGATCCCAATAGCTCAGATCATGTGGAGGAATTGGATTGCATTTCTTTACATCCGCGTCATTGCTCAACACACCAAAGTCGAAATAGCTCAACCTCTCTAAAATCTCTTCGCCCGACCAACTACGGGGTTTAGGATTGTTCTCTACCGTACCGTCGAAATGAGCTTCATCCTGTCGCCACGGGTGGTCGTGAGGAAGCCATCTACGGTGACCCAAGTAACACACCTTCCCCGCGTGCCAACTAGAGTTCACGTCGTCCAAACATATAGGACATCCATTATATCCTTTTGTCCTGCAGGCTGCCAACATCCCATAAGATGGAAAATCGCTGATCGTCCACATTACAGCAGCCCTCATCGTGAACATCGTGTCAGTGAATTTGTCATAAGTTGGGACTCCATTTTCCCACAACAGTTTCAGCTCGTCGATCAAAGGTCTGAGGTAGACATCTAAGCACTTCGATGGAGATTTAGGACCTGGAATTAGTACGGTAAGGAAATTAAATTCCTTGTTCATGCACATCCACGGAGGCAAGTTGTATGGCATCAGAATAACTGGCCAAGTGCTGACGGCGGAGCTATTACTTCCCCAATGATTGAATCCGTCTGTAGATAGGCCGAGTCTAACATTTCTAACCTCTGAAGCAAAGTCTCCAAATTCTCTGTCGAAATGTTTGGAACCCTCCCCATCCGCGGCGTGTCGCAGGACATCGTCATCTATTCGCTTTTCTGCGTACCATCGCATCGCCTCTGCTGTGTGTAGCGACATGTACAGGCGCTGCAATCTGGGAATCAAGGGAAAATATCGAACAACTTTCACAGGAATTCTCTTTTTCGAACTCTTCCTATTCAACTGGAATCTGCACTGGCCATATACGGGACAATAGTCCAACTCTTTATACTCTTTGTAAAATAGCACACAATCATTCGGACATGCGTCAATTATCCTGTACTTTAGGCCGAGGCTGCTCAGGATATTTCTAACCTTATAATGAGATTTAGGAAGATTGTGATCATCAGGAAGCAACTTACATATTTGATCCTGAATTTCGTCAAAAGCACTCACTGACATTTTGTGCTTCACTTTTATCTTCATTTGCTCCATCACATATTGCAACACATTCTCTCGACATCCAGGGAACACCGGGGTCTGCGCTTCAAGTAGCATCCGGTTGTACTTTTCCATCTCACTGGTGTCAGTGGCCAAGCTAGCTGCGGGGAATGTGTCATCATGCTCATTGGTGGTACTGTAACCTCCGTCTTGGTGTTGGTGTCCGCCATGACTACATCCCGGAAACGCATCATGGACCAAATCTGCAGTTGGGTTGCAAGCTGGGGGTCCGGCACCACTGCCGCTGGATGAGGCACCATGGTAACTGTACCCTGAGCTGAAGTCTGCTGCGTTGAACTCTACTGCTTCACCATGCTCGCTCCATGTAGTGTAACTCCACATCATACCATTTTCGTACAAGTGTTGCACCATAACATTAACCTCCGCATACTGACAATTAAGACATTTCTGACACGGATACCTGAAACGTTTCTTTCCCTGACCATGTTCTATCGCAAAATTCACAAATTCGCTAATTCCATCCATATACCGGACATCACATCTATTCTTCAACTTCATCCAACTCTTGTCCATACTGCTACAAAATATTATACTTAATTAATTATTACATATATATATATTTGTCCATTAATTTACGCTTAATTATACGTACTCGATCTACATATCGATCCATCAATTACGTACGTATGTACGTAATTTAATCGATCTGTACATATATATATATATATAGCTAACATCAGCTAACATCCTTGCATGTATATATATATGTACGTACGTTTTCACTAAATACATATTAATTAAGCAAATTTTAACTGCGTACGTACGTACCTGCTGGCCTTCTCGATATCTTTGCGTTAATTAAGCTAACTAGCTAGTCAGCGGAGATCCCTTATCGATCCTGATTCTTCTCGGCCTAGCTAGCTTAAGCTACCTAGCTAGCTCGAGCTCCCTAGCTAGCTTCTCCTTCTCCCTTCTCCTTCAATTATTCTTCAAATGGAATCGATCATGAAGAGATCGAGGCTAGCTAGGAATGAATTTGATCAGTTTGGCCGGCAGTGGGCTTATATAATGCTTCACTTAGACGACGGAGGTGTCGGTACGTCGTCTAAGTGGAAGTACGTTTTGTGAACTCGGACGACGGTGTGTCGGTCCGTCCTCCAGGTTATCACCTGGACGACGGAGAATACCATATCCGTCGTCCAAGTGGTCACCTGGACCTCGGAGTCTTCTCCGTCCTCCAGGTGGCCACCTGGACGACGGAGAATACCATCTCCGTCGTCCAAGTGGTCACCTGGAGGACGGAGAAGATTCCGAGGTCCAGGTGGTACTTGGACCACGGAGTCTTCTCCGTCGTCTAAGTGTCACTTGGACGACGGAGAATTATTGTTTCCGTCGTCTAAGTGCTGTTTTCTTGTAGTGTATATTTCCGGCATAGCCTGAAGGATACCTGACATTACCCATCCAACCAAAGATTTCACTCTTCTGGGCAGGCTTCACGGTATAAGGAGCTTGTGGCATTTTTTTCTTCCCATCTCTCAACCACAAATGTTTTCGCAGTCCCATCCTTTTAAGATCAATGCGTGCCTTCGGGCCGTCTTTAGTTTTTCCCTCCCAATTCAACACTGTGCCGACCACACTCTCACACACATTTTTCTCTATGTGCATGACATCTAAGTAGTGTCTGATCAGCAACTTGGACCAATAAGGAAGTTCCCAAAAAATACTTTTGTGTGTCCAAAATTTATACCTGTCGGGTTTGTCAGGTATTGACGCCACTATCTTAGGATGATTGCTTAGCTGCCCAAAATCGTATTCATTTAGCACTTCTAAGATTTCATCCCCCGTCCATCTCTTCGGCTGCTCACCTGTTTCCACAGTCCCATCAAATGCCTCCATATTCTCCCGAAATGGGTGATCATGTGGAAGCCAACAACGATGTCGCATCTGTACAATCTTCCTGCAATGAGGTCTGCAACACTCAACCGTCATGCACTCTGGACAAGCCCTGTATCCCCTGGTAACGTTGCCCGACAACATCCCGCGTGCAGGAAAATCACTAATGGTGCCAACAAGCATGGCATGCATCTGGAACATCTCATTTTTGAACTTGTCATAAGTGGGATGACCATGCTCACTCAAGTACTTAAGCTCCTCAATCAAGGGTCTCAGATACACATCGAGACACTTTCCTGGATAACCCGGCCCTGGAATGATCATAGTGAGCATATTGTATTCTTTCTTCATGCACATCCATGGAGGAAGGTTGTACGGTACCAAAATAACTGGTCATATACTGTATTGAAGACTCATGTTCCCAAAAGGGTTGAATCCGTCAGATGAAAGCCCCAGCCAAACATTTCGAACCTCTGATGCAAAATAAGAAAACTCATTCACCATGTGCTTCCAAGCCTCTCCGTCAGCAGGGTGTATAAGCGTATCACCGTCGGGCAAATTCCTCTCGGCCCACCATCTCATAGCTTCAGCCGTGTGTGCAGACATGAACAACCGTTCTAGCCTATCTATCAGGGGAAAATACCGAAGTATCTTCAAAGCTTTCTTGTTTCCGGCAGGAGTCAACTTATACCTATCTGTACCACATACCGGGCATTCATCAAGGGATTCAAGATCATTCCCATAAGCATCTTCACCCCAGAAGAGAACACAATCATATCTACAAGCATGGATTTTGATGTAGGAAAGGCCAAGATGTTTAAGGATCTGTCGCACCTTACGATGAGTGGTAGGAAGACGATGACCGGGGGGCAACAACGAACCAGACCACTTCAGCCAATCATCAACAGCCTTCACACTCATTTTGTTCTCCACTTTGAGCTTCATTACTCCCATAACACTTTCCAGAACAGTCTTATTACACCCGTTGTACAACGGGGTCTGTTGGAAGGCAATGAGGTTGTTGTACTTGTCCATACCGGCAGTGTTGACAGCTGTAGGTAATTGCTGGACTGGCTCAATATGAGGGAAGTCTCCAACGGCGGGAGGGATATCGATATCCGGTGCTTGAGCAAATATACCGCTCTCATGAGGAAACATATCGTTGATCAACCTTGTTGTTGGATCATTGGATGTACTGCCACTCTCAAAAAATTGTCCGTGATCATGTTGACCAACTGTTGAGCTCTCACCGTGATAAATCCAACATGTGTACTTATCCCAAAACCCGTTTTTCTTCAAGTGCTCCAATACTTTATCGATGTGAAAACGATATCGCTCGCTGCGACACTGACATTTCGTACACGGACAATAATGAATTGTCATCCCTCCACAATTAACCTTCACATATTCTACAAAACTTCTAATTCCACGGTGATATCTTACATCCCATCTTGGAAGACATATCCAACTCTTGTCCATCCTCAAAATTATAACTGCATGCATGTATATATACCCATGATCTTATTAATTCAAATTTCATAGCTACATATAAATATTTATTATTTTAATTCCCATAATTTTAATATATATATATATATACACACACACACGTACACCCTAACTATATATATATATAATCGATCACAAAAATCTAAATATATGTATATAATTGCTATATATATATATTCACAATAATCAAATTAAAATTAACAACAATTAATATATATATATATTTACGATCAATCACGCATACGTAATCAAAATCAACCATCGATCAATTACTCAAACTCAAGAATCAATTAATTAATTAACTCGATCGATCAATCCATCTATTAATTCAACAAATTAAGCAATACATGCATGCACAACACATATATATATTAATTAAGCACGTACCTAGCTATATATAATGCGCACGAATCATCACGAACTCATTCTCGACATCACCCAAAGATCGATTTCAGAGCATTTGTTGAAAAAATGGAAAGTTTTTTGAATGACAGATCGAGCTGCTGCCTAGATCTGAAATAAGAAACTATAACCGACGATATGAAAAAATCGTTGGTTATAGTCCAAAAATTTCGTCGGACATAGTCGAAAACTATGACCGACGAGATTCCGGCGACTATAACCGACGACATGATAATTTCGACGGTCATAAAACTATAACCGACGAGATAATCCTGTCGTCGGTTATAGTTAACTATAACCGACGAGATCCCTTCTCGTCGGTCTGTTTTTCGGCAGCTCGTCGGATATAGTGGTTCTGCTGGTAGTGTAAGAATACTCCACATTTGTTCACAAAAAAAAAACAAAGCATACTCGACATGAAAAAACAAAAACAATTGATATCAAGCCTCAATCGCAGATCTGCGTCGTCTTGAGGAGATCGACGTCGGGACCAAGAAAATGACGCGCGGAGAGGCGCGAGGTGCCAAACAGGAGGAGGCGCGGGCTTTGAAGTCGAGGCCGACCAGGGAGCAACGAGGCAGTGGTGCGATGCCGATATCAAAGTAGACGGCTACGACGAGCTGGAGGAGCCGCGACAGCGAGAGAAGCGCGACGTACGTCGCGAGATGTGAAAGCTGAAGCCGAGGTTTAGACGGTGATAAGCTCAGTTTAAATTGTTTGGAAGGCGGCGGCGAGCCGGGAAAAGACCACCATATTCTGACGTCTGTGAAAGTGAGAGAAAAGAATCATGTATACTGAACTTATGATAAGCTCAGTCATACTTGAAAATAGTTGAAGTAATTGAAGGCTTAAATTGTGACACGTTTCAACTTTGAAGAAAGTCTAAGGGGTGTGTAGACTTTGATTGCATTTCAGAATTATCACAAAGAGTAAGGGCATCGTATAAGCAACTGTAGAATAGAATAGGAACACACACAGAATAGCTCAAGAGACAGAAGGGTAAGTCTAAAGTCAAGACTTAGACTTGCCCTCAATGTCTCTCGTCCCATCTATTTCATTCATTCATTGCCTGCAGCAGCCTCATTTGTTTTCTTCCTCTCCATCTATCACTCACTCTGTTTTTTAGCTCTTGGCTTCCTTCTCATCAGTGATTGACTGTGGCTCATGATAACTCTGGTGGTGTACCGTTCCTTCGGATGGAGCCCCCCATATTCCTCTTTTTTCTTATTAGTGATGTCTTGCTCTTGCATGCATGGAACCAAGGACGGTAAATGTCATGCAGTGAGTCAGTGACAAGTCACAACTCAATCAATTTCTTTACTCTTTGCCCCCTCCAAAATACCACTTGTACATCTTGTACACTCAGATCTCAGATCCCTTCTTCCACTGTTCATGCATACATATATTTATGTTGCACCTGTTTTAGTATGTCGGTGTGCCCCCCCCCCCAAGAACAAGTTCATAGAAACCAAAATGCGCATACAGTCACGGTGAAGTCCCAAACTGAATGTAATCTTAAAACATAAAAACATTCAGCTTCCTTGTGTTCTGTTACATATATTGGACAGACTACATCTATGTGACAACATTAGTATGGTCAAATACTATGTGACAATCATACGAGGTTCAGCAGTAAAACATGAGCTTCCTAAGGTTCTCACTTAGTTTTGGTAGAGCCATTGTCTTTGGAGGTGAAGCTCTGGAGAGAATGGAGCCACTTCTTGTGTAAACTGTAGTGGACTCTGATCGGTCCAGGTAAAGCCTTCCTCTGTACGCGGCAAGGTGAGCGTAATAAGCCGGGGGCACAAGAGAAACCGGCTTGGTGCACCTAACATATGTGTAGCACAGAATATTCACCAGTTTCTGCAGCTCATCTGAAGTGAACTGGTTTTCATCCCACAGAATGTGGTAGTGGGTTGGCCGGCTTGTTCCTTTTACACCCCAATGACTACAGAGATAGAAATTGAATTCTCTAGGGTGGGTGATCACCGTGTCTACCACAGTTCCTGGAGGAATGTTTTCGTCAAGGAACTGGTTCTGTTTGGAAGACGGATCAATTTTGAACGGGAACAACCTTGTGTGATGCCTCTTCTGAACCACTGCAAACGTTATTGGAGGCGTATAACCAAGAAACTTAGAACAACCTTTTTCGATGGCTCGCAACTCCTCGTGAAGCGCTTTGTAGAATTGTGTTTCACTAACCCCATCCCGAAAGAAAATTATTCTCTTGGGCAGTTTGCCTACTTCTTGGTGAAACTCATTCAACAATTCTTCCACCATTGCACCAAGATCCTCAATGATTTCTTGTCGATGTGTCTGTGACCTCATTCTCGATACATACTTGTTGGCTGCTGGCCAATTCATGCTGCCAACCACAGCAGCAACAGAAGGACTGAAATCGTCGAGTGGGTGAGGATGAGTAACATCAGCTCCCATAAACATCACTGGCTCATCAATCTGAAGCAGCCTAGGGATTTGAGATGGTAAAGAGTTGTACAAAGTAACTGTGCACCCTCCAAATTTGGCGTTGATCTTGAGAGCCAAGTTAGCCAAAAACTGTGAACTCAGTCTGCAGAGGTTCGAGTACAAGCAGCATTGACTTAAAACCCCAACTCCTGTATCTGCAATTCGCTTCAAATCTGCATACCCCTTGTGCTTTCTTTCCAATACAAAGATAAGCAGCTCGAGATTGTTTGATGCTGCTTTTTGAATTTTCTGAATCTTGGATTCTAAAAGGGAGACATTGTTAAGCACTTGGGATGCTTCAAATTGGGGGCTAACAATTGTGTTTTTGTTAAGAAAGATGCCCAATTGTTCACATCTTTGAGCTAGCTGGTGTATGAATTTAGGAATGCACTGCTTCTGTTCTGGGGTGCCACCAAAACTAATTAATGCCCACCTCTCAATTCTTGTTCCTTCGTATACTTGGCTGTCCATAAGATTCCACTGCCGATCATGACGAGAAGGAATGAGGTCTCTTACATGGCCACCATCACCAAGCTTTAGCTTTGGAGGCTGAAGAACTCTTCCGGTTAAGCGCGTCATTTCTCTAGAAACATTGAGTTTGAATTCCCTTTCCTGAATGCCACTGTATAGATATGAAAATTGAACATCCGAATCCAATTAGTTAGCAAGACATCTTTAGCAATAAAACAGAAACTAGCATTGATTAAAATTGAAGATAATTCAGGTAGTTCAGATGATTACCTTGTTGGCCCAACAGGTCCTGTTATGACTTCATCTATGATGGCTTTTCGTTCTTTGGGTCTTTGGCAGCCCATCTTTAGTATCCTTGCAGTCTGATCATCTGAAAGTTTTCCAAGAAATTTCTGGCCTTCACAGATCATACATAGCTCAATAGGCAGATAACATGGTTTACTCCTACTAATCTGCAAACATGGCAAATTCCTGAACTGTATATCATAGTTATAGTGATCCTTGAAGTAAGACAGCAGCCTCAAATTCTTCCCATCCCTGTCTGGAAACCAAAGATTCTCAGTAGCTTCCTCTGTTAAGCCAAAAACCCGGTATCTCTGAACAGTTTCTCTATGGCAAACAAATACCCTGATATTCTTCAATGCCTTCTCCACTTCTTTCTTTTCTTCACTACTTAAACATCTGGTTTTCCTCTGAGGAAGGTCTCGCAGAAAGTCGAGACGCTTCTGCAAGTATGGGATCACTCCTATGCTTTCGTGGAAAGCGGTCACGGAGAAGTCAACATTGAGAGCTAGTCCTTGTTGGGTTGGTCTAAGGCTCTGAAAGAATCCTCTATATCCTACAGCTCCTCCTCCTATGTCTTTAGTTCCTCCCATTGAACTTGAATAAAGTGATCTTCCCACCGGTATGCACTTCTCCAATGGACTCTCTCTCAAGACCACATCCAAGGCATGGAGATAATCCTGAGGAATAGGCTTCCACTCATCCTCATTGCTCAAGTAGCTACTCAATTCCTTTCCATCGAACTTTGACACCAGTTTGATACAAACACGAAAAAGTTTAAGTTTTTGATTCTTCTCTTGAAAATCACCGAATTCCCCAAATGGCAAGGTTGGCTTGGTTGTAGGGATGGGGAGGGTTATATACATTTCAAGCTTATCATGCTGAAATTCAAGTGAGCTGTAAAGATTCTTGCGGCCATCATAAGCCGGCCAAGCACCAGAAAGCAGAGCTGAGTGATCCTCCACCAGTTTTTGCTTGATCATACGCGCAATGTCCTTGGAAGGAGTAGGAGAGATTTCAACATTGTAATGGTAAATTTTCTGTGACGAATCGAATTGAACAAGAAAATGGTTAGCTAATAGGGAGATAGCCGTCCCTTCCACACCACCAGAGTCTGGTCTCTTTGCTGTCACTATTGCTTTCTCTGTCCTTGGATCTGTAAGCTTCCTTCCATTTTCTCCTTTATGAGGCAGATTTCTTTGCTTCTGAAACCCTTTTGAAGCTTCTGAATGATACTAAAGAGTGAGTCAACAGTTACTTTTAACAATACTTAAGCAATTTAAGTCTAAATCAGCCTTGACTTCGAACTTAAAATTTATGCTATAGAACTGGCAAAGCAATAGTCTTTTAGTGAGCTTAGTCTTCTTATTTCAGAAAACAATATATGTAATTTTACAGCAGAAAGTTGCTACCTTTAGGCCTTGAAAGACATAAAGAAAAAGTATTTCATGTACTTTTACGCCTAATTTTCTATTGGGTATATCATGTAAGCTCATTTGAACTTAGAACACATTTCTTTTTTCTTCACAACTCAAGAACAGTCCAGTCATAGTAGACATACGCACAGTTTCAACTGGATATAACAAACATGTAAATAAAGGAGATATAACAGCAGCCAAAAAAAATCAGGGAACTTTGACAAGTACCTGTTGAAATTGAGACTTTGGGCACTTGGGTTTCTGAGGAAGCAGTAAAAGGAGTGTTATTGAGCTTGCATGAAGGTTTCTGCAAATGGGTTTTTGACCTTAAGTTGTGGTTTTGAGGCAGAGATGGAGTTAAACCCAGAGGCAGAGGTATTAAAGGAGGGAGAGGAAGTAGAGCAGGGTAGTAGTATCTCTGGTAATATTGGTTCTGATTGAAAAATCCAAACTGATTTGAGTATTGTATCAGCTGGTGATGGTGATGGTGGTGATGGTGGTGGTGCTTATGGGATGAGTTGTTGGTTCTTCTGCTTATGGTTTTGGTGTTGCATTTCTTGTTACCATTGGACTCTTCTGTCTCTTCCATGGCTTTGATTGTGGAGACAACAAGAATGAGAATGAGAAATGAATGGAGGTTGTGGGCATGAGAGAGAGAGATAGACCATAAAGATGGGTTTCTGTTTCAGATATCAATGGGTGGAAGGTGTTGTAGTTATTGCAGAGAGAAATTTTCGGTTTTAGCTCCAAAATCCCAAGGTTCTTTATGTCTAGCTCTGAAGCCTGAAGGAGGAATTGATTCTGGTGAAGTATATTTGGAAGGGAAAAGTGGACCTGATGACTTCGTTGCCTTGGGAAGAGTTAAGGAAGGTCTCAACACAAGAGTCTCTGGTGTGTATAAGAACAGAACTACAGAAGTATAGTTTAGTACTTTAGTTTTGTGTTTAGGGTATTCACTGTTCCAACTATTCAAACACTCTTCCTTCCTGGTCCCTCCCTTGAGTTTTGCCTTCAGTAGTGTTTACAGGTCAAAGGAGATCGAGGAGGGTAAGGATTAGGGTTGGTGAGAGTCAAATAACATGGAAATTAATAGCTGATGATAATGATTACTCTTGTTTCTTGTTCTTTTGTTCTTGTTCTTGTACGTGTTCCTTTTTCTTTTCCAGTCTTCCATCCATCCTTTCACTTTGTTGTTCACAAAACTCCGATTTGGCTTTTGTTGCAAACTTGAAATAAAGATTGATTGTTTAGAGTTTGAGACTACGAGTTTAAGATTGTTTTATATTCACTTGCCATTGAAGCTCACTTGATACTTGGTGGTAAATGAATTTACGAAGAGAATGCAATCTTTAGGAAACCATACAAAAGTTGTCCTCATAGTTCTTTTCATTAAAAGAAGAAGAGTTTGGGTAAAATTGGCTTATCAGTGGTGACAAATGTACGGGTCATATTTATTTCTCAAATATAGAAGCGAAAGAGTTGCCATGCTTTGAAAACTTATCTTCTTTCTCCCTATTTGATTCCTTAAATTCAAAAAATATCTCCTAACCATGAAGTGGAAAAAAAAATGTTACTTTTATATTACAAAGAAATGATCCTACTCAACAAACAAAGAAGAACAATAGAAATCATTCACATTCACTTTTGCGACTACTTCAAAGAACCCAATCTGCCTCATCTTTTATGAACATGATTAGTGGGAGTGGGATGAGAAGGGGGCCATTGAGGCACTTGGGAACGTGGGTCTCATACGAATGTTAAGAATAATCATTGCAGAATGTATGGGACAATATCATTAGTGTGGAGCCAATTCACTCGACTTATTTTCATGATTTGGACCATATCTTACTCAAAACCATGGCCATCAAACATCTCTCCATTTTGAGCTGACACTCTCTTTTTTATTTAAAATACTTTTCATTTTACAAAATTCTTTCAATTCCGTTTATACCCCTAACAATTTTTTCTTTCATTTTCCATTTCTTTACCTCTTCTTTTTTCTTTTCTCTCACCCTATGCCTAATTTTTGTTTTTGTTTATCATATTGAGAAAATGTTATTATGATTTCTATTATGACAAATGATTGATGTTAATATCGTATTTCATCTCTTAGTTTTTTGATGATATCAATAGTTATCTCATAACTACTTTATGCATTTTTTTAAAACTTAAGTTTATGGTCTGTGTCTATTGTTCTTAAGGTGCAAATCTTGCAACTTTAGATGGGAGTATGGTGGTAAAGCTATTAAATGTTGGAATTTCGTGTTTGTGGGTATGACAAGAGAAGGAAAACGCTTCAAAGACACGTAAAAGTTTATGTTTTTCCTTATAATTTATTTGCCCCACTACTTAGTGTACAATGGGGAATAATCAAATAAGCCTTTAAGGTACAATGAAACCTAGTAACTTGCTATTGTTGATTGTCGATTTGCACTAACGAAGATCAATCTAACACTCGATCAAAGATTTACAAGAGGCTCAAGGTTGCTAGAATTATTTCTGCAAAATAATAATTTCTAGATTTTGTACAAAAACAATAAAATTTGGTGGAACAATTGCCAAAGATTAGAGAAATGGGAAAGAATGATTTTTTTGGATCATATCAAGTGTCGGCACTACCACTCCTTATATAGGAGTTGAAGTGTCTCTTTGATTGAATTACACATTTTCCATCAAAGGTTGCACTTGTTAATTCAAAAATCATGTTAGTTGATTAACAATAGCTATACCGATCGGTGGAAATCAACTCTTTCAACCCATCGTCAACAAATGCACGTTTTCACATGCACCTCTTCAGAAATATTTTGAAAATATTTCCAACAATCCTCCACCATTTTCAAAATATAAAAGTGCGTTTAAATTAAAATTTATTTTGAAAACGTCTTGAAAAAAGAAAATCCTTGAGTAAATTTCTCAGAAACATAGTACATAAACTAAGGTGTCGTGTGGACTTAAACCTTTGCTTAGTGAGAACATATCAAAGTTAAATCAAGATGGCGAAGTAGCTTTTCTTTGAACTTGCGATCTTATTGTATCTAACCGAACACGTTTCACACACTAGTTTTCTACTTCTTTCGAGTGTTCTAAAAACCGACGCGTGGATTGGCCTTGTGTTTGTATCATTTTCACGAGTGCTTTAGAGACTAGCCCAAGTCGCATAGAATGAGGCACAACCTTCTACACTCGTATAGGTAAGCATGTAGTACCTATGTAACTAACGTACTTTCCGTCATGCTTATTAAGAGTTTTAGTTTATAACTCAACCTCTTCCATTCATTACATGTACCCAAACACTTCAATCTTTGGATGGATATAAACATATAATTTTATAATAAAATTATATGTTCATTAATTTACTCAAGTGCTTGCAATCACTACATATGATGTACTTTGCTTATTGAACTCAAGGACAAGATGTTTCAAGCGTTGAGTTGAGTTTCTATCATTGGTGATTAAGAGTTTGGACTACCCCATATTATTTGATGTATCACCCATCAAATCCTTGTAGATTTTAAACATATGCAAGTATTTTGTTGATTAATTATCATAAATTACTATCCATAACTTTTGATATTCAACGGCTTATATCACACACCGCCAATTTCAAAATTATTTTACATAGCTATGTCTTAAACCGGTATATCATTCTTACTACTATATGCTTAGCTAGTAAGAAGCCTTTGATAGTTACGACTATCAAAGATTAAACTAACATCATATTTTCATGTGGATTAACTTCCTTTTTGACATTAACTAGTATTTCGTCAAACTCCATCTCTTCTAGATGATATAAATACTCATTATTAACTTCAGTATTTCATAATCTACAAAATGTAGATCCCATCAAACTTGATGCTTGATAATAAATGAACATCATGCAATAAATTCAAGTTCATATAGCTTTTTATCAAGTTTGTATTTCCTGATGTTCGTAAAGAACTAGCTAGTTGGAATATCTTAATCAAATTCTAACTTAAAAATACATTTAAATATAATTTAAAACATATACATTAAGAAAAGTTCGATGAAATGCATATATATATAAAAACATATCACTCATATATATACATAAATACAAAACTATATCTGGATATGAACATGCACTAACATAAATTATAACATAAATGCATTTAAAATTAGCATATTATTGATCTTAATCAATCATTTAACTAAAAAATAACATGCGTTCTTTAAATTGAAACGGGAAACATATGGACGATCAAACCAAACAAATATAGCAGATAAAGATGTAAAATTTAAAGATAAATATATTAAAATATATGTAGCATTTAGTTCAACATAATACATATCAAGGTATCGTTCTTAGTCACCGAAAGGTTTGTAAAGTTCCTACATGAACTTTATTGTCTTCCCGAAGTGCATTCACCACTTCAGATATTATTGCCACTATTTTCTCTTTGGAGTTAAAACCCATTTGATGGTTCTTAAGAATACGATAATATCTCATTGTGTGACCACATTTCTTGCAATAGAAGCAAATCACTTTCTTCTTTGAAGTTTGGCTTGAATGATCCTTATTCTATAGAATCTTTCTTTTTCTACTTCCATGATTGTTTTTGAATCGATCAGATCCACTAACAATCAAATCATTATTAATAGAAAAAGAATCATCGATTTTCTCATCATCCTCATCCTCATTTTTTATATGAAGAAAATTGTTTAACCTTTTATAGGTTATTCTATATTCCTCTTTGTACTGAAGTTCATGACCTAAATTGTTCTATGGTCAAGCTTTCCAACTTCTGTATCATACTTCGTTTGAAGTTTTTCCATGAAGAAGGCAGCTTTTTCAAAATAACAGGAATATTGATGAGTAAATCTATATGCATACCATGTTGAGTGAGCAAGTGAAGTATATGAATGATCTCATGTTATTGCTCAACAGAAAATCTTGTATCTACCATTTCATACTTGAAAAATTTAGAAATGAGAAAGGCCTTACTTGTAGGATTCATAGAAATTTATTGCTCCTCCAATGCATCCCATAAGTCCTTTGACGTCTCCTTGTCTTTGAAGTGAGAAACTAATTCATCACTTAAAGAATTGTATATGTAGTACTTACATTGTCGGTCATCTTGATCCCATTTATCTCGTACTTGTTTCATGGATAAGATCTCATCTTCAATTTCTTCGTGAAAGGACCCAACCCCGATTTAGTTTCCTAAACCGAAATCAAACCCCTTCTGAAAACACGAACCAACAAAAACCATTAAAATTTCGGCAGAGTAACGTTACTAACGCGGAATTGCCTTTACCTGCACCCGGAAAATAACACTTCATCCTATGCCACAAAAGCCAAACCGTGGGCACCAATCCCATTCGGATTTCTCAATATCATAACAATATCAATAAACAGAAAACGTAACTGTATAATATAGAAAATTCGGGAAAAACCACATAAATCATGTATCAGTATCGTATCAGAGCGACCTATAGTGTATACATATACAAAATATACAGCAGTAGGCGAAACAAGAAACCTACTGAAAAATACAGGTAGCTCGAACAACTAGCCTCCGACCACGACGTGAGACACCAGAATCCAAACTGCAAACTGGGCACGGAAACCGAAAAGCCCAGGGAAAAGACGTGAAAATCGTTAGAGTGAGTGGACAAAAATAAATATCTTTCGCCGAATAATATATGTTATAATAACATATGCGAGTCAAAATGAATGAATATGATATAGTACACGAGGTGAACTCAAACTCCTCCAGCGTACAGAGTATGCATGGAAAAATCTCACGGGGTCGCAGATGGACACATCCGTGATAGTACAGTCTGAATCACGGGATCCCAGACCCACACGTGATTCTAGCCAGAAAGGCCTCAGGTCAGAGGTCTGCCCCCCTCGGTAAAGGCCTCGAGTCAGGGGTCACAACCTCCCTCGATAAACATCCTCGGGGATCAGCCGGGATGCAAGTGTATCGATACAACAATATATACTGTTACTGTACTCTATGTAAACCAAATCATAAATAGTTCGATGTAAATGTATAAAACAACATATAAATGCATATACGTAATGTATAAATATATAGGCATATTCGTATAACACATGCTCATATAAATCATAATCTCATATGCATGCTCATGCTTGTAAAACGTGTATAAAGACTCGCGATTATCAGTGAAAAGAAATTGTCCACTCACAGGTGAGCAAAACGCGCACTCGCGCTATTCACGTGGTCCGGCGGAAGATCCATCGCCCGAAGCACGATCTCGATCCCCTGAATAATCACAAAATATATCTGATCAAAATCATAGCTCACAACACTGTGCCACACCGCGGAAACCAACCGTTCCCGAAAATATATAACACAGGGAAAAATAATCGACGAAATTCCCGAATTCTCTACTCAAAACCCTCGACTGAAAATCTGATACCCAAATCAACTCGAAAACCTCAAGGCGACGATCGGGGTGCGAATAAGAGTAAAACGACATTAAAATCATCAAATTCTAAAAAGTCAACAGATCACCGGAGCTCTGCTGTTGCGCGCCGTCAACCAGAGAGATTTCCCGGCGGCCAAGCTCCCAAGCTGTTCTCCTCCTCAATCCGAGCAACTTTCCTCAAGGCACCACCACCATCCAGCCACCACCGTGGCCGGAAATTAGCTCGAAAGAGCCATGGCCAAGAATCGTCGGAAAACTTTCCCGGCCGATTCCGGCGCCGTCATGTCTCCTCGTCCCTCCAAACCAAAGGGGAAATGATCTCCATTCAAAACCCAAAAAAACCCACCAAGAGTCCACCCCGGAAAGTCACCGGAGCGCCGCCTCCAAACAAGGCCGTGACCGGCCGGAAAATCTCAAACTTCATCTCCTCCGTTCTCCCTCAAATCAACATCAAATTCTAAAATTCCAAGTTCTAAACAGTAGGAAATCAAACAAGGATTCGAAATATACCAACCACAAGGCCGGAGGTGGCTGGAAAATGAAGGTCTCCGGCGAGTCAGCGGCGGTGGAGATTTCCTTCTCCGATGAACGTGGGTCAATGCTCCAATGATGGTCAAACGCTGGTCAAACTTCCAAACAGTGCATTTTCGACAATTTTCGACTATTTTTGATATTTTTACTCGCGTATCGGGATGATCGACGGTCCAAAACGGATAACCATAACGTTTCGGATAAACTCGATACGAACGGATAAACTCGTCGATATTCTGAAACTTCAAATATTCATATTATATTCCTCGATCATCAGAAAAATCATCCGGAACCGCCCACGTACTCGAAATCACGTGTACAACAACTCTCGAGAAGAGACTCAACTCAAATTCTCGGCCGATAATTAAGTTGTAATCAAAACCGGCAAACCACACAATTAACGAAAAACTGCGATTACGCACTAACTCGTGAATTACGCTGATTACTCTACTGATTCTGTTCCGGGTCGTCACACTTCGGGTCTTGGTGTTGTAAGCACATAAACTATCTTGAGGATGTAAGCATGAGGTGAGTTTTCTATTGCCATTTTCGGAAATATTCTCCATCAAATCGATCAAGCTTCAAATGCTATTAAATGTTGGAATTTCGTGTTTGTGGGTATGACAAGAGAAGGAAAACACTTCAAAGACACGTAAAAGTTTATGTTTTTCCTTAGACTTTATTTGCCCCACTACTTAGTGTACAAGGGGGAATAATCAAATAAGCCTTTAAGATACGATGAAACCTAGTAACTTGCTATTGTTGATCATCGGTTTGTACTAACGAAGATCAATCTAACACTCGATCAAAGGTTTACAAGAGGCTCAAGGTTGCTAGAAATTATTCCTGCAGAATAATAATTTCTAGATTCTGTACAAAAACTAATAAAACTTGTTGGAACAATTGCCAGAAATCAGGGAAAAGGGAAAGAATAATTTTTTTGGATCATATCAAGTGCCGGCACTACCACTCCTTATATAGGAGTTGAAGTATCTCTTTGATTGAATAACACATTTTTCATCAAAGGTTGCACTTGTTAATTCAAAAATCATGTTAGTTGATTACCAATAGCTATACCAATAAGTGGCAATCAACTCTTTCAACACATCTTCAACATATGCACATTTTCACATGCACCTTTTCACAAATATTTTGAAAATATTTCCAACATTAAAGCATGCTAAAGTATTATTTTAATTTATGGTTATGTTGAAAATTTGTAGAAGTTATTAAGTAGTAGAACTGCAAATTTGTATAAATTTACCTCCTCAATTTTTCATTTTTTTCCCAAAAGTTTTTAGGAATAATCGAGTACAAGATTTGCTACTTAGGAAAACAAGGGTTCAGAGTTTAATGACTTAGTAGAGTTGGTAAATAGAAAAAAAAAAGAAAAAGGAGGAAAAATAGAGGGGAAAGAAAAGAGAAAATTGTTATGGGTAAAACTGGAATAGAAATAATTATATTATCTGAAAAATTATTTTAAATAAAAAATTGAGTGTAAGTTGTAGTTTAGAGCATATGCACCCATATAACACTTCCTATTGGCCTTACACTTTTTATTTGAGGATGTGCAGTCACTATTCATCGAATATGAGGTGTTATTCCTGTTTTGCCTGCAGCGATGCAAAAAATAGCACCTACTATTACTATCCATTAATTATGAATATTTAATTTTTTATTCCTTGGTAAGATTTTCAACCAATAGACAACATGTGTCATTACCGTCTAACTAATTGGACCACATTCTTGGTAATTTTTTTGACAAATGACGAGATGACATGTGTCACTCCCACGGCTTGATATCGTCTAATTAATTGAACCAAAATTTTGATAAGATTTTTGACCAATCATGGTGTGACACATGTCACTTTCATGTGTCGTTATCGTCTAAATAATTGAAGAATATTTTTGGTGAGATTTCCAACCAATCATGATGTGACACGTGTATTCATCTTCAAAAAATTAGATAATTTGAATAGTCATAAAAGCATCATCTATGGCTCCTTGTATACGCACATCATCTACAAATCACTTGTTTTTCTACCCATAAACACATTTCTTTAAACACTTCTTTACATTCCCACATCTATCTTCAACGAGTAAGATTTTCGCTTGAGGTTCCGAATGAGCACAAACTTATTCAACCGTATCATGACAAAACTATGCAACCACCACGACCAATTTTGGCATCAAAGAGCAGATGCCAATGAAATGTAAGAACTTCTTCCTCAACAAAAGATGAGCGGTGCTCTACGAATGTTGACGTACGACTTAGCCACAGATCAGTATGCTAAAATCAAAAGGAAAGGGGAATCAACAACACTAGAATTCATGAAGAAGTGGTGCACCCAAGTGTACATGCACTACAAAGACATTTACCTCCACGCTTCAAATACAGCAGACGTCACTTGACTTCTAAGGAGGGCTAGACATCGAAGATTTTCTGGTATGATTGGAAGCATCGACTGCATACAGTGAGAATTGAAGAACTGTCCAACAACTTGGCAATGAACATTCTGAGGGCGGAAGAAGTGTCTTACTATTATCTTAGAGGCGGTGGCCTCATTAACACGTGGATATGACATATCTTCTTTGGGGTACCTAGAGCATAAAAGATATCAACGTGCTTCACCAATCGGATATATTCGATTCGCTCCTTGTCGGAATGAGCCCACAACAGACTTAAAAATTCAACGGTATGATGTACCACAACACTTATTATCTAGCTAACGAAACATATTCAAAGTACTCCTCATTTTTCAAAACAATTCCCAATCCCCAGGAGCTACCACAGAAGCTGTTAGCAAAGAAACAAGATGCATACCGCAAAGATGTAGAGAGGTACTTTGACATCTTGCAATCTCGTAGAGGAATTATTCGTCATGCAACTCAGTTTCACCACACATCGACATTAAAAATGATCATGTTGGCTTGCATCATAATGCATAACATGATTGTTGAGGAAGAATTTTGTGAAGAAGGAATTTGAGGAGAACGAAAAAGAAGATCTACAAAACTCATCGAGTTCTTTCACAGTTTATGATGTGCCAGTGGATAGACAAGGTAATCGAATTCCTTTTGATCCAATTAGAAGAGATGGACTGAATGAACAATGGTTTAGCAACAGTGTTGTGGATCTTCAATCTGCTTCTATCCATAGAGAGCTTCAGAATGACTTAGTGAAGCACAACTAGTTTATTGAAACCGGTGAACATCTCTAAATATGTTGTTTTAGTTTTATGTGTTTGTATTATGTGTGTTTGAATTTTGTGTGTTTGTATTTTATGTTGTTTGATTTTAATTTACTATGTTTTTATGTAATGTGTTTGAATTTTTTCTAAATAAAGAAACCAACGTTTTTATTTCTTAAAAGTTAAATTACATAATGATAAGTCAAGCCTAGATTTATTCTAAAGACAAACTAAACTAATCACTAAAATCAAGTGGGCGCAGGCAATAACAGTTTGAAAATGTTGCATTGCTATCTTCTCCTTCATTGTCATCTACCTGCTTAAGGATTTCCGCTTTTCTCTTCGTGAAGTATGTCTTTGAATTTGGGTCATAGCCTCAATATCCATTATCATGATCCTTGTTTCTTTAGTTAAGACCCTTAATTTGTAGTCTTTCTCTTGAAGGGCGAGTTGTGCTTTGTGTAAAGTAAGCTTACTATCTTCACTTGCTTTTTACCCAGTGAGCCAAAAAATTTAATTAGTCATAATGCTTTTCAAAGCCTCATCGCATACCTCATTTATAGGAGTCATGACTTTTTTCCCTTTATTTCTTGCTTCCTTCGCCGCCTTCACTCCCATTGGTCTAACAGGACTCGAGGGACCTTGAAGGTTGCTTTGTGGTATTGCAACCACTTCATCCTCATCCAAATCGACGGTGGGAGATATTTTTCTAACGGGAGGAATAGCTTCGAAGTTGGCATGGTAATTAAGTGGAAAAGTAGTTTCGACGGAGATAAAATAAGGTTGTTTCTTGACCACTTCGCAACACTCAAAGTTCGTAAACTCTTTCTTCTTTTGAGACACGAACTATGATTGAGCTCGTCTTAACTATAAAAAAAATAATGATTTGGTATGTCAAAATAATATCAAATAAAATGGAGTTGACAACATTTATTTTTTAAAATCAAATAAAATGGAGATGACCTATATGATTAAGGACTTACCTCATCTTACAAATTTGAGCCGAATTGTAATTCTTTCGTGCAAAACTAAGAGCACCACCCTAAAGTTTTAAATAAAGTTTTAAATTTGGGTTCAATTTAGTAAAAGGAGAAGTAAGTGCATTTTGGGTCCTAGCCTCCGGCCTCGATTCGCCATGAGCCATCTCCCAATTTTTCTTATAATCGGAATAAACTTTTTCCTATAATTTATCGACCTTTTGTTTGCTACTGGTGAGATGATTAACGCTATGACGACAATAAGATATACACAATTGTACATCTTCAGAAAGAAGTCAATTGGTAGCTATTTTTTGCAAAAACTCAAAATGATTGAGAGAAGAGATGGAGGAAGATGATAAATTTGTTATGCACAAATTGTGTGATATGTGAATAAAATGAAGGTAGTATTTATTGAAAAATGGTAGGGGTTATTCACAATTTTTTAAGGATTTTTTTGCAACTTTTTAGGGATTGTTATGCAAATATTTCAGTTCTGCCTGTTATTTACGAACAATAGCCTTTTCAATTGAATTTGGGCAGTCGAATTAAAATTTTGAATCAAAATTAACGGTCAAGATCTATTTGCCCGTTATACAGCAGCTGCCAGACATTCTCGCCACGTGGCTGGCTGTCATTGGTTAGTTAAAAAAATCATTGTTTTACGGCGCCCGTATCAAAAAAAAATAAAGCGTTCTGGCGTCACCCTCGTGCGTGTTTTCCACCAGAGCGATTGTTCTTTGCCTTGATCGATTCCCGATTGGCGTCGAGATTGTCCGCTTGGTCCACGATCGGTCGTCGTCCCAATTTTGCACCCTTGCATAATTTTTTCGCCAAGGACGTCCGATTTCCGGCAGGTCCCATGCATTATGTGTCCGATTTGCTCATAAATTCCTCGCAGATGCTCTTAGAGCGAATAGGGGAGCCCAATATCAGCTACTTTTTTATTTATTTATTTTCTGTTGGAAACGTATCTCCATCACTTTATGTCTTTTGTTTGTATAATATGAATGTGAATAGAGAGAAATGTTAAAGAATAAAGTTCTTCTTATTGGCCACACAAATAAGAGCAACTCTTCAGCATGGCCGCCTGACATGTTTTCCTAATTACCCACCCAATAGTAGGGAGATGGAGGGTAGTAAGGGTATACAAATTTGAAATAAAGAGTTCTAATTGGGTGACCTTATTTCTTTATCATGTGGTTTGCCCTACCCAATAATTTCTCCACAAGTAAAAGCTATCCAGCTACAAGAAGTCAAGAAGTAATACGAATGGGGACTCTGCTCTCCTAAGGGAGAGAATTAAAGGGATGGAATGAGATGAGTACATCTAATTGCTGCGATTGAAAAAAATATTTATTTTTTGATTTGAAAAGAAAGAAAAGAATACACTACAAGATCGATCCTCTAGAGGACCTCTGGCCTATTACATCAAAATGGAGTACTAAACTAGCACAACTAGGAACAGACTTGTCCCAAATATGAAGGTTACTACAGCTATGACCAAGATTGGCTATCTTGTCAGCAGTGAAGTTAGCTTCTCTGTAGATATGATCAAACTGGATTGAATTGAAGGAGCTAGCTAATAGGTTGATCTCATCCACTGTGGTCTTGAGTCTTCATGGAGTTTGAAAGCCTCCATTGATGCACTGGATTACAAGATTAGAGTCTCCTTCCACAAGCAGGTTTGTGATATGTAGTCTTTGTGCTTGGATGAGTCCCTCCTTGAGAGCAGTAGCTTCAGCCACAGAGATACTGGTTTTTCCAATGGCTTTAGCTTCTGCAATAATAGGATTTCCTTCACTATTTATGATGATAAAGCCACAAGCTTCATTGCCAGCACCTGCCTCAGTCACTGAACCATCGAAGTTGAGTTTGTAGTGGTCAGTAGGAGGAGGTTGCCATTTGATGGCTGTTGGATATTGTTTTCTTGTTTCTTCCTTCCCATTGATGCTTATGTATTCTTCCTAAGCTTTTGTTGTAGAGGCTATGATAGAACTCGGGGTTGTAGTTTCATTTTTGAAAATTAGAGCATTTCTTGCTCTCCAAATAAACCAACAAGTAATTATAATCTTCTCCATCAATAACTTATTACTGCTATCAGTCTTTAGGAGTTGTCTGAATTGATCAGCCAAGTTTTGACATGTACTCTGTTTAAACAAACCACTCATCCTCCAAATGTCCTTTGCATACCTGCAATCACCAAACAAATGAGCAATGGATTCTTCATGAGAGTTACAAATAGGGCAAGAACTATTGTTTAGAACTTTTAATTTTATCAGTCTTTATCTTGTTTTCAATCTTTTATGTAACAAGGTCCAACCAAAGATTTTAGCCATTGGAGGAATAGACATTTTCCACAGCAGATTAATTAGATCCTGGTTTTTTGGTTTCTGTGCCTCAGAGTGTTGAATCCAGGTTGCTGACTTTACAGTAAAATTTTCATTAGGGTTTAGTCCCAAAAAAAAATTATTTTCAGTGTTGACCCTAGGTATAGGCACACGTATAATGTGGTCAACAATATTCTTCTCAAAGAATTGATCTAACTTCTGCTATTCTAGTCGTTATCCTGCATAAAGTCACTTACATTATCAGTCCAAAAATTATAATGAACAACATTTGGTTTCACTTCAAGGACTAGGCTGTGTGGAAGGGCTCAATTATGTTGCCAGAATTTCACACTATTTTCATTTTTAATTATCCATCTCATGCCCTTGTTCAGAATTTCCCTGTTGTTTAAAATTTCTTTCCAGACCGCAGAAAATGTAGTTTTCTTCTTGGTCTTGAAGAAGTTAGTTTTCCTAAGATTCTTATCAGTTGAACCCACCAATTCTCAGGTTTTGTAAGCACTTTCCATCCTAACTTAGCCAAGGTAACCTTGTTGAAGCTAGAGCTAGGCCTCACTCCAAGGTCACCACAACTTTTAGGAGTACATATAGTTTTCCAACTAACATCATTTAACTTTGAGGCCTTTCACCAGAAAAAATCTCTGGCTTGTTTATCTATTTCCTTGCATATTTTGTCAGGACATTTGAAATAGGACATTACATGGTTTGGCATTCCAGAAATGCTTGCCATTATCAGAGTAATCCTTCTAGCTTTAGATAGAGTGTCTCTCTTCCAACCAGCCAGCTTGTTGAAAATTTTAGAAACAAGCTCCTTGCTATTCATAGGGTCTTTAAAAAAATAATGTTATTGATACCTAAATATTTACCTATAGTGTTATTGTGTTGTATACCAATAATGTTTGTGCAATGTCATTCTTAGTACCTCCAGAAACTTGGTTAGAGAAATAAAGAGAAGACTTCTGAAAATTAATTTTTTGTCCAGAACCATCAGAGAAGTCATTCAAGATTGTCAAGACATTCATAGCTGCTCTAGGAGTAGCTTTACAGAATATTAGACAATCATGAGATTAGAAACCTTAAAATCTTTTTGTTCCATTAAAAGGCCAATATAATTTTTTGACTTACCAACACTGTAGTTCAGGTGCCTTATCAAAGGTTCCATACATATGATGGAGATGTTAAGGAGAAATCAGATCTCCTTGTCTGATTCCTCTTGAGGAGACAAAATATCCTTCAGGGGTACCATTAACAATCACTAAAAAGGAAACTGAAGAGATGCAATTTAAAACTAGATTAATCCAGATATCACAGAAACCAAAAAATTTCAAGCAGCCTCGAATATAACTCGAGCTTAGGAAATTATAAGAATTTTTGTATTTTTAAATCACAACCATTGTATATGCTCATCCCATTTCATCACTTAGAAGAACAAATTTGTAAAAATAAGAAGAAAAAGTTTATTTTATATTTTAAGTTTAGGCTTTCGGTGACAATCCTCACTAATTGGGTGATTAAGAACTCAATCACTATATAACTGAACATGAAAGACAATGCGTTTTGCTTAGTTGCTTTCCTTAATTGGGTGACAATCCTCACTAATTGGGTGAAAAGACTGCAAGTGTTCCAAGTCAAACCACTGAAAGAAGAATTCCTCTTGGCCCAAGATGATCCTCTGCATGTAGGGCTGGGCACTTCGAACCGGAATCCCGATACCGTCCCGATACCGTCCCGAAAATAGGCGGGACGGGACGGGACGAATTTATAAAATCACCTATCCCGTCCCGTCCCGTCCCAAAGGTTTGAAACAGTACGGGACCGGGACGGGACCGGGACGGGACGGGATCGTCCCGAAAATGTGACATACTTCTGTTATAAGATCATGGCCGTCCATTTTAGGGTGTACTGATCTTCCTATAAACTTAAGCACACTGGATCCTAAAACAGTAAAACCTAAACCTACGGGATTACACTCTATTCGCCGTATTCGGCCTCTCCCAGACTCCCACTCTTACTCCCTTACTTCATTTCAATCATGTGCGCCTCCCACATTCAGTCTCTGGCAAGAAGACCACAAACGTGTACATTATCAAATTTAGAGCCGGCATTAATCTTCATTGGGCATGATATGTGGTACTTGAAGTTACAACTCAAAGTACTCCTCTTTGCATTACCAGTAATCTCCACAAGAACAAACCCCATTTTTGAAATGATGGAACCTTGTAGTATCTCTTACGATGATCTCTCTTTTCTCAATTGCTGATATATACTTCATCGCATGATGGCAATCTCCACATACTCTTAATTAGGTTTTTGAAAATGCGAATTGGCATTCCTAAAGGCACATGTATAAGCCCCAAAGCAATTGCTAGTTTCTCACTGTGTCATAACAGCAGCTGCAGTTTCTGCTCTTCCTCAACATCATGTAATGCAAATTCGAGATCTTGAACATAGCCTGCCAACTTCATTTTTCGATCCAGCTCAAATAGTTTTTCCCGTATAGATGCCACTTCTGGGTGAGCCCTGTCACCTGATCTGAACTCGTGGACTGCATTCTTTACCTCAATCCAACTATAGTCAGGTGTCTTCACTACCCTATTGTCTTTCATCAATCGCCTGACCTTGGCAACAAGATCCCATCTATTTGTTGCTGCATAAACATTAGCAAGTTGAACATAACCTGCAGCACTCTTTGAATCAAGATCAAGCAATTTCTTGGCGGCAAACTCAGCTAATTCAAAGTTCTTGCGGATCCTACAGGCTCCCAAAAGAGTTCCGAAAATGGCAGGATGTGGTTCAAAGGGCATCTTCTTTATCAAAGCAACAGCTTCAACTAGCTTACCGGCACAGCTTCAACTAGCTTGATGTTGTTGTTGCTTATTTGGTTGTGATTGTGATTGATCATTGATGTTGTTGCCTAAAATGCTAATGCTTAGAATGTATGTCAAATTCTAGCTAATCAGATTTGACAGGTTTTTTTTTTTTTTTTTTTTTTTTCGGGACAGCCCGATCCCGTCCCGACCCGTCCCGATCCCGAACGGGATCGGGACGTACGGGATGGACTTTCAAAATCACTCGTCCCGTCCCGTCCCGTCCCGCCTTTTATTTTCGGGACGGGATCGGGATTCGCCGAATCCCGTCCCGTGCCCAGCCCTATCTGCATGTGTTGATCAAGTATTCAAGTTGACCATAAAATAATCTCTCTACTTTTTTTGAAGGAAAAATCCACCAAATCCATATAATAATACATATTAATCAACATTGAAGTGGAACGCCGATCTTTTACTTACCGTGAAAGTTCGAAACATTAGTTAGTTGACTATGGAACAGGTGATAATATTGAGATTTTGGATTAAAATCCCAATAATAGCAGAAGATAGCATGCCTTTGGATTAACATCTGTTGCAGATTCTCCCAAGGCAAATTATAGAATTGGGTGGTGCTATTTTTATTTCTGTCCTCATTATGGCGTAATCCTACAGTCATACGAGATACTCTATTATCTAGTTGTTCGAGACTTCGATGTGTTAAACTTTGTTCAGAGACACAGAGTAGAAAAATATTGGTCAGAAATTTGCTATTAGCTTTCTGTGAATATTGTTTATATATATTAATATATACCAGCACTCTGATATGGATGAATATTATAGACTTCTTTCCGGATGATATGGGAATTCAAGATATCACTTTCCATCTCGAAGACTCCAACCATTGTCTAAACAAATCTTCCGAAATGATTAAGGATTTAAGGGTAGTGAATGGAGACACAGATTTTGATTTGGTATAGTGATTGAATAGAAAATAAGCTACAATTGAGTTCCCCATTCAGTGGTGTCATATGAGAATGGAAATTTGGAATAGGACAGTGCTACAGTTAGGGGGACTAATTAACAAGCTAATGTTCGTTATACGAGTATAAGCTTCTAAGATTGTTTCTTTTTAAATTTCAACTGTAAATAGTAAACCTAGTAATCATTGTCAAGAGCTAAAGATCAATAGGTCTTTAAACTCAAAGACCTCTGACTGTAATAGTGTTTAAACTTCATTCTGAAACAAGATGAATTCCTGCAAATGAAAGAGAGGAGCTTTTGACAATCTGCTATGGAAAAGGGAGGAAAATCATATGAATTTATCATAGGCGGCTCTTTCCTAAATTTCAGCTCATATCGCTCATATAATGTAGATCTAGAAATTCTTGAAATAAAAATTTGAGTAGAAAAGTATAAGTAAAAATGTTTAGGATAAAATACAATACATTCATTCATTCTTGAATTGGGTATATATACAGCTTTACAAGGCATATTCCTAATAGGAATGTAATATCTACAATAAAGAATAAACCAATTATAATTACAATAGAAATCTTGAATATCTACAGTATCAATACTTTTCAACACTCCCCTTCAAGTTGGCGCGTAGATGTCAATCATGCCCAACTTGACTAACCATTTACTAAAGGCTTCATGTTACAATCCTTTAGTAAGAACATCAACTAACTGTTCATCCACATGTTTGGTTGAATAATCTTCTTGTCAAGGATATCCCTCAAGAAATGTCTACCAACCTCCACATGTTTGGTTTTATCATGCTGAACTGGGTTATGAGCAATCTCAACAACAACTATATTATCACAATGTAAATCCATAGGTTTCTGAAGTATGAAAACATAACTTTTTCTGTACATTCTTAATCCACAATAATTCACACACCTTATTTTTCATTCCACGGTACTTAGTCTCCGCACTTGAACGAGCAATTAGATTATGCTTTTTAATGCGCCAAGTTACCAGACTTCCACAATAAAAGTAAAATAGCCAGAAGTAGATGCCCTATTAGTATAATCACCAGCCCAGTCTGCAGCACTAAAGCCTGAAACACATACCTTACCAGTATAGCCAGAAACACATAATTCACTGTTTCTTGCAAATAACAAACCCTTACCAAATGTGCCCTTCAGATACCTGAGAGTACATAATACCACATTCATATGTTCTACTCCAGGATTATGCATAAACTGACTCACCATACTAACAACATATGTAATATCATGTTTAGTATGTGATAAATAAATGAGTCTCCCAACTAAACGCTGATACCTGAGAATACGTAATACCACATTCATATGATCTACTCCAAGATTATGCATAAATTGACTCACCATACTAACAACATATGCAATATTAGGTCTAGTATGTGATAAATAAATGAGTCTCCCAACTAAACGCTGATACCTGTCCTTATTTGTTAGAACTTGATATGAAAGAAGTTCCAACCTGTAATTCTACTCAATAGGGGTGGCAGCATGTTTACAATCCAACAATCCAGTTTCAGCAAGAAGATCCAAAACATACTTCCTTTGGGATAATCTAATCTCTTGCTTGGATCTTGCGACTTCAATTCCTAAGAAGTACTTCAAATCACCCAGACCTTTCATGTCAAACTCTTGTGACAGCTGCTTCTGAAGGTTTGTCATCTCGCACGGATCATCTCCTGTAACCACTATATCATCAACATACACAATTAATGTTGTAGTCTTACCATTCTTGGGCTTCACAAACAAGGTGTGATCAGAGTTACACTGACGATATCCAAACTTCTTCATTGCCTTGGAGAAACGTCCAAACCATGCTCTAGGTGATTGCTTCAAACCATACAGAGACTTTTTTAAATGACATACTTTTTCCTCATTGCTTGGTTTACAATTAATTCCTGGTGGAGTGACCATGTATACTTCTTCTTCTAAGTCGTCATTTAGGAAAGCGTTCTTCACATCAAACTGGTATAGAGGCCAATCATAACGAGCTGCAAGGGCAATAAAGATTCTTACAATATTAATTTTTGCAACATGTGTGAAAGTCTCTTGGTAATCAACTTCATACTTCTGGGTATAACCTTTGATAACCAGTCTATCCTTGTAGTGATCAATGCTCCCATCAGCTTTAAGTTTTACAGTAAACACCCAGCGACACCCAACAGTCTTCTTACCAGGTGGCATATGGATCATATCCTATGTTTCATTCTTCTGCAAGGCTTCTGATTCCTCGTTCATTGCTTGATTCCACTTGGGATTTGCCAAAGCATCTTGTACATTGCTAGGAATAAATACTGAAGATAATTGATTAACAACAGATACATGAGATTCAGACAACATATGGTGAGAGATATAGTTAGCAATATGATATTTGGTTTTGGCATCTATTCTAGGCTCATATTGTGGCTTAGGAATTTCTTTAGTAACACGATTAAATTTATGTACCTTAGGTGGAACACTTTGAACGAAGATCTCAGTTGGTGATGTAGAAGGGGAACAAAAGATTTAGTACTATCTCGATGTTGTTCAGAAGGTAAATCAATCATTAGGTTCTCATTGGTCTTAGAGGAGGAATTCGGGTCCTCTAATACAGGGTCTTCGATGCATCAAGAAATACCATTTGATGCATCAAAGCAGTCTCTCGGGTCATCATTGCTCGAACTCTTCGATGGATCGAGGGAATGGTTTGATCCATCGAAGCTATCCCTCGGGTCGTCACTGCTCGAAGTCTTAATGGTTCGATCCATCGAAGCCCTCCCTCAGGTCTTCACTGGTTCGATCCTTTGATGGATCGAGAGAGTCTTTCTATCCATCGAAGGCACCTTTCTGGTCCTCTGTTGGAAACATGCTAGAACCCCCAAATCTCAACTCTAATTGTTCAAGCTCTTCACATTTTGGCAAATTTAGAGTAATTCCTTCACATCCGCTTCTCTCCTCCTGAAGGGAATACTCTAACACTCCCCCTGAGCAAAAAAGTCCAGATTCTCGAAAAGAGACATTAAGAAAAACATGAGTCTTCTTGGTGAGAGGATCATAACACTAATAACCTTTATGAGAATATGCATAGCCAATGAAGCACTTTAAGGCACAAGGATCAATCTTACATCTCAATTGCTTGTTGATATAAACATACACAGTGCACCTAAAAACTCTATGTTCCAAATTAGGGAGAGAAGAGACATTCAACATCTTATGAAGCTTCTGGTATGGAGTCTAAAACTCAATGACACGGGACAAAGTATGGTTGATCAAATAAGCAATAGAAGTAACAACCGCACCCCAATAAGAACGAGGGACATTTATGCCAAACAAAGAGGCACAGACAACCTCCAAAAAAGTCATATTCATACGCTCTGCCAAGCCATTCTCTTGAGGAGTGTAAGCAATAGAGGTTTGATGGCGGATTCCATGAGAGCTCAGATAAGTAAACATGACGTTATTGACATACTCACCACCATTGTCAGATTGAAGAAGTCAGATAGGTTGTTGGTATTGACTTATCACCAACTTATGAAATGTAACGAAACGGGAGAACACATCACTCTTCTTAGTCATCAAGCAAACCCATGTCATCCGAGTACACTCATGAATAAAAGTAACAAAATAACGAGTTCCAGTAGGTGTAGAAATCCGAGCAGAACCCCCAAACATCAGAATGAATTTTCATAAAAGAAACTGAGCATTTATTCAAATTTGGAGAATAAGTAATACAGTGACTCTTGGCTAGTTCACAAAAATCACACTTAAACTCAGACTCATCAACACCTGAAAACATATGGGTTGTAACCTCCTAAGATAACCAAAATTAAGATGACCTAAACGACGATGCCATAACTAGATGGTTTCCTTGGCCTTATTCAATCTGCTAACACTATTGGCTTAACTCAATGAACTCACCCGCTTCTCTCCACTTGATGTCAAATTGAGATAGTACAAGTTTCCCTGTCTAATACCATACCAAAGAATCTGCAGAGTCAGAATGTTCTGAAAAACACAGAAATTATGATAAAATGTGACGGAGCAAGAAATGGGCCATAGTGATTTGGCTAACGGACAAAAGATTATATGTAAGAGAGGCAACAACTAAAACTGAATCAATGGTTAAAGATGGAGAGTAACATCCTTCACCAACAACAGAAGAAAGAGAACCATCAGTAGTAGAGACAATAGGTAAATGAGAGGGATGAATAGAGTGAACTAAGCTAGGGGTATTAGTCATGTGATCAGATGCACCGGTATCAATTATCCAAGCATTATTCTCACAAGATGTAGCAAGAGAGGCTTTACCAGACATACCTGATTTGACTATATTAGCAGAGACAATTGTGGGAGGAAGAGCCTTGCGTGGATGATTGCCCCACCAATCCGGATATCCAATAGCAGCAAAGCAGTTATCCTTGGAGTGATCCTTATCCTTGCACAGTGGACATATAGAGTTGACATATGAGTTGGGAGGACAGATAAAGCGGGAGGACTCAAAAGAACGGGAGGTAGAGGAAAACCGCCATTGAGCCACGGCGGACTGAGCGGGGACCGACGGCGGTGGTGGTGGTCATGACAACAAGCTGACTAGGGCTAGAAGAATGAGTAAGACGGTCGTTGTGAGCTCGACTAACATATGCATAGGTCTTGTCAAGACTTAACAACTCCTCCATACGAAGAAGCTCCCCCCAAATTTGATCAAACTCCGGATCTAAACCTCCCAAGAACATATGAACCCGAAGCATATATTTGTAATTGTTGTCTTGGACAATCTCAACCACGGTATCAAAAAAAGAGGTCACATGTTGATCCAGTTCCTCGAGCCAAGCAGCCAACTCGTTGTTGTAGACAGAGAGAGGCCGCCCAGCTTGTTTGGCGATGAAGCAAAGGCGGTGCAACTCATAGATCTGGGTAAAATCTTGATCATCATATTAGGTCAGATGTAAGGCCTTCCAAATTTCAACAGCAATCTTGAGACGGAGATAGCATTGAACGATACTAGGAGACATGTTATCGATTAACCAACTCTTCACCTCCTTGTTGTTAGTAGCCCAAGTAATATAGTCAGGGGCGCCGACAGGTGGAGCAACCGAAGCACCGGTAAGGAATCCAAGCTTGTTACGACCTCCAATTCGCATCTGCATAGTAGGAACTCAGGTAGAATAATTGGTATCATTCAAGATAACTTTAATAGGAAAAGAAAAGTTTTCTTAATGGTAGTGGATGGATGGAGGTGGAGGTAGTTAAGGTTAGGGAGAAGAAATCACGGCAAAGTCTGATCCTTCAGCTATGGTAACAGAATTAAGGTGTAGTGGGTAACAAAAAATATGATTTTGTCGATAGGTCTACATGGTTGGCTCTGATGTCAAGTAGAAAAGTATAAGCAAAAGTGTTTAGGATAGAATGCAATACATTCATTCCCGAATTAGGTATATATAGAGCTTTACAATACATATTCCTAAGAGGAAAGAAATATTTACCATAATGAATAAACTAATTATAATTACAATAGAAATCTAGAATATTTAGAGTATCAATATTTTCCAACAATCTAGACTACTAGTTACATAATCTTTGACTCTTTTTGTTTTAGAATCTGATATTTAGATCCCGGAAACTAAAGAGGGGATGATTATGAGGATGATGATGATGATGATATAGAATTATAGACCAAAGAAAATTTGTAATAATGATTTACCTTGCGACTAGTTTCAAGTACAAAAGTATTGCCAGCAGTGCCAATCTTGATAGATTCTTCTAAGAAAGCTTGCAATGACAGATATTTACTTTGACTGTCACCTTTCAACATTCCCACATTTCTTTTATTGATTAGGAGAAAATGGAACAGAAAGAAAGTCATTCATCGCGATTAATTCCAATAATCCACATTATATGTAGTTTAGGCTGTCAAACTAAGACTACTAGAGAACCATTTTCATCATACAGATCCATTTACAACTCTAAATATGGTTGTATACCTTCATTCACAGATGTATTTGTATGCATACACAAGGTGAACACATCGATTGGGATTGGGTAACGGTCTAATCAATCAGATTTATTGCACTAAAAAAAAAAGCTATCACACCAAATGGATTGGCATCAAATCCGGGTCTTGATAACAACCAATCAGTTTCTGGAAAAATTCAGCCATCCTAGGATCATTCTCATCTTGCCTGTCCTTTTTCAACAAGCTCTGAAGCAGAAAAGTAAAACAAAACAAAAAAGACTCAACATTTATATAAAGGTGGGAATCTTAATGTTGAGAATTTTGTGGCTTTGAAAACATACCTCAGCAGGATAAGAAGTAAAATTGGGAAGGAAGCGTTTCCGGCAGTACTCATTGAAGAGAAGGGTAAAAATAGGAAGAGGGAAAGTTAGGGTGGATGCTTGTGGGAGCTTCTTCAATGTAAATACTCCAACTGCAATGGCATGCATAAGTACCAGAGATAATATCACTGAATTGTGAACTATTGGCCAGAACTTCCCTGCAGTTGCAAACTTCGGCTCATAGACATTTAAGAACTGCAAAGAGAATTTTTGCTGAGCATCAGTACAGTACATTATGATTTTATGATCAACAAATTGATATCACACCAAACAAGAATCAACAAAATGATAAATGAAGCCTGAGACCTGATTACGATAGATGATGTACCCGAGAAAAAGGTAGACCAAGAGGAAGGGAAGAATTAGTGGAGCTAGAAAGAAGTATGTGTGAAGAAATTGGTAATGAAATGTGTTGTTTTCTATTGATTGAATAACAACTGATACAAGAAGCTATTATATACAATTACACAATGAGCTATGCTATTCTAAGTAGTACATTAATCTATACAATCGGATCCTACAATCACTCTTAACTTATTCAGTCTGATCCTACAATCACTCTTAACTCAATAGTACACAATCAAGATCCACCATTATCTCCTTACCTGATTTTCATCATTTAATACTCCCCCTCAAGGTGGAGTGTGGATATCAATCACACCCAACTTGCTCAAATGTGTGTGAAAAGCAGGTGCTCGCAACGGTTTGGTGAACATGTCAGCTATTTGGTTTCCAGTAGGAACATAAGCTGTTGTGACTTCTCCCCTTTCAATTCTTTCACGAACAGTGTGGCAATCCAATTCAATATGCTTCGTTCTCTCATGATAAACCGGATTTGCTGCTATGTGTAAGGCAGCTTGATTGTCACAAAACAATAATGCCGGTTTGGGATGAATCACATGTAAGTCCGTCAACAAATACCTAAGCCAAGAAAACTCACATGAAGCTGCTGCCATCGAACGATATTCAGCTTCAGCCGAGGATCTAGACACAGTAGCTTGTTTCTTGCTTTTCCACGAAATAAGTGACTCCCCAAGAAAGATGCAATATCCTGTGACAGAACGTCGTGTGAGTGGACATCTAGCCCAATCTACATCACAATACCCAACCAGTTTAAGTGGACTTTGTGATGAGAAAAATAATCCTTGTCCGGGTACAGACTTTAGATAATGGAGAAGGCGAACAGCTGTCTTGTAATGATGAATTGTGGGTTCTTGCATGAATTGACTGAGTGTATTAACCGCGAATGTGATGTCTGGTCTGGTAATTGTCAAGTAAATCAACTTCCCGATCAAGCGCCGAAATTGTGTTGGATCCTTGAGTGTCTCACTGCCCTTTGTTGTCAATACTAAGTCAGGATCCATAGGTACTGCCGCAGGTTTGACACCTAATAGTCCAGCTTCCTCCAAAATGTCCAATGTGTACTTCCGTTGACAAACCGTGATTCCGGCCTTGGAGCGTGCAACTTCTATACCCAAAAAATATTTCAGCGATCCAAGGTCTTTGATTTTGAAACGACTACTAAGGAACCGCTTGAGATTATGAATGGCATCTTCACTGTTTCCTGTTATCACCATATCATCCACATAAAGCAATACCACAGTAATAGAATTCCCTTGAACCTGAGTAAATAATGAATAATCGGCACGAGACTGCTGGAACCCAATTTCTTGGATGGCTGATGTGAATCTTCGGAACCAGCTACGTGAAGCTTGTTTGAGGCCATATAAAGACTTGTGGAGTCGACAAACCATGTTCTCCCCCTGTCGACGATAACCAGGTGGCGGCAGCATATACACTTCTTCAAGAAGTTCGCCATGTAAGAAGGCATTTTGAACGTCCATCTGATGTAAAGGCCAGTCACGAACAGCAGCAATAGCTAGCAGGCAGCGGACAGTAGTCAATTTGGCCACCGGAGCATACGTGTCCTTGTAGTCAATCCCTTCACGTTGGTTGAAACCCTTAGCAACAAGCCGCGCCTTGTATCGCTCAATTTGACCATCAGACTTATACTTGATTTTGTAAACCCACTTGCAACCGATCGGGCGTTGTCCTGGAGGCAGAGAAACCATAGACCATGTTTGATTATCTTCAAGCGCTTGGAGTTCAGTATCCATCGCTGCAACCCATTGGGGATCATGACTTGCTTGTTCATAGTTAGCTGGTTCGACAATTTGTGATATATTGTGCACAAAGGAGCGATAACCAGATGATAAGCCTGAGTATGAAATGTACCTCTGTATCAGATAGCGAGTACCAGACATGGATGAATGAGCTATGGACGGGTCAAGCAGTACGGCATGGTTAGTCTTGTAAGCTGTGAGATATGGTGGTGGCTGTCGGGCTCGATTGGATCGACGCAGAACTAAAGGTGGGGAATTTGGGAATTGAGGCAGGCCATGGTGTGGGTCTAAGTCGGGCTGAGGGCACGACACCGGTGTGGAGTCCAATTGGGTCGGCGATGACTGTGATGGAGGTGTCGATTGTGGTGGAGGCACCGGCTGTGGTGGTGCAATTGGAAGTAGATCGGTGTCTAATTGTGAGTGTGCAAGCACAGGTGTCGGGTTCTGTCCTGGGAATGGTGTTGGCTCCATATTAGACAAGATTGAAATTGATGTGGGTGGAACAGTAGGCAGAGAGGGTTGTGCAGATGAAGTGGAGGACAACGTCGGTGGAGCAGGGCGGCGCTTATACTGTAGCAGGGGACGAGCGACGCGGGTCGACGACGCGTTCTCAGAGATGCCCGAGACTTGAGTGCAATCGTTGTGGAGAGGAGATGGATCGATTGCAGGCTTTGAAGGATCGGGAACAACTTCTCTCTGGCTGAATGTCGCCGATGTAGGTGGTGGTTCTATGGAGGGCATCGATGACTGACCAGGTGACGCTGGTTGTTGCGGTAGGGATGAGGACGGTGCCTGCAATGGTGATTGTGCCGGCAGTGATGACTTTGTGGATTCATGATGCTGGGATCGAAGAGGATCGATGGATGCAGGTTGGATGACTTGAGTGGGCCGGGTTTCAGATGGGCCACAGTGATGGAATGGATTGGGCTCACTGACCGGTAGAACTGGAGAATCATCTTGGTCTTCTTTTGGAAGTGCACTATAAGGTAAGATGTGTTCGTGGAAAACAACATCTCGTGAGGTGAAGAATTTCTTGTTCTCAATGTCATAAACTCGATACCCTTTCTGTCCACGAGGGTAACCAAAAAATATGCACCGATGAGCCCGCTTGTCAAATTTATGTTTAGGGGTAAGATTAGTGGCATAACACAAGCAACCAAAGGTCCGGAGATGAGAGTAATTGGGTGTGGTGCCATGTAAGAGCTCATAAGGAGATTTATGGGAGAGAAGAGGTGTTGGGAGGCGATTTATGAGATAACAAGCAGTGAGAACACTTTCTCCCCAAAATTTTAGGGATATATTGGCTTGAAAACGAAGAGCACGACCCACATTTAAAAGGTGACGATGTTTGCGCTCAACAACTCCATTTTGTTGTGGAGTGTAAGTGCAGGTATGTTGAAAAATGGTACCATGGTCATCAAGGAAAGATCGTAGTGACATGAATTCACCCCCATTATCGGCACGTAAAACCTTAATGTCACGATTGAATTGAGTTTTGACCCAAGAGAAGAAGGATTTGACCAAGGGTTGTGTGTTAGATTTCAATTTCATGAGATGGACCCAGGTAAAACGAGTAAAATCGTCAACAATGGTGAGGAAATAACGAGCCCCATCATGAGTATGAGTTTTGTGTGGACCCCAAATGTCACAATGGATCATATCAAAAGGTGCAGTTGATTTGATGGAACTAGAAGGGAAACTCAGACGAGTTTGTTTGGCTAGAGGACAGATTTCACAAACATGTTGTGGATCAAACATTATTTCTGGAATGGTTTGAGACAAAAAATGAAGGGGTGAAGAGGATGGGTGCCCAAGGCGTTGGTGCCAAAGATCTGTGGTGCGGGTGATGTGATTTGTTAGGTAAGGATTTTGACTTGGTGTAAGGTAGTAGAGACCGTTGACATGTTTGCCCAGGCCAATCACTCTGTTCGTATCCATGTCCTGCACAACACAAAAATCCGGATAAAATATCACAATGCATTTCAATGCTCGAGTCAATTTACTCACAGATATCAAGCTGACTCGAAATTTAGGTACATGAAGAACACCATCAAGATACAAATCCTTTGACAACTTAATTGTTCCGATGCTCTCAATAGCGGCTTGCTCTCCATTAGGTAGGCCTACAAAATCATGTGATGCTTTGATTTTGTTGTGAGTTGGTGGTAGATTGGTGACGTGGTCAGTCACCCCACTATCTATGATCCAATATAGTTTAGAATGTGGGTCATGGTGTGCAATGTTGCACATAGGTGTGACTCGACGAAGTGGCACATGACGAGTAACCATGATGAAGGTGATTTGATAGTGTTCAGTATTTGTGTGGTTGTTTGTTGTGTTTGCGGAAGGTGTGTAAGGCTTTAGAGTCACCAAGAACGGTGCTCTGATACCATGATAAAGTAATCTGGGGTTCCATACCAAAACCAATTGGCAATGGTAGGAGTAGCCCAAATCCTTATAACCCACTAGCAAGGCTCCTCATTTCCAATGTGGGAGTATTTCTCCATTCACATTCTCTAACACGCCCCCGCACGTGTGACGACATCACAAGCCAAACACGTGGACAACATATATGGGTGGCGGTGAACACGTGTGACCCATTTGGCATCACACGAGGGTGAACCTGCTCTGATACCATGAAGAAATTGGTAATGAAATGTGTTGTTTTCTATTGATTGAATAACAACTGATACAAGAAGCTATTATATACAATTACACAATGAGCTATGCTATTCTAAGTAGTACATTAATCTATACAATCGGATCCCATAATCACTCCTAACTTATTCAGTCTGATCCTACAATCACTCTTAACTCAATAGTACACAATCAAGATCCACCATTATCTCCTTACCTGATTTTCATCATTTAATAATGTGATACCAAGAAGTACAAAAAACAGAACTCTTGGCATATGACTATGGTATGGCATGGCTGGAACTTCAAGTTCATCGTCTTTACTGTCAGTAAAAGGTCTTTTCATTAGACTCCAGAGTAAAGGAATTATGCGAAACAGTGATGAAGAACTTGTCCATCCTGATGTAACAACGTATCCAATAAAAAAGACGCCTACATCACCAAATTAAATTATGTTAATGGAGATCAGTTTATTGCATGCCTCAAGTGATGCAACTGCAGACAAAGATGTATTTTCCTAAAAGAACTTTCCGTTCTGAGATGTGCTAGAAACTAATATAGCTGAGGATTCAGAGCATATCAAATTTGTGATTCTCCAAATATTTATACAATTATATTAGAGAGCAGATAATATACACACCTGTGCAGGTACACCAGAAGCTAGCTTTGAAGGAATGTTCTTAGGATCAAGAAAGATAGAAATCTTGTAGAAAACTGATCCAGAAAATACAGTAGCAAAGAAAATGTTCCACACTGTGAACCAAAGTACTTTTGAACGTGCACTCTTTTGTATTGCACTATGGGAAATATAGCGATGAAAAGAACTGCATGACAGGTGGCACCGTTTTCAGAAAACACAGAAGTATCAAACCGGGAAGATATCCAGTAATGACTTCACTAACAAATGTTCTGCAAGCGAGCACCACAGAGTTAGAACTTTGCATCACCAATAGAATACATAATCCCGAATTGAGGACCTTAATCTGGGATTCAAGCCATAATACAACATAATGTCCGGAAATATCATTATGTAAGTAAGACAAACAAACAGAATATTTACTCACATGGTTAGAATGCCAGTGAGTAAAGGAAAATAGACTTCCAACTGTGTCAAGTTAGTAAGTCCTTGAACAAGGACAACCGGAATGAGAAATAGAATTGTCAGAAGAATGCATGCAAGTATAACCACCATCTTTGATATCCATCTTCGATATCCATCTTCGCATAAGTGATGAAGAAAAGAAGGGCCAGTAAACATCATGAGGTTCAGGAGCTGCTTCTGTGACCCATCGTGTAGGATTGGTTGATTGTTGCAAGTGTAAAGCAATTGCAGCACCATACCGAGAATTGAAGGACACAAAAGCAGCTCGAACTTCCTAAACCATATGAAAAGAATGCATGTAAACAAGTTTGGATTGCACATGTAACCTAATGAAGATTAATTACATAAAAAGATGGATGGAGGACAAGGGAGAGTGTGCAGTACTTACTTCTCCTGCTAATGAAATCTCTGATTGCTCCAATCTCATGTTCTCCTCTATGTTCTCAAGCTTCTTTTCATAATGATCTACAAGATTAACCTTGGGTCCAAACAACCCAAAAGTGCCGGATCGTTTATACTTCTGCTTACTTGGAGCCGATTGCAAGTGAGTGAGCCTCCTATATAATTCTTTTGCATCACTCTAGAGAGATATAAAACAGAAAACTGTTAGTGTAGCATAGAAAGCATAAACCAAGTTAGATAATTTAGAAGAGCATTTATGAGATTCTGTTTGAACTGTAAAATTTCCAGGAAGGAGAATTCCAAAACTATGAAACTAAATCTAAGGTAAAAGTATTTCAACAACACCAAATGAGCAGATACTCGAAGTAATAAAGTAACACGTACAATGAGATTCTGAATTTTGCTAGTTCGTCAAACAACACTATGCGACAAATATGTAGAAGGGTGGATACTCGCTAAAGAAATTCTCAACACCATCACTGACACTGGTCCCAAGAGGAACTGGAATACGACGAACTAGGAGGGTGAACTGATGTGGTTGAGGCTTGGATGACAGAAAAAAATTGGTTCTCTTTTCAGAAATATACTTATATTTTTGCAAAACGAAGTACTGAGTATTCAGTATATATAGTTCAACATCAGCTAAAATGCTAACTACATTCACGCTACATATCTACACCAGATTTACTTACATCATTGAGTAGACAGCAGATAAAGATGGTGACAAGGTACACAGCAGTAAAGTGAATCCACAACCTGCCAAATACATAAGCATCAGTAAAGTTAAAGAGTTGAAATTACTAGTCCAAAATATTCTATTATCTAATGCAAGCAAAACACAACAACAACAGATTGAAATCGAAGCAACACTCACAAGCTTAAGCCGGTTTTGATATTCGATATAGAGAACACATCGAGTGAATTATTGGACAGATCGGCGAAGTCAACAGTCTGGGTACCATAAAAGTTGACCGGGAGCAACACAAAGACGCCAATGACTCCGGCGAACAAGAACACTCGGAGGCTGAAATTGATGAACCTGACGAAAACGACGGCGTCCAATCCCGAAGCCGAGAGCAAGTCGTCTTCCGTGAGTCTCCATGCCCTTCGGAGCCAATCGGGAGATGGAATCAGCCTGTCAAGATTGAAGCGGCTGTCCTTCTTGTACCCTCCTTCGGCCAAACACTCTCGGAATGTACACCTCCGAATTGCTCGGCTGTTTTCTAAGGATCGAGCAGAGAGTGAAGAACAGAACGCACAGCCCGGAGTTTATGGCCACTGACGTCAGCAGAGCAGACACGAGCCTTGTTGTTGTGTTTCCCGGCGGTGATTGAGAAATGTTGAGATTTTATTTTGTTCTACTTGTTCAGTTCAGTTAGTAGACAGGAGCTCAAGACTGGTGACCTTAATTTTGGATGACGAGATTGCCCCTGGCTTCGGAGGAGGAAGAGTGCTTCAAGTCAAGTTCCCGCCAACACCCGATGTTTTTCGGGGAGGCTATGGGGGCCCAAAACACCGACGTGACCCGGCCCACAAAGACCAACTTGTTGCGTAAGTAGGGTTATTATAACCTGCGGTTTAAGTTTCGTACAGGAACTCGTACGACCAATTAGAAGAGACTTGAAAGAGTTTTTTTTTTTTAATTTTATCGGGATCTTTTTACTTGAAAGAGTTTGGCTCGAGACAAATTGAGCTTCTCTTCTTCACTGTGCGAATCTCTCTCTCTCTCTCTCTCTCTCTCTCTCTCTCTCTCTCTCTCTCTCTCTCAGCGCACCGTCGTCTTCGCTGGTTCGTGAGTCCGTATCAGGTATGTGGCGCTCTCTCTCCGGCGATCTAGTTTCTTGTTGAGTTTCTCCTTCGAATCTAATTTTCCACTAGGTTTCTTTATGAGTATTCGATTTTGTTGTGAACTTCTCGGATTTTCCGACCATCTGTAATGTTTTCCGACTCCGGTTGTTCTCGTTGGACAAAACTTGGTCTCGATTTGGCCAATTTTAGGCTGGAAGTTTGTTTCGTTTGAACTATGGCTGGCTGCAAATTAGGGCGTTTTGATTTCGTTCTCCTCTGTATTGGTTAGCCAGTGAAGAATTACTAGAGTAGGGAATAGTAGTAATTATAGAATAGATGTGCAAATTGAGCTTCGATGAAACAGAATTCTGAAGTGTACAGAGTTTAAATGTTTTGATGTTATGAATGTAGTGTTATTGGTCTGAACTCAGAACATTGAAAATTGATCATCATTGTTGGTGTGCATGTTGTGTAGAGTACTTTATTTGTAATCATATCCTTATGGGTTGTAGACTGTGAAGTAATTGCCAATAAGAAATAGCATCAATTCAGTAATGTACTTGAAATCCCTACGACCAGCACATTCTTTCAAAATTGTCCAAAATCTTGAGTAATTCTAATCCTCAGAATTTGTTACAGTGAAAACGTTTAGGGTAAATCTCAATGTCCTCTATTACAGACCACCTCTAGTGAGTGTATCAACTTACTGGCATTGTTGCATCAGATTCCGACTGGTAGAAAGTAATAATCTTGTTTCCATTGTTTTTGTTGAAATTACAGTAGCAATATATTTACTTAAACTCACAAACAATAAACGAGTTAATACTGTTTTTTTTGGGTGATTGTGTACTGATTGTTCTTAGTTTCTGATGTTTCAGAATGATTATTTTGTTGTTGTACATTTGTACTTTGGTAATGGGTATTGCTTTTTGCAAATGCTGTTCATTTTCTGTATGGGTGCAGAGATTTGGGGCTGAAGTTGTTTGAATGTAGTAAATCAGTTGGGAAATAGTTTTGGTGAATGCATTGGCATAAGATCACTGTGAAGTGTGAACTCTTTAATTGTCTCTGTTAAACTGAGGTTAGATTATCATTTTTCAAAGTAAGAGCTGTGGGAGGTCAAAAGAAACATCTAGATATTAGGAATAACTGTGGTTTTGTTATATGATTCTAATTGTTTGTGATCTCTTTCTACAGATATCGAGACAGTTTGGAGGATTGACAATGTCAACATCATGTCTGCCGGCTACAACAAATTCGATTGCTCTGGCCTTAAAGGCCAAATCTCCATCAGAGGCCATCTCCATTTTGTATCGTATTCTTGAAAACCCATCGTCTTCATCAGAAGCGGTACGCATAAAAGAACAGGCTATCACTAATTTGTCGGATCTTCTGAGACAAGAGAACCGGGGAGAAGATCTCCGTAACCTGCTTACTCAATTGAGGCCTTTCTTTAGCTTGATTCCAAAGGCAAAAACTGCTAAAATTGTTCGTGGCATTATAGATACAGTTGCTAAAATCCCAGGCACTTCTGAACTTCAGATCTCCCTTTGCAAAGACATGGTCCAGTGGACTCGTGCTGAAAAGCGAACTTTCCTTCGGCAGCGAGTGGAAGCCAGGCTTGCAGCTCTTTTGCTGGAAAGCAAGGAGTACTCAGAGGCACTGACTCTTTTGTCAAGCTTGATCAAGGAAGTGAGAAGGCTAGATGACAAGCTTCTACTTGTGGACATTGATTTGTTGGAGAGTAAGCTCCACTTTTCATTGAGAAATCTCCCTAAAGCTAAAGCTTCATTGACTGCAGCAAGAACAGCAGCCAATTCAATCTATGTTCCTCCGGCCCAACAGGGGGTTATTGATTTGCAGAGTGGCATCCTGCATGCTGAGGAAAAAGATTACAAGACTGGTTACAGTTACTTCTTTGAAGCATTTGAAGCCTTTAATGCTCTTGAAGATCCTCGTGCTGTATTTAGCCTCAAGTATATGCTGTTGTGCAAAATCATGGTGAGCCAGGCTGATGATGTGGCCGGTATAATATCATCCAAAGCAGGCTTGCAGTATGTTGGACCTGAGCTTGATGCCATGAAGGCTGTGGCTGATGCTCACTCGAAGCGCTCTTTGAAACTTTTTGAGACTGCTCTGAGGGATTACAAGGCACAACTAGAAGAAGACCCTATTGTCCACAGGCACCTCTCGTCCTTGTATGACACCCTGTTGGAACAGAATCTGTGCAAGTTGATTGAGCCATTCTCAAGGGTGGAGATTGCCCACATTGCTGAACTGATTGAACTGCCGGTTGACCACGTGGAGAAGAAACTCTCTCAAATGATTCTCGATAAGAAGTTTGCAGGAACTTTGGATCAGGGTGCTGGCTGCCTCATCATTTTTGAGGATCTCAAGACCGATACCATATACCCTGCAACTCTGGAGACCATATCCAATATGGGCAAGGTTGTTGATAGCTTGTACGTGAGGTCTGCCAAGATAATGGCATGAAGTTGATAGAGAAAGCAAGGCCATTTCCTTACTTGTCACTTCTTTTGGTCCTATTTAATATCAACTCTGTGATGACAGTAATCCTTCAGTGTTATGACTTTTAGCTTAAATTGTACTATGGATTCAGTAGGTTCTACCATTTGAGCAATTTTTCTTTTCACCTGAAACTATTACTTAATTTTCAGGAGTGTTACTGTGTATCAATTGTGGTTTGCTATATGCACCTCAATTTCTTCAGCTGTGCTGCACACTCTGTAGTGTAGGCTGTAGCTCAACTTGTTATTTGCTGGATTGTGATATTACTGTATATTTCATTTGCAATGAATTTAAGAATTGATACAATAAAAGAGGATGAGAGCGAAAGCTCTCTTCCGTCATGCTAGGGTTTTGGCGGCGACTCTGGTCTTGGTCGTGAGACTCATTCTCCGGCTGTTCTTCCCTGCTTCAGCCGTTCAGTCGCCTTTTCCCGAGTGTTGCATCAAGGGCGGTGTCGGGCATCCAGATCCGTGGTGATCTAGGCACGAGTTCCATTGCAAGTTTCGGTTTCGAGTTCGTGCGGAGATTGCGGACGGCGGATGTGGCTGCCAGGTTGAAGCCGAGCGAAGCTCGATCGAAACCCATCTGGGCTTTCGGTTGTCAGTACTTGTGGCGATGGAGGTTGGGTTTGATAACATAGCTAGATTATCACAGAATTGAAAAGAACAATCTCAAGAATGTAGGAACAAAATTGAAGAACAGCTGAGAGCACCATGAAAGCAATACAACTCTTATGTATTAATCAGAACCACCACAAGTAATATCGAGATTTCCTATTTATACCTACTGTATATAAGAGAGAGCTAGCAAGGAAAATACAGTTTGGATACAACCGGATACAACTCAGATACAGACACATGTCTAAAATCATCTAAAAAATTTATATAATGCTGACATGAAAATATCTCACTGTTAACACTGCCCCTCAATCTCAGCAGTGATAACAAGACTGAGATTGCTACAATGCTCTCTGAAGACTGGTGTATTAAGACCTTTTGTTAAAACATCAGCTGTTTGTTCTACAGTAGGAACATACTGCAAAACCAAATCTTGTTTCTGAACGTCCTCTCTCACAAAGTGAAAATCATTATCCAAGTGTTTAATCTTTGAATGGAACACAGGATTTGATGCAAGAGCTATGGCTGAGAGATTGTCACATTTGAGCAGTGGTGGCATTGGGATGAAAATGAGCAAGTCACACAAAATATGCCTCATCCAAGAGATTTCAGCAGCTGTGTTGGCTAGAGAACGATACTCAGCTTCAGTAGAATTCCTAGACACATAACTCTGCTTCTTGGACTGCCATGACACAGGGTTTGATCCTAAAAACATAACAAAACCTGTAGTTGACCTTCTTTGATTGATTTCCCCAGCCCAATCCACATCACAAAAGGCTCTAATATAAGGCTTACACCTTGAACTCCTGTAAAACAAGCCCTTATCAGTTGTACCATGTAGATATCTCAAGATTCTCTTTACTGCCCCATAGTGTACATCAGTAGGTGAGTTCATAAACTGGCAAACAGTATTTACTGCATAAGCAATGTCAGGCCTTGTAAAAGTAAGGTATTGTAATGCTCCTACTATGCTCCTGTAGTGTGTAGGATCAGTCAAAGGTGTACCTTCACTCTTCAACATCTGCAAATGAGGAATACATAGTGTGGTACAATCCTTTGTAGTTCCCATTCCAGCTTGCTGTAGTAAATCTCTAGTGTACTTGTTCTGACTCACAAAGATACAACCAGGTTTATATGTAACCTCCAGTCCTAAAAAATAACTCAAGGGACCAAGATCTTTCATGTCAAATACTTCACTCAATTCATCTATCACCTTCTGAACTCCTTTTGAATCTGAACCTGTGATTACTATGTCATCTACATACAACAATAAAGCCACTATCCCATCACCACTATGTTTTACAAACAGACTTGGATCAGAATGGGAGAAGACAAAACCAAGACTAGGTAGGAAACTAGTAAACTTCTCATTCCAAGCTCTTGGGGCTTGTTTTAGACCATATAATGACTTCCTCAATAAACACACATGACTGGGATTGGCAGAATCTACAAAGCCTTGAGGCTGCTGCATATACACCTCCTCTTTCAAATCTCCATGTAAAAAAGCATTTTTTACATCTAGCTGTCTAAGATGAGTAAGATCCCACTTAAACATAGCAGCTAAGGCAAATATCATTCTCACAGTACTATGCCTAATCACAGGACTAAAAGTCTCATCATAATCAAGACCTTTGGCTTGACTATATCCCTGTGCAACTAATCTTGCTTTATATCTGGATTTTCTTAACTTTGTAAATCCATTTACAACCAACAATATTCTTACCAAAAGGACAAGGGACAAGAGACCATGTACCTTGTTTTTGTAGGGCTTCAATTTCTTCTAGCATAGCCTTATTCCACTCATCTTTACCAACAGCTGCTTTAAAGCTTTTAGGTTCTGCTTCTTCAGTAATATCAGTGGCTGCAGTGAAACCTCCAAAATATGCACACTCATCAAACATTTTTCCTGCTGTAATGCAAGAGAAAGCACAAAAATCTTGAAATGTTTTCTTCTTTACAATACCATTTTTAGCTCTGGTAAGCATAGAATGAGTATTGTAATCTTGATCCTGTATAAACTGTAGATCAGGAGGCAACACTAGTTCATTGTGTGAACCCTGCACAATATTAAAATTTTCTCCCACATTAGGATTCTCTACTCCTGCAGCGTATTATTTGGAACACCTTCATTATCATTTGCAGTGTCTTGAAAACCTTCATCTTCAACTTCAGGTTCTACATTTGTATTGCCCACACCTGCCTGTTCAGTATCACTGTATCCACCTTCATTTAGACCACTGTTCACAGTATGACTAATACTGACACTCTTGCTACTGTCATTACTTTCACTAACACCCTCACTATTGTCATTGCTTTCACTAACACTTGCACCATTGACTCCCCCATGAACCACAGGCTCCTGAAAATGTGGGACACTAAAAGGAAGAAGAACCTGTAAGATTTGAGGAGAGTCCAGGAGGAGAAGAAGCAGAAACAACTTGCGTAGAAGGGGTAGGAGGTTGAGTAAAAGGAGGGGAAGAACATTCAGGAGACACATGAGTAAAAATGGGAAAGTAGCCTCATCATGAATAATATGCCTACATAACCAGAGCTTGCTCTTGGATATACAATAACACAAGGCCCTCTTATAACCAACAACATAGCGTAAAAACACACAATGAATTGACTTTGGATCTAATTTATCCGTGGCATAGAGTTTGAGATAGGGATAACACGCTGGGCCAAAGATTCTAAAGTGAGACAGATTTGGATGAGGTCCGAAAAGCTGGAAGTAAGGAGAGGTCAGATTAAGAGACTTACAAGACATTCAGTTTATAAGATGGGCCGAGTGAGCCACAACATGAAACCAAAACAACTTAGGCATATGAGCAGATGCTAGAAGAGTCACAGCTGTCTCAACTATATGGCGATTCTTTCTCTCAGCAACTCCATTTTGTTGTGGAGTGTGAGGACATGTGATATAGTGAAGGATACCCTGAGACTCCAAAAAATGCCTAAAACCAGTGCTATTGAACTCTCCTCCAGCATCTGATTGCAAGATCTTAACAGTAGTAGTAAACTGATTCTTCACATATGCACAAAACTTCACAAAGGTAGGAAAAACATCTGATTTATTGATAAGTGGAAAGAGCCACAGATACTTGGTACAATCATCTATTACAGCCAAGTAATATCTTTATCCTTCTAAAGAGAGGCAAGGTGTTGTACCCCAGACATCAGCATGAACTTTGTGAAATGCCACTGGTGACTTGGTCATGGACTCCTGAAATGGCATCTTGTGCATCTTTCCCTCAAGACAAAATGAGCATAGTTGTCGTGTATCATCCTTAGGAACTTGTATCTGAGCTATAGACAACATTTTTGACACAATAGAAGAAGTAGGGTGGCCAAGTGTATGATGCCACAAAGAAGAAGAAACAGAAGAACCAACAAATGCAGTAGGAGAGATAACAGGTTCATGTTTGAGTAGGGATGGAGACTTGAACAAGAAAAGACCTTCATTACTGCTCCTTCCTTTGTACAGTGGATCCTTGGTGACCTTATCCAGCACACATATGTTCCCTTCATCAAGAGTTATAAAACATTTGTTATCTTTACAAAGTTTAGTAAAGGATAACAAATTAACGGCTAACTGAGGCACATGTAACACATTGTGCAAAGAAAAAGTGTGGGCATGAGAATGTTTAATGTGAGCAGATTCAATATGAGCAATGTCAAGACCTTTTCCATTGCCAATTGTGATCTGATTCTCAGAGGTGTATGGTTGAGCAATAGTAAGGTTCCTTAGATAAGAAGTCATATGATGTGTAGCTCAAGTGTCTCCGATCCATACTTCAGAATTAGGTCTTGAAGAAGTGCTTGCACCAGAGTTATGTGCAGTCATGGCAATGATAGTTGCTGGAGGATCATTCCCTTGATATGCATAATTGGACCTGTTAGAGCAATTGAGAGCAGCATGGCCCTTAAGACCACAAAACTGGCACACAATGATGTTGAGAGAAGGATGTCCAGGAGGAACATCAACTCTGTAGAAGCAATTGATGGCAATGTGCCCTTTCTTAGAGCAAATTTGACACTCAGGAGGTGGTCCAACAACATTCTTGTACTCAGATGTTTCACCATTTGAAGCTCGCCTTGATGCATTAGGATTTTGATAACAAGTCTCAACCAAATGACCATGTTTGTTGCAGATTGAACAAGCATTGACAGTGTAACATGTCTCAACTGTATGGCCTTTCTTGTGACATACTGAACATTCTACTAATCCATTAGAACCACCCTTGCCTCCACCATAACTAGTGGACTTGGATGATCCACCACCATAACTAGTGGACGCCAGAGTAGTCATAGATGATGAGGGAGCTTGAAATATGTCATCAAGATCTTTCTCTGCTGCCAACAGTTGTGACCTTAGCTCTCTAAGAGTGATGGAATGGAATTTTCTCCTGCTCTCAGTACCATCTTCATCATCTTATACTCATCAGGTAAGCCATTAAGAATGACTACAATGATGTCTTCATCTGCCATGGAGACACCACCAGACTTAAGTTGATCCCTGGCATGTTTGACTCTGCTGAGGTATTTCTCAATACATTCACTTTCTTTCCTTATAGTTTGCAAGTCAGTCTTTAGTTGCATAATGTTGGTGCGAGACACAGTTGAAAACCTCTTTAGAATGCAACCCCAAGCCTCAGAAGCACTCTCACATCCAACCACCAAGTCATTAATATCATCATCAAGTGTGGCCATGAGCAGGTTCACCAATGCATTATTATTCTTCAACCATATCTTGTATGCAGTTGTGACAATCCCTGTGCATTCTCCTTCAAGAGTCAGGGAAATTTTTGGAGGTGCAACTTCAGTACCATCAAGATATCCAAACAGATCATTTACAGTTAGAACAGATTTGATCTGAAAGCTCCACTTGATAAAGAGTGTATCAGTGAGCTTCACAGTAATAGAGCTCAAGATGGCATTCACATCAGCTTGTGTGAGTGCAGGAGTAGACATTGTTGAAGAGGAACCGATTTCAGGCATGGCTACTGAATAATCAATAACTGTAAGCAATATGGCTACTACAAGAAATGGCAACACGATATGTACCAAGTATACTCCAGATACTTCAAATTTCCCAACAACTTTCCAAATCCAGACCAACAAGTACCACAATAGCCAGTGAGTGTAGTCAATTATCACATATGACACTCCAATCTACCAAAAAAGTGCATATACTCAACCAAACTCGAAGATTTAAGCCAAGCAGATACTACAAAGCCACTAGATATCTTCAAACTTCACTGCTAAGCAAGATTATCACCAAACACATATACTAAACCACCAAGTTATCACCAATTATCACCAAACTTTGCTACTAAGCCAGCTTATCACCAATTGTAGGTACTAAACCAATTATAACTACTTCACACACCAGATTATGGCTAATTATGCCAAGATAATAACACCTCAAAACTTCTAGCTCATTTCACGAAATTAACTACGATATCAGAGAGAATCAAAACGAATATGAGAATCACAAGCATATAAGGCCATTTCATCTGAGAAACAAGGCATGTCCGTACAATTTTGAGCAACACACCTCAGAATCACTTGATTCAAGTCGTCGAAGGAAAGGTTTTGCTCGGAGAAGACGAATCTGGCACCAGATTGCAGAAATCACAACGTACCTTGAAACCCTAGCTTTTCAAGCTTAGATCCAAGCTACACAAACAAAGCGGAAGCAAAGAATTAGCTCAGGATCAAAACCAAAGCTCTTGATACCATGATAACATAGCTAGATTATCACAGAATTGAAAAGAACAATCTCAAGAATGTAGGAACAGAATTGAAGAACAGTTGAGAGCACCATGAAAGCAATACAACTCTTATGTATTAATCAGAACCATCACAAGTAATACCGAGATTTCCTATTTATACCTACTGTATATAAGAGAGAGCTAGCTAGGAAATACAGTTGGATACAACCGGACACAACTCAGATACAGCCACATGTCTAAAATCATCTAAAAAAATATCTATAATCCTGACATGGTAATATCTCCACTGTTAACGGGGTTCAGGATGGTGGGTGCACCTTGCCTCTGGTGCAGGGCCTCTCCGTTCATTTGTGGGAGGCAAGGCTTCCTGGTCGTAGCGATGGAGTGGTGGTCAGAGACTTGAGGAGGGGACTGCGATGGAGGTGGATCCCTGGCATCTTTGGGCTTGTGCGGCGACAATGGAACTAAACTGGGCTTTGACCAAGTTTTGGGGTCAGATTTTGGGCTCCGAATGATTTTTTTAGTTAGATTTTGTGTAAACTCTTTGTTTGAGCTTGACTATTCCGTATCCGCTTCTGTAGTGGTGTAAACATTAAAACAATGTCTCTTGATTATGGTAATTTGTTTACGCTTTATTCTAGTGATTGCATTTCGATGTAAATCTTGTTAGAACGCGTAAGCTCTTTAGGAATGTTGGTGTTCCTCGTATCGTATTCTTTGGACGAATCTATGTGTAATGTTTAATACATCGTAAAATATTTAAAAAGAAACAAAGAATTGATACCGTAGATTCCAGTTCATTACAATATGTCTGATTATGAGTGTTGTTTGACTTTGTATCAGTGTAAGAAACAGTTGATTTGTTACCAGAACGAATACGAATACAGAAATGTAAAAATGAAACATCGAAACGCAGCGTTTTCTTATCAGTGACGTGCGAAATTCTGTTGTTGTTACAGGACCAAAAAGACGACACTACCTAGAGTAGTAAACTTGATATCTACCTCGCGTCCTTTGAACCGTCAACAACGAAGAGAAAAGTACAAGACTTTCCTTCTCCTCCATCTCTCCCTCTCGGAATCTGCCATCTCCGAGACTCATCTGTCGTAATCAGATCATCGTCGCCTTCTGAAGAAGATGAGTGAGGTCTTCGAAGGCTACGAGCGTCAGTACTGTGAGCTCTCCGCCAATCTCTCCCGGAAATGTACCGCCGCCGCTCTTCTTCCCGATCAAGGTAATAATAGCTCACTTACTACTGTTAATTGAGCTCCTTTTGTTCGGAAATTTACTGATTTGATCGATTCATTATAGTGAGTAAAAGATTAAAGCTCAATTTTAATTTTATGGGTTTTGTGGCTCAATGTGTGTTGCAGGGCAGATGCAGCAGAAGTTTTCAGAGATTAAAGCTGGGTTGGATGATGCTGATGGTTTGGTAATTTGATACTGAAATTTCGATTCTTTCGTTTTGATTGTAGCTAAAAAATAACAACAGAAGTTGAAAGTTAGTGTCTTGTTGTTGTTGTTGTTTCCGAAATGAGGTTATGTGATTGAGTTGATGGTTTCAGATTCGGAAGATGGACCTTGAAGCAAGAAGCTTGCAGCCCGGGCAAAAGGCGGTGCTTCTTGCGAAGTTGAGGGAGTACAAATCTGATCTCAATAAGTTGAAGAAAGAGGTCAAGAGAATTACATCGCCTAGTGCTTATGAGGTGGCTCGCGATGAGCTTATGGAGTCTGGAATGGCGGATACGCATGCGGTATGTTCTCGACTCTGGATTACTATGCTAATGGTGTAGATCCCGTATTTGAGATAGTGGAAAATTTGGTTGAAGCTTGAAGGAGTTGTATGTGTCCATGTTTCACATGCTGTGATGCAAGCATGAATCTCCCAATCAAATTATTTCCAGATGCTTTCATTATGTTACCTCAAATGATATTTGAGTTGTTTAAGTGACTTGGCAATTAAGTAAGGCCTAAAAGGATATGGAGTTGAGCTATAATAAAATTGCTAACTAAGGTTAGAGTTCATGAAGCCTTCTTGTTTATTGGCTACTTCTATGGTCTTGAATGATTTATGATATGTGTTTGTTTGCAAACAAACTTTCCTTTGGTTCAAAACATACATGGTTGCTGACTCATTTATATAAGAGAAGGAAAACTATTACGGCATCATCATTGTAGATTGATTACATGCTAGATGTCATCTTTGTCTTTTATCTTCAGCTTTCTTTTTCTTTGTAATGTAAAAGTAAGTTTGCTCGGTGCTTTTTGGACAGGTTTCTTCTGATCAAAGAGAGAGAATGGCAATGTCAGTTGAGAGATTAAATCAGTCAAGTGAAAGAATTACTGAGAGTAGAAGAACGATTCTGGAGACCGAAGAGCTTGGTGTCTCAATTCTCCAAGATTTACATCAACAGCGTGAAACTCTCCTACATTCTCATAAGAAAGTATGCTCTAGTTTATAATGTTTGTGCCCTTGTGTTGGATTCAATATGCTTCTCTTTGAAACCATTCATTCACATTTCTAATGCCACAAACCCCAAGACATTTATAAACAAGTTCCTGCAGTGTTAGCCAAATCATTCATTCTTGCTCTGTTTTGTCGCAGCTTCAAACAGTAGACGATGCCATCGACAAGAGTAAAAAAGTGTTAACAGCCATGTCAAGGAGGATGACCAAGCACAAATGGATTATCGGTTCAGTTATTGGTGCCCTTGTTGTCGCAATCCTACTCATTCTATATTTCAAGATTTCTCATTAATGAACTCATGGTTACCTTCTGTGGTACATGTCATACATCTCCACTATTTGTATCTATGCTTGTTGTCCAGCGAATTATGTATGAATGAATCAGATTCTTATCATATTCTCCATATTTATATATCATGATTCTGTATACTCGTAGTTGAGATTACACCTTTAGAACATTATGTACATGATCAAATATTCTGTTACATAAATTTAACTAGTAAACCGCTGTAATTCTGTAGGTTACATAGGTTACATCAAGCAAACGTAACGATCGGGCTTTTAATTCAAATCTCAGTTATGAACTAACATTTCATTAATCCCATATGCTTTATGAGTACCTGGATTCAGCTCCTTCCTGTATGTCAGAAAAATAAGAATGTCTGGTGATCATCTATTGAAGTCTTTGATCTGTACGATCGTCTTCTCCCTCTTGTTATCGTTCCCCATTTCTGTTCAAAGCTCGTGAAACTGTCTCAGCGCCGCCCAGGAGTACAAAATCACTGTTCAACAAGAGTTTTGAGCAAGACTTCAAAAATGCACATCCGAATAACTATAAGAACTTCAGAATTGACTGTCACATTGCAGACGCGTATGCTACCACCCTCAAGAGCGCGTTTTCCGCAACGTCAAAACCCGAAGGTGTCGCGGAGTTCTCCATCTGTGGGGGGTGGTTGTTTGATCCCAAGTACAAATGTCGTATACTATTAGAAGACGATACATGGACCGGGTGGTTCTGGCCACTGAAGCCGGAGTTTGATTGTGCTAGCAACAACAATCATCAATGTTCGTGCTGCATGAGTGGTATTTACTTGGTCACTCGCCTGCACAAAACAACTGGATTCCCGAAGATTATATGCTTAGCTTTGGGGAATCATAGACCGGTAACACTGAGCCTTCATCCCTGAAATCTACACAAACATATGACTTTCTTTGTTGTTGGACCGGAACGTCATAAGCTAGACGAGGAATCAATAAATAAGGACCATGACAGATCTAAATACGTCGTAATCAGTCCAAACTCCAAAGAGAAAAATCCTTCTTCAATTCTTCTGTTGTTTTATGGTTTATGTATCATTTTCACGAATATTCAATGGTCATTTTCACCACCGCATTGCATGTTTCATCAACAATGATATGTAAAAATTTCTTTTAGTTTATACTCGAACAAAGAACAAATGGTGTAATCGATAATAAATTTATAAATGGACAAATTTTAAGAACATTCTTGACAATCAAACATTCATCATTTTACTACCCGTACTCTAAAAATATGTCATAAATATTGGAGTGCTTATGCATATCTGAATCTTAAAGGTAGGTATAGTTGTGAAAATGTTTTTGAAAATACGAATAATGATGAATGACTTCTTTGTCAGACATTTTTCTCAAAAACATTCCTGCATGACCGGTATATATAAAGTATACATTAACTATATAAGGGATATAACAAGGTTCTACTATTGGTAAATTAGTTGGCGTGGTGGAAAGAAATTTAAGTTAATAAGATGAGAAGTTGTAGTAACAAGTAAGGACCAAAATGAACATAAAGTTCATTTGAGACCATTTTGAAATTTTAATTAAAACTCAACATTCATCCTTAAATTAATTAGAGAAATTCAAATAAAAATTGTGGGTCGGAGGAGTTTGAAGACCCAAATGACGTGGACCCGCCACAATACTGGAAAATTCAAGCTTCCTTCTCCTACCGTCTAACTACCACCAACAATTCTCTCATTCCCATTTCTTCCACTATTCAAACCCTAGTTTCATTCAATCTCTGCTCTCACATCGTTTACCATATGGATTCGCTCTCATCAGTCTCGCCCTCTACAATCCTCCCTCCCACCGCCGCCAACTCTCTCCGTTCACGGCGTCGCCGGATCACAACTCTACTAACCCCAGTCACTCTTCACAACCGCAACCTCTGCCTGTCCTCCGTCTTCGGCGCGCCGCGCTCTCCCTGTCTCTCCAGGCGGAGACGGTTCAGACGCCGAGACGCTTCGTGCAAGTCCGTCGACGGCGGCGGCGGCGGAAGAGGAGATGGGGAGGCGACTCCGGATGACGATGATTCCGACGACGAAACCGAGCAGGTGGAGAGGGCGCTTCACCTCGACGGCAGCATCCCCTCGACCTCCGACGAGTTCGTGAAGCGCGTGTCGTCACGCGCCTACGATATGCGGCGGCACCTCCAGCAGACCTTCGATAGCAGCAGCTACGATGGTACGGATTTTCAATTCCAAATTTTCTTGAATTAAACAGAATATAATTTATTTATTTGTTGACAAATTAATGTCGAATTGATGTTCAGTTTTGGAGGCAAATCCATGGAGGGAGACTTCAAAGCCTGTATATGTATTAACACAGAGGGAGAACCAGTTGTGCACTATGAAAACGCGAAGAAATGTCAGGTCTTTTGATGCTCTCTACTCTACTCTACTATTTTTCTCTTTTCATTTTTTTTTTCTGGTCAATTGTTGTTTGTGAAATGTGAATGGTTTGAAAATTGGTGGTGGGATTTATGACAGTGAAGTAGAAAGGGAGCTTGGGCAATTGTTTTCCAAAGGCAAAGGAGGAAAGTGGAATCAAGCAAAACAGCCCAGGAATGTTAACAAGTTCCAGATGCTTGTGGAGGATATTAGAGACGGAGTGCTGGTAAGCTCTTGTAACATGTTGGTGTATTGGCATTTCGGTTTAGAAGTTTACTTACTGTGAACTATTTGATCATGCATTTTGATGCGACAATTGGTAGGTTTTCGAGGACGCCAATGAAGCAGTGAAGTACTGCGATTTGTTGCAAGGAGGTGGGCGAGGTTGTGAAGGTGTTGCCGAGATAGAGGCCTCATCTGTAAGGAACAGAGCAATGACTTTCACTGTGTACTTCTTTCGATCAATTGTAAATTTGAACAAGTAGGTAACTGTTGTGTTTGAAATGTTATAGGTGTTCGATCTGTGCCAGAAAATGAGAGCTCTAGCGGTTCTATTTCGCCGCGGACAAAAGCCGCCTCTGCCTCAGAGCCTGGAGCTCAACCTTAGGGCCAGGAAGCGCTCCCTTGAAGATCAACAAGACTAAATAGACTCGATTAGTTTTTATAAAAATTTATAACAAACTTGCTGCTGCAAATTAGTGCAGGTTGAAGCAGTCCTGCTTCTATACAAAACTGACTACTTTCCCCCGAATTAGAGAATCTATATCATATATTCATCTGTACATGTTATCATACTCACTGTGATCAGTATAATCTGGTACGGTGGTACTTAAATTAAGGTCTGAAGAGTTGTTTTGTGTACTGTGAGACAGATTACATGTTTTACGTTTGGCCATGAATCCCATCATATACCGTACTTATGTTTCATAGTTTGGTGGCATATTATAGTTGGTCCAATATCCAAATAGAAAATTTTCGCATCGAAACAAGGTTCACAACTCACTAAGTGCTTACATATATTTCTTACATGGCGGCGGGCGGCCGCATTGATACATGACTCCGGCCCAAAACAATCACTCAGTGACTCAGTAGCAAACAAAATATGAACTTTGTAACTTTTTTTTTTGTTTGGTAATAAACTTTGTAACTTGTAAATGAGAAATGGTATTTCTTGCTATAAAGAATTACAAGAACGACATCATTTCGGTTGATGTAGTCATCCACTGATTCCAATCTTCTCTCTCGTTACAAAATATCTTTGGAGGCTATTTCTTATAGGATAAATTATACATAAGGTCATTTACATAAGATTATTTATGTATAAGGTCATATGGTATTTTTAACTCAAATAAGCTCACTTGATTTAACAAAAAACCCTTATATTCAATTTATTTACGTTTAATACCATCTATATGAACCTGCTCTCTCTCTCTCTCTCTCTGATTTCAGACCAAAGATATTTTTTTCATCTCTCTTTACCTCAGTTAGCGGCGGCCATGGCTGAGCATGACATTACCCCGCGCATCGTGCCCGACCTCGACAGACACCTTGTTTTCCCTTTAATGGAGTTTCTTCAGGAGAGGCAACTCTACCCTGATGAGCAGATCCTCAAGTCCAAGATCGAGCTCCTCAGCAACACAAACATGGTTGATTACGCCATGGACATCCACAAGTCTCTCTATCACACCGAAGACGTCCCCCAAGGTACCAACACAACACGGCCTTAATCAATTCGAATTCATCATATCATCAATCTGTATATTTAGGGTTGATTAATTGTCTGCATTTGAATTGATTTGATTTGATTAGATATGGTGGAGAGGAGGGTCGAGGTTGTGGCTCGCCTCAAGACTCTCGAGGAGTCCGCAGCCCCTCTCTCTCTCTCTCTCTCTCTCTCTCTCTCTCTCTCTCTCTCTCTCTCTCTCTCTCTCTCTCTCTCTCTCTCTCTCTTTGTTGGAGCATAGTCTGTGGTAGTGTTTGATTTGGTTTGGTTGGGTTGTTACGCAAAAGTTGTTGTGTTTTGGTTGTTACGTACGTAGTAGTGTCTATAATAATATGTTACTCTGTAGTAGTATGTACAGACTGTAGTGTGCTTTGGTTGTACTTCTGTCTGTGAGTAGTGTGTAGACTTGTTGTGTGTAGTGTGTAGTGCTGTCCTGAGTAGTTTGTTGTTTGCTCTGAACTAGTTTGTACTGTTGTCTTGAGTAGTGTGCACTGCTGTCTGTGAGTAGTGTGTAGACCTGTTGTGTGTAGTGTGTAGTGCTGTCCTGAGTAGTTTGTTGTTTGCTCTGAACTAGTTTGTACTGTTGTCCTGAGTAGTGTGCACTGCTGTCTGTGATTAGTGTGTACACCTGTTGTATGTAGTGTGTAGTGTTGTCCTGAGTAGTTTGTTGTTTGCTCTGAACTAGTTTGTACTGTTGTCCTGAGTAGTGTGCACTGCTGTCTGTGAGTAGTGTGTACACCTGTTGTGTGTAGTGTGCAGTGCTGTCCTGAGTAGTTTGTTGTTTGCTCTAAACTAGTTTGTACTGTTGTCCTGAGTAGTGTGCACTGCTGTCTGTGAGTAGTGTGTAGACCTGTTGTGTGTAGTGTGTAGTGCTGTCCTGAGTAGTTTGTTGTTTGCTCTGAACTAGTTTGTACTGTTATCCTGAGTAGTGTGCACTGCTGTCTGTGAGTAGTGTATACACCTGTTGTGTGTAGTGTGTAGTGCTGTCATGAGTAGTTTGTTGTTTGCTCTGAACTAGTTTGTACTGCTGTCCTGAGTAGTGTGCACTGCTGTCTGTGAGTAGTGTGTAGACCTGTTGTGTGTAGTGTGTAGTGCTGTCTGTGAGTAGTGTGTATTGCTGTCTGTGAGTAGTATATAGAATTTATGTAAGTGGTATGTAGTGTTTTGATGGTCTGTCTTATTGTTTTGCAGAAATTGCACAAATGGAGGACCCTAAAAAACCCAAGGTCCAAATAAGATCGTCATTGAGAGGCTTCTGCAATATCATGGGTGAACTTCATAAAAAATTGCCTCCAAAAACAGTGAAGACGTTGCAAAAAACACCATTTGACAGTTTCATGAAAAACACTACAACAATTTGTTGAATGTACTATTGTAGTTTTTAGAAAATACTACTCTAGTTGTTGGATATTACTACTCTACTGGGACTTATGCATTTTAACTAAAACTTTGTTGAAAATACTACTGTAGTTTTCAGAAAGTACTACTCTAGTTGTTGGATAATACTACTCTACTGGGACTTTATGCATTCTAACTAAAACTTTGTTGAAAATACTAATGTAGTTTTCAGAAGTTTTCAGAAAGTACTACTCTAGTTGTTGGATAGTACTACTTTACTGGAACTTTATGCATAAAAAATATGGATAAAAAAAGTGGCATTAATTAGGATAAAAAATATAAAATGACATTTAAAGTTAATATAAGAGGCAAAATTTGAAAGACAAAAAATATGGATAAAAAATGACATTAAATAAGATAAAAATATAAATGATCTTCAAAATAAATATAAAAAGGCAAAATTGGAAAGACAGAAAATATGAATTAAAGAAAGTGACATTAATTATGATAAAAAGTTTAAATAACCTTATGTGTAAAGTAGAGTCTCTAAATGACCTTATATGTAATTGTCTATTTCTTATATTGTTTGCAGAGAATAATATGATAACTGAAAATTATAACTCTTTCATTGATAGAATGTCTTAAATATAGGCTGATACATTCTGTTACAATAACTGTCCCGATATAACAAGGATTCTATGTATCTATATCTATACTAATCCGTATCTAATTAGGACAAGACACACACATGAAGTTACGGAGAATAAATCTCTTTAAACACTCCCCCTTGTGTTGATAACCTAAGGAATGATGCATAACTTGTTGCCTCACTAAAAATCTCGACAAGCAAACAAAAACCTCATAGGTAAAACAAAAGCTTGGTCTAAGGGAAAAAAACTACAACACATCAACTATAAAATCTACTATATGTGATGTAGACTCCCCCTGATGTCTACAGAAATGTAACTCCCCCTGACTGTAAACTCAGTCTTGGAATTCAGATAACCTGTGCATATCAATGCGTCTCACATGTTTCACAAATGTAGATTTAGGTAGTAACTTATAAACAAGTCCGCAACATTATCAACGGAACTAACCTGGTTCATTTGGATAAAACAAAAGCTTGGTTTAAGGGAAAAGAGTACAACATATCAACTACAAAAGCTACTACATGTGACGTAGACTCCCCCTAATGTCTACAGAAATGTAACTCTCCCTAACTGTAAACTCAGTCTTGGAGTTCAGATAACATGTGCATACCAATGCGTCTCACATGTTTCACAAATGTAGATTTAGGTAATGACTTGTAAACAAGTCCGCAACATTATCAATGGAACCAACCTGGTTCACTTGGATAATCAATAACCGCTGTTATTGCTGATTGTAGGAGTACTTTGGAGAAATGAATTGAGTATGACACCCTTAATGTAAACCAACTTCATATGTTCAATACAAACCGCATTATCCTAAAAAATGCAAGTTGGTGCTGTCATAGTAGCTAATAATCCACTAGACCCTCGAATATAGTGTATTATTTCCTTAAATCAGACACACCTATCAACAGCTTCATAGAAAGCTTTAATCTTTAGAATAGTTTGAGGACGTAGCAACAAAGTTTTAATTTTTTGTTCTCCAAGAAATTTCCATGTTTCTCATGATGAATAACATGTATGTGAATATTCTTTATGTGGGTCAGAGAAGTACCCAGCATTAGCAAATCCGACCAACACATCAACCGGTGTTTTGGTATAAGGGGATTACAGTAAAATTGCTCACAACAGGAGAGGAATTTGACGGGTCAAAATTCTCACTCGACAGGTCGAACAAATGGTTTTTTTCGATCCAGGACACTGGCTTTGACTCACTCGACGGGTCGAAGGACTTCTTCGGGTTGTCATAGTCCATTGCATTCAACGAGTCAAGAGATATGCTTGACGGGTTGAAATGCCCAGAACTTGAATGCTGCTATTCAACTATCCATTGACCAGGATTTTCATGTTTCTCTTTGTATTCTTTGAAAGGGAAGAATATGCCCAAGTCAGTGGATCACTTCAAGTACCTGAAGATTTATTGTACTCCATTCTTATGACTTTGCGTAGGTGCATAGTAAGAAGGCAATGTCTGGATGTATGTATTGAGCTAAATTCAACCAAGCTCTAATCGCACTAAGATATAGAATCTTAGCTCCAAAAGTTCCTCATCATCGTCTTTTCAGATGAAATGGATCCTTTTGGTTTCCAGACTGCAAACAACTATTGATGTACTAATAAGGTCTGCTTTGTTCATAGCCTGATTAGACATAAGCAAACTGATAAATAAGAATTTAACCAACTCGATATTTCATCTCAAAACCAAGACTTAATAGAGTCCTACCAAGGTCTATCATCTCAAATAACTTGTTCATCTACTGAATATGCATGGGCATAAAATCATCATTCTTGTATCCCTTCTCAATCAAGTAGTCACTAAGACGTGTATTCCATCCAACCGGATTATTCCAATCCATATAGTGAATGTCTCATTCTAATCACATGAGCACTCCATGGTTTAAAGTTATTTGATTTGGGTAGAACCATGTCAATTGGCACTCTCATGTATATCTCGGAATTAAGATCCCCATAGAGATATACTGTAACCACATCTATAAGCTGTATACTCAGTATTTTGGATACTACCAAACTGATAAGATAGGGAAAAGTAATGATGTCCATGACCAAAGAATACATCTCCTCATAATTAATACTAGGGCATTGAGAGAATCCTTGAGCCACAAGTTCTTCTCATTGTGCTCCCAAATAAGTCTCATTTGTGTCTAACCGACATATTATTCGATGGTCATATCACTACCATATCAAAAACTTGCCATTTGAAAGAGTCTAGTTCAGCCTAAATTGTAACCTTCCATATCGATCCATTTGCTCTACATTAATCGTTGACAATCCGTAACAGAGCAATGTTCCACTTCATTGTCATCAATTACTGAGTGATGGAATAAGTAAACACATCATCAACGAACATGGAAGAACTATCCATAATAACGCTAGCATTTGTTTAAATTTGTGAGATTTCTTTGTTTACTGACATTGTCATTGACTCTGATGCGTCCTCCCGTGTTTGTCAATATGGACTTTTAGACACAATTGCAATCAGAAACAATATCATGTGTTGATGATGAACGGTTATGCCTTGATGACTTACCTTTTTACCGGCAACTCATTAGTGAATTTTGATCGATGCTACACCCCCACTATGGACAGGAGAAAACACTACCTTGCCCGGGTGTTGCGTTTACTTGCCCAACATTAGGGACTTTCAACCTTGTAGGATTTACAACATATATTAACAATCTCGTCACTCTCATGATATCAGTAAAGAAGGCAGGCATAAAGTATGCTACTTTCTGAAGATTGAAAATACATTACACTTCAATCTCAAACTAAGATGTGCGGGGATCATGATGAGACATAGTGGAGACAAACCATGTCAATTTTTGACATTAAACTGGAATAGAACCACTCCTATCTCCCCATAATGGCGGGAAGTATGTCTCATCACAGTGACTATCTGCAAAACTAGCAGTAAAGAGATCTCCTGTCAAAGTTTCTTTATAGCGAACAAACGTTGGAGAACCAACATAGATGTTTAATCGACGTTGATGACCCATTTTTATACGTAGTGGAAACGTAATAGGCACATGTATCGTGCAACCAGAGATGCGCAGAAGTGAGATATCATGTTCATATCCAGTTACCAACTGGTATACACTCAGTGGTTTGTGGTTTGTGGGTATCCACTAGTACAAAAACTGCCTCAGACAACTGTGCTCACATTACTGAGTGTTTTAAGTCTGTTGTCCCAAAGTGGAGACAACTGCGCCTGAGGTACTTCAGTTGTTGGAATGTTGTTAAAACATTGTTTTTCGTGTAGATGAATTTTTCAGAAAGATTTGAGATTTGTTAAAAAATTCAGACGACGGAAATAAAAACTTTAATTGTCTTAACTTGTTAGGAAAACGTTCAGATGACAAATATTCATTTCAGTTGTCTGATAGGGGTTTAAATTTGTGCTCTTCAGACAACAGTTACAATGGTCAGTTGTCTGAATCACATTCAAACCAAACCCTAGCTAATATTTGGGCAACAATTATTGCGCTCATTTTTCTGTCTCCCAATTAACCCACATCGATCTCATTCTTTGAGCACTTAGAAAAAAAGAGAGCCTCGACCCAGAGCGGCTCTCTCTTCTTCACCTTGCGTCAGAAAGAAAGAGCCTCGGCCACTTATCAATCTCTAGTCTACCTTCAAATCCAATTTTAACTTTGAGCGCGCTCTCTCTCTCTCTCTCTCTCTCTCTCTCTCTCTCCCTCTCTCTCTCTCCACCACCAGACTATCTTCGAAGCTCTCCAAAATGTTCAGCCCTGTCTCCTCTCTCTACCCCGGTGGCAACCACTGAAAACCTAATCAAGGAGAGAGCCGAAACCGATTTCCAGCGACCAATTTAAGGTCGAGAAATGTTTGGGCTTTGAAGCCGTTTCCTCTACGAATCCAAGGAAACCAAAGGCCCTCTCCTAATCGGCCAGAGCTAGGAGAACCGATGCCCTGGAATTTTAGGGCTCACCGAGTTTGAGGTAATTCACGATTTCCTCGCTTGAAATTGGACTTTACAGTATTCTGATTTTGATTTATAGTTGGTTTTGTTTTATGGGGGTTGGAGATGTTGTGGTCTGCCACCACTACTGCAGCCACGGACGGTGGCAAATGTGGTGGAGGCTCGAAACTACAAGCATTGGTGGAATGAAGAGGAGGTGAAACAATGAATACATTGTGATTGTGATGGTTTGTTATGTCCTGTGAATCTTACTAGCAATGATGCATGTTAGTTAAAAAGAATATGTATATCTGGTAGTGAGATTGTGATTTGTGCCAAAAACTTTTTCTGATTTGATTTATCTTGTGATAATTGCAAGGAAACATAATGCCTATCATCAAGCAATGCAATTACAATGAAGCATAAAACTAGTTGGTGTACATCTGTAATTGCTAAATAGCTTTATGTTAAAAAAGACTACAAGTATTAAGCAGTAGAGTGTGATAGCTGCGAACTTAGGTTAAACTTTAAACAATCAACTCCTTTAATCATACATGTAAAGTTGGAATATGCAGTGGAGGATTGTATCATAGAATACATCTATCTGTATCTGGTAGATATGGCTGTGACTAGCAGTAATATGCTGTCATTTAATTTCATGCATTTATGTACGTTTATTTGGATATATTGTCCCATTATCATTTTGAGATTAAGATGGTGGTGCATCTCTAGTTCAGAACTATTTACTACATTTGAGTGCATGAATGGTCTCTATAATCGACCATCCTAGACTAGTAGCGTAGTAGAAATTTGACTATAAAACTTCTTCAATCCAAGTGGACTCGTGTATTTTGGTAATATTAAGCTTGACTATCCATAGGGCTCCTGACTGCAAGTCTACAATAGAGACAATTTTATGTGAGAAAACTTCATCGTTGGCATCAAAGGAAATATATGTATGCTCAAGAGACTCAATAGCTCTACTTAATTGCATATACAACATGTTCTGAGATGTTGTTTTGATTGTGAACTCATGCTGCTTGCTATTATGATTTCTTATAATTCCTCAAGTACAATGATTGTTAACCAATGTTAGCTTCTTGATATTTTGTTGTGTCTCAGGTTTGAAGGGATAGTCAAATAAGAGGCTTATTTCCATGAATGAAGTTAAACAGAATCGTGAGGGGGATTCAATGTGAACTGTTCTAAAAGGCTGCGTGTACAACATATCTCTATACATGAGATTTCTAGAGGTATGGACATGGTTTTGTTTTGCTCTTGGTCAAATGTTTGTTGTGACTTGTGACTAGTTAGTAGTTTGTTATTGGATTTATGTACCGCTGATGTTGTGACTAGTTAAACCCTTACACTGCTTAGAATATGTAGACACCGAAGTTGAGATTGGTCTTATATTATTTAAGTTGAAATATAATCTTAGTATTATTATTAGTGCAAATAATCTATCTTAATTGATTCTACCAGCATACATCGTAAACTACTTGAACTTGTGTCTACCAAGTTTACTTAGACTGTAATGTATCTATGTATATAATACTTAAAAAAGTATTAGTAAATTAGCATGAAAAATGATTGTTTAGCTACACATTGCTAATATACTTCTTGATAATCTCTATTTTAGTGCTCTTCCTGAATAGATTAAACATGATAGTTCCAGTCCACTTCGTGTTCAAGATATTCAAATTGCATGCCTTCAAGAGTTGTATGGTAGCTTTTGTTGCTCATGATATATGTTATGCCATACGTTTTAAGAACTTACTGTTTTTGTGGTGCAAGTGAAACATTTTCTCTCTATTCATTGCTCTGTCGGCATGCAAAAATAAAAACTATTCCAAATCAACACCAGACTGATGAAGAGCTAACAACATATAGCCACTCTAGTTTCCATGAGCAATTATATGCTGCTAAGACCAAGAAATGGTTGGAGTTACTACAAGTTTTGTTTGCTCTGCTTCTCGGGTTTAAGTTTATTCTAAAATGTGTTAGGTACTTGTTGCTGACATTAACATTGGATATGAGGATATTGTTAACACTCAGGTGAGGACCTATGGTGCATTTCTTTATTTAATTTACTCATAAGTAAGCCTTTATCTGTTCTTATGTTCTTACAATCTGTACAACATATAATGAAGTTTTCAAATCATTCTTTTATCTGTATACAGGTTCTTGCTTTCAATGGTAAGCCTATGAAAAATCTGAAAAACTTGGCCAGCATGGTGGAGAGCTGCAACAATAAGTACCTAACGTTTGATTTAGAATACAATCAGGTTCTCTCTCTCTCTCTCTCTCTCTCTCTCTCTCTCTCATCGTACAATTTTGTTTTGGTTCTTGTTCTGTGATGCTATTTATGTTCTGCTAGGTTGCCAAGTACTTGTTGGGAATCAACAATACTGAGTTTTCTAGTGTCATGAAAGCTTTTTGGGAAGTTTGAAACTTTAAACAGGAAAGTTTGATACTTTGAGCTCTAAAAGTGCTAGCTATCTGATTTTCCTAGTTTGGTGGTTTCGAAAATGTTGGAGTTGTGCTTATGCTGATCATGCTTTAGCTACTGTGATCGATCCTATTGGGAACACCAATTACTATACCTAATTAATGATATAGTCTTTCATTCTCATGGGTATTTCACGTACTGTAAGTTAGAGAAAAGAGATATTGTGTACAGTTTCTTATGTTAAAACCATTCATTTTTGATTAATAGCATTTTAACATCATAATGATGGTAAACTGGTGAAAGTGTTACTAGTACGATCTAATTAGTTTGCTGAATCAGTGTTTGGTTTTGCCATATTTCATTAGGATATTAGAGTTGTGGGTGATGTTCGTAAAAGAGATGACTTAATTCGAGTTCTGGAAGCAACTGTCAAGCAGTTCGGCAGGCTTGACATCCTTGTGAATGCTGCTGCTAAGAATTTTCTTGTACCAGCTGAGGATCTATCCCCCAATGAATTTCGAACAGGTTGTATCATTAGAAGTATCACATTAAGCATTAGGATTCCTATTATAGGAAAGGATTTACCACTTTATTATACTCATAATACCACTTTTTCTTCCATAGAACAAGCTTATAGTTAATTCTGATCCTTTCATTGGCTCCTGCTGTTTTAGATATGTTGAATGTATTCGTTTTGTATGTGACATTGATATGTTGAATGTATTATAGTTTTCGCAATGAATAAGAATGAATGATGATTGCAGCCAATATATGTAGTTAATTTGTAGAGATTACGTAAAGAAAATGGTTTGGATATGTGTAGACAACTAAAAACAGACTCGTACTCATGTCAATAGAATTGTATAAATTCTGTCATTAAAGAATCACTCAAAACTGAAATATTGTTGTAGTTTATACATACAAACAACAGCAAATATTAACATTCAATTGTTTGAAAGAACCATAAACTCTATTCAGTTGTTTAAAACAAAGTTTAGCATCAGAATTTAGTTGTGTTTTTCTATGTCACACAACATACATCATCAAAATTCAGTTGAAAAAAACAAACTGTAACATCAGATATTTTGTTGTCTTCCTTCATGTTACACAACAAAATATCAGTTGTTTGACATAGTATGAAACATCAGATACGTCCTTAGATAACACATTTTCGGACTTTTAAAACAACTGAACTTAAGTTGTTAGAAGGCATAAATCAAACAACCGATTTTTCGATTGTGTGAGCTCTATTCAGATAACTACTGGATATACAACAGATTTTCAGGTGCTTCAGACAACTGATTTTCGCCGTTATCTAAGACACTTTTTGTACTAGTGATAAAGTGAATAAGCATAACTACATGTAATATTGCATATCCCCAAGTAGATACCGGTAAATTAATAAACATTACCATAGTTCTGGCCATAAGCTCTAACCGCTTGATTTTTACCTCTGCTAAACTGTTCTATAAAAGAACATAAGGAATCGGGATATTCAACAACAATCTCAATTAATTTGCAATCATAAACAAAATATTTCAATGTAAAACTCTCCTGTATAAAACCAATCCAAATGACCGGATTGAATTGTTCGAGTGGTGAGCCTGAAGCGTAATAATATGTGCTAGGAGTTTTGAAATGCAGCGTAACATGTGGATAGTAAAGACGT